>CM060842.1:5015000-6345000 GCA_030762175.1 Metallyticus violacea | reverse complement strand
AAACTGTCTTACTCTGCCCCAGGAGGTTGCGCTGGAACGGAATGGCTTAACGATTCAAGTGCGGCACCAAGGTAAACTGGCAGACAATATGACCCATTTCACATGAATTTGAACATCAAGTGTTGTCTTTAAAAATAATTATACAGGGTGTGAGAAAAATTCCTTTCGATACTAATTTAAATATACGAAGACATGTTATCTCAACGGATCAAATGAGACACATTAAAAAAAAACAATAGAATTAATAAAATGGTTTTACCATGGGGTGTTCTAAAAGTTCTCGGTCTGACACAGAGATGTCATGAAGATGCCTAAATTATTATGACAGTTGCTATGTATTATCCTTAAGATGGCGAGCTCTAATATTTAAAATACATAAGTATAGTCACTTGTTTCTGACGATGGTGTAAACAAACTAATGTTAACATTTTCTACAAAAAGGATAAAGGTGAAATACAAACTGTGATAAAGTACTTCGTTTTGAAAAGGTTTAACCCCAACAGAATTACAAGAGGAGTTGGTTTCCACATTACAGAGATTTTCTCTTTTGTTTTCTACGGTTAAAAAGTGGACTGCTGAATTTAAGCGCGGTCGTACATCCATTCAAGATGGTGAGCGCTCTGGGTGTCCCAAAACTACTACGGCCGACTAGATTGTGACAAAAATTAGCAATGTCGTACTCAATGATGGCACTGACATTGAAAAGAGGTCAATAGGCCGTGTCCACTATATTTTACACGAAGATTTGGGTAGGAGAAAACTTTTCGCCGATGGATGTTGCGTTTGTTACCAATAGTCCAAAAACTCATTCAGATGAACATTTCGCAAGCGTATTTAGATTTACTTTAACGGCATTCTAGTGAGTTTTCCTGACGTCTCCTTACAGTAGATGAAACATGGATTCATTACTACAAGCCAGAGACGAAGAGTACAAACAATGGGTGGTAACAGGTGAAACTGCACCAATGAAAGCAAAAACGGTTCTATCTGCAGGAAAAATCGTGGTTATGGTTTTCTGGGATTCTCATTGTGTGCTTCTTGTACACTACCTCCAGAAGGGTAGAACCGTCACCGGGGAGTATTAAACTTCACCTCAGGAACTATTGAAGGATGCTTTTCAAACTAAACGTCCAAACCTTGCGAAAAAGGAAATTCTCTTCCATTACGATAATTCCCCTTCACACACGTCTGGGATTGTTGCTGTAAATCGCATGATCTTTGTATCCAAGTGCTTCGCTATGTAGCCGTATGACTCATCATTATTTTTTGGTCTCAAACTTGAAGAAATGGCTGGATGGACGAAGATTCACATCAAAAGATGTTGTTTTTTACATGTGGACAACTTTGATTTTATTGAGGGTATTAATAAGTTGTGAGATCATTGGATTATATGCATTAATTTACAAGTTGATTATGTTGAAAAAAATTCTGTTAAATCTTGTGTTTTCTTATTTAGGTCGAGAACTTTTAAAGGGCCCCTAATATGTAAAAATGTGGCACCTTTTATATTATTGTACTTCTCAAGATCGCGTGTTCAAACCAGACCAGGATCGATGAAGTATTTCAGGTGTAAAAATCCTAAGTATGCCTTCCTTCAGAAGGGAAGTAAAGCTGTGGGTCCCGTGTCGTACATTTACATCACGAAAAAGAACCTCAAGCCTGAAAAAAGAGACCTCTGAGCAAAATTTGTCGCCCGTTTCACGCCCTGAATTGAATGGGATGCTGATGACCTGAGATGTTAAAGAGCGTCCATAAATAAACAAATAAAAAAAAAAAGACTTTACTCCAGAGCTACTCAAAATGTATGGGCATCGAGCAACATGGTTTGCCTCGTTTGCCTGCTCTTCTTTGATGATAGCGACGGTGCAAGGAGACAAGCGATGAGATCTTGCTCATTCCCTGGGATTTTGTGCTAGTTCCTATGGAGGTGACCCTATCCAAGGGACGAGGGAAATAAATCGTTTGGATTCTTCTTAAACATTAGGCCGATGTTCACATGCGATTTCTGACCAGATACGGCGCAACGTTTTTTGATGTGTAATTCGTTATGCAAAACAAAATGAAGCCGTTTAATTGTGAAACCCGTGGGCTCTATAACTCTTGACTTTCACTCAAAACAAGATTATGGAATTTATCATAATGTCTTGTATCGCAGCTGATTTTGGAGCTCCAGGACATGGTGCGCTTTCGATAATTGTTCTGCCACGCTTGAACTCATTTACGTAGAGTCGAGCGGGGCTATAGGAAAGGCATGTATCGTCTAGTGAAGGAAAACTCTTCATGAATTTCCGTCGATGTTTTTCTTTCCAGAAAAAAGAATCAAATCACACTACGAATTTCAATCTTATACATTTTTCACTGTCACTCGAAGCAATGAATGACTTTTGACAATAGAATTTTGATATATAGAAAGCAAACTTTATGCCCACATATACAGGTGTTGCTGATACCCTTATTGGATGAAGCGAAGTCACTTATCAAACCACCTTTGCAAGTTTTTCGCAAAAAACTGGTAGGGGGCGTATTGAAGCCGTTAAGGTGTGTTCTCATTAGCTTGACTAGAAAGTATTTGTTGGTAAAGGGAATAATGGAGAAAATGATTCGAGCGTTACAGGCAAAATATAGAAATGTAGAATTCTCCATAAGTACGACAAGGATAGAGTATCGTAAGCGGAAGGGGGTGAGACAAGGTTGCATTTTATCACTGTTAATGTTTACACTCTTTATAGATGACATTGTTAGTGGAGGATATGGAGGTATGCAGGTGCCAGCAATTTTGTACATTATGGTTTAGTACTGTGCACTGCAACGGCCCACAGACAGACTTTTGATACTTTGGCTACTCAGCGTTAAGCAGCAGGGCGGAGACATCTACGCGGGGTAGACACTAATAACGTGAACCCTTTCGTACATTTGGGTATTGTTTTTACGACGAACGGAAGGTGGGCGAAGCGCATTGACTTGATAAAGCAGGAGTGAAAACAGTAGAAACTCTTACATAGCGGAATCTCAGAGATGTCTGTAGGTGTACTGGAAACCGCCTACAGTACACTAAATGACATATCGGGCAGACATGTTTTCTGAAAGGAATTTAGGGGCTAGGGAAGGGCACAGCGAAGGAATTAAGAGACAGTTGGAGGCCTACAGCGAAGGCATAGTGTATAAAATCAGCATAGTGAAATGGAAACCAAACTTTAATTAGAACATTGTGATCACGTACAACTGAGGACGGGAGGGAACATGATATGGGCATTGAAATTAAGAAATGGGCTGGAAACAATAGGACATGAGCTCCAGGGGAATAGAAAGAGCGTATGGAGGAAGGTTGAGAACCACTTGAGGGATATGGATAGGCAGCAGACAATGCAGAGAGATGATTTCACTGGAGGTACAATCGGAGTTAAAACCTGAATGGGGGATGGAGCAGTACATCAAAACAGGGACTAAACTCTCAAGGTAAGGGACTCGTACAAGCGGTATAATGGATGATTATAAGCGGAGAATTTATTCCTTTTTTGAGGAGTCATGTAAAGGTACGGAAGAATGGAGGGGAAAATATCTACCGCCTTCCTTTACAGGATCGAACAGAGGGAAATGGTAATGCTGGACTTTGCTGGCAGGAAAGAAAGGAGAGGAAATGGGTAAATTTCTGAAGGTGAGGCAGCTGAGGTCTGAGAAAGCTGAGGGGCTTATGGGGGAAACAAAATGACTGACTGCAGCTGTGTCATCCATAATACGATTTATTTATACTCTTAAAACATTTTTATATTTTAATCTATTTTTATTTTTATATTTATTAATGTATATTGTTGAATAAACATTATATGTTTTACATCTTACTGTCTACCGCCATGGGTGGGAGAGGTCGTTAAGACGCGACTAGTGAGCGGGAGGTCTGGGGTTCGAATCCCGCCACGACCGTCCTCCTTGACTGAGGTTTTTTCCAGGTTTTCCTCACTTCTCATAAATAGCAAGTGCCGGGGAGGTACCCTAAACTTAGGCCTGGAACGTTGCCTTCCTTAAAAAAAATCCTTTCCCAACATATCATTCCATCTCATGTATCATCAGTGTTCATCGCCTGTGGTGCCTCTGTAGTACAAACGGGCGTTACACGGCATTCATTCATTCAAACCATTTTGTAATTGGTGAACACCAGGCTCCAGGGTGCATTCTTCGATGATCGTTTCTGGATTTATATTAAGACATATAATGTAAACTGATTATTTTACATAATTCTGTGAAACATGGGTATTTTGTGAGAAAGTGATTTTTAAAGGGTGGAGCTGGGTGTTTAGTGCTATGAGCTGCTGCATAGAGTTTGCCAAGTTTTAAGACTACGCCAACCGGCTTTAATAAATAGAAACCTTCTCTATTGCAATAAGGCAGTGCTCTTATCAACGATAAAAATTAACACATAATTAATGGAATTGCTGCCCCAGGCCAAATATTGCACCATCTAACTGGTCTATTCAAGAAAGGCGACTTTATAATTTTGAAGATGTCGCACACACTTGCTTCAAATCCAAAGATCAGTGTGACCAACAAAACAAGCTGTGTTTTGTTATAGGAGAAAGTTCCTAGGCAACCTAGTAGAAGAAATATGTTTGTGTTTTTGCTTTACACAGCTGTTTTGTATAACACGAAAATATCAGACTGTTAATAACAGCGTTGGGTGACTAAGCCTGTAGTGCTTTCAGTAGGACCTAGGTTCAAATCTCTCGCATTTCCCAACATTTTATTCCGTTCTGTTATAGAGTAAAAAGTGCTTAGGACTAGCGCTGTGTGCAGTGGCCTGCGGTTTGTAAAGTTTTCTGCTTAGCAGATTTGGGGGGAGGGGGAGTTACATCGAGTTGGGGTGTCCTATCTGGAAAATATGTTAGGGACCTCGTGGATCACGATCTAGCGCGTCTTCCTCGCCTAATCTGTTCTTCCTGCATTGTCCCCTTGGAGGGTAGGCACAAACGTCTAGCCGTAAGTAAGGATAAAGTACTGAAATATTCTCCTCCTCCTAAACAATAAAATAAAAAACTGTAATTGCTAGCTAACACCCCACTGTCTGGGATTGAACCCCGATCTTCCTTGTACGACGCAAGTATGGTTACACCAGTACTGACCCGTTCTGTCTTGAATTTTCGTCCCAACTATATATGGCTTTATTTTTATATACTCGCCAAAGTTTTCTGCCCCAATTTCCTTTCGGATTTATCTCAGGCTTTTATCCGTTCTTTATATATAGTTTATTATTTCGATTTCCTCTTTGTTATGTCGATCCTTATCAGATTTTCCCTTCCCCCTGCTGGCCAGTGCGTTTTGGCAGGAAGTGTCGACTGACCTTGTTATCAACTGCAGGCACTACTTGGGTGTTATCGCCCAGTAGTAGAAAAAAAATACAAAATAGTTCACCACAATAGCAGTAACAGAAAAAAGAGAGAATTAACACTAATTAATTATTTTTTTCCTTTGTGATTCTGTTAACAAAAGAAAATTTTCCATCTCAGTCCTAAATTTGTACCACTAATTTAGCAGTCATGGTGTTTTCTTCCCTTATCCGTGAAATTTTCTAGACGTTTCATATGCCTCAAAACCGCTATATGCTCTAAACACTGGGCATAGCCTTTTGCTTTTCCGTTGGATTGCGAATGGTTTCCAGGCTAATTCCGTAAACTTTTCGGAACCAAAATGACTACCGCCCTCACCGCCCTTCTCTGAACTTTCTCCATAGCATCTGCATGAGCGTACAAGCATCGTAGAATCGCTCCATACTCCACTAACGGCAGCCCTAATGTTTCTTTGTTTTCTAATAACAAAGCGCAAAGCTTTTCGAGTCTCTCTGGCAGTTGTATTTGGTTACAATACACCTGCAAAATCTTTTCACTCCCTAGAACCTAGATGACCTGCAGACCTGCAGACCTCAATAGTTTAACTTTTCTTGCTATTTATTTTCATTTTATTTTTAGTAGTTCAATTATGAATTTCGTTTGGGTCATTTTATAACATAATTTATCCACAGTACTCCGAATTTCGTATATATATATATATATATATATATACATTATATATAATATAACAATCTTAATATATAACAGCGGAAATATATTATTATTTTTATTATAATTATTATTATTCATAAAGAGTCAAGTATAACGTTGATCTATGGCCGGTAACTGTGAGGACGCTGATTTGGTCAAAAAGAGCATCCCGACGCCAGTGGAGCAGAAACCTTTCCAGAGCGCGAGTTACCTTCACACCGCGCCAGCCCATCGTCCCGACACATCGACCCTGTAACAGAACCAAAGGAATAAATGGAATAATAGAAAATTCGTGGGGAAACCACGAAAAAATCCAAGGTCAAAATGGCCCGCCCAACGATATTGAACCCGGAGCCTCCCGAATGTGGGTCTCAAAACTTTCCGCCTCACCCACTCCAATCGGTTAGACATATTAAGTCAGAGGACGTTTTTCTGAAAGTTATTAGCCTAAAACCCTCACCATGAACTGAACCGGATGATTAATTTGACGCTCTTTAACATCTCAGGTCATCAGCGTCCCATTCAATTCCGGACATGAAACGGCCGACAAATTTTGCCCAGAGGCCAGATTTGGATAGATTATTAAAACATCTTTCCATTCACACTTAGACTTTTTCCTGAAAATTTGCCTGCTGTAAGTGACGAACAGGGAGATCGTTTCCATCAGGACGAAGAATATGATCAAGGTCGTTGGGATCCTGCATTGCTGGTTTCTGAAGAGGGAAATAATTCTGACAACAAGAGACAGTCACCCGGCAGCAAACATTTATAGAACGTATTAAAATATGCATTTATTTGTTAATGTTTTAACAAATGTTATATATATATATATATAAAATTATATAAACTGATGTAATTGGCATTTTCACTAACAAGTACCTTTCATTATATTATAAATACAAAATTTCTATTCACATTTATTTCAAGTGACAGTTAAAATTTGCAAATTTTAATTTTTTCGGATATGTTTTGAACTAAATCCAATAGAAAGGATTCAAAGTCATTTTTGAAATCAGTATATCGTTTTCCATAATAAAATTTTAAAGATAGCAAATTTCTATTCTTATTTATGTTAAATGACAATTAAAATTTGCAGAATTTGATTTTTTATGTTTTGAACTAAGGCGATAGAAAGAATTAAAAGTCATTTTTGGAATTGTCGTATCACTTTCCATAATGAGTTCTGAAAAAAAACTTATTTCTATTTACATTTATATCAACTGACAGTTAAAATTTTCAGAATCTCATCTTTTTTGGATATGTTTTGAACATATTTCAACATATCTCAGAACTCAAAATCAGTTGAGAAAATAGCAATTTTCTCACATTTATGTCAACTGATAATTAAAATGTCCAGAATTGATTTTTTTTCTAATGTTTTGAACTAAGTCCGATAGAAAGAATTCAAAGTCATTTTTGTTTTCTGCATTATAATCAATGCTGGTGTATTGAATTGCAAAATTTTTCCCCAAAGCTTCGTCAGTAATGCAAAATAAGCTCCACGTCACCGTTTAACCCTGTTCTTAATAATCTGTCAGTAAAATTCTTCCTTTGCCCCAAAAAGAGATGCTAGAACCTTTGCTGCCAAGTTTCTTTGTGCGCGGAGAACCATCTTTTGTTTCTGGGTTCAGATACAATCCGATCCAGAAGATTGGAACAATTATCTTCATACTGACGGCAAATCAAGTTGAAAATTGTCAATCTGATTAGCGTTCAGGCACTTTGGGATCCATTCAGCAGTGGCCTTTCTTATACAATGCTCCAGATGTGTCCATAGAAGACGTTCAAAGTTTCAGCCCTGTTCGTCAATCTTCTAAAATGATACGATGCATAGCATCAACTTTTCTGGGAGAGGACACAAAAACAGTTCTTCTAACACTATTTTTATTTTTGGTATCTGTCCTTCCTCTGGCTTGCGGAGGACAACGACCCTTCAATGCATCCACTATCCGCATAAATTTCCTTGCCAAAAAAGTTTTTCAAAAAAAAAGAAGTTTATCACCAAACGATTCTCAACTTTCTCAAAATTAAAATTCTTCAATGACACATTTGCTTTAAAAATTCACATTTTTACGGTCACCAAAATTGGAGACACCAAATATAAAACAACATACTTGTCAAGGTAACCGCTTGCGATTATGTTGTCAGTCCTGGTGGTGTAGTGGTAACTATACTTGCCTCCTAAACCCAAAATCGCAGGTTCGATCTCGGCCAGGATCGATGATTTTTTTCGGGCGTAATAATCCTAAGTTTGGCTTCCTTCGGAAGAGAACTAAAGTCGTGGGTCCCGTGTCGTACATTTACGGCACGATAAAGAACCTCAAGTCTATATATATATATATATATATATATATATATATATATATATATATATATATTGTGTGTGTGTGTGTGTGTGTGTGCTAACGCTCTAGCTGTTGCAATTTTTTTCAACGAAACTCGGCACATAGCCATAAATTAACATACGATTTGCCGAATTCGTTAATCAGCAAAATTGGACATTGGGGGGGGGGGGGTTAACCTAAAGCGAAACATTTTTTTTAAAAAAATAAAAATCGCTCTAGTGGCCGCAATTTTTGCCTTTTTTTACCAACGAAACTCGGTAGATTTCTTCAAAATAAATTGATAAAATATTTTTCGAAAATCATAACAATCCAGCTATTAGGAGTGAGAATACCTTAAAAACAAGTGGTGGTTAAAGCGAAATTTTAAAAACACCTTAGCTGCTGCAATTTAATTTTTTTTAAAGAAAATATGGTATATGCCATTGAAATAACGTTAGAAAAATAGTTTTCGAACATCAGTGAAATCGGGTTATTAGGAGGAGGAAGCGTTTACCTGAAATCCAAAATTTAAAAATAGCTCTAGCATCCCCAATGTTTTCAATAGATAAACTCGCATATCCCAATTAAATCGAATAAAATAGTTTATGAGCGAAATCGGACCTTTGAAAACCGACATTTAAAAACCGCCCTTTCGTTTAATTTTTCTCTCTATTGTTTTAAACTAAAAGGACAAATTAATTCAGCATATAAACATTATTTATAACATTACATATGTTTTGTATTTAACAAAAACATGGCTGTGAAGATATCAAATGTGAAATATTAAGCCTATATATGTATGAGAATTATATTTGTATGTAAAAGCGCTCTGTAAAAACCTTCAGAAAACTTTTGCGTTTCTTGGTTTTACTATTATAACATTTAAACTAAATATCAAAGCCAATGAAAATCGATAGAACGTTCAATTGTTTATTGTTAATTGTGTATGTTTGCTTAGTACATTGTAATTATATTTAAATAGTAACATGTTTTTGTTTTATTGAAACATATGAACATCATCTTAGATACACAATGTAACTCGAAACTTTCTGTTGTTTCTCTCTATTTTAGTAAATGTAAAGATGATATCAAGGTTCAGTTTATAAACATGGTTATATTTAAAAATACCTACACAGTATAGCTTTATCTATCAGTGGCCATATATTTCATTTAATAAATAGTATACCTAATCTCAGTAATAATAATTCCAAAAATGTGGTTTCTCTTTTGTAATAGTTATGAATTACAAGACTTCTAATTTTGTTCCCTTAATACCACACAGTAATGCCATAACTTATTTCATTTTATTAATTAATGAAGTAATAATTTGGATTTTATGTATATTTTTTTTAAAGTTACTATGTGAGGAATTCGTGTAGTTTAAGCAGCAACTGGGTGACATACTTTTTTGTGAGTGGCGGTTGTATTAGAAATAATTTGAAGTGTAACTGCTAATTTTGTTTTTAGAAAGAAAAGACAACATTACAATTTTTGCTA
Source organism: Metallyticus violacea (assembly GCA_030762175.1). NCBI lineage: Eukaryota > Metazoa > Arthropoda > Insecta > Mantodea > Metallyticidae > Metallyticus > Metallyticus violacea. The sequence goes on along the minus strand of CM060842.1, from coordinate 6,335,150 downwards.
CAAAGCCATTTTCATATGAAGCTTTGAGACCTGGACTAAAAATGGGTCTTGAAAAAGTATGTCATATTTGCGCAGAACAACTAAAAAGATGGGGGTCAAGAAAAGAAATCTGGTTTGCTTTTTGCTGTTTCATTGATGTGGCTTGAACCTCGAAACCATGTGGATGATTACTATTTTTGTGTATGTGATGTTGCAAACATAAAAAGTGTGAAAGAAATCAATTATCCAAGTCTGTTGTCAGCAAAAAGATATGGCCCTGGTCCTCCTGTGTCTCTTCATCAGAAACAGTTGGAAAGGAATCATCGTCAAGACATTGGCAGTGATATCGAGTAGTACATGAGCAGTATGTTCAAAAACCTCAATAGTTCACACAGACAGAACTTAAATGTCTTCCAAAGGCTTCTGCTGAAATATTGGGATCCAGGCTAAAAGAAAACCTCCTGGCTCCAGTAACGTCAGACACTGTGAAGAGAAACTTTCCCACATTTCTCTCTGATTTAGTGCCTGCAGCATGCATTCCATGTGATTGGAGACTTTTATAAACCCCTCAAAAAGTGATCTGAAAGGTGTTCTGATGTATAATTAAAATAAATATACATAAGTTCACTTCAACGAAACATACCAGCACCTAAAAGAAAAGGTCAAATATGAAGAGCATATTAAAAGTTAGATCACCAGTCAGTCTATACAAAAATGCCATGTTTCATATCTGAATGCGAAAGTAGAACCCGATCTGGTCACTGGACAAGAAAACATCCGAAGTGAAAACATATAAAAGTAGACTTAATGAAGCAATTCTTGAAATGGGCTAATAAAGTGATTAATTAAGAATAGGGGCCAAATATTACTTTATGCTGAAGAGTGTTGTAGATTTATTAACTTGCATTAAATAATGTAAAATAAAATTTATTGGACTGAGTGTAAGAATATTACATATCGTGAAAAATTGGGGTAGTGATGGAGGGAAAAACGAGTTAATCTTTACAATCTGTAGTCATAATTAGAAACCCCAGGGAGAAATCTCATATTTGCATACCAGTATTATTTATAGATATTTAAATAAATATATGAAAGAGGTTCGGTTATTACTTTTAATCTGCTATCTCCTTAAGTGACCATATCTCCATCTCAGAAACTGAGCGATGTGGAGGAGGTAATTAATCATAGCCTTCTATATACTTTAGCATCGCATGCGAAGTCAGTGCATCACAAGGGTACATTTTGTTGATAAACTGTTTCACCCACCCCTTTAGCGGAGAGCCCGAAAGAATTACAAACACTGGAAGCAGTTTTAAAAATAGAAATTAGATGCCTTTGTTCGCAGTGTGGATGATGGCATCCCCCCTACTTCAGTCCTTATCAAAACGTTGTATATTTCACAGCGGAGTTGAGAGCGAGATGGAGGGAGCACCATTGGGGATGGGACTTTTTGATGTGCCTCTGATTTCCCCCCCCCCCATTTACGCGGACTCCACTCTTTTTCATTTATATATATATATATATATATATATATATATATTCCATTCCTGTTTTAAAGCATTTTATGTAATATAGTATATACTATGTACATATAGCGAACTTTTCTTTCTATATTGGCGCGGTTGTTTTCATTAGTACATATTTTAGCGCGGGATTTTTTCGTAGAGGAAACTGTTCCCAAATCTATGTTCACTTCAAATTAATAAAAAGCTGTTTTATAGGACATAGAGGGTACAGTAGTGTTTCTATTATATTCACAATTTAGAGCAGAACCTGCTTCTATTTATAAAAAAACATAATTTCATTTCTTAAGTTGAATAGATATAAATATAAATTCAGGAAATAATTATAGCTTTTTAAAATGACGAAAGTTTGTTTTTAGTTCTGTTATTGAGTTTCCAACATGTATCATTACAACTTGCTTGGCTGTCGTAGTTCGATATCCAGTCGAGAGGATTTGCATCTATAGTTTCTTTTTTTTATTATTTCAACTTTCATATTGTAATTTTGAAAGTAATGTACGGCAAAAATACTTTACGACTTCGTCACAATTCCATGTCAAGGTGTTTGATTTGTATTTTAATGCTGTTCTGGGTATTCTATCCTTACTTATTTTCTATATGTGACCTAACCATCAATTCCTATATTTGCAAATTTTATTATTTCATATTTTAATCTGAACCTTTTACCTAAATTTTGTGTTCATCATATTACACATATTAAATCTTTAATACTTACTGTTATGCACCGTGTTTTCGTTCTTTATTACCAAACAAAGGTTCTTTTGTTTAGCACATTATTTAGTTAAGTATTTTACACCATAGTTAAACTTAAATTACTTTTAAAATTTGGTTTAGTGGCATGAAACTCGGTGTGAGGGGATAACCGTACACTGAGAACTACGAAATAATGTTATCCAATTATTTCTATTTACAATACAATATTTAGAAAAATGCCCATTAAGTTTTTCAAAATGTACCCACAGTAAATACTTCAGTACAAATTTATTGTTGCTGAATCAAGAAAACACACTTCTCTTGTTCACTGTTTTCTGTCAGTAATAACATTAATATCCATGAAGTCATGTTTATTGACAGAGAAACAGTTTTTTTAATGGATAAATCTGGCATCTAGAGAGTTAAAATTCTATGTGATGTCGAGTTACAGGAAAAGAATTCTAATTTTTATTATGGAAACAGGCAATGATCATATGGATGAAGCTCTCCCTGTCTTCGCACCAATTACGAATTAATTGAGATAATTCATATTTGCAATTTTAAATCAACGATTTGGTGATTTCCTGCATGTATATTGTGCTTTCCATATGTAGGAAACTTCGATGACAAAATTCATGTATGTCGAATTAAGATTGTACAGTGTTTAATACTGAGCATGTCTATAGTGTGTAATTTTAGTAATATTTAAGAGATAACATGTAATATTATAGCAAAGTAAGGAAAAACCCACGTCTTTCTCCGAACACGGTAAGCGTTGGGAAAAGTCAGGCAATGCAGCCAGTCAGTTTTCGACAGACGTCCATTCGCAGGTCATTGACAGTAATGTGTAAAATTTGTTTGAAGTGAGCTGATTGACGATTGGCGTAACGTGTAATCTGCCAACATTTGTCCAACAAATACGAATCGATGATGTAAGCATCAGCCTATGAGCAAGATGAAAACAAAACTGGCGGGAATATTTCGCGCCGCATTTAGGAGAAAGCGTTAGTTTTTCTAAAGTATATAAGAACTAGATTTTGCCTCAAAAGGGAGAAGTCTCAAAATTCTCCGGGCCAAGATAGTACTGCTGTGTCGCCCGGACAGTTAGGGTAAGAACGACCTAGGTCCGAGCTAATTTACGCGCTACCTTACAGCCCAATTCCCATCCCCCACCAACAAATCTCCGTTCCATGAAGGTGGCGAATTTATTTAATAATATTCATAATATAATATTCAGATATTCATCTGGATCGCAATCCTATTCCACATACAACAGTAACAAGGATAGTAAAGAAATTTACTGAACTGGAAGCGTAAAGGGCTAAACTAGGATCAGATCGCCCGAAAAATGCAAATGATGAGTTCATTAGATGTTCTCCTCTATGTGCAAAATTTTTTTAAAAAATCTACTATAAATTTATCACTAGATTCAAATATAAGCCAAAGTTTCGTGATGAAAATTCTTAATAGTGCCAAGCATTATCTTTATAAAATTTAACTTTTGCAGGAACCTTCAGAGTACGATCCAGGTAGAAAACTGCAGTTTTGTGAATTCATAATGGAGCACATTAATAACAATGCAGTTTTTCTTAGATAAATTGTATTCTCAGATGAAGCCACATTCTGTCTGAAAGAAAGAAAGTCAACGACACAACTTCCGGTATTGGTGAGACGTAAATCCACAATGGATGGAGGAGAACCACACACAGTACTTAATGTTAGAACTGGTATTGTTGGTGATCATATCCTTGGTTCTGTCTTCTTTAGAGCAACGCTAAACGCCAATACATATTTGGATTTATTTCAAAATCACGCATTAGTGGCTATTGCAAATTTATTTCCTATGCAGTTAACCATGGGCTACCCAGAAATAGAGCCCCAGCTCTATGGACAGAATGTTCCTCAACATTTAGACCAGGTTTTTCCAAAACAATGAATTGATAGAAGAGGTCACACAGAGTAGCCAGCAAGATCTCCATATTTGGACTTTATGTGACTTTTGAATTTACACAGACTTTTGAGAACCCTGTGTATAACTTAATAAATATGTTTTAAAACAGCCACCTCGTTTGTCTAGTGGTAGAATTTGCACTACTAATTCGAAGGCCGAGGGTTCAATTCCCGGTCAGGTCAAGCTGTCTGTGTGTATTTCAGGATTGTTTCTTACCCTGAGAACCTGAATACCAGATAGCTTTAAGGTGCCAGGGACACAACTCATTTTTACTTTCATTAATTCATTTCGTTCAACCCTACAGACTGCGATTAGTGCCTGCAGGATTAAGAACTTCCCTAGCGCAGATAGCCGTATCGTCTCCACTGGGACAAGGTAGCGGCGTACTATCAGCATCTCGGCCTCAGAAATCCGCTACAATACAATCAGGGGGGAATTCTCTGGCATTGAGGAAAAATATTCTTTAAAATAATATCTTCAGCAAATATATCATATCCTCCACATCAAAAACATTTTTGCCAACCTAATGTCGGTCCTGGTGATGAAGTGGTAACCATACTTGCCTCCTAAACCTAAGATCGCGGGTTCAATCCCGGTCAGGACCGATGGATTTTTTCGGGCGTAAAAATCCTAAATGTGGCTTCCTTCGGAAGGGAAGTAAAGCCGTGGGTCCCGTGTCGTATATTTACAGTACTATAAAGAATCTCAATCCTGAAAAAAAAAAAGCTTCTGAGCAAAATTTGTAGACCGTTTCACGCTCTGAATTGAATGGGACGCTGATGACCTGAGATGTTAAAGAGCGTCCATAAATACACCAAATAAAAAGATGCCAACCTAATAAAATATCGAAATTATTCAGGTACTACTTTAAAATAAAAAGTTTAATTAATAAATGGGATGAAGAAAGAAACTGTACCTCAAAAGCCCTTTCTTCCGCTTTGATGAGCTGGGGTTATGTCTGTTCGAATTTGCTTCATTATTTTTCCGCATGTTATCGCGGTAAACTGAAGTTTTCATGACTTCAAAGCCACATTTTGCATAGCTCTTTTAGACTGACAGTCTTTGTCGCTGCGAAAGGAAAACTTTGGTACATTTCTCAAGACAAAAGAAGGGAACACAATACTCCACCCCTTCTGTCAAGGTAACTGATGACAATTTTGGCAGCGGGCAACAAAGAACAATATTAAATCAGGCAACTTTCCACAGAAGCCCGAAAACAAAACATACAGAAGTTTCCCACCCTTGCGATTACGTTTTAAAATTAAAAAAGTGATAGCTTTACTGCCGGCGAAACTTGGAAGGTGGCGGATGACGTCAGCGAAACCGTGGCGAAAGAAATGAAGAAATAGACCCCCTTTTCTCAGCAGCTTTAAACTTCTACTTAATGTGAAATTCAACAAGATACTCTTATAAAAGGCACACAAACCTCTCTGCCCCCTTTAGGGGATTAAATTTGCATTATCTCTCCCTGCAGCTCCCCTCTCCCACACGCCTCTGTATACAATTACAAAACAAATTACCATTTCAAATCAAACTGGCAAAAGTCAGGCATTGGTTTTATTCTCAGTTGTGTAGAAACGGAAACTTTCCCGAGCTAATGCAAATTCTCTCCACGGCCTTCTTTATTTCCGTGAAGCTGGCGGTCCGTTACCAAGGAAACCGCGTTTTCACGCAGGTTTTCTCTGCTCCTCCCGATTGTTGGGAGGTCAATGAAGCGTGCTAGAGTAACACAATCTAGAAGGGGGGTTCTTTCCACTTTCATCTCCTGGATTTGCTTTTAAATGCACAGTATCGTTTCATTTGGGTATAAAGCCTTCTTGTGTGTTTGAAGGTGAATAACATTGAGTTGATGCGTAAGTTTTCCCAGGGGAAAATCTATTTGATTTGTTATAAAAGGAGGAATCCAGTTTACAGGTAGAAATCAATAATTAACTGTTAAAACAGACCACGAAAGTCGAGTTTCTAGTCCATGTTTAAACTGAAAATATACAGGGAGTTCCTCAGTCGCCGTTCACGAATAGGCAACCCAAATGACAGCATAAGGAATTGCCAAAGAAGCTGGTACAAGACGGTTATACTATTACGCTATGTAGAACGACATGCATCCTTATTTAAAACTGACTTTCTGGCGTTGCTAACACTGCACATTCTTTTAACTGACATCACATTAACAAATCTTGACAAGGACTAACGTGTTCATAATGTCTGAATTCGCTACGTAATTTTTAAATGACAATGACAGGATGCTAGAAGGAAGTTGCACTCCCTCATTCTTCTGCGTCGAATTCTGTACTCCACACTATCATTCGACCAATTTGCACGCCTTATTTTCTCATTACAATTTACACATCCAATCATACAAAAATTCCATTCTCTCTACTGTACCTTACACCGAATCACTCACTTTTCTTTGTTCTTCACAGTTGTTGCTACTCGTCTCTGGAACTTTCTGCCATCTCATATGAAGGACTGCAGGTAATAATGTTCAGAATATTGCTCGAAGATTTTGGAGTCTGCAACATTTAACGAGTATTGTAAACCAGAGGAGGAAACACCCGCTCCTGAGAGTTGACACTCTCTGAGTGTTGTTAATGCAGGTATGTTTATATTCTTCCTGGTGAAGCAGAAGAGAGGACTTAAGTTTTCTTGAGGTATGGTCTCCCGTTGCTCACGCAAAGCCTCCCAAAGTTCATTGAGTCTCTCAGGAACACGTTGACGAACATTTTCCCCATCATATCCCAATCATGCTCAATGAGCTTGAGGTCAGGGCTTTGTGCTCGCCAAACTAGCGCCTGAATCCTCGCCTCAAGCAAGTACTGTGTTATAATGAGGGCCACATATGGACAGGCATTGTCATGCATGATGCGGAAAGCATTGCCAACATTTGCAGCATAGGGGTATAACATGCTCCTGAAGAATTTCCGCAATGTACCGGTTTGCATTCAGGCCTCCGTTCTCCACAAAAACCAACTCTGTCTTGACTGCATGACGGAATCTCCCCTGAAAGCCATGAGAAGGTGCAAGAGGTACACCTTTCTCCAATCCTCTTCCACACTCTTTCTCTGCCACCAGGTGATCTCAGGCTGAACCTCGCTCGACACATCCGTGAATAGAACGGCTTTCTATTGCTGCTCAGTCCGCTCCAGGTATTGACGTGTTTGTCGATGTTGCTGAGCAAACAAAGGACTTCTGGCTGGTCTTCTAGAGCTGAGCTGCGCTTCTTCAAATCTCCTTCTCACTGTTCTCACGCTGACATTGACTCCTGATGCTCTTTGCAAGCGATTTTGAGCTTCTACGACTGTTGTGTGACGATCACGTAAATCTTGCAGCCGCAGAAATTGATCATCTCTGGCAGATGTCACCCTCCTGCTACCTGATCCTGATCTTCAGCAGTAGATACCAAGTTCCCTGAACCTTAGGTATGTCCTTTGCATAATAGAGACATTGACTCGTATCAACATAACGCATGCTCCGTTCGTCTTCCAACAGGGCAACGCCTCTCGACTTAAAGGCATCTTTACCTCATAAAATTATGTGTTAAACTGATTGAGAATACATCAACAATAGAATAAAACTGATGTAACAGCAATACAAGAACAACAATGTTATTAACATTTCAATTGGCCCAGGTGTAAAAATATGATTAGATTCATTCATGTTCATTTTCATACAGTAAAAGGAAATTATAGACTCAAAATGATATCTGAATTTTTGAAAAAGTTTAGTAAAGTATTTAATGTTCAAAAAACGAATGATATTATAATAATTCACTTATCATGATGTGTAAACTTTATAAAACATTTGTTGCAGTTTGTTTTTTGCAGACTGAAATGCATTAAAGTATTCTAACCCGTACAGGTATGATTCAGTAAAAAATAATCCAATTTAACGAACTGTCCATGATCTATGATAGAGGGAAGTAGCTTTTCATAGTACATACATATATATGCATATATATATATATATATATATATATACTTCTTTTAAAGGAAATGACATTAATGCTCAATAAAAGTAAAAAAAAAAAAAACAAATAAAATAAATAAAATAAATAAATAAAAAAAAAATAAAAAATATATAAGTACTCTTTTCTTTTCTCATTTGGCGCTACAGCCCGGGGAGAGCCTTGGCCTGCCGCAGCGACCTCTGCTTCCTCTACCTCCGTCTTACGACTTCATTGATACAGGGCAGTATTGATCGTGTTGTTTTGTTCATTTTGACAATTAAGTTTCTAATGTTTGTGACTGGCTGTTTGCAAACGCATCTTTCCCTAACTCTGATTCACTCCAGTGCTCATTAATGGGAAGGAAGTTCCTCAGGAATCTCTTCATATGAACACTTTCTTGGCATCGCTGAACACCTTCATGTAATTCCAGTGTATCATCAAGCTCTCCTATAACTTTGATGGAAGGCTGCGATAAACATCAGGGAGATATTCTCCATTGTGATCTCTTCTTCTATCACGTCACCTGCAAGAAATTCTGTGTGTATAAAATACTTCTCTTCTGTGTTTTGCAAGAACGGTTATCACTCTTGAAAGTTCTGAAACATTATTGCAGTTGATAACAGCCCGCAATAGCTGCTATCTGTTCAGCAATTGAACATCTTTAAGATTTCTTTTTCTGATGCTTGTAACATTTGAAGGCACAACAACATTTTAATTTACAACATAACTTGTAGCATTGTCAACAAAGAACAATATTTTAAGCTTATTCTTGTTCTTTAAGCCGGTCACTAAAATATCCCTAGCCATTCATGCCTTTCTATTGTGACATCGCATTACAGGAAGGTTATCCAATGTCACGGTGTTTCTTTCAAACACTCTTGCATTGGCGGCATTTCCAATAACAGGTGGTTTTAGTTTTTCTCCTTGGGCACTAGAACATATCAAAACTGTAATCCGCTCTTTTTCCTTATTTGCATGCCTCACCCAATGAGCGCGTTTGTAGCTGGCTGTAGTGTACACCTGTTTCATCTCACCAGAGGGGCGTCAAGAAGTCTTGTACACTAGATTCACCATGTAGAACATTAAAAGTTGTTACTGTGCATCAACCACCTATTGCTGGCTGAAAACATGGTTATGTTTAACAGTTCAGTGAACTCTTTCGTCGTTTCTTGAAGAAGTGGCCCACATAGAGGAATATTCTTTCTTCGACAAACACAAAAGAAACAGAAACCCTTGTCATTATCTTATTCTAATTCTTTTTCTTTCTCTACTACACTTTGGTTCCCATGCCTTTATAATCAAAGTTTTATTAGTGCTTATGTTACAAAGTGTAGATTTACAAATTCCAAACTCTTCTGCGACTCACACTATTAATTACTTCGTTCTTCTTTTCAATGGCTAATATCACTAACTTACGCTTATTGAAATTGCACAAAGACAAAATTAATTTTGTACTTCACACCTCAACAATAATTAAGAACCACTCTGCTTATTTTAGGGATCCAATTGTCTGTTTCAATAAGTTTACAGCTGTGTACAGTGTACTTTCTTGGAAATACATAACAAATATATATTTTGTAAAAAATTGGGAAAGTACAAAAGAATAAAAGTTAAAGAAACACCCTCTTTTCCGTACAACTGCTGACCTATTGCAAAAATAGAGATAAATATCAATCAAGCTCAAACGGTAACAGAAAGCCAGTTAGGGTGAAACCTCGTTCTTTTAATGTTACAATGCTGTGCACTTGCTAATGACTGAATTTAAAGCTTTTGAGATAAATACCAATCAATCTTAAATAAGTTAGCAAAAATATAACAGAAAGAGAAATCGTCCTAGTTATGACCATAAGGATTGTCCATTTACCAGATTCAGGATTTTTTTAATGTTGTTTAAAAAAAGTTTTTACTACTGAGGCATCGCACAGTAACAAGCTCCGCACATTGGATCCAAGGCACTGGATAGGACGAAGAGGTCCGATTGAGTTTCCACCGCGTTCTTCTGATCTACTCCGTTGGACTTCTACCTGTGGGGAACTCTTAAGGATGATGTATACCGTAGAAAACCCAGCTACACTGACAGCACTTCGGGAAGAAATTGAAACGAATGTGCTGAGGACACTTTCGCAAACGTTGCTCAATCAGTAGTTCAACGTACTCAGAAGTGTATCGACGCCGATGGGGGGCATTTTGAGCAACTGTTGTAACTGTAAACGTCTAAGATGATTAGTGCTCATCATATTCTGTGTGTGTGAATTCGGTTTTGTTACGTTAACGCAGTTTTTTCTTTGCTTGAAGTGTGTATACATTTTTGGCATCCCTTGTATGTAATACAATTATTTGTGTATTAATATTTTATATAAATAATATAGATATATTGCCCGCCGGTATTAAATGGATATAATGTAAAAGTTAATGTACATATATAGTTTGTAAAATAAATACCGTTTTTTTATTTACAATATTAACGTTGTCATAAATGGATAATTTGAAAAGCATTCTGTGCTAGTTCTTAGATCATTAAATCCTTGCTATAGTAATAGGATTTCTTGCTAAAATATTTCACAGCACACTTTTTCCGCACATTCTGGTTATCCATTTTATCTCACTTTTTCGTTATTAAGTAAGATTTATCATCTGCAATACACCCACTGTTACGAATATATTGAAATATCTCATTAGCCGAAACAACAGAATTTTCCAAGTAGAGAAGTTTTTGTTTAATCCCCCAGTGAGCTATTAATAATCAGAAGGCATGGCGCACAATCATTAGTTGTCCCTTCTCCGTATGCAAATCCGGCTCTTGAAGAAGGCTGCATTGAATTATTTCGCTTACCGACAGAATTAAACAACTACCGTATAGCAATTAGGTCTGCCTTACGCCTCCGAATTTTAAATTCTCTCAATAACATTTTGCATATAAATGCACTTATTAGGAATTGCATGCGTCGGGAATATTTTATAATTTTTTCTGGTTTTTCCTCCCTAATCCTATAAAGTCCTACTTTTCCTCTTCTTTCCTTTTTATTGTTTCCTTAAATCAATGGAGTGCGAAACTTGTCTGTATATCCACTTTGGGATGGCATTTACAAACAGATCATAAAGAAAATCACAATGTTCTTTACGAAAGATTAATTTGTATGTTTACGAGCTATCTTATGATTTATTATTATTTTGACAAAATACACCTTTTGTTTCTGTTTCTTATTAGTATGTGTCCCAAAACTTTCTAAGTGAAGAAACGCATTATGAAAGTAACCGAAAATGTTGGACTATAAAAAAACCTTCCCTTAGTAACAGAAAATGTAGAATTATTTTATAATATATATATATATATATATATATATATATAAACATATAAGTGTTCGAACATCTTAAATTTTATAATATAAATAAGAAAAAAGTTAAAATATGATAGTTTTCAAACTTATTTTCAGCTTTGCAAAATTTCATACAAAGAAATTATAATATGTAAATCAAATTTTACTATTAGTAGTGTTTACGACTACTAATCCGGAGGTGCTGCGTTCGATTTTCCGGTCAGATCAAGCTATCTAGACAACATTTTTTCAGCGTTTTTCCTCATCCTGAGAAGGCAAATGCCCAGGTACCTTTATAGCACCAAGGACTTTTCATTTTACTATGCATGATAAGTTACACATGTAATAAAAGAAAACTCACATTTTTAAAATGACGCTCCTGGGTGATAGTGTTTAATCTCTTCTGAATTTTATTTATTTATTTAACGAATAAAGCAATCCTTTCTAAAACAAAAATTTACAAAATTATCAAGGTTTTAACTCATTGAAAAATCCAGAATAGAGTAGGAAAATGCTGTTATATAATTTTTAAAAATATATTTTAAATAAAGCTATACAAAACATATATAAAAATAAATGGGAAAATGAAAATATTAATGCTATCAAAATTATTATCACTTTATTAAAATTGATATAGAAAATATGCTAATACAGTACGTTTTAACTTTTAATTACTTAGGTACCACAACATCTATTATATCAAGTGATATAAATAATACATAAAATGTATTTACAAAATTGTGTGAAATTACCCAAAATAATCAAACTTAAAAATTTTAAGCTCCACATAATTAAAATTTACGAAGGTAGCGCAATATTGAGATATGGCTGAAAATTACTAATAAAAGAAAACATCAATTTGCAGAATAAAATTCTGAAGATCGTTAATGTGCCTTACTGTCCCAGATAAAGTATCTAATGAAGAAGTAAGAAAAGAATTAAACACATACAACTTGAATAGAAAAAGAAAAACAAGAGAAAGAAAGGAAACTAGTATGCCACATTTCTAGGACAGAAGGTTTACTTCTGAAAGTCGTGTTAAATTACAGAAAAGAAAAAAAAAGTCACGAAGACATGATTAAGTCGCCTAATTTTGAAGCAGGCCATCATCTAAGGCCGTCTTGCTGAAAATAGTGCTTTTAATCTAGATTTGATACCAAAAAGAGTTATTTTAAAGCATAATAGAGTTTAAAATTACAATCATCTAGTGTGACAGTGCTTTAACGCAATCGGATATATTATCTTTATGTAAGAAAGTACAAACTCGCATGTACTTCATCTCAGACCTGCATTGGTGCTCATACCCTAATTGCCTTACTCCAGACAATCACTGGAACACTTACCCTAACGTTTTCAACATGTAGGACACAGAAGTAAATCTTAGCCATTAAGCCAACCGAGATCATGCTGAAGGATATTAAAGCTAATCCCAACAACATTCGTCCACCCTCGCACACGCGTGGACAGTTTGAGGTAGCTCGGTCGCTTTTTCTGATCCCGTTAAGTAGGCGACCTAACTCTGACGTCAGCATTGTTATCAGTACCAACCCACTCCTACGTCACGTCGACAGTTGCTGCACTTGCAATTTTAGAGTAATACACTCGTGTATTTTATATCATAATTGTAGCTTGCATGAACGAATTCATCTGAGCTGTGGAAAGGAATTATATATGTTAGCTGCATAGTGTGTTATATTATAATTTTGTAATAGTAGGACGGAAGGGAGGAAGATACTGTTGTTCATAATGGAGAATTTTGCAGTAAACGGGAAACCTCTTAGTGTAAAAACATAATAATCATAAACTTCACAGAAATACTAGATCAACCCAGGCACCTGGCAAACGACAAACATTTGACAATATTAGAGTGTACGATTGGTAACTTAGAATGTCCTCGACTCTACCATGAAACCCACCAACTTAATAATGAACGCGTACAAGAACAGGTTGATAAATTACAACAAAAGGGCGGGAAATTTTGTAAAGTGGCACGCCAGTTGGTAAGGGTGAATCTTTTATCGGCTTTGTTCAAATGTTCAAACAGTTGCAATGCGCAGTTCCTTTTTGACAGCTATCTTAAGTGATGCGTTTCGTAAAATATTTTTATTTAAAAAAAAGTTAACTGCGGCCCAGATACAAACTGAGCTGAAGGAAGTTCATGGGGACTCTGCACCAGCACTCAAGACTATTTATTACTGTATGAATTAATTTAAACATGGCCGTACGAGCACTGTAGATACTGTATGTTTTGGACCCGATTGAGGTTTTTTCTGAAATGGTCGATAAAATTCATGGTATCGTGATGGAAGACCGTTGCATTAAAATTTGTGAGATTGCTGAGATGGTAGGCATCTCATATGAACGGTACACAATATCCTGTATGGCGTTCTGCATACGAAGAAACTGAGTGCGCGATGGATGTCTCGTTTGTTGACTCCAGACCAAAAACAATCGAGGAAGGACATCTCAAAATTGTGTTTGAAAAAGTTTCAATTAAATTTACTTCTGGCGTTAATATGTGACTGTAGAGGAAACTTGAACCCATCACTACACCCCGGAGACAAAACGGCAGTCAAAACAGTGGAGTTGGTGACATGTAAGTTCAAAAACCATTTTGCCAGCGGAAAAAAGTGATGGCAACATTTGGGGAGGGGGGGGGGACTCGCAGGGTATCATCATGATTGACAATTTGGAAAAGGGTGAAACAACGACTGCTATTGGACAGTTTGTATAGTGATCTGAAGCAGAAGCGACCAAAATACGCCGATGACCTGCCTGATATGTTAAAGAGCGCCCGTAAATAAATCGACCAAGAATGGGCGCCAGAAAGTACTCCACCAGGACAATGCGCCTACTTACATGTCGGCCGTTGGTGATGTCAAAAGTGCTACAGAGAAACTTCGAAATAATTTCTCACCCACCCTATTACCCAGGTTCGGTCCCATGTAGCTTTTTCCCCTTTCCTAACCTAAAACTTTGACTTGTGTGGAAGAACTTTCCGTCAAATGAAGAGGCTATCTGCGATGTAAAAAGTATCCCACACAGTTCGAAAGATTTTTTTCCCCCGAGGGAATAAAATATTCCAAATCTCACTAAATTAAATGCATTGTGTTCAAAGGAGCTTACATTGAGAAATAAATGTTTATTTTTGCAAACACATTTTATTTACTATGTTTTTTTTTATGAAACTAAAAAGAGATTGCGAACACGTACCATTTTAGAAAATCAGGGTCGCTCTGAAAGTAACACCTATTTATTTTCATTGAAACTACAGCAGATGCAGAATGTACAATTATACAGTTAAATGGGGCACACTTTCAGTTACATGCAGTTATTTTCTCACACAGTCACTCTTTCGGATTTCTACTCATAGTAGTGATGCCAGGTCTCATTCTCGATGACTATGCTATTCATAAAATTATCACTTTAAGTCTGCATCTGTGCAGTAGGCCCTTGCACCTTCCTTTAAGTTATTGTTGTGCTCCTGTATTCGAGGGACCCACCTGACACAGACTTTGCCAGTCTCCAACAGTTCATCAATACTGATCGGCGAATTACCACCAAGGAACTGTGTACAAAGCTTAATGTCGACTGGAGACGATGTTACCTACTGTGTTCTCTCTTTGTCTGTTGTAGTTTCCATGAAAATAAATGAGGAGCACAACTTTCGAATGCCCTCGTATAACACATTTTAATTTTTTATGTGTTTTGATGTGTCATATCACTGTTTTAAACTTAAGCACAAATCACGACAGCATTCAACTGAAGCAGCGCGCTATGACGAGACAAAGGACCACTTGAAACTGTCCATATTTTCTTACAAACAAGGAACCACAGTTAATACTTTTTAACAGGTCCTACAGAATAGCTTCCGCAGTCTTCAGCAGTGTTTCTGTGATGGAAAATGCCTTCCCCCACTTATATTTACGGAAGAAGCAGAAGAAGAAAAAAACACATGGGGCTAAATCTGGACTATAAGAAGGAAAGTGCATATTTTTAGGAGACATTCTGAAAACAACATTTACGGTAATGGTAGCCATTTCGACTCTCATCCAGAGGCCCTGGGTTCGAATCCCGGTTAGGGCAAGCTATCTGTAAGGGGTTTTTTTTCGGAGTTTTTCTTATACTGAGATGGTGAATGCCAGATAGTGGCCAACAAATCTGAACTCATTTGCCTCATTAATTCATTTTATTCTTACAAACTTACACGCATAGCATTCACCTCCAATCTCAAGAAGATCAATGCAGTCAAAGCGATGTGAGGCCAACATTATCGTGATGCAGTATTTGGCTTGTTGTGCAGAAATGTGCCGTTTTGCTGTGACGTAGTCTTGCAGAGTATTCAGGACATTTCTGTATTATTGAAAAATGAAATGGCCATAACTTTCCCTTCAAATGCAATCACTTATTTTAGTGGGGGAGGGGCTGGTGACGTACATTTTCACACAGACTTTGCTGTTTGCTCTCAAGATCGAAATGATGTAACCAAGTTTCAACAGCAAGGATAGCCTTTGAAAGAAACTTCCTGTAACATCATCTTCAACTACACACAACATCTTCGAGCTGTGCTATAGGGAAGAACAAACTCTCCATAGGCCCCAGCTGAAGATTTGTTGGTAAGAAAGCAAACTTTCAGAATAGCATGTTGTTCATTGTGTGTCACCTCCATTTTGCTGTCGGCGAAACTGAACATGTCTTAACTTGCACATCTCTCGCAGGCTTGAACTGGAAGTGACAACAATGAAACTGTACCACGTGTACTAACAAACTGTTTATCTATAGAAATTAGGCCTGTAAATATATTGTGATCATTCTTTATTGAATATCCCACATGTTATACTGAGGATACCAAAAAATGTATACACACTTTCACAGTAGATATCTATTTAATAGATTTCAAAGTTGGACAGTAATGTGTAGTA
This sequence comes from Metallyticus violacea, assembly GCA_030762175.1. Lineage (NCBI taxonomy): Eukaryota > Metazoa > Arthropoda > Insecta > Mantodea > Metallyticidae > Metallyticus > Metallyticus violacea. The sequence goes on along the minus strand of CM060842.1, from coordinate 6,318,819 downwards.
TGATGTTCTGTAAACAGATGTGACTCACATACATTATGATAGCGTTGCTACGTGACAGGTAAATCAACGATGAACAAATGAAGTCAAGATTATCGTATAATGTTCTGTAAACAGATTTGATTCACATTACGTTATGCTACCGTTGCTACAACAAAATGGAGCCAAGATTATCGTTTGAACAGCGGAAAGCAATTTTGAAGTGGTATTGGAAAACCGAGAATGTTGTTGAAGTTCAAAGACAATGGAGACGTGTGTACAGAATAGAAGCGCCAACTCGAGTAACAATTGCACGCATTCGAGACGAATTTGAGACTCATGGTACCGTATGCGATGTTTACAAGGGCACATCTGGGCAGATTAGCTACATTGACAGCACTTCGGGAAGAAATTAAAAGGACATGTTCTGAGGACACTTTCGCAAACGTTGCTCAATCAGTAGTTCAACGTACTCAGAAGTGTATCGACGCTGGTGGTGGGCATTTTGAGCAACTGCTAACTGTAAAAGTCTAAGATGATTAGTGCTCATCATTTTCTGTTTGTGTCAATTCAGTTTTGTTATGTTGACACAGTTTTTTCTTTGCTTGAAGTGTGTACACATTTTTTGGCACCCTCAACAGAATAGTGATTGATGATACCGTTAAGTTTCGGCCTATCTGGGCCAATACTATACATTTTCGTGATTACCTATTCCATTAAGTGGTTACCATGGTAATGAACAGTAGTTCTGCTGTTATTCCTAACTCGGCTACCTGTTCTCTATCACAGTGGACCTTGCCGGTTTGACGGAACTAGGCGAAACAATTCCCTTCTCCGCCAAAGCAGCAAATTACTGTAGAACTCACTGGAACAAGATTTCCATGAGTTTGGTTTCTGTACGCGGTGAATTTAGATGGAATTCATCTGCCAGTCCCGGCGCAGCAAGTCAGGCGTGCAATGTCCCGAGTAAAACAGGGTTCTCAGATGGAATAATGCACCCTTCTGAATGTGATTTAGATGCGTTCGTAGTTTAAAATAAATATATATGGTTTTCCTTTTACACTCATCTAGAAATTTCAGTATTTTTAAAATTTTCTAGGTATAATCCGAATATTTTATGTCTAAAAATGGGAACATTTTGTGCTAATCATCTTTATATTTATTAAAGTATATATAAGCAGTAAAATTGAACAAAATGTCAACTTTTATAACTAAATAGCCACTATGTTGTAATTGAAATTGCCTAAACCTAATGAGTTCCTGTCTAATAATTATAATTATAATTATAATAAGAGAGTCTTTAACGCATCGAAAATAAGCCCTTTTCATCGGAAAAATGCTGAATCAATACTTTGTGATGCCTCCTTGAGCTTTTATTACGTCATCACATCGTCTGGGCATTCAATGTGTAAAATGTTTGAATTGGTCAGGCGAAATCTCAATAAACCCCATCCTATGGATGACTTCAACCAGGTCTTTCCTATTTCTCCCAATCATCTTCCAAGAGTCAATAGGTTGAGATCCCTGGCCATGTGAGGGGTGGAAATCGCTTGTTCTTCAAGAAAACTTCTAACCTGTTACATAAAATTGCAACTTTTTTTTTAGAATTATGTGGATGTAACATGAATTTGGTAAAGTTTAAGCAAGCTACTCATTTTTCTTGCCCCATGACATGGTGCGAAGTCATCCAAAATTTTCTGGTGATACAAATTGTTGCATTAAACTTTCTGTTAAAATAATTTGTAAGCATTTGTTCCCTCAACAAAAGGTAACGCACTCACTCCTTTGCATGATATACACCCCCAGATCATCTGGGGAACTTCACTGTTGAGTCCAAACATTCTGACAAATTCTTCACCGGTACGACGACATATAAATATTGTTCTATCGTTTTCTCTTGACATTAAAGTTTGACACATTTCAGAAGATGACTTTACTTAACATCTCTTCAGGTTCCTTGGCTCACTCTAGTCGAACTTTCTTCATTTTAACTGTCAAAAAGTGTTTCTGTGGCGGTCTAGTGGGTAGACCCATTTCTGTGACGGTTCTGCTGTAAACCACCGCACTAGAAGCTTCTTCCCATTCTCGTTTTAACTTCACTGAAATCATACGCCGGTTTTTCAGACAGATCCGCTTCAAAACGCGGACATTAGTCGAGATAGAAGACATTTTCCTCTTTTCCTTTAATTCTTTCCAAATTCGCAGTTTTCTTGTATTTAGCCAACAATCTTGACACAGTGGACTTGTTAGTTAAATACTGTATTTGATGATTTGTCGAGTAGAAAGGCCCTCAGAAGCTAATCCGACAGTTACACTCTTTTTGCGAGGAGTTAATTCAATTCCTTTGCTCATTTTGTGCAGCTGTTATGAAACACAAATCACTGACTGTTACATTAAAATCAGCAATAAAGGCAGTAGTATCACAACAATGGACAATGTTTAGAAGTTATGTTGTATACAACAATGTATAATTACTTATAGATAAAATAAAACTGAAATAGTGAACCCATTGTTGATATTAAGGAATGTAAGTGTAAAAGTACACAAAATCTTTAGATGACGCAATTAATTTTCCCAGTAGTTTATAATGTTTATAGATATGTCAAAGAAAATTTATACAAACATGCTAACTTAAGTTAGATAAATAAAGTGTCAAGAGTATAAACATATTTTATTAACTTGTCTTCATTTTCTTAAGGTTTGAGAGGGTGGAATAAAAAGCGTAATGGCGCGTAACTGTTAACTCTGTATTGTCAAAGACATTAGTGGCTCGTACCAGCATGAAACCGAGATGACACTCAACTTTATTACTGCTATTGCTGAATATTGATCGCAATACTTTAACTTGAGTAACTGAACATATAAAGCAAAGTGAGAGATATAGTCATTAAATAAAAAATAATAATAAGTTAAATAAAATATGTGATCACTGATGTACAAAGCTATATACATTTTTAAAACATTTTTTAAATGTAGCCATGTTTATGAACTGAGACCTTGATATCATCTTTACATTCACTAAAATAGAGAAAAATAACAGAAAGTTTCGAGTTACATTGCGTATTTAAGATGATGTTCATGTGTTTCATTGATTGATTTATTTATGGACGCTCTTTAACATCTCAGGTCATAAGCGTCCCATACAACTCAGGGCGTGAAACGGCCGACGAATTTTGCTCAGAGGCCTCTCTTTCAGGCTTGAGGTTCTTTTTCGTGCCGCAAATGTACGACACGGGACCCACGGCTTTACTTCCCTTCCGAAGGAAGCCATACTTACGATTTTTACGCCCGAAAAAATCCATCGATCCTGGCCGGGTTCGAACCCGCGTTTTGGGTTTAGAACGCAAGTATGGTAACCACTACACCACCAGGACCGACTCATATGTTTCAATAAAACAAAAACATCTTACTATTTAAAAACAATTACAATGTACTAAGTAAATAAAAACAATCGAAAGTTACATTGATTTTTAATGTATTTATATATTTTTGACAAACACTGTCGTGAAGATAGTAACTGTGAAATATTAATCTACAACCGCCACGCTCATATACACAGTCATGTCAAAAGAGACGGCAAACTTTTGATATGACCGTTACTTGATATCCCAACAATAACACTGACAAACTCTCCCGCCCCTGTGCGTTTGTCTGTTGTTAATCCTGGACTGTTATTGGTTGAAGCTAAAATATTATTTGTACGTCTAGACAAATAATCTCTACCGTTATATTATCAAAGGCTTTGAAAAGAACGTGGTGACTAATTAACTGGCTTGGCCCGTCCTCTACAAGAGAAGGGAAATAGCGAAGAGGTGAAGGCTCCTGGTGGTAGACACACGAGTCCCATCTTCCTCCCAGTTTCTGTAAACTCAACATGTAACTTCTCTGCTCTGTAATAATGTTCACAAATTCAACTTGCTGAGGAATTCGCTTAGTTTACGTGACGAACTTGTTTTGATTGTAAATGCTAATGAGAATCACAAATAGCAATATAAAAATTAACTTATTACCTAAGCATTAATGTTAGAACGCTAAAATCTTTTCATGCACGTATTTTATATTGTAATGCTATAAACGGAAGATTTCCAACTAAACCCTGCCATTCATGCAGCATACAGATAGATAATGCAGGGAAAAAAGTAAAATGCATGACACCACTAGGGTGGAATCTTTACGTTTTCACACGAATCTGACAGATCCACTCATTGGCACCCTGATCACATTTGTCCCATTATTTTTGTGAAGTAGCGCGCATTTTGACAGAAGGAATCGCGCGTGGTATCGACCTACCAGCTTCGGGATGGTTGATGCACTGTTGGAATATCAATTGGGTCAGTGCGAGGCCGGAACTTGTTCGGAGAGTATCCCTATTAATTAGACCTATGTCTCAGGTATGCATTGTAATTGTCTATGCGTTCTCTGCCTGTAGTGCGGAATCTGTTATGTGTTCAACAGTTTCATTAAATGTTGTTACTTGGAGCGGTTATTATTGGGGGTTCCACTGTTGTTCGTTAATTTGTAGTAGGTTAATATAGTTGTTCCAATGTAGGGGGGGATTTGATGGGTTCTCAGGGTAAATTTGGACTGTTTTTAACGACTTGAAAGTGGTTAGGGGGGGGAAGGAGATTGTTCACTGTATTAATAAGTCCAGCACTGTTTGAACATTTAATTTATTTAACAACTTGGCAGGTTACTTCCTGACGGCTCGTAGCTGACTTCACTACTCGCTTAGACTGACCTTAGAAATGACTTACACTGCCCTCAACGGAACTTTAGAAATGACCTAGACTGATTACTTTTGAGTGACTCAGGCTGCCTGCTTCCGTATATTTCTTTCGTGTCTCTCGTATGATGTCCTCTGTTTCTCCTGAATGAATGTCTGAATGTATGAGAGACTGTGAATATCTGGATGTATGAATGTCTGACATCTGCGAGTGTGTGTATGTGAATCCGTGAATGTAAATCTGTGACTGTAAATCAGTGACTGTATGAATGTGAATCCGTGAATCTATGAGTCTGTGAATGTCTACTGAATGTCTGAATCTGTGAGTGTCTGACTTCTGCGAGCGTGAATGTCCCTCTGACTTCTGTACTCCAGTTTTTCTACCACATCGCCACGCCTCTCGCTAAATTAAATTCCCTCGTATTTTATCTATTTCTATGTTACATGTTCATCATTGGCTATCCTAAAATTATTTATTTGTATCTAAGTTCTCCTGATTCGTTAACTTTTATCCGATGACCATTGGTTAGAATTATTCTTTTCCCCCGGATCTAATGTCTTCCCACGAACTTGAATTTTCCCAGAACAACCTGTCGTAAATTTCGGCACTTTCCTTATATTCTGATTTCTATTGATAATCTTTTGCCTTCCTTAGTTTGTAGATTTCCAAATGTTCTCGGAGATAACGCACGTGTTTATGGCTGTTTTCGGCTTTCCTGTAATAAAACATTTTCGTCTCCGTTCTGACATTTTCATTTTCTCTTAAATTATTGCTACGTCTGACTTTGTTAAATAATGTCCCGTTACGGCCACATGTTTCTCTTATTGTGAACTCCTAAGTATTTCCTGGGCAGAAGGTTCGTGACCTAACAAAAGATAGTTTACCCTTTCCTCAGCCTTGTCTAAGGAGCGGCCAGCGATCGAGTCGTCAGGTATACTCTCTGTCTCTCTCTAACATCTTAACTACAAAATGTATACAAAACCGTTTTGTAAGTTACAAGTTACAAATTATTTCTATTTCTGATACCTATCTCTAAAACATTTCTTATACCTATACATAATAATTATCCTTATCAAATCTAATGCCTTTATAAATATAGCTCTGCAGGCTTTAGAAATTAAATTAATAAAGGCAGCATTATTTCCTGCTTCATACTATAGATGAATTTTGTCCTTGAAATAAGAGTACAATTTGAAAATTAAGCTGATAATAATGTACTAAAGCTGGCGAAGCAAAATTCATTAAAATATTTGTATGATCTAAAATTAACAGCTTTAAAGACAAATATTTTAATTTTTCGTTACGTTGTTCATCCCGGAAGGTGAGCACTTCCGGAGGTATCTTTCAGTTTTACTAGTATTCTTAATTTCTGATAGAGGGCAAATGGAAAAGCTGTGAGTCCATTGCCTCCAACGTCATCTAGCAAGGAACGGTAACATTTCTTGTGCTGAAACACCGATAGTTTTGTCTAGAAACCATCTGTAACTTCTTCCTATGGGATACATCAAAGATTGTGTCACTTTTACCTCAAAACCTAGAAGAACTCAAGTGTAGGATTGAAGAAGTTGTCACCACTGTATCTGAGGATATGCTACAAGGAATTTGATTACCGTGTGGTTACCATATCGAGTCATTGTGAACTCAAACATTGAAAACAAAACCATTCTTTAATATGACATACATACAAAAGCTGTAACATTTGTAGTTTGCGTGTAGTAAACAAAGAAAAGATTACAGAACTTTAGGGACACTATGTATCGAATCTGGTCCACTGTTGACAATTCGCTGAGCAAAACAGAAACGCTGGTTTGCGGACGATGGTCAATAATTTAGATCATTGGAACATAGAAATTATATATCGTAACGTGAACACATTTTAATGCGTCAATAAAAGAATTTTAAATGGAAGGAACTAATATATTTACATTTTGTGTTATAGTAGTAGTAGTAGTAGTAGTAGTAGTAGTAGTAGTAGTAGTAGTAGTAGTAGTAGTAGTAGTAGTAGTAGTAGCAGTAGTAGTAGTAGTAGTAGTAATAATAATAATAATAATAATAATAATAATAATAATAATAATAGATTTTCAAGTTATTAGCAAATTTCTGAGAAAGTGCAGCGAATCATAAGTATTTTCGAGGCTGTTACAAGATTACCAGAAAACAAAGCAGGCTATGAAAGATAAGGAGGCGCTGAAACACCGCATCTGGTATGCTGTGGCAGATTCGATAAGGCAAAGCCTGCTGGAATGCTTCTAGCGATCTATCGACACTAAACAAAGCGAGAGTGCTAACAGAATGATGCATTGCGGCTGCTTGGAGCGGCATGGGGTGGGCGTAAATCAGTTTTGTGATGCGCTCTGAATCACGAGCGAAGGAATGTTGGGGGGGAGGGGGAGGAACGGCTTCCATGCCTTATGTGTTGTTGAGTTCGTTATGACCACAGTCGATTGTTGTTAAGTGGCTATTTATAAATCAAAAGGACCGCAGGTTTGATTCCCGATGGACCACATAGAATGTTAACTCTCTTGTGCAGACAGGAATACTGTTGCCATGGTTACAAGTAATCAGCTGTACTGAGTCGGTAACGTAGATAGCAACCAGAACAGGATAGAAATATTTTAGAGGTTATTTAAAGTACACACACTAGACAAAGATTAGCTAGGAATCTTTCAGCACCCAAAGTTTACTAGCATTAATATGTAAAATCTCATTCTTTAGGTGATGCGCTTCAGACGCATAAGACTTGTCACTTGTTTGTGTTGATCGTGTAGTGCTAACATTTTCTACAAAATGGATAAAACTGAAATACCACCTGTGATAAAGTACTTCGTTTTGAAGGGGTTAACCCATACAAAAAGACTTATATTACACATTAAAGCATCCCCCCCTTCATTTTCGACAGTTAAAAAGTGGGCTGCTGAATTTAAGCGTGGTCGTACATCCATTCAAGATGATGAGCGCTCAGGGCGTCCCAAAACTGTTGTGACCGACGAGATTGTGACAAAATTCACAACGCCGTACTCAATGATCGCCGATTGAAGGTAAGTGACTTGACTGACATTGCAAAGAGCTCAATAGGCTATGTCCACTACATTTTACACGAAGTTTTGGGTATGGGAAAGATTTCCGCTTGATGAATACGCATTTGTTAACAATGAACCGAAAATGCATTCAAATGAATATTTTGCAAGTGTTTAGATTTGTTTAAATGTTTTTTCCAGTGAGTTTCTCAGCAAATGAAACATGGATTCATCACTACACGTCAGAGACGAAGGAGCAATACAAATAGTGGGTGGCAACAGGTGAAATTGCATCAAAAACTGCAAAAACGATTCCATCGACAGGAAAAGACATGACTACGGTTTTCTGGGATTCTCATGGTGTAGTGCTCCAGAAGGACAGAACCATCACCGGGGAGTATTACGCTTCACTACTGGACCAACTGAAGGATGCTCTTCATCCTGAACGTCTACACCTTGCAAAACAAAAGAAAAAAAATCTCTTCTATCATAGTAATGCGCCTTGACACACATCTGGAAATGTTGCTGCAAAACTGTATGACCTTCACTTCCAGGTGCTTCAACATCCACCGTATTCACCGGATTTTGCTCTCAGCGATTGCTTTTTGTTACCAAAATGATGGGGTTGAAGCTGAGATAGATGCTTATTTATACATCTTTTTTACTGAGGGTATTAAAAAATTGGAAAGCCTAAGACTAAATGCGTTGATTTACAAGGCGACTGTGTTGAAAAATAAAACAAAAGTTTTTCTTAAATCTTGTGTTTTCTTAGGCCGACAACTTTTAGAACGCCTCTCTGTTACTAACACAAGTTTTGTTGCGTATTTAAGTTGCATAAAGATTCACTCATTAAAGAGCGCGCCACAGGCCAATTAGAGAACACGGACAATTAAACAGGTGAACGTAGATGTTAAGACAGCCCATTATTGCAGACGCCTTTTGTTTTATTTTCCAGCCCTCTGGTGGGCTAAAGAGGAACTTGGTCTTGAGATAAATGTTTGGAGTTGCTGGAAAGTTTGGAATTCCTTCCCTACCACATACCGCGTCCCAGATACATGAAACGTTCCACGTTTTTCGTCTCTCTGTCCTTTTTCTTTTGCAGCACAGATACTTTTTCTTCTAGTTTCCCATTTCAGGACGTTTCGATACTATTTCTTCGACTAGTTAACGTAGAAGGAAATTCTTTGAGTTGTGCTTTCTTTTTGTTTCTGAGCCAGTCAGGCAATTTCTTCAGATGGAACTTTTTTGTGTTTCAGATAACTGGACTGCACGAACTGAAGGCCCTCAATGTTTCTGATTCATCGTTAAGGTAAGTTGATTTTGAAGCAGGAAATTTTGAATATAGGTCACATTAATTTTTCTGTGTAAGATTTAAACATTGCAGGTGCATCTTTGCCTAATCTACTCTCGCTTCAGTTGCCTTAAATAATATCCCAATTAACTGCTTACAAAAATGAAAGCGCTGAAAGTGGCAAATAGTAAAAAAATCATTCTTTTTAATGTGATCTTTACTAACCAAATTTTCTAAAGTCGCAGTTACAAAAATTGAGTCTTTTGCTATTTCATCATTTGCCTAGATTTTAAAGATTTATAGTCATAGATATCTTTGTAACTTTGCAATTACAGGCTTTCCAGAATATTTCCTTACCGCTCGCATGGAGTTTTGTGTCTCGGCAGCTGGACACGCCCTAGCCGGCCGCGCCTGTACTCCGAATTCGCTTCTTAAAATTGTATATTTGCTGCAAATGTCTTACTCAATAGACATTGTACGGGTAAACACATTATTTCTTTCAATGTGGAAGCATTTGTTTGTACACTTTGACATGCAGACTACCTCACAAATAAAAATACAAACTTATATCCGGGAAGCGAGAGGGCCATACACCAGCACTAATTATTCTCTCTTCAAAAAATTCCCCAATTTTGCCCGTGGACTACTCCCCGATATAAGCAGTAGCAAAATCTTGTTGAAATCACCCATATGATTCTCTTCTTCTGTCAGCTGATTAACAATGGGGTCAGAATGTCATTTCGGTACTTCTGCTCGTAAAATAACGGGGCGATTATGGGTCTTGCGCTAATCGCATACAAAACTCCAATTTTCCTGTCATAAAGAGAGTTTATTGTATACAATTTGGATTTTCAAAACACATATAGCAAGTATTGTGAGTGTTCACACGAATATTTTGGTGGAATCACGCCTTGGCTGAAAGGAAGACAAACTCTGAGTCGATTAACCCTTCAGTCATTGATGAAAGAAACCACTAACAATAATGCACACATGCTACGGGATCACCTTGAGGTAAACAATGGATGTGTACACTTGGAAATTGTTTAGTTTAAACAAAATTTTTGTGCTGTATGTAAAGAAGACATTGTGCCACGTTGTACGTCTATACGTTTTCGCGTGTGTTTCTTGTTTTTACTGAGCCAGTAGTATGCACAAGACCGTGAAGGAGGTAATCTCACGAACGCACAAGCTTATTTATAACGAATGTAGATTGGTGACTGCTCATGAGCTGAGAAGATTGATTGGCATTTTTGCAATATGAGCTTTGAATGATATACAAAAATTGTGTGAAGGGGTATTTAAATAAACTGATAATTTTTTAATCTCTAAGAAAACTTATTCTTTAAAGTTAAGCATAATTTTATAGAACTTTTTGACATTAATAGTAGTGTATTTTGTCTCATAGAATATTACAATAGATACTTCTGCACATTCTGGGAAAATTTGAAAGTGTGGGGCATTTTGAAAGAGTGAAAATGCAGTTTTGAGAAAAACGATCTTTTATAAAAAAACGTATGCTGGGAAACCGTGTGCTTTAAAAGCGCATCCTGACCTCTTTAAATGACAGTAGAGCTCAAAGGGAGGTAGGGAGGGACTTGCAAATGTTGACTCTGTTTTGTTTTATTTGATTTATTTATGGACGCTCTTTAACAGCTCAGGTCATCAGCGTCCCATTCAACTCAGGACGTGAAACGGCCGACAAACTTTGCTCAGAAGCCTCTACTTTCAGGCTTGAGGTTCTTTTTCGTGCCGTAAATGTACGACACGGGACTCACGACTTTACTTTCCTTCCGAAGAAAGCCATACTTAAGATTTTTACGCCCGAAAAAATCCATCGGTCCCGGCCGGGTTCGAACCCGCGATCTTGGGTTTAGGAAGCAAGTATGGTTACCATTACATCACCAGGACCGACTTTGACTCTCTATGGGAACTATGTAACAAAAGAACTATTTTCCATTTTTTGGCCGAATTTGCCCCAAAATCACTCTCAGGGTCCGTTAAAGAGTTCCTATCGAACTTCCGGATTCTTGCTGACAGTTTTGATAGTGTGGACGTGCACTATTAGCAAGAAAAACAATTCCTGACAACAGCTTCATACGTCTCCGGTTAATGACACTGCAAGCCTATATACGCTATAATTGTTGTTTCCGGTTTCATTAAATCCACAAGAAGCACATCCTTTTGCTCCAAAAATCAGCTGTTATATTGTTCTTTGTTGAGGGGTACTTGGGTTTTTTCTTTTGGTTATTTTGGCTGAACGTCGTTTACGAAATTCATGATCATTGCCATTCACGATATGAGTGAGATCCCTGTCGAATCACTCTAAATAGGTACCTGGTGTCCTATATTTAAGGTTTTCGGTGACAGGCTACTCGGTGAAATTCTCGGAACACTAGGTCTGCCACTTGTCTCTTCTACACTACCTTAAACTGAGGACATCATTGCCGCTGTTTTTCTTCACTCATAAACGCCACACAGTTCATGGTGAATTTCAACAGCACCTTACGTAATCTGTCTCCGGTCGATCTTCACATGACCGGTTTGCTAATTCTGACAGTCATATACCAATGGAGAACAGTACGCCAGAGAGCATTTTAATCAACCAGCTGAAGCTTCTGTGTTTGCGGAATGCACCCAAATGCTTTATGAGTGATTTGCTCTACATTTTGGACTGCGCCGCCTCGTAGCGGGTGTAGGGTACATGGTTTCTTGAGCTCTGGTTTTTACATCTGCTTACATTGTATGCAGTCATAAAACAGATTGAGGTTCTTGTTTCAGTATGAAGGACTGTGAGATTAGGTTTTGGTTGTCGCTATAAACGGCAAAAATACTTGGGTCAACACGAAGTCGTGATGAGAAACATCATCAAATTTACATTCACATTTTTTAACTATGCAGCGTTTTACCAGTAGAGTAAAAAAGAAACCAAAATTTCTCTGGTTCTGCCGTGCTGGTTCAGCAACCTCTCTGCCTCATCTTCTTGAATTCGGTATACGAGGGTATGTCCATAAGTTTCCGGCCTAACCATTTTGTAGGTATGATAAAGACAAAAACAGTTGCAGTTGTGTGTGCAGGTAAGACATGTTGGTAAACCATTTTTAATTATGGGAATATGAGATGAACATAACTTTCCCAGCAGAACCAACCACTTTTGATTTTTCTGCTGAACATATAAAAATCAACGTGAAGTTTGTTTGTCACCCTCCCTATAGCCTAGATTTAGCTCCGTGTGATTTTTTATGTTTCCCGAAATTAAAGAAACGTCTTAGTAGGAAACATTTTCCATTAGCAATAGTGGTGATAAAGGCTGCGGAGGCGATTCTGAAGGATGTTATCCAGCTTGTCTTTGAAGACTGGCAGAAGCACTGGTACAGATGCCCACGGGGACTATTTTGAGAATAATCATCAAAATTATAAGGACGAATGTATGTATGCTGTTAAAAAGCTATATTTATTTTTTACCAAACACAACTCGATGGATTAAAAACATATGTTATGGTCTAGATTAATGTAGAGATGCCAGGTTGTCAAAAAGCTAAACAGATAGCTATGGAGTATTCCCTAGATTTTAGCTTATTAATTGTAAAATTTCGATATTTGTAACGTTACATTGAGACAAATCCTGCTCTTTAAATCGATTTTTGACAACTACTTTTGGTATAAACTTAGGAGTTAACAGTTTGTAACATCATGTCTGATATAAAATATCAAAAATGATATTTGCTTGTAAGCCCTTTCTTTCACTATCATTTTAATCACCGGCGTTTTCTATAAGGCATTGAGATAGAATTCTTAATTCAAAACCCGTCACAAATATTAGGCAGCTTTTACTATAAAAACTTGTTGTGAATGTTAGTTGGTGAAACGGGGTATTAATTAGTATCTACTTTCGAGTAGAAAATGTTTTTGAATGGTGTTTAACCCGTTTTACTACTGAGGCATCACAGACGATGGTAACTGATGATACATGAGATGAAATGATAAACTGGGAAAGGATTTTTTTTAAGGAAGGAAACGTTTCAGGCCTAAGTTTAGGGTACTTCCCTGGCATTTGCCATTTATGAGGACTGAGGAAAACCTGGGAAAAAATTCTCAATAAAGGAGGACGGTCCTGGTAGGAATCAAATCCTAGACCTCTCGCTCACGAGTCCGCGCCTTAACGGCCTCGGTTACCCGTGGCTGTATTTCTAATACGGAATATAAATTTAATCAGTAATGAGTATTTATTAGTATAGAAATCATAATACATGACCAAATTTAGACATCGATTTGACCTCGAAACAAAATGCTACATATCCGTTTTGAGCATTGCAACAAGGAAGACGAGGAAGGAATCTGTAGACGCTTTTCTCAAGCAACCAGAGGGCAGCTGTTGTCAACCAAGTTGTTCTCAATCATCCAAAGGCACGGCTGTTCTGGTATTGCCAGTTCAATAATATCCTGTTTCCAGATAAGAGCTGCGAAATTGTTGACATGTTCAGTTCAGACTGACTGCGACCTTTTCCTGAAGGCATAGCTCACATTTCGTTTTGGGTCATAACTCCCTCTTTAGTACTTTGACACAAATCAGCTGTTCACCGTTAGATCTCAATTGTCGGAATTTATCCTCCGATCGCAGGATGCCAAAAGGGCAGTGTTTCCATCATGGCGGTTGGTACACTCCCGTCCAAGTTGTGAGCCTGCCAAACCACAAATCTGCAGTTCTGGCGGCACATGTTGCTGAGTGCGTCGCCTTTATGAATTGAGTAATAACACAGATTTGCGTTGTGTTAGTGTCCCTGACCCTTCAACAGGCAGTTGTCTCTGAATATTTCAGTGTTTTATAACGAAAATTTTTTATTTTTAACGATCAAAACAGTTCATCCTGCCTTTTTGACTAGGCCACATTTGTTTTACATCAAGATAAAAAATGAACAATAAAAATTAATGGATGGTTGTTACGAAAATACTCAGGAACCAGCGGTTGGCACACTTTCCTTGACCATGCGTGCACGTTAAAGGTGCTGTATTTCATTTACAAGTCGGACCTATTTGGTTAAATTTACATCCTGAGTTCCGATATACGTTTTCCAGAGGTTTGTATATCTATTTGTTTTCAGCGAAGGAATTATTGCAGTTGTATCGATGAAAATATTTTTGAACCATTTCTTCAAATCTCCATTGATCCTACTTACTGTAACATGAAAGAAATGTTTACAGGTTGAACGAAATGTCGTTTTCCCCATTTTAGATTTCATACTTGTACACAGATATTGTTCAAAATTGCGGTCCAGTTTCATGATATACAAGGTTTTCAATCCACCACCTACACAAAGCTATTTGTTTGTTCCAGTTATGCCATTTTTATCTCTCAAACCTTAAGAAAACGTAGAAAAAATTATAAAAATTTTTTTTTTATACTATTGATATTTTATTAGCGAATGAAAAAAAATACCTCTGTGCCTCTGAAAAAAAAATTGAAAATTTTCTTCAAATTTCCATCTTTTCTACTTATTAGACGTCGAAAATTACAATGAAAGTATATATGTATATATATATATATATATATATATATATATATATGTAAGCATATGCATAATGTGTGTCTTTTAACACTCTAGCGATCTAATTTTTTTTCAACAACGAAACTCGATTTATAACATTAAAGAAACAAATGATTCGATTTCGTTAATCAGCAAAAGTGGGCTATTGAGGCTTAAGCGAAAATTTAAAGGCGACAAATTTCGATTTTTCTCAACGAAACTCGGTATATACCATTGAAATATAATTATAAAAACCTTTGATGAAAATCGCTGGAATTAGATTATTAGAAGTAGGGGCTTGCCTGAGACCCAAAATTTAAAAATCACTCTAGCGGCACTAATATATCTTTTTTGCAACAATCAGTAATTATATTCAATAAAAAAGAGAGATAGATTCTGAAAATCAGGGAAATTGGACCATTAGATGGAGGGTTTACCCAAAAACCGAAATTTCAAACAAGGGATTAAAGAAAAAATTAAAACATTGCTCCAGCGGCTGCATTTTTTTTCTCAGTGAAAATATTTATGTCATTAAATAAAATAAGAAAAATATGTTCTGAAAATCTGTGAAATCAAACTATTAGGATGGTGGTCTACCTGAAAACCCAACATTTAAAAAACGGTCTAGTGGCATTAATATTTATTTTTTCGCAACAAAATCCGTATATATTAATTAAACAATATAAGAAAAATATGTTCTGAAAATCAGGTAAATCGGAATATAAGCAATAGGGGTATACCTAAAACCGAAATTTAAAAAACGCTCTAGCGATTAATTTTCTCTATATTGTATCAAAATAAAAGAACCAATTAACTCAGCATACAAACTATATTTATAGCGATACACATATTTTATATTTACCAAAAGTATCGTCGTGAAGATAGCAAATGTGAAATATTAATGTAATATTTGTTTGAGAGTTATATTTGTATGTAAGAGCGCTCTGTAATAACCTTCAGAAAACGTTTACGTTACATGTTAATAGCATTTAAATTAAATTTCAAAGCCACTGAAAATCAATGTAACTTTCAACTGTTTTTATTTACTTAGTACATTGCAATTGTTTTTAAATAGTAACATGTTTTTGTTTTGTTGAAACATATGAACGTCATCTTAAATACACAACTTAACTCGAAACTTTCTGTTATTTCTCTATTTTAAGTGAATGTAAAGATGATATGCAGAACTCAGTCCATTAACTTATATTTAAAAATGTTTAAAAATATTCACACAGTATAAATTTATCAGCCATATATTTCATTTAATTAATAGTGTACCATTGACGTTTATGGTTTAATCAAATAATATAATATTAATTGTAAAAGTGTGGTTTCTCTTTTGTGATACTTATAGGTTGCAAGAATTCTAATTTTGTCCCCTAATACCAAACAGGAAAGCCATAAATTCTTTTATTTTAATAATTAACAAGGACATACTTTATAATTTATGTCACTTTTTAAAGTTATTCAACTTACTGAGAAATTCGCTTAGTTTACTAAACTTTTGCGTGACGTTCTTTTATCTAATCAGATGTTGCGTAAAACGACATGGACACACATCCAGCTCTGCCGAGACAAGATGGAGTTCACACAGACCCGTTACATCAGTAGATACGTAGGGTTACATGACTGATGACACGTTCTGTATATTCCGGAGACCTCCCTAAGGTTTTCTGTACTATGAGAGATTTACACGTTCAGACGCTGGTGTCAAAGAATTACTTCTCTATATAAATGACCTCCTGTACAGCTGGTGGTTAAAATGAGTCAAAAATACTTCTAGTAGGCTTAATGGATTTTTTGTGTTGGAACTTGTTATGGTGGTAAGCAAAAAGTGTTCAATTTACGTTACGACACAACATTTAGTGTGAATATCATTAACGTTCCGTAACATTCAATTACAGAAGTTAACTTTACGTCAGTAACACCTTCCCGCATTCCGTGATTTTCTGTAAAGGTGTCAGAAATTTAGTAGAACAAAAGGTACACACTTATTATCTTTGTAATTGCGAGTACTTGAATCAGTTATGCAACAGCTTTGCCGGGAGTTACCTACGCTCTGATTGTCCACCAGCCAGTTACCACTAGACGGACGACAAAATCATGGAAGACTCTGTACTTATTGGTATTTTGCGGTGAATCAATTCTGGATATTGTTTCTCTAGTACACTTTTAGTTTTCCCCTCCTCTCCACTACAACTCATGTTATAGTTTCAATAAAAACCTCAAATGCATTCACGTAATTGGCAGTGCCGTGAGTCTTTCGCTAGCATTTCTGTTCTAAACCAGTTCATTTGTTGAAACGTTTTCCGGATTTTTTTTAAATTTGTTTAAACATGTTTCCTTTTCATAAAATACTTTATTATTCAACATAGTGTCCATCTATGCCCTGCACTTAATTCAACGATTTTCCAATTTTTTCATCCCATAGGAAAAATACATGTCAAAATCTGCAAATTGATGACAACAATCACTTCCTCATTGGATGAACATTGCTTCCCAACAAAACAAATTTTCAATTTCGGGAGGAAAAGTCACTTGGGGCTAAATTTGGAGAATACAGTGGACGAACAATGAATTTGAAGTCAAATTCATACAACTTGGCCATTGAGACTGCTGTTGTGTGGGCTGAAGCATTTTCCTGGTAAGGCGCAGTTTTTTGTGTGCTAATCTTGGTCGATTTTTATTCAATGCATGTCTCAGCTATCCAAAAAAAGAAGTATAACACACTCCAGTAATGGTTCTGTCTTTTTCCAATTTATACATTAGCATTATGCCCTGGGAATTCCAAAAAAACACTGGACATCAGCTTTTCAGCTGACAGAACAGTCCTCGCCTTCTTTGACGCTTTCTCAGCAACCTTTCCGACTGCTGTTTGTTCTCTGCAGTGTAACGATGAATCCACATTCACAAATCGGCAGAAGAATTCCTGCGGATTGCGATCAATCAGTGTCAGACACTGCTCTTCAGCAAGCGTTTTTGGTCAACAGTCAGCAATCGCGTCACTCAACGTGCACACAGCTTTCGTTCAGAATATGTATTCTCGTTCAGTTGAGATGCCTACAGTCTCAACGGCGGACTTGCGTTATTGGATTTTTTTCAATGGTAACCTTAACTGGGCGACCGGAGCGCGCTTCATCTTCAGTGCTTCTTCGACCACGTTTAAATTCGTTCACCCAGATATAAACAGTGTTCAATAGCAATACACATGAACTTTGTTCAACTGTGTTTTTATCTGTTTTTGAGTTCAGCTCTTTAAATGCAAACTTTTAATAACAACATGATACTCGCCCCCCCCCCTCATTTTCTACAACACGTGTGACCTGATGACTTCAGATAGATGTCAACAATTAACTGAACATCATATATAGCTGAAAAATTGTAATAAAATGGTGCCGCTGAACAAAATTTCCAACAATTTCATGGAAATTAACCAGACTTATCAAGCAACCGTTGCAGATGGATTTCGTTGGACTCGCCGCAATATAAGGGACAGTGACAGGCTGTCTACATGTTAGGTATATATAAGTCAAACTTTGTTATTACTCCATTTAATTCACATTGATGTTGGTATAAAAGACACCAGAGATTACAAAGCAGGGGCATTTTTCGCCCCGTTTCAAGTACAATAGATTTGTTTTCCGAAACTCTTTGAAATGACAAGGAGACAATCTCCAACGTAACAGAACATGGGAGGTTTCTTCCAGAGCTTGTTGTTTGCATCTTGTTTCCGTATTTCCTTTCTCCGGTAAGGCCAGTACAATTTATTTTCAATTTCCGGCAGATGCGCGCAGGCCCTGTCCTGCCTGTTTTTTGAGTAATCCGATCACCCTAGGGGCTTTTCTTTTCGGTAGAGTAGATCTCATCTTATTGGAATCTGTAACAGGAGCCTTACCTATGGAAATTCCAGGAAACTAAACCCATTTACTACGTCGCTGCTTGCTCTTTGAAATTTCAGCAACTGCCACGAAGCAAGTCAAACATTCAACAACAGACGACTGCTTTGGGTTGAAAAGCAGTGATTTAGTTTTGTATTTGGAATACTAACGTTTAAAATTGTACTGTCTTTTTGTTTTAATAATTGCATCTGTTGTAGAATATACTTAACTTTTCCTTGGAATTATCTTATTTTATAGTACTTAACGTGTAAGAACATTATTTAATTATAGAAGCATGTTGTAATCTTTTAGAAATACTTGCTTTTTGTTTTTGCACTGAGTACCACTCGAAACACTTGCACAGCTTGCATACAGCCAAGGCTACGGCGGATCAGATAATGAAGGAGTGCTAACACAGAGGGGAAAGTAAGAGGAAGTTCTGTTGAAATAATCATCATCTATTAGTTGCAATAGCAAAACTTGTTTCAGTATGAGGGCAAATCGGAAAGTATTTGTCCCTATTTTTTTTTCATACAAAATATTTGAAAGATTGTGAAACCTAGATACACATTCGGTGCAACAGGTTGTTCTTTAGACGCTCCCCGGCGCGGCGCCGCTGTCAGTAGGCAATGCTCAAAACGTCCACAAATAAGTAACGAATTGTTATTCGTTTTCAATGGAGAAAGGGGCGAATGCCCATCG
Source organism: Metallyticus violacea (assembly GCA_030762175.1). Lineage (NCBI taxonomy): Eukaryota > Metazoa > Arthropoda > Insecta > Mantodea > Metallyticidae > Metallyticus > Metallyticus violacea. The sequence goes on along the minus strand of CM060842.1, from coordinate 6,299,709 downwards.
AGATGCGTAGAGGAATGCGGCCGATGTATGGAGGCAAGTGTTTCACTATGACAACGAGGTTCGGGGAGGCTTCGATCCTTCTCATAGTGGAAAGCGGATCGGCGTGTGCACCTGAAAGTCATTTCCATTGAGCTTGGCAGAGCTTTTCTTCTCTGGGGTATCGCAAGGTTACATGTCAGTGGGTACCTGAGCTTTTTGGGTAATATGAACAAGGGTGGTCACTGATACATTGCATCGTTACCCCAAAGAGGATGAAAGGTTCTTGGATATCGTTATCAGAACTGCAGAATCAGACAGAAAAGCCACTAGTCACGGTCTACTGGGTTCGCTAAGAAAAGATCCTGCAGGTGACACTCTGACATCTGCGATCTGCCATCAGGGGAGGGCATCAAGGGGTTCTCCTCCTGCAACCAAGACACCACAAGATCTTACCCCCAGTGATTACCTCGTGGAAATTCCTGGCAATTTATGCTGCGTTAGGACAAACCTCAACTCTAAACGTTAAACTTTTTTTTTGCAAGCGACGCAGGATGTTTCCTCTAAATTGACGCAAGCTTTGTCTCGGCTGGTAATGGGGAACCCAAGACTCATAATCTGTGTCAATCTAGGCTATAGTATCGTGTCCTTCATCGTGATGGCGATTGGGATATTGTAAAGCCAAGCCCATTTTTTGCATCCTGTGTTGCGCGATCAGCATCGGGCACAGAATTTGTGAAAACCTAACCTGTCATGCATTATGAGGTAGGCCCTGCCAGCATCGACTATAGTGTCTATATTTACCCTTCTGTCTACTCTGTTCATGTCTCAACTTGTTGCAATTTCTGTTGGCCAGCCGACGCGGAGTTCTCCCTTTAGAGAACTTGTAAACAACCTGACGTGACAGACAGTTCTCAATGTAGAGGGGAAGCATTTCTATATTCATATTCCTTGACTCCATACTTTCCCCCACAAAAATCGCTCATCGCAGCTCTGCTCGAGGATTTTACAATCACTCAGATGGGCCGCCATCTTGCAACTGCTGTTTCGCTATTGTAAACAATATCGAATGTTGCTAATTACTATTGAACTAATGCTGTCAATAGCTTCACTCAAACAAATAATATCCTACATTAATGTGTAGCGTACTTAATGACTTACCCTCGTATGTTTTCAACAGCCTGACAATGGCGTTAGGTCTGAGAATCAGAAGGTCAATAATCCTCAACCATGTAGTTGTTATAAGGTAGCTTTACAGTATGGCTGAGGTCGTTAAGGCGCGGACTCGTGAGCGGGAGGTCTGGGGTTCGAATCCCGTCAGGACCATCCTGCTTTACTGAGGTATTTTCCAGGTTTTCCTCTGTCCTCATAAATGGCAAATGCCGGGGAGGTACCCTAAACTTAGGTCTGGAACGTTTCCTTCCTAAAAAAATCCTTTTCCAATATATCATCAATGTTCACCGCCTGTGATGCCTCAGTAGTAAAGATGGCGTTAAACATCATTCAAAAAATAAAATATTACAACACTAAACCCTAAAGCAAAAAGCAGCTATGTGTCATCCGATTGAAAAAGGGTGGGGTATCTCTGCTAAAATGAACCAACTAATTTCTTATCTCCCTACTTTGGTAAATATTTTCACACCTTACTTGGTTTTACTTGTAGTTATTTTACCATTTACTGGTGTTTAGCTTTTGTCAAAAAGACAAAATAACACACTTTGAACCTGACAACTAAAATTCAAAAATTGTATTGTATATGTAGCAAGGTTTTTAAATGCTTAGAAGTAAATATAATAATTTCTTCTTAAAACTGTAAACCTGCCCGGTGAGCACAAATTTTACGGTGTGGTTTCAAACCCTTTGTAACCGTTTTTTCTTGAGGCAACTGGAGCGGAATCGATGTGAGAAATTTGATATTTGCAATATGATAGGGCGGTGTGGTTTGCAGAATCGCAGCATCTTCCCCGCTGCCTGAAGGGCACAATAATATTTTTCTTCTTTTATTACACTGTTTCTTTTTCCACTTTTCATAATCCTTGTCGAAAGCCTGTTTTATTGCTCATGAGTTGGTAGCCTACTTCTCTGTATGGGGTGTTGGAAAGAAGATAGAAAATTGAATTTGAGTGTGAACGTTAAAATAAAACGGAGAAAGGAATAAGCATAAGAAGACGTCGAGTAGGCAAAATAAACAGTAAGAGATTTAGAATTTATGATGAAAGAAGCTCCAAGGGATAACATACACGTATGTTATTAATGACTGTAAAACGGGATATAAGAAATGGAGTGCAGATGATAAAAGAAAACGGAAAAAAGGGGAACGTTGAAAAGAATACGGTGAAATAAACAGGAAAAACAACTCCTATAAATGAAGAAATTAAAAAAGGGGGAAGAGCTGAACAGGAAACCATAAAGGAAGGAAAATACAATGTACGTATTAGGAATATGGACGAAATGAATGAAAAACAAGAAAATGGAAAAGGAGGAAAGAGGCCAGAAGTAGCAACTAAAGGAAAAGGAATCAGGCGAAAGAGAAGGGGAAGGAAGGAAGGAAAGAAAACAAAATCGAAGAGAATTAAAACTTAATTCCATCTCGGATTAGGTTTTGCCTGTTCTAATCTTTTTCCTTTCGGGTTATATGTCAACATATTTTCAGTGTTCTACCTTCTTTCATTCTTTTAAGTGTTCCCTAATGGTTGCACTGCTAATTCTTTTCTTCTTTTGTGTAATCTTTAACAAATCGTAGAAAGTTATTTCTGCTACTTAAATTTTATTCTCTTCCTTGTTTTTTTTTAAATCCAAGCCTCTTTTACATAAAAATATCTGGTAAGGCCATGTCTGTGTAGAATTGTGTCTTTTCTCACTCTATTTTTCAAAGTATTTCCAGTTGTTCTGTACATAACTTGAAACTTTTGTATTTTTATGTTAACATTATATGTGTCATCACAACCCAAATATTAAAAGTGTGACACTTGTTCTATTATTTTTTCTTCTGTCACAATTTTTGTTCTATGGGTATTGACCTCCGTACTTCATAACTTTTGTTTTAGTCTTTGAAATTATCATATGATATTTTTATTTGTTTTATTTATTTGGTATATAGTTTTTTCTAGTCTATCCTCTTTGTCAAAAAGCAATACTATGTTATCTGCAGATAGCAAAATATTTACCAATCAATTCTATCCTAATTCTATTATTTTATGTATAATCTTTTAAGAATGTCATCTATATGTAAAACTAGAATGTAGTTTTTCTCCAATATTATTTAATATTATATATATTAAATAATATTAGAAACAGATACTACATTCCTGATTTAGACCACTGTTTCTTCTGTTCACTTCCCATTTACACGCGTGTTATCATTTTTGTATTCATAGGCAAACTTTTTACGACTTTCACTAGATATTTAGTTTATCCAGTTTAATATAATATTTTCCATAATAATAAGTTATCTACTCTATCAAAGGCTTTTCGCCTCTCTAAACACGAAGAGGTGAGAAAATGCTAAGGTTTTACGGGAAAAAGTTGAAGTAAGAAATGATAAAATGAGAAAATTGAGGACATATGAAAAATAGAAGAGACCAAAGAGTAAGAAAACATAAAGGTTAACATGGAATAAGAATCACAAGGAAGAAAATAAGAGGGTTTGTTTTATATTTTATCATCTGTGACATCACAGATGTTGCTCACCGATGCTTTATGAAATGTTTAATTGATTGATTTGTTTTATTTACGAACGTTCTTTAACATCTCAAGTCATCAGCGTCCCATTCAATTCAGGGCGTGAAATGGCCCACAAATTTTGCTCTCAAGCCTCATTTTTCATGCTTGAGGTTCTTTACCGTGCCGTAAATTTACGACACAGGACCCATGGCTTTACTTCCCTTAGGATTTTTACTTAGGATTTTTACGCCCGAAAAAAATACATCGACCCTGGCTGGGTTTGAACCCATGATCTTGGGTTTAGAAGGCAGGTATGGTTACCACTACACCACCAGGACCGACTATGTTTAATTGAGAAAGAAAAAAAAAAAAGATTTCAGACTTAAGTTTAGAGCATTGAGGAAAACCTGGAAGTAACTTATTCAAGAAGGACCGTCCTTGTGGGATTTTAACCGCAGACCCCGCAGTTCACGCAATCCTTGGCTTAACGTCCGCGGCGACCGTGTGGGTCAGTAAGGCTTTGCTTACATTGACAGCATGTTACGAAAGTGCAGAACAAGCATGAGAAAGAAGAAATAGGGAATAGAACTAAATTAACAGAAGCGGGACAAAGGATAAAAAGGAACGTGAAGAAAAATGAAACACCTGAGCGAACAAAAGCGGAGAACAGGAAAAAAAAAAAAAAAAAAGAAACCTAAAAAGTGTCTATAATGAAACAAAGAAAATAAAGAATAAGAAATGACAAAAGACAGACATAAAGAGGAGAGGAATGAAAGAAAGATTAAAGAACACAATTAATATAAAAATATTGTATGAATGTGATCAGTGGAAGGAAAAAGGAGAAGAACGTCCCAAAATATGAAGTCGTCATCATCTGCTACTAGTTATGGCTTTCAGACGGAAGAGTGTGGTGCAAATATTAAAAATCTCGAGGCTTTAGCAAGAGGCAGAATCTGCTTGTGTACGGCCTTCCGCTTCTGTTAGCGTTTTTCACAGTGGGCTCCTAGATAATGCTAGTCAACCACAATATCGCAGATTGCTGAGTTGTTAGACACAGAGATGGTATGTTCGAGTTGGAGTAGTCACCAGGGAGAATTCGCTGAATCGACCCGAACCAAACAAGTTGCCTACCTGCCTGCATGGCTGGGATTCGGGCAGGCTCTCATGACGTATGTGTCTGCTTTCCTGCACTGCCTAATCTCTCACCATTTTACATCCCAGACTAATTTGTATTATTGTAAACAATGTGAAAACTCTCTCTTGGACAATTCTTTTGTCTTAGATAAATAACCCCATTTCTGCTCTTTCCTAACAACGCTTTTTGACAAAAGAAAAGAGCAATATATTTTTAATAATTAGTATGATGTAACTAATATCCCGAAAGTGATAATATATAGCGACTTTATATTACAATTACATTTGTTTAATGTGTTGGAGAATGAAGAAAGTTCCAAAAGAATGGGAGATGACTAAAATAATCTCAATATTTAAAAAGAGACAAAAATGCTAAACTTTTAGAAGGATAAGATTTTAAATATAAAATATGAATTATATGCCAAGATCATTCCTCCAGATTAAACATTTTATGTAATGTAAAATTAGTGACGTAACAAAGTGGACTTAGAACTGGCAGATCATATATGGATAATGTTTTTGTAATAAAACAAATTATAGAAAAACGAAGAGAATATAACTTAGAAACACGTGTGACACTTAAAAGCCTTTAATACATTAGACCTTTTATTATTATGGAAAATATTATATCAAACTGAATACCCTATACATCTTATAAAATTCTTATATATGAATACAAAAATGATAATAGATGTAAATGGGAAGTCAACAGAAGAAATAAAAACAAATTGTTATCTAAAATAGGAATATAGTTTCTCTCCATTATTATTTAACATGTATAGGCGACAGTCTTAAAGAATGGAAAGAGACTGTACATAAAGGAATAAAGTTAGGAAAAATAGATCAATAAATATTTTACTATTTGCACGTGATATCTTTTTGAACAGAAATATGGAGTACAAAAAGAAATATATGAACTAATTAAAATAAATAAAGAATACAATATGATAATTTCAAAGACTAAAATAAATAATAGCGTTCTGAGGTAAATTCCGAATAAGAACAAAAATTGTGAAAGAAGAAGAAAATAATAAATAAGTGTCACACTTTCAATATTAAGGTTGTGATGTCACATATGAAGAAGCTGAAGATGCTGTTATAAAAATACAAAAATTTCAAGCTATGTGTAGAACATTTAGAAATGCGTTGAAAAACAAAGTGAGAAAATGTACACAATTAAGGTTTTATACAGATATGTCCTTATTAGTTGGTATTCTTTTTTGTGAAAGTAATGCAGAATATCCAAAAATATGATGTGACATATAACCATCTTGTAACGCGATTGGTACAACGTGAACGCGGCCGCTTTTCGATATTCAGCACCCCATAGGCAGCGGTCACTTTCCCCAAACTTTTACCTACACAGTACTTAAAAGCGGAAGGTGCGGTTGCCAAACGTCTCTTTTTTCCAAAACTTTTTTTACAAGTTTACGAAATATTGTATGAATATTTTCATAGTCCACATTGAGATCTATTCCTGGTTTGAAGACACCTATGGGAGATTTTTTCTTCATTGGACCGCTCAACGTAACGGCCGGTCGGTCAGTTCAAGCTGGTCCGCAGTGAATTGGAGTTGGAAAATGCGCAGCTATGATTGTTGCGTAAGTTATTACTAACACATAAAAATCACATTATCAAGCAAGAAGTAGCTGGAACTGCCTACCTTCATTATTCAAACATTTCTGGCATCCGCTTATTGAAATGGACCATTACTCTCTGCCGTTCCCCCTGAGATGAAAATATTTCATGAATTGCATTCAGGGAGACATAAGATGTATGTGCTGTTGCACAATCCTGTTGGAAAGTCGCAAGTCTAACTTCCCTCACAGTTAATTCAAAGAAAAAGGGTTGCAAAATATTTACATATACGTATGATAATTAATTGTTTCTTAAAACAAAAGGGTTTATTGTTATCCCGCCGGTAGTGGTGTATCACGCGCTTATCTTTTGATCATGCAGGAGTTCCTCGTGAAGCAGGTCAGATTTTTCTGAACTCCAGTATCGATTGTTTTCTGAATCAAACACTCACTTAGGAGGAACCAAGATTCGTCTGTAAATGAAAATAGATTAGGGTTAACTTTTCCATCATGGAAACTATTCAAAATCCATTCACAAAATCTACTCGTGGAAGCAGGGTCACCCGGTTTATGTTAAGTGTATTAAAGTAATTTTATACGGTTTTAACTTCAGTAGCTTATAGTCGTTCAAATAGAGGAATGCGAAATTCCTGTTTACTGAAAAAGACGTCGAAATGATATTTTTAGTGGTTCCAGACCATGTCCAAAGTTATCTAATGTTTCCTCTGTGAGTACTATACGCATTTTTATCAAGAATACGTAAAACGAAATTTATTTACCAAATTGTGAATGGAACCTCGACTTGGAAGTTGAATATCAGGGACTCTCTCTTGAAACAAACTGCGTACATCACAAGCAGATTCTGTACGCACTTACAATTGTAAATAAATGCTATTTAGGGAACAGAATACCTGAATAAAGCTATATTATCGTAATTTATATACTGCATTTTGCCGCCTAATTATACTTGATACAACCTGATATTACAGACACTTTCAATTCCTGGCTGTAGTTTAGTTAATTTAGAGAAAGATTTTCTATAGTTCGCCTGTTTGCTATAAAAGAACTGAAGCAATAAGTTCCATAAAAGTATGAAAAATTGTAAAAAATTTACCTTTCTTTTTATAAACTCTTATAGTTTGAAATTTTCTTCAGTTTTAGTGATTTTTTCTAGTATTTTTCTCATATTGTTGAGACATTAAGTGGTATCAACTGTAAAGTGAAAGTTCAGACAAAACAAAGGAATTTACGACCAAGACAACGCAGGTGCGTAAGCAGTTAGGACAGGAATGTTCCGTCCCGGTCGGTAATTACCCTGGTAGGAGAACTTGTAAAGTTTTGGAAAACAACACACCTTAGTCAAGTTGTAGACGGTACTTCAACACGAAAGTTTGGACTCCGTAACCTCGACTCATTAGAGGAGAAGGGGCGTGGAAAGATGTTTTGAAACATGTTGAAAGGAAACTTGCAGGAAAAGTAGGCAGTTCTCATTGTTGAACTGTTACAAACACCAGCCTCATTCTCAAACTTTGTATTGTAAAAAACAATAGGCTACCATTTCTAATTGTAAACTTCTGAGGTTAAATTAAAGGGAATAAAGAAATTGAACCATTTCCTGTTCAAAATTCTTTCTGCTATCTGTGTTTACTTTGCTTTCTGTTTGGCGTAAGTAGTAGTAATACAGGAATTTCAGAACATATCCTTACCGCTCGCAAGGGTAGCTGGAAATGCTACAGCCGGGTAAGTCTGTAGTCTGACACGGCCAATTTAGTGAACCACGTCTCGTCTGAAAGAACACAAGCTGTGGGTTGATTAATCCATCAATCACTGACGAAGGAAACCACTTACTACAAGGCACACATGCTACGGGATCACCTTGTCATAGACAATGGACAGTGTTCACTTATAAGGTTGGAGTTTTAAAATTTAAAGTCCTGGACCTCCTCCATTAAGCATCCTCCAAGCGTTGCTTAAGTTCTATATCCATTTGTAACTGCTTTTCGGTTTACGCACCGAAAACGAATTACCATTTTAATGAAGATTCATTAAGAAGCTAATGATCTGCCTCGGTCCTTATGACATAACACAAATAACGTATTTAAACTCCCAGTTCATATTTCAGTTGCTATTCTTCAGGTACTAATTGCTTACATTCTGAAGTAACTTAGAGTCAATGATACTTATTTGTTAATGGTTCTGAGTTTAAAAATCACAAACTATCACCCTCTTGATGATTACGGTCAGTTTAGACACCAGGAATTCGTGAACTTTTAACCTCTCTCCCTCTCTCTTGAAATATTCATATACTTTTCAGTATAAACTGTATCAATAAATTTTAAAGTGAAATAAGATAAAAAAACTTGGTTATGATTCTTTGTAGAATGCTATTTGAACCTAACATAGCAAGATTTGTAATATAAATTATTGCTATTTACCACCTGTCTCTATGCATTTCTTTTCTCATATTAAATTTTAGTTCAGAAGTTAATAAACTTTTCTTTTTAATTTTTCAGCTATTTATAACGTAGAGTTTCTAACCATAATTTATTTTATTTGTTTTATTTAAGGACGCTGTTTAACATCTCAGGTCATCAGCGTCCTATTCAGTTCAGGGCGTGAAACGGCCGACAAATTTTGCTCAGAGGTCTCTTCTTTCAGGCTTGAGGTTCTTTTTGTGTCGTAAATGTACGACACGGGACCCACGGCTTTACTTCCCTTCCGAAGGAAGCCATACGTAAAAATTTTACGTCAGAAAAAATCCATCGGTTCTGGCCGGGTTTGAACCCGCGATCTTCGGTTTAGAAGGCAAGTATGGTTACCACTACACCACCAGGACTGACTACCCACAGTTCTCGATTCCTTCATCATAACATTCATTACTTAATAATCGCCAAGTGTAAGACCCTATAAATTAATTTAACGTTTATGATGCAGAGAGTATAAAAACAATAGCTGGTGTTCCTCTCTGTTATTGAGATAGAGTTTTGTTTGTGTTCAAGGGAACTTTATAGCTATAAGGGAGTCACATCTGTAACAGGCATCAAATTATCTTCAATTGAAACGGAACTGTATCCGAACGAGAGGGAACTCGATAGAGTAAGCCTTAACGAGGTTAGTGGGATCCCGACGGGACACATGCTGTCTCAGAAACTTCACGAGATAAACCGAATTCACAAAATCTCTGTACCTCTTCGTAAATTTCCACATCTTTACATAACAAAGCAACCTTGAATAGGATTTGCAAAGTAGCGCGTTAGCGCTATTCTTTTGTTTCGGGACTAGCTCATAGTAGTTTATAAACATTTCTAGCAAAATTATGTTTTAGTTTCACAATTTTAATTATTATACTCGGACTGTTCAGTTAAGAATTATCACAATCTTTATTTCACAATAGAACTTTATTTATGTACAGAATTTTTTCGTAATTTCTCTAAGTAGATCCATGTACATGTCCCGTATCTTCTGCCAGTCTTCAAAGACATGCTGGAAACCGTTTTTCTTTCAGAATCGCCTCCTCACTTTCACCACTCTTTCTGATGTTTGAAAATGCCTCCCGGTGGTTCTTCAATTGGGAGACATGGAAAACAAACACGAGTTTAAAGTAGACTATAGGAAGAGTGAGGGACACCTTCACATTGTAACAACATTTGCCTGCATTGTTGAGGTGCAGCGTCCATTTGGCTGTGCGGAAGTTTCAAAATATTTCTGTAGTATTGCACAATTACAGTTGCGCTTGCAGGTACGACATTCCTTGAATGTCGAAAAGTGAGATGACAGTAACTTTTCCAGCAGAAATAACAACTTTTACTGTTTGCTCTCAGAATAGAAATATTGTACCCAGGTTTCACCAGAAAGAACACCTTCAACTTCAGCTGCACGCCACTTAATCTCTTTTGCAATTACAGCAGCTATTTTAATGCTTTCTTTCGTCAGAGCACAAACTGGAGCATCGGACCCACCTTCCATTTAAATTGTATGCCTCCGCTGTTTAAATATTTTCTAGTTGTGCTATAGGAAAGAATAAACTCTCCATAGGCGTGAGTTGAATTTTTGTTTAGGGTAAAGCAGAATTTCAGAAAGGTACCTACCTATATTGTTAGCCGCGTATCAGCTCCATTTTGTTGTGAGCGGAATTGGATATGTCTCGACATGCACGCCTCTCACAGACTGAAACCGGAAATAAGAATAGCGTGTATATATAAAATGTATTATCTAAAAAATTGTAATTTTAATTTTAATTGCGTAAAATTAGACCTGTAAAAACCTATAATCATTCTTTATTGAACAGCCTTAGTACTTTATTTCAGTTTTCTTTCATGATGACAATTGTTCATGTATCGCCTTCACGCATCTTCATGCTATGTTTATTACCGTTATAAATTCGGCCCGAGACAACTGGAATACTGCGAACCTTTCCAAATCCTTCTCTTGCTGGCCGAATTTAGCGAAGAACAACCGCCGTGAAAGACAAGGAGCACAGACTGTCCAGCAGAAGTATTTGCAGATGAGCCATTAGCTCTTTAGAAGCCATAGTGAAGAACGATCTGTGAGTGACTTATGGAAGAACAACCGCCGTGAAAGACAAGGAGCACAGACTGTCCAGCAGAAGTATTTACAGATGAGCCTATAGATCTTTAGAAGCCATAGTGAAGAACGATCCGTGAGTGGAAGATACAGGAGTCTGTAAACAGTCATTATCTGCAGGTGTCAGAAACCCCATACAAACATCTTCAAGTGAGGAAGGTTTGTTGCTCTTTGTTACCGCAAAACCTCAAAGAACTGTTTCGTATTTTCGACAATGGCAGCTCTCGGCGTCTGTACGACAGCTTCATGGGTGATGACTATGACGTGGAAATGAGGCAGTTAGCAATCTGTTTTTTTCTAAATGACGAATACCCAGTGAAGTTTGCTTTCTGATTTGTTTTATTTACGGACGCTCTTTAACATCTCAGGTCATCAGCGTCCCATTCTATTCAGAGTGTGACACGACCGATAAATTTTGCTCAGAGGCCTCTTCTTTCAGGCTTGAGGTTCTTTATCGTGCCGTAAATGTACTACACGGGACCCACTTTACTTTCCTTCCGAAGGAAACCATACTTAGGATTTACACACCTGAAAAAATCCATCGTTTCTGGCCTGGATCGAACACGCGATCTTGGGTTTAGGAGGCAAGTATGGTTACCACCCCCAGGACCGACCCTTAGTGAATTTAAGTAACGACAACTAGTATTACTATTTACTATATTGTATTACTCTAGGAAGGTAGAAGTTGCTGTAAGCTGGTACACGACAGTTTCTCTTCCCAGGATCCTCAGAACACAAACAGAAAGAAAACCAAAGCTTCCAATTTCATCTCGACTTTCCTCTGAGTACATTCCCTTGAAAATAATAGAAATCCTACAGGAATTAGGCGTGACACAGGTGAACACCCACCCTACAGTCCAGATCTGACGCAATGTGACTTTTTCCTATGCTTCCATGGTTTGTTTCGGGGGAAGGATCGAGAGTATTAAAACTATTTCGAAAAGAAATATACACAGTTGGAGACTTATGTCCTTGTACTTAATAAAATTCTGAAAACCATTTACTTACCCTCTTAAGAGTTTCTTCAGGTAATTCTTAGGGAACGTATATGTGTGAGACGGGATGAAATTAATTCTAGTCCCTAAAATATATCCATTCTATTCTGAATTCATACCTATATAACATTAACATATTTGGAGTATTTTTGTTATTATTGGCCCTTTTTAAATACCATCTCACCTCCATGATATCTGCCATAATTTCGTTTTCATCTTAAAATTCAGAGATTATAGCTTTCAATGTGGTACTTTTACATTTGCATGTTGCCTAACCTAATGCAGTATGTATTGACTACATGGTATGTTTGCAGGTGCCCTATTTTGTGTTTATTTCTTATTCTGGTTTAATTTACATTTGTGTAAACACGTGGGTGTGCTTAGTTTGGATTATAAAGTGTAAATTTTAGAATTGAAAGCTATGATGGTAATAACTGAGGTCGCCCTCGATGTAAATGCCGACACGTTGGGGAACCAAAATTTGCAATGGTATTTAATTCTGACGTGTGTAGGTGGCGCCGACGTTCACTGATGCCAACTCGTTGGATGTCAAATTTGTGGCGGAATAAATAAGACGCTGATAGACATTGACGTAACTAACACCACTATAATAACCGCCACGGGTGGCCGAGGTCGTTAAGGCGCGGACTCCTGAGCGGGAGATCTGAGATTCGAACCCCCCCCCCCCAAGACCGTCCTCCTTGACTGAGTTTTTTTTTTTTTTTCCAGGTTTTCCTCAGTCCCTAACTGGCAAATGCCGGATGGTACCCTAAACTTAGGCCTGGAACGTCTACTTTCTTAAAAATCCTTTCCCAATATATCATTTCATCTCATGTATAGTCAGTGTTCACCAACTGTGGTGCCTCAGTAGTAAAAACGGGCGTTAAACACTACTATAAAACCACCACAATATGCTAGGCTAGTTCAGGGTTAAGTACTATAGCGGGATTTTTGAGATTTATGCTTCTGAAGTGAAAGGAGTATGGTTTCAAGTATAACAAAATGACCATTGATGGAAATCTACGGAGTTTATTAATGTTCCGTATTACCACAACAATAAACTTTTTCTAATTATGATATGCTCTAAGGATATAATTATATGTAGAATGAATACGAGACACGTGATATAACTTGAAAACTGAATATGGATATTAATTTATACTCGTAATTCCTATCATTTTACCACAAATAATTTTGTAATTTCTTCCACAAAATGTTAATTGCCACTTATCTTTACGTAATGTTAAACTATTTCTTTATACGGATTAAGAATCACGATTTGTGCTAATGGAGTTTAAAGCAAGACTTCTCTCGACAGAATTCAACGCATAACTAACAAGTTTTAAGATAAAAACCGTCGCTTACTACAATAATAATGTAACAATACTATACATTATAATGCTTTATACTTTCAACATACGTATACTAAGCGAATGGAATTCATTCGTTTCCATTTAATCGCAACAAAGCTGTCTGTCTCGTATTTCATTCTTGATACACATTGTTAATGTTGTACGCTTCCCATTGGTTGATTCACTTAGTATTACATTTTCTTATCTGTAGTTTAATCTTTTCATATTCTTGGCTATGTGCGTGTCCATTTGAGCCGTTACATGTATATTATTAAGTATTGTCATAAAAGCTAACAAACATTAGGACATACATTGTAATGACCCTTATCTGATACATGAAATCTATACAAATGAACTTACTAAATTTATACGATTTAAAACGTAATACTAACGAATATTTGTTATTTGAATTGAAAATTATAGCCCTTGCTTAACATAAAACACGTGCAAATGAACTTATTAAATTTATATAATTAAAAACATATTATCAATGAATGTTTGAAGCTTTAAATCGCATATCATAGCCTTTTATCTTACGTAATAACATACGTAACTATTTAAGTTAACAAAACAACAAAACTATTATCATTAAATGTTAGTGGCTTTATATTGAACATTACATTCTTTACATAATATAAAAACATGTGAAAATGAATAAAACAGTTAAAATCTCCCGGGCTGTTTTGCCGTGGTCCATGGTTTAAATTACTATCATAGCTTTCACCAGCTACTTTGGTTGGCATCTTTCGTAGACGATGAACAACACCTAACTGTTAACAAGACGACAGCTGGTGAAAGCTATGATAGTAATTTAAACCATGGACCTTGGCAAAACAGCCCGGGAGATTGTAACTGTTTTAACTATAACACGATAACTCAGAAACTTATAGGAATTAAAGTTATCTGCACTCTTTTTCTACATAAGGACAAAATGAGTATCATGATGTCCCCTTTCTCAATAATATAAAAGATGTATTTGAAACATCGTTGCAAATTTTTATGATTTTTCAGCATGTAAAGTCTAACATTTTTTCTTCCCAAATTATAATTTTAATTCTGTAACGATAATCCAATTTTTAAATATGAGCATTTTGTACATGATGCAAATTTTTTATCAAGATATAACAAGTCGTTTTTAAGATATTGTGTCCTAAAATAAATTTACATGAAACATTTGGTCATATACCATAATTAATTTACAAAAATATATACAAAATATGAACGTTTTCTTTGGTGTTTGCCTTCAATAAAAGATTTGATGAACTTTCACAAAAATTTCAAGTTTCTAAGGGGTATATTTTAGAAAATATTTAAAAAACAAATCAAGGAAAATTCTTGGACATTCTACACTTGCTTAATTATTTGTTCGCTCCCCTTAGGGGCATCAAACAGTTGCTGTATTCAACAATTAAGTAAAACTCAACTGTTATTGTTATATGCATTGCAGGCCGCTAGCTTTATTACCCGTGCAAACGAAATGCGCCTACCTTAGCAGTTTTTGGGTGCAGTCTATAGATGTTTGTTCCGTACCATTTACGTATTTTGTAAGTAAATAAAGAAAACCAACAAGCAATACTCACAGATCTAAAAGGGAAGTAAATTCCTATCATATGATTGACAAATAAAACATCTCTAAAGATTTATAAAATGCTGAAAAACTACATAAAACAACAAATCATTTAATTTCTCTTTACTTTCTATTTAAATTACTCAATTCATTAATGCTTGATCAGTGAAACAGGAGCTTTTTAATGTATCAAGCTAAGGGGCGCTTAACTTTGTAAACAGAGTGTGTTTCATTTGATACAAGGTCATATAGAATGCTATGTGACTGAATGTGTACAACATTAAAGACACCTTAGCGTAGATTTGTCCATCACTAATTAACACAAGTTTATCTCTAGCATGTAACGGACATTAATTGCAGTCACTGTCGACATTAATTGCAGAATAATATCCACCGCAACTGTAATATCTAATTCGTATCACCAACCCACATTTGGTATATATCTGCAATGTTTGTAGAATGCTAATTAAAGCTCGCTTATATTTCAGATACCTTCTATATACTGGGCGTTTCAATTACTCTCGGCCACTGGGTTTTGCTAATACGAATGCTGTTCTTTATTTTTACAGGTATACTTTCTTACGATACAATTTAACATTACATTGTTTTATTAGTTTAGTACCCAATGTATGCATGGTACTGGTTTAATTGTTGTAATTTCTGTTATGTGCAAGTTGAGACATGTTCAGCTCCTTCTTAAGCAAAATGGAGGTGGTAATACCCTGATCTGAAATTTTGCTCCAACCCAACTAATCTTCAGCTGAGACCTGAAATGTTACAGGAGTTCTATGGAGAGTTTGTTTATCCCTACAGCACAGATAGTAGGTGATTTAAAATGTTTAAAGAGGGGAGGCAATCAAAGGAAGGTCCGCCAAATCTCTAGTTTGTGCCCTAGAATACTTTCAGATATTCTGAGAATATCACTGTGTGCCGTTCACACGTTGGTGTCTGAATGTTTGCACATGAAATCTGTTTGTGCACGGTGGGTTCCAGGACAGATCGTCTGCCTGCAGGTTTGCATGCAATTGAAGATGTTACAGGAAGATACAACGTTTCTTTCCACGAGGGGCATTCAAAAAGTTCTGCAACCAGCTTATCCATTTTTAGACAATAATGTGTACAAAATATATCTAACACAGCTGGCAATGAATGTTTCTAAAGAAAACGTTACATTCTACATTTTTACACGCTATAAGCAGGTGAAATAGCGAAAAACATCCAGGAGAATTTGGTAGCTGTTCATAGTTATCAAGTGTGTTCATTTGATACCATTGCAAGATTGATTCGATCATTTGAAGAAGGGGAAGGGATTTTGAAAGACAACCCTCGCTCTGGTCGGCCTCGGGAAGCTGTGGACGAGAGAACGATTCAAAGAGTAAGGAACTAAATGAAGGAAAATCGACATATCACTGTTGGAATGTTAAGTATGAAGTGGATACCAGTGTTGATAGCATTGACAGTATACTCCATGAACATTTAAAGCTTCAAAATGGGTTCCACACTCGTTAACCATCAAGAGAAGAAGAGGAGAAAGGAAAGTGCAAGGAAACTGCTGAGTATGTTTCCAACAAAAGGTTCTAAACGGTTGACAGATATATGCACTGGTGATGAAAGTTGGTTTTATTATATACCACCCCAAATACAGCTCAGAACTGAGTGTGGGTAAATGAAATTGACCCGACCAGTTGTTCTTCAATAAGATTCTCGTTCTCCGAAGCGTATGTTGACTATTTTCTTCAACTATAAAAGTTGATTGTATGCCAGAAGGAATGACAACGAATGGAGAATACTATGACACTTATATTTTGTTTCCTTTATTTGAAGAGTTGAGGCGGCAGCGTACAAAGACAGGAACTTCAAGACGAAGTTTTGCACGAAAATGCACATTCTCATGGAACAGCTGCAAATTTGAGGAAACTGGAAGTTACCAAAGTCCAGTTGGTTGACCATCCACCCTACAGCCTTGATTTCCAGTCATTTCCTCGAGTGAAATCTTACATTGCTCTAAAATCTTTTAAACGAGTGATCAAGCTATAAATTCAGCTGTGTTGACAATATCTCAGTAGCGCTTTTGGCAAGTGATTGGACAGTCTACAGCTGTGTGTGGAGAGAGATGGATAGTACTTTGAAGGGTTGTGAGAATACGTTTTCGAATTCAGTCCTAAGCTTGTACTTTAAGGTGACACTTGCAAAAATTTTGAATGCCCCTTGTAAGGTAATCACTATTGATGAAACTTAGCTACATCATTTCGATTCTGGGAGCAAACAGCAACTGTGTGTAAATCTTCATCATCAACAATCAAAAGTGGGTGCTTCTGATGGTAAAGCTATAGTCATCACATTTTATTGATATTCAAAGATTGTCGTATCTGCACGTGCAACTGTGACTGGGCAATACGCCAGAGATGTGCAAAAACTCTGTGACTTGTTTACTTACCCCAAATTGAGAAAACATCTTCGTCAGAAGCATTTTCCTTCACCAGAGGGTAGTGATGAAGACTGCGGAGACGACTTTAAAGGCCTGTTAAAGAGTAAAGACTGGCAGAAACGCTGAGATACATGCATTGCATTCCATGGGGACTTCTTTGAGAAAAATGATGAGGACCAGTGAAGACGTGTTGTTGATCATTCTGTATTGAACCGCTTTTATAATTTGTAAAAGTGTCACAATAAAAGTAATTACTGTTTAAACTTTTGTACAGGCTTTCTGTTAGTTCAAGTCGCATTTGTACATTAGAACACCAGACATCCAGCGCACGACTACAAGTAACATTTTACTTCCGCTATGTTTAGTTGTCAAGACATGCTTTTTCAGCTGCCAACAGGAAGGTTATATTTCTCTTAGATCATAAAATCTCAAAAATCGAAGTAGTGTGATTTCTGTAGTAAAGGATATCAAAATCTGCAGCCGAGATCTTTCATCCACGAACATGTTCTCTTAACTGAAGCAAAGCCTCCCTCAAAGAAATTTAATGATAACGAGGTAAATGTTGTCTTATTAGAACATATGCGGTAATTTTTAGGTCTTAATTCTTTACTGCAATATTTCGAAAGTGCATTCAAGTAAATAAAGATTCCATTGTAATTTACACACTTTATTCTTCCTTTTAAGGATGCAGAGTCAAAAAAGAGCAGGAATAATTTGACTTCTCGTTACTGTACAGAATGAAAGCAACTTTTTGATAAACAAAGGCAACATCCTGACGGTTTAACAATCCATTACCCTAGAGGCTTTTAGAAATGCGGTCGATAGTTTCCGATCTAACGGCATGAATCTCTTTCGAGGACGCCTTCCCTATCATCGCCAATTTATTGGAAAATGAAGCATTTTCCGTCTCTGTATTGGCTCCAACATGCGTCGGATGTAAAAAAGAGATTTTCTTTTTAATAAGTGTCGCAGTGGGGCGCCTGTCGACCGAACTAACAAGTGGCAGTTTTTGGAATCTTGCGGCGTATAAAAGTGAACTGGTGTATTTCGTGACTGGAGCAAAATTAGATGGGTGGTCAAGGTCAGAAAAACTGAACCTACAAAGCAGAATTAGAAATGCGGTTTTTTTTTCTCTTCTTGTCTGTATTTTATTGTGTTTCATAGTTTTTGTTGCCAAAAGAGAAAGTTGATAAAGGAAGTTTTGGACCAATATGACAGAAGTTTTACATTATTTTTTTTTTTTCCCTGATTTTGTGGACATGATAGTCAGCAGTATTAAAAGTTTACATATTTCTTTCTTAAATTAAAGGAGTAAGCGAAGTGCTGTAAAATGAATACACATCACTCTTAACTTTTACATACTTAAGAGTTATTAAAATGTATAACGGCCGCGTATATCGCCCTTGATCGTCATCAAATGGGTGGTACTCCCGTTTCGGTTCTTCCCCACTCCCTTTGATGCTGAAGGCACCCGTGATTTTATAAGAGACTGGAATGGTATCACAGTTCATGTGAAGTACGGTTTCCGTCCTAACCATGCAGATAATTTACTTCAATGCATTTCTCATATTTCTAGATTAGCTTTATTAAACCCTTCTAAAAAAATTGGATGTTTTGTCTCCTAATTGCTTTAAAACAGCGATCAACGTATTATCGTTCGTGAATATCTGAGAAAATAAAAAAGTAATAGTCGCTAGGGGCAAAGTATGGACTGTACGGTGGATGAAGGAACTTCTGTTTTCACAATAGCATTAATAAAAACAGCTGTTTGGAGTGGTGCATTCCACAACGTAGTTCAGCATAGGTACTTTGTGCTTCATCTTGCTTCCAACATTCTCTTTTTGAAAGAGGTTATAGTACTATACTTAATTACAGCGGTAAAATTTCCGACAACATTCAGAAAGAATTCGGGGCACTTACCTTAAAGCACTAAATTTGTAGTTACTTCTGAATAAAAATTACTACAAAGTAATAGATCTTTTATGGAGTCCTCGTTACTATGTAGGCTATTCTTGGGCCCAGTCTAGTTGATTATGTCTGCCCTCTTCTGGGATTTAGTAGAATCTGAAGTCTGTCATGCGGACGATATAATTTTTAAATAAAAGTATTTTTATGTATAGTTCCATTGTGGTAATATGAAATAACGTAAATGTTTTTTTTAAAGAGAATACAACTTTCTACGTATTATTAATTTTTTACTAATAAAACTCCCTTAATCGTATTTTAATTTATATGGAATCTCAGTCCGTATGATAGGTTAGTAACTCTACTTTTATAATTCTTTTCTCTCTGTTCTACGAAATTGCATACTGTAACGGAATGGCATGGTAAGTTACTAGGATTATACAGAAAAGTGTGGTAAATAGTGCAATGAAATATTAACAGTTAATTTTAGAACTTATATATAAGTAGATTTAAGGATTAGTTGTAGATCTTGAACTCTTATGTTTAAGTGACTTAATTTATTATCACTTATGGTATTATAGCCACAATGCTATAGTGCTTTACAGGGTGTGCTTAACAAAAGTAGAATTTCCATTCATTTGACATGCCGTTAGTGGCACCACTTGACAGTAAATGTCATATACGTTCCATCGTATATCTGAAAAGTTTCGTGTTCTTTCTTGTTCACGAGAAAAATAATACAATTGCCCTTACTTATCACTGATCCCTGGTAATATATGCAGTAAAAATCATAAAATTGCTAATTTTTCTTAAAGCATGTATACTTTTTAAAGATAAAATTTTGGGGGGAAATCTGGGAAGGAAATCAGAACATTGAATTTGATTTGCAATAAAGTCACACTTATATTTTGCTTCACCTTTACCTACAAAACTAAATAGAGTAGTGTTGACTATGTAGATGAAAGATTCGCCACTGACGCCACTGAGCTGGAAACTTTCAATGGAAATAGACGCACGATCAGCTGTTTCCAACATCAACCCTCCTTTTTTGGGAACTGCCTGACTCTACTCAGTCGACACCTCTTTCAATAAATCAAATAGCGATTTAGATAATACCAGCTGTCCCAGAAATTGATTGGAAAGATTTATTGTTGTCACAAAACATCTGCCTATCGCTATCGTTGTCTTGGTTTCCGTTGGTGGCACTTTGGATGCTGGGAGTTTTGGGAAACTCTCCCCCCTCGCTCTTTGTTTTTTTGTGTTTTAACCCAGCATCAGCGATCTTTTATTTTGTTCTGAAAATAATTTATGCTTTACATCAACGGACAGCAGAGTGCGATAGCCGCTACTGTACTATCTGTGGATTGGTCATTTCACCGTTGAGGCCAACAAAGAAGCTGTCTTTGGTAGTTAAAGTAGTAGATTGAGAGAGAAAAATATTGTTGTGTGAGACCTTTTACTGTTTAATGGGGCATTTTTTCATTTAGACCATAAACTGCAAGAGAGGTATAAATTGAGAATATTTTGAACTTGCTTTTGACGAACGTTGTAAATTTGCTTTTGGTGTATTGTTTGTAGCCAATGAAAAGCTGCAATGACAAATTTATTTTGATAAATAATTATAACAACAATTAAAATTTATTTGAATATTTAGCGTCAAATTTTGTTTACTACCAAACATTTAAAATTTTTACAAATTGTCCCCCTTCAAAATGTACCTCATAACACCAGATTAAATTGAAATTTAAAATGTTATTCACTGCGATAGTAAAATACGGCGAATGGGGCGGGTTCATATTGGTAATTAAGTGAGGCTATGTGAAGGCAGCCAATCCAACGGATTCTCTCCATATTGGTTGTTACATTACCAGTAGCGTTACGTCCGAGCAAGAGGTTGCACTAACCGTTTTCTAAACAAAGAAACAGACAAACCAAACAAGATTTGTCCGGATTTCGGGCACAGTATGCAGAATCTACGTTTTCACGAATCCAAGTGTTTGACTGCCGCAAGAAATTCTTCAGCGGTTGTGATGCAGTGGAAATGAAAGCAACGGATGAGCAACTCTCAGGACAACTTTGACCTTGTGGAAGGTTTTTAAGGCCCAAGTAAAGTTTTAAAGGACTTCATTCAGGGGCCTCTGGATCCGTCTAAGGAAGAAGGTGAGCAGTTTTTAACCCGAATTGTGACTGGATACACCACTACAGCCCCGAAAACAAAAGAACGAGTATTTTGTGAAGGAGGAGAGGGGAGGTGCTCCGGTCAAGCCTGTCACCCGGAAAAAAACTTGATTCCGTAATTTTGGGACGCCAAAGGCGAGTGGCTCATCGATTTCTTTCACAAACGAAGTGGTGAATGAGGAATATTACTGAAGGCGGTTCGACATCGTTAGAGCCGGCAGCGTATGAAACTCGTGGATTTTGTGTCTACCATTACTGACTGTTTGACAGACCTTGTCACTGAAAGACACTAATAGGCAGGAACGGATGAAGCAACTTTTTCGCAGCGGGTTTCTGCTTCTCTTGGGCTCTGTGTATAAAGTTTCAGTAATTTTTCGCGTGTTGTGATGAAGGTTTGAGGGAGCGATTTTTCTAACCGTCCTCTGCGATTTGCTTTCATGTCTGGTACTAATTTCTGATTTTGTTGACTATTTAATGTATTGCGCCTCCATTGTTGCACTATTATTAGAAAATATTACAGCTCCGCTCCCAGCTGTTAGAGCCGTTCTGATTTTCTTTTCAATTTCATGTTGAATACTGCATACATACATAACAACAAATCTCAGAAATTATCACTCAACGCTGATAAAACGTCAATATCGTTGTTTTAATTAATTAAAAACTATTATCTCAATTGCACAGTATCGTTTTGCAATTTTTACTATTGCTTTAAGTGTATTTTACCAGTTAAAATGCAAACAAAGCGCTTAAATGATTGAAATAATGTTTGTTTCATATAAAAAGCCGTGAGAATCAAAATCTCAAATGTGTGCTGAACTAACATTGACTTAAAATCGATATTGTCATGAATATTCAAAATCATGAAATATATCAACTTGAAAACAAAATATGAGCGCTACAACATTGCAAGAATAAACTCTCATTTTTATCTGCCTCGAATAAAAAGTATCAAATATTACAGTAACTAAAAATTGCTTTGTTCAAAACTGTAATTATTTCATATTTTAATATATCAAATATATACCTCGTAGTTTTAAATAAAAATTAAAATTAACAATAGTCAAAAGGGAATTCAAAGCAACAAAAACGAAAAATGGGACACCAGAAGTTATTAATTTTTTATGGTATTTGAGCGATAAAAGCATTATTTTTACCAGCATTTTATGTGAAATCTAAAAATATTTAATTCTGAACTTTATTGCCTAAATAAGATCTTGTAAATTTATTCCAGCGAAAGTAAATCAAATTTATTGTTACACTGCCTGTTCTTTCGTTCATTTTAATGAAAATAGAAATAGTAAATAAATAATAAAAGTTATGACATTTTAAGGAGGGGTGTGTTTTTCTGAAGTAAATGAATAATAAAAATGATGACATTTTAGGAGGGGTGTGTTTTTTACACTTCATGTTGATTTTTGTGAGATATTCATGAACAGCCTTTGCGTTGTGCGGCCGTGCATTATCCTATTGCAGCATGCAGCTTGTTGCGTGTGATATGAATTTACAGAATTTTCAGGATATCTCCGTAGTATTGTCCAATTACAGTTGTTTGTGCACGCTGGTAAACTATTTCTTGAATATCATAAAATGAGCTGATCGAAAGTTTGCTATTAGAAGCAAACACTTTTTTGGGGGGGGGGGGGTTGGTGATAATGGAGATTTCTCATAGAGCTTTGCTGTTTGCTCTTAAGCTCGAAATGATATAATCAAGTTCCGTCAGCAGTCATTTCCTTTAAAAGCAATTCCACATTTTCCTGTAACATATCTTCAAGTACATGCAAAACTGCAGATAGCAGTGCAATCACCCAGTGAATGTTAACTGGCACAGGTGCATTGAATAGCAGGGGAAAGGGTTGTTGATTATTAACAAGTATTTATTCCGGTAATTTTCTGATTGTAGTTTGCAATAACGAATTTTCTCAAGTTTAAAGGCAAATCAGTGCTTCATTTCAACCCGTATGTCAGTACTTAATCCCTAATTCAGGAATTCACAAACATTCACAATGCATAATTTGGCATAGGGAATTTATAACATCCCAGGTTGCATGACGGCAAAATCTTCTTTAACCGCTGGTGAAGCGTAGAACTTTGGCCGGTTGACCTCGGGCAAACATTTGCTTTAAGAGAGAGAGAGAGAGAGGAAAATGGCGGATCGCCGTCCACAATGGCAGATTTATACTAGCGTTTCGCTTTTGTTCTCCAGAATCGTCTTTTCTACTTGTTAAGGCCGGCATTTTCACAACCCATTATTAATAGGACGGCTAACAATTCCCGTCTGCCTTTTTTAAAGTTCTTTTTTTAAAATTTAAATGTCGGAACTTCCAACTAACGCTTTTAAGGGCATTGTGTCGGTCGCTAAGCAACCGTTTGTCCTGGAGCACTCATAAAAGTAATTACATTCTTGCTGCTCTGTTTGTATTGTTGCATTACGTATTGCAACGCGTTCTTTGCACGCAGTGTTCCCATTGAAAACTCAATGTGTATGATTTGTTATATGTTACAGATTTATTAATGAGGTGGTGCATAGGAAATGATTTATTAATGAATATCAATCTTATTTACGCTTAATTTATGATATACCTTGGTTACAAAACTTTTATCACTTTTAGTGGTAATTGTGGTGGTCGTGGCACAACTTTAACATATCCAACAATTTAGTAAAACATGTTATATTGGATATTTCACAACATGATAAGATATATTAAATGAAATAAAATAATAATGATAAAAAATAAATGTAATAAAATAAAGAAATTAATAGAACAATCATTTTTTAAAAATAGAAAGAAATGTATTTATTTTCTCCATATTCCTCCCCGGTTTTCAGCCTTTTCAGACCTGAATTGTCTCACTTTAATCACAAATTTACCCAATCTCTCCTCTCCTTCCTTGCCTACCAGCAGAGCACAGCATGATCATCTCCCTCTATTCGACACTGTAAAGGAGTACGGTATATACTTTTCCCTCCTTTCTTCCGTACCTTTACATTCAGCCAGAATATATGATTCCCCTTTTCACAGATGAGTGAAATTCGCTGCTCATTTTCGTCGGCGATCATAATAATTCACCATGTCCCTAGTCTTGAGCCATGGGAGCCCCTGTCTAGTGATTTTGGTCCATATTTTAATGTACTGCTCCACCCCCCATTCAAATTTTATGGATCGTGCTTCCAACGAAATCATATCTCTGCATTGCACAATTGTGTGCTATTGTCATATTCCCTCTCATCGCCAGCTGTTAATATAATAATAATAATAATAATAATAATAATAATAATAATAATAATAATAATAATAATAATGCTTAAAGCACCAAAGGTTGGTTAAGGCCATTTTTGTTAGTGAAGTTTGTTAGTGCAAACAATCATAGTGGCTCTTCCATACTGAGAGAAATACTTTCATGTGCTACAATGAACAAGCATAAAGCAGTAGAAACTCTTCGGTAAAGTTGCAGATGTGCCTGAAAGTGTTCGAGCTAAAATTTTTAGATGGGAACAGACTCAGTGTGGATGTTTACCAAAACATTTTTGGGTTTGGGGAGGTACAAAGTGAATTGCGGAATTAAGAGAGAGTTTGGGGCCTACAATGTGAAATTAAAGTAGCGATTACTGGCTGCGAATTAAGCATTACAGCTAACTTAATTAGGGAATCGTGAAAGATGGGGATAGGAGAAACCATTGCATGATTAAGTAAGGAACTGGAAAAAAAAGGGCTGGACCGGCTAGGAGAATAGAAAGAGCGTATGGAGGAAGGTTAAAAACCGGTTGAGGGATATGGATATGCAGCAGACAATTGCACAATACAAAGAGATTATTTTGCTGAAAGTACAATCGGGGCTAAAATCTGAATGGAGGGTGGAGAAGTGCATCAAGACAGGGTCAAACTCACTAAACAGGGGCTCGCGTGGCTTAGACTAGGGACATGACGGATGATTAAGATCAATGAGCGGAGAATTTGCGCCTTCTGTGAGGAGGAGAATCATGAACATGTATACTGTCTGAATACGGAGGGAAAAGTGTCTACCGCACTCCTTTACAGGATCCAACAGATGAAGATGGAGATGTTTGCTGGTTGCTAAGGAAGGGGAGGAGAGATTAGGTAAATTTTTCATGAAAGTAAGACAGACAGCTCACGTCTGAAAACCGAGAAAGAATCTGGGGTAACTAATTGAATCTTACCGTATGAATATCGTTCATAAGGCAACTTCTTTCTTCTTTATGAAATATTGGGGGGGGGGGAAGAAAAAAATTCTCATTATTTTACTGTTGAATATATGTTTGTTTAAAAGTTTATTGTGAAATATCAAATTTAAATCAATCTGACGTAATGTGTTATAAAAACACGTAATGTCTGCTTTGGACCCATCTGCGTGTAGATTTCTTGTATTGGTGCTACAGAAATAAATACTATTACTACTACTACTATTACTGCTACTACTACTACTATTACTACTACTATTATTACTACTACTACTATTATTACTACTATTATTACTACTACTATTTCTATTACTACTATACTACCACTACTACTACTACTACTACTACTACTACTACTACTACTACTACTACTACTACTACTATTACTACTACAGAGATGGATTTATTATTATTATTATTATTATTATTATTATTTTAGAACAGCACTAAAACAGCATCCCAATAAGCAAACACATCAAAATAGATTTTGAGTACTGTCAATTTTTAGCACCGAGTGCGATTTAAACGCTCGTTACTAGCGCTGAGTTGTTTTAGAGATTACTCTTTACAAAGTCCTGATTTTAACAGTGTTTATATTTTCTCAATACAATAAAACCGTACATATTTAATTGATGTTCAGTATATTCTTTTATGATGATTGAAACTTCTGAATCCTGTAAGCTGGAAATCCTACGACAATCTCTCTTTCTGTTTTGTATTTCTGCAAATTTAATTAAGTTTGGTTGTCATTTATCTCTAAAGCTTTAAATATCATTAGCAATTACTGTTCTGTAAAATCAAAAGGATGTTCTCCCCTAACTGGCTTACTGCTACCTGTTTGAGCTTGATTGATATTTGTCTCTATGCTTTACAATGGACCGATAAATATATTGGTATTGAAAAGGTAGATTTTTTAAAAGTTTGATTACTCTATTTTGCTTCCCAATTCTTTACAAAATGTAAAATTGTTGCGTATTTCTCACAAAGTACAATATTGAAGTAAACAATTGTTAACTAAAATAAGGAGAATGCTGAGGTGTGAAGTGCAACAGTTTAGTTTTATTCGTTGTACAGATTCAACATGAGTAATGTAAGTTAGTAGCTTTTATTGAGCATTAATGAGTCATTTTACTTTAAATTGTGTACATATTAAAACTAACTTCCCTGTATCATAGACACTCGTTATCGTGGACAATTTTTATTAAAACTGTCCGCGTTAGAGAGGTATCACTGTATTTACCTTTTCTAATGGTTCAGGTTTATCTAGGAATAATATATGTAAATAATTACACAATTTATAAAACAGGTTCAAGTTTGCTTGAATTATTTAAAGAGTGAGTGCAGCGTTAAAGTGACGATAGATTCTTTGTTGTTTTTTAAAGTTTATTTTCCGGAAAAATACACCTCTATGACAAATGCACACATATTATTCGTTATGCCTATAAATATAAATGTATTATTACTTGTAAGTTATCAATTTTGCACCAATTAGACGACCCGCCCAAACACCCAACTCCTGGTCATAAACTTTTATAGATTTCCCCCACTTTTATGTGACCTCTACATCATAACGCAGCAAACAGGTTCACCATCGTAAAACCTTGTTTTCATCTTAGAAAGCAAAAATGTTAGCGATCAGAAAACGTGACGTGGTTAGTCTGAAACAAAGGGCTCTGCTTATACTGTTGCTGTAACAGGTATATATTTTATTAAGTAACAAAAAACAAGAGTGAAGTAATTATGTAATTTTTAATAAACTAAGAAATATCGAGAGACTGTAAAGTCATGTTTCTTGAACAGGAATAAAACTTATTGGGAAACATAGTACAACATAAATCTGAGAATTGCAGCGATACGTCAGTTCTTATTCTGCTTTTCCGAACGAGATAAAATATAACGGCGTGTATTTATTGCAGTGACACCATTTATAATACACTTTGATGGTTTAGATATTAAGTATTCCATACTAAAATATAAAATAAAAATTTTATTTAACAATGAAACAAATACATTAAATGAAAAATGACAAGCGCAGAGTTCACCTTGATAGTCTTCCTCTGTTCGATCATGCAACAGGTGTGATAGGTGCTTTTTCCTCCATTCTTCCGCACCTTTACATATCTAAGATACCTTATCACAGATGGGGCAACTTTCTAACCCATTTTCATTGGTGACCTTAACCATCCGCTATGCCTCTAGTTAGAGACACCACGACCCTCTTATATCGCTACGGGTGGCCGAGGTCATTAAGGCTCTGACTCGTGAGTGGGAGGTCTGGGGTTTGAATCCCGCCAGGATCGTTCTTCCTAGGATTTTTTCCAGGTTTTCCTCAGTCCTCATAACTGGCAAATGCCGGGGAGGTACCCTAAACTTAGGCCTGGAAGCTTTCCTTTCTTAAAAATAAATCCTTTCCCAATATATCATTTCATTTCATGTATCACCAGTGTCCACCGCCTGTGGTGCCTCAGTAGTAAAAACGACCGTTAACACCGTTGGGTCCCTGTTTTGATCGGATTCAGATCAGTTGTGAGCAATCTCTTATATAGTTTCGTTACATTTCTGTTTCTACGCCCTAAGGAGCAACACACCACACCTTGTATGGATTAACATGCATTGCTCCTCTACTGTAACCAGGCAACAAATCATGCATAGCCGTTTGTACAGATCTGTACTTTCCTCACATATTAAACTCCGCCCACTTTGCCTCCCCCCTCATTTTTCATATTCTACCATATACATACTCGAAATCTCGTACGCGGGCAGTTTTTTTTTTCTTTGCCTCCATTCCCTCTTAGCAACCCTTGAGTTTGTATTCAGCCATAGCTCTATATGACTTCATTTCTTTACAATATAATTATATTTCCTTGCTGTGCTTACAGCATTTCGATTCAACCTCTCGTATCTTTTCTTTACACTGTAACAGAATAGCTCCATTGGTAAGGGGGTTTCCTCTTCGCTGCTATTATCCCAAGAACTAATTTAAGTTTTATTTTCTACTAAACAAATGCGGGCTATTTCCTAAAAATATAATATAGATGCACACGTTTTAAAATACATCTGCGCATGTATTAGGGTGCCTTAATAAAAGTTTAACACACAACTTAATATTTTAAAGTAGTTTATTAGAGAAAATACAAAAATATTTATTATACTAAAGGAATTGCTTATGAGACCTTCCACTTGCGACGGTCACCACCTCATTTCTCGTTCTGAAGTGCGAGCTCTTCGTCTTAAACTGAGGTGCTACCCGGGGGTTGTCTAATTCTCAATTACTTCTGCTTTAATAGTTTGGACTGTTCACCTTGGGACCATGCAGAATCAGTTTTTAACTAAATGACTCGTGTGAGCGGATGAGCCGTTTTGCTAGAGATATAAGGCCCCATAAGACCATGGCATTTCTACCAACCTCGTTGTTCCAAATAAACCCCCTTCGTGACTTCAGGTTTTCGCCAGGGGGACATCTTTGGAATCGCAGAGGAGTCAAAAAAAAAAAAAAAAAAAAAAAACAAGCAACTTTCATAGACTTGGCGACTTCAGAGAACATTAATCACTCCTTGATGACAGATTTCGTACCTCAGGATCAAGAACGATGCGAATGCCCTCGTTCACTCTCAACCCCACAGCAAAGTGCACTTGATCATTGGTTCCTATGCTGGAGATGTCTGTTTTTCGAGCCTCTTTCTTCTCGTAAAGTCAAAATAAATATTTTTTCCGCTTCGTATAGCAGCCACTATAAACGCCATATTTGGTTACCGATACAACATTTTGTGAGGGATCTGTCGGTGATGTAGTTGTCCTTGTTGTTGGCCTCCCTTTGATGATGCCAAAATATGAAGCGGTTTTGGTGTGTTGCTTGAAATGGGAATTGTTGATGGGGTTGGGTATCGGGGCTGTATGTTTGCTGAGGTAAATGATTCCAGCCCGCTGATCGTAGGTTTCGCCACGGCTGCTGCAGATCACCCCATTCTTCTTCCATGAGACTCTCTCGATGGCGTTTCGCTGATTTTAACGGCTGTGAGCCAGTCGGGACTGGGTAAATGGGATTCCGATGCAAAAAGTTGACGATAAATAACGCTTCGTTGTTTAATTGCTCATATCGTTTATTCTCCTTAACATGAATATTCAGACAAACTCACGTCTCACTTCGAACCACAGGCAAGGTGATAGTGGCATACACATAAGTTAACCAAATGGTGCAGAGTGGAAAGGGATTGTTAATTCAACAGAATTCTTAATACAGCTCAATGATGTATCGGCAATTACTGTGGTGACTGACACTCAAGCTTCGTTTCGCCGGAACCAGTACTTGGTACTTAGGCCACTCTTCCGCTGATCATCGGATGACGACAGCCACGCGTATCTGGGCCCGGAAAATTCTGAAATTGCTCACTTTTGGGCATAATCTAGTCCTTTTATACACAATACAAAATGATGCTATCCACGGGCAATGGCGCGAAATACTCCCGCCAATTTTGCGTCAACGTCTCTCAGAGATAAGTACTTACCTCACTGAATTTCATTTATATTCGCTGGACAATTTGGGTCAAGCCAAATGCTTCGCTATTCGTCAATAAGACGAATTTAAACAGATTTCATGCGTTATTGTCTACGACTCTTTTACTCGGACACTTGCAACTTTGCCACCGAACACGCCAGTGTCTCGCCTGATGCGAGGGGCATTTCCAACCCTAGCTGCCTACCAGAAGAGATTATCTTGCATTGTCTGATGTTTACTAAGTCTTTCTGTGTTCGTAGAAAGACGTGAGTTTTTCCATCGTGCTTTATATTATTAAATGCTATTTCTTAAATATTACCAAAAATTACACATTATGAACGGATTTAAACATTATACAATCTTAATTCTACATATACAAGTTATTTCATTAAAGTTCCTCCGCTGAAAGAAAATGTACAACATACTTGCATATAATTACTGAGTTGCTGATTCTAAAATTACAATTATTAATTATTTCAATTTCTCTGTAATCGACGGGTAGCCAGGGACAGCTTCACGCTTCGGTGACAACAATCTATCAGGGGATTATTCGGCTATTTTGTTGACTGGGAGAGGAGACAAGTGGTATAAATAGCCACACAATGAAACATATCTAAGTTATTATGCTCAAGATCTCTGGCGTCCTCTGGTATTTTGCGTATGATAGAATATATCCACATCGAATATAAACTTAGCTGCAGTGACTTCCATGGATATGAAGTTGCATTTATTATGAATGTCTCTGCATATATCTCGACGCGTGTAGAACTTTAAACTGAGAGCCGCGGCATGTAGCTCTTACAACTGAGTGTGTCTCGCCGCGTGTAAAACTTGCAGATGAATTTAAGTGTCCCCGCTGAATGTGAAATTTAAAATGCTTCTCCGCGTCCAAGATAAACTTATCAGATGTTCCAGAGGAGCAAACGCCTTCTTACATATTAAATTCAAATAGTAATCTTTGGCTTGACGATGCCAAAGAGTTCACCCAAGCAAGCGCACTTCTGGTTTAAATGTTCAAAATATACGTTTACTATTTATAGTTCAAATTCACCTACCGGCACGTGCCATTCGTTATTATTCGAACGTTTAAAACTTTTATGACGTTGACTAGTTTAAAGACTAACTGTACAACCGTCTGTCGGGATCAAAGCCCTAACGAATTTAAAAGTTCTTGGGTTTATCAACCCTTCAACGGCAGACTTTTTAAAAGTTGCAACACTCGACTCTCAGTTTTACTCTTGCCCTTTTATATAGAGTTTTATGGCCTCTTAGGCTTTTCAAGCTACTGTAAACAGAAAACAGCAGAGCTTTTCCTTTTGTCGACGTACAATCCACACGTTACATTTATACATATTATACACAAATATATTCGTGACAACAATATATATATTATGTTTGGGTTGGCACATATTATATTTACGTTTCTGTGGGGATGGACCGTAAGGGCTATTTCAATTTCAAGACGAGAGTCATTAGAAAAAGAGAATACAGTTTTGGTGTTTTACAAATGCCGCGGGATGCTTCTATTCGTAGAGCTCCATTCAAATGCTATATGGCGCTTGTGAACAGAGTGGATAGTAAAAGGAAGGTGTTCGTTTGTTGTCAAGTAGAGAAAAACGTGGACAAGATGAAAAGCGACTATTGTGGACAAAAATGGACTGTAGGGTTTTAATGTAAGAAACACATCAAAACTATAGAAATTCACAGACTTTCAACTGCAATATGTGACCAAGAAGACTGTTTACCATTGTATCAATAAGTTCGTCAGCTGGAGGAAGTCTGCACACAAGAATTGAAATATTAGCTGTCGATCAACATCGCGGTCTCCCAGGAACATTGAGGCTGTGTTATGGCTGATAGTGGATAACCTTTGAAGAACTGGAATGTCAAACAGGTGTCGGCCGCTCAGCCATGCATACCATTATCCACGACGAATTGAATATGAAAAAGTATGTGCACATTGGGTTCCACGGCAGTTGACACAGGAACAGAAGGACAAAGGGTTGAGGTCTGTCGTCAACAATTGGAGATGCAAAACGTACCGGAGACTACTGTAGATGATCACCTCTTTTGATGCTCTTCAGACTTGCTCCTACTGGAGGGGCTTCCTCAAGGAACGACTGTCAACACGAGGTGTACTGCTAGGCCCTTGCACGTTTTAGACACAGGAGGATTCAACAGAAGTGGTCAATGGTGTTCTTCACACTTGACAATGCGCGGCCCCACACCGGCAACACTACGGCCACAAAGTTGGTGTCACTGAAGTTCATTGTTGTTGATTATCCTTATTCGACAACAGGAAGGACTCGCAAATTCAGGCAGGTGGTGCCGCAGTTCTGTCAAATAATGGTTTTGCGACACCATAACGAAGTTACAAGCACGTTGGTGGGGAGTGCATTGTACCATGTTGCATAATAACAAAACGTAATTTCTGTAAACCAAAAGATGTCCTTCCTTTTCATCTACTGAAGAGTTTGATGTGCCTATCAGGAACCAGTTGACCGCCACGGGTGGCCGAGGCCGTTAAGGCGCGAACTTGTAAGCGGTAGGTCTGGGGTTCATATCCCGCCAGGAATGTTATCCCTAACTGAAGTTTTTTCCTCAGTCCTCATAAACGGCAAATGCCGGGGAGGTACCCTAAACTTGGGCCTGGAACGTTTCCTTCCTTAAAAAAAATCCTTTCCCAATTAATCATTTCATCTCATGTATCACCAGTGTCCACCACCTGTGGTGGCTCAGTAGTAAAAACGGGCGTTAAATACAATTACAAATGAACAGGTAAGGAACCAGTTACGGCAACATAGTGTGACCTCTTCAGGAAACTTAATTTATTAACACACTATAATAATGCTCACTCAAGCATTGTTTTTCATTATTAATCACAAATGCATGGCCGTAAGCATGTTTAGTAGCCATTGAATCATAACAAAACTGTCAACAATGTCATTGTATTGTTATTTGGGTTTCATTGTAATGCGCAGCAGAAATCTCAAAATGGTTGATTTTGGCCAAAGGCGCTACAATGTGAATTTTACACTTTGCGCGTACCGATCCCCCAGCCGCGTAACATCCACCAATCAACATCCGTGTAGCAGTTCATGAATTAATTCACAGCCGCATTTTTTCCTCCGTTTGACGCACGCACAGCATTTGGAGCGTGCTAAAGGTCAAGTGTGAACAAACGCTGTGCTCTTCGTGGCCTCTTTAAGTAAAGCGCGATTAGTTTGTAATTATCTGGCTCCTCTTTTGTCTTCAACGCCAGCAGTTTAGTTTTAAACGCCCCGCTAGAAAAGATAGGGCCGCAATCTCCGTAGCTGGTAAATATAATGCGAAAGCAACGCCGTGTAAACTTGGCATTTTGTAAATTGTCAGTGTGCTGAAAATAAACAGCACTAATTATAAATGTTTTTACATCGCAATAATTTCATAAATTGGAGATTTAAATTCACTTACATTTTCATTTAAACAGACTTAACATCATTGATCTGGCGAAAGGCTGAATGTAAACAAAGAAGTCAATCTGAACTTCAAGCCGGTCGAATTCTGCTTTTGATATCGTAATATTTGACAAAATATGGATTTATAAGCAACCATTGACACAATGAATATTGTCTGATAAGCCAACAAAAGTTAAAAGATACTGAACCAAGAAAATGGTTGCCTACCTCACTCACTTAAGTCCCTTTGGTTGTGTCATATGTTCCATTGAAGGGTTGTCACACGATAATGCTGTGTGATGTACCAACATTTGTTTATCAGCTGTCTTGGAGAAAGTGTATACAGAACGACCTCAATGCTATTTCACCACACCATGACAATGCAACACCCCACACTGCAGTGGATTTTTTAATAAGTTCAAATGTGAAATTATTCACCCGCCCTACAGCCCTGATCTGGCACCCAATATCTATCCGTAAACTATATATTTATTCTAGAAATAAATATTCATTCTGTGGGTGTACTGACTACCTCAGATAAATGAGATAAGCTCAAGTATAGGCTCACATTGAGTGTCTAGTTCATTATCAAATACAGAAATAAAACGATATAGTGAAAATTATATTTCAGCTCAAAGCGCTCAAAATACACTCCGTTTATGTAAACTAAAGCTTTAAAAGAACTGAAAATAAAAATAAATTAGCTCAAATTTTTAAAATAAAATCAGTTAATATTAAATCAATTATTAACTAAAAATAAAACACGGCCAGTAAAAAACAGCTCCAATACATTTATCACAGCTCAGAATAAATGTAAAGTATTTCAACAGTTGGCATTTAACATATAAAACACTGAACGACGAAATATTATAAAGGTGAATCATTTCGAATTATGCGCTCTTTAGTACGCTCAAAACAGCCCCAAAATGCAAAATACGAGGATCATTTAAATATTAAAAAAAAAAATTGAAAAGAATTTATAAATAAATGAAATTTTACTAAAAAGTTTAGCTATTTGAAAATCCAAACAGCTCAAAAATTTATAAAAAAAAAGCACTTGTTAATAATTTCTTAAAAAATAATATACCGAATGCATTATTAACTGAAAAAGCACACGATTCTGCTCAATCTGTTTGAAAACGTTTGTCCAATTACACACAACTATATCCACTCAAATAGAAGGAAAAAAAGAAACAATTGAGATCATTATATCCCTAAAGTACAATATAAACATACTGAACAGCTAAAGATGAAAAAAGTTAATAATTTGAAATAGGTAAAAAGTTTAGCGAAATTCAATCTGAACTTAGAAAAAAAAAAATGTTTAAAAAACGTCCTAAATTAGTTTCAGGAATTACATAAACTGGAATAGAAAATAAGAAAAAATTTAAATAGCTCATACAGTGTATTGCCTCAGAAAAATAATAAATAAATAAATAAAGTAAAACTCGCGTACAAATGCCAATGCCTCGAAATGCGATTGGGCCCAAAATCTAATTAACCGCAAACTCATAAAGAAACAATCAGTCCTGGTGATCAAGTAATAACCATACTTGCCTTGTAGACGCGGGTTCAATCTCGGCCAGGGACGTAAGACCGTTTGTACTGTGTCTAGATTTACGGCATCTCAAGCCCGAAGCCTCTGAGCAAAATTTATTGACCGTTTCACGCCATGAATTGAATTGAACGAAGATGACTTAAGATGCAAGTAAAATAGGCGGGTGAAGGTACAAACAGATTAGTAAACTCCGAATAGCTGAAATGTATATCAAGGTAAAAAGAACTCAAAAGCAGTTCAACATGGTTCAAGGTGAAAATACGTGAACCAGCCTAATGGCCAATAAATTTAAACAAATTGAGTCAAAACGGATCAAAGATAAAAGATTGGATTATTTTCAAAGCAGCTAAAAGTATAACTAACACTATATCAACTGAAAATTTACAAAAATCTATTTTATACGCAAGTATCGGGGAAAAGAGCTCGGCTAAAAAATATACTACTAGATGTTATTTAAAATAATATTTCTTTCTCATCAAGCCCATGCAAAAATCGAATAAAAGCTCACAAAACAAAATTATGTATAATAATGCTACTAACACATACTGAATAATGGACTTGCATACACCTAGATTAATGTTTCTGGGTTGCCCTACTTTAGAAGAGGTCCCATTCGACCTTGGGCAGACGAGATATGCATGTTCAAAGAGATCAGAGATAGAGACTCACAGGAACAAAGGGAGTTCGTATGCCTCTTTACTAAGATAAGACAAGAAACTGCCAAGCCTTAAGTCGCGTTATTCTTTGATACAAACGTTTTCAATGAACAATTCCTCGTGTTTTCCATTGACTTGTTAACGAAAGTATTTCCGCATTTTCTTTAGATTTTTATGGTTCTTGATCTAGTTACACGCATGCGCGTTGTACTTTAGATCATTATGATATTTATTAAGGATGCTGCAAACTGGACGCATGACCAGTCAAGACACCGGGAAATATTGCACGTTTTTACCTCGAAAACATATATAAAGAGGGTTAAAAAAGATAAGACAGTTTCAAGTCAATTAGTTTGTCATTTTAATTTGCGAAAATGAAATTTTGGAAGAGTATAAATATTGAAAAAATAATAATATACGATAAAGCGTTTATATCATACCTGATAACAAATAAATACCTGTAATGTTATTTTGATGTTGCAGCAGCTGTTCAGTAAGGAATGTATATTATTATTATTTTTTTATTTACAGGCATAATTTAAGGCACTAAAATTTAACTTTACAATTGTTTGTTAGCTTATTGTGTAATGTATAGGTGGTAATAATTTCATTGTTTTCACTTCCGTTTCCGCATGCGAGAGATGCTCAGATTGAGACATGTTCAGTTCCTGCTACAGCAAAATGGAAGTTACATACGACGAGCTGCTCTCAAATTCTGCTTTCCTCTCAATAAATCTTCAGACCTGTAGAGACTTCTTTATAGCACAGTTCGAAGATGATTTAAAAAGGGGATGCAAGCAGTTTCAAATGAAGGTGAACGCAGTTTGTGCTCTAACGAAAGAAAACATTAATATTACTGCTGTTAGTGTGTGTGAGAGAGAGGGGGGGGAGAGAGAGTGAGGAAATAACATGAAAAGCGCTTTTAGAAATTCTGAAATTTTCACTAAAAGCCACCCGCACATTGATAGCTGAAAAGTTGCACATGAGAGGTGTTTGTGCGTGGTGGG
This sequence comes from Metallyticus violacea, assembly GCA_030762175.1. Lineage (NCBI taxonomy): Eukaryota > Metazoa > Arthropoda > Insecta > Mantodea > Metallyticidae > Metallyticus > Metallyticus violacea. The sequence goes on along the minus strand of CM060842.1, from coordinate 6,262,999 downwards.
TCCCAGGTTCGCGTGCCCCTTTGCATGGAAATCTCCATTGGGAAGGGGGAGAGAAAAAAGAAAAAAGAAGAAGTTATTTCTGTTAGGAAAGTTGTGGCCATTTCATTTTTGGATATTCAAAAATGATTTACCAGCCTTTCACACCTGCAGCTGGCTAATACTACAGCAGAGATGTCCTGAAAACTCTGCAGGGCCATTTTTCCGTGAAACAAGCTGGATCCTGCACAATATATCGCAAATGTTGTTGCTGAATATCTCACAAAAATCAATGTGAAGTGTGTTCCTCATCCTCCCTGTAGTTCAGATTTAGCCCCTTGTGAATTTTGACTTTTCCCCTAGTTGAAGAAACACCTTCATGGAAGGCATTTTACATCATCAGAAACAGCGGTGAAAACTGCAGAGGTGTTGTCAAAATTTTACTGTTGTTATCCTTTATTGAACAGAGCTCGTATTTTCGTTAAATCACACGTGTCTACGGAACACAGAACTTTTCTTAAATTGTCTAATAATTATATAGGAAAGCTCGTCATAATTTTTATAAACTGTAAAATTTATAATAGGGCACAATAATAACTTTTAACGAAATTGGCCCACTTTTAAACCTAAAGACAACTTCAAAAGTATATAAAAATTGCTTTTTCCCAAGCTTCCATGATAATTCAGTTGGCAGTAAGTTATATAATCACCTCCTTTTGGTTTAAGCCCGACTTATCTATTGCATTTGTCTTGTTCGATATTCTGCCATTAAGTATGGAGCTGATCCATAGTCTAGTGTTTTCAACATCTCTTACAGATGCTCGGTTGTATTCATATCTGGAGACTCTAGTTCCGTAACATTCTGACAAACTACCTGTGCATTATCGCGTATGTAAGGAAGTTAAGGACTACAGCTGGATAAACCTGTTTGCATTCGTTATGAGATCTGTTTTCTATTTGTCATTGTTTTATCCCCAGACCATGGTGATATATGTCTCTTATAAGCTTTCTATGTATGACTCAAATTTTCTGCAATGGAATTGGTTGCTGAGTAGAGAACTTGCCAATTCACATGCTCCCGGCGCCATGTAGAAAGACGTGCCCAAATTCCATGACGAGAATCAAACACTCTTCTATTTCCAAAAGTTTCAGTTGAAACAGTTAAATTGTGAAACTTCTTAACTAGGAAGCAGTTCTCTCCATTTTTACAGTAGTTTTAAATTCCTTGATTTACCTGGATGTTGTTCTTGTAAACTACTAAATCCTTGATATCTAGAGCGCTAGGTTGTAGTTTATACTCCAAAATTTTTTAACTTTTTCGGTTGCCATAAACATTTCATCTGGACAATGACGGTTACTTAAACGTTTTCTATACACAGCTTCTTCCAAATTTGATCTGACTGCCTAACAGGAGGAGAGGAACAACACAATGGGTGTTCTAAACGTTCATGGTCTGACTCAGACGTAACTTAAAAATGGCCAAATTATTGTTATAGTTGTCAAATGTCACCCTTTAGATGGTGTGCCTTAAAATTTCAGACACGTAAGTGTAATCACTTGTCTGTGGCGATCGTGTAAACAAGCTAGTGTGAACAGTATCTATAAAATGTATAAAAATGAAATGACAGCTGTGATAGTTTCGAAGGGTTCAACCCCAACAGAAATGCAAAAGGAGTGAGATTCCAAATTAAAAGACTGTTCTCCTTTCTTTTCGAATTTAAGCGTGGCCGTATTTCCATTCAAGATAATGAGCGCTCAGGGCGTCCCAAAACTGCTTCCACCGACGAGATTGTGAAAACAATTCACAATGCGGTACTCAATGATCACCAATTGAAGGTGCGCGAGTTGGCTGACATTGCAAAGACCACAATAGATCATTTCTTCCACATTTAACAAGAAACTTCCACTTGTTAACAACGGACCAAAAAAACGCATTCGAATGAACATTTCGTAAGAGTGTTTAGAATTGTTTAACGCAACGCCAGTGAGTTTCTCCCTCGTTTCATAACAGTAAACGAAACATGGATTCATCTCTACACCCCAGAGACGAAGGAACAGTGCAAACAGTAGGTGACAACAGGCGAAAGTGCACAAAAGAAAGTAAAAACGGTTCCATCTGCAGGAAAAGTAATAGCTACAGTTTTCTGGGATTCTCATGGTATGATGCTGGTAGACAACCTCCAGAACCTCACCGGGGAGTATTACGCTTCATTACTGAACTAACTGAAGGATGTTATTCAGGTTAAACGTCCACACATTGTGAAAAAGAAAGTTCTCTTTCATTACGATAATGCGTCTTTACACATATCTGGGATTGTTACTGCTAAACGCACGATCTTCGTTAGTATGTGCTTCCACATTCACCATAATCGCCGGATTTGGCTCCAAGCGATTACTTTTTGTTCCCAAACGTGAAGAAATGGCTGGGGGCGAACAGTCACGTCAAATGATGAATTTTTCACCGTTGGACAAATCTTATTTTACTGAATGTATTAAAAGTTTGGTAAACCGTTGAAGTAAATGTGCTGATTTACAAGGTGACTATGTTGAAAAATAAATTAAAAATAATTTATCTTAAATCTTGTGTTGTCTTGGTCAGGCGGAGAACTAGATCTTTCTAATTACTGTCGTATTTAGTGCAGGGGTCTGGTAAAAGTGTTTTATTTTGAAAAGTATGTGGGGAAAAAAACTAAGGGCGTTGTGTTTTTATTTCCTAACATAAATTTGAGAGGCAATCAACTTTTAGAGAGCGCTGAGGTAGTAGAACTTGGTTCTGCCGACGTCGAGCCTGGTTGCAGGTGAAGGGCTGCGGATTTGGTGCGGGGGGAGGGAGAGATCAGCGTCTGTTACAGAAGACGGTGGGGGGTGGGGTGGATGGACAAGTCGCCAACAGTCCTAACGCTGTTCATCTTGCGGTGGAATTAATTCTCTCTGTGACGTCGCTTGCCGCCCAAAGCTTGAGCGCGTTCACCGAGCAAAGTTGCTGTGCTTGACTTACATAGTGAGGTTAGTGTGAGCACAGCACTTGATATTGACAAGTATGTCCGCATAGTATCAGAACATAAACTCGTGAAGATCCGGCAAACTCGGTCATTATTTAAATATTTGACCTTATTGCTTTTAAAATTCAACTTTCAGTAATGTATAAAATACCTCTGTGTAACTATTTTGACATAATTTTTGTAAAATGTAGAATATAGAAATTGTTATTTCACATTGGCCGTTTATGTTACATAAAATGTAAATGAAGAATCAGGCTTGTAAAATTCGGTCAAGACAAGGATTCGAACCAGGAATTTTTCCTAAGAGCGAGCCCACACTCGTTTGCTACGCCGTGGAGGGGGTAGCAAACCTGCTTACTTACTTGTTGAATGTTTACTTTGCCGACTCTCGCAGTCGTACCGCAGCTGTTCCCGGGTGTGTGTTGTGTTGTTCGTTTCTTATTCAGACAATATACATAAGGTGTATTATAACTCACGTGTTTACAAAGGCACAGGATTCATATGTGTTAACACGTTAGAACCATTTTTTTTCCCACATCAATTGATTGTGTTATTTATGTGAATATTACATTAATCTATTTTTTCAACAGGACTCTGTCACTGCTCACACTGCGAATAATTCTATGAGAGCAATTCACAGTGTCTTTCTACAAGACAGAGTTATTAGTAGGGATTTGTGGCCCCTCGGTCCCTCGTTTAACAGTCTGCGATTATTATCTCTGAAGTAAATTAAAAAAGTGCTGTGTATAAGACGAACCAGCGCACCATACAAGAATTCAGTGATAATATTCCTTACGAAATTGTCCGGATTTTTCAAAATGAAATACAGCGAGTGATGAAAATTTTCCTAAAGATATGTCAAAAATGTTTGCAGAATGAAGGTGGGCAAATTTAACCCCTCGTTTGATAATTTGGTACGTAATGAGTTTATTAAATTGATTGTGTATTGTTGTATGGTTGGTTTGTTTTATGGTTTTTACCCTCACGGTAATCACGAATACTCTGCTAACGAGCGGCCCGCTTGCCCATAGGCAAAACAAGCCGGGGGAAAACAAAATTGATCGTACAGTAGTTTTGTGTAGTGGTCTGCTTTATTATCGTGCCCTGAAACTTGTCTTTTTTATGCAATCCTTTAAGATTGAATGAAATATCTTGTTACTTGTTTTTCAATCTAACTCATGTATAAATTATATTTAATTTAAAATAGATATATGTATAAGACAGCTGTTCAATAAAGAATTATCAAAATGTTTAAAGGCATACTTTCTCGCGATAAAGCTTAACTTTACAATATTTTGTTAGCCTAATAAGTAATATACACATGGTACTAGTTTCATTGTTGTTACCTTTGGTTCCCGCACGTGAGAGACGTGCAAGTTGAAACATGTTCAGCTCCATCTACAGTAAAATGGAGGTGCTGCGACGAGCAACATATTGCTCTAAAAGTTTGCTTTCGTCTCAACAAATCTTCACCTGAGGTCTGTGCAGGAGGCCTAAGGAGAGTTTATTCTTTCCTACAGTACAGCTTGAAGATGGTTCAAAATTTCTAAAGAAGGGAGGCAACCAGTTTTAAAGGAAAATGGAACCAACCCTTCAGTTTGTGCTGTAACGGAAGAAAGTATTACTACCGCAGTTGTCATTGTAAGAGCGGATCATGGAATGACATTAAGAACCTTTTGAAACATTCACTGTGTGCCAGTCATACTGAATGAGACGTTCATGCACCAGTAGCTTCTAAGACTGCCGCGTGATTAGCAGTTTCTTTTAAAGTTAATCATTTTTGATGAAACTTGGCTACACCATTTCTATCCTGAGAGCAAACAGCAAAACTCTGTGTCAAATTTCATATCACTATTAGTAAAAAAAAAGCAAAATATTTTACTCCTGCTGGGAAAGTTATGGTAATGTCATTTTTCAATATGCAAGCAATGTCGTACCTGCATATTATTAACTGGACAACATTACGGAAATGTTCTAAAGCCAATATCATGCATTTATAAAATCCCATATTTCAGTGCAGCAAGCACATCGCAAATGTTGTTGCTTAATATCTCATAGAAATCAGTGTGAAATGTATTCCTCACCCTCCCTACAGTCCAGATTTCCTACTTTTGATTTTTTCCTTGTCCCCAAATGGAAGAAACGCCTTCGTGGGAGACATTTTCAATCATCAGAAGCAGTGGTGATAGCTGCGGGGGTGAGTTTGAAGGGCTTCTCTGTAAACGGTTTTCAGCGTGTCTGACGACTGGCAGAAATATGTCAAGCAGTTCATATATATAATTAAACAAGAACGCATGGTTTATGAGAAAAGTGGACCTAAATATCCTTCAGCAGGGACAATTTTTAAAAATATTATCTGATATATTATATGCAGGAGGATAGGACCATAAGTTTCCGGTCTAGCTGATAAGAATTATCGCCTTCACAAAATCCTTATCTGGTGTCAAGCCTTATCTGCTAAGTAAATAATTGGAGCTGTATCTTCCGCTCCGCTGTGTTCAGATATAGTTGTGCAAAGAAGCCTGTGTGTAGAAGATTGTGACAAATTCAAAATGGAGTATTGAGCTGTTATTAAGTTCTTCACAAAAGAAGGACTTACTGCAAATGAAATTAAACAGCGATTGAACGTGTATATGGGGAAGCATCCCCCTCATATTCTACCGTAAAAAAATGAGCCAAACTTTTTCGAACGGGTAGAGAAAGCATCGAAGACGAATAGCGTGCAGGTCGGCCCTTAGAGGTGCTCACTCATGAAGTGCTCACTCATGAAAACATCGCTTTGTGGAAGGAGAAATTATGGAAGACCAACCGCTCAAAAATTTGCAGAAATAGCAGCAAGGTTGGGTCTTTCTAAAACAATAGTCCTTTGAATTACTCATGAACATTTAAACATGAATAAGGTCAGTGCCTAGACTTCTTTCCTCAATCCAAAAGCAGCAACGAGTCATCGGTTGTCAGGCATATTTGGAGCTCTGCCTGGCAACGAGAGAGAAGTTCTGCAAACCATTGCTACAGGAGATGAAACTGCGGTCCTCTGCTATGATCCCGTGTCCAAAAGAGAATCAATGGCGTGGCGTAAAACTGGCGAAGCACCGCCTCTAAAGGCCAAGGTCACTCAATCAACCAAGAAGATCATGGCCAAAATCTTTTGGGACTGTGAAGGAATACTCTTTATTGACTTCAAGGAGAGGAACACCACAGTAAATGGGGAGTACTATGCTGGCCTACTGGCCTACTGCACAGACTACGTGTTTCCATCAAAGAGAAAAGACGAGGAAAGCTGAGTGGTGGTGTGCGACTTCTTCACGACAACACGCCTGTGCACACAGCTCTTATTGCAAAGGAAGCTGTGAAGAAATGTGTCTTTAAGGAAATCGACCATTCCCCCTATAACCGAGATCTAGCCACCAGTGACTATTTCCCCTTCTCAAAACTCAACAAGAACCATCGAGGAAGGAAATTTATGTGTGACGAAGAAGTGATGGATGCTGTTTATGCCCGTTTTGCATACAACACTTCTAACTAATTTTGGGAAAGGATTGAAATGTTAATTCAAAGATGTGGGAAGTGTGTTGAAATAAAGGGTAACTATATTGAAAAGTGAAATATAGTTTTTGTGTTTATGACATATGAAAAATTGTTAGGCCGGAAACTTATGGACCTACCCTCGTATATAAGTGTTTTTATATGGGATGTGTTTAAAAGAGATTGTTTCATTTAGTGCCAAGATTTCATAAACGCTGAATCATATATGACCAAATGTGCAGCTCTATTGAACCAACAGCTTAAACTGAGTTCTGAAAAACAAAATGCTCTTTCCGTTCACTGTGAAAGTACATTTGCTATTATGTTTCCAATTAATAAAAATGTGCCACAGATTTGCTCTTAAAATCGATAGTAATACCTGAGATGCACTGTGGGTTACTGCATAACAGAAAACTCATTTTCTCTCTAGTTAATCTGAAAACTCGTTTTACCTCCTCCCCCAAACCAAAGCTTACGTTTTTTTTAACCAGAGATTCCATTTTCTATGGCATACAATAACGACGTGTTGCTTGTTTTGAGGTTCGACTGTAATGGGCAATTGTGGAACGCGAGATCTGGTCGGTTAGCGTTCGTCATGCAACAATTTTCGTATCACCGAGCCAGGTTTCGATTGTATACTATCGTGAAATGTATCCTATTACGCAAGGTTTCTTCCTAAGCCCAAAACATTGTTACATTACGCTGCATTTAGTCATTAGGTATAATTGGCTTAATTAAATAACGCGGCAGAACCAGCTGAAATCTGATGCTATGCGTTTTGCGGGGCGCAGCCAACTTAACAAGATCAGTGAGGCTTATCAATCGATTTTTGGCTAACAGCGTTTTGTTTCATAGATATGTGTAACATACTGAAATATTTAAGAATGTTTCAGAGACTAATTAGTTGTGTAACTATTGTCAACTACTAACAGTTTCAGCTAGATGTTACATGTACGAGGTTGGTCAATAAGTTCCCGCCCTAGTCATCTTAGAATAAAAATACAGGTATCACTTTACAACCAAAGCTTGCAAAATGCTAGAAAACAGCATCCTTCATGTTATCATTGTACGTGAATGTCATATTCAGTTTTGAAAGCAGGTAATGGTTACTGGGCTGTATGGTGGAGGATCAAGTTCCTGGAAGCTAAATGTGCTCACAGCTGGTTCGTTGCTGTGCAACTTTTTCATAAAAATTCCTCTGCAGTCCCCCCCCCCCCCAAATGTCACCTTGATCTTCTTTGTAGAATGCGTGACTTTGGATTTTCTAGAGAGTGCTTCATCTTTCTTCCCCAATAGAATTTTGGGCTCCCGTCTTGTACCGATTTTATGCAAATGTGAAGTACAGTTGTTTTAGAAAGCTACGAAATGCTATAGAAAAGTTCCCGGACTGGTGTTGTTACAAAAATACTATAAAACATAATCTGCTTCGAATTACCTCTTTGGGCAGCACTTCACCGGTCCCAAACTTTTTGCCACTTTTGGAACGTGGTCTCACAGCCATTGTTTGCAAGTGTAAAACCTTCTACGATTCACCCTCTATCTCGTCAACGGTGTTGAAACGACCACGTGATTGCTCTATGATCCTCTTCCCCCACTTTCTCAACATTACATCACCGCCAGAACATGTTTAATGTCTACCCAAGAGTATTTACAAATTTAACCTGCTCAATGGCAAAGTGATTATTACTATTAACTTGAGGATATCTTACGTGCCCAATTTTTATTCACGGTAATGAAACGACGCAAAAAGCGCCCCTTTTGAGTAATTTGTGACACCCATGATATAGAGCTCTTTCATACGCAGGATACCTTCATTTGAGATGCCCGTAGTCTCTGCAAGCCTACTTAATAGTATTTGTTTTATTACTATTACGTACATTTTTAATATTTTAATGATATTGTAGATATAATTAATCAGTGGTCGGTTCAGGTGGCTTCTTACAGTTAAACTGTACCACAAAGTGCGATCCATAAGTTTCCGGCCCGATATTAATGCTATATGATACATGTTTCAAACTGCATTTAATTTTTGGCACGCCATTCATTCGCTTGGAGAAGTTCGTTTGAGTTTGACATTTTGCATGGTGTTCAACATTTATTGCAAAAGTTTACCAAAGGACTTTCACTCAGCGATATTAAACAATGCCATGACGCTGTGAATGGGACGCTTCCTGGTCGTATTTCACTGTGAATGAATAGTCAAGGTTATTTCGTTTGGGCAGGGAGAAACTTGCAGATGACATACGAGGTATTATCAAAATGTTCCCGGACTGGTTCTGTAGGTCGCCACAAACGACAGTACAGGATTGAGCTCGCAGCGCTATGGAGTTGTAGCCTTGAACAAGCGACATCGCTGTATTTACGTTGGAAGTAGTGCAATCGACATTTTTGTCATCACGTGCGTGCACGATTTCGCTATTGACAGCCAGTTGGAACAAAGAGTTAATGTGATATTGTACTTTTAAAATTACCTAAATGTGTAATGTACACGTGGTACTAGTTTCATTGTTGCAACTTCTAGAGGGTGCAAGTTGAAACATGTTCAGTTCCGCCTGCAGTAAAATGAAGGTGAAATGCTGCTCTGAAATTCTGCTTTGGTCTCAAGAAATTCACAGCTAAGGCCTATGCAGAGTTCGTTCTTCCCTATAGCACAGCTCGAAGATGGTTTGAATGGTTGGAGGGAAGGAAATATTTCAAATTTTGATTATTGAAAAGTTACACAAGAGACAAACTTGTGCAGGAGGGTTCCAAGACTGCTAATTCTTGAACAAAGGATGTTCATGTGCAGGTTTACAAGTACTTGAAGATGATGTTACAGCGAGAGGCTGAAACCAGCAATCATCTGTGTGAAAATCTCCATTGGCACCAGCATAGAAAAGTAAAAGTGGAGCTGTAACTACAGAGATGTGCAAGGTCATATCACACATTTGCAAAATGCCCAATTTCCCTGCAACAAGCTGGATGCTGCACAACCTCACATCCCAAATGTTGCTAAACCAATGTGCAGTGCATTTCTCAATCTCCCTAGAGCGCAGATTTGGTCTCTTGTAACTTTTTCTTTTCTTCAAACTGAAGAAACACCTTCATGGATAGAATTTTCCCTCATCAGAGGCAGTGGTGAAGGCAGCGGAGGCGATTTTGAAGGGCTTGTCAAATATTGTTCCCAGCACATTTTTAGTTATTTTTGGTAAGCTGCCTGCATCTTTAATTTTGAATTCAGTTGCATAATTTAGAAAATTTGAGTGTTAAAAATTCCTAAATTTTCGCTTTGGGTTAAACCCCAACCCTAATGGTCCAATTTTACTGCTTAACGAACTCGATGAATATGCCGAATTTCCTTGATTTTTTTTTTGACATTGTTTAATGCCCGTTTTTACTACTTAAGACATCACAGGCGGTGACACTGATGATACATGAAATGTAAATTGTAAAGGTGTTTTTAAAGGAAGCGTTCCAGGTCTAAGTTTAGGGTACCTACCCTGCATATGCCATTTATGAGGACTGAGGAAAACCTGGAAAAAAAAATTCATACAGGGAGGACGGTCCTGGTGGGAATCGAAACCCAGAGTCTGCGCCTTAACGACCTCGGCCACCCATGGCGGTTGAGTTTCGTTAATAAAAAACAAAAATTGCTACTGCTACAGCGTTAACAGTTAATTAATATGTTTCTTTATATTTTTTCATCGTCATTTTCGGTGCCTGTAAGTAGGGTTGAAGAAAGTTATATAAACCTTTTCGTGGGCACTACCGCAAAAGCTACATTGCTTCGGAATTAAATAATATTTATTTTTTAAATGTCTTTCTGCTGTTAATATAACGGATACTAACTTCACGTATGTAGACCATGGCCATCTGTTAAGTTAATTTAATTTGTAAGGCTGCTGACTTTCATTTGTCTGTACTACAAGTGGCGAGCGCAGCGGCAAAGCTCAAAGCCAGCTGTCTATGTATTAGAATGATAATGGAGGCCATGATTAGAGTGAATTAAATTCTCGCACCGAGGAGTTACGTCTTGCCGAAATGAAACCCAAGTGGTGGTTATAAGCTGTTATGCAAAGTGGTTCTTATGGTTTTCCCCAAGAGAGGAGGGCTGGTTGCCGTTTCGAGCTAAATTTCATTTTTACGTGGCTTTCCCCAAACTTTGATGTGCTGGCTTCTGTGCCCACTTTACTGGAGGAAATAAAGACGGGCAAACTGAGAAGTGATTGTTACTAACCCTCTTTGTCTCTCCTTTGGTCTTATAATTAACTTACCAAAGGAACGCGTTCTCGCCTGGGTTTGGGTTTTGTAAAGGGCACGTAACAAAAACTTTATCATACGTGTTTCAGTTAATGAATAATACGAGGGTAAGTTACAAATCGATTAATAAATAAATAAGAGTATCGATTTGAAAAAATATACTTTCAATTTTCAAAATAATTTCTCTGTAAATCGAGGCACTGGTCGCATTGTTTCACAAGCCCCTAGAATCCAGCAGCATGAAATTCTTAGGGCTGCTATCGGAACTAGGCGGTGACTTTCCTTTTTACAGCTTTATCGGAAGGCCTCTAAGCAAAATTTGTCGGACGTTTCACGTCCTGGTTTGAATGGGACGCTGTTGATCTGAGATGTTAAAATACGTTATATAAAAAAAAATCTTCATAAAAAATGCTCACCCGAAAGATGATGTTTAAGAAGGTCGAACAAATGAAAGTCGCTTGGGGCAAGGTTGCGGCTACACGGAGGATGCTCGAGGACCTCCCACTTGAAATGTTGCAGGGTGTCATTTGTCTTGTTGGCAGTGCGCTCGTTGTCATGTAAGGGCTACATGTCTATGGAGGAGATCTGGCGGATTCCTTACAAGGTTACATAGTGTCGTCATTTACGGTGAGCAGTAAACCTTTTCCCAGGCACGCACGCGCTCTTTGTCTCAGGCTGGTAATGGTGAACCTCGGGCTAGCGTATATCGCAGTAGCGATTGAGATGCTGTAATGCCATAATCATGTATGCTTTTGTTTTGTGGGGTGAACATGCGCGGCACTCATCATGCGCAGACTTTATGAGAAACCTAACCATTATGAGGTGTGAACAACCAGTAACAGCGGCTATAGTGTCTACTTCGTCTACTCTTATTAATTCTTCAACTTGTTGCAAATTCGCTTCTGTAACAATCCCCGTTTGGACGTCCGACGCGGTGTTTGTCTTCGATACGTGTCCACAGTTCAAAGAAGTTCTACATCTAGCTGTAAACAGGTAGTTCTCACTCAATCACAGGTGCCGTTATCTTGCAACTGCTGTTTCGCTATTGTTAACATCGATTTCCACCGGATTTAACGACTTAGGTGCGTCATTCAAACTGGTACCCAGCTCAATTGCTACTTACTTAATCACTTACCCTCTTACTAAAAATTATATAATAACGGAATTTATACAGATTTACTGTACCATTTCACTTCAGCTTAAAGTTTAAAATGTCAATTTCCTGACTTGTTTCATGGCTTATTGCTACATAAGGATCTTAAATGTTCAAGGGGTAATGGCTTAGGTTTCAATCTTACCCGAGTTAATTTCTACTTGTGATGTAATTTAAAATTATGATGTTGGCCAGATACTAAAACTCTCCTTGTGACAGGTGGACAGCAGATGCCAGGAAGTGGCACCAAAAGTGTCCGAAACCTATTTATATAAATTATTTTTATTATCTTTACGATATGTAGTATCAGAAAGTTCCCGACACAACAGAGTAATTACTTGATTTCAGTTTTGAGACCGTGTATTTTAGTGATTCACACTTCTCGAGGCCTTGCTACTTTGTGAAAATTTCCTTAAGCTCCTATTCTCGGAATGTGTCAAACACCTTCCGCAATTCGGGCTGGATCTCTTTACGTGTTCAGAACAGCGTACATTTTGTTTCTGCTTCAGGCAAGGGACTAAGTCTGATGAGTGGGCCGGGTGAGGGAATTGTTCACGCTATTGCGGCCCATAACTCATTTGTAATGAGACGCCCCGTCGCAGCGTATTTCAGTATTTTATCCAGAATATCCATATGACAGTATTAACAGTCTGCGATCTTCATTCACAAGTTCCCCAATCGTTCGGGACGGTCACCCTTACCTCTGGTAATCTTCCTATTGCTCTGGACCGCCGAGGTCCAGACTCCAGGTCCAGGTCGGACTCGTGAGCGGGAGGTCTGGGTTTCGATTCCCACCAGGACCGTCCTTCCTGACTGAGGTTTTTTCCAGGTTTTCCTCATTTCTCATAAATGGCAAATGCCGGGGAGTTAACTTAAACTTAAGCCTGGAACGTTTCCTTCCTTAAAAAAAGTCCTTTCCAAATTTATCATTTCATCCCATGTATCATCAGTGTTCACCGCCTGTGGTGCCTCAGTAGTAAAAACGGGCGTTAAATACTATTAAAAACATAAATTAATATTCGAACTCTTTTCTTAATTAATCACTTATATTTGAGCCATACAAGCATTCCTATAACTTTGAAATATATACACACCTGCCACTTATACTCTTCATATTTGATTTTTTTCTAGAAGTAATTTTAAGTTCCAATACTTTTTCTTGAGGTGAAAGGAATGGGCACCTGGAACTGATGCATGTTTTTTTCTCTTATGCAACAGTACACCTTTCAGACTAATTTTTGAGGAGTCTATAAAAGTCTCCAATCACGTGGAATGTATTCTACAGCTCCCAAGACAATCACATAAGTAAGATTCTCTTCCTGAGAGAAATATGGAACATGGACGTCTGTACAAAGAAAATGACTTCGAGCCAGGAGATGTTTTCTTACAGTCTGGATCCCAATTTTTCAGCAGAAGCCTTAGGAAGACATAAGTCATTAAAGTTTTGTCTATGTTGACCGTTGAGGTTATTGAAAATCTTATTCCTGGACTGCATCGAGATTTCCTTTTAGAATCTGATGATGATTCCTTTTCAAATGTTTCTGATGGAGAGGACATAGGAAGACCACGGTCTTATAGGGTGAATATTTTTGGTGAAAACAAATTTGAATGAGTGATTTCTTTTATGATGTTTGTGTTGTAACATCACATACAAAAAATAGCAATCTTTCATATGGTTTGAGGTTCATTATAGATTATTTATTTCTTTGACTCTATTTCTTTATTTGTTTTACGAGAGTGTGACAAAATTTTGGATCACATTTTTTGTCCATGTCTCTAAGCTTCATATGAAAATGGGCTTTATAAGCCTGTTAAACAAAATGTCTAATTTTTTGTCTTCTCTTTTTAATTAATAAAATTACGACAGATACATCAGAGTTAGTTTTGCATCTCTGGCCCAATCACTGATCAACGTAGCGGGTTGACCGAGTTTTCTGCGCATAATCTTTAGCAAGTTGTTCCACTAAGTGATTCATCGGGTGCCTAGAGTTTTTTTCCAAAATATTACACTTATAATAAGTTGATATAAGAACAATCGAAAACTTTCCAATTGTTCAATATGATACACCAGCAGTGCAGGTATGCCAAATGACACAATGAAATAAAAAATAGTTAAAGTGTACCTCTCAAGTCGATATGTTATTGTTGTTTGTTCCACAAATGAATGCAGACATTTCATCTTCCAACAAGACGGAGCACCTCTTCATTGAAGCATTGCTGTTAATCTCCCTCCACTTATACAACCTACTTCCTTGCACAAGTATATGATTGGCAGCAATTTTCCAATCAGGAGGTCCCCATCTTTTTGGTGTCAGTTGCAAATGCACGCTCAACTGCAACTATTCAAGTAAAAGTTTTTATTCTGCATGTGTAGCTAAATTTTAAACTTTGTTCATTTATCAGTTTAACCGCAATGCTTTGCATTTGTATTCACATGAATTAATTACAGCAAATCGTTATTTTACTTGCTATCGAATCAAATAACGATACAAGGTCTTTTGTATTTTTAAAACATTGCTGTATATTATTCCACAAATGTATTTACTGAATGGCCAATAAACTTGGCAGTATATCATTGTTTCATCCCGGCCAGGTCGATGGATATTTTCGGGCGTAAACTTTCTAAGTATGGTTTCCTTCGGAAGGGAAGTAAAGCCGTGAGTCCCATGTCGTAGATTTACGGCATGTAAAAGAACCTCAAGCCTGAAAGAAGAGCCTCTGAATAAAATTTATCGGCCGTTTCGCGCCCTGAATTGAATGGGACGCTGATGACCTCAGCTGTTAAAGAGCGTAAATAAACCAAATCAACGATCGATAGAGGTTTTTAATCAACACTGTATTTACAAATGCTCCAAAATACTCATTTTGAGCATAAAGTAAATTAGCGTGTTAGTTCGAAAAAAAAAAAACTTTTCTAGCAAATTTCCTTTTTACTTTCTTGCCGTATTAAAATGAACACATACTTTGTAAACTAAAACTTCGATAAGTGGTGATATTCAGTTTGTGCGCAACCCAGAGTCACGTGATCCGGCGGTTTCTGTTATTGGTTAGACAGACCTGACACGAATGTGTGTAGGGACTGAAAGGAGCGAATAGGAACTGGCTTTTCGCTAATTTAATATTTCGACGGCACGTTTAGCGCTCCCTTTGCCGGACACATGCTTCTGTATCTTCAGGGAAGCGATGAAACTAGATTATACCAACAAGGAAGTCTGTATCTTGCGGCGTTTCTTTTATCATAATTGTTTATTATGTTTTCTGGTAGAAAGCGTGGCTTCCGGCTGTAACAGGCGTGGTAACATAAAAGAACGTAAAAGGAAAACTCTTTCAACCATTTAATTTTCGTCGATCTGTAAATTGGGACAGTGTATTTCACTTACCTACCGTAAAATTCAAGCAGCAATGAATGGATTAGTGGGCTGAATTTTAGTCTCTAATTTTATGTAGGCGTTTTGTTTCCTCAATCTCAGTTTAATAAGATCTAGGGAGGTTTTTGCATCTGAGGGTGGTTTGATATTGAAGACATCAAGTTCTGTCTTGCGACGTATTTTATTTTTCGACATATTTCTCTCAAAGTTCAACCTCTTCTCGTGATTCCTCGTGAAAGTGGTTCTTGCAGGCGCTCAAAATACTCATTTACCTCTAAATTTGACTTAAATTTGTGCCCAACCAAAATTTTTTGAGTTTCGGAAAGAAATGGTAATCCGAGGGAGCGAGATTAAGTGTATAGGGTGGATGCGGAAGCATTTCAAATAATTGTGATTCGGTCAATTTGTTCTAGCAAGCACCGGTGCATTGTCATGGTGAAATACCTTCTTTATAGCCATTTACGGACGATTTTCCTCTATCTCCAAAAGTTATACATAGTATTCTCCGATAATGGTTTTCATCTTCTCCGGATAGTCATTAAAGACGTCCACAGCCTTTCTAGCAGATGGAATGCATTTCGTCATTTTTGGAGCCACGGTTACATTCTTCTTAAACATTTCCGAACAGTCACCCGATGTTTGCATGCGACTTCTTTTATCTTTAAAGTGTAATTCATGATATAAAATAAAACGATCCCGTCGAGACGACCTTGTTCTCTGCTAGCTTCCACACTTTCACTCATTTGTACCCTAAAATAATATCATGCACTTTATCGTTAACTTCTTGCCTCACAGCTGATTTTGGAATTCCAGGACGTGGTGCGTCTTCAGTGGTTGTTCTGCCACTCTAAAACTCAATTACTTATAGCCGAACCGTTTCATAGGAATGGCAAACGCCTCTCATGAATTTCCTTTGCTGTTTTCTATTCCAGAAAAGAGAATTAAATACACCACAAATTGCAATCTTGTCTATTTTCCACTGTCATTCGAAACACTTGTGTTAAACTGCCAAACAATGAATTAACATCAGAATGATTTATGACTATAGATTATTGATAGGTGCTGCATAACGAAGAGAAAAAGCAATTATATTTAGACCGGGAAGACTTGGCTTTTCTTTAAAACGGACTTCGACTTGAAACAAGGAACGTTTTAGTGCATTTCGTGTCATTAAAATTATAGACACGTTAAACTGACTCCACGTTTTCTCAGAAGGAGCGGGCATGACTCGTCGAATATACTACACCAATATCAACAGGTGTCTGAATTTGATTAAGGGAGAACTGCGACATACCGAGAGTGCCGGATGACACTCCGGAAAATTGGTGCCTGTCCACAGCGAAACGAGTAACGATATCAGTCAATCGAGATAGAACAAACACACAGACGTGAAGGATCCCAACAGTCCCACTCAACCGAACCAAAAAATAAGAGAGATAATTTCCTCATGTTCATTATGAACACGCACAGGTTGTTCCAAGTTTAATGATATGCAGTATATTATGATTTATCATCCTATTTTGAATACAATGGTCATCTTTTTCACAACAACAATAATGATTCTGATGGAATAGTGTTTTACTACTGAGGCACCACAGGCGGTAGACACTGATGAAACATGAGATGAATTGATATACTGGGAAAAGATATTTTTTTTAAGGAAGGAAACGTTCCAGGCCTAAGTTTAGGGTACCTCCCCGTCATTTGCCATTTATGAGGACTGAGGAAAACCTGGGAAAAAACCTCAGTCAGAGAGCATGGTCCTGGCGCGATTCGAGTCCAGACCTCCCACTCACGAGTCCGCGCCTTAACGACCTCGGCCACCCGTGGCGGTGTGATGATGATGACAAAGGGGCACTCGATACATTCTTTGAGAAAAATGTGGCCAGTGAATGAAAAACCGTTCGACCACACTGGCCTAGCCTAACACACGGTTTGTGTGAAGAATCAGATTAAACATATGTATCAATGAAATTGTTTACATATGGGCTATGGACTCATAAGGAAAAATCATCGACCCCGAATTTCTAGCCTGGAAATGCTTGAGGGTGATTTTTAAAAACGGTAGTAGGCATACCCATTTTTATTCATTTTTTGCGAATTTCATAATTTGTTTATTTATTTTGTATTTATTGTCTCCCTTTCAACGCTTTAATCTTTTAATTTAATTAATATAGAAATGTTGTACTTTTTTAAAATCTTATAAAAACAGTAATAGGAAACATCACTTTATTTCTAAACTACAAACAGAGTTCTGTTATTTCTGTGAGATGTCCAGGGAATAGTTTTGTGAAGCATAGCAGTGAATGAGGCAGCAGCTGTTGTGACGTTGCGTGAATTAGCGTCGTTTATCGTACGTCGCTGAATGCGCGTCACGATGCCCTTGGCTGGTCCTGTTTAAATAAATCACTGTCTCTGATGAACTCTTAAGCTTTTAGATCGCATCGTTTTAACAGAACGTGGATGTTCATTAACGAACTGATTTGAGTAAAAAACAAGGCAGGTAAAGAGGATAGCAAGAAATATGAAATGTAATCAAAGTGATAATCGGTTAAATTGAAAAAAAATTACATATTTAATTTATTTCTATCACTGTGAAGAAATGGGAATTATGAAGATTGGTACACCTTTAGACAATAATTTATTGTGTGTGTGTTTAGTAATAAGAACTACTTAGGTTCGAATTCTCTTGCTTGTAAAAAAGTAATCGGAGATCTAATGCAATAAAAGAAAATGTTTCCAGAGTCTTTCGCACACAAGTTGGCCGCGACTCCTTCTCCCGAACAAAGTAAGTGAAACTACTAACTTTGTAATGATTCGGGTCCTCATGAAAATAAGCACAAGGCTCATTACAAGAGAAGCTGAAAATGTCCTCCATCTGCATGAGGATAACGTTTGGTTTTAAGGTATACGTTATCGATAACTGTAACATTTTTATCAAGTTGGCATATCTGAAATAAGAGAATGGAGAATGGCGGACGACGCCCGTTTTTACTGCTGAGGCACCACTGATGATGATTGATACATGAGATGAAATGATAAATTGGGAAATAATTTTTATTTTCAGGCCTAAGTTTAGGATACCTGCCCGGCATTTGCCATTTTTGAGGACTTAGGAAAATCTGGAAAAAACCTCAGTCAGGAAGGACGGTCTTGGCGGGATTCGAACCCTAGACCTCCCGCTCACGAGTCCGCGTCTTAACGACCTCGGCCATCCGTGGCGGTCGTACATCGTGAACACTCTTCTGTGCAAATCTGAGCCACAATACTTTGTCATACGAATGGAAGAAGCAAATGCCGGAGCATATGCTAAACGCTGTTTTACAGCTATCATACACAGATGGCGTTGCTGACGACTGTTTGTTTTTATCCAGTACCAAACTGCGTATCGATTGTGAGAGAGTGCAACAGTTTGAAGTCCTGCTCGCCAAAGTTACATCTGCATCTAAACAAATTGCTGGACAGAGAGATATTGGCCTGGATTTAGAAGAGAGGCCCTACTTTCCACACAGTGAGGGCCTGTAACAAATACGAACAAAGTGGAAGAAGACGCTAATGTTTAAGCTTTTGGAAAGCAGCATGGGTCCAGGCGTTGATGAAAGTTCTTCAGCATTCCATTCTTGGACTACATATGGTCAAAACTATATTACAAGGGCTTTAAAACAAAATACAACGATATGGCCTTGAATTTCAGGAATCTTTCCCATTATTTTGACATTTGATTGTCAATATTTTGAAACTTTCATTGTAACTGCATAGATGTCAAATATATCGCGACTAAAATGTCGGTTTTACAGTCAAAGCATTGACTTTAATACCGTGCCATCACTAATGCTTTCCCGTACGGCGAGGGTGTTTTCCTGGAGGGAATGCCCAGCCTGCTTGCAGACTGTTGCAATGGTAACGCAGCTGTTCCCGGGTGTGTTTGTTTTTTGTTACTTAATAATTCGACAGTATGCGTAAAATATATTAAGTTTCGTGTGTTCAACGGCACAACTTGTCTTTATGTACGGTGTAGACGTTCCAGATCGTAAAGCAGTTCTAATCGGTTTAATAAGCTGCATGTAACCAAAAAAGTAGCGTAGGGTTTTCCCCTAGAAAACCCCCTCTTCTGGCCCAACAAGTGGGGATTTCACATGGGTCTGTACAAAACGCTTACTAAATTATAGCACTTCAAGCCGTGTAAAATACTGTGGCAAGTGCTGATCACCGTGTATGTAGGCAAACATTTTGTGAGCGGATTGTGAAAAATGGAGAAATAGAATTACATGTAATATTTTTTCTGGTTCCACATCCATGGTTATGTGTGTTACTGAAGTACTGAAAACCTGTCTTGGTACATGAAGTGCCCCTCCCGATGATGCTCCATCATGTAGGAAGTCTCATTCCAATTTTTTGTCATACAGTTGATGTGAACACCATACTAACCTTTTTCCAGAGAATTAACCGACAGGAAACGCGATAATGACTTTTTTCAACAGGACTCTGCCACTGTTCACAGTGCGAATAATTCCATCAGAGTAATTCACAATGTGTTTCCAAAGACAAGAGTTATTAGTAAGAATTTGTGACCTCTTCGGTTCTCCGATTTAACAACCTGCGATTATATCTCTGGATTAAATTAAAAAAATGCAAGACCAGCCCGCATACCATACAAGAACTTAAAGGTAATATTCATCAGGAAATTACCAAATTTCTCAAAATGAACTGCAGCGAGTGATAAATAATGTCCTTAAGAAATGCCAAAAATGTGTGGAGAAGGAAGGGGGGCAGTTTCAACACCTCATTTGATAATTTGATAAGTAATGAGCGTCTTAAATTGTTTTGTATTTTGTTGTATGGTTGTTTGTTTTATTATTTTACTCTCCCGCTAATTACCAAGACTAAACGATTGCATTTGTTTAGGGCCAGATTTCTTATTGTCTGATATTGAGAAGTTCTGTTATATTCGGTTTACACCAATGGTGACAGATGCATTTGCTAGATGTTTGCACTGAGTAGCACGTTTATTAGTTGGGGGACATAGGGACATAAACGTGAGGCAGACAAGTGAAGGTTGTCAAGGGGATGGTTCAAGGAGGCAGATGATTTCAAGATTTGCAAAGTGTAAACATTCACATAGATGGCGTTGTACAGTTAAGAATTGTCCTGCCAAAATAATAACCCTAAACATGGATGCGAAAACATCACCAGAGCAATGAAAGAGACCTTGTATGTCAAAAAAATCGTGCGTCGTGTAAAAGGAAAACGGCAAGTGAAAAACCAGACATTGTAATATCCAAAAAAAATTATTGAGAATCCCGAGATTTGTGTCAGTGTATTGCATTTGAATGACGTTAAACTATTACTCAAAGCAATCTAGAAAGAACATATCGAAACAGTTCGCTAAGCTGTAACTAACTCACAACCAATGTCCTCTACTAACGAAGATTTTGTGCTAACGATCGCGAAATTACTGTCGAAGATGAAAGTAGTTTGCAATATTCGTGTGCTTTACCTAAATGGAACTTTCAGATACTGCACAAAATATTTTCCACTTATACGACATTTCCTTCAAAATAATATCAAAGCATTTGTGTTTCATTTTATTAAAGAAAAGAGCAAATTTTTAGGGTTGAAACTCCTAACAAAGAAAATAGTCGCAGATTTCGAGGTTGCGATATATGAATCAATTAAGTCAACATGGAGCAAGGTAAGTCAATTATTGGGTTGTCGGTTTCACCTGGGTGTCAATTACAAAGTGTTGGCCTAGCAAGTGTGTTCCAACTGACGTTGATAAGTGGCTTAAACATTGTTGTGGTTTGACGTATTTACCTCCGGAGGAGTAAGTGACTGTTTTGTTTTTGATATGGCTGAGAGTAAACCGTTTTGTTCCAAACATTGAACAGTTCAGCGACTACCTTGTTGTTACTATATATCTGACGAGGTAATGTTCATTACTACAATATAGGCCGAACAGTCATTTGAACGCATGTGAAACATTTCATAGTAAATGCAACGCTGTATCTTAAATATTGACAGCCTGACATTTTCAAAATAATATAAGTTTTAAAATTATGAAAATGGAGACTTATTTGAAAATTAATGTCATCCACCTGCATGCCCATAAAAGAAGAAAAGCAGTAAACAAAAACATAAAGTTGCAAATTACATTAAAAACTAGAGAAAAAGTTATATCTCTATAGCTTTCATGAAGTACGTTTCGTATTTACAAGGGTAGGTTCAAAAGTTTCCGGGCTCGTAAATAAGGGTTGTCGCCTTCACAAAATCCTTATCTGGTGTCATACGCTTATGTGTTAAGTAAATAACTTCCGCTTCGCTGTGTTCAGTTGTTCAAGTATAGTTGCATAAAGAAGGCTATGTGTAGAAGATTGTGATATGTTCAAAAAGGAGTGTCAAGCTGTTATTAAGTTCTTCACAAAAGAAGGACTTACTCCTAATGAAATTAAACAGCGATTGGACGGTGTATATGGGGAAACACTCCCTCACATTCTATCGTAAAAGAATGGGCCAAACTTTTTCGAATGGGTCGAGAAAGCGTTGAAGACGAAGAGCGTGCAGGTCAGCCCTTGGAGGTGCTCACTCCTGAAAACATCGCTCTTGTAGAAAGAGAAATTATGGAAGACCGGGGCTCAGTGTTAGACAAATAGCAGCAAGGAACCTTTATAAAATAACAGTCCTTCGAATTATTCATGACCATTTAATCATGAATAAGGTTAGTGCCTAGACTTCTTTCCTCAGTCCGAAAGCAGCATTTATGGAGTTCTGCCGTGGCAACGAGATAGAAGTTCTGCAAACCATTGTTACAGGAGATGAAACTGTGGTCCTCTACTATGATCCCTTGCTCAAAAGAGAATCAGTTGTGTGGCGTAAACCTGGCGAAGCATCTCCTTTAAAGGCCAAGGTCACTCAGTCAACCAAGAAGATTATGGCCCCAAACTTTTGGGACTGTGAAGGAATACTCTTCATTGACTTCAAGGAGAGGAACATCACAGTAAATGGGGAGTACTATGCTGGCCTACTGCACAGACTACATGCTTCCATCAAATAGAAAAGGCGAGGAAAGCTGAGTGGTGTTGTGCGCCTTCTTCACGACAACGCGCCTGTGCACACAGCCTTTATTGTAAAGGAAACTGTGAAGAAATGTGGCTTTAAGGAGATCGACCATCCACCCTACAGCCCAG
Source organism: Metallyticus violacea (assembly GCA_030762175.1). Taxonomy (NCBI): domain Eukaryota; kingdom Metazoa; phylum Arthropoda; class Insecta; order Mantodea; family Metallyticidae; genus Metallyticus; species Metallyticus violacea. The sequence continues at coordinate 6,240,552 of CM060842.1, read as the reverse complement.
ATCTAACTCGCAGCAACTGTGAAGAAATGTGGCTTTAAGGAGATCGATCATCCACCCTACAGCCCAGATCTAACTCGCAGCAACTATTTTCTATTCTCAAAACTCAAGAAGGACCTTGGAGGAATGAAATTTAATTATGACGAAGAAGTGGTGGATGTTGTTTATGCCGATTTTGCAGACAAAACTTCTCACAATTGGGGGGGGGGGATTGAAATGTTAATTCAAAGATGTGAGAAGTGCATTGCAATAAAGAGTATCTATGTTTAAAAGTGAATTATAGTTCTTGTCTTCATCACACTTAGAAAATGGTTAGGCCGGAAACTTATGCACCTATCCTCATAAATGACAACCAGCAGAAGTCTTAACACTTTTTAATCATCTCATTTTTATCCACGTCGCGCGCTTAGTCGCAGACAGTCTGCAGTCTGTGACGGAAAACTATGCCCTGACATCGTAACGTGGTACCATCCTAAAATGAAAATGTTGCATATTGAATTTGAGTTACTGACACAAATGCATTATGGATCTAAAGCAAACATAAATACACTTAGCGCAATCATGGTGGCCGAAAACGGTGGGGCCTCTTAAATTGCTTTGTGTATTGTTGCATGGTTAATTTGTTTTATTGTTTTACCCTCCCGTTAATCACCGACACCCGGCTAACCGGCTAACGAGCGGCGCTTCACCCATAGGTAAAACACTCCGGAGGAAGCAAAAATGATTGCACTGTCTTAAATATAGTCACTGTCGTTAACGTGATGACAGACTCTGATGGAAATCCTTTTACGAGGTGATATTCACTGATTGAACTGGTGCTGCCATCTCGACACTAGGTGCAGTAGAAGTTTGTGCCGCTAGGTGGCAACACTAGCACATCTGATGAGTGAGTGTTTAAAGTTTCATGCAGTTGGGTGGATGTGTTGAGATTCTATAGTACTTTTCATGATACTTTGTGTGTAGTGCGTGGCGATTTTATGATGAATCCAAGATTAGAACAGAGAGTGTGCATCAAATTCTGTGCAAATGATTCAACAAGTATTTGGGGGACAAAGCATGAGCCGTACACGTGTGTTTGAGTGGCATGCTCGGTTCAGGGCCGATCGTACAGCTTTTGAAGAAATTGCTCGCACCAGTAGACCCGTCAGCTGAACAACACCTGATATTGTTGACAAAGTTCAAAACCTCGTTTGTGAGGATCGTAGAACCATTGAAGACCTAGCTCATGAAGTGGAACATGGCAACGAATTTTAAATGATGAAATGGGCACGCATCGTGTCGCCGCAAAATGTGTGCCAAGGATGACTGCTCAGAAGGTCAGAAGGCGCAGCGTGTTGAAGTTTGCATGGAGCTTCGTCAGGCCGTATCCGATGACCCAACCTTCTTGTCCAGGGTCATCATCGGCATCATCGACGACGAGAACTGGATGTACGCTTATGACCCTGAGACAAAACAACAATCCTTCCAGTGGAAGAGCCCGAACTCGAGGGAAAAAAAAAAAAAAAAAAGCGAAACAAGTGTAGAGCAAAGTCAAGAGCGTGTTCCTCGTTTTCTTTGATACCAAGGGGATCGTGCACAAAGAATTTGTCCCACCAAATCAAACAGTAAACTCCACGTTCTAATTTGACGTTTTGCGACGGCTGCGTTAAAATGTGAGGAGACGACGGCCCGAACTTTGGCGACAAGGGAACTGACTGTTGCATCACGATAATGCGCCCTGTCACAATTTCTTGTCCACCAGGAGCTTCATGTCGAAAAACAACATGACGGTTGTCTCCCACCCACCGTACACGCCTGATTTGGCACCCTGCGACTTCACTCTATTTCCAAAACTAAAAATTAGGTTAAAAGGACGTCGGTTCGACACAATTGAGGGGATTCGAGAAGAAACGCAGTATGTGCTAACACCCTCAAAGAACATGACTCCCAAGACGGACTTAGAAAACGGCAGAATCGCTGAGAGACCGGTGTATACGCATGGAAGGGAACTGCTGCGAGGGTAACGACAGTCATTAGCCTCAAAGTAAGTATTTGACAAGATGGCGGCACCAGTCCCGAATATTCTGAACACCACCTCGTATATGCGTGTTAACACCTGCCCTAACCAGCACAAATTTGAAATGCATAGAATTGTCGTTTCGTGAAATACGATTAATTTGTTGAAACGCCCGCATTAATTATGGTATAAGCAAAAATCTGTTTTAGTAATTCTAGCATTTGATCGGAAACACCGTACAAAAGTATATATTGTTTGATTTTATTGAATTATACGGTCCATTTATTATTGATGCAGGTTTGTGCAGAGATGAATGTCAATATTTGATGCTTGAGTACACATATAAACAAAGTATATATTTATTGTGATCGTTATCTTTGTCAGCTGTTGGTCCCGAAGTGAACAATTTGCCCACATCGGTTGGAATACTAACCTCGAACCAGGCTCGCAATTTTGGCATCTTTCCCATTTAGCTGTACCTGAAGGAAGGTTTATTTATTTTGCATAGGTACACAATAAGATTGGAGTCCATAGGGCCGTTTGTTCTTGTCAGACAGAAGCGCTCTACAACACACCCACAACGGAAACGAAGGGAGGGAGGTTTCTCTATAGTGAGTTAGTTATGGTGTGGTGTTGTAAGTACTCCAAAACTCGAGAATCACAGGGCAGATTTTACTAGAGCACACTAAGGAAAAATAATTATTTATTTATTTAATGATATATTATAAATATGACAAATTGATACCTGACCATAACCTTTTAGTCCGTATTTAAAGACTGTTTAACACATTCTCCGTGTATCATTAAGTTGCCAACTTTCAGGATAATTAAGGTAAAGTACTTAATTCTTTAACAACTTTTTTTGCAATTATCGGCAACTTGTAACTTGTGAACAAACAAAACATGTTCCTACTTTGTTATTATAAATATTCTGCGTTAAAGTGAGCGCACTGCAATCGAAAAAAATCGATCGTGTCTACGCTACTCCCGGTTCCTTCAGTTCGATTTCAGTTCTTACCAAAGGAGGGGAAGTTACCCCCTTCCCTAATAAGAAAATTCCAAGAAAAGGTGACGGCTTGCGACTAGATCGTTAGCGAAAAATATTCATACATAAAAACATTGGTTAACAAGTGAAAATTTTGTTACAATTTTAGCCCTAAAACACATTAAAGTTAGAAAATGGGGGAGGGGACCGTCACGCAGGAACCGCGTAAATAAGCGAATTCCTCACCAAGTTGAATAACTTTAAAAGTGAACACAAAATCCAAATTAGGCCTAATTCGCTAAAAACAGAATTGAACAGAAGTAACCGAACAAAATATTCTGTAAATATTAGCATTACCCCCCGTTTTACAAATCAAGCTTGAGCAGGTGTATGTTTATTGTCATAAAATTCTATATACAAATATATTTTATGCTTGAGTCATCGACCGTACATGTTCCAGTGTAATAATCAATCCTTCCTCTCAATTACATTAGCGGTGTTGATGTTTTCTTCCGTCAGAGCCCAAACTGGGAAACCAGGTCTACCTTCATATGAAATTGATTGTCTCCCTTTTTTAAACATTTTAAATCATGTGCTATAGGGAAGGGCAAACTTTCTATAGCCCACTGTAACTTTGCGTAAGTCTCAGCTGAAGATTTTTGAGACGAAAGCAGAATTTCAGAGCAGCTGGTCGCGTGTCACCTCCATTTTGCTGCAGGTGTACTGAACACGTCTCAACTTGCACACCTCTCACAGACAGGAAAGGGAAATGGCAATAACGAAACCGTACTACGTGTACATTACTAATTAAGCCAACAAAATATTGTAAGGTTATTAAACTTTAGTCTGGTTTCTGTAATAAAGAAATAACTTATTTATAAGACGAAATAAAATGATAAATTTGGAAAGTATTCTTTCTTTAAGGAAAGAAGCGTTCCGGATCTAAATTTAGGGTACATCCGCGACATGTTTCATTTGTGAGGACTGCGGAAAACGTGAAATAAAATCTCATTCAGAGAGGACGGTCCTCATGGGAATCGAACCCAGAACTAGCGTTCACGAGTCAGCGCCTTAACGTGGCGGTACAAAGAAATACTTTTTCATATACCTACATCGCCACGGGTGGCCCAGGTAGTTAAGGTGTGCACTCGTGAGCGGGAGTCTGGGGTTCGAATCCCGCCAGGACCGTCCCCCCTGACTGAGGTTATTTTCCAGGTCTTCCTCAGTCCTCATAAGTGGCAAATGCCGGGGAGGTCCCCTAAAACTTGGGCCTGGAACGATTCCTTCTTTAAAAATAAATCCTTTCCCAAAAATATAATTTCATCTCATGTTTATCGCCTGTCGTCCCTCTGTAGCAAAAACGGGCGCTACACACTATTAATTTTTATTTTCATATACCTATAGGTAATACTTACCTTAGTTTCTTCTTCTTACTGTTAAAACAATTAAAAATAAACTTTAGCACATTGCATTATGCTTTTTTATTTATTACTATCGTCATAAAAAGCCACATAAACAAAATTAGCAAATGCATCGTATTCTGGGAAATTGTGCTCCCAGGGAGGAAATTTTGGGTTTTTTCTCAAAATGGAATCTATTTTACTGTGCTGAATTGTTGTGGGGTAGTTAAGGATTGTTTGCCAGAACTGCAAACTTTAATGTTATTTGTCAAGCAATTTCCAATATCTTTCTGAATTTCCAAATCTCCTCCTCCTGCTCCTTCTCCTCCTCCTTCTCCGCCTCCTCCTCCTCCTCGTGCTCAGGGGAATAAAATCAGGGTGAAAATATATAATGCATCTTTCTGCAGTTCGGTTTTGATAGTTTATTTTTAAGTGCAAAGGGAATGCTTTATCACAATTATAACAGTTTGTTTCTTTCTTTTACCCCTACTTTCTGATTGGTTATACATCATACGAAGCGTTTGCTGTGTACCTGCAAGTTCCACTTACTCCAATTTTACCTCAACTTTCTCGTTATTCTGATCCTTTTGAATGTTCTCCTCTCTTTTCATATGTTCCGCAAACCAACGTGCTTGTGTACAACTTTTGAACTCTGGTATTTACTGGTGACCTCACTAATCCCTCCATATTGCAACCCTATCAACGTTTTTTTTTTCTCCCACTGTTCTTTCTTAGCACGGATTATGTTCAAATCTTCTGCGGTTCGTTGGTGATTAAAAACTGTGAATGCTCATAAAGCTCTACCCAGTTTGTGAAAAATAAATTAAAAGTGCACTAGGGATTCTTTTTTAAAATCCCCTTTTATCTCTTCAAGAGCCAACGGTCAGAGCTTCGATTTCTGCAAACATTGAACGAACATTTTAAAGCATATCGAACTATCTGCGTTTCTAAGATTTTAAAGTGCATGCTTACAAACAAGTGTTATTGAACTATACAGCAATAATTTCAGTGTTCTATTAAAAAATGCATAATCACGCTCCCTATCGGTCAATTTTGTGAAAAAGATATTCACATAAGTGACAGAATTAATTGTATGCTAAAAAATAACTGTATGCTAAAAAAAATGCTCCTATGATTCTCTCACCACTGAGTTAACGCATATGAATTGCACGCTGTGCTGTTGTAAACACACGAGGAATAATACTATTGATTAAGAAACTAACAACACAACACACACCCGGGAATAGCTGCGCTACAGTCGACTGCGACAATCAGCAAGATGAACAAGTAAGCAAGCAAACAGGCATGCTACCCCGCGCCGCTTCACTGTTCACACTTTGCTAATATGCATCGTATATGTATGTGTTTATTTAATCAGCAATTGGGTTGTCACCCGGTGGTAGTGAAATTACAACATTTACAGCTTGTACCTAAAATTTAATATGTCAACACAAATACACTTGAACCTAATTAATGACATGCCAACCCAATCACATCATGCCAATTTAATTAAATGCACAAAATACATGCCATCGTAATTAATACATTTCATCCCGATGAAATAAACATTAATATAATTAATTACGTGTGAAAGTAAATAAATTCACCAACGTAACCAATAATTGCATGTTTAATTAATTAAATGTTAACCTGAATAAATATTTGTTCATACAATTTGACATATTGCAACTTATTAAATACTTTTCAATACAATTAAATACATATCCCTAATTAAATATTTGTGAATCTGTTTAATTACGTGTGAATACATTTAAATAATTAAATGCATGTCAACTTGATTAAATATAATGAATGCCAAAAAATGTATACACACTTCAAGCAAAGAAAAACTGTTTTAACATAACAAAACTGAATTCACACAAACAGAAAATGATGAGCACTAATCATCTTACACTTTTTCAGTTACAACAGTTGCTCAAAATGCTCACCATAGGTGTCGATACACTTCTGAGTACGTTGAACTACTGATTGAGCAACGTTTGCGAAAGTGTCCTCAGCGATTGCAGCACATGCCGTTTCAATTTCTTCCCGAAGTGCTGTCAGTGTAGCTGGTTTTCTACGGTATACAACATCCTTAAGAGTTCCCCATAGAAGTTTAAAGGAGTTAGATCCAGAGAAGGCGGTGGAAACTCAATCGGACATCTTCGCGCCTTGGAAGATTGTCATCAAGGTACGCACGTACATTTCGGTAATAATGTGTGGTGCACCATCTTGTTGTAAGCAAATTTCCTCATTTCCATACAGTGTATGAATGGCGGGTAGGACGGTTGTACGTATCATATTCAGGCACACTGGGTCAGTTACACTTGCTTTAAAAAAGAATGGTCCAATTAGACCCATAGATGACAACCCACCAGGTACAGTTTAGGGTCATGGCGGATAATTAAAATCCCGGATGAAAATAGGTTGAATATTTGCCTCAACTGTAAAGAGTACATACATTGTCAAACGTAAAAATGTGGAAGAATAGAGAGAAGGACATATACCATCACCTTTCACAGAGGGAGTTTGCTGGCAGGCTGCAGAATTGTTGAATTGTTTTTGACGCCGGTTTTTACTACTGAGGCACCACTGGCGGAGGGCACTGATGATAAATGAAATGAAATGATAAACTGGGAAAGGATCCTCTTTCAAAGGAAGGAAACGTTCCAGGCCTAAGTTTTAGGGTACCTCGCCAGCATTTGTCATTTATGAGGACTAAGGAAAACCTGGAAAAAATCTTAATCAAGGAGGTTCTGATGAGAATCGAATTCCAGACATCCCGGTCATGAGTCCACGCCTTAACGACCTCTGCCACCCATGACCATCGCATAGATGAGAGAATGGGTACATTTCTAATATTTGAAAGCGATTAAAATAAAATTTAAATTAATGTTGAAAACTAACCAGTAAAGTTTCAAACTCATTGTTTTATATTTCATAAATTTAAGAAACAAGTTTATATATTTTATTCTAAATAAAAGTATGATAATAATTAAAACCGTATTCTTTCACCGTTTACAACTGATTTCTCTCTCTTGGTTGATGACAACAGAACTTCAATTAAAAAGCATTGAGCCTGGTTGTTTTCATTAAAGCCTTTAGGCAGCGGATTAAAAAATAGATTTGTGATGTATAACTCTCGCTTCAACACCACATGTCATGATGGGAAATGTTTAATGTGAATACAAAGTAAGTTAATACTTTCTACGCAAATGTATCGCCTTTAAATAGGGCCGGCGAGCCGTTGCTAATGTTTTATCATTAATCTGCCAACATTGCAATAGAAAATACACAATAACTCATATCGATGTTTCTCACGAATCAAAATGAGATGTTGTAAAACAGGTATACACTGCCTCCTGAAAACCGAACGCAGTCATCTGAACTTTCCCTTCGAAACAGAGCAGGCCATGCAATGGGAAATGATTCAATACAAAGCCGTTGCAAGCTTGCCAACATACAAATGTACAGCGGGATAATAACCATGTTGGTAGTATTGTGCCTCGCGTAAATAGCCTTTGTGTTTCTACATGAAATCGATATTGATTCTGCTTCAATCATAACCCGGCGTCACAATTTGTTCCAAAACAAGTATGACTTCACAAGCAATACGGGAGAAACACATGATGAAAACTTCTACATTATAACTTATATCACACTGCTATAAATTAAACATGAATAAAATACGTGACAAATATTTCTGTGAATATGCAATAAGAATAGTGGATATCCTGAAGCCTACCTTCCATTTAATTAGATTATTATTTGAGGCACGTTTTGCACATTTTAACATGACTACTTTACTTATGTAGCGTAATTATAAGATTAACCAATGAAATGAAACAAAAATTTGAATTTTGATCAATCATAGCCGGATATCGAAGTGAAAGTACCGAAAAGGTTTACGAAAGTCCTTTACCGCGAAGTGCATTTGTCTTCTTTGTCAGTGTAGCCAACTCTATACCCCCACCATAATTCCTGAGCACACATCACTGACCATTTTATAGCCCCTTCGTTCAAACTTAATAACTGCGTTTTCAATAATTGTACATTTGACTAACTTAATAAATTATTTTTGCGTATTCGGCCAAACATTCTGAAAACATTTGATAAATTATATAGCAATACCTGCCTAAATAACCATACATTTTAATAAACACGTTGTTGAGAATGGTAAAATGCTATCTCTGTTTAGTTTTCCTCAGTTGGTATTAGTAAATCGAACAGTAACGATTGTAATAAAATTGAATTGAATTTATTTCGATTATTTAATAATTTCTGAATAGGTAGCTATTCATAAGTAAATATAATATTTTATATAAGTGTTAATATTCTGTGCGCGAATTTCATATATATAACTTTTATTCTTATTATATTCATGAAGTTAAATCTGGATTTGGCTCTTCTCTATTGACATTATTGACAATCGACATTTGCCTGTTCCAAATTGGCTTTTTTCTTTTTTTAATGGTGTTTAACACTTGTTTTTACTACTGAGGCGTCACAGATGGTGGACGCTGGTAATACATGAGATGAAATGATACACGGGGAAAGAAACAGTTTAGGATACCACCCCGGCATATGCCATTTATGAGGACCGAGGAAAACCTGGAAAAAATCTCAGTCAGGAAGGAGAGTCGTGGTGGGATTCGAACACTTCCCACTCACAAATCCGCGCCTTAACGACCTCAGCAAACCGTGGCGGTACAGGATGGCTTGAAAAGGTTAAGTATTCATAATACAATGTACATATAGAAGAGAGTAAAGTTTTGGTTTATGTAATCTATTTTTTAATCTAACTCAGAAGTAAGCACTTAATTATATATTAGCAAATATTGTCTTTACCAATGGCTCTCGGTACTAATTGCTGTTTTAATGCTACTACAGTATTTCTGGTTTGAAAATCACTTTTCCTAAATTCTGTTATTCACCAAATGGAGTAAAAAGAAAGTTCGCTGGGTGCCGGGTCAGGACTTTCAGGAGGATGGATAGCAGGCTTGATAGAGTACTCTCCCTTGATGCCTCTGTTCTAATTCTCGGCCGTTTTTTCATGCATCTTTTAGACTTTTGTGCTTCGATCTTCAAGGGAAATGTTTGACACATGACTGACCATTAATGGAGAAGAATTTTACCATCTTTTTCCTTACACAACTCACTCTCTTGTATTTCATTAGCGATGTGTTCTATGATTGATGCTTTGCTTGATAGATCCAGGTTACATTATCTGTCATGTATATTTGGCGGCATCACTCCATTCGCTTGAGGTTGTGTGGCATCCTGCGAAATGAAAATTTTGTGACTGCTACATAAACATGAAACATTTTTAGAAACTCTCTAATTCAATACCAAGGGAAATTTTAAATCGCTTGAGGGTCTTCTTGCAACATTTTCTAGCATTGCAAAGAACTATTGTTGGCACCAAAGACGAACCATGCTTAAACTAATTTATAAAAGACAATCTTCACTGATTCATCGAGCATTTTGTAAAAATATATCTCTCATCTGGACTAACTTTATCGCACATGCGATTGTTGAATCAAATTACGGAAATAGACTGGACTTTCATATAGTCTGGTACATATGTACGCTATACTAATGAATACATCTTGTTAAAAAAACTTATTTTTATAAAATACATTCTACAGGATGGATACGCTTAATTTCAGGTAAATATGAGGGCTGTTTTATATATGATCTTACTTTTTCACAATATACGAGGGTAGGCCTATATGTTTCCGGCCTCGCCCATAAGGATTATTACCTCTACGAAACCCTTATCAGGAATCAATTTTACCTGTTAAGTGAATAATTGCAGCTGTAACCTCCGCTCCGCTGTGTTCATTTGTTCAGATATAGTTCCATAAAGAAAGCTATGTGTACAAGATTGTGACATGTTAAAAGTTGAGGATCAACCTGTTGTAAAATTCTTCAAAAAGAACTCCAACTGAAAGTAAGCGCGATTGGACGGTGTATGTGGGGAAGTATCCCCCTCATATTCTACCGTAAAAAAATGAACCAAAATTTTTCGAATGGGTCGAGAAAGCATTGAAGATAAAGAGCGTGCATGTTGGCCCTTGGAGGTGCTCACACCTGAAAACGTCACTTTTGTGGAAGGAGAAATTATGGAAAACCGGCCACTCAAAGTTACAGAAATAGCAGCAAGGTTAGGTCTTTCTAAAACAACAGTCCTTCGAATTATTCATGAGTATTTAAATTCTGAATAAGGTTAGTGTAAGATGGGCACCTAGACTTCTTTCCTCAGTCCAAAAGCAGCAACGAGTCATTAGTTGTCAGGTATTTTTGGAGCTCTGCTGTGACAACGATAGAGAATTTCTGCAAACCATTGTTACAGGAGATGAAACTATGCCCCTCTACTATGATCCCTTGCCCAAAAGAGAATCAATGGAGTGGCGTAAACCTGGCGAAGCACCGCCTCTAAACGCCAAGGCCACTCAGTCAACCAAGAACATTATAGGGACAATCTTTTGGGACTATGAAGGAATACTCTTCATTGACTTCAAGGAGAGGAATACCACAGTAAATGGGGAGTACTATGCTGGTCTACTGCACAGACTACGTGCTTCCATCAAAGAGAAAAAGGCGAGGAAAGCTGAGTGGTGGTGTGCGGCTTCTTCAAGACAACGCCCGTGTGCACACAGCTCTTGTTGCAAAGGAAGCTGTGAAGAAATGTGACTTCAAGGAGATCAACCGTCCATCCTACAGTCCAGATCTAGCTCCCAGTGACTATTTCCTCTTCTCAAAACTCAAGAAGGAGCTTCGAGGAAGGAAATTTAAGTGTGACGAAGAAGTGATGGGTGCTGTTTATGCCCATTTTGCAGACAAGACTTCCGACTATTTTGGGGAGGGGGGGGGGTTGAAATGCTAATTCAAAGATGTGAGAAATATATTGCAATAAAGGGTAACTATATTGAAAAGTGAAATATAGTTTTTGTCTTTATCATACCTAGAAAATGGTTAGGCCGGAAACTTATGGATCTACCCTTGTATCTTTATTCATCCTCATAATTTTGATGATCTCTATTAAAGTACCCTCCGTTGAGCTCAATGCATCCATCCCAGGTTTCTGCCGGTTTTCAAAGACATGTTGGAAATCATTTTTTGGCAGATGTTTGCATCCACAAAAACACATCAGAATTGAAATGACAATTACCACATTGAACGGATGCTGCCGCCCTAGGTGACCGAGATTGTTAAGGCACAGATTCATGAGTGGAAGGTCCGAGGTTCAATTACCGAACTGAGAAAGATTTTTTCCATATTTTCCAGTTCTTATAATGGGCAAATGCCGGGGATTGACTGTAACATTTAGACCTAGAAGCTTCCTAAAATAAAAAAAGTTTTTCCTAGATAATTTTCAGGACTGCTAAATAAGTAGGTAGTACTCGTAATTTTTTGCACTAAAATATAAGTTTAAACTAATTTGTTAGATTAATGCGTAATGTATACGTGGTAGAGGTATTATTGCTGTCATTTCATTTCTCGCTTATTATAGGTGTGCGAGCTGAGACATGTTCAGTTCCGCGTGACACGCAACGAACAATGTGCTGCTCTGAAATTCTGTTGTCTCAACAAATCACCAGCTGAGGTCTATGGAGAGTTTGTTATTCCCTATAGTTTAAAATGTTTTAAGAGCGGAGGTAATCAATTTTAAAGGGAGGTAGGTTTCTTTGTGCTGTAACGGAAGAAAACATTAACAATGTTTGTTGTCATTGTGCGAGAGAATCGACTATTTACATTAAATACATTTTCAAAAATGTTGAACATTTCACTGTCTGCCATCCACACGTTGATAACTAAAACGTTGCGCACTGTAGGAGAAGATGATGGTACAGCAAGAAGCAGATTTTCTTAAAGGAACCAGCACATGTTAAAATTTATTACATCCTTCCGACCCTGACATAAACAACAAAAGTCTGTGTGGATATTTCCATCATCACTAACAACAAAAACAGTAAAATTGGTTGCTTCTGATGGGAAAATCACCTCATTTTTCGGGGTAGAAAAAATTGTTTTTCAGTGTGTCATACCTGCCACACACACGCGCACAAAATTGTAACTGAGAAATATTACAGAGATGTCATTAAAGTTCCTCAAACCACCTTTCCTTGCAACAAGCTGGAAGCTGCATTATGATAATGTACGGCCGCACACTGCAAATGTTGTTGCTGAATATTTCACAAAAAATAAACTTGAAAAGTGTCTCTCATCCTCCACATAGTCCAGATTTACCCCTGCACGATTTTTTACTTTTCCCTCAAATTGAAGCAATTCCTTCATGGGAGGAATTTTCCACCCCCAAAAGTTGATGAAGGCTGCAGAGGCGATTCTGAAGGACGTGTCAAAAATGGTTTCTAGCATGGCTAGAAATGGTGATCTGCATCCAACGGGGACTACTTTGAGAAAGATCATCAAAATTATGAGGATATATAAAGATATGTTGTAAAATACTTATCATTATTTATTATACAGCCCTCGCATCATCGGTGCCAACCGCCTTTGGTGTCTCAATAGCATCACTATTAAAATAAAGCACCAAAGAAAACGAATTCTGTTTCATCTGGAGGGGAGCTTATGGCATCAGTCTTTTGGGTTTCTAAAAGCATTTTACTACTTAACTATCTTAAGAAGGGGTAAACTATAATCAATTCAATTTTAAAACCTGCTTGGTGGAAACACTTGGAACAATAAACTCAGTTTGCAAAAGAAAGTAAAAAGAAACATAATAAAGACTAAACAGCATTTCAAAAAAAATTTTAGTGATGAGATTGAGAAGTTTGAAGTTTGAATTGTTTGACCATACACCACACTTTTCAGAGTTTATTTCATATGTTCGTATGACGTAAACACTCAAGTTAAAAACTCATTTCCTTATGACAAGTTGTGATATTTTCAGACCGTATAGCTTATCAAGTAATTATTTCTGATAAATTTTGATCAGGAGTCAAAAAGCGAAGACGGAATGAAAAGTTTAGTATCTTTAAAAAAACTAATTTAAGTGCTATAATAGACAATACTTAAAGATACAATAACATTTGCTTTCTGTTCCGGCGTGTCTATGTTAAGTTAATTACACTAAACCCTCTGTTAGAATATTGCTAAACAAACAAATCAAGTATCGTGCCAATAGCATTTCATTCCCAAACCCATGTTTTTCCTCGGGAAATCGAGTTGCCGGTAAAGGTAATAAAATGCGTTTTGCATTAAATGCTTGGTCGAATGTTTCAAAAGCATGCCTGTTTTCAAAATGGCCACTTTTATCGTGTCGCCTCTCATTCATAAATATTAAAGAGGGTTTGGCATTTAAATTGTATTGGCAATAAATTTCAAACATGAAACTGTGTAGGCACATGTTTGGCATTTATGAAGCTATAACAAACTTGAATGACTCTATTTGTAAACAAAAGTGCATTGTAAACGCTTAAAGATTTCCAATACAAAGGGATCCAGCACGGAGTTAGGGAAAAAATAAATATTTCTAGCAGAAAAATTTGGTTTTGCATCAGAAGGCAATCCACGGGAAGAGAAACTGTAATTCGTAAAACAATACGATTATTGGTATTTATTTAGCACTCATTTCACTCGTGCTGTCTTTCCTAAATATGTATGGCCTTCTTTTTCGTATTACCATAAAGATGATTCATTTATCACGAAATTGATGTGTAGTATATAAAGATTTTTCCATAGTAACCAAGTTACGAATAGACAGAATTTAAAGAAATTCCAGGTTTTTAACCTCGTATTTTCATACTATCACACTGCTCAACCACACTGAAATTTAGTATTACAAATACAATTCACTACATGTAGACATTCCCAGTAATTCACATAATTAAACCACATCACTGCCTAAAGCCTATAATTTCCATGTCTATAAACTTTGACAAAAGGTTCCGTGTTCTATAATAACATGGACAAAAATTTTTAGAGGGTTGTTCAATAAAAATATCACAATTTTTTGGACAATATATCTTTACTTATCCTCATAATTTTGATGTTTTTGACCTCTTTGGATTCAATGTACCTGTGCCAGCATTTCCCAGTCTTCAAAGACATTTATGACAGCAGTTTCAGAATCGCCTATGCATCCTTCATCACCGCCAATGCCTCCCGCAAAAGTCTTTCTTCAATTTTGGGACAAGTAAAAGAGACACGAGTTAAAACTATGGGGAGGGTGAGAAATCACTTTACAATAATTTTCATAAGATATTCAGCAATATAATTTGCGATATGCGGTCGTGCATTATCGTGCATCCAGTTTGTTGCAAGAATATGTGGGTCTTTCTAGTAGTATTCTGTAAGACAGTTGTGTTTGCAGGTGCGACAGCTGGTAAAACATTTCTTGAACATCAAAAATGAAGTGACAATAACTTTTTCAGCAGAAGCAACTGATTAAGTTAATTTGCAAACAAAGTTTTGCTGTTTGCCTCAGGATCGAAATGATGTACTCTAGTTTCATTATCAGTTACTCTGCATCTTCAAATGTATGCAAACCTGCACGAGAACGTTCTTTTGTTCCAGAATCAGCAACTTTGTAACCCACCGTGCACAAACACATCTCATATGCAAGGGTGGTATCCACTGAAATATTCAGAATTTCTTCAAGTGTTTTCTTAGTCTTATGCGACAATTTTTTCTCATAATGATGCCAGTGGTGTTAACGTTTTTTCCCCCTTCTCCTCCTATTAGAGCACAAATTTGAGCACCTAGTGTACCTACCTTTGAAATTCATTGCTATACTATAGAGAAAAATAAATTCTTCATACGCCTCAGCTGAAGATTTGCTCAGAGGAATATGCTGTTCGTTGTGTGTCCTCTCATTTTGCTGTAGGCAGAAATGAACATGTTCTAACCTCCCCACAGGCGGAACCAGAATTGACAAGAATGAAACTAGTACATGTGCATATTACAATAAATTATGTCTGTAAAAAATTAAGATGGTTCTTTATTAAGCAGCTGTGGGGTATAATGTCATAGAAATGGGTTAATTATATGACCAGAATTATGATTTAGATGTAGCAAATATTGGGAGAAAGGCAAATGGATATTAAGGAAGGAAAGGAAAATATTCACAGGCTTCAGATTAAAAAGCAACAGGTACAAGGCCGAGTGGTTTTTAACTCGCCCTATTGGCATTTCTAAGTGGTGGACAGAGACCAAGAGATGTACGTATGAGCGTTAGGGTGTGTTTCTTAACACCATCGATCGATAATATATGCTTTGCGGGCATGGTAAAGCTTCAATTTAACAATCCACCCTCTCTTAAGTAAAAATGAAGGTAAATCGAGCTTTGTTTTTTAGAACTTAAGGATTTTTTACTCGAAACTGTGCTATGGGGGTTGGTATTGATCACCTAATTCCCAATTTCACAAGTAAAGATATAATTTTTAGTATTGTGAGTAATAAAATATTTAATTGAAAGTAAAAGTGGTACTTATCGAAACTAAGGATTTAAAAGAAGTATATCACAAGTTTAATTTAAAGATTTGGGGGAATTTTGAAAAGGATGCATCTGAAATTTGTAAATTTGACCCGTTTATTATTAATTTTAATATGCATTAATATTAGCAGAATTTAAATAAAACAACCACAGCTGGCCAAGGTGAAGGCGCGGACTCGTGAACGGAAGGTTTAAGACTCGATTCCCGCCAGGACCGCCCTCCCTACCTGGGTTTTATTTCCAAGTTTTCCTCAGTCATCATAAATGGCAAATGAAAGGGAGGTACTCTAATTTTAGGCCAGAAACGCTTCCTTCTTTTAAAAGAAATCCTTTCCCAAAAATAATCTCATGTATCATCAGTGTCCACCGCCTGTGGTGCCTCAGTAGTAAAAACGGGCGTTAAATACCATTAAAAGCATTTAGATAATATATGGGTGAAAATAGTAATTTGATTCGGGTTATGTAAAAACCATTAAATTACTTACTTAAATCTTAACATTTAATGTTTATAAAATGCTCGTTTTAGAAATGCACAGAAGAGAAGAGCGTGGACCCACAAGTTTCCTGCCTCACTGATAAGGATTATCCCATTCACAAAATCCTTATCCGGTGTCATACTTTATATGATAAGTAAATAATTCCAGCTATAATTTCCGCTCCGCTGTGTTCAGTTGTTCAGATATAGTTGCATAAAGAAGACTATGTATGGAAGATTGTGACATGTTCAAAATGGAGTATCAAGCTAATGTTAAATTCTTCACAAAAGGACTTACTCCAAATGAAATTAAACAGCGATTGGACGGTGTATATGGGGAAGCATGTCCCTCATGTTCTACCGTAAAAGAATGGGCCAAACTTTTACGAATGGGTCGAGAAAGCATTGAAGACGAAGAGCATGCAGGTCGGCCCTTGGAGGTGGTTACTCCTGAAAACGTCGTGGAAGGAGAAATTATGGAAGACCGGTGGCTCAAAGTTACAGAAATAGCAGCAAGGTTGGGTCTTTCTAATACAACAGTTCTTCATGAACATTTAAACTTGATTAAGGTTAGTGCAAGATGGGGTGCCTAGACTTCTTTCCTCAGTCCAAAAGCAGCAACGAGTCATCTGATGTCAGGCATTTTTGGAGCGGTGCCGTGGTAACGAGAGAGAAGTTCTGCAAACCATTGTTACAGGAGATGAAACTATGGTCCTCTACTATGATCTCTTGTCTAAAAGAGAATCAATGGAATGGTGTAAACCTGGCGAAGCACCGCCTCTACAGGTCACTCAGTCAACCAAGAAGATCACGGCCAGAATCTTTTGGGACTGTGAAGGAATACTCTTTATTGACTTCAAGGAGAGAGACACCACAGTAAATGGGGGTACTATGCTGGCCTACTGCACAGACTACGTGCTTCTATCAAAGGGAAAAAGCGAGGAAACGGAGTGGTAGTGTGCGCCTTCTTCACGCATGTGCTTACAGCTTTTGTTGCATAGAAAGCTGTGAAGAAATGTGACTTCAAAGAGATCGACCATCCATCCTACAGCCCAGATCTAGCTCCTAGTGACTATTTCCTCTTCTCAAAACTCAAGAAGAACCTTCGAGGAAGGAAGTTTAAGTGTGACGAAGAAGGGATGGATGCTTTTTATGCCCATTTTGCAGACAAGACTTCTGACTATTTTGGGGGGGGGGTTGATATGTTAATTTAAAGATGTGAGGGGTGTATTGCAATTGAAAAGTGAAATATAGTTTTTGTCTTTATCACACCTAGAAAGTGGTTAGGCTGGAAACTTATGAACCTACCTTGTATATCCGCTTTTCAGGAAAATGTGTCAATAAATAATAGTTTTCATGGATATTGTGAGTATTTCTAATATAAAAACGATCTAATAATCATAGAAGTAATCCTAATCGTGTTATTTAATTATCTGCATTTTTTAAAATTATTCAAAAGATGAAAATAACACGGTGGTAAATCTGACTGTGGATGAAATTAAATCTATCAATTTTGCAAGTGAAGTGTGCAATGTGACAGTATTTGCAGAAAAACGTCCCTTTCTCCGTCGATGTTATTATTCCACGTTCATGCATAAGAAACTCTGTGTGTAGAAAACCTCGCTACGAGTTTTCCAGCCTTAGCCTGCGATATTCATTTCTTTTTCTCGTGCCAGTCTTTGTGCCGTTTGACATTTCACCTTCATTCGCGTAACTCTGTGCCCCGTGGCAATTTCAGGAAACCTGTTCACGGCAGTATTCGGTTGATGCGTAGGTTAATATCACTATATCTAAAAATATATATAATACTTTGTTGAGATGAATAAAAAACAGGAGGTAGTTACTAATACACCTCTGTATTGCAGACACAACACAAACCGACCTCACATTTTATCAGATGGAGCGAGTATCACTTGTTGAAAACACAACAGCAATACCAGCGGATGTCTGATTTTGATCTTTTGGCATACTGAGAGTGCAGAATGTCATTTTCATTCTCAAAAATTGGTACTCTGGTTGAAGGAAATGCTTCGACAGCGAAACGAGTGTAAGATAGATCGAGCATATGTACGTGAAGGATCCTAATGACCCCGTCAAAAGACCGAATGAGAAGACAGAGGTCATATGATTGTTATGAACAGGCATGGCTGTCTACAAATATCTAAGACAGTTTTTTTGGATCTACGCCTGAAGAAATCTGCCGATTTGGATTTAAAGAAGCCGTCAGGCCAAGTTTGAAGAGCAATATCGTTATCAATGGAGTTTGTTGATGGACAAAGAGCTTGAAGGGTAGAAATCTGAGGGTAAGAGAGATTAGGAAAACATCCCACTCAAGGTATTGGCATGTTATCGAAATGCGAGCGTGCGTGATTATGTTGCTGCAGTACTTAATGCTGTCTTCCTCCTACGTTCTAAGCGGTTTGGCAACAAATGTCGGTAGTGGTAAGCTACATTCCTGGCATTTCCTTGTCCAACCAGTTCATATATCGTCTCCAGATTCGGTCTTTG
The DNA here is from genome assembly GCA_030762175.1 of Metallyticus violacea. Taxonomy (NCBI): domain Eukaryota; kingdom Metazoa; phylum Arthropoda; class Insecta; order Mantodea; family Metallyticidae; genus Metallyticus; species Metallyticus violacea. The sequence goes on along the minus strand of CM060842.1, from coordinate 6,221,730 downwards.
CACTTGCCGGTTTCGGGCGTAAAAATTTTAAGTGTGGCTTCCTTCAGAAATGAAGTAAGGCCGCCGGGGCCCCTTGTCGTAGATTTGCTGTACATAAATGAGCCTCAAGCCTGAAATAAGACACCTCTGAGCAAAATTTGTTGGCTGTTTCACACCCTGATTGAATGGGTCTCTGATGACCTGAGATGTTAAAGAGCGTCCTTAAATAATCCAAATCAACAACAAAATCCACTTGCAGGCTCATCATTTCTTCGCATACACCGTAGCCAAACTGCTACCTGCATTACTTTATAATTATCCCTCATGAACTTTTATATAAGAAAAAAAAAAAGGTGTAAAAAACAAAAATATTCACGACAAGAATACCAGACAAAAATCAAATGTAGACTGCCTTCAATACTTTCCTGTCAAGATCCGGTAGAAAAATGCAGTTTTGTGAATTAATGATGAGCTCATTAACAACAATACAGCTTCTCTTAGACAATTTTTATTACAGACGAAGCATATTCTGGTGGAATGGAATTCTAACAACACGGAGCTCCGACTCACATGGGCAGAATGTTCGTCGGCACTTGGTCCAGGTCGTCCTCTGAAATTTTCATTTTATAAGGATATTGCTCGGTACTTAAGGATTTTCATCACTGAAAATATAGTTATAGCTTATGTGTGGTTTTTATGACAATTTGCTGTAGAAACTTTTGGATTTTAGAACATCCAATGAAATGTTCTCATCAGTTGACTTTATATTTTCAGTAAATTTCTTTACGATCCTTGTCACTGTTGTGCGTGAAACTGGATTGCGATCCGAATGTACATCATCAAATAAATTCACCGCCTCTCGATAAGATCTTTGCATGTCTACATAGCCAACCATAATTAAAATTAAAATTGTTCCATTTCGCTCAACATTAGATAGAGTTATTTTACACATAAAATATCAGATTTAATCCCTTAAATAAGATGTTTCTGTATCATTAAACATATGCTAAACAAATTACAATATAAATGACAAAATAGAGTTAATAAAAGAAGATATTAATGAGCATTATTCGAAAATGAAAATATATTTTTGGGGTATTTTATTTAAAATAGGGGAGCTGGAGTATAAAAAAAGTGGATAATATTATTTTTGAATTCTGAATATACGGCTATCCCCACCAGCGAGTTTCATTTCATTAAACCATATTTTTCAAAATTTATTTGATGCGGCACTGTTAACTGACGCTGTATATTTAAGTATTTATGCTTAGATAAATGTATTTGAATATAATTTTTTTTCTATAAGTATATGTCAACGGTCAAAAGGCCCATACGAACAATGCTGTACAAATAAGGTTTGAAAATATCGAGCAATAAATACATATTTATAACCAACTTATTGGCCCCGAATCCTTCGCCATTTTGCACGGTCCAATCATAGATGTTGATTAAAAATCTTTTGGTACTAAACTTAGTTTCCCAAAAACTATTTTTTAAAAAAATGTATTTTAATGAATAGAGCTGCATCCAGATGTCATTTTGCTACGAATTCTATCAGGTCTTAATCGCTTCTACGTATTGAAAATAAATATGAACAAGTGCTTCTTGTCAACTAATACCACAATGACCTGGTATCCAAATGTGTGCTGTCAATGTCTGTGTATGCTCGCTCGATAAGATCTGGGGACGACGTTGGTGCCATTTTCGACAGTTTCTCGTCCGTTTTAGTCCCAATTTGTGCTCTTAGTCTTTGCCAAATTTCAGGTAATTTTGCGTTCTTTCGCACCCAACAATAATGGTAGTGCGTAGCAGAGTCGACGATTGAACTTCTTGCTCAGACATGAGAGCTGCTATCAACTGTGAGAGGAAAGTCAATTTCTTTCCCCGCTACTACTGAAACCCCCACGCGTGTCTCAAAGACTACCCACAAATGGAAAAGTTTATTTTTTATTCAGTTATTTAGTAACTGTGTTGAGCATCATATTTCCAGTGAAACAAACTCTTCCTTTTTGAGGGGGCGGGCAAGCCACTGATTTATGTCACCTTAAAAAGCCTAGCGCGAGGTAGTGCAACTTTTCATCATCTCAAAGACGTCACAACATCCGCCATGAGGTGTTAAAAGCATCCACCTCTCTGGGCAGTACCTGTGAAGAGGCACTTTCCCTCTAAACTCGTAAACTGGCCGTATAACCCGCGGGTTTGCATCAGATGTCACGTTATTACTCCAATAAACAAGGGCGGCAGTTAGTCTATTATAGGCTCGGTTAATATCCGCTACTAACAACGTCGAAGGTTATTATTCTTTACGATCCCATGACATGAAATAAAGTGTAAAAAACATAGCAAGTAATGGGATTGGAATCGGAGGGCTGAGAAAAGCGGGGGTGTTGCGTTTTATTTTATTTCTACAGGAAGTTGTTAAGGAAAGTAATGACCCTAGCGTACAAACAGGCAAAAGAAAGAATAGGAGGTTGCTGCTGTGAAAATTAGATCTTTAGCACAGTGGCGGCTGTGTCTTACATTTTGTATTTTTCCATAGAAACTTTGCATAGGTGTTTGTGTAAAATATCTGTATGTCGGTAAAAATAAATAATTAACAAACATTTCTGTATAATAGAGTGCTTCATTAGACACGTTAAAGCGCAAACTCTGGGGTTCGATTTCCACCAGTACCGTCCTTTTTGATTGAGATTTAACCAGGTTTTCCATTGCCCTTATACATGGTAAATGCCGGGGAGGTACCCTATACTTAGGCCTGGAACGCTTCCTACCTTAAAAAAATCATTTCCCAGTATATATCATTTCATGTATCACCAGTGTCCATCGTCCATGATTCTTCAGTAGTTAAATGGGCGTTAAACACCATTAAAAAAATAGATGTCGGCCCCAAATTTTCTCTTATAACTTTAAAAAACTAACCGATGCAATTCAGTGACATTTTACAACAACATATTTTGTTGCATGAAAACTATGAGCAAATGTTCAAAGTTGTTTACATCAACATCAATGTACAGTCCATGCTGTATTCACAAATCACATATCTGAAGTCGATACTTTCCCCATAACCCATAAAAAGAAATCTAATTTGTAAGTTTTGTAAAACTGACACGCTTTTTACAGGAAGAAAGGAATTCAGCCAAGATTTATACAATGTGATTGTATGCAAGAAGATATAAACAATAAATTATGCGGCGACAGAGCATAAGACTTTTAATTTTTTAATCATAAAGAAATATATTTCTTGTATTTACTTTGACAAACTCCTGTAAAAATGACAGTAGCTGAATCTATTCTGCTCATCAGAGACAGCAACAAATATGTTTGCAGCACCGTTTCACTTCTACAACTATCGTTCTGTTATTTCAGATCAACATGCAACAGTGCTTCTGTGGTTTTCAGCATGCTCATTAGTGTTTGTTTATATTTTTACATCCTTAAACTGTGAGATAAATTATCTTTAGTTTTGGTTTATTGATACAGTTTTCCAATATGTGCTAACAATAAACACGCGATGTTCCACTGCGCACTGGTTCATTATGTACTGCACGTACTGTATTATTCGTAATACGAGCGGGTTTCAATGGGGCATTTATCTTTCTATGAAAATGAAGCTTAGCAGTGAAGATTGTCTCACTATTTTCCACATTTAGTTCACTTCGTCTCCATAGATTTAGTTCCTTCTTAATTTATGGATATGCACTATGTACTGCTTCATGACATATTCGTTTAACATCTGTCAACTATGGAATATCTTCAAGTCTCAAAAGAGAGAAAAAAATTACTGGGGACCAGGACTGGACTGTATGGGGGATGATAAGCTCAAAGTTATTTTGTGCGTTTATAGTATCTTTTGGAACTTGAACATTATGGTAATTTAGTATCAGTTTTCTACGACCTTTCTCCTGATGACCTCATATATTAACTTCACTGCAGAAGAATAGGTTTCTCCAGTTTTGATGGACTTATTTGATGTGCATTCCAACATTAGAACAAACTTTATATCGCAAAAAAGGTTTGCCAAATGTTTCTGGCTGAATGACCCACATGAAATTACTTATGTTTCTTGCGTCATAATGATAAACTTATATAGCATTGTTTCAAACTACGGAATCAGCATTTTACTGATAAAGTTTCAACTTCTTGTAACTGAATTCCTAACAATATGTTTCCTGTATTGTTACAGCATTCGAGACATCTTTCGGGAACTGATCTTTGACAACACAACGGTAAGTTTAATTGTTAAATCGTGGCAGTTGAAAAGCACAGTAACAAACTATTATATTGTCCTTGAATTATCATAGCTTACACTTTTTGACACATTGTTTGTGAAGATGGTTTCACAAGATACCATATGCGGAGGTCATTTGCTTGCTCTCTTTTAATCGCTTGGCCTAAAAGTTTAATAGTTGCAAGGTGTAACATCAACAAATAGAGCGTTAATTTTTATTGGATTTTTATAGGGCTCTTACATTCTTTTGTGAGCAATTCAAGCCCAAATCGCTTACTTTTTCCGTAGAACCGCTTGGCAATGCACTTACTCCGTAAATTTCCGGCCTAACCATTTTCTAGGATGATAAACACAAAAACCAAATTTCACTTTTCATTATGGTTACATTTTATTGAAAACACTTTCTCATATCTTTGAATTAACATTTCAATCCCTCTCCCCCCCCCAAAAAAAAAACCGCCACGGGTGGCCGAGGTCGTTAAGTCTCGGACTCGTGAGGTCTGGGTTCGAATACCGCCAGGACCGTCCATCCTGACTGAGGTTTTTTCCAGGTTTTCCTCAGTCCCCATGAATGGCAAATGCCGGGCAGGTACCCTAAACTTAGGCCTGGAACGATTCCTTCCATAAAAATCCTTTCCCAATATATCATTTCATCTCATGTATCATTAGTGCCCATCGCCTGTAATGCCTCTGTAGCAAAAACGGGGATTAAACACTATTCATTCATTCCCCCCCCCCATCAAATAAAAAATAAAGTCAGAAATCTTGTGTGCAAAATGGGCATAAAAGTGAGAATCCATCACTTCTTAATCAAACTTAAATTTCCTACCTCGAAGATCCTTCTTGAGTTTTGAACAGAGGAAATAGTCACTAGATCTGGACTGTCGATTTCCTTGAAGCCACATTTCTTCACCGCTTCCCTTGCCACAAGAGCTGTGTGCACAGGCGCGTTGTCGTGAAGAAGGCGCACACCACCACTCAGCTTTCCTCGCTTTTTCTCTTTGATGTAAGCACGTAGTCTGTACAGTAGGCCAGCATAGTACTCCCCATTTACTGTGGTGTTCCTCTCCTTGAAGTCGATGAAGAGTATTCCTTCACAGTCCCAAAAGATTGTGGCCATGATTTGCTTGGTTGACTGAGTGACCTTGGCCTTTAGAGGCGGTGCTTCGCCAGGTTTACGCCACTCCATTGATTCTCTTTTGGACAAGGGATCATAGCAGAGGACCTGAAACAATGGTTTGCAGAACTTCTCTCTCGTTGCCACGGCAAAGCTCCAAAAATACCTGACAACAGATGACTTCTTGCTGCTTTTGGACTGAGGAACGAAATCTAGGCACTAACCTTATTCATGTTTAAATGTTCATGAATAATTCAAAGGAATGTTGTTTTAGAAAGGCCCAACCTTGCTGCTATTTCTGTAACTTTGAGCCGCCGGTCTTCCATAATTTCTCCTTCTACAAGAGCGATATTTTCAGGAGTAAGCACCTCTTAGGGCCGACCTGCACGCTCTTCATCTTCAATGCCATCTCGACCCATTCTTTTATGGTAGAATATGAGGGGGATGCTTCCCCATATATACCGTCCAATATACCAAGTAAAATTTTTCGACTTTATTAATTTAATTACTAATAAAGTATATCTCATTCGCATTTGATTGTATAAAGCAAAGAACAGCAGAAATTAAGGATAGATGTTGGTAAAACTTTTGATTTTTTTAACTGATAAAAATAGTATACACTTTCAAGTTTGTAAAATCTGTAATATAATTCCAACCATTTTTAAAAAAAATTAAATATGTATAAATATGTTGTGCCCTTTTATATACATACAAATGTTAAGGCGCATTTTATTGAAAACCATTGAACAAATCTTACTGAAATGTTTATACATATTTAAGCATTAAAACTGGTGGAGCAGAATTATTATGTTAAATAAATCGCTAAAGGAAAAACGTTTAAATTGTATACTTTAATTATAGTAACATATTAATATAACTTAACCTTTCATTTATACTAATACAGTTATAGAAAATGGACCTTAAAGATGAAAAAATGGAAGTTGTCAAAAACTTGATTTACTTTTTTTTCCATTGATGTTGGTGTTACTAATGCTAGTCATCTATTTCTTATACCTCTTCCAGTTCCTTCCTTTTAAGATTCCTTTGCTCACGGACTTTCTATTGTATTTTTAAGACAATATTTATAATTAATAGCACAAAACTTTTCAGCTGTCTATATTTTAAAATTCAAAAGTTTGAAAAATTATTTGAGTAGGGAATATTTTTTACATACGTCTACCCTTAAATGTTGCCTAGGTATCCAAGAGAATGACCTACTCACAATTATTATTATCGTTACCATGGAAACACTACTTAGAGCTGCGCTGTTCTGCATTAACTGTTTCTATGGAAACCTTAGCGAAAATTTTGCAGTTTTCTGTGGAAAAATTATTTCTCACCCTGCCACAACGCCATTGTGATATAAACCATCACTTGAAATACGTTGTATGTAATATTGTTTTTAATTTATGTTATTCCATGTCCCGCCTCTTGTTTTTGAAGCCGTATTTCATCGTACCACGTCATTTATCAGCTGAGTAATTTTATGCGACACCGAAAATACACAATACTTGAATGTAAGCACGGCGCAGAGGTCGTTGACACGGCTAATCGGACTGGAAATTTTACAGCGCGTTGCGTTTTTTCTTTGAATTAGTGGGATATAATACATTTGTTACATACACTCACAATAGCCATTACAGGAGTTTACTGTTCCCTCGGGAGCTTTGCTTTCCCTTGAACAGGCTTCCACAAATATAACGAGATTACTCTTCTGTTCAGTAGAGAAAACTCTGAAAAATTAAACAGTCACAAAATTGAAGCTTAGCTATTTGGCAGCATTTAATTCTTCGTTGATTTCTGCAGTATACTGGCAGCTAATGTTGTTCAAATGGAAACTGGAAAACGTGTGTACTATTTTATGTATTTTATATGACGCAATTACAGACGATATGCACAAAAAGTCTAAATCAAGCGCGAAAAGCGATTTTCACTACAAAATACATTGTAATGGACTTGTAGATCTAAAACAGCTAAAACTGCTTCATTAATTTTATGTACAGATTTAGAAATTTCTCCTTAAAACTTCATACTCCAATTATTTACCTAATTATTCTAGAATGTACGAGGGTTGCTTACCAAGTCTAATAAATTTGCATGAAATATGCGGAAAATTGTTGAATTGTTGATGAGAATCATTCGTTTAATGGTTTTAGACAGATTTTCAGCCAGATGTGAAACTGCAAGTGTCAGATGTATCTTGGAAAATGGAGGGGAAAAAGTTTTATTCTGTTATTAAACATTTCAATTTAAAGGATTAGACCGCAAAAACAAATCAAAGCAGAGTTGGCTAAAGTTCATGAAAACTCTGCAACGTCATTCTGGATGAATCAGTTTAAACGTAGCTGTAGAAGCACTGAAGATGAAGCGCGCTCCGATCGCCCAGTTGAGGTCACCACAAAGGAAAGCATTGATGATACAATAACGCAACACCGCCAAGAGATAGCTGAGACGGTAGACATCTTACTGAACAATATTGAGTGTACAATGTTCCATACGAAAAATTAGAAACGTGTGCACATTGTGTGCTGCGATTGCTGACTGTTGACCAAAGCCGTCTGCGGAAGAACTTTTCAACATAATGTCTGGCGCTGTTTAAGAACTTCTTTAGTGTGAGAGTGTGAATGAAACTGGCGCACTGCAGAGACAAAGTAGCAGTCCAAACAACGAACAAAGGCAGGTGAGAGCGCGCCAAAGAAGGCGAGGGTGTTCTGTGGGCTGAGAAGCTGGTGACCAGGGTTTTTTTTGGGGGGGGGGAGTTTCCGAGGGATTATATGCTGATAAATGATTTGGAAAAAGGCAGGACCACAACCGGTCTATTATATTTCACTGTTGGATCGTTGAAGCATACATTGAATGAAAAACGACAAAAACTGGCACATAAAAAACTCTTGCTCCAGCCCACACAGTAACAATCACAATGACCAAGTACTTGAACTGGGCTTAGAATGGATTCCTCACCCACCCTATTCCCCGGATTCAGCCCCAAGTGACTTTGCGCTATTCCCCATCTTGAATATTTGCCTTGATGGTAAGAAAGTTTCATCAAATGAGGTAGGGATCGTTGCCGTCAATTAGTATTTTGCAGAATTTGAACCTATTTTTCCGATGAGATGAACAAATTGGAAACTCGCTAGACAAGTGTATAGACATCGATGGAGACTATGTTAAGAAATATTGTAGGTACGTTACGAAAAAATAATATTTACTTGCATTTTTGCCAAACATTTCAAACGACCCTTCGAAGATCGTTTGAAAGTTTCACTAACTTTATATCAAATTTAACGAATATGCCAGTCCTTTATTATAAACTTTTGGGCATTTCCTTGGTATTGTAGCGAACTTCTGATGCCGGAACGCCCATAGAGCGTCGATACCTTGTCCCAATGAAGATGGTTAAGGTGATGTGGTTATGGTGCATCAGAAGGGTTCTGAAACCTGTGGTGCCCTACAGCAGAGTCTGTAAAGACGAACGAAATGAATTAATAATAATGATAAAACGAAGGAATATGGAATTCTTGGCACCTTAAAGCTATCTGGTGTTTTCCTTCTTTGGGGGGGGGGACCCTCAGAAAGGTTGATCTGACCGCCAATTGAATCTAGTACCTCCGGATTATTAGTTACAAGTGGTACTACTAGACCATGGAGGCGAGGGATTTGAACTATATATATTACGAACCTTTCATTCATCTCTAAATTTTCAGTTCTAATTGAAATACATCTGCTAGCTTATAAAACAAATGTGCAGTTTGTATTCATGCCAATCAGTTTTTAATAGTAATTTAGAGTGACATGCTATCTTTTTGGCATTTACATTATAGACAGAGATTTTTGAACAAAAGTGACAGTTTTCCTTCGCTCGTCAACCGTTAGGCACTGATTGCCCGACTATGGAAAACAAACGCAAGTAAGTTCTGTGAGTTGCAATTGGTCCATTTTGAGGTCTAAGTGAAAGTAACTTTTTACGCATAACGTGTCAATTATGTAAACTCGATTTTGCAGCCCGGAAGAACTTGTACACATAAAACATCTTTCTGTTTTACTTTTTGAATCTTTTTGAATGCAAGTTTTAACATTTTGCACTCACCCGTAAATTATTGAAAAATAATTTGTGAGAAATAATATTTCTTCTTGAAAGTAACACATGCAAGTTTTATAAATAAAGGAATGAATTACTCCTATACAGAAATCACTTTGTTCACTTTTCGCATTATTTACCCTTAAGGTATTCAGGAAGTGCAAATTTAGCAAATAATGCAACAGTATACATTTTAAACTGTATCTCAGAAATTTTTAAAGTATTCAATATGAAATTTTGAGAGATATTAAGAAGACTTTACTAAAGACATTTTGTAAATTTTAATACTGTAATGCATATAAAAAGCCTTTAAAAATTTAAAACAAAATAAAATTTTGTTAAAGGACTGAAAACACTTTGACATAACAATGTATTTTTCTAATAAACTAATGGCGGAATTGGATTTTTTTATTTAAACAGCAAACAAAATTCAATTCTGGGAACTAGAATAATATATCTATGCTAGTTGCTTGAATAGAAATTAATTTTTAAAATTTGAAATAAAAAAATAATCTTATTGGTATTGATTTTTATCAACTAATAGTGATATTTAAATATTTCCAGTTACCACACTTCACATTTGCATACATTATGTGTGTGCAAGTTTTCAACAAGATTGATCCAGCCAACCCTGAGAAAAATGCATATTTATGTCAAAATTTTAAGTTTTCGGGAAATAAGATTTACTATTGTTTAAAAACTTTTTATGTGCATTAGAGAATTAAAATTTACAGATCATCTTTAGTTAAGTATTCTTAATATCTCATAAAATGTCATATTGATAGCTTTATAAGTTTCTGAGATACAGTGCAAATTGTATATTTGCATTATTTGCTACATTTACACTTCCTGGTTACCTTAAGAAGAATTATTGTACATCAATTTTAAATTTATTGTCAAAACATACTTCTAAAATTTTGCTAACGCTGTTTTAAGTGAAAGGGAGTTTACATCTCGTTTGTGTACAGAAATTGACAGTTGGTAACATATGCAATGAGAGTATGCGATAAGCGACGAACAGATTTATGTGTGCGGTTGATTGTACAAACAGCAACATTTTTCATGCGTGTCTCATTAAGTCATTAATGAACTATACTAACATTTAGTTTTCACAAAGGATTTTCCGCACCTAATTAATTTAATTTAAAAGATTTTTGAGCTATTGTTTGTTATCTGTTACCCTATATATCCTGATGTTATAAACTTATTTAGTGTAATAAATGTTAATTCATGAGGTAATTTAACGATCTGCAGTTTGAAATTAATCGGCATTTAGGAAACTACATTAAAAATGTTTTTTATTCAATTCAGTACTTTCACATTGTTGATTTGGTTATTTACGACCCATAAATTTTACTCAGAGGCCTCTTCTTTCAGGCTTGGGGTTCTTTTACGTGCCGTTAATCTACGGCGTGGAACCTAAGACATACTTAGGATTTTATGCCCCAAAAATCCTTTGACCCCTAGCACGAAATAGGGATCGATCCTAGGTCTACGAGGAAATGTGGTTACTACTATCAATATCATGAGTTTTACGAATTAGAAACATAGTGCCCTTTAAAATGAATCGGGAGTTTATATGATAAATGCTGCATTATTAAGTTTTTGTTCATAAAACTTCTCTTCAGTTTAAAGAAGAGGTAATATTTATTGGGTGCTATATCTGAGCTGTATGGTGGATGCTTCATGTTCTTGTGAAACAGTTCTTCAATACAGCATTATCATAAAGCAGGCGAACACAAGGAGCTCAGTGAATTTAAATGAAAATACACTTTTCTCCCGATTTTGCAGCGGGCACTTGCATTGAAGTGGCTAAAACCTCCCTATTTGTTAGCAGTGACTCAAACTGACCTGTGTGCTTGAGCACACTAATCATTTCCTTTATGTGTATAGTGCACTCAGTATTTCAGGCGAATAAAAACAAAAAGTCACTCATTCTAATTAACGATTGCTTAGAAATTCCAGAGTTTATTCAGTGAACGTGATGTCATCAATTCATTGAAAAGATGGTGACTGATAGGAAAAAGAAATTGTATGATTGCACAAATTAGGTCTGTATAATTATGATTTAATTATTTTTCTGAAACCCATAAGTTTAGGGATTTATTTTGGTTAAAATATGCACACATAAAGACACTTAAAATACTGAAAATAGGTATTAATATAATTAAAATAGACATTTTTAAAAGCGAAAACAGAGGAATATCACTCATTACTAATGAAAATGGATATTTAAAATACTTAATAATTTCTTTATCACACAATTAAAGTACTTAAGCATACTTTCCTTCGTTACAAGCAACAACAAGATGGTTTTTTCAAGATACCAACTGTCATAGTCAGCCGCTTGTCAGAGAGAATCTTTTTCATCATAGAAAAAGAACGTTCTACTTCCACTGAAGTGATTGCAGCATATTTAAAACAAGCTATTTTGGAAGGACTCACACCAGTTTTTTTTTTTTTTTTTTTTTGATTGATTTATTTAAGGACGCTCTTTAACAGCTCAGGTCATCAGCGTCCCATTCAACTCAGGGCGTGAAACGGCCGACAAATTTTGCTCAGAGGCCTCTCTTTCAGGCTTGAGGTTCTTTTTCGTGCCGCAAATGTACGACACGGGACCCACGGCTTTACTTCCCTTCCGAAGGAAGCCATACTTAGGATTTTTACGCCCGAAAAAATCCATCGGTCCTGGCCGGGTTCGAACCCGCGTTTTGGGTATAGGAGGCAAGTATGGTAACCACTACACCACCAGGACCGACTCACACCAGTTACCATAGAACATTCACCTTTCAGAACATTATGGAAATGTTGATCAAGACAAAGTACAGTAGTTTTGAATAGTCCTGGCGAATTAGCAAACGATGCATAGTGGTTTCTGGTCGAGTTCATTTTCTGTTTATGCGTCACTCTTTCAGTGAACGGGATATCATTATTTTTACAATTAGCAAGGCAGTTCACTAAATTATTTAATTTGCTCCATTGTTACTTCCACTGCTCTCCAGATCGAACTGAACTTCTCCACAGTCAAGCACAAATCTTTATAAAATACTGGACACCTTAAAACTATCAACATAGGGGGAACAGCATCATATTTATCATCATCTTCCTTAGTAATATTTATAAACAGGTGTACCTGTCTTTTTTAACCTCACTTTCAAAGGAGTCGAATCATGTTATAACATCCTGCTCACACCATTCATTAAAACTCTCTTTATTTCTTTCCAAATCCCCCTTTAAGTTTTACCAGATCTCTCCTTTCATTGCTAATCCTCACTGTTACATATACTGGTGGATTTGGGAAAATTGCACAAATAAAATGTCCTGTCTAACGACGATTTATTACACACTTAAGTTTTATCATTAACTTCAAAATTTGCACACTTCCACTTGTTCCACTTCTTTTTTTATGACCACTCTTTATGAAATTTAAATATGGTAGTGTGTGCTGCACTGCCATAATTAGAGGTGTAACTGTGTACACAACAGGAGCAACCCATGTTGTACTAAACACTTTCTATTACACAGTTCTTGGTGTAGTGTCATTAAATCAATAGTAGCTTAATAAAAAAGCGAAAGAATTAATACACCACTGTTGATTTACTTCCACTATAAACCACTAATAAACCATGTAACTGCAACGAACAAAAAAACAAACATACCTTAATAGCAGCATGTCAACTTCGACTGAAGTAATTTTGTATACTATCGATAGCCGCATTATAGTCTGTGGATTTGAGTTCATTGCAACGAAAATGCTGCAATCAAGATCAAACGTGACCACAGTAGTACCAACTCTATGTATGCAGAAAGCAGTATGACAAACCTAAATAGTGTTATGACGAAGCGCTAATAGTCGAAGCACTTTTAATTTTGTCGTCTGTAATATTAAATAAAATCTCTGAAAATATTTACAAAAATTCAGAGTAAATAGAGCAATATATGTCCGCGATATACGGACCGTAAACCTCAGTTTTGTTTTCATATTCTATTTTTCTATACTTTATTGAACCGAAAGAGTCGCGTAAAATTTTTCTTCTCGTTTTCTGATCCCAACTTAATAAACAATTGGTGAATAAAAACTCTCTCAACGATCTTACGAGCTTTGCATTTCTTGTCGTTGATGATCTTAGTCAATGTGAGCCCATCTTTGAATCGATCAATCCAATTACTGAAATTTCCAAATGGTTTCCACTTAGGAATCAAATTTGATGCAATTGGAGCCTACCAACCTGGCACAGGTTCCTGTTAATTTCTGAGCACTAATTGCATGATCGATTTCTCACATGCGTTGCTTAATATTTACACTAACTCAATTTAATGCTTAAAAGAGATCACTGGTGCAAGGTGCAAGGAGTAGTTGAATAAAAAAGTAAAGAATTAGTGCCTTAAAGAACAAAACAATGCCATGGTACTTTAATTAAAAGGCAAAACTTTCTTTATCCTCCTGCAGTGAAATTAATCCTTGCGATAAGTAACTTTGGCCGGCTAATTTCATATTTAGCGGCAGTACTAATGACTTTAGGCCTATATCTGTTAAGCAGCTTAGCATGAAGCCCGGCGTATACATATTTAAGGCCTCTGTTGATTGGAATTCTGCGGACAGTCTGGCCAACATAACATGACGGCATTTGTTTCCGTGGTGACGCGTGCCAACAGGGGTGGCAACTTAAAACCGCAGTGTCACCACAGCAACAACAGAACCGCAGTATGTTAGAGCTGACGGGTATTAGAATATTAAACAGTGGTGATATAAATGAACATTTTAAATGGACTTCGTTGTAGAGAGTTTTATGGACAAACAAACCTCGACCGAAATACTTTATGAGGGCTCAATAAAACTAATGCGGGTGTTTTAGCAATGTAGTTATTATTAATTGTTTTTAGAATTCATTTTTCATAATAACAGTAGAAAATGTCAGAATTATCTTCAAATCGATTCATTTAGTAATAATCTCGTAAGCGAAAAAAAGTTTGAATCATAAAGAGGGAAAATGTTTTTATTTTTAACAAAAGTTTATAAAATCCTATTACACATCATTAAAATATTCTTTAACAAACTGCAATTAAAATATCTTTCATTGACAATGTTACGTTAATTTTCATATAAATAAAATTTATTGTAAGAGAGTTCGTATCACGCTTGATCCGCAAAAACCTGCGGGAGAAGCCGGTAGGGTGGAAAGTAAACAGCGAAATTCTAGTTCCGCAATTCCCCATTTATTCTACTCATAAACTTTCATTAATCTATGGCATGCACACATCACTAAACTGTCACAGAAGTTGCTCAAAGTTATGTCCTTTGGCATTCACACATTACCGATATGTTTTGATGAAATTTGCATTCACAACCAAAAGTTCTTCTTTTGTAATTCATCTAATTTCTGCTCTTATATTGTCTTTCAGTTTATCTACAATGTTCTGGAGTTCTCCGCAAATAATAATCGCACCTTGTAAGATCTGGGAAACCCTTTAGAAATAATTCTGTTTCCTTATAGCCTCACTGGAAGTATGGGCGGTGGCAGAACCTTGTTGATAATATGTATACTGTCCATAATGATCAATTAATTATTGAAAATTTTTACGATATCTTAAAAAAACATATAAGTCTAATATTCGATTTTCTGCTACGGCACACCATCCCCCAATATTTTCATAATACAGAGAACTTTCGTGAATTATCCATGAATTTTCTGTGTTCCAGAATCTTTTACTCTGTGAACATAAGTAACCATATAAATGAAACCATGCTTCATTAGAGAAAATGGTTAAATGTGGATCAACAATATCGTCATGACGTTAAAACCCAATTACAGAAATCATTAGACTTTCGTTGTCACGTGGCCGTAATTTTGTAAGGTTTCAATTTTAAAAGTTGAGTAGCCGCAAGGACTGAAGTTTTTGAAACGCCTGCTTCTAATGCTACACGACGTACATATTTGTTAGAAGAACGTTCAATTGATCCCCCAATATCATCTTCTGTTAGGACCCTGCAGACCTACAAATTTTAGAGTTCAACGACCCCATTTCTTCAAATCCATTGACAAGGTTTCTAACGGTACCTCTATTTAGAGGGGGATCTGCCTACAAATTGCCTACTCACCGTCGGGATAAATCTGTTTTGATGTAATTAACGTACATAAATATTTGTTGTTGTGAAGTTAAATTTTCAGCCGTCATTTCAATTATCTATATAACTAATTTAATGTACACACAGCACATGCACTTACTTCAAGCTATACCGGTAACATAGAGCCCGCGCAAACAAGTGTTCTATTGCCAACATCTCAACCCACACTAAGCATTAACCGGAAACATATGGGCTCGAGCAGCACTGAAGGAAAATTACTCATCTAGAATGCTACTGTTTACTTCGTGCTCTGCCGGCTTCCTCTCTCCTAGTTTCTCGGATCAAGCGTGATGCGGACTCTCTGTATTAAGAACATTATCGCCTCTTAATGTTATATTCCATGTCATGCAAGTAATGGTAACCATTTATCAGATGTTTCAAGCTCTCGTTTTTTCCCTACATGACAGTGCATCAAATATAAACTGGAAATTTTATTTTATCTTTTATAAGCAGTACAAAGCTAGACAACTTTTGATAACTGACGTGTGAAAGTTTTAAGATTAGGAAATAAACCGGCTTTCCTCGCGCATTCGTTCGTTAGTAGCATCATGTTCGAGCAAGAGGTTCGATCATTCATAGCCCTACCCATTATCATCAAGTTTTTGGCATTAGAGGGCGTAAAATGGAGTGAAATTTTGCAGAGATTAAGGGCACATGCTGTCTAAGTGATAAGTTTATCAGTGGCACAAAAGTATTACAGAATAAGAAACCGCGGGAAACGGAAACAAACATTCGCTGTCGCTCAACAACTGAACTTCGGGACGTGCTGAGACACGTAGTTCTGCATATACACCAATCTGATGGCTCCATCCGAAAGTATATTCCATACATTTTTTATCACACATCTTAGATTTTTCGTGTTGCCCCTTGTTCGCCAGGGGGAAGTATTCTTCTATTGTATAATAAAATATATATTCAAGGAGTATGAAAATCCTATCTACTTACTCTTAAAAGAAGAATAGTCAATTTTATAAACATGAACATGTCAAGTATCGGGTCTGAAAAGTGCATCTATATCGAACCGTCTCTCTTCAGAACTATCAAGTATTTCAGCAAATGCTTTTCTTAAGTTCAGACGAATCTGATCACATAGAGTAAATTACAAAACGGCAGTCTATTGCACGAATTTTGAGCGTTGTCTTGCAGAGAAAATTTTTGGAACTTTTAGGGCGAAAATTTATAACACACGAATAGAAAACGTTTTATCACTAACCGGAAGTAATTATAAAAACAATATTCTTTCTCCATTCTCTTTTTTGTACTAGTATATAAATTAATTCCTCGTTCTGAATTATCTCATAAAAATAAAACGAAATGTTTAGACAATTATAGTTGAAGGTACCACATTCTTTGCTGAATATAAAAGTACAAAAAAATGGAGGATAAAATATCTATCACACTCCTTTAATAGATCAAACAGAGTGAGATGGTCAGCTGTGCTCTGCTGGCAGGCAAGAAGGAGTTGACAGATTAGGTACATTTCTGATGAAAGTGAGACAGCTCAGGTGAGAAAAGGCCGATAATCGGGGAGGGGGATGGGGGAAAACAATTGAATTGATAGCAACTGTGAATGAAATTTCTAACGTAATTTTTATTTTTTGTATATATTTATAAATTTTTAATTAATATTTTCATTTACTTTTATTGTTGAATGTATCTTTCTACTACTACTACTACTACTACTACTACTACTACTACTACTACTACCACCACTACTACTACTACTAACAACAAAACAACAACAACAACAACAATAATAATAATAATAATAATAATAATAATAATAATAATAACATAAATATTAACTCATTTACAAACGAGGACCATTGGCTAGATCACATTGCAATAGGCAAAATAATTTAAATATTAAATCATTGTTTCATTATATTTTATTTGACATAGTTATCTAATGCAGAGTGTAGTGGGTATTCCATGAAATGGATAAAATATTTTAATCATAATTATTTATTTATTTACCCTAGCTAAAGTTAAGGACTTGGGGGCTTCTCTTATACTCTGCCAGGGGGGTTAAAGCAGCAAAAATACAGAGTGCAGTATGCAAAGTTATGTAAAATATGTATAAAAATACATACTACATGTAAGTATTACAGAAGTTTAATATAGTTATAAAGTTGATAAAGATACTGTTAGAATTCTTCTTGTTTTTCAATAATTATTCTCGAGAGCATGTGGAGGATGGAGGAGGAGAAGAAGAAGAAGAAGAAGAAGAAGAAGAAGAAGAAGAAGAAGAAGAAGAAGAAAAGAAGAAGGAAGCAGCGAGAGACTAATTTTGTGATTCCTAGAAATGGGATGACAGCGTTTAAATTGTTTTATTATCCGACAATCTCTGACTTCAGGAGGAAGGGAGTTCCAGATTCTGGGAACTGACACGCTGAATGAGGCTGAGTAGAAATGTGTTCGGTGACGAGAGATAGACAGTGAAGTCATATTCGGCGTTCGTGGTAGGGACAGGCGAAAGGCGATATACTGAGAAGTGGAGGTAAGGAGAATTTTGAATACGAGATTAAGGGAATGGAAAGTTCTACTTTCCTTTAAAGGTAGCCATGACAGTTGATTGTATAAGGATGTCACATGATCAAATTTACAAGTCTTGAAGACGAAACGAACACAGTCGATCTGCCCAGTATTTAGATTAGAGTACAAGATATCACAATAATCAAAGTGAGATGTAACAAATACTTAAATGAGATTCTTTGTGAGATTGGGAGATAGATTGTTTGCTACATGTTTTAATGTGTGAATCAAAGAAAATATTTTATTACATATGTGGGCTACATGCCATTCTAGATCGAAGTCTATATAAACACCTGGTTTTTCTGCCATGCTGGTATAATTAATGATGTTTGGGTTAATTTTACGTAATGCACGTTTATGTCTTACAACTAAGGCCTGTGTTTTAAGTGGATTCGGGTTTTTAGTCCAAAGACAGATGGAGGGTAGATTTGCGTTTACTACAGTCACGGCCTCATGGACAGAAAGTAGAGCTTTATGTTGTTAGCGTTGTAATTGGAGTTTTATCTCTTTAGGAACGTCATTGATGCGCTATATCGTAAAAAGTAGTAGGCCGAGTACAGAACCCTGGAAAACCCCTGTCTTAATGAGGCGCCATGAGGAAAAATAACTTTCAGCGAATACACATTGATGACGCTCACTAAAATAGCATTCGAAAATAGAACGAAGTTCTTTGCAAAAGGTTTTTTAACGCTAAAGGAAATTCACATGCAATTTATAAAGGTTTATATGCATGCTTGTTCTTCGTTATTCATGATGGAACAAACGGACAGCTGAATTTAAACGTGTTCGTACTTGCCTTGAAAACGACGTCCTATGCAGAAATAATTTTAAATATGCATACTAAATGAAGGATTGCGTTAAAAACTCTTTAGAAAGGACCCGGTTTGCAGAAGAAGAAACAAATTTTATTAACACTGTGCATCTACTCGAAGTGTTTTAGTGATAGATTTTCAAGAATGACTATTTCTGTTTCGGATTCACCCTCCCTCTGACTTTCGTCCGTTTCCAAAGCCCAAAAACATCCTCGCTGGTCAGCGTTTTTAACCAATCAAGAATCGACTTAAGCTATAAAGAGTACTTGGCAAAGCTTGCAGAAAATGGGTCGGATAATGGGATTGGAGCATCAATGGAATAAATGAATTATGATGAAAAATAAAGCTAATGCTCAAATAAAAATAGCGCTCTCTCGTTGTTAAGCCGAGAATTTGTCATAAATTCACTTTTCAAAATGATAAAAAAATTTAAGGTTGTTACATTAGGAAACACCGTCAATCGGACGATCGCTGGGCGCATTTCTTGTTGCAACCAATGAGGGCATACTCTGTATATTATACATTATGTTATAATGCCAGGAATCGAACACTAGTCCTCTGTGGCCCCGTAATTGGAATCCTAATTAATTTAATCAAGTCAATTGTACCTACCTGCCCCACTGCATTGCTCGACTGTGTTCCGCTTGCCAGTTTCGGCAACAACGGCTGCTGTTCCGCGTACACAAAGGTCATCACCTTCCTTTTGTATGCCTCTACCGTTCACAGCATCCGTTACGTAAGCATTAGAGAGAGAAGGTTATGTTATTGGTTTCTAAAACCTTTACATAATTCCTCTTTATACATCGTAGGTATAATCTAGTGATCTGTGAAGTTCCGTATAACGTGTTTACTTGACATCAATTAGTGATTTGACAAAAGGATCACGAAATGTTCAAGTAAATACGTTACGAGTTCTTAGCTGATATTCGCCATTTCAGTTTAAGGGAAAACTCCATTTTGTTGTAGCAACGCTAGCATAACTCAATGTGAGTCACATCTATTTATAGAACAGCATACTACATATTACTGTTGTTTTTCGGTCCATCTTTGAAATATATCAAATATAAATTAGCTGTGGAAGTGCGTATACATTTTATGAAATGTATGTATATATTCTTTGTCATTTTTCGGTACCTAGTGGGTAGGATCAATGGAGATTTAAAGGAAATTTTCAAATAATTTCATGGGTACAACCGCAAAAGCTACATTCTTTCAAAATTCGCTAAGAACGAATTACTGCATGTAGGTTAAAGATCCTGTGGGGCGGGCTTGACGGATAACAATTTTAATTTGCATATTACTACTTAACATGGGGTTACTGCTGTTGCAGTACAAAGGACTGAAAAAGGTGCAAGGTCTCTGTCAAAGTAATATAATATATTTTTTTCTATAATCTCTTTCCTTGGACCACATATCTGAAAACTACATTTATGTGTATTAGTATTTATAAATTTTGTAGCATTTTCATTTATGATTGCCTTTGTACAGCAAAAGTTCAGAGAATATATATTTTGTTTTAATATATACAAATCACTGGGCTCAAAAAAAAAAAAACATGAGCTTTGAAATAAACTCTTGTTTAGATTCCTATTTTAATATGTTCAAGTGTTATAAACAAAGTAATTTTTTTATATAAAATGTGGTAACTTTGTCGAATATGTTGATGAAAATTGTTGGCATATTTTATTCAAACATTTGTCTTTGTATATTGTAATTAAATAATGTATATTCCAATTTAAAAAAAAAGTGAGGCCAGTTGTTCTATTTTTCCATCCGATTTCACATGCAATGCAAATTTTTCCGTTTTTATTTTTCACAGCTCATTCTCTGAGAAGCGTTGTCTGAAACAGGACATATCTATTATACCTGCCAACCACAGAGCTGGCTTCACTGCGTGAGATGCACTGCAAATTCCGCTTCAGATACAATAATTATAAATTGTGCATTTCAAAAGCACAAAGACGAAGTGCTGCATGTAGGTTAAAGAGCCTGTGGGGCAGGCAATATGCAGAACAGTTTTGTTTTGCATGCTGCTGCTTAACACGGGGTTACTCTTGTTGCAGTACAAAGGACTGCAAAGTTGCAAGGTCTCTGTCAAATGACTTGAAGCCACGGCTTTGTAACAACCGTTCCGAAGTACCTAACACAGAGCTTTATTTAGTCAGTTAGCTCTTTGTGAAACCACATTCGATTAGGCACTGTGTGGTTAGTGTTTTTAAAACAAAAACTTCGTCTGTCTATAGAAATTGTTCTTTCACACTGGCTGTGTGTAGGGCATAGATCGGAAATGAAAACTCAGACTTGAGTACAACCGGGATTCGAACCACGAATATTCAGATTTCCGGGCTGAGTTACCGTGTTGAGAGAGCATGGAGGGTTCCATGCTTGGAGAGGGACATGGTTCGAAGTTTGACCACGATACACATTTTTAAAATCTGATAGTTTTTTTTTTTTTTTCAAACGTATGCCCTGTCACGGCCAGTGAGAAAGAAAATTTCCATATATAGGCGAATTTTTATCCCAATGTATGTAACTATTGCTGTCGTAGCCATAAACAGATTTTGAAACTTTTCTTCAAACCTCTATCGATCCTACCCACTAGGTACCGAAAATAACAAAGAAAAGCATCATATATATATATATATATATATATATATATATATATATATATATATATATGTGTGTGTGTGTGTGTGTGTGTGCTTGTTAATACTGCAGTTGTCAGTCCTGGTGATGTAGTGGTTACCATACTTGCCTCCTAAACCCAAGATCGCGAGTTCGATCCCGGCCAGGACCGATGGATTTTTTCGGGCGTAAAATTCGTAAGTATGGCTTCCTTCGGAAGGGAAGTAAAGCCGTGGGTCCCATGTCGTACATTTACGGCACGAAAAAGAACCTCAAGCCTGAAAAAAGAGGCCTCTGAGTAAAATTTATCGGCCGTTTCACGCCCTGAATTGAATGGGACACTGATGACCTGAGATATTAAAGAACGGGAGGAAAAAAAAAAAAAAAACGCTTTAGCGGTATCAATTGTTGTTCTTTCTCAACGAAATTCGGCATATAACCATAAATTAACAGATGATTCGTCGAGTTCATTAACAATGAAAATTGAACCATTGAGGGTGGAGATTAAATCAAAGCGAAAACTAAAAAAAAAATTGAAAAATCGCTTTAGCGGCCACCATATTGAAATTGTTCTGGTTTTGGTTCTGATTATTGATTGATGGTTTCTGAATGATGGTCAAACACTTTAAGCATTACTATTAAAGTTAAGGAGCTGGCGAGCGTAGCTTCGTTTTATAATTACCTTAAACTACGAAAATCCGTACATGCCATTAAATAAATTAATAAAAATAGTCTCCGAAAATCAGTGAAATTAGACTATTAAAAGTGATAGTTTACCTGAAACCAAAAATTTAAAAATTGCTCTAGTGGTACCAACATTTTTTGCAACAAAACTCGGTACTTACCATTTAAACAAAAAAAAATATTTTCCGAAAATCAAGGAAATCGGCCCATTAGAAGTGAGGGTATACCTTAAAACCAAAATTATAATTTTGAGTTTAAAGGGAAATTTAAAAATGTATCTAGCGCCAAAAATTCAAAGTTTTGAAAGGAAACTTGGTATATGCTGTTGAAATAAAACAAGAAAAATAATTTCTGGAAATCAGTGATATCAGACTATTAGGAGTGGGGTTTTTTCTGAAATTCAAAATTTAAAGATTGCTCTAGCGGTACCAAATTTTTTTAACGCAACAAAACTCAATATATATATAAGTCCTTTTTAATACATATTTTATTATTATACAAGGGATAAAAAGAAACCTTATTAATACCTCCAGAGTTAAAATTGCTAATTTTTGTGGAAAACGAATCACTGATTCCGAAAATGGCTTTGGATTGTTCCTTTCGCGTTTAATTAAAAAGATATCCAAGAAAAAATATAATTACTCAAATTTTAATTAGACATTAACATAAATGTCAATTAAAAATTTCTATTTTTAGGAAAATGAAAGTTACTTGTAGTCAAAAATAGCAAAAAATGAATTTATATCATAAGCTGTTTGCTGCCTGGTGGCTTTGTCTTGTTGTTAGAATTATTGTCCTCTTCAGAAACAAGCAATTAGCCCCCCCCCCAACATTGCAGGATCCTAACTACCTTGATTCTATTGTGGCTATGTCCTGATGAAAACGCTGTCCCTATTTGTCACTTACAACGCCCAAATTTTCAGGGAAAAGTCTAAGTGTGAATGGAGGAAAAGAACTTGTAGTGTCAATTTCTTTATAACATTACAGTAATATATTATATTGTTCGTTCTTTCTATTACCAAGAAATCCTTCTATCATAGCCTTGAAAATAGGCCAGGCCTGAGTACCACATTTGTTAATTTACTATTAAAAACTTATCTTTTAAAAGCTACCTTATTTGTGACACAACGAAACGCTTAAATAATGCAGGTAACATAAACCTGTCGTTTATTCAATCCTTTGACAAACTGTTTCATTAATCGCTAGTTTCGCTATGAGGACCGGGTCTAATTGCTGATGACACATTTGAATAAATAACATTGCATTTTGTTTTCTTAGTCAACTCTTATACTTTTGCCATATAGAAATAACATTCTTTACGTGATTTTGTTGTTTCCGCCAAATAATAGGTACGGCGTATTGAGGATTTTAATTTCCCATATACACTTTCTCAAATCAATTGTAACAAGTTCCAGTTATGTAACAATGTTTTGGACACACTTGTTTTCTTTATTACAAATTTTGCAACCAAGGTAGTGAAAATAAGTTGTTTTTTTTTAATTTTATAGACTTTTCCCTTTGGGATTTTGTTAGATGATTACGACACTGACGTCTTTCCTTTTTATCCACGTTGAACGCAGAGATAAAGTCGTTACACCGACCAACAATAACATATTACTACCTGCTTCAAAGGAACTACAACACGATACTAACTCCACTCAGTATACTTTTAAAAACTACAATAATAAATTCATCAGTTTATTATATTTTAAGATTTACAATTCTTTTCAATGCAAACTTTCCCTCCTGTGCTCGGATACCTGCAAGGGATTTCCGGTAATGAAGTTGTACTTGACACACACAATAAGTTTAGATATTAGGGAACTCGCCAAGTACAAACATTATCAAACATAATATTATGTTTTAACCGGTATATAACATTTTATGTGGTATCAATTCTACAAAATATAAGTAACAAAGCCTTAGTATATACCGCATTGCTATTATTTTTTGCCATAGTCGGGAATTGAATATAAATAAAAACTGAGACTTAATAGGCAAATTTAAAGGACATATTCGGCTTCTGTGTACAGTCACCAGAGGAAAAATCACGTCCCTAATGTTATTGTATCAGATGCGGTTTAGCGCTGTATCTCACGGAGCGAATCGAGCACTGTACTTGGCAGGTGCACCAGACAACGCTTGTCAGAGGGTGTGCTGCGGAAAATAAGCAGAAACATTTGTTTCAAAATAGGAAAAATAGAACATATAAAACTCATATTGACGGTTTTATGTGAAACCGGATGGAAAAAAGAACAATTGATCTCATGTTTTTTAATTTCAATCTATTTTTTTTATTTACTACAGCAAACAAGGACAAATGTTTGTGACATATGCCAATAGCTTTCATAAAAGTATTCGACAAATTTCTGTATTTTATTAAAACTGTGTTTTTTATAACTACTGTAGAATCAATTAAAATAAAAAACTGAACAGAAGCTTATTACAGAGCTCAAGATTTGAAGTAAGCGTATTTGCTGAACAATTTCTTTATACAGGGAATGGAAATTTAAAATGTGATAAAATTTCAAAATATAAAGATACAAATTTGTGCTCCAAGGTAACGAGCATATTCTAATGTTACTTTATAACTATTGCATCATAAATGTTACGCCGTAATTCCTTTGTTTCCAATGATTACCCTCCCCCCTTCGCAGCCTTTTCCTATCTGCCCACGCCAGTAGGTTGGCCAACTGTTCTTGTTAGCTATTGGCTGGAAATGTGACGAATTTAATAGAAACCGGTGTAGTATATATATATATATATATATATATATATATATTACTATGTATATATGTGTGTGTGTGTACCTTTATTGGTATCAATATCTTAATTTTTGAAACGATAGAGCAGGCTTTTATTACAGTTAATGCTTTAATTAACGAATCCGTAACGGCTTAGTGCTAAACACGTGTTACGGCAAATTGACACGCCTGTTAAAAAAAAAAAAAAAAAAGGCAAATAAACATTCAAATTCATTTCTCAAGAGTGTCTTCTTTGAGCTTAATACAGCAACATTTCAATTTTTATTCCCTTAGAACTGTACATAGTACACGTTTACAGCACAAATGCGCTCTTCATTCGAAGAAAGTTCTTCCCCCCTAAGCAAAGTGGGAACTTTTCGAAGTCCAGCTTGTGCTCTTTTGCCATTAACAGACGTCCTGATAGAGAAGCACATTTTTGCGCGCCAATCTTGGTCCCTTTTGCATCAACTCTCTATGCAAACTGTCCGATAATCTTGCGTAATAACAGACAGGCACTGTTTTACTCTTTTAAAACAGTCGATCATAATAATGCCCCATGAGTCCCCCCCCCCAAAAAAAAAGATATTTTCACACCGACAAAATGGTTTCAACTTTTTTCGGCGCACTTTCACCTTGGTCAACCAAATGTTTTGACTGCCGATTTGTCTCCAAAGTGTAGTGGTGGATCCAATTTTCATCTACAGTCACAAAACTACACCAGAAGTGATTCAGATTATGCTGAACTTTTCCAAACACGATTTTGAAATTTTCTTCCTTGAGCATTTGTGGCCTGGAGTTAACAAACACGACAATCCTATGCAGAACTTCATGCCGGATATTATGTACCGTTCATATGAGATACCTACGATCTCGGCAATCTCACGACTCTTAATGCGACGTTCTTATATCACGATACTATAAACTTTATCGTCCATTTCTAGAAGAAACCTCAAATCGGACGTCCGGAACGTGCACCATCTGCAGTGCTCGTACGACCACGTTTAAATTAATTTATCCAGTAATAAACGATCTAGAGTGCTGATGCACAATTCCCATGAACTTCCTGCAGCTCAATTTGTATGTGTGCTTCAGTCAACTTTTTAAAATAAAATGTTTTATCACTGCACGATACTCGTTTTTTACCCATTTCTACGAACCGGTTACACCAATCACTTAAGATAGCTGCCAACAAAGAACTGCGCGTTGCATCTGTTTGAAATTTTGAGTAAAATAGTTTCAATGATCACGCTTACCAATAGTCATGCCGCTTAACAAAATCTACCACCATTTCGTTGAAATTTATCAAATTTATCAATCTTTCCTTATGTTACTCGAGAGTGTGGTGGCAATATTGAATGAACTCATTGAGAAGTAAACCAACCTGTAAAGAGATTTAAGAACAATAAAATCAAAGATATCCAGGCAAGTTGTTTCCCCCTCTTTTTTAGTGGTGTTTAACGCCCGTTTTTACTCCTGAGGCACCAGAGGCGATGGACATTGATGATACATGAGATGATATGGGAAAGGAATTTTTATAAGGAAGGAAACGTTCCAGGTTTAAGTTTAGGGTACCTCCCCGGCATTTGCATTTGCATTTGCCATTTATGAGGACTGAGGAAAATCTCAGTCCTGGCTGGATTCGAACCTCAGACTTCCCCCTCACGAGTCCTCGCCTTAACGACCTCGGCCACCCGTGCCGGTGACCGCTGGTGATGTTAGGTCCATCTACAGAACAGGGTGCCCGACTAAATATCGGTAAACAAAAGTTCTTTCGCGTGCAGTACATTTCAGTTTCAATGTATGTACCTCCGTTTAAAACAGTGATTGATTCGTATCACTGTCAAAGTTCTTATACTTCGCATCTTGCTGAATATAACTATTTTTTTTTCGGTACAGTTTTTATTGAAGATCAAAGTTGCGAATGTATTTATCCATTTTTTTAACATAAATGAACATTTTTTTCTAGCACCGTCGACATTTTACTTTTTCACCTTTAATTACCACCTTCGGGTGAAATTGTGGAATGTGTATAAAAATTATACCTCACATTCTCCTACGCTGGAGAAATAGAATAATAAAACGTAATTGGAAAGGCATTATATGAGTGCTAACTTTTATTCGCACTTTAAAACTTTTTGATCAAACGAAATATTGACTTCCCCCCTCTTTGTAGCGAGCTAGACATCATTAATAATTAATTTTTACCATTAGAATTCCGTTTCTTTTGTCTTTCCTTTTTCCTCCGCGAACAATCGAGTTACAAGAGGGTAATAAAATTTTATTATAATTGGTATTATTGAGAGCTGCCTTTTAAAGCTTCAAGGAGAGGGAATTGAAATTAATTGTTCATTGGCCTGTGTGTTAGGAGGTATAAATAGACCCTCTCGTTAGATTGTAATGATCGATAGACTGACATAGACCTTTTGGATTTAAGCACCATTTTGATTCGCTAGGTTCATTTAAAAAATTCTCGGAATGACCAACAACTTGCAGCAGTTTTGTAATCAAACCCCACAATCTTCCATATAAACGTTTGTGCAATATTACATGAACTGGTCTGTAGGTATAGCTGTTTATTGCAGGGTATATGGAGACTACAAGAATGCACGGTATACAAATTAGAAATCAATTAAGAAGAACTCAATGCAAAATTTTATTACGCCACACAGGGGCAGTTAGACCACACCTACAATGACTCTATTGGTGTCAACAGACATCGGACCCATAGACTTATTAGTAAAATTAAGAGGAGTGAACTATTGGATTAAGAAAAAGAATTATGGAGAAGTGGAAGAAACAATAAGTGCATGATGTAACACCAGAGCAGAGATAAAATTTATATGGCAACTAGAATGGAATAAAATCAAAGAAGGAAGACGAACTGACAATATCTTTAAAAATATTATCCAAAGATTACAGCCAAGGCATGTCAAACCTACCAGAGGATCGATACACTATTTGACATGCTCCTTATAAAAAAACTGGTACAAAATTAAAAGGATCCAAAGTGATACCTGCTTACGATGTGGAAAACACGGGGCATGTTTTGTTTGAATGTCCACGTTATAGGAAGAAATAAGAAATTTAAGTGGCCGTCGTGTAGCCTATGTTTTAAGGAACAAAGAATTATATAAACATCTGAAACCCTAGCCCATAAAATAGCATGGGAAGAAAAGATTCCAGCTGCAAGTGAAGAAGACGGGGCATTTAGAAGATCGGAAAAATTAAGAATATTAAATACATACAACCAGAAAAAATTATATACCATCCAACTTGATCACGTTAGAAGAAGAAGAGGGAGAGGAAGGAAAGGGAGATGTAGAGGAAGAGGGAGAAGAAGTTATATACTAAACAAATCTACAGTTAGAAGAAAGAAGGTACAGCGAGAAGAAAAGGAAGAGGGAAAGAAAGAGAAACAGGAGCTGAAGGTTTTGTTGGGGACCTCAGTGAAGATGCAGAGGATGGGAGTTAGAGGAACTTGGGAGGAGAAATATAATAAAGATTGAGAGGGTATAATATATTGAAGTGTAGTAGATATGGGTGAAGTTAAGTTAGTGGTGAAAATTGTAAGAATAGTTTTAAACTTGTAATAATGTGAGTATAAAGTATAAATAACCAAATGCAATAGAGAAGTGTAAAGTGTAGTGAAGTATGAAATACATATAATAAAGTTGTTATAATAACTACTATAATTATAATTAATACTGCTAGTGATATTATTATTATTATTATTATTATTATTATTATTATTATTATTGTTAACGATATCAAAGCAATGAATTGGTAGGGTAAATGTTGCATTGATAAATGTCAATTAAGTTTGCAAACAAAGAATATAATTAGTGTTGTAAAAATTAGCTAATATAAGATATAAATGTGAAATTTACACAAATATATTATAAAAGTGATATAATATAGAAAGATGATATGAAATAATAGGGAAAATAAACACATATAAGATCAATATATAGACAGAAATGTGTGCGTGCGTGCGTGTGTGTGTGTGTGTAAAGTAAAAGTATGCAAGAAATGTACTGACAGTTTCTACCGGTAAACAGTAGTTCAATAATTTACAGTTAAAGATTAAGTGGAAGTAGTAACCGGTTTCCAGCAATTAGGAAGAAGTTTGTTTTTATCAAATTTGTTATTTTTATTATTTTAGTAAATTTCTAATTGTAACCTAGGTAAGAAAGGAATTTGGTAACTTACAAATAAAGTGTAAGGGTTTGCAATACACGTCCCGGTGTAGGAAACAAGATATGGCGTATTTCATATTTATTATTATTATTATTATTATTATTATTATTATTATTCAAAATCCTAATATGTTTTTATAATAAATTGATTTGTATTCCATTGTATCGGCATTAAGCTTTCATGTTTCAAAAATGCATTTAATGAGATATTTTAAAACATTCAATTGAAAACCTAGACAATTGACAGTAAAGAGCTCGGTCTTTTATTCCAGACGTATGCTAAAGCTTTAATAAGGTTGGAAGAGATTTGAAAATGATCCAAGCACAGAGAGTCCCACCAGACAAAGAAATGTGTCAAAAGTGGAAGCCGTGGTTACGTGACGTGAAACTAAATCAAGAATTACGTCAGAAGAATTGGAATGCTCGTTAGGTATAGAATGACAATCCTTCACATGCTATTATCGCGAGAAACCAAGAATGTCATATCTACTGGCAAAGCCGTTTTCTGAACGCATCCAAGCGGCAGTTGGCAGTTATCGATCAGCACTCGCAGAGAGAGAGACTGTTCATATGCAGGGAAGTTGAAAACGCTCGGAGCATCCCCGCGTTTCTGTGTTACTGGGTTAATATATTCCTTTACAACTCATTTCAGTGTGCGCGATTCCACGTTTCAAAAACCAGTTCACATGGAACAGAAACTCGCCTTGTTTATTAACCACATACAAAGCGCAGTGATGCCAACCACCTAAATGTTACTACTACACTCCAGTCTTTCCGAAAAATAATTACTCCGTGGGAATATTAGCGCTGCTGGGTATCTGAGCACTTATGCACTATTGAAAATGGATTAAAAAGAACTCTTGAAGCCTACCTTGTTGCTATGTTTTAAGTTTATTTGATGAAAACGGTTGATAACCATTATTGATCTGGCTTATAAAATTGGAACGTTACTGAAACTAATGCGTCTACATACTGTCAAACCTAGAAACTAATAACCTTACTGAAATTAACACGTCTTGATAGTCTCAAAGCTAGAAACTATTAAACAAAGAAGTTGATAACAATTGTAACAACTTGAGACCGCAAATTGCTCTCTCAGAATGCAGTAGTTCAATATTTAAGAGCACAAAACACACAAAATGTAATAATATAATGTTAGAATGATAATACATAGATATACAATACTATGTTTTATGTTTGCACGTAAAATTTCATATTTTTTATGATCCAACACATTTAGGAAAGGGAGAGCAGATATGTTTATCAGCTGTTCCCAAAATTTGTTGATCGTGGGCTCTCTTTAAAGATCTTTCACTGTCGGGGGGCCCTAATATTTAACGCAACGTTTAAAATCCTAAGTTTGTTTCTTATGTGTATTTCCACACGGTGTTCCAGAACTGCATACATTTTCTTTTCAAGGTGTATTATATCTTTGTGTAGTTTACAAAACGATTATTCAATCGATGCAAAGTAATTAGTGCGCACTTTTCTTCTTATTATTTGTACAGCTGTATTAAGAATAATTTATTTTATTTGTTAGTGACTCTGAATTGCCAAAGTTATTGTCAGTTCACGGGAGTAAATTATTTAAGCAATGGCAGTCAGTGAATCAAAGAAAACAAATTTTAAAGAAAATATATGTTCGAATTATTTGTAGCATGTCCATAGTAGCAACTTTTGACGATGTTAAATCAAACGTTACTTTTACCCAAACCTTACGGTGTAATGTTAATTATGTATTCAGGAAAGTATACGGCAACTCTGGGACATGTGTATGTATTACCGCTGTTAATAAAGACGGATAATATTTTTTTTACAACATACTTTTACTAATCTGCATCATTTTTATGGTTTTTCTCAAAGTTTGTTGCAATGCACATGTCACAGCGTTCCTGCCAGTCTTTAAAGACAAGCTGGAAACCATTTTTGACAGGTCCTTCAGAATCGTCTCTGTGTTTCATCACAGCTTATAATGGAAAATGTCTCTTAGGAAGGTTTCTTCAATTTGGAAAAAATGAGAAAAGTCTCAGGGCCTAAATTGGGCTATAGAGAGAGTGAGGGGCACACTTCATATTCATGTTTGTGATATATTCAGCAAAAATATTTGCAATATGCGACTGTGCATTATCATGTTGCATGGAAATATGGACTTGCAGAGTTTACAGGACATACGAGTGTAGGTCCATAAGTTTCCGTCTTCACAAAATCCTTATCTGGTGTCATAACTTATCTCATAAGTACGTAACTTCCGCCCTGCTGTTTTCAGTTGTTCATATATAGCTGCATAAAGAAGGCTATGTGAGAAGATTGTGACATGTTCAAAACGGAGTATCGAGCTGTTATTAAGTTTTTCAAAAAAGAATTTACTTCAAATGAAATTAAATAGTGATTGGACGATGTTTATGAGGAAGCCAAGACAGAGTTGGTTTTTGTGAAGAACGGGGCTCTAAATGCAAACCAATATATTGCGGAAATTTTTCAGGAGCATGTTATCCCCTATGTTCCGTATGTTAACATTAACAATGATTTCCACTTCATGCATGACAATGCCCGCCCACATTGTGACACAGTACTTGCGTGAGGTGGGATTCAGGCACAAGTTTGGCCAGCACAAAGTCCTGACCTCAACCTTATTGAACATTTTTCGGACATAGAGGAAAATGTTCGTTAACGTGTTTCTGAGATTCTGAATGAACTTTGGGAGGCCCTGCATGTGCAGTGGGAACCATATCACAAGAAAACCTAAGGACCTTGATCTGCATCATGCCCGTAAGGTTGCAAGTAGTGATACAAGTCAGAGGAGGAAACACCCGCTTACTTCTGAGAATGTCACCGAGTGTTGAAAGGTGTGTCATTGTGTTACCAATGCAGGTGTGTTACTTTGTGTTACCCTACAGGTAAAAACGAGATAATTATGAAATGTAATTACATGTTCATACAATAAAGGAAAGTTTAGACTCAAAAATAATATTCAAATACATAAGAGTGGTAGCAAAATATTAGGAAAATATATATTATTCAAAAAATGAACAGACTTGTAATAACTCGCATGCAAAAATTCTGAAAATTAAAAATATTAAAATTTGTTGTACGTGTTGCGATTTTGTTGCATCTCAGTGTAGTGTAACACATTCTGGATAAGCATGTGGCTCGTAGTTCCATAAAACCCCGCTAGATTCATAGCTGAACGCACTATTTAGTATTCTCCCGCGCCACTGGTATTTGAGGATTATTGCGTTCATCTATATCCAGGGTTAGCGCAGATTATATGAGTTCAATTAGATTTTCACAAGCATTACTGGTAATTGGATGGAATATTTTAATAATTGAAATACAGAAACTAGCTCTCTATTCATTATTCAATATAATATGATTACTGGATAAACTTCTCTCACCGTGAATGTGGTTCGTAAAGGAATACGCTCTTTTTTCCACAACGTGTTCCTAAATGTGGTATCGAGGAAAATGTAGAAATAGCACAGTTCCAATTCTGTACCGTGTTCGGGAAGTTTTCGTTAAGTGGCAAGATTCACGCTCTGTCTGGACGCGCTGGGAGTATTCCCTCACAAGGTAGAAATTTCTGAAGTTTTAACCCTGGGTACCTAACTCATTGGAAAAGAGACGGCAGCTATGCTATAATGTTTTCCCTAGACAATATCGTGTTATTTTATCAGATACATTAACAAAGATTAAAGAAAATCTGTAGTAAGGATTATGCTGGAAAATTAATTTATTCCCTACAAGTGCTGTGCGGTTTTTCCGGCCGGCAGCCATGTTGGTAATCCCTCGTGGTAAAGCCACAACATAAAATAAAACCAGCCACGGTAGCTCACAACTTGTATTCTATAATTACCTCTCAGCGAATTCCCTCAACGAATTAAATCTTTGCGCAACATACGCACAATTATTAACATTACGGAAAGATATTATAACAAGCTGGTAATGTACCTCTGGGGTTGGTTGCAGAAAAGCCGCACGCTTAGCAATTAAAAACACAGAAACCTTTCAGGCATGCATTATACAAGTGCGAGGTAAATACACGCTGTGTTTGTAAACTAAGCGAGGAAACTGAACATGCGAATGCGTCCTGAAAACACAGCCCGACGGTACTGGGTTCGATTTCAGAGAGCAGCAGTGGCTGACTCCACAAATTATTTAATTAATTCACAAGTTCCGTTATACTAGTTATATTATATTACAATCAGTGATTTAGCATTTCCCACTAATAAATAAACTGGGACACTTCGAGCACTGAGAGTACGGTTAGTGTACTTAAACGTGTAGTGGAGAGATAGGGGGAGACACAAAATGCAACAATAAATCATTTTTGTATTGCTTACTAGTTTATCAGCATTTACATTACATAAATAACTATAACATTTAATAAAGTGTCAAAGGAAGAAATTTCCCTTTCTTGATGCCCATCAGATAAAATATCGCTCTTTTCCTTTTGGTTTTGTAACATTAGGGAACAATAGACATTTACCTTACCTCTAGAGTGAAAATATGTGCTTATTATAGAAAACGATGTGCTGATCCCCAAAAAAGCTTTGGATTTCTTCTATAGTTAAAACTATCCAAGAAAAAATAAATTCTGTAAATTTTAATTGATAATTTCGCTTGAATTTTATATTTTTAGCACATCGAAAAGTAATATTATTCAAAATAATATTAAAGTGAAAGTATATAAACCGATTAAAACAATAGAAATAACAAAACACTCATCTTTATAGATCCTAATCATGTTTGCTGCCTGGTGGTATCTTGTATCAGAATTATTGCCCCCTTCAGAAACCAGCAATAATCCCCCAATATTGCAGGCTCACAATGACCTTTATGACGTTTTCCCATGTCCTGATGAAAACGCTCTCCCACATACAGCACATAACTTTTCAGGAAAAAGTCTAAGTGTGAATGAAGGAAGTGCACTTTTAGTGTCATTTTACAGCTAATTTCTTTATAATATTGTAGTAATGTGTTCACTAAAGATGGATATTGTTCACCTTCAACCACTTCCTTGAAAGCACGTTTGTTAGCTTACTTTCTTTTAGAAACTTCCTTACGTGTGTGTCAAGGAAAATACCCTCCTTTAACTTTGTATATGTCAAATTGGGAAATAATTCTTGCAGGTAACAAAACCACTGCATTATCTATTGAATACTCTGATGAATTATTTCATTAATTGTTAGTTTCGCTATGAGAATATGGTCTTATTACTGATTACACATTTAGATAAATAATACGGGTTTTTATTAGCCAAACCTGATACTTTTACCAATGAAAAATAATGGTAATAGCTGTGGTTTTGTAGTTCCCATCAAACCATAGGCACGACGAATGGTAAGGATTTTTATTTCCCATATAACCACCTCCTCAAATTAGTTGTGACAAGTTTTGAGGCCCACTTTTTATCTTGATCAAAAAGTTTGCAACCAAAGTAGTGGAAAGTAGGCTGTTTTTGTTATTTCATAATTTTTCACCACGAAAATTTATGATTTAGGCCTGAATTTTCCACAAATATAATAAAAATTATCTGAATGATTACGACACCGAACAAATGAAAACTCCACTCAGCACAATTTTAAAAGAAACAATAAGTTTATCAGTATATTTATCTCTTAAGGTTTACACTTCATTTCAGTGCCAACTTCCCCTCCTAGCAAGGGACTTCCGGTAATGAATTTGTACGAGACACAATAGGCTTAGAGCAGAGGGAATTCACCAAGTACTAACGTAATATTATATTTTAAACTGAATATAATGATTTATTTGATATCCATTCTACTAAAGTAAATCAAATATAAATAAAATCTGATACCTAGCAGGCTAATTTAAAGGACATACTTGATTTCTGTGTCAAAATTTACAAGAAGCAGACATTACCAGAGTCCGACGTTTCAGACATTTATTTTGATTAAAATATACATGCAAAAATGTCCTTAAAATACTGAAAATTGACAGTAATATAATTTAAAGGGAAATTTATTAAAAGTGAAAACAGAGAGTAATATAACTAATTATTAATGAAAATAGGTATTTAATAATTTCTTTATAACACAAATAAAGTACTTAAGCTTACTTTTCTTGATTATAAGCAACTACAGAATGATTTTTCAAGGTATCAACTGCCATAGTCAGCTGCTTGTCAGAGAGAACATTTTTCATCATGACAAAAGAACGTTCTACTTCCACTGAAGTGATTGGAACATATTTAAAACAAACTATTTCGGAAGAACTCATACCAGTAACAACGCAACATTCACCTTTCAGAATATTATAGGGGAGTTAGGTTAGTACCTCTCTTACTTCCGTACTGAACATTAGGGACGGTTTATTGCACATCTTGCAATTGTTTGTTACATTTATACGGCTGAGAAGTTACCCCTATCACAAATTTCCTAGAATTGTCTGACGCAGATCACTTGCCAGGACTGTTCAAAACTACAGAACTTCCCTCATCCTCTCGATATTCTGATATTCTCGAAGTAGCCGCGCGTCCTTTCAAATGAATGAGTTTGAGTGCTTGAAAAGAAATAAATGTAAACAAGATTCTCAATAGATATTTTTGTGAGGTGAACATGCTTTTTAATTTTTATAAAATTTTTCATTTCGATATATTAACATTCTTTATGTGCTTTTTAAAATGTAAATAATAAAAAAATCCACAACGATGCAAAACTGGCCATAAATGTTTTTAAACCTTAAAATAGACAACAGAAGCCAAAAAGGCAAAATAAAAGTGGCCCTTCCGGCCCCAAATGTATGTTCATGACTGTTGAATACAGATAGAAAAGGCATTTAGCCTGACTTCCGGACTCTGGGCATTACTGTCCCGGAGATAAAAATCGTATTCCCTTGTGTTATGATACAACTATGTGGGATATCTTTTATCTGTTATGATACAACTATGTGGGATATCTTTTATCTGTTAGACGTACGTACGTAATTTCTAATACATATTACAATGGCATGTGTTGCCGGTTATTGAGAAACACTTAAAAATTCAAACTTCCGAGAAAAGCCCTCAATATGCCGACCACTTCGTTCATTAGGGCCAAAGTTCCTGGTGTCATTTCAGCTCTTGGGTTGATGTACTTATTGGAATCTCATTTGTGATATTTTAGTGAAGGAGGTGATAAAATATACATTTTTGCCTGTTCCCCCCATTTTTTTTTCTGTACTGAAGTCTGGGGCAATATCTATATTTATATCTATGTATGATATTTATAGATGCTAAATAATTAAGGATTAAGGTCTGGCACTTATTTTATAACACAGAGTGTGCTTGAAATTGCTTTTGCGCATGCGTATACTTGCAGTAGTTCCTCTTTTGGTTTCGGCTATTACAGCCATAGATGGCATTAAAAGCAAATTTTCATGCAAATGAATAGACGAAGAAAAAAGAAGCAGTTGTTTCTATAAGGCCAGCAACAGACGGCGACTGTTCCATAAAAATGCTCTATTTTTTATGATATTTCTCAAAGTTGTCCCGTTGAATGCAATGCAACTGTCCCAGTGTGTCTGCCAGACTTCAAAGACTTGCTGGAAACTATTTTTGACAGGTCTTTTAAAATCACCTCTGATATTTTCATCCCTACTTCTGATGATGGAAAACGCCACTCACGAAGATTTTTCTTCAATTTGGGGAAAAGGAAAAAGTCACACAGGCTAACTCTGGACTACAGGAGGAGTGAGGGACAAACTCATATTTATTTTTGTGAGATATCCAGTTTGTTGCCAATGATATGGCCTTGCAGAATTTTCAGGACATCTCTATAGTGTCACCCAGTTACAGTTGTGTGTGCAGGTGCCACATGCTGGTAAAGCATTCCTTGAACACAAAAAGTGAGTTGACCATAATATTACCAGCAGAAGCGACCACTTTTGTGTTGGTGATGATGGAAACTTTACACAGATCTTTGCTGTTTGCTCTGAGGGTCGAAATGATGTAGTCAAGTTTCATCAGCAGTGATTACCTTTGAAAGAAACTTTGCATCTTCCTGTTACATCATCTTCAACTGGGTGCAAATCTTCACACAAAGGCCAGTGAGTAGCATCCAGCGAAAATTTCAGAATTTCTGAAAATATTCTTAATATTAAATCGCCGCTTCTGTCTCATAAAACAGGAGCAGTGAGAATGCTTTCTTCTGTTAGAGCACAAACTGGAGTACCTGCTCCATCTTCCTTTGTACTTTATTGTCTCGCATCTTTAAATCCCTTGGAGCTGTGTTATAGGGAAGTCCTCTATAACATTGTATAGGCCTCAGCTAAAGATTTGTTGAGACGAAAGCAAACTTTCAGAGCAGCAAATGCTCTGTCACGTAGCACCTCCTGTTTTCTGTAGGCGGAACTGAACATGTCTCAACTTGCACACCTCTCACAGGTCGGAACCGGAAATGACAAAAATAAATGTTAACTTAGGTAACAAAATATTGTAAAGTTAAATTTTGTTTGTATAACAATTGTTCTTTATTGAGCAGTTTTCGTATATACACAAACTGAAATGTTGTAGAAGACGGAAGTGTTCTTATTTTAGGAAATGTAACCTTAAGATGCAGCATGGAAATCCTAAATGTATATATACTTTAGAAATATTATTTTAGCTTAGAAGCATTCATGAACCAAAAAAGTATCACTTTTAGCAGCCCTGTTTTCAGTATGCCAGCCGGAACTTGGTCATAATGAGGGCTGTGCTCTCTTGGAATTTCTCGATAGTTCTGGAGGTTTTTAGTCACTTACATGAGAGCTACGTCGCTTTCATATTTCTAGTTCTTTACCAGCTGAACGTCCCAATGCTGCCATCTACGCTCAGCGTTAGGTTACTGTATTATTTTAAGAAGAAGTTTATTTTTATTTGTTTTTCTTATATCATTAAGAATATTTGAAAAAGTTTAAACGTACTGTATTTAATGTACTAGTAGAGTCAAAAAGAAACTCAACATGTATAAATTTAATTACAAAGGAAATGAAACCTTTTGCACAAAACTACCTTTAGAGTAAACCGCCTCTCTGTCAGCTTTCGAAACAACCGCACTATTAATTTTTGGTCACTTGCTGCAGAGCGCGCATTATGTCTTTGGTAGAAGGGAACCTCCACCTTTGGGCAGGTTTTTGTCCCGCGGAAACAGACAGTATTGAGCAGAAGCAAAATATGGAGAGTACGGAGGATGAAAGACAGGTATGGTTTGCTTTGCGAGACATTTGTTCGTTTGGAGCGACCGGTGCGATGGGACGTTGTCTTGATGACAGAACCTATTCTTTCCTTGCCGCATATGAGATCTTTTTGTCTCACTGAATCACGAACATACCTAAGAGAAGCGACGTTGGTGTCCTTATTGACAATTTGACCTGCAGACATGAATTCGAAATGTGCCAGGTTTGGTCACAACCGATCAACCACTTCTGCGCTTCCAGGAAGACACATTGTGTGCCTGACGTTGATCCGTTTCTTTTTGACTTTATTAGTAAAATAAAACCTATGTGTTACAAATATTATAATGTCATATTTTTTATAATGTTTGCACATGCGATAGTTATTTATCATATAAATCTCTCTTAACACATATATCATTTTGACAGCTATTAATATTTATAAGTAAATTAGTAAACATAAATTATATTTATTTCAGTTACTCTGAAACACACCCCTTTTTATATTGTCTACTTAGGGAACCACATCAATTCTCCTTTTGATATCACCATTTTCATTCTCAGTTCAGAAACTATGACAGAATCAGACATCAGTTTTTTACGGGCGTTATTGTTATAACAACACCCAGTGTTTGTGCAGTACTCCGTCTAAGATACTCCAGACAGTGGCGGCCGACTTCATAATAGCTCAGAGGCGCCTGCTTTTGTTGCCGCATGCTAAGAATGAAAACACTTGCTCTCTAAAGTCGGTTGTGACATGTAAATTGTATATTACATTCTTGTTTCTATTATTATTATTATTATTATTATTATTATTATTATTATAGTTGGTTTAGTTTGTCTTTATATGTCCTACAAGGTTACTCCATTGCTATCGTTTTCATCTTCTTGTTATGTTAGACTATTTTGTCAAACGATTTGACATAATTAATTATGACATTTTCGTGTTTGCCATACTCACCTTTCTTTACACTTTTAGTCTGTCTCTGTCTTTTTTATTCTCTCAATATCTGTTATGTTCTATCCTCTCATCTACTGTAATTTCCATTCTCATCTCCTCCCTTTACCACCACGGGAGGCCGAGGTCGTTAAGACACGGACTCCGAAAATCTGGGGTTCGAATCCCGCCAGAACTGTCCTCCCTTAGTGAGGGTTTTTTTTTTCCAGATTTTCCTCAGTCCCCATAAATGACAAATGCCGGGGAGGTATTCTAAACTAAGACCTGGATGGCTCCCTGTAATGCTTTCCTAATATATCATTTCATCTCATGTCCACATGTCTCAGCAGTAAAAACGGGTGTTAAACACCTTAAAGCACAAAATTCTCCCTTGACCGCCAAGGGTTGTCCAGATCGTTAAGACGCAGATTTGTGAGTGGCAGGTCTGAGGCTCGACTCCCTCCAGACCTTCCTCCCTGACTTCGCGATAAATTAAATAATCCTTTCCCAGTTTATCATTTCATCTTGTGTATCATTAATGTCCACCCCTTGTGAGGCCTCAGTAGTTAAAACAGGCTTTAATTATATTAAAAAAGCACTCCCTTTTATTTTCTTCCATTTTAATTTTATTTTGATTATTTCTTATTTAGATTCTATTTTTGTTTTATCTTTTTTGGCATAATTTCTTTTGTTTTATATTTTTCCTGACTTTCTCTCCTATCCCCTTCTTCTCTTTTCTAATCTTTACTCTTATCCTAAAGTTTTCAGTTTTCTCTTCTTCGTCGGTTTTTTCTTCCATTTCTATGTTGCTTTCACCTTTATTGCTCTTTCTTCTCTTGTATTATATTTTATATATATATTTTCTCTTTTCTTTATCGCTTGGGTCTCTCATCAATACTTCTTCTTTGCTTTTTTCCCCTTCTCTTCTCATTTCTCCACTCCTGTTCCCCTAGTAAAGTTATACGGCCTTCATCTGAAATCGAAATTCCTACTCCCACAATAAGCAACATGTTGCATCCTGGAATTATTTCAGTCAAAGGGTTGTTCGCCCCATAGTTTGCTGTTAATATTTTAAATTGTGTAGCGGTGTCCCAGTTTTTAATACTGATTATTATTGATAAATTGTTTGAGAGTGTATTTATAATTATATTCCTTGTCCGACGCTGATATTGCCATTTGGAACTTTGAGTGCAACCATAGTGCCTTACCCATAGATCGATGTAACATCTTGGATATACGAGGGACACTAGATAAGACAACAAACAATGAATACTTATAGAGAAATGTTTTGTTTATTCATTTTCTCACAGTTATTCCCCCTGGCACTGTATGCACCGCGCCATCCTCTGGAAACGCCGTTTCCGGCACTGCAGATGCTGCAATCGCTTCTTCGGGGCTAGAAAATCGGTGACCTCGAAGTCGGTTCTTCACAGCAGGGATCAGGAAAAAATCGCATGTTGCCAGATCGGGACTATAGGATGGATAAGTCATTAGGTTTGCCTCAGTTCCTTGCAGCAATTCCATTTTTACATTAACGGTGTGAGCTGATGCATTGTCATGGTGCAACAAAATGTCCCTTAGTCTTGTCTTTGGACGCCATTCTGGGATTTTCTGAAAAATGTTCGGAAAACAAGCTTCTGTGTATCATTTTGCAGTAACAATTTTCTGATTTTCAAACACAATGTTGCCACGTGACCACTTTTGGAGAAAAAGAGACAGCCGTTTTCTTTCCCACACTCCTTGGCCTCTTGACTTTGACGGGTGATTTCCCTGAGAAAACCCAAATGGAGGACTGGCATTTCGCTTCTGGATCAAACTGATACATCCATGTTTCGTTACCAGTAACAACATCTGAAACACGGCCAGACTGCCTACAGTTAAATCTTTGCAGTGTTTCTTTGCATCATTCCACCCTGTGGAGCTTCTCCGCTTCAGACGAATTATGAAGCATCTTGAAGAATTTTTTACACTCATGTGTTCATGAAGGATGGTTGAAACACTCGCCGAACTAATCGTTAATGCCAGCTGAATGTTCTTGTAGGTTAGTCTTGGATCTTCCCTGATCATTGTTTCCACAGAGGTGCTGTTCTTCTCAGTCACTACTGTTGTTGGTCTGTCACTCTTCATCTTTAAGTGATTGCCGCCCCCTCTTTAGTTCTCCAAACAGAGGAACACAGTGGCACGTGAAAGAGTACCCGAGAGCCCCTCCCCCTTAAAAAGCTCAAGTGACTGCGTTTCATTTAAGTCACATTTGAAATCGTACAAGATCATCACACGAAATTCTCTTTCTGAATCTTCATTGTACTTATAAGACTTTCCAGACTTAAAACATAAAATGCAGCAAAATGAATGACACTACAGAACTCTGCCTGCTACCATGGCAACACCAATGATTCAACAATTTTGATCCACCAACAATATTTCCCTAAGGTTGGCCAATGCTCCATGTCTCAATATTTATTAGTGACCCCCGTATGAATGAGGCAGATACTGTATACGTCACCGAAAAAGTAAAAATGTTTCTATATCCGCACTTCTCTATTGTATTATTGGATGGATGGTCTGGGGCAGAGGGGGGTAATTTTAGTACTTAAGTCTTGCTCGCAGTTGGCCCTTTGTGCCCCCACCCCAGTGTGATGAGTCAAACAGCGCGCGATCAGGATCTGGAATCAATCCCTAACATGTCCGTCGTCAATGCAGGTAGCAGTTTGAGAGAGGCCTTTCAGCGGGCAGTTGTGTGTTACTCCGTTAGTTTTGCCTCACTTAATATTGTGTTCAGGAATGTACGTGAAAAGTGGTCAGACGATTCGCAAGCAAATACTTACACAACCGTGTTACAGGGAGAGTGACTTGTTAAAAAGTTACGAGAGATTGAGTTTTTCGATAACAACAACCGTGTTCCGACCTCTGTTTTCTTATAGAAGAAAAGTTAGTTGAAATAAAAGTATTTCCTATGCAGATTCTGGCTATGTATTGCAACTGAGGGGCATCATTTTCAATATTTATTATATAACACAAGTTAATGCATATTATTATCAGTTGTAAACATAGTATAAGTTTGTGCTTTCAGTAAAAAATATAAATACAAACATGTGCGACGGATCTGTTTACTTTTTTCGTTCCATCAGCTGCGCTTTCCCAATTAGCAGCCGCTCTCAGGCGGCACGTAACTGAAATAACCTCTACGTACATAATTTAACCAAACTTGTTGAATTGAATGTTATTATGTCTATTTTATTTGGAATAATGTGTGATGGTATTTCACAACATAAAAGTGTGAATTGCAAGTTTAGTACCTATATTTTTGTTTACTAATGTGATCGCGTGTCCCTGTTTAAACCCTTGAAATTTTGGTCGTTTTGCTGTTCAATGAAACTTAAAATTGATTGTGAAATGCAACACTAGGCACACGTGTTACATGGGCAATGCTTGAGAGAGAACGTAAAGTAAACTACAAGTTGGGTTGGAGCAAGTCAACCATAGACTAACATCTCCCAGCTTGTAGCCGACCGGGATATACAGCCCTCTCCACTCATTTGTTGTTCGGACGTCTGGAATTGAAAACATAATTATCCATGTATGAGAACTGTCATTGGGTATCAGCTGTATTTTGCTGAACATTACAATCTCTTCAAGCATGATCACAAAGGCCTGTTCCTGTCTCTGAATGCGCATGATGGATGGTGGAGGTTCGAAAGCAAACTACACTGGCAGCGCTGCTTTTTGGGCAGTTGTGAACCATTTTAGGTCGATGGCCAACTTTCCTGTCAGTCAAGAAATAAAGATCCAAAACTCTAACTGACATACAAATAATAGCTACAATGAATGTTGTACCAAATATTTTAATTATTTGCATGCGTGTCAGGTAAAGACTTCAAATGTCTATAAATGTTATAAAATCCCAAATCAAACGTCACAAATGTAAGGTGACTCGTCTGATAATCATTAGAAATGTTAACCCATAAACTCCTCCTGCAATTTCCAAGCGATCTGTATTGTTAGCTTACTGTGTGCATAGTATTTAATCAATATTTTACATCTTAACAGAATAAGCTGCAATATCTTTTCCTCGTATAAGTATCTTTTACCTTTCAAGCTTACCCTGTGTTGTTCCTCCCCCTCGGAGCCGCCTTAGTACAGAAATATAAAATACAATTATGCCAATCGCATAGAAAACTACAATTTTCTTATCATAAAAAGCGGTTTCTTGTATACAGTTTGGATTTTCAGAACCCCAATAGCTAGTGTTGTGTTTACATGACCATTCTGATAAAACCACGTCTATCTGAAAGCAACAAAAGCTGTGATTCGATTAAACCCTCAGTCACTGATGAAAGAAACCACTCACAATAATGTAAACCTGCTACGGGATCAGATAATGGTCATGTGTACACCTGTAAGGTTTTGCTTTATGCGCATAAGACACTGAAACGTTTACTTGTGTTAATTTCGGTAGTGATTTTGTTGGTGAACGTTCAGGATTTGCCCCAGTTTTGTCTTGCGTTAAAACCATGTTTGTTGTTTTGCACTGCACCAGTAATATTAAATTTACTCGCAAGATTGTGAATTGCAGCTCTGAGAGAAGGCAAATTTTAAGAGAACTTCTGGATAAATTCCACAAGAACGCGAAGGGCTGATTCGTCTTTATAATAACATTTATGCACAAAACTACAATGCGATCAGTTGTGATTCCCCCCGCGCCGCTGGGTTTTTCCTGTGAGCGAGCTCCCACTTTTTACCTAACCGTGGAGGGGGTAGCAAAACTGGTTACTTACTTGTTTACCTTGATGACTATCGCAGCTGTTCTTGGGTGTGTGTTGTGTTGTTTGTTTCTAATTCAACAGTATACCTAAAGTGTATTATGACTCGTGTTTTTATGTGTTTATATGTACTATTTATGTACGTTAACTCAGTGATGAAAGAATCAAAGGACCAACTTTTTTTGAGCGACCTGTGGACTTTCTTATTTCCAAAAGTAAAATTCACAATGAAAGGAAGAAGATTCGACTCAGTTGAAGAGATGAAAGTAAATTCACATACATAATTTCGCGTAAACTCCAAATACGTGTATCAAAACTAATTTAATAAGCTAAAACGCCGTTGGGAGGGGTGCATGAATAGAGGGGAAGATATCTTTGGGGTGATAAACCTGAGTAAGATGCAGGTAAACCCAAATATTAAAATATAATTTAGTTATTTTTGGACAGACATTGTAGACAACTTAAAAAAAGTTCAGGATTCCGGTTCTATAAAGAGATACTGTGAGAAGAAAACAGGTTTAAATGGAAAACAACCGCATTAACAATGCAGAAGCATTACAAGACGCTGCAAAGAAAATCTACGCCTTGTAACAAAATAAATGGACATTTCTAAACTTATAGAACGAATCATAAAATTGAAACGTTGCCTTATAGTCCAAGAATTGCAACCCTTGAGGACGCAAGCACAGTGAACTTTAACAATTTGATATTGACGCGATTTATTCACGAAGTTCTCTTGCAAGATGTCTAAGGTTGTAAATTCACAGAAACTTGCATGCAGAATTTTTTATGTATTTATTTATCATTTAGTT
The DNA here is from genome assembly GCA_030762175.1 of Metallyticus violacea. Taxonomy (NCBI): domain Eukaryota; kingdom Metazoa; phylum Arthropoda; class Insecta; order Mantodea; family Metallyticidae; genus Metallyticus; species Metallyticus violacea. The sequence continues at coordinate 6,176,946 of CM060842.1, read as the reverse complement.
AGTTGATGACAGACATCAGCAATATTGTACAATTTTAATAATAATTGTTTTAGACCGGGACATTTAGATAATTATTACCGGTTATTTAAAAAGTGGCCTGGACATAACATGGAAATACAGCTAATAAAAATCTGTTACTTAAGTTTCTCGAAATATTTTCTGGTTCTGTCAAAACGGTCAGCGAAATGTGAAAGATACAGAAGATGAGGCACAATTAAGGGAAAGACGAATACCAGACATGAGGACAGAGCAATAAAAAGGGACATTAAGAGAACAGTAGCCCCGACGAGGGGATGAAGCCACTAGCATTAAGATTCCCTCAAAGAAACCCCCATCACCCTCTCTCTACCAAACTTGGAACCACTTACTTTTTACTCCACTCCCCTTCAGCTCAAGGGAGTGTGTTTAAGGGTAGTAACTCTCGTTTGTTTCATCTAAGAGAGATGCATTTTAGCCTGTAACATGTTCAGTGCAGCAGTAAGTCTATACCCAGGATTTTGGGACATACATACAATTTTGCATGATTATTTTTACTTTATATTTTTATGAGTCTTAATTATAATAAATATCGTCTATCAAAAATAGTACAGGGATGTTCTACAACGTATTTTAAATATCCTTATACTTTTGATGAAGTTCCTCAAAAGAGTCTTCGTTGGATGCAATTCACCTGTTCCAGCGTTTCTGCCAGTCTTCAAACACATGCTGGACTCCACATTGACAGATCCTTCAGAATCGTCTCTGCAGCCTTCACCGCTGTTTCTTATGATGGAAAATGTCTCCCACGAAGAAGTTTCTTCAATTTGGGGAGAAGGAAAAAGTCACACTAGTTAAATAGTGTGGGGGAAACAACCTTTGCGATATTCGGCCATGCAGTATATGTTGCATAGAAATGTGGCCTTTTGCAAGTGTGTAATGTGGCCTTGCAGAGTTTTCAGGATGTCTCAGTTGCAATTGTGTGTCCAGGTATGACAGCCTGATCAACGATTTCTTGAATATTGAAAAATAAATAAGATGACCATAATTTTCCTAGCAGAAGCAACCACTTTTTTATTTAAGGTGTGGATATTATGAACATTTCCGTACAGAGCATTGCTGTTTGCTCTCAGAATCAAATGAAGCAGTAATCAGCAGTGATCAAAAAATCTACACGTGAATGTCCTTTTGTATTGGAACCCACTGAGCACAAACACTTCTCATGTGCAACTTTTCAATTACCAACACGTGGGTGACATCCAGTGAACTTTTCAGAATTTCTGAAATATTCGACATACCTCTTACATAATGACAGCAGCGGTGTTAAAGTTTTCTTCCGTTAAAGTGCCAGTCATCTCAGAGCTGTGCCGTAGGGAAGAACAATTCTCCATAGGCCTCCTGTAATATTCCTTAGGTCTCAGCGGAAGATTTATTGAGAAAATAGCAGAATTTCAGAGCAGCATATTATCCGTCGCGTTTCACCTCCATTTAGTTACTGACAGAACTGAACATTTCTCAACTTGTACACCTCTCACAAGTAGATATCTGGGCAATAACAATTAAACTTATTACGTCAAAAAAGTCAGCAATCTTGCTCAGAATATTAAAATTGTACTTTTTGTTTACAATCATTAGGTTTAGCACACATGCATTTCCCATTTAATTTTCAAAATAAGGGAATAGTTATTGAAAATATATTATCTCCCTCTTAGGCCATAGACATTTTTTTTTTTACAAAAATTCAAGAATACCTTTATCTTGAAAAAACATTGTGATAAATAGTATGAATGTTGTCAGATCAAGAGCGTGAAAGACACTTAAGCTTGAAAATATCGTATGTGCTTATTATCCTGTCGTAACTTTCTTCCCGAACGATTCACAGGCCTTCCAATTCGTCGTGAACCGCCGTTTTATAATATCTTTGATCTTAAACATTTTCTAAAGCCATATAATTAACAGCTAAAAGTTAAATTCTGATTGCTGGAAATAAAGATTATGACGAAATTAAAATAAAGTTAGCGGCTTATTAAAATGTATACTGATGCTTTAAGTGACAGCTAAATTATAAACCACGCTAATTTCGGTACAATTTTCTTAAAACGCCTCGCATGCGATGAGAGCTAGAACTTTGGTGTCAAATGTCTGGCGTGCAGGTTCCCTGCAGATCGTCAGCACAGACGCTCAACTCCTGTTTATTGTTTTGCTTCCTGCTGAGAGACGTCAAACCCAGGTGCACCAACCATATGTCCGCAGCAGAAACGTGCGGAGGAAATTTGTGGACGAAATGCTCCTGCAACTACCACTTGAGCATTGTTGAATTCATAACTTGTGTTATTTGAAGAATTAATTACCTCGTTGGTGTTATGCGTACATTGGACAGTAAAAAAAGTCATTGCACCAACATGTACCAGAATACAATGCTCATTACGATTTTTCTGTTTATATTTATAGCGAGGGTGCCAAAAATGTATACACACTTTCACAGTAGATATCTATTTAATATATTTCAAAGTTGAACAGTAATGTGTAGTATGATGTTCTGTAAACAGATGTGACTCACATTACGGTATGTTAGCGTTGCTACAACAAAATGGAGCCACGGTTATCGTTTGAACAGCGGAAAGCAATTTTAAAGTGGTATTGGAAAACCGAGAATGTTGTTGAAGGCAATGGAGACGTGCGTACAGAACAGAACCGCCAACGCGAGTAACAATTGCACGCATTGGAGACAAATTTGAGACTCATTGTACCGTATGCTATGTTTACAAGGGCAGATCTAGGAGACCTCGCATAGCAACAAGCCCTTTGCACTGGATCCAAGGCACTGGATAGGATGAAGAGGTCCGATTGAGTTTCCACCGCGATCTCCGGATCTAACTCCGTTGGACTTCTACCTATGGGGAACTCTTAAGGATGTTGTGTACCGTAGAAAACCAGCTACACTGGCAACACTTCGGGAAGAAATTGAAACGACATGTGGTGCAATCGCTGAGGACACTTTCGCATACGTTGCTCAATCAGTAGTTCAACGTACTCAGAAGTGTATGGTGGGCATTTTGAGCAACTGTTGTAACTGTAAAACTCTAAGATGATTCGTGCTCATCAACTGTTTGTGTGAATTCAGTTTTGTTATGTTAACACATTTTTTTTTATTTGAAGTGTGTATACATTTTGGCACCCTCTCTATTTTGTATATACACATATACATACATTCTTTCATGATTTATAAATTGATTATATTTATGACTTATTAGTATTAGCCGAATAGTAAGTAAACTTATGTTCAAATAGTGGTCCCTTTCCACTAGTAGTGAGTATTGGGGCTAAAGTATAGATTTATACTTAGACATGTCTAAGACTCCCTAGAAGATATGATCGCCCTACGCGCAGTTGTTGCATTACGTCATAACAGCTGATAAGAAGTGCTAACTTGCTAGAAAAGTGCTGGTTGTTCAGCAGAGAGCAGTGACTAAATACCTGCAAATGAAGGAAATTTGCTGTGTCTTAACAGTGACGAAGGGTGGCTTTTTGCGTAGTGTGGGCTGAGAAATGGGACGTGGAAATTAATGGAAGATCTAGTTTATGTTAAATATACCACTAAAAAGCTTTGTTATATCTTCGTATATCATTTGTGTTATATTTTAGCACTGTGACTATCAAAGTGCTAATTAAATAAAAGTATGTGCAATAATAAAAAAGTTATATATCATGACCACGCTTTATATCTCCTTGTATGCGGGTGGCGGTTATAAAGTTTGTATTAAAGATGCATAAGGTCAAGAGTGGTCTGTTCTGGATGTCGTCCTTCTCCACATATGCACCATACAAACTGACAAATTATTCCCACCAATGGGCGACCTGGTGCATATCCTGATAGTAGAACGCCTCAAAAACTTAAGACCTGCCCCATCTCTGTATCACCTCGTCATCCTGGGAATGCCTGGGTATTCATTTGAGGAAAGGGAAAGAAGTACTGGGTGCCAGGGTGGGTGAATATGGAGGATGGGGTAAATTTATTTTATCCATGAATGCAACACTTTCTGATTTGAAAAATTTACTCACGCGTTATCGTGCAGCAAACGAACTTCATTGGACACCTTCCCGAGGTGTTTTTAATGATGACCTCCGGTAATCTCGTGTGGATGTACTGGTTAACTTTTCCGTTATTGTCTGGCCCTTACAGACATAATCTGTTACAGCACCCCTGGGAGTTCCAAAAACCTTCCCTGATAACTCCTCTGTCTCTGTTTCCAACATTCATCAGTGGTGATCAGACGCTCAAAAAAGTCGTCAGGATCAGCCTGGCAAAGCGATTTCCGTTTCCTTTGGGCGCTAGTTTTGCTCAGGCGGCGACGTTTGTCATATGCAAGATATTGCGAATGAGGCATCAACGAACCATGGCGACGTGACGGAAATGCGACGACCTTGAATCTCTTTCAAGGGCTTTCACCTCCTCGTTGAAAGATGGACGGCCATTTCTTGGCTCATCTGCCAGGTTTGTTGTCCACATTGAAAACGCCTACGCTTACCCCCCTCTGTTTTAGAAAGGCCCAACCTTGCTGCTATTTCTGTAACTTTGAGTCGCCGGTCTTCCATAATTTCTCCTTCCACAGAGCGACGTTTTCAGGAGTGAAACACCTCCAAGAGCCGACATGCACGCTCTTTTCTTCAATGCTTTCTCGACTCATTCGTAAAAGTTTGGCCCATTCTTTCCCCATATACATCGTCCAATCACTGTTTAGTTTCATTTGGAGTAAGTTCTTCTTTTGTGAAGAACTTAATAACAGGTCGATACTCCATTTTGAACATGTCACAATCTTCTACACATAGCCTTCTTTATATAACTATATCTGAACAACTGAACACAGTAGAGCGGAAGTTACAGCTGAAATTTATTTACTTAATAGATAAAGTATAGCACCAGATAAGGATTTTGCGAAGGCGATATTCCTTATAGGTGAGGCCGGAAACTTCTGGACCTACCCTCGTAAGTTTTCCACAATACATGTCATTATTTTACTGGTTCTGTTTCTTCTTCTTTGTGTATTTTTTTAGTTTCTTATGTGTTTAATTACAGATATTTCTGATATGTTCTTTTTGTTTATTCTATTTTTTTGGCAATGTCTTCAACCTAAAGTTGTGCCTCATTTTGATTTTTATTTTCACTGCCAAGATGACATTCTTAAATTATCTTGCATTTCACTAGAAACTCATGTTTTGGTATCATTCACTATCTGTATAACATTAGAAGTTAAAGTATTGCTTAGATTAATAAAAGACTCACTGAAATAAATTTAATTATAAATATTAATTTATTTCAATATATACCACAGTCAGAAATAATCTGCGCGCGCATCTCTTCAATTATCCAAACTCTTTTCTCTAAAGCAAAATCCTGTGTCCCGATATTCGTTTCTTAAGCAAACAAGGGCTGCTACCGGATACAAAGCCAGGACATCAGAAAGGCAATTAACGCGAAGTCCACACCTCGCCTCTAAAGTGTTGTATTAATTAACGGGTAATGAATGCGAGAGAGCGTTATGTACAACAAGATTGATGGAGACGAGGCAGTCTCAGACATGTGTCCTATGCCACTAGCATATGGCTTGATGCATTGCCTTTTGATGTACATACACTATGCATTACCTGCCGAGCCACCGAGCACAAACCTTTTAACGGCTCCGTCTGTTGACACGCGTTGAATTTATCTGCATTCTGTGGGCTTTCAAAATCTGTTAGTGCCAGATGGAATCAGAAAGTATAATAGGAAAAAGAAGGAAATAACAAAAAAACTTGTATAAAAGGGTTAAAATATTATAATGAACACGGTGTAAACAAAAATAAAATGGAGAAACGACCAAAGAAAAGGTAAAAAATGTGCTGTTCCATTGTATTCTTTATTTTTTCCTCGAAGAAATAGAAAATAAAGGTTAACAACATTTCTTCACTTGCAAAAGAATGATAAAAATAATGAAAAACTTGTTCTAAACATATAATTGGTATAAAAAATAAACAGATTAAGCAAATAGGGTAAGGGGGGGGGGGAAGACACTTGAATGAAATATGTTCATATTGTAATTTATTAATTTTATTTGACCTTCTGTTCCTGTTCTCTTTTCCTTCTTGTTAAAGCTGGTTAGTTCTTGAAAACGTCTTTTGTCAATTAAAAAGAAAGAAAACATTATGAGAAACAAGAACAAAATAATTATTAGAGCAACAAATAACACAAGTAAGTAAAACAGAATGAATAAACTGAGAAGAAGAAGTAGGAGGAGGAGGAGGATGAGGAGGAGAAGGAGAAGGAGAAGAAAATGGCGATGATAATAATTTTATTGATCTATTTTTACTCTCGTAAAATGTTAACAAACTTCAATTATGAAATAATAATAATAATAATAATAATAATAATAATAATAATAATATAATAATAATAATAATAATAATAATAATAATAATAATAATAATAATAATAATAATAATAATAGAAACTTTCTTAGACTTAATTGGAAAAAAATAAATAGAACAGTTAAACGAATAATAACGGGAAACATAAAATAAATTAATAAAAGGAAACATATTTATGATGAAATAAAGTTATTAGGTATTTTGAAAATGTAATTTTAGCATAAAAAGCGAAAGAAGAAATATCTCAGAAACAGCAAAGAAAAACATTATAATAGTAAAGTATTACAAGGAATAGAGGAAACAGCAATAAAATGGATAAAACGAGAAAGGAAAAAGAAAAAGTAGTGTTCATTTTTCTTTTATTTTCTTTTTTTTACCATTTTATTTTTTGTTCCTCCTAAAGATAGAAAAGGAAAGGTGAACGAACATGATCACACATAAAAATGATAAATATAATAAAAAAATTGTCTTCAACATATAATTTTATAGAAAGAAATAATATGAATAAGTAAATGAAATAGGAGAAGAAAAAAAAGATATCGGCTTACAAGGTTTAAGACTAAGGCATATTAACTACACTCATCTCTAATTGCTAGTCATGCGGTCGATTTAATTACCATAATTTAATGCTATGGTCTTACTTGAATGTGACATACAGGTATTTTTGTCTAGAAATCCAATTATTTAAGTTACCGAGTTCTTTAATGTGCAGTAAATGTAGGACACGGGACCCACGGCTATAAACCCCTCCCCCCCGAAATCCTACGCCCAAGATTTATAGAAATATTGAAATATGTTGTTGTAATTCACCATTTTCACTCTTCTCTTTTCTTCTTTTTAAAGAGGGAAAATAACAGAGGGGAAAAATTCAGTGTTTGTTGAAAATATTAAAAAAAACCAAGGTGATAAATAAAATATACAGAAACAAAAATAAAATAATCATAAAAGCAGTTTAAGTACAGGGAATGAAATACAATGGGCAAAACTGCAGAGAACAGGTATATATATATAAAAAAACTATGAAATTATTTTATTTATTTTTTCCCTCGTAAATATAGAATAGAAATGTTTAACAAAAGCTCTCCTTTCACAAAATAATGATGAAAGTAATACCAAACCTGCTTTAACTATATTTTAGAACAAGGAATGAGACATTAAAGGAAATATGTTGGAATTCATTTATTTATTCCTTCTTCTATCTCTTTTCTGTTTTTAGAGAGAGACAAAAATAGAAAGAGAGAGCAAAACTACCTAATCCAGAAAATTTCTTAGCTATTTCTTGAAACTTTCAATACCTAGTAACGTCAAAGAAAATTAATAATTGGGTACAAACGAAATCAAAATGACAGAAAAAAGAAATGGTTAGGAAAGTGATGTTCTTTTCAATATTTCCTTTACTTTTTCCTCGTAAATAATGAAAAGAAAATATTATAACGAAGGTAAGCTTTTCTTAAATGTTTAACTATGAAATATATATAATAAGCGAAAGAATAAGACGTAAAAGAAAGAAAATAGAATAGTAAAATAGGCAAGAAAATACCGTTGTTTCCTTTTTATTTTTCTTCTTTCTTATATTAATATCCCTTTTCCCCATTTTTGACAACAGAAAAAAAGGGTGATTTAGGAAAAAAAAAATCAATTGGTTCTTCAAAATGCAATTTCCACCAGCCAGGTTTCATTACCAGGTTCTGTATATTTCACACTGACAAGTGTTTGTTTAGGTTATACCTTATACACACAGGCGATTTAATACATAAAGGCTTGTCAATAAATTATGTGTTTACTTACAGTCACGGTCAAGGTTGACATGATCATTTTGGAAATAGTCCCCATAGAGTTGGCCCAACGTGTCCTTTTTTTGACATCGCCTTCAGAACCACCTACGCCTAAGAAGCTATTGATGACCCCGTAGCTCGTTTTTGAGACCAGAGAACACGAAGTTAGGTTCGGGTTGTATGTCACACATTCTATGTGGAACAACAACTTTGCAAACGTGAAGGCGCCAACCAGATGGATGCTGCTCAGGGTGTTTCCGTCAGATGTTTTCGCCACAACGGTTAACACGATCTTGTAATTCTTTCCGTTTGCGAGGGGGCTTCATGCTGATAAACTATTCAGTGACAGTCAAAGAACGAAGTCGCCGTAACCTTGGCCTGCTTTTGTGTCCAAGAACCAGGTGATTTCCACAATGAGCTCGCCTGTTTGTTTTCGGGGTCGTAATGGTGAAACTCGCCTGTGATGCATAACCTCGCTACGAGACGCTGGAGCCGCCGTCACATGTCCACTCGTACCGTCTCTGTTCAGGCGTCAGCAATCCGGCACAGGCGTATCTCATGCGTAAGCGATCATGCAGAATGTTGAACGCAATACCATGGGAAATGTGTAACATGTCTATCACAGTTATTCGTCGATCTTCCGGAGCATTGACGGCATCTGTGTTAATCATGGTCTCGTTCCCTGCAGTGGTTGGAGCACCTGGACCGCCCTACTTTGTTGTTGAAGCTCTGCTCTCCTTAAACTCTTTGATTGTGACAGAATATCATTGCTATAAGCTTGCTATAACATAAAGTACGCTTCCATATTGAATCTCTGCAGACGAAGCAAAGTTTCAAAACGGTGCGACTGCTGGTTAGGAAGTGACTCCATTTTACGGAGCCACTCATAAAATGGTTTTATAAGCGTATATCTACAAGTGTGATGAGAGAAAATAAAAATAATTCTCAGTCTTTGTTGATTATCCCTCGCACCTCAAAAGGAGGTATTGCTTATAAAACTAGAAACCTAGCAATATTTATATGAAGTCATATGTTCGAAAATATAAGATACTCGATAGATTTTTGTGTTGACAGATCTAAATTTCCATTTTTTTTCAAAATAATCTATTAAAGATACAATCTGTTCATTTGGAGAAACATGGGGATACATTTTTTTCCATTTCTTCTTCTTTTTATAGGGGTAACACATTGTTGTTCGAATTTATATTCTCGATCTTGAATGATAATTCCTTAACGGACTGTGCTGTTGTACAGTTTTGCTGGAAAAGCGCAAAAATTTACTTTCTGTCATTCAATTCGCAAAGAAGGCCCCTTATGTTTGTTTCTAACATCTTTGCTTACTTCCGAACAAAACATGGAAATGGTCGACACGCTCCTGCCAGCATAGCATGTAAACATTGCCTTATTAGCAGTCTTTGAAAGACGGTTCGATTTGTGTCACAGTTTTTCATCTAGAGTTATAAATTACAGCCTTATATAAATGCATTCCAAATATTTTTATTAAAACATACTTTTTCTATATTAATTGTGCACAAACTCAAAGTTTTGCAACTATCATACGTACTGGCAAGCGTGCATTTCAAAGATTGCTAAAGACGTGAATGAGAAAGCAGATAGATTTTCACCGCGCTCGGAACAATGGCAAGGAAATGTGAAGCATTGAGAAATAGACTCGACATTCATATTACCGTGCAGGGTCGAGCGTCCATTTAGCAATCTCGTGATGAAATGCCTTAGCGCAAAAGTCCTCTATGTGCAGACTTACGATAAGCTTTTATATTACATTTATAGATAGTTTTTTTTATTTTAAACATAATGAGATAAATTACGGTAGATGTTATTATAAAAATTAAAGAGATAATATATAAGACAGAAAGGGCATAAGCTTGAATTATGAAACAGAATTAAAGAAAGTGGGTAAAGGAAGGATAGAGGGAGAGAGGTACACTATAAACTTGATACAGCAATGGTTTATATTTAATTATCAGTTTTCGGGTCTCTGTTTTTTATTCATTTCTGTTATAGGTTAAGTTTTATTAAATTGTATTAAATTTGTTTATTAAATAAATAGCTAGCACCACTACAATATGCTCAGATAGTTCAGGGTTCGGTTCTATAGCTGGATTTTACAGATTTATGCTTCTGAGGTGAAAGGAGGGTTATTTTAAGTATAACAAAATCACCAGGACTAGAAATTTACGGAATTTATTTATGTTTTTATTACCAAAACCGTACACTTTTTCTAATTATGGTATGTTCTGAGGATATAATTATATGCAGACTGAATACGAGATAAACGTGTTATAATTTATTTTTCTCTCCTGATAATTGTATATGAATATTGATTCACCCTCGTAGTTCTTATCATTTTACCACAAGTAATTTTGTAATTACTTCCACGAAGTGTTAATTATTACTTCTCTTTACGTAATGTTAAAATACCGTTTCTTTACACAGAGTAAGAACCGCGATTTCTGCTAATGCAGTTTAAAATACGACTGGTTTCAACGCATAACTGATTAATTTTTATTGACTGCTTAGAAAATGGGTGTTTACATCTTGCATAGTTTTCGTTTAGTTGAATGGTGTCACCGCCTGCAGAAACTCGTTGCATATGCAACATATCCTTCAGTTTATGGAAAATGAAAATGCCACAGGGAGCCAAGCTTGGAGAGTAGGGAATGCGGTAAAAGTTGTGACATATTTTCGCTCAAAAAAAACTGGCTGCTCATACAGAAGTGTCCAATTTCGATTTGTAGCTGCTTCTATTTTTCTTAAGATATCTGGGAGGCAAATCTTGTTATAGCATTTGACAGAAGGATATATAGAGGAAAAGTTGAGGTGTGACTGACTCTTTTTACAGTAATAGACACTATAGCTTCTTTCAACTTTTTTTTGGCGTGTCACGTCTTCAAAGCTCTGTACTGGCAACTGCACCAGTACATCCACATTTCTTTACCTTAAGAATGTCATAGACATCCGAGCTTGCATCTCCATGGTAATTAGCAACATTCAAAAACCAATTGCTTTTTTGACGATCTGCCAAGTCTTTAGACATATCCGCAACTGTGCATGGAGTATCGTTTAGCGGCCACCCACGCTAATTACAGAGCTCTCCTGCAGGTAGTAGAGGGTTGGCCGTTTCACTGTAGCTTGAACTGTTTTGACTTACCCTGCTCTCCGTTCAAAGCGAAGGTTCTACACCAATGTGTATCCAAAGTGACCAAAAGATCATTGAGGGAATGTAAACACATCTGTTGAGAAGTAGGTAGCCGTTCATTAATTGTTATTGCACACTCGTTGTTTGTTTGGTATGCTGGAACGGAGGCGATCCGTGAAAAGCAGAACGTTGTGCCCATAGTGTTGAAAGACTGCAAATTCATATCGTATATCTGTTGTGTACGTGAACGCTGCATGTCACATGACATTTAACTGCAAGACGATTAGTAACCGGGATCGTATCATTAGGTACTTCTGATATTGTTGCGTGTGTGGATTGCAGTAGAAGAAGTCCTTGTTTTGTTGGAGATAAGCAATGGTTCCTTATCAACAACTAAATAGTATGGAAGAATTTGCGCGTATTGGGTTCCACATTAAGTCCAAGAGTAATCGGTAAAGCCAACAATGGCAGAAACCGAGGCGCGCTATAAAATCAAAAAGTCCCTCAATGTATCGAATGACATATTCTTCTCTGTGACACACCTGCCCCCATACATCCCAAGTGTTGAGGAACGCGTTTCAGGGAAATGTTCAACAGCTTTTTAGCGATTTAAGAAAGACATTGGCGGAATTCGGTTTGAAACGTGGACGTGGTTGTGGATCCATCTAGGAATAAATGCATTAACAGATACAAAGATTATTTTTAGGTAATAAGAACCTTCTGAAAACTTGTAGTTGGCATAGCTTTTCATATTTTTATAAAACAACACTACCAACCTTGGAAACGCTGAACGTGTACTATGATGGGCATTTAAACCAAAGTAAATGTCCAGGCAACCAGATAGTGAAACGTGTTTACCTCGTCCTGTTATAGACTGACATAAAACTAAATGGGGAAACTGTCTTCATTCGCATCACTACACTGTTTTTGCTTTTAGTTACCGTTAGCAGTTTCGTACAATATGCTAGCCATTTTACTGTAGTGAATGGGGCACATAAATTTTCGTACGCTGTTGCTAGCCTACTTCATCTAAAATATGGGTAATCTGGAGAAGAAATCCCGTTAAAGGCTGTCCCGAAAGTCAGTAAATGATTACTTTGTTGTGGACGATATCTTTCTTCAAAGACCTCAGTAATAAATTAATGAAACCGTTTCAATTTTTTTAGTTCCTTAGGCATTTTCATATCAACATTTTGTTTGCAAATGAAACCCATATCTTAAGGATCTGAGTGATTTCTTGTTTCAAGAAGCACATTTTTAACAATTACATGGTAATTTTCACACAGTAGTATCGATTGGCTGGTACATTCTCATATGAGCAAATTATCATTTTTCAAATATCACAATCTGCTTCATTACGATTTAGCTGGTTTGGATTATCTAAGTTTGTAATAATCTTGGTCTATAAGGTTTGAGTTGTAACTGCCTGAGAATTGTTGTCCAACTCTTTCTGCTTGACAACCTCTCTCTCTCTCTCTCTCTTTTTTTTGGGGGGGGGGATATTTTCATCTCCACCTCAAGATCGAGAGATAAGTTTAGCAGCGAGCCCATTCTTTAACCTTTTGTTCAGCTTCCAGATGTATTCCTGATTAAGTAATTCAGGATATCCTTTATTTTTGAGATGTTCCCACCAAATTTGCTACATAAGTTTAGTTCGATATTAAAGTTGTGAGTTATCACACATAAACTGCCTACACCAAAAACGAATAAAAATGTATTTATTACCTATGGAAACAAACAGAGAACAACATGCTGTATATTCAGAGTCTCACATTGTTACAAAAACCATGAAAGAAACTAACAAACTGTTTCATTGCTTTTCAAAATATTCACTTAAGATTTATACACTTTTGCATGCGTTCAAACCAATTCTCGAAACATTTTTTTCCATTCTGAAGTTGGTATCTCAAAAACATTGTGTTTAAAGGCTTCAACAGCTTCTTGAAGTGATAAAAATCGCTGTCCACGAATTTTTTGTTTGAAATTCAGGGAAAAAAATAAAGAAGTCGTATCAGGTGAATACGGGCAATGAGACATGAATTCCATGTTTTTCCTCTTCAAATAATCAATTGTTTGACTTGCTGTGTGAGAGCTGGTACTGTCATGATGAAGAATGATTTGACGTTTTCGGTTGTTTTACGCGATTTCGTCGTTGCCTTCTTGCAAACAAATTGTTGTATAACATTCAGCATTAACTGTTCTTTGATCCTCTAAAGAAATGGTTGCAATATGTTCAGTACAACCGAAGAAACAAACGACCATTTTCTTGGAAGCGTTTCGTGAAGGAACAATTTTTGTGGGATTCGGTTCATTTTGAGACACCCAAACAGTGGATTGTTGCTACGATTTTCTGTACGAATTTTGCAGTTCCTCGGTGAAATTTTAGGGCATTTCATTACATCAATTAAAATTTTTTTTTTTTTTGAGCTTCGGACAAATTATGTGGAACCCATCGAGAACAGATGTTTTTCACGGCTAAATGTTCATGCGAAATCGAATGTACTGCAGTCTTTAAGGGTGCCTCTATATCGCTGTTAGTCACATGCCGATCTTCTTCAATTATATAGCGCAAAGCATCGAAGTTTTTGGGAATAATAACCGATTTTGGTCGACTTTCATGAAATTCATCACTGACGGACGCAGGACCACTACGAAATTCTGCAAACCGTGTTTTCTGATGGTGCATCATTACCAGTTGAACGAACCTATTCTATGCATTTCTGTTGAGTTACGCCGTTACTAAAATCGTAAGAAAATCATCCAACGAAAACCTTCATGTGAAATTTTCATTTTTTTTTTTTGAAAATTTGCTTTGTTTAAACGCTTACTGTAAATAAACTACGGCGTCAATTTCTAAGCTGCTATTGTTTTAACAATAACAAATGTCAATTGTTTCTAAAATATTAATTACATGTCTCAATAACGGCATCAAGTGATCGTTTGTAACAACTTAAAAGGTAATCTGGTTGTGTTATAACATTCTATGTACATATTATAACATATTTTATGTATAGCCCATCGACGTACATGTTTAAGTACGATACATAATTAGAAAGAGTAGAAAATAACACAATTTTAGCAACAATAATAAACAAAAAAGTTTAAAACGTTTGGGATATCGAAATGCTTCTATGACGCTTTTTCTATACATTGTGGTGTATTTGGGTTTAGTTTAATATTTTTATACATAAGGACATTTGAGATGCCCAGAATTAATACATGTCACTTGGGGGTTTTCTTGCAACAATTTCTCCACGGTGGCGATGTTTACTTCAGTCACTACCGTCGAAGTTCTACCACTTCTTTCTTCGGGTACATTGTTGAAGCTGCCAGCTGGCGGAAGTATGTTACTTTAAATTATGAAGTACCACATAATATGTAGTGTAAGGGAAGCGACAAATGCACTAAGATGCCTGAAGGATGTCACCAAAAATGATTCAAACACTACAGACCACATACAGCAAAGTGAAGAGCTGTGGTAAGTGCAGCAGAAAGGAAAGTTTCCTTAATCGGAGAGGTGTATGCAGGATTGCATTCTATCACACCTACTCTTTACATTACTACAATAAAATACGGCGCCACCTACGGTGAGAGATATGCAGGTGCTAGTTTAGTTATACTTCTACTAGGGTAAGCCAACAGACCTGTGGTTACTTACGCCAAATATAATTATACTCTTCAAGAACTGAACTATTTGTTACACAGCAGGACAGACACTAGATAGCCTGAAGAATTTCGTATACCTTGGACTAACATTCTCAATAGAGGACAGGGGAAGATTTCCATATACGAATTACAGTATGGTCGTACAGTCATTGGGCAGTTTTGAACAGTCACACAAAAGCAACTAAACAATATAAAAACGTGAAACCTTCACCAAAAGAAAGAAAATCTCTCCAAGTTTTCCTACTTGTCGACATGGCTTCCGTTAGTTGCCCTACTCACGTCTAAGCAATTCATTCCACACGCGTCTAAGGACATCAGGTGTAATAGAGTGAATAACGTCTCTGATTATCTCTTTTAAACGTTCAATGTTGTTCATACGAGACCATAAAGTAAATAAAATATCTTGTGAAGAAAGGATGAAGCAAGAACAGATTCCACCTGCAAGGGAAGAAGAAAAAGAAGCGGAAGTTAGAAAATCGGAAAGGTTATGAATATTAAATATAGCTTGTTTAGGAAGAATGAAGGAGACGTATAGAGGGGTATAACATATTGATGTAGTAGATATGGATGAAGTGAAATTGTAAGAATAGTTTTAAACTTGTTATAATGTGAGTATAAAGGATAAATAAACAAATATATTAGAGAAGTGTAAAGTGTAGGGGAGTAGCGAAAGGGAACTTTTTATAGGATCTAAAACAGTATTGTGTATATAGAATGAGAGGAGGGTAAAGTGATTGTGGAAAAGAGTATGGCGAAAGAGTGAAAAAGTAGAAGAAGAAACAGAAAAAGAAAAAAGAGTAAAGTAAAATATAATAAAATTGTTATAACTATTATATTTACAATTAATAATATTAGTGATATTATTACTATTGTCAAAGTAATGAATTGGTAGGGTAAATGTTGCATTGATAAACGGTAATTGGATTCGCAAACAAAAATAAAATTTGTGTTCTAAAAATTGACTAATATAAGATATAAATGTGAGATTTACACAAATACATTCATAAAGATGATATGATGTAATATGGAAAATAAAGAAACACATATACGATCAATAGATATATAATAGATATGCATACTAAAATATGAAATAAATAAACAAATGGGAAATTAGAAAACCGTGCTAATACAGAAAGGAAAACAATACAAAAATTAATAACGTACAGATATGTGTGTAGATATTTTCAAACAGCGGGTTTAATAACTTATACTATATTTTAAACCAAGCTCTACAAATAAACCCTGCAGTCTCAACGAGCACTATATTATCAAAACATTCGCATGGACGTTAACTGACATCTATCAAAATATCTGCATACCACTGTGTATTTTAATTCAACGTTGTATACTCTGAAAAGGGCGGTGTTATTTAACGAAAGCAAGTGAACCAGTTTCGTTGTTCTAGCGTTTGTGGGGAATGATTTAAACAAAAATAAACGTTCCGTATGTCTGCTCAAAAAAAAAAAAGTGTGCCAGATATTTAAATATTAATTTATCAAACCACATCACAAATATATACTTCATTAAGGAAATGTTATTTTATAGGTCATAATAATTAATATTATTATAATTATTAGTATACTTGTTGTGGGGTGGTGGTGAATATACAGTGATGTCAATAAAATTCTGATATCGGATATAAGAAAAGTAAAAACTGTGTTAACATAACAAAACTGAGTCACACAAACAGAAAATGATGAGCACTAATCATCTTACACTTTTACAGTTACAATAGTTAACTCAAAATGCCCACCATCAGCGTCGATACACTTCTGAGTACGTTGAACTACTGATTGGCACATGTCGTTTCAATTTCCTCCTTAAGTGCTGCCAGTGCTGGTTTTCTACGGTATACAACATCCTTAAGAGTTCCCCATAGGTAGAAGTCCAACGGAGTTAGATCCGGAGAACGCGGTGGAAACTCAATCGGACCTGCTCGTCTTATCCAATGCCTTGGATCCAGTACGCGGGAAGCTTGTTGCTATGCGAGATCTCCCAGATCTGCCCTTGTGAACATCGCATACCTTCCCATGAGTCTCAATTTGTCTCCACTGCGTGCAATTGTTACTCGTGTGGGCGGTTCTGTTCTGTACACACGTCTCCATTATCTTTGAACCTCAACAACATTCTCGGTTTTCCAACACCACATTCAAAATTGAATGAATTGATTAAATTTTAAAATTTGAACTTTTTTGAAATTCAACTTATGGCCTTATTAATTAATGAAATAAGTTAAGGCATTAACATGTTATAAATTAAAGGAAACATATAACCACTGATAGATAAAGCTATTCTGTATGAGTATTTTTAAATGCATCCATGTTTATAAACTGAGCCCTTGATATCATCTTTACATTCACTAAAATAAAGAGAAACAACAGAAAGTTTAGAGTTACATTGTGTATTTAAGATGATGTTCATATGTTTCAATAAAACAAAAACATGTTACTATTTAAAAACAATTGCAATGTACTAAGTAAATAAAAACAATCGGAAGTTACATCGATTTTCAGTGGCTTTGAAATTTAATTTAAATGTTATTAACATGTAACGTAAACGTTTTCTGAAGGTTATTACAGAACGCTCTTACATACAAATATAATTCTCACACACATATTAGATTAATATTTCATATTTGCTATCTTTACGACGATACTTTTGTTATATATAAAACATATGCATCATTATAAATACAGTTTATATACTGAATTAATTTGTTGTTTTATTTTAAAATACTAGAGCAAAACTTAAACAGCTTAAGAGATTTTAAAATATCGGTTTTCAATTATACCCCTACTCCTAACGGTCCGATTTCCCTAATTTTCAAAAACTAATTTTTCTTATTTTATTAAATGGTTTATGTCGAATTTTGCTGTAAAAGCTATATAGGTACCTCTAGAGCGATTTTTACATTTTGAGTTTCAGGTAATCCCCCACTCATAATCTGATTACGCTGGTTTTTGTAAACTATTTTTATTTATTTATTTCAATGCCATATACCGAATTTTGTTGAGAAAAAAAACAAAAATTTGTCACCGCTAGAGCGTTAACAGACACACATATATGTATATATATTTCTTTTAACCATTTGCGGTGCCTAGTAAGATCAGCGGAGATTTGAGGACAAGTTTCAAAAATCTTTTCATGGGTACAACCGCAATAGGAATTTGCTAAAAAGAAAGCATGCTTATTGGATTCTACACATCTAAATCAAACTTATTGATTCTGATTTTTTATAATAATAGTATAAATAATTAAATTTCATGCTCTTAAGTCAATAAAATATATTTCCTTCATTTGCAGTTCATTGCTGTATTTTCCTAGTGGGTTAGCACTTACGCAACAATGTGCAACTGAATATGTGACGTGTGTACATTTTATGTGTTCAAAACTTTTAGATCACGGTTTGGAACTAATGCATTAGTTCTTATAAACTATGCAACAGTTACAGAAAGTAGGCCGTATGGTTTCTGACCTAAGTTTATTTGCTTTTCGACCCATATCGGATAGTAAACTTCATATTAAGAGATGCTCTTGAGCGGAGGCCAATTAAAAGCCCTTTGTGGGGTAGTACAGTTTGAAAAGTGTCCACAAAAAAGGAGGTTGGAATTATAGCACCTGTGACCGCTGTCAATTTCGCTAACGGCCATTATATCGCCACTCCACGTTCTTGTTAACACCTATCACCGCAGGCTGTTATGGTCTGTTTATGCTTCGCTTTTCCCGACGTATACTGGCGGACATTTTTTATGTTGTTACTGCAGTACCAACGTTCTCTTATTTCGGTGAGTAGAAGGGGTTGGCAAGCACCAATAAGGAAAATAAAACGCAGGCTGTTTTACAAGTGCCGTATTTTACAAAGTTTCCAGATATTCCATCTGGGATATTATACGTTTCAGATTATATTTTTACTTTAAACCGCTGTTATTTTAGATTTATTACTTTTCAGAACGTTACTGTTTTGAATATATTGTTATGTTTGGTATTTCATGTTAACAACAAAGTTTGGCCTCCGTTACTACAAGGGCTGTTTAATAAATAATGGCCATAATTTCAATTCACCTGTCTTCAAAGACATGCTGCAAACCATTTTGACAGGTCCATCAGAATGGGCTGCACACTTTCACCATTGCTTCTGATGATAGGAAATGCCTCCCAAGAAGATAAATTTGGGGGTAAAAATAATAAGTCACACGGGGCTAAATATGGACTAAAGGGAGAATGAGAAACACACCACATTGATTTTCGTGAGATATTCAGCAACAACATTTGCGATGTACGGCCATGCATTATCGTGTTGCAGTATTCAGCTGTTGCAATAAATTGTGACCTTTTGGTGTAATATGGCCTTACAGAGTTTTCAGGATATCTCTGTAGCATTGCCTAAATACAGTTGTGTGTGGAGGTACGACATATTGGTAAACCATTCCTTGAATATCGAAAAATGATACGACTATAACTTTCCCAGCAGAAACAACCAGTGTTTTTTTTTTTTGAGTGAGTTTATAATGAAGATGTTCATACAGAGTTTTGCTGTTTGCTCTCCGCATTGAAACAATTAAGCTTAAGTTTAATTCACGTCTCATGTGTAACTTTTCATTTACCAACTTGGGTGACACCCAGTGAAATTTTCAGTATTTCTGAAAGTGTTCTTGATGTTATTCGATGATCCTCTCTCACAATGATAACAGCGGTGTTAATGGTTTCTTCCGTTAGAGCAAAGATTGGAATGTTGGGTCCACCTTACTTTGAAATTGATTGCCTCCCCCTTTTAAACTTTTTAAACCTTAAATAAAAATAGATTCTTATGAAAAATACTTAACCAACCCACTAACAACTTAACTATCATTTTAGCATTGTATTTACTATTAGCAGAATTTCAGAACAGTACATTGCTCGTCGCGTATCATCTCCATTTTGCTGTAGACGAAACTGAATATGTCTTAACTTGGGCATCTCTCACAGGCTTGAACCGGAAGTGACAACAGTGAAACTAGTACCACGTATGTAAAGGTGCCAAAAAATGTATACACACCTCAAGCAAAGAGAAAAGGCGAGGACAGCTGAGTGATGGTGTGCGCCTTCTTCACGACAACGCGCCGTGCACACAACTTTTGTTGCAAAGAAAGCTGTGACAAAATGTGGCCTCAAGGAGATCGACCATCCACCCTACACCCAGATCTAGCTCCCAGTGACTATTTCCTCTTCTCAAAACTCAATAAGCACATTCGAGGAGGGACATTTAAGAGTGACGAAGAAATGATAGGTGCTGTTTATGCCCATTTTGCAGATAAGACTTCTATTTGAGGGGGGGGGGGGTTGAAATGTTAATTCAAAGATGTGAGAAGTGTATTGTAATAAAGGGTAACTATGTTGAAAAGTGAAGTTTAGCTTTTGTCTTTATCATGCGTAGAAAATGGATAGGCCGGAAACTTATGAACCTACCGTCCTTTGTTAAATAGCGTCCATAAATAAACCAAATCAACTACTTTCAGCTATGCCCCTGCTAAAGGCTTGATAATTATTCTATGTTGCCTTTTATTTAATCCTCTGGTCATTAAGTGCTAAGTCAGATTTTTAGCTTACAGCAAATAATATAACACATGAAATTAATAATAAAATAAATATTTCACATTGTATTATATACTACGTATGTACGTTTGTATAAGCTCATCGGCCAGATACATAAATGTACGTTTGCTCATCCCTAAAACCCCTGAAAGATGCAACCATGTGTGCATATAAGAACGTGAGTGTAAAATATTAAAAATGTATGACATTCTGAGACATCTTTCAGCCTGGTAATGAAGTCTTCAACAAAAGCCGCCACTTGTGTTAAGTTACACAAAATGACATTCAAACAACCTCTTCTCAAACGATCGACCCGTAGGGGAGTCCTTGGTTTAGTTCCGTGCAGTTAACTCGCCTTTGGTCGCTGGTATATTGGTCGTATATCACTCTGCGACTGTCACTTGGGGTAATGCGATAAACTGGATTATTTGGCGCTTCAGTACTGGGTTCATTTGATTGCCACCATAACAGTGGCGGCAATACAGACGCCCGTCCCGTAGGCACTTGTCACCAGCAATATAGCTATACGAGCGACAGACCACCTTCAATATTTTATACACACCTTGCGTTGGGGGACGTAAATTTAATAAAATCAGAACACTCGTTAAACAATCACTTTCCGTGTGTTGTCAACATAGCGGGCTATTTTTAAAAATTCACTCGTGATGTACTATTTCAATAATTGAAATGTTAATAACGGCTGATTCTGTTATTAAATTTATTTATGAATTTATAATAAGGAATTCCCAGAGTTCATACCTCCCGAACTTTCCATCTGACTAACTGACTGACTAACATATACGACAAAAATAATGTATCAATTGTTCCAAAAATGTGACGGGCGTAGAATTTTACTCATCAATCAAGACAGACCAAACTGAAAGGTTTCTCTCCAAAAGAAATCTTCCCAAAGATACCTAGGTCTTCTTATATTTCATCTTTCTTTAGGTTGATGAAATTAAACATAGCAGGTGTTTTACGGCATTCACCCATTGACGCCTGCGTATTGAGTCATATTTAGGAAACGCGCTAAGGAAGGCACCCTAAATATTGCCATAAAAGAAAGAGTTATGCAAAATTTACATATGATAACTAAACAGGAGTATATTAAACATTGCTATATGCGCTGTGTAGGAAATATTTAACTCTTTAATATTTTCATTAGAATCTTTGAAGTTTGTGGATTAATTGTTTTTATTTCTTCTATAACTGTACTAACACATTGTTATGAACATTATTTTTACTTTGTATACCATTTTTTCAAAAAATAAACTAAATACTCGCAGAAATATGTAAAATTAAATTGTGAAATATTCAAATTTGTAAAATCCAGCTGCCTAAACAGTTGCATGGTTTTCATTAGCACTTTGTTGCATAATTACTGCCTAGCACTGTTTGGGCATTGAGAAAGTCAATTTTTTTATGTATTCCTGAGTCAATTCATGAAAACTCAGGCATACACTTGTCTGCTAAGTGTTGTCCTCTTTTATTGTTTGGCTTGTTTCTTGCAATAAACTTCAGAATCGGATTCAGGTCCGAGCTATTTGTAGTCCAGTTTAGCAACTTCACTCTTTTTTTTCTAAGGAAAGCTTTTACCTAAAATGTTTAAATGACTGATAATTGCATCAACACTGCCTGTACTCTAATTTAATGTGAAATTTAACCAAAATAATTACCTTTAAACTCTGTGGGGCAGAATCATATTGAAAAATTCAGCTTGAAGGATCACAAAAATACTCTCAAACTCAGGGCATGAATTTGTTTTAAATAATGCCAAAGGGGGACCTCTGCATTAACAGTTCCACTTACAAAGTCCACAGAACATATCCCATGACTGGAAATGCACCCCCAGATCATCATACATTGTGGACGCTTCACTGTTTGTGTTAGGCACCAATTCCACACCAGTTCTGCGACGTACACTTTCCCATCGAATCCACGGAGGTTAAATTACTCATCTGAAAAAACTGCTCTGAGTGTCGAGCTGTTATTAAGGTCTTCACAAAAGAAGGACTTACTCCAAATGAAATTAAACAGCGATTGAACGGTGTATATGGTACCGTAAAAGAATGGGCCAAACTTTTTTGAATGGATCGAGAAAACATTGAAGACAAAGAGTGTGCAGGTCCTTGGAGGTGCTCACTACTGAAAACATCGCTCTTATGGAAGGAGAAATTATGGAAGACCGACGGCTCAAAGTTACAGAAATAGTAGCAAGGAACCTTTCTAAAACAACAGTCCTTCGAATTATTCATGAACATTTAAATATGAATAAGGTTAGTGCCTAGACTTCTTTCCTCAGTCCAAAAGCAGCAACGAGTCATCTGTTGCCAGGCATTGTTGGAGCTCTGCCATGGCAACAAGAGAGAAGTTCTGCAAGACATTGTTACAGGAGATGAAACTGTGGTCCTCTACTATGATGCCTTGTCCAAAAGAGAATCAATGGAGTGGCGTAAACCTGGCGAAGCACCGCCTCTAAAGGTCAAGGTCACTCAATCAACCAAGAAGATCATGGCCATAATCTTTTGGGACTGTGAAGGAATACTCTTTATTGACTTCTAAGAGAGGAACACCACACTAAATGGGGAGTACTATGCTGGCCTACTGCACAGACCACGTGCTTCCATCAAAGAGAAAAGGCGAGGAAAGCTGAGTGGTGGTGTGCGCATTCTTTACGACAACGCCCCTGTGCACACAGCTCTTGTTGCAAAGGAAGCTGTGAAGAAATGTGGCTTCAAGGATATCAACCATCCCCCCTACTGCTCAGATCTAGCTCCCAGTGACTGTTTCCTCTTCCCTAAACTTAAGAAGAACTTTCGAGGAAGGAAATTTAAGTGTGACGAATAAGTGATGAATGCTGTTTAGGCCCATTTTGTAGACAAGATTTTTTTCATCACGTTTTTATAATCACTCAGAGGCGCCACTATCTTTCAGCTGCTGTTTCGCTATTGTAAACATAGATTGCCACCGAACTAATGCTGCCATCTGGTAGTAGTAGTCAGTTGCCTCATCAAATATCAAATTGTATTTAATTAACGACTTAATGTCTAAATATGATATAGTGCCTCATATTTTGTTGTTAAATAGGGCGATTAATCCTATAAATAAATTAACTTATATATTGTTGAACTGTTTCGTTCTGCTCAACGCACTTTCTGAGTATGGCTCGCTCGACTGTCAGGCTCATTCCAGTTCCTTGAAGAGTAAAGCAAACCCAAGTCCTTTACCTTCAGACACGATCACTCAAAAAAGTAATTGTAGCGTATTGATTATGTCATTTGCACTTTCTCATTCGCTTTGATTTTGAGAATTTTGGGAGATTTTATTCTTCTCTCATTTTTAACGTCATAGTCTAATGGTAGCTCTTGCGTTGTAACTCGGGTTCTGTTCCTGATTGTGTAAGTTTCCTCTATTCTTCAGGTGAATTTCTGCCCTTGGTTAAAAAAAAAAAAAACCTCCTGTCATCACATTGGGCAAAATTATCTCCTTGCCATTATCATTAAAATATATTATTTATAATTTCGTCTAGTTCTTTCGTTACTATATGTCCTTTGAAAAGTTTGGTAAATGAAAAAAGTAGCACTTTTTGGATAGCACTCATTATTACAACAGTCAAATGGAGAAGTATTACGGAGAATTACTTCGGTTTAGGAAGGGCATTATTTCTTACCTTGTGTAATGGTATGGTGCCCACAAGTGATGTTCAGGGGTTTAGACCGCAGTTTAAGGAGAGGAAGTTTAACCCAAAACTCCTGACAGGTCTCAGTGGGGATGGAGCGTCTAGAAGCAAAGTCTTTACTTCAACAAACAACACGGGTGAGGTATCTGGTTACTTCACAGGAATTGGTTTAAGGGGTATCAGCCACACTGGATAATTCACCCGTGTGGATCCAAATTTTTGAGACCAACATACAACCGAGGAATCTCTCACACAATCCAAAATGAGATCCATGACATTGTTTTTGATGTAGACTGTATTTTCCTAGGTAAATCCAGAGTGTTCCCCAAATACAGTTACCTGCAACCATGGTAGAATACATTGCTTTCTTGGATGAATGTGGAGCGTCTCAATTAGAGAAACCTTTCAATCTTCTAGGTGCCTGCCATTCATACATATTTATGACATTGAAGAAGTGCTTCTTCTCAAGGCTTACCCAGGTGCTTCTCGGCCAGATTTCCTGAATTATACGGCATATTGTGCCTTTATATATCTCTATGGGGTTGGCAAGACCTATTGTATTTATAGATTTTTTTGAGCCCCTTCTTGTAGAGTTTAGTAATGCGCCCCATACACACTTGTTGATGGTGGGGTTACTTCTCTTTGTAATGTTTTAGAATCATTGATGGAGTCGGAAGTTCCAACAATGTATATCGTTGCCACAAATCCGCGGTTTCTCACCAACTCTCACATATGCGATTGTGCCATATATGAATGGGATGGCGAATTATAAATTCTTGGAGAGTAAAGTACGACCAACATTTGGTGAAACCGCGAAAAAACCTAGGAACCAAGGAATTTGAACCCAGAATCTCCTGATTTTGAGTATCAAGCGTTATCGCCTGCGCCACCTGTTTCATCAGCTAATAATTTTGTATGCGTGACAGAAAGTAGTAACAAAGAACGTTGTATCTCATATAAATCACGTACGTTCATCTGTATACGATATTCAAGCATATAAAGTGTTCAGACGGCCTTTAAGCTATTGGTGCACTGATATGAAATTTACGCTTTCCAATCAACCAGCGGATCTTTACATGTTTTATTCACATTCAGTAGCTTCTGTTATTTGCTCCACTCAGCAATGAAGTGAGAGCTAAACACTGTGCAATAAGCGAGTGAAGAGCACATGATAACACATGACAGTCGTACCAGCGGCGTAGCGACAGCGTGTAAAATGAATTCTTCACTTTTGCGATGTTTGACAGTCGTTTTTATTATTGAGAAAGTTTCAGTGTTTGATGTATGCGAACTTTTATGAACATGTGCCATTTCAAAGCTCTTTTCTAACGCTAAATTAAAAAATAGAGCGCTATTGTGTAGCTCAGCATTCAGTAGCAACCTTAAACTAAATTATTCGCTTTATGATCAAATGGAACGGAATCAAATTGACATCTGTTTAGTGAGAGAGGCAGTAATGGTTTAATTGCAGGCACATTAGCGCATTTCATTTTTACCAGAAAGTAGAACAAGGCTTGAATAGATCCACAAAGTGGAAATTAAGATTAGATGTAATAATCAACTTGGCGTGACAATGAAGGAACATTATTTTGGTTCTTCAACATAATCTTTTTTCACATTCGGCGATGCTGCAATGTCATTATCCCGTCCTTGAAATGAGTTTGCAGAAAGTCTGCCAAATATTTCTAAACAACTGAAATCGCATCTTGATTTGATGAAAAATGCTAACCAACCGGCTTCTGTCCACTGCTTTACATCTAGATTCTGATGTGTGATAGTAGATCCAAGTCTTATCTAGAAGTATAAGCCGACACAGAATTGGTTCTATTGCTATTAAATACTTAATTATTAGAGGACAACCCTTAAGTTATTCCAAATACATGGATGGCTCTGTTTAAAAACAAAAATATTTCGACGCCTGGCCTCTGTTGCCTTGATTGAATTTTAAATATTGTATTTCCCAGACAATTAACCGAACAATCATAATTTCATTTGGTTTATAGTCAAATTGTAATGGAAAGTTTAAACATGGCATGCAAATTTGAATAATATTTAAGGCTTCTTATATAGCCTGTTTTTATACTATTTTTTAGCATACGAAAGAACTCAAACGTAATTCACTTTTTCACCAGAGGTACTCAATATTTATCTAATAATGCGAAGTGCTCTATACATAACGCCCGGTCGGACGGTTCAAGCTGGTACCGCGGTAAGCGGAAGTCGGAAAATCCGCAGCTATGATTGTTGCGTAAGTTATCTAACACCTAAACATTAAAAGGTACATTTACTTGTCATTATCCAGCAAGAAGCTGCTGAGACTGCCTCCCTCCATTTTCCATACATTTCTGGCATTGACATGGAATTAATGTTTATCCTCTGCAGTTCCCTCTCAGAAACGGAAGATCTTTCTTCTTGAATGCTATTTTTCAGGTCAACTAATGTGGATTTGTCTTGTACACTTTTTCCTCTAATACCCCTCCCCTCAGAAATAAAAATCGCAGAGAATTAACCGGGGGATCGAGGGAACATATGCTGTTAGTGATGATTCTGTCGTGGAATATTACTTGAATTGCATGCGGCTGTGTGTTCCATTGCAGAGTTCAGTTGGAGGGACGCGAACCTATGTTCCCTTCCTCACAGTTAATCCACGGAATGGTTGTAAAATATTCTGCAATATTCATTGCTTCTTCAGAAAACTATGGCCTATTATTCTCTCGTCGCTAATGCGCGTCACTCTGCTATGTTTTGATCATGCAGCAGTTCCTCGTGAAGCAGATTGTTTTCCTCAACTCCAGTGTCTGTTGTTTTGTGAATTAACATACCAAGATTCGTCCATAAAGAAAATTAGAATAACGCTAACTAATCAAAATGCATTCAAAATATCTACTCCTGATTGCAGGGTCACCCGGTTTAAGTTCTTGCACTACAGTAATTTCATTGCATTTTAATTTCAGTAGCTTTGTAGTCATTTTTTTTTTTTACCGAGGTCGTTAAGGGTGGCCGAGGTCGTTAAGGCGCAGACTCATGAGCGGGAGGTCTGGGACTGTCCTCGCCGACTGAGGTTTTTCCCAGGTTTTCCTCAATCCATATAACTGGAAAATGTCGGAGAGGTATCTTAAACTTAGGCGTGGAACATTTCCTTCATTAAAAAATAAATCCTTTCCCAATATATCATTTCATTTCATGTATCATCAGCGTCCATCGCCTGTGTTGCCTCTGTAACAAAAACGGGTGTTAACATCATTCATTCATTGTAGCCATTGGAACAGAGAAATAGGAACTTCCTGTTTGCTGAGGAAGACGTCGAAGTGATTTTTAGGGTAAAGTTCAGAGCATGTTCAGTGTTATGTAACATTTCTCCTGCTAGCACTATACATGGCTATATATGCTTTTTGTCAGAACATTTCCTATTTCAGGAATTTATAAGGCAATCTGTGAATTGGGCTTAGACTAGAGTCGAATATCAGGGAATCTTTCTTGAAACAATCTCCATATATCACGAGAGGTTTCTGAACACATATTTGGATCGTAAATAAATATTCTTTGGGGAACAGAATACCTGAATTGAGTCATATTAACGTAATTAATTCACTGCCACAAAACACACAAGAACACATCCACATTTATCTACAGTTAAACTCGTACTGACCTCCCCTCCGACTTTCAAGCTTGGAAACAAGACGAGAACTGCAGAATTCGGTCCAACTGTTGCCAGTTGCATGTGGAACTATTTCATGAAGTAAAAACACTCAATATTACAGGTATTTATTACAAGAAGCCTGCCCATTTATATTAAACTGACAAGAGAGTAATCTCTTAGAGCAAACATTTATAAGAATATCATGTAACTGAGTTAATGGTAAAGAAAAATCGTAAGGGATAATATTAAAGAAAAATGTTTT
This sequence comes from Metallyticus violacea, assembly GCA_030762175.1. Taxonomy (NCBI): domain Eukaryota; kingdom Metazoa; phylum Arthropoda; class Insecta; order Mantodea; family Metallyticidae; genus Metallyticus; species Metallyticus violacea. The sequence goes on along the minus strand of CM060842.1, from coordinate 6,148,812 downwards.
AAAATAGTTAGCATTACCACACCCCATTAAAGCATGTATCAGAATCAAATGGAAAATTGAAATATTCAATCTGTATCAAAATTTGAAATTGTAAGAAAATGAAGAAAATGCCCCTTTTGACTTCCCTTAAAAAGTTGACTGCGTTTTTAACTATAACAGTTGTTTTCGCATTATCTGAAATGTTTCATATATGACGTTACACTGCTGCTCCAGGATGCGGCACTACTGTAGAGACCGTATATGCAAGGCAAATAGCTAGTTTATATCAGGAAATGATCTACCGGCCAGAATTCCAAACCCGATCGTGTTTAAGCTCACGAACAAAGGTCTATTATCTCTTGGGACAACAGTAACCTTCACAATTAACCAATTATTGGTCCCTGCAAAATTTCCCCCGCAGTGCTTAATTGTTTGACGCATATCCCTCCATTTGGGAATTTGACGCAATGCAAGCTGAAGACGAGACATTGTTGGCAACAGCGCGCGTGCAAATATTGACGTATGGTGACGCTTATTGTTGTGAATGGAGGGAAATGCTCGCCCAAATATTTCAACAATGTTCTCTGTCGCATGCAGCGCTTCTGCAACCAATAAAAACGACGTATTTGCCCGTAGGTGGGTTGTAAGTTCATGCTTAATGCGTACCGCTGTGCCATGGAGTGCGTCATAGCGCCAGCTTTCCTTAGAAAACGAACACTCTTATAATTACTGGCTGTGTCGCCTATGATTGTTTAACCTTAAGAAATATTGTTACAAAATTCCTTAATAATAACACGTTTCTTCATCTAACTTTTTTTTAAAGTCGACCATGGTAGTGTAATGGTAATCCATACTTGCCTCCAAACTCACGATCGCGGGTTTGAACCCGGCCATGGTCGATGGATTTTTTTCGGGCATAAAAATCCTAAGTATGGCTTTCTTCGGAAGGGAAATAAAGCCGTGGGTCCCGTGTCTTGCATTTACGGCATGAAAAAAGAACCTCAAGCCTGAAAGAAGAGGCCTCTGAGCAAAATTTGTCGGCCGTTTCACGCCCTAAATTGAATGGCACGTTGATGACCCGAGATGTTAAATAAACAAAATTAAAAAAAAACTATCTTTTAAAATCTAAAGCTGTTCAAAATAAGGTCTCGATTAGTCGTACAGTTCTTTTTATTTTCTTCAATACTTGTCCCAATTATTATAATTTTTTTTCAAAATTTAATCGGGACGTCAAATACCCCATTTTTTTCCCCTCGGTTTGACACTTTTACCATTAATTCATTTGCTATCACAATCTTCACTATTAAAACTTTTGCCTCTTTTGCCTTGTTCTTGACGAATCTCAAACTGCGCATTTGTGACGAACTATAAGGCGTCTGATCAGTGTAGGGTGAAAAGTTCTTTCCCACTTAAATTCTCATATGCTGGAATTTCTTTTCTTTTTGCCCGATACGTAGTGAGTGCTTTCTTATATAAATTAGGAATGAGCACTTAATAAATAGTCGCTATGTAAGCGATTCTGTTTACTAAAGTTAACTGCAATAATCCTCTGCTAACTGCTGCAAAATTATTTTCTGAAATAAGTTAATTCAACACAAGAGCACCAGCAAAAGGACTGAACGGATGCTTTTAGTTAAATAAACGCAGTTTTACCTAATAAACATAAGATAAGCTGATATCTATTCCGCATTTTTTAAACTTTTTTTCTGACACATTTAAGCTAATTAATCAAAATAACTAACGCTTGTTGAAAACACAAATAGTTTTCAAAAGAGACATCACTCTCTTAATTACTGGTTTAGGAATTTTCAGTTTTAAATTCTTTGTGCCATTATTAATTATGTACCACGTTCCCTTTTTTCTGTTCTCTGTTATAGTCGTTTCAGTTCTATACGAGGCTTTTATGCATTATCCAAAATGGTAGGCGGCGGTTTTATAGCGGGAATTGTCCGAAATCGGTTTCAACTATATTTGATTGTAAACAAGTAGGCGACGAATGAAAATCAAAAGACACCTATCTGACAGAAAAAAAATAAAGGAACGATACATGCAGACGTCATCTCTGGACCTGCAGACCGACATAAAATTAGACAGAGTAAAGAGACCTATATCATGGAGCTAGGTCTAAAACAGAGGTCGGGAATAGCATGGTTTAGACTGGGGGACTGGAAGGCCCGTAAAATTGTTGACGAGAAAAGCAGCAGGATTTGCCCATTATGTTCGGAACCGGAGGACTGGATGCACATTTTGGCTAAGTGTACACAAACAGAAGATGCTAGGATAAAATTTCTCCCGGATTTATTTTTGACTTCCAGTAAGGGAGGCTAACATGTTGGGACTTAATTGTAATCAGCACTACGGTCTAAACCTGGTCATTTCCTTATATGAAACAAACAGTTGTAGAAGGAAAAAATGCTATAAACATTGTACATAAATAATAAGAAGAATTTATATGAGTATCAGAATTATTGTATGTACGTTTTATATATGTGTGTGCGAGTGTGTTAGTGAGTTCTTATTAATGTTGTTATTTCTTTTGTTGGAATTAAATCTAGATATTATTATTTTACAAGAACGGTCTTGCAATACGTGCGACTGTGATGTGTAATATATATACTTAGTTTAACTAGAATAATAAATACTACTACTATTACTACTACTACTACTACTATTACTACTACTACTACTACTACTACTACTACTACTACTACTACTACTACTACTACTACTATTACTACTACTACTACTGCTACTACGTCGGCCCTGGTGGGGTAGTGGTAACCATACTTGCCTTCTAAACACAAGATCGCAGGTTCAAACCCGGGCATGACCGATGGATTTTTTTCGGGTATAAAAATCCAAAGTATGGCTTTCTTCGGAAGGGAAGTAAAGCCCGTGGGTCCTGTGTCGTAGATTTATGGCAAAATTTGTCGGCCGTTTCACAACCTGAATTGAATGGGACTCTGATGACCTGAGATGTTAAAGAGCATCCATAAATAAACGAAAACATACACACTATAACTTTCCCAGAAAAAAACACTACTTTTGCTTTTTATTTTGGTGTTGTTGACCACACAGAGCTTTGTTGTTTGCTCTTAGGATGAAATGACATAACCAAATTTTATCTGTAGTGATTACTTTGGAAGAGTCTTTGCATCTTCGTGGAACATCATCCCTGGAACCCACCGTTTGCAAACACGTCTCATATGCAACATTTTAGTTACCAACATGTGGCAAGCAAAGAAATTGTCCTTAATGTTATTCGCCGATCCTCTCTTATATTGACAGCATCGTTGTTATTGTTTTCTTCAATTAGGGGACTGTACCTTGAAATCGGTTGCCTTCCTTTCTTTAAAATTTTTTAAACCATCCTTGAGCTGTGCTATAGGGAAGAAGAAACTATCCATAGACCTCCTATAGCATAATCCGAATGTTTGTGGAGACGAAAGCAGTCTTGCAGAGCAGCATATCACCTCCATTTTGCTGTAAGCGGAACTCAGCATATCTCAACCCACGCTTACATTATGCATTCAGCTACCAAAATGTTGTAAATTTTATTGTTAGTGCCAGAATTATGCCTGTAAAAAAAGGGGCACCTCTTTATTGAACAGTCCTCGTAAATGGAAAATACTGTGGGTCATTTTGCTGAAAATCTTTGCTGTTTCTGTTTAGTTATCCTAACCCTGAAACAAGTGTTTTCTGCTTTTATTTTAAAACAAGGTGGACATTTTTATAATATAAAGGAATAAGAAAAATTTATTGTCACTAAGAAACACTGGATGACGTTTTTGTACACACTTTATCGGCTGTCATTAGCGTCCGCAAGAGGTTGCAAGGAGTATGTTTGCACTGCTTTGGCATGACAGATTTAAGTATTGCATTTTGTTATTTAAAAGAGCAATTTCTGCTTCTCCCTAATAAAATATTGTTGCTCGTTAATCCAATTATTGCAAATACAGTAGCTAATATTATTGCTATATTTGATTTGGTTAACCGTATATCCTGCTCTCCTAAACGACATGGTCTTCACTCAATCTCTTCTTGGGGTAGATAGCTACGAGCTGGCCACAGATGCAGAAATAACCTACCCGAAAAAGTTGCACATATTAGAGAATTATTTGGTTTTGAAAAATTGCAACCCGTTGATTCCCTCATCATCTTATGGATTACTTGCCTCTTAGACAAAGATCGCGGGTTCAATCTCGGCCAGAGTTGATGGAGCTTCCCCCCCCCTTTTTCGTAAAAATCTAAAGTATGGCTTCCTTTGGAAGGAAAGTAAAACCGTAGGTACCTTGTCGTAGATTTACGGCATGTAAAAGAACTTCCAGCCTGAAAGTAGAGACCTGTGCACAAAATTATCGACACTTCTGAGTATGTGTACGCTGCGCCAGAAGCTCGGACGGATCTCAAGAGAGAGCGTTTCCGTGCATTGGTTTACTAAAGTCGGTTTAGGGGAGAGAGGATGAAAAATTGCATCATGAATTTGAGGATCTTGGCCCTTTACAATCCATCATTTATCGAGGTTTGTCGATTTTAGAAAAGGAAGGGATTGGAAGACCTCACAGAACGGCCTGCTACAGCAACAGACAATTAAAATGTGATGAAAGCAGAGCGCATGTGCGGGAAGATCCTCGTTGCACATATTATCAAATTCAAGAAGTTCCTGAATATTGAATTGGCAGCAGTGAAAACAACCCTCAAAGAAAACTTCACGTCAGGAAGCTCTGCAGTTGTTGGATTCCCCACCTCCTCACAAATGAGTAGTAAACAGCACGTGTGCATTAGTGCCAGAAAATGCAGAAATACTCGAGGAGGAAGGTTTAAAAACTTATTTAACACTATAACAGGTGACAAAAGCTGGATATATTAGTATGATCCAGAAAATAAGCGACAATCATCGGTCTGGGTCTTCCTAGGAGAGGGTCCCCCAACAAAAATGAGGGGAGTTCCACTTGAGGGCAAAAGACTGTCACTGTCAGGTGGTAAACCACAAAATGTCTGCCCCGTGTCTTCAATGAACTGAAAAGGAAGCGTCCTAAGACTGTCTGACAACACTGCAATACAAACAACCCACTTTAGAGGTGAAATATTCGTCCCATCCTCTTTACAGTTCAAATGTGGCCCCATGTCATTTTTTTTCTACTCCCCAAAATAAAATAAAAAATTCTTAGTAAACGATTTGAATTACTTGAAGCAATAGCTGTGTGTATGTACCCTATCCAAAGAAGCATGGCGTTCTACATTTACAAAATATTTTGAGCGGATTAAACGTTATATATAGTTCAATGAAGAATATTTTGAACAGATGCAATGAACAGACCTAGATATTTAAACTTTTATTGCGTCCTTGTCAAAACTTTTACAGTGCCACCAAATATATTAAAGAGGGTCATAAATAAACCAAATAATTAACACCTTATGGATATTCAGAAATAGCGCCTTTGTTGCTATACAGGCGATGTTTTGTATTGTTACTTGGTATCATCTCATTGAATGGTCCAGGGCTCTGTATTTCGGCAATTTAGCTTGGTTCACGGCTGGCCGTTTGTGCCTTTACCCAATTGGATATCTGCAGGAGGAAGAGATAATGCAAGGGTATATGAATGACCTTGGCCATCATCCCCTGACTCCCAGGAACTATATCATAACGTATAAGGGTGTAAGTAATGTTAATAAATTTAATACTCATCCAGTTCCCCAAGCGTAGCTGCTGCCTAGAATATCATTTTGTCCTGCCTTGAGGGGAAATGGTGAGTTTTTCAATCCTGTGTGCTCCTTTTCTTATACGACAATGCGCGGCGTTATCACTTAAAGGCATTTACTTGTACAGTGGATTAAGGGGTACTTAAACATCCTCCATATTCGGAGATATGAGCCCTGCGCCTTTGATCATATTCTCAAAGTAACGGAACCACTCAGATGAACGTGTTTCTATCCCAATATCTGTCTCTAGAAGTGTAGGAAATTGTGTAAATGTGAGAAATGTAACAGTAGGGGAGTTTTATAAAAGTATTACTACCGTTTTTCAAACTCATAAACTAAAATATAGTTTATATTTAAAACATATTGGGAAGTTTTTGCCTTGTGCCAGCCTCAGCACAACAAATATTTCCAGCGTTGTATTATCACACAGAAATCGACCACACAATTCCCATGCAGGGCAGCTAAAGGCATCCGAAGCGTGAAACGGCTCACAACACCTACGTCTCCGGTCTACCTCTGAACCACTTCTGGATAGATATTTGATTAACCTGCTCCGTTAGTGGCAGTACAGGATGTGGCTGCAATCACATCTCAAGCTTGAGTGAACTTCACAGTGTTGGCAGTAGTTGAACACAGTACCACAGAGTTCCGTTGTCCTGGTGGAGCTCTGTTCCAAAGTAGTTGAGAGAAACATGACGGCTTTAGAGATACCTTGAACATTTAGGGGTTTTGCTGCACATACTAAGGTGTTAATGTTTTTATACTAGATGACTAACATAGCATGTTAAAATGTCTGTATATTTGGTATCTTTAACTCTATTACTAGCTGTCTAACCCAAACAAATTGTAATTCACTATAAAGTTGCTATCAAAAACTTCCAGTACTAGGCCTATAGCACAAAAACAGAGAAAAGCACTGGGATATATACACAACAATAGTGAACTATGACTTTCACCAGTCATGATGTCACTCTGTAAACATCTGAAACTGTGCTACAGAAGTTTTTATTACCACATGTGCCATTTAATTAGAGAGTGAAAACTAGAGCAGAGGGCTAACATCCAATTCTTGCTTCAAAAATTACTCTTTTTTATTTATATTATATATACTATATCGTCTTGTGTTCTGTTAATTTTTTCCCAATAAGTTCTGTAAGATCGATAGCCCTAGATTGCTTGAATATTCAAATTAACAAAAATTCTGTTTTATCAACCAATGTTAACTTTAACCCAATGTTAACTTTAACACAGTGTTAAACTTCGTGTTAAGTTAACATCACCATTCCTTGTTAAAACCTTAACAATTGATGACAACTCGAAAATGGCGACCGTAAAAACAGCTGTGGATGTCTAAATTCTATATTTGGATATATTTAGTCGTTCGTAATAGAGAAAGGGCTGTAAGATAAGAGTCACTTTGACAGATTTACGCAAACGAGAATTTTTACAGAATGTAAAAACCAGTTGTCATAGGATTGTATATGAGATACGAGAGAGGTTAGAACAGCTCGGCGCTACTGATCTTTTTATTCCTTCCACGAGTGGGTTCAGACGTCGTTCGATTAAACACCGTGCAATTTGCAACATTCGAGAATCTTAACATGTGTGCTCGAAATGCTTGGTGAAAGACAGGGATCTAAATATAATAACAAACAAAATGTTAGTGTATTTTAACACTTGATGATGAAACCGACCCTTAATATAATACGTTAACTAGGCGCAACAACAATACCAGTCGTTAAACAGTGGTGGATGTTGCAACGTCACAACCGCAGCATAGCAAACATATGAACTGCTGAAAAGTGCGGCCCCGGTATAGAGCGTGCTTCAACAATGTGTGGGGTCGGTACTTCTATGTATGAGTACGCGGGTGTTGCTGTGCCAGACGTTGGAACAGATTTCAAGCAAAAGCATACGCGAAATGATTTATTACGACAAAAGTCGTTTTAGGGCAGAAAGAATGTCTTGACATTTTGCATCGTGCGTTTGGGGATATTTGACCTTGGCCATCTTCTATTTTAAGAAATTTAGAGATGAAGGGACATCCTCAAAGATGTTGACGGCTACAGCAACAATGAATGAAAGCAGAACATATGTTGCGAAAGATCATTGTTCTACACATTACCAGACTGAAGAAGCCCTGAATTAACAGCTGTGAAAGTTCCTCAAACAAAAAAATTTGTTAGGAGACTGCAGTATTTGCATCTTCCCGCTACCTTACAGTTGAGAGAATAATTATAAAAATATAACATCATAACAGGTGCATATGCCAGTGTGATCCAGAAACTAAGCGACAATCATCGGTCTGCCTAGGAGAGCATCGCCCAACAAAAACGAGGCGGGCAGAAATAAATAAAAAATAAAATAGAAATAAAATCTGCAATAATCCATCCCGACGTCTTGTTGCCTATACCGGGACGTATATTCCAAATTTTATCATTTATTAAAAATATTTCATTGTACATAATACATTTTACAGATCATGATATATAAAAATATAATATAATGATAAACTGAATAGAACATAAAATCAAACGATACTTTAAGTATTTTAATAATTTACATGCTACTAGGAACCAGTAGTTATCATTAGCTGGTAACCAGCTAACTACAAGAACAGGGTGCTGGTAACCATCGTCTACTTTACCCCTAGCTATCTTATAGAATTTCATTCTTATTTTACTTTCAGTTCCACATTTTGTATTCACTTCTTATTTAAATAATTATTTCTCTTTAATATTTATGTGTTCTTAAACTTACAATATCAATACGTGCTTTGAACTCTCTATCCTAACTTAATATAATGAACATTCACTTTAAGTTGTTTTTACTCTGGCTATTTGTACATATCTCGCTAATCTACAATTTACTTTCATTATTTATATAACTTATCTGATATTTACCACTTATCTTGCACTCTCATGAAACACTTAAACACTTTTACTATCCCCTTTTATCTACCACCATTTCCTTGTTGTACAGCTTAGCCCTGGCTCCTTCTTTCCCATGATCTTCACCTCCCCTCCTCCTTCATTCATCTCCTCCTTTTGTAGTATGTTGTTTACTATAATAACCATCACGTCTCGGTCTTCTTTATTAGTTGAATGGTTGAGTAGTTGATGGTGTTGTGTTAATGATATATCCGTGATCGATTATCACTCCCTTCTTCTACCTTTATTCGGTCTTCCCTCCTCTTCTCCTTCCCTCACTTTTCTCTCTCTAATTGTTATGCTGTTAGTTATTGTTTTGCAATCATTGATACAATTATCACTAACTTCTTTTACTCTTCGCTCCTCTGTTCTCCTATCTCTTCCTCTTCTTTTCTTCTCCGCCTTACACTCTGCCCTCATTATCTTCACTGTTCCTTTCACTCTCCCCTTCCTCATGACTTGCTGATCTTCTAATTTCATCTTTAGCTTGTACCGTAGCTGTCTCTTCCTGTTCCAACGAGGCGAGGGAGATGTGTTGGCAAGAAGGAGGTCTGTTCTTTCTTTTCAGCTTGTGTTCATATACTTGAGGGACAGAAAACTGTCACTGTGATGGTTCATTACAAAATACTGTCCCATGTCTTCCTTGTATTGAGAACGAACAGTCCTAATGGTCTGCGTGGAATCTTGTTGTACCAGAGTATCGGCACTGCCCACACTTTACTGGAAACAACTCAATTTCTGCAGGAGTCGGAAGTAAAACATTAGCCTCATCTTTCCTACAGTCCAGAGCTGGTTAAAAATTTTAGAAAAAAAATGGTAGTCAAGGATTTGAATCACCCGAAACTGCAGTAGCTACACGTAACAATCTTATACAAAGAAGCATGACTTTCAATATTTCAACGGATGAATTGTTGTATAGAATGCAATAGAGAATACTTTGAAAGGATACAATGATCGGTTTGGGCTTTTTTAAAACATTACTGCTTTCATTTCCAGAACTTCAAATAACCCTGTTAAATTGATGCTTTTTATTTCTAAATTCTAAATTCTAAAGCACATAATTAACAATGTAATCTCCAGTACTTAAAACAGAAGAAAGTTGTACACCCCTGTATTCTGAATATAGCGTATAGCAGTCAATCAAGTTAAATGGGGTAACCGTTTGTTTAAACGACTGAAAACTGGGGTCACCCGTTGATAGATACTTAGGTCGCAATTATCCAAAGCTATTATCTGCATATTAACATAATTCAAACGATAATCACAATTACGTAACGGCGGTGTTTTCGCACGATCTTTAGCAATTGTGGCAGCAACATAAAAGTGCAGTAATAATAATCATCTCTGGTGTGTCTATACAACAAAAGCGTTTATTGTGAGCGGAAAATGTCACGTGTACAGTGAACTTCATTGTCTGCCCTCCACAGGCGTAGATTTTGACTGTTTCTCTCATTTTTGAGTTTTATTTTCATTGCTAGTGTTTAAGAACCAGGAAATTTGCTGCGGAGAAGAACATTAGCGTAACATTTTCTTATTTATTAAAAAGATTATTAAAAAGATATTGACAGTCGTTTTATATTATAATTTATTTTATATAATTTTCTTTTGATATGTTCTATAGAAATAGCCTGGTTGTGCAGTAAATGGTTGCAAATCACACAATCGCAATGCGAAAGAAAATAATATATTGCCACACAGGTTTCCATCTGATTCTGATTTAAAAAAGTTTAGGTTATCAAAATGTTGCAGAAAAAATAAAGTACACATCATCAATGTGCTCCCTTCATTTTCAAGAACCTGACTGTATGAGAGATTTGCGATCAGAACTGCTTAACCTACCTAACAATTGTGTACTTAAAACCAGGCGCAGAATTTGTCTGTTCACTGCATCGTCTCAATCGGAGAGTCATGTTCCTGACTTAGTGACTTAGACCCAAATTAGCTCAGTGCCGCAGAGGTCAGAGAGCGTGCGAAAACGTGCCTAACAGAAGTTGACAAATACAAAAAACTTGTGCAGAGTATTTAAGCATGTGATATCGAATTCGAAAGTTTAGTGTTCTCAGAAACAGAAAAGTTTTTATTATTTTTTTTTTTTTTCAATATTAGAAGTCAAAAATAAAAATTTAACCCAAGCGTGTGTGAAACTTAAAAATCGCAATAGAGTCCTCATTCAACAAATTTCAAAAATGAAAATGTAGTTTCGTAAACTTCAAAGTGATAGACGTAGTGAAGTTTATGAAGAGGTGAAAAGGATATTAGATCAAATATTTTCTCCCAATCAGATCAGATCGTTTCAAAATAAAGGTAAATGCGTTAATTGGGACGGAGATGACATACTCCAGGCCTTACACTTGGGGCTGTGTCTCAAAACCGTATTCTTTTCTGCATTATTCTCTACCAGCGCAAGTGGGTCAACCGTCCGCTGCTAAATTTGCTGAAGTTAATACAGCGCACATGTATTTGGCATAAAAACCGCTTCATTTTGAGGTTAGCGGGTCGTCCTTACGACATTTAATTTGACAACTACTGCCACTTTTATCGTTTTTCATTTTATTAAAGCATACATATATTTTAATAAGTAAATTCCTATCACAGCAAGGAACAAAAGACACCTCTCATCTTATGCTGTCTGCTAGTTTCCGCTCTTGTACCCTAATGACGCCAAAGCGTCAACCAATAGGAGTGTTAGTTTCTGAAGAACCAACCTTATGAACGCTATCAACCGTTGATTATACATTTACAATGGAACGTTTATAGACCTGTCGCCGTTTTGTTAACTGCCTGAAAAGATTTTGGCATTTAACTCGCAACTTTCATTGACCTGTAAAGGGATAGAACAACTACACATTTTCATACAATTACTTTATCAATCACTTTAAATTATGCAAACTGTTGTTAGCAGAACATAACCGAGTTTAATATACACCCTATATCGTTTTTGAGCTTATCTGTAAATACGTCGTTGTGTTTAACAGATCTAGTCAGGCTTTATATATTATGGCAAAAATCTCACCTTCTTCTACGGTGCAAATTAACACAAGCGTTAATTTCCGCTATTTTGCACTAGGTTGTGGAAAGAATACTCAATAACGCTAAGCCTACAATCATGTTCGCTATTTTTTTTTTTTTGTTTTTGTTTTTTGTTTTTTGTTTTTTTTTTGTTGATCCCAGCGCTGCCAACAGGAAAATTATAAAAACATGTACCTCTAACCTATGCAACGCATACAGGCAAGTGAAAAGGGAAAATCGCCGCGCAGCCAAACACAAGTTCATATAAAATCTCGCTGTTAGCGTTCACAAATAAGGTGAATAATAGAGTGGATTGCAAAAAGCGATGTTGACAAATTGTTTCGTTATAGAGCACTTGGTGTGCATTGTTGGCGATAAAACAAAATCAACACCTTGTAAATTTTAGCGATTTTCATGTTGTTGTGTGTGTTCGTTCATGATAACGCCGGCTACAAAATGCAAAGTTGATTTTTGTAATAAACATAAAGCCATCTGATACGGAGTTTTAGTTTTACATTATTTGTGATGGTGCCATTTCGTCGTTCATAGAGTAATTGCAATTTTCGTTTGTTTAAAATAAATGTTTACAATGACTATCAAATGAAATGCTTTTACAAACTCACCTCATGAAATAGTAATTGAAAACAACCGTACCTATATTTACGTCATAACTGCAAAATGGATAATGAATACTTTAGTTTTTGAAACGCGGTTAAATTTTTATGCTGGAATAAAAAAACAGAGCTGGGTAATTTTTCACACAATCCTCGTTGTCCCTTTTCAATTCACTGATTTTTTTTTGCTCCGGAGAATAGCGTGTCTTGCTGGGTGCTACATCTGGGCTGTACGGTGGGCGTTTGATATCCAGTGTCCACAAACTTCTTAATAGAGATAGTCGTCTTAACTTTTCTCAGCAACCTTCCTTTCTGGCTTTAAGTTTCGCGTGTTCAAACCCGGGCAAATTTGATAGATGTTTTCGCACATAAGAACCTCCCAGTGGTATTTTAAACCCTGCGCCCAGTTTCGTAAATTTAGGACCCGTTACAGAACACGCTTGTTAAAACCGCTTCGAGTAGGGCGTAGCTCTAAGTTAATCCATCTTATGCCGCATTTATCATTTATGTTGAACAGTGTGCAAATTACAGATTGATTTATTACTAGGAGTATCTTGAAAGCTCTCAACATGACTCAGAGATTTCTTGAAGATGGGCAAATCACCATCATCGTTTAGATGACGCGCTGTAAAGTTTCAGGTGCCTAAGTGTAGTCACTTGTTTGTGACGATCGTGTAAACAAATAGTGTAAAATGGATAACATTGAAATACGAGCTGTGATAAAGTACTTCGTTTTGAAGGATTTAACCCTAACAGAAATGCAAATGGAGTTTGATTCCACATTAAAGGATTCTTCTCCTTCGTTTTCGACGTTTAAAAATTGGACTGCTGTTTTTTAAGCGTGGTCGTACATCCATTCAAGATGAAGACTCACGGCGTCCCAAAGCTGCTACGACCGAAGCGATTGCGCGGTACTCAATGAGGCCAGTTGTAAGTACGCGAGTTGGCTGACATTGCAAAGATCTCGATAGGCCGTGTCCACTTCATTTTACACGAAGTTTTGGATATGAGAAAGCTTTTATGCTGGATGAGTGCCGCGTTTGTTAACAATGAACATTAGACTTGTTTAAACGTTGTTCCAGTGAGTTTCTCCGAAGTTTCTCAAACATGGATTCATCACTACACGCCAGAGACGAAGCAGAAATGCAAACAGTGGGTGACAACAGGTGAAAGTGCACCAAAAGTTGCAAAAACTGTTCCATATGCAGAAAAGTCATGGCTACGATTTTCTGGGATTCTCGTGGTGTGGTGCTCGTAGACAAGGGCAGAACCATCACTGGAGAGTATTACGCTTCATCACTGGACCAACTGAAGGATGCTATTCAGGCTAAACATTCACATCTTGCCAAAAAAGAAAGTTCTCTTTCATCACGATATTGCACTTTCAATATATCTGGGATTGTTGCTGCAAAACTGCATGACCTTCGCTTCCAAGTGCGGATGACTTTACCCTTCTAAACTGGAGGAACAAGCACGCGTTGCATTCTGGGAAATGTGACGTCATGGTCCATTATAAGATGGCTACTCCCTTGGAAACGTGCACAAGCGAGGAGCAGCAAGTAATCCCCTTTTTTTGGGTAGTGAGGCGAGAAACCAGCAGATATTCATCCACAACATGGAAATTCTTGTGTGTAACTTCAGCAGGTCACAGAAAGTTTAAAAGTGGAGCAGCTCGAATTACGTCATATACTATCGCTGCAGTAGAACAAGTGATCGAGACAATCGACGTAGAACTGAAGATCAGTCATGTGGATGTTTGTGAAACACGGCTATGACGTCATGAAGCCGAAGTAGATGGTTAACCTAAAGTGTGTAGTCGTTGGTGATGAATGCTGGGTCCAGTCAGAGACCAAGCGAGTCAGTAAAGAGTGGCGACAAAGCTCCGTACAGCCGATAAAGTGACGTTCACGTTCTTCTGGGACTCTAAAAGTTCAATCATGAAACATCAACAGCGAGTTGATTCACTATCATCTCTTTGGTCCACTCAAAGGTGACACTGACGACGAGGTGAAAGACATGTAAATGGGTGGTTAGTCACAACAAGAAGTGCTTTCAATTCCAAAGTAAGGTGGCTTTTAGACCTAGTGTCGTACTGGTTATTTCCAAATCTTAGACGTGATATTTTAAAATACCCACGTTCACGTCCCTATTTTACTATTTAGTACAGTATAACTTTTAGCTCACTTCGCTCCAGAGAAGCGGAACCCTTAACCCTTTCCGTTACAGTGACCATGTATCCCACAGTAACAGGAAAGGGGTCTTCTCTGTGCGTGGAGGGACGTCCTTCCTGCATTGTTCGGCTATGAAGGAGAGTCTGGGGCGCTTCTCGCGGGATTTGCGGTACCACACTTGCCCCATAAATCGTCATCACTTTCACACCCTCCACACGTCCCTAATATCATCTGTCTCGCCCACAGAACGGCCGTGTGCTGGCAGCGTCGTTAAATTAACTACCTGTGTATCAAGCGATGCGAATATGTTTCAACCGTCATTTTAATTGTTCCGGTCACACGGTGAGTTAAGCGTTGTACTTTTTAATAAAATTAACATTAAATAAAACCGCCTCCGTGATCTAGTGGTAGCGTTTAGACTTCTAATCCGAGGGTCCTGGGTTTGATTCTTGGTTAGTAACAAGTTATCTGATAAAGTTTTTAATTTTTTGAGTTTTCTCTAATTTTGAGAAGGTTTAAGGTGTGCAAGACTCCGAGTTTATTCATCAATAAATTCATATAAGTTTAATTAGATCGACATGTCTTTAAATAAGCAGAAATATATTTCACCAGGCTGATTTTATTTAACAAGATGAAGGATATTTTATCAATTTGGGTTTTTCAGACTAGATAAAAAGACCAGAAAGAATGAGGACCACCTTTCTGTCCGAAAGGCGCTGTCGTTGTGACCTATCATAAGACATCTGTGTAATATCGCACTATATGGAAGAGATATGCCCGCACCTAGAGCGGGTCCCGTGTCGTACATTTACGGTACGATAAAGAACCTCAAGCCTGAAAGAAGAAACCTCTGAGCAAAATTTGTCGGCCGTTTCACATCCGGAATAGAATGGGACGCTGATGACCTGAGATGTTAAAGAGCGTCCTAAAATCAACAACAACAACAACAACAACAACAACAACAACAATCAAGAATGATACGGGTAAATATACTGAACTTTGACTTAATTCGTAAGCTGATGGTTCTGTTGCATGAAACCTTTTTTCCTGGAGCTCTCTCTATATGACTGAACAAAATTGGTGCTCTTAGTGGAATAGCAAATCATATGAAACGGTCATTGGCAAGAGTGAAACTGCATAAAATGAGATATATGGTTGTTTGTCTCTTTAGGCTCGCATTTTCGAGGTAACATGTTCAATTCCTGATGGGCCGGCCACCCTAACTTTGGGTTTCATCTGGTCACTTAGGCAAATGCTGCGATGGATATTTAAATTCCACAAATTTTCCATTCTCTCATTTCTTTCATTCCAAACATCACTTATGTTATCAAGAGTGTCAGGCGGTTCTTACGTTCTGGAAAAGTTTCTGCCCTACCATCCAGTGATTTCTGTCTGCTGGCCTCCTCCAAGCACACCGTCATCTAACAAGGGCAGAAGGAGAAGAAGAGGCGAACCTCGTGTTTCTAGACTTTATCTTCGTGTTACCGAAGATTTTATGAGAGGCAGTTTAACGAAATATTCATACAACAAACACTCTGCATCCCATTCTTTTGTACTGCTGACATATCAACAATCACCACAGAGTTCACACCGATGATCCCCATTGTCTCAGTGTGAAAATCTGGGCTGTAGGGAGGATGTGAAGTATGCCCCAGTCTGCAGTATACCAGCTGGAAAGTGTAGGGGCGAGCATTATCATGAAGAAATATAATGCCCTTCCGGAATATTTCGACTTTACGATAAGCCTCATTTTCTGCAAAGTGTGTCGGTCCTTATGGGATAGTGATAACCACACTTGCCCCCTAAACCAAAGATCGCCAGTTCAATCCCAGGGTCGATGGATTTTTTCAAGTTTGAAAGAAGAGTCCTCTGAGCAAAATTTACCGGCCGTTTTACGCTCTGTATTGGACTACCTGATATGTTAAAGAGCGTTCGTAAATAAATGAAATCAAACTTTGCAAAGTGGCTCCTGAGTACTCCAATTGAAGAAGGGCAAGTGTGCACGGCTTAAACATTTTTGGTGGGGGTTGCAGAAGGTGGCAGCATGTTTCATCCCCGGGACTCTTCCTGCAAGTAGCCCAGAGATGCTGCTATTCTGTGCTCGTTTTGTTCCTCCGTCTATGAAACAAAAACTTATCCCTACCAAAACACGAATTGCTTCCACTGTAACCTGTCAGATTTTGCGTATAAGACCGCGATATTCTGTTTGCGGATCGTCTTGCAGTGACACACATAAGTCATGTCACTCCAGTTCGCGTGAAGAGACGTGCTGCACACACACAACGAGCTGTTGCCTCACAGTTGGCAGCATCGTTAGTGAACAAGTGTTTGGCGCTATGTAACCTTTATACCTGACAACTGGTTGCCCTTTGAGTTTCTCAGTATATTTAACTTTAAACACATTTTATACTTAAACAGTAACGTTTATGTCCAATAGGTTGAAACTAAAATTCACTGACTTTCTATTGATCTTAGCAGAACTTCGTATTGGGTACGGGACCAGCAAATTCCAGATCTTGAAAACTGCACCTGGTCGCGTGCTGCGGAGAGAAAATGTGTGGTTTTCCGGGTCACCAAGTACTTATCTATTTCAATTCAGGCAGCGACGGGATTTTCGGTGCCCCCCACCCCTCTGTGCTTGGGAATGTTGGTAGCAGTGGCGTGCATGTCGTTCATATTTAAATCTTCTGTTAAACTTTGGTTTGAAACACTGTATATTCAGATCGGAACCTGTTTTTTTTTTCTATTAGTATAACTTCTTTATTGAAACGTTATGCTACTGGGCGAACAGAACTTTTAACCTGTACTTTATGTGTAAAATTTAAATAGAACTTGTCTACGAAAGTGCAAGAATATTCCAGGCCTTATGAGTATGCATCGTGTTTCTGCTCCTCCGGGGGTCTAAGTAAGGAATTATAGATTTCATATTAGATAGCATTCAGGTTCAAAGTACTAACTTGCCTCTGTTGTTTCCTCACCAGTACTTTGTAATCTAAATTTCCTGCAAGAAATAACAGTTGCTACATCCGACCGTCTGATACAGATTGTTAAATGAGAGGAGTGTGAGAACCATACACCACCACTAATCACTCTATCAAAAACTACTTCCCTAATTTATTCTTCTTCTTATGAGCAGTGATGGATTCTTGTTGAAAACACGAATAGATATCTCTTCTTCCCTAACTAATTAAAAGATGGGGTCAGAATGGCATTATATTTTAATGTAAAATATAGATTGAATGGACTGAAATTATAATCTAATCGCACACCAAACTGTCATAAAGATTCCGACTTTCAGAATTCCAATAGTGAGTGTTCACACGATCATTTCGTCCAAAATAACCCAAGCTGTGGGAGGATTACCGTTTAGTTACTGATGAAAGAAACCACTCACAACAACACACACCTGCTACGGGATTACCTTATGGTAGACTATAGACAGGTGTACACTTGTAAGTTTTGAGTTTTAACGATTTTGTTGCTGTATATGCAGAAGACACTGAAATCCCAATTTGTGCTAATTTCGGTAGTCATTTTCTTGATGAACGTTCCAGATTTCCATCAATTTCGTCTTCTGTTAAAACTATACGTCAAGGGGGTTTCTTGCTTTGCACTGAACCAGTAGTATCAACAATTCTGGAAGGAGGCAATAGCCCAGAACTCTAGGAATAAACTCCTCATGAACTCAACGAATCAATACAATACAACAACATTTAAATATAAAAATACGGTTCTCTAAAGTCAGATTTATGGCCTTGTTCGCGAACGAATGTAGACTGGAGACTGTTCGAAAGTTCAAATCCGCTTGCTAAAGCTAAGGACATATTCTGGAGGTATGGTGTGTTTTTAAATACACAGCGGAAAGTGTAACACAGCTCAAAGCAGGGAACAAACTTGCGTGCTGGCAGACTAGAGATGGTAGTTCAAGCGAATACAACGATTCCCAAACTTACATTGATGGCGGATTTCCATCACAGATATACTTCGTTATCACAAGTTATAGTTTAAGGTCTTAAATTTACGTTATGTGTATTTCAAAAGTTGTTCATAATGCAAAATTTTCAGCAATTCTCTTTTATTGTAATGTGTGCTTATGTTATAGTAATAACATTGCATTAAAAGCATATAAAACACATAAAATATTAATATTAATTAAAATAGGACAGTAATGCAATTTGAACATAGATAAAATTATCATCTCCCCAACTTTAAGAAGCACAACAGTTAATCTTTCACTTCATCTTATTTTTCTTCTTCTTCTTTTCTTTCTCCCCTTGTATTTGAGGAATATTAATGAGCAGTGATTGAAATTTTAACACTCACTATATCAATGTTGCAATTTTATTAAACAAAAATACATATCTGTCTTTAATTTGTCTCTTGTACTGTATTTTATATAACTAGTATATTGTACTCTGTTATTCGCCTGGTAGGATGGAAGAGTTTCCCCATGGCTACCTCTTATAAGAATAAATAAATAAATAAATAAATAAATATATAGCAAAATAAGCTGCCAAAATTACACTTTAATTTTTATTCCTGAATAAAACGGGTGATGTTGCATTTTCTTTGCAAGCAGTGATATGAAGGTAGGTCCATAAATTTCCGGCCTAACCGTTATCTAGGTATGATAAAGTCAAAAACAATATTTCACTTTTCATTATAATTACCCTTTATTGCAATATACTGCTCACATCTTTGAATTGACATTTCAATAATCCACCTAAAATAGTCAGAAATCTTGGCTGCAAAATGGGCATAAACAGCATCCATCGCTTCTTCGTCACACTTAAATTTCCTTCCTCGAAGGTGCTTCTTGAGTTTTGAGAAGAGGAAATAGTCATTGGAAACTAGATCTGGTCTGCAGGGTGGATGGTCGATTTCCTTGAAGCCACATTTCTTCACAGCTTCCTTTGCAACAAGAGCTGTGTGTACAGGCGCGTTGTCATGAAGAAGGTGCACACCACCACTCAGCTTTCCTCGCCTTTTCTCTTTGATGGAAGCACGTTATCTGTGCAGTAGGTCAGCATAGTACTCCCCATTTACTGTGGTATTCCTCTCCTTGAAGTCAATGAAGAGAATTCCTTCACAGTTCCAAAAGATTGTGGCCATGATCTTCTTGGTTGACTGAGTGACCTTGGCCTTTAAAGGCGGTGCTTCGCCAGGTTTACACCACTCCATTGATTCTATTTTGGAAAGGGATCATAGTAAAGCACGAAAGTTTCATCTCCTGTAAGAATGGTTTGCAGAACTTCTCTCTCGTTGTCACGGCAGAGCTCCAAAAATGCCTGACAAAGATGATTGGTTGCTGCTTTTGGACGAGGAAGGAAGTCCAGGCACTAACCTTATTCATGTTTAAATGTTGATGAATATTTCGAAGGACTGTTGTTTTAGAAAGGCCCATCCTTGCTGCTATTTCTGTAACTTTGAGCCGCTGGTCTTCCATAATATCTCCTTCCACAAGAGCGATGTTTTCAGGAGTGAGCACCTCCAAGCGCCTACCTGCACGCTCTTCGTCTTCAATACTTTCTCGACCCATTCGACTCATTCTTTTACGGTAGAATATGAGGGGGATGCTTCCCCATATACACCGTCCAATCGTTGTTTAATTTCATTTGGAGTAAGTCCTTCTTTTGTGAAGAACGTAATAACAGGTCGACACTCCATTTTGAACATGTCACAATCTTCTACACATAGCCTTCTTTATGTAACTATATCTGAACAGGTTGATTTATTCTAAGTTCTGTTTCCACTCTTTACAAAGAAACGGTTTTATATTTGTTTTTAGATAATCGAGTGAGGAGAGGTTTTACACAAGTATGTAGTTACAAAAAGCATCAATACTTTCATGACCTTCTTTGATAATCTGGAAACAGCATACACAAGCGTGCTGTTGCCAGGGAAACTGACCTTTTCGATTTACCTATTTGAATGTTCCCTCGGAACAAATAATCGCCTTCAATTTGATTCTAATTTACTTTATCTCATTAAATTTATATCCTAATGTTTTATCGTCTTTGTTTTTCGTAATTCATTCTAAAATGTTGTTAACAATTGTCTAACGCTTTGTGGATCCTCGAAGATACACTGTATGACAATCGCTGGGGATATAGAAGAGAAGTAGTCAGTGGTCTTTGGTATAAATTTCGCCGCTGTCTAAACTAAAACAAATCACCGTGCTGAATGTCACCGGTCGAATGGCTTTAGCCGAGGTCGGCGGCAGATTCTGCTCTCATGTTTTTATTTTTTATTTTGTTTTATTACCCGCCGGAACATAACGTATAACAGCTGCACGCAGAAAGCATCACTAACTTTGTAGGCGGTTGACCTGGATACATATGATGTTCTTAAGCGTCTTCCTTACACTCACTGACACGTGTGGCCGAAAAATACACCAGTATCGGCCTTCCTGACTGAGGTTTTCTTTCCGTCCTTATGACTAGAAAATCCCAGAATGTAAGAAAAAATTTAATATCTACATTTTCTTTCCAAATTTATGATTTCATCCCATAATTGTCATTGTACATCGCCTATAGTGCATTAATACTGAACATGGGCTTTAAGTACTTTCCGCAAGTCAATACATCGACGGTGTCTCTGTAAAACCAGGTGAAAACATAGCGAATATTCCAACCGTTTAAATTTACTTTAGTCACGTCAAAGAACGGAAAACTAATGTGAATTATGAGCCACTGTGTTTGTCTGTTTCATATAAATGCTTGTACTCATAACGCTATTTTTGAGATTTCAATGAAGGTTGTGGGTTTCGAGAGAGCTAACAGCGACCGTACAGTCCATTTCTAGCCCCCAGTGATTGTGATCTCTTAGTTAAACTAAAGAAATTGTCGTAATGAAATAATTTACTACTGAAAAATTTGAATACATTTAATGACGTTAAATTATCAATGTATATTTAATCGTCAGACCTCGTGTATAGGACCTTACAGCCTGTAACTTGATCAGTCAAACGGTTAGGTCTTCCTTTCAACAGGTCACATGGCGATATTTTTCAAGTCTGCAAGATACTCTTGTTGTATAAATTCTTTCTAAATGTAATTCCCAGTTGTTCAATATGATTAATTTATTTAAAAACACTTTAAAAGTGAGTGAATGTTTTTCTTTCTTTTGTAGTGTAGTTTTGTATAAAGAAACATAAGCTCAGATATTTCACTTGATATTTAGTTAATCTTTTTGTCCAGTCACCATGTTTCACTTCCGGACATATATTACTTTATCAATGTTCCTTTGTTTATTTTCGTACTTTATTGTAAAGAGCGGTGTTTATTTTACCAGTCAATTAAAGAATGATCACACTATGGCATAATTTCTTGCGCTAAAATTTAAACGCCTGTAAGAGGTATGCAAGTTCAGACACGTTCAGTTCCTCCTGCAGAAAAGTCGAGGTGATAAACGAGGAACTATGTACTGTTCTGAAACACTGCTTTTGTCTCAACAAATCTTAAACTAAGGGTTATATAATATTACAAGAGGTATATTGAGATTTTCTTCATTTCTAAGGTCGAAGATGGTTTAAACTGTTTAAAGAGTGAAGACAATCAACTTTAAACAAAGGTGTATCCAGGAATTGCAGTTGTAGCTTTAACAGAAGAAAACATTAACACCGCTGCTGTCATTGTGATAGAGGTTTGTCTAATAAAATTAAGAACCTTTCGAAAATTCCGAAAATTTCACTGAATGCTACCACACGCTGTTAATGGAAAAGTTCGTCATGGCAAGTGTTTCGTTCCAAGACTGCTGTGGTCATTTCATTTTTCAATATACAAGGAATGGTTTACCAATATGTTGTACCTGAACACAAAGTTTAACTGGGCAAACTTAACAGAGGTGCACTGAAAACTCTGCAAGGCATGAGATAACCAAAAGGTCACCAGTTGAATAGTAAATCAACGTGAAGTGTGTCTCTCATCCTCCCTACGGTCCAGATTAAGCCTCATGTAACTTTTTCCTTTTCCCCAAATTGAAGAAATATCTATGCCTTCCATCATCAGAAGTGGTTAACACTGTAGAGACAATTCTGAAGGCCTGTCAAAAATGGTTTGCAACACGTCTTTGGTGGGACAGGTGCATTGCATCCAAGGGCACAATTTTAAGTGGGTTATCAAAGATATGTTGTCAGAATAATTATAATTATACTTTATTGATAGTGCTTGTATTAGAGATACTCAAATATATAATAAAAGAAACTTTATTTAGTGGCTATGCAACGACTATTTACTATTTTTGTAACTTATTCGATAATAAAGTACTACAGATAAAATTATAGGAAAGAAACGTAAGTAAAGTTTTTGTACGTGCCTAAAACCCTTGCAAGATTCTACCAATGTTGTTGTTATTATTATTATTATTATTATTTTAATAGTGTTTAACGCCCATTTTTACTACTGAGGCTCCAGGCGGTGGACACTGATGGTACATGAAATGAAATGAACATTGAAAAATTATTTTTAAGTAAGGAAACATTCAGTCCGCTTTTGAGGACTGATGAAAACGTGGAAAAATCTCAGTCAGGGAGGACGGTCCTGGCGGGCTTCGAACCCCAGATCTCCCGCTCACGGGTCCGCGCCTTAACGACCTCGGTCACCCGTGGCGGTGCTATCAATGTGGCACGTGCACGAGGGCATGGACTGAAACAATTCTGGAACACCATGCATACATTGTAAAATATTTTGATTCAATATAAGTATATACGAAATGACTTTAATTAATTAAATCGTTTCACTTTAAAAACTGGAAGAACATTTTCGTAGTCATTTTTAAATTATTATAGCACGCTGTGTTTATCGCCCGCACGCCACTGAAGTCCAAACACTGCTAAGGGTTGGTGGTACATTCTGGAAACAGAAGCATGCAGTACACTTCAATTCTAAAGAAAAGACCAGATTAATGTTGAAGCCTTGCGCAGGATTTCCAACCTCACACCATTCGTTTTCCCTCTTTTCCCTTTGGAGACGAGAATTTGAGTTGGAGATGGGTTTATATTCGCACATTTCTTCCTTTATCTGCTTTCTCGTGTCTTCTGTCCCTTTCACGGCCTCCCCATTGCTTTCTTTATATTATGTGTAAGATAATCCAGGTTTTGAATGTTACTATACACTTTATGATGTCCTTTTAGCTTAGAGCGTTTCTGTAAAATGTCATCCCTGAAATAAAATTGGTGAAAGATAATAAATGTGTATTAAAAAGCAACACACTTTGCATGTTCTCTGTAGATCACTTGGGAGTTCCTGAGTTCAAATTTTGTGGGAACAGCTGTCCTGACCTTGGGTTATTTCGTAGTTTTCCCATATCCCGTAAATGATCTTTACGTTCCATGAATTTTTGCAGTCTCTCATTTCATTACGTGAGTTCAGTATTGAAAGGGCAGGCTTGGTGGGCAGATGTCCTGTGACAGTCTCTGTTCTTTATAAAGCATTCTTTTCTGTAGAACTCAAAATCCACCGTCGTCGGGAGTTCTATCTGGAAAATTCTTATGTTCATGCCTCGCCTTACCTGAAATCTGGTCCGGTTTTCCCCACACCGCATCCCTCTGTGGCGCAAGAGCGCAAACGTTTAAGCGCTAAAGGACCGCAATATTCTCCTCCATCCCAAACAACAAATTCAATTTCTTTTTGTCTAAATGGTAAAACAAAAATAACCCTAATGAAAATAAAAAAATGTGTGTCCATAAAGTCATAAAATTTTATTTTTTTAAGATTGAAAATATGTACCCAGGATGCACAAAATGCTACAGAAAATAAATTTAATACCATTAGAGCCCCTTTCTAATTCTCATGATGTCGAATTAGATTCCGTTGCTTCTAAGGAAATTTACCCACGATTGTATTGTTTGTAGAAAAATTAACGCCAGTTCCGATATAAATATTGTACAAAATATCTTAATAATATTTCCAATAGATTAAACATAGGATGGAAATAATATTTTGTAAAAGTCGAGCAGAAATTATTCTTAATTATAAACTTGATAAAGTAGAAATTTCGCAGGAAAACTGATGTAAATAACTAGAGCTTACTTAAGTTCTAAACTTCCATGGGAATAACAAATTTATAATGTTATGAGAAAAGCATGGAAGGGGTCACACTTTATTGTGAGAATACTAAAAAATTCATTCTAAAATCATGTATAATTATTCCGGCTCCATCAGGACATATCAAATAAATATCTTAGAAAAAAATCTACCTGCAGCAGCAAAATTGGTAACATAAAAAAAAAAAAAAAAAAAAAAAATAAACCATCGGGACGAAAATGTCAAAGTATTAGGTTGGGAATCACTAGCAGAGAGACGTAAAACGTAAGAATGACGTCATTATAAAAAGCGTGGGATATCACAAAGGTTAGAAGAACCAATATACCGTGGTGGGAATGAATAAATTGTAGGAAACAGAAAACGGATGTAGATAAATTCTCTTTTGTAAATAAAAAATAAATGAGTGGAATTAATTGCCAGCGGTTGTCTTTGAGAGTTGCCCTTCTCTGACAAGATTTAAAATAACTTAAAAAAAGTTTATGTTTAGAAATAGTTCATTGATATAAGTAGATATGAATGTAATAAAGGCTTAAATTTAAGTTTTTCCCGGTCTACTTGAATATTGTTTAACGCCTTATTTATTTAATTGATTAGCTTCACTTAACTTGTTTATATTATTATTCAAGCTGATAAGCAGAGCCCAGAAATTCAGGCATTTATTTTGGTTAAAATAAGCAGTTAAAAGGTACTCAAAATAATAAGAATAGGTAGTAATATAATTAAAATTGGCATTTATTAAAAGTGAAAACAAAGAAATATCACTCATTACTAATGAAAATAAGTATGTAAGGTACTTAACGATTTATCACATAATTAAAGTGCTTAAGCTTACTTTTGATATCGACCTCACAGTCAGTCGTTTGTCAGAGAGAAACTTCCACTGAAGTGATTGGAACATATTTAAAACAAGCTATTTCGGAAGGACTCAGTAAAGTAGTTTTGTTTGAATAGTCCTGGCGAATGAGCAAAAGATGCGAGTTGGTTTCTGGTCGAGTTCATTTTCTCTTTATGCGTTTATAGGGGAATCAGGTTAGTATCTCTTTTACTTCCGTACTAAACACATTAGTGGGAAGGTTTATTGTACAGCTGAACCGATTTCTCGCTTGCGATTGTTTGTTACATTTATGCAGCTGAGAAGTTAGTCTCGCCACATATTTTTAAAATTGTCTCGCGCAGATAGATACAAAGCCATTCACCAGGACAATTCAAAACTATAGCATTTCTATCATTCTATTTCCTGGTATTCGTATGCTGCAGGTAACCGTACGTACCTTTTACTAAGAGCTATTTAAAGACCTTAAGTGAACGGGTTAAGGATAAAGTTTTTAAATGCGTGAAAAGAAATAAATGTATAACAAGATTCTCAATAAATATTTTTGTGAGGTGAACATGTCATTTAATTTTTGTAACATTTTCCTCCATGATACACTGAAATTCTTTATATGGTTTTTAAATTGCGAAAATAATTGCAAAAAAGATCAACAATGATTCAAATGCTTTAAACCTTAAATAGGCCAAAAATGGCAATATAAAACCTGGTCATTTCTATCTGGTTTAAATATATCGTAGAAAAGGCACTTCGCCTAACTTCCGACCTCTGCTGACAAGTGTTTAGGCCTAAATATGCTGAATTATATTTTATGAAGGTAATGCTTTTGTAAATGTATTTAATTAAATCAATGTGTGTAAAATTAAATTTACATGTATATTTTTAGTTTGACGTATTTAATTAGATTGATGTGTATTTAACTAAACTGACATATTTTTAGACAGTTTAAATGTATTTAATTGAGTTAATATGTATTATTATTAAATAGTATTCAATTAATTAACTTGGTTCATAGGTGAAATATATTTAAATAACTTAACTTGCATGTAAATGGGTGTAAAATTAATTTGAATGTATTTAAATTAGGTTTAGTAATTTAATTATAATTTGGGATGTATTTAATTTTGTTAACTGACTTCTTTTAAAGTATTTTCTGTGAGTAATTATTCCGGGTGCAGCCCAATTGTAGTTAATACGCATATACAAATAGTAAATCTAGTCTGGAAAAATGAGATTAAGTTTGTTTGATATTTATTTCACGCTGTGCAGAAGCATTTCGCAAAATATTTTTTTTTCTTTATTCAGAAAATAAAACATTCTTTGCCCCAGTCTAGGTGTTTCTATAGAGACCTGCAATGAAGTTTCGAATCATAGTAAAAAACTGCACTTTACGTGGGTCGGCCTGCTAACCAGGTTTAGATTTGTAGGCACTTTAGTGGTAAATGAAATAAGGAATGAATGAAGGAAGAGAAGATGCGGAAAGCTGGTGTATCATATTAATGTTAGTGCCCGCATGTTACAGAAGCAAGGGATGCTGTTGCAGATATCGGTCCTTCCCTAGCATCATCAAAGGAAAGTTTTCCACCCTCGCCAGATGATGAAGCACATTTAGCAACCCCCCCTGCCCTTTCAAGCAGATAACACACGCCTCTTCGTCCACAAGCATACCCTACCGAATGCAAAACGTCACTTATGAATTGTAATGCTGCTGCTTTCAACGTCGCGTTCTTTTTTATTAAGCAAGTGTGTCAAAATTTGGTTGTCATTATCTGGCACTTGAGACAGACATTCTTATATAATGAGAAAGTATAATGAAATAAGAAATCTAATATCAAATATTCACCCAAGCATGAACATAACGACTGCCTAAAACTTAATGTCCGATTTCAGTATTTTTAAAAAGCTCATTAAGGCACCAAAAACTGGAATATTATGTTGGGAATTCTGAAAGCTCTCGTCCTGATTAATAAAGCACAAGATTTAAAAGAATGTTTTTGTTTTTTAACATAGTCATAAACCAGTACATTTAGTTTAGCTTAGGGCGCCACAAGTGATCGAGATCGTTAGCACGTGGACTCATGAGTGAGAGGTCTGAGGTCGATTCCCATCAGGACCGTCCTCCCTAACTGAGGTTTTCCCCAGTCCTCATAAATGGCAAATGCCGAGGAGATACCCTAAACTTAACCTGGAAATTTTCTCTCCTTTATAAAAAAAAATTCTAGTTTGTCATTTCATCTTATGAATCATCTGTGTACACCTCCTGTAATATTTGAGTAGTTTAAAGGGCTTTAAACACTATTAAAAATATACCTTTAGTTCAATGCCATTGTAACTCTTTAATGCTCTCAGTATAATAAGATTTGTCAAAATGTGGAAAATAATTGTCTCAACTTTATCGTTTATTGTGAATCGTCGTCCACTCAGCCATTTCCTTCATGTTTGGGAACAAAAAGTAATAGCTGAGAGTCAAATGGAACATATTTTGATGCATTCTCAATTGCGCTGAGTTCTCAACGTTGTGAAAAATCTGTGATCGCTTGTGCGTTCTTTAGCACGCCTCTTTCTTCTGTTCCTATTGCAAACTTTATGTATCACTTCACCTACGGCTGTCGTTATATGCGAAGGACCATTTGCTAGGTATAATAAGAAAAAAAAACTATATTTCACTTTTCAATATAGTTACCCTTTATTGCAATACACTTCTCACATCTTTGAATTAGCATTTCAACCCACCTCGCCAAAATAGTCAGAAGTTTTCATCACACTTAAATTTCCTCCCTCGAAGGTCCTTCTTGAGTTTTGAGAAGAGGAAATAGTCACTGGGAGCTAGATCTGGATTGTAGGGAGGATGATCGATCTCCTTGACGTCATTTCTTCACAGCTTCCTTTGCAACAAGAGCTGTGTGCACAGGTGCATTGTCGTGAAGAAGGCGCACACCACCACTCAGCTTTCCTCGCCTTTTGTCTTTGATGCAAGCACGTAGTCTGTGCAGTAGACCAGCACAGTACTTCCCATTTACTGTGGTGTTCCTCCCCTTGAAGTCAATGAAGATTATTCCTTTACAGTCCCAAAAGATTGTGACCATGCTCTTCTTGGTTGACTGAGTGATCTTGGCCATTAGAGGCGATGCTTCGCCAGATTTATGCCACTCCATTGATTCCCTTTTGGACAAGGGATCATAGTAGAGGACGATAGTTTCATCTCCTGTAACAATGGTTTGCAGAACTTCTCCCTCGTTGCCATGGCAGAGCTCCAAAAATGGCTGACAACAGATGACTCGTTGCTGCTTTTGGATTAAGGACACTAACCTTATTCATGTTTAAATGTTCATGCATAATTCGAAGGACTGTTGTTTTAGAAAGACCAAACCTTCAGTCACTGGTCTTGCATCTCCTTCCACATGAGCGATGTTTTCAGAAATGAGCACCTCCAAGGGCCGACGTGCATGCTCTTCGTCTTCAATGCTTTCTCGACCCATTTGAAAAAGTTTGGTTCATTTTTTTTGCGGTAGAATATGAGGGGGATACTTCCCCATATACACGTCTAATCGTTGTTTAATTTCATTTGGAGTAAGTCCTTCTTTTGTGAAGAACTTAATAACAGCTTGACACTCCATATTGAACATGTCACAATCTTCTACACATAGCCTTCTTTGTGCAACTATATCTGAGCAACTAAACATAGCGGAACGGAAGTTACAGCTGTATTTACTTAACAAATAAGGTATGATACCAGCTAAGGATTTTGTGAAGGCGATAATCTGTATCCACTAGGCCGGAAACTTATTGACCTACCCTTGTAGAATGGTTATTATTGTGTATACTGTAAGACATGCCAGTCGTCAGTTAACATACAGTCATAAAATAGGGGTAAACAAGCTTGAGATGAGAGTTCTTCTAAAGCATACTTGAAACAAGATTATAAAGCTGGTGTGAAGTGGAAGTGGTGAGCGTGTAACACAACGATAGTTCCAGAGTGAAGAAGACAACACTCCTGGAAGACCTAAGGTACGGAATATTGAGAATACACGCAAAGTCTTGGAAGAAAAATCGACACATTAACGCACTTAAAAACCACACAGAAACTGTAGATCTGTACCTCATGATGGGACATCAATTCACATTGGATATTTGTGTCAGCTTATCGCAAATCCTGGGAACATTATCATGTGCAATGAAAACCATGTATGTTGCCGCAACCCTGACACCTCGAAACAGTGCCGAAGTCATCGCTAAACAAAATCGGCTCGACCGCAAAATATTTTATATCTGCCGGAATTTTGAAGATTTGATTCACTGGGAGTTTGTTTCAAAGTTGTATTCTTAACAACTAGAACTAATTAATGAAGTTTTGAGGCAGTTACTCTGTAGCAGGATAATGCGAGACCTCATACTGCTCGAACAATCATAGGAAAAAAAAACAGGGATCAAATTTCTACCACAACCAGCATTAGCCCTGACCTTGCGTCTTCAGAGAACATCTCTTTCTATCCATGACCCATTTCCTGTGTAGAAGAAATTTAGAAGTAGATATCACTGAATTCCCGGCATCAAAATCTAAAAATCGCTACCGTCGTGGGATAACAAACCTCGTCGAAAGGGGCTCAATACTATAGAATATAAAGACCTTTTTAATTTCATGTCGAAACATATCTCAAGTAATGTTTTGCTTAAAATCGACATTAGGCATGAAACAGTATCTAAATATACTTCCTCTCAGCTAACACCCGTTAAACTTATATATCAAGGCTGTTTTGCTATCTAGCGGAACGTTTCGACATGACTTCCTTTACGAAAGTTGTCGGTATTGTTCGTCCTGTTCTAACTCTAAAGTTGGTAACATGGTGTATAATATAACACCTTGTCTTTTCATACGGAAATGTTTAACTGTGTATTGTCATAAATTTAGTTCTGCAGCACAACTTTGTTGCTAAAGCAACGTGAAACTTAATAGACGTAATATTAATGTCTTGAGAAGGTCGATTTGAGAGTGGCCGACTGGTACCAAATTTCTGTTGGAAGTTTCAATGACAATGAAAGTCTGCAAGGTTACAGCGTGGATGATTCGGAAATCTAATGGCGCTAGTAAGTTTTGTGCTTAAAAATGAAAATGAAGAGGGTTTAACACTTGAATAAAACGTTATAAACTTCTTTTTACTTAATAAACCGTCTTTGTCTTTCAGAGATCTATCATTAATGGAAGATGAACCGCTCAAAGTCCAGGCTGATCTCATGTTGCCCACTTTGCGTATTAACTGTCGACCACATACCAGATTTAGTTCTCTATCAACTTTTTCATAGAGCATACATTTATGCATTTGCCACTTTAATTATAGGATGCCTTCTTTACAGAAGCTAGGTATAGAGTTTTGGGTGAAAAATAGATTTTTGATTTGTTTTTATGCAAAATTGTAGATTATGTCCATGTATAATTTTGGTTTTTTGGAGCGGGGAAATTTAAATTGTTTAAATGGAAATTCAAATGTGGTCACCATGCTGGTACAAAATACAAATTGTTATCTTTTTTGTCGTTTGCCATTGCTTCCATATTTTCAACTTTAGATGCACTTTTCTTATTTGTGCATGTGCAAAACACACTACTATATGTAGCTGGTAATTTACTCATACATAAAAGTACTGAAATTTTTTTTAATTGCATGAACTAGTGACACTATAAGCAAATATTTAAAAAAAATACACTTTTTGTTAAAATTACATATTATTTCACCAGCAATGCTAAGTAATATGATTGCAATATTATTTTAAAATCTAAGAATGTCATGTCATGTTTATGGGAAAAGGACACCTAAAGTAGGAAACATGTTAATACTTAATAATGTTCTGCTTTATTGAAATGAAGTTAGCCAAAATTTAATAACAAATATTTTTGAAATAATTACTTAATAAGTGGTGAATTTTAATTTGGATATACAGGATAGTTTTTCAGAAAACTTAGCTTGTATTCTATTGGGTTCAAAGCGAAAATAGCCATTAAGTCTCTACTAAGTTCCTTAACAGAATGCTGGCATACGAATAGAAGTATGTCCTCCACAACACTCCAACATGCCGTTATCATGGTTGACAGCTCTTAAATCTGAACCAAAAGAAGGCTACCAGGCGGTCAATCAACTATAACCAGGTGTAAACTGTTGATGTGTTCCCGCTAGTCTTTATCTCAGCGTTCTGGTACTGTCAGCATGGTGCCGTTACTATCAAATTTCATTTCATTGGTCAAAATATATTTTGACTTCAACGGTCGAGAATTAATGCCTCGAAAATATTTTATCCACTGAGCCGCCGGAGTGATAAGGCATAGGTAAGGCGTTCCTGGGTATTGGGGCTTTGTTTCGGCTTAAAATTTTAATGGAACTTCTTGCATAAGGCTTGTTGTAGGTTTTAAGGATTATTTTGTGTGTTTATAAAAGGTTTTAATAACAACTGTCAAGGGAGAAATTATGTCACTTTAATGTTTGTGTTAGATAACATCTGCTGTGTTACGAGGGTATTTGTTATCTCCTTAATTGTGTTGTAATTTTGCCTTCTACGAGATATTCGTTGGGAAAATTTCTTTGTCTGCCGTTTTTGAAGGAATTTCATAGCAGACGGGACTATTTTGAATAAAGTTTTCAAAATTTAATTATAAGCATTTTATTTATTATTATTATTATTAAACGTAAAACTTAAATAAATGTTATGTGCAATGTCGAAGTTAATTTTTTACCTCAGCATATGCTTTTGAATTCAGGGTTTGGTTTTTTATTGCTAATTTTAATAAAAGGGGTGAAATTAATTGTTATTTCCCCTTGAATATTGGTAAAGCCCTTATCCCCTTTTAGCAAACCACATACGTATGGGCACGCATTTGTGGGCCTTCAAAGATTTTCTTTAGTGCGTTACTAGGCAGCAAGTAATAGACATCCGCGAATAGTAAATATTTTTTTAACAAAGATTATCTTTGTAAATTGAGTAGTCCACATTCGTAAATCGCAGAGTTGTTACATTTTTGTATGTTCATTTTTTTAAATAGTGTTGAACTCCCTTTTTTACTACTGAGGCACCACAGGTAGTGTACACTGATGATGCATGATGTGAAATAATAATTGGGAAAATGATTTTTTTAAGGAAGCAAACGTTCCAGGCCTAATTTTCGGTACCTTCCAGGCATTTGCAATTTTATGAGGACTGAAGAAAACCTGGAAAAAACCTCAGTCAGAGAGAACAATCCTGGTGGGAGTCGAACCCCAGACCTCCCTCTCACGAGTGCCCACCTTAACGACCTCGGCCACCCGTGGCGGTGCTGCGTATGTGAACACGATCCTAAACAAAGAACATCTACTGAAATGCAGCCAATTTTAAAGTAACAAGCCATTTAAAAATAATTTGGAAGGTCTTTATTGGGAAAATGGGACTTAAAAAAATTATTAGCACATCCCCAATCGCCACTCACAACCAGCCAATCATTGCCAGAAGATGAAGACTTTGTTGAACTCAAATACTTTGAAATATCGGGTCTGAAACAGAGTACAGTTTAAACTCTGTGGGTTTAGAGATGAGGTCGAAACATGATTTCTGTCCTAATCCATCAATATCCACGATTATGTTGATAATGATGACGTTTTGCACCATCTTACGGTTTTTTGTTTTTTTGACGCGACCCCTTTTCTAGAGACGAAGTTTGTAAATTTCCTAATGACTTCCGGTATTACAAGAAGGTAAAGGATTTTGTGTAGATGAGATATGAACTGAAAACTTTGATGCCACCGGAGTAGAAGTTCGCAGACCCCGGAAAGCATCTACGAGAGCAAGTTGGGTTATAGTATTGGCTTAGAGTGGGGACGAGCGACTTTTAGAAAGAGTGAAATACTCAAGGAAGCGAGCACGAGAGCGTGTAAAACTAAGTTACGATGGTAACCAAGCAACCGTGTGGATTTGTAAACATCTGACTGTCAACAGGAGATTACAGTGAGATCATCAAAAGCCTTAATATCTCATATTAACAGTGTTTCGAGCTGAAATGTGGTGCCATAATCAGATTAGACCTTAGTAAGCCCCTTCCAACTCGCGCCATATTTAATAGCGTCTGCCATCTCACGGAGAAATCATTTAATCGCTGAAGACAAATGAGTTTCGCAAGAAGCGACTCTGCTAATGACATAGCGGGCGGGATTCGTGAAATTAGCACGTAACTCTAAGCTACTTTCGCTTCTCAATTAAATCATATTTTATTTGCATTAGCTTGACTCGAATCTCATTTCACGTTAGCGGATGTGTTTCACGCACATTGATCTCAAATTTACACACTGATCAAAATGTAACTCGACTGCAACGCTAACTCAACTAATTCCGGTCAGAAGACTGTCTTGTGGGCAGTAATTAATAACTTCCGACAGACTAAAATGTTAATGTGGTACTCTGTTGATATTCTTGAAGAAATAAACAGGATGTGTGAAAAATACTTTGGCAAAAGGTGGAAACGGATTCCTTACATCAAAGCAAAGGAACACTGTACAACACGAAACCTCTAAGATATCAGGTTAAAAGTGTATTATATGTACTTATGAATGAAGTGACAAGATAGTGTATGTGAGTAGAATTGCCTGTCTCAGCACGCCCCAAAGTTCGGTTGGTTAGCGACAGTGGTCAAGGATTTCTGTGGTTTTGCGTACCATAAAATATGAAGATAGATCCATCAGTTTCCGGCCTAACAATTTTCTAGGTATGACAAAGACAAAACCTATATTTCACCGTTCTACATAGCTATCCTTTATTGCAATACACTTCTCACATCTTAGAATTAACATTTCAACTTCCCCCCCAAATACTTAGAAGTATTGTCCGCAAAATGGACATAAACAACATCCACCGTCACACTTAAATTTCCTTCCTTCGGGTCCTTCTTGAGTTTTAAGAAGAGAAAATAGTCACTGGGGGCTAGATCTGGGCTGTAGGGTAGACGGTCGATCTCCTTGAAGCCACATTGCTTCACAGCTTCCTTTGTAACAAAAGTTGTGTGCACAGGCGCGTTGTCGTGAAGAAGGTACACAACACCACTGAGTTTTCCTTGCCTTTTCTCTTTGATGAAGGATGTAGTCTTTGCAATAGACCAGCATAGTACTCCATATTTACTGTGGTGTTCCTCTCCTTGAAGTCAATGAAGAGTATTCCTTCACAGTCCCAAAAGATTGTGGCCATGATCTTCTTGGTCGACTGAATGACCTTGGTCTTTAGAGGGGGTACTTCGCCAGATTTACCCTACACCATTGACTCTCTTTTGGACAAGGGATCATAGTAGAGGACTATAGTTTCCTTTCCTGTAACAATGGTTATCAGAACTTCTCTCTCGTTGCTACGGCAGAGCAACAAAAAACGGCTGACAACAGGTGACTCGTTGCTACTTTTGGACTGAGGAAAGAAATCTAGGCACTAACCTTATTCATGTTTAAATGTTCCAATTCGAAGGACTGTTGGTTTAGATAGGCCCAACGTTGCTGCTATTTCCATAACTTTGAGCCTCAGGTCTTCCATAATTTCTCATGTTTTCAAGAGTGAGCGTCCCCAAGGGCCGACCTGCACGCTCTTCGTCTTCAGTGCTTTCTCGGCCCATTCGAAAAAGTTTGATCCATTCTTTTATGATAGAAAATGAAGGGGAGGCTTCCCCATATACACCGTCCAATTGCTGTTTAATTTCATTTGGAATAAGTCCTTCTTTTGTGAAGAACTTAATAACAACTTGATACTCCATTTTGAACATGACACAATCTTCTACACATAGCCTTCTTTATGCAACTATATCTGAACAACTAAACACAACGGAGTGGAAGTTAAGTCGCAATTATTTACTTAACAGATAAGGTATGACACTAGATAAGGGTTTTGTAAAGGTGATAATCCTGATCGGCGAGGCCGGAAACTTATGGACCTACTCTTGTATGTATTTAGGCGCAGATTTTTGGCCACATTTAGAGAAAGATTGTTGTTGGGTCATTGGTATTGCCATGGTAGCTGGCAGAGTTCTGTTCAGTTATTCATTAACTGTATTTTATGTTTTAAGTCTGAAAAGCGTGAACGTTCTTGCAAGTGTTGGTGAACCACTTATTATCAGAATTACTGACTGGTTTTTATAATTTTACATATTCTTTGTGCTGTTTCTTGAGCTTTCTTTATTTCCCGTTCAGTCCTCAAAGAATCACAAGGTGTGAGCTGTAGCATTGTCTTGTAGAAAATATTCCTGTTGTGTCTTTTTATCGGTAATGCAATACTTCGTGAATCCAGTGCATATTTGAACAATTGGGTTGTATTATTCCCATTGTAATTACAGAACATTATGTAAGGTATTTCATTTTTTTCTGTAGACTGAACTTTTTAAAACTTTTTTTTCATTCTATTATATACGATATATATTTGAAGGACGCTGTAACAAGGATGTTTTCATATGTCTTCACACCTACTGGCCTATTCCCACATGGATCATGTTAAACACCCTCTTTAGGCTGAAACAAAACACTCTTCAATGAGGCGGAAACTTCATACACACTGTCAAGGCGTTGTTTCATAGCACCGGTTGAAAGACCATCTATTTAATCACTGCAACACCCTGACTTATGTGTTTCTCCAAGCAACTGCAGTGTGTGCACTTATAAAGAACACATCATCATAGTTGAAATACCTAAACTTGCATTTTTCAAACAGAACACATTTTCTTGGACAAATATGAATGCTGTTAGTAATTTTTTTTTCAGAATTATTGTTTGGTATTATTTCTTTAAACAAGGCATTAAGAGGAACATTTCTTCTGTAAATTTGCTGAATTAAAAAACTCAAAACTCAAATGTTATGTTGTCCTGTTATTTGCATTTCCCCTTTTGTACTTTAATTTAAGCAATTAATGAAACTTCTCTGAAGTCAAGTTTCCCAACCTGAATGTATAAGTAAATAATAAACCTAAGATTTATAAACATCTTCGTGAAGTTAAACTGAAGCTCGCTCCATGAAATTCGTTTCTGTTTCAGCTGTAAAAAAGTCTAGAGTGTTAATGTTGCATATTTACAGGATGCAAATTTCGCAACTGTCAAAACGATTATTAAAATGTAAATTTATTTAAATTCTTTAGTTTGCAGCACTTCTTGTAAGATGCACTTATTAAGGACCTCTTCTGTTTACTTGATAGACTTGCAGGTAGATTTTAATAAATAGTGGAGCGTGAACCACGGGAAACACGCGAGGCTTATGAATATGCACCCAAAGTGCAGAAAAGCATTTTGCTCGCCAGGTATCGCAACATGTATGTAGGATGTGACCATTGTCCATGATTTCTTCTTCTTCTTGTTCTTCTTCTGGTAAAAGCCGCGTCAATTGTTCTTTTGTATTATTAGTTTTTATACAAGGGCTGTTCAATAAAAATAATAATAAGAATTTTTATGAATATAATTTCCTGTGCTAAAATTTAGCTTTTACATATTTTATTAGCTTAATGCGTATTGTAAACATCGCCTTGGGAGGCAGAAACAGCGCGAATGCTGCGGCGGCTGTTGTTAATTGCTTCCAGCATATGTTTGAAGACTGCATTGCATTCAAGGGGACTATTTCAGAATTATTCTCAAAATTATAAGGATGAATAAACATAAATTGTTAAAAAACGAAATTCTAAATGAGCAGCTCTCGCATTTTCGAAGGCAAAGCTGTACGACTGAATTTCTTAGCAAAGTTTAGTTTCAAGAGCTGCCAACATTCCTGCAAGGGGCTTATATTAATTGAAGGTAAGCACAATAGCTAAATTTCTTTAATTATTTTGGAAATTAATTACATTTTGGGCGCCGTTTATCCGTGTCTTCTTCCTGTTTCAGCCACGAGTAATTTATCTACGTTCTGTATTTCTCTGTTCCATTGTCTACTGTCTTGCACAAGCGAATAATTGTATCTTTCAATGTTTCGGAATTTACTGTACTTCCACTGAACACTTAAAGTTGTATACGCCATTCCTGGTGAAAATTCAAACATCAGGACGGAATCACACAAAGAGAAAAAATAACTCATCTTATTTTGTTCAATTTTTTATGATCTATAAAACCCATTTCCGTCTATTAAAAACAAAACAAAAATCCTTCTCTTAGTTTGTGCAAAATTGTCTTTAAAGCCCCGGAATATCAGTATAGAACCAGTATGGTGATCTGGAACGGGTATTTTAATTAAGAAGATGCTGCGAAGAAGTCATCCTTTATTATATTACTATATACACAAGGATGTGTTAATTGTAAAATTGAAAAGAAAAAATTACTTTTTGTGGCATGCACACTTTACTTCTCACCATAGTCTCCATCGAGGTCTATACACGTGGTCCAACAAGTTTCAAATTTTTTCATCCCATCAGAAAAATAAGATCTATCAAACTCTGGCAAATACTTATTGACGACGATCACTACCTCATTTGATGAGCATTTCTTTCCATCAAGACAGATATTCAAGTTCAGTAACAGGAAAAGTTATTTGGGGCTAAATCCGAATCAATTCGAAGACAATTCATGCACTTTGGCCATTGTGACTGCTGCTGTGTGAGCTGGAGCATAATCTTGCTGAAAAAAAGAAAACGTTTTGTATGTTGCCATGGTCATTTTTCATTCAATACATGTTTCAAACGATCCAACAATGAAATATAATATATAGTCCTGATAGACTTCTTTCCAAGAAGTCTATCAGGACTATACCCTGGGAATACCCAAAAACACTGGTCATCATTTTTTCAACCGATCAAAAGTTCTCCCCAGCCTTTGTTCATTGCTTTGTCTCTGTAGTGTAATGGTGGACCCAGGTTTCATCCACAGTCACAAACCGCAACAAGTCCTGCGGATTGCAATCAAAAAACGTCAGATGCTGTTGAAATGTTCTTCCGCAGATGTTTTTGATCAACAGTCACCAATTGAGGCACTCAACTTAAACATAGCCCTCTTAATTGGGTAATATGCCGAGTTTTCTTTGAGAAAACTTTGCGACCGCTAGAGCGTTAACAGCCATACATACAGAGGTGCCAACAAATGTATACACACTTTTAACATAACAAAACGGAATTCACACAAACAGAAAATGATGAGCACTAATCATCTAAGACTTTTACAGTTACAACAGTTGCTCAAAATACCCATCATCGGCGTCGATACACTTCTGAGTACGTTGAACTACTGATTGAGTTTGCGAAAGTGTCCTTAGCACATGCCGTTTCAATTTCTTCCCGAAGTGCTGTCAGTGTAGCTGTTTTTCTGCGGTATACAACATCCTTAAGAGTTCCCCATAGGTAGAAGTCCAACGGCGGTTCTGTTCTGTACACACATCTCCATTGCCCTTGAACTTCAAAAACTTTCTCAGTTTTCCAATACTATTACAAAATTCCTTTCCGTTGTTCAAACAATAATCTAGGTTCCATTTTATTGTAGCAACGCTAGCATAACGTAATGTGAGTTACATCTGTTTGCAGAACATCATACTATACATTACTGTTTGAAATATATTAAATAGCTATCTACTGTGAAAGTATGTACACATTTTTTGGCATCCTTGAGATATATATATATATATATATATATATATATATATAATTTTAAAATATTCTGCCTGTAATTTAAAACATGTATGCAAAAAAAAGTGCATAAAATATCAGGTTGTCATAGACTATTTGTTTGAAAATGAGAACTTGCTTTTGAAGAGCATTGTATATTTTAATTGTCTTATAATATTTGACTGATTATGTAAGAAGGTTTTGATATCCGCAGTACTGTTTCCTGATACAAGTTTAAGTAACTTGCACCAAAAACGTTTTTTCATCTTCAAGTAATATATTGTATCTCAACATATATATTAGATAGTAAAGTGTAATGTTATGGCATCCCAGAATCACCATGGTGACTAATACAAACCTACTATGAAATATCCTACACGTCTTACTTTCCTCTTAAACAATATATCTTCATTATCTTCAGCTATCTTATTTCTTCTTGTTCGCGGAACATCTCTCATCTTGGCCGCAGAGCAAAACTAATTAATGCATTCAAAATTAATAATGGAATTAATCGCGTTTCCTAGGTAACGATGGCCATATTTTAAAATAATTGCCGCCTATGTGTTTCCATGAATCTTTTGTTATAATTTGTGCTTTATAACCTACCTTCCTGGAGCCAAAGAAGCGTACTTTGTTTATCTATAGGAACTAAACATTTTGCTATCGAGAATATTGCAACGTTAGATAAAAACACTGAAAATAGTAGCAGCATAAATCAAATTTTAAGCTCATAAAAAGTTAGTAGGGGCTAAGTCTGGTGAATACGGAAGATGACCAACTTTGCTACTTTTGGCATTTTTACTATCGACAGCGTGTTTTCCTGGTTGAACATTTTTCGGCCTAAAATACTTCAAAATTAGCTTCTGTTTATTTAAAATATTTCCAAGTACACCACCAGCATTATTCTTTGGGAATTTCAGAAAAATGGCATTGCTTTGACTGCTGCCTTGACGCCATGTAGTAATGTTAGATTTAAGTTTCATCTAATGTTAACAATCTACAGGAAAGTCAATAACTGTATAAAATTTTTCTTTTGCATCTGTTTTTTGTTCAAAAGAAAAAATAAAATCGCTGCTCCCACTGCGTTTTCTTGACTCTAGTTGTATGTCTGGCGCGCTTCATCTTCGGTGCTTCTGTGACCACGTTTAAACTCACTTATTCAGAAAGAGCAATCTTCAACGCTCATGCAAAGCCTCAATATAGGTAAATTTTTATGGCGGAAGCAACATTAGTTAATTTAGATTACTGTCACAATATTGGGGTTAGTTGCGGAACATTTGATTGGTAATATTATCTCTAGTAATATAACAATATATACTTTGTTATAATCTAAATCTAGAACTGTGTTTATTTTTGATTATTTTGCTTATTTTTATTTTACTATTACTACTATTTTTACAGTCTTCAAACACATGCTGCAAACAATTTTTTGACAGGCCCTTCGCCCTCGTGGCTTTCACCTCTACCGCTGCTGATGGAAAATGCCTCCCACCAAGGTGTTTCTTCAATTTCAGGAATAGGAAGAGGTTACATGGAGCAAATGTGGACTTTAGGGATGTAAGAGACACCCTTCACCTTACTTTTGTGAGATATTCAGCAACAACATTTGCCATGTGCCACCGTGCATTTTTTGTTGTTGGCGTTTGAATATACCTTGCAAAACTTTCAGGACCTCTCTGTAGTGTGCCCAGTTACAGCTCGTATGCAGGTACGACATGCTGATAAACCATGCCTTGAATATCGAAAAATGAGATTATTACAATTTTCCTGGCTTAAGCAATCACTTTTGCTTATTTTAGTGTTGGTAACTAAACAGAGCTTTGTTATTCGCTCTGAAGCTTGAAAGCATGTAGTCAGGTTAGCAGTGATTACCGTTGAA
The DNA here is from genome assembly GCA_030762175.1 of Metallyticus violacea. Classification (NCBI taxonomy): domain Eukaryota; kingdom Metazoa; phylum Arthropoda; class Insecta; order Mantodea; family Metallyticidae; genus Metallyticus; species Metallyticus violacea. Next base: position 6,108,106 of record CM060842.1, on the reverse strand, counting down.
AAAAAAAAACTAATTTTCTCTAAACTCATCTTCAACCACCTACAGCCTTCACGCAGTGTCTTGCAATCCACCGTGCACAAACACGTCTCATATGCAACATTTCAGTTATTCATCATTGGCCTCAGATGAAGATATATTGAGGAGAGAACAGAATTTCAGAGGAGTGTCTCGTCTCTCCTCCATTTACATGCAGGCGGAACTGAAGTGAGAAGGATAAAATAGTACCTCTTGTATATATAACAAATCGTTATTAAACACCCTACAGAGGGTGACAGAAATGTATACAAACTTCAAGCAAAGAAATAAGTGCGTTCACATAACAAAACTGAATTAACACAATCAGAAAATGATGAGCACTAATCATCTTAGACTTTTACAGTTGCAACAGTTGCTCAAAATGCGCATCATCGGCGTCGATACACTTCTGAGTACGTTGAACTACTGATTGAGCAACGTTTGCGAAAGTGTCCTCAGCGATTGCAGGACATGCCGTTTCAATTTCTTCCCGAAGTGCTGCCAGTGTAGCTGATTTTCTACGGTATACAACATCCTTAAGAGTTCCCCATAGGTAGAAGTCTAACGAAGTTAGATCCGGAGAACGCGGTGGAAACTCAATCGGACCTCTTCGGCCTATCAGTATCTAGGATCCAGTACGCCGGGCTTGTTGCTGTGCGAGGTCTCCCAGTGGACGTTTAATTAATCACGACCTCTGGGCTAGTTACTGTTGCTTCAAAAAAGAATGGTACAATTAGACTCCTAAATGACAACTCACACCAAACATTAATTCCAGGTAAATTAACAGCTTTTTCAAAATAACATGTGGATTGTTTACACACCAACAGGCACAGTTATGCAGTTAACAGTTCCGTTCAACTTAAATTGTGTCTCATCGGACCAAACAACTTTCCCTACGAAGGCCTCATCCTCTTGCACCATGTTCCGAAACCACTCACAGTACGGCATTCTCCGATCAGGGTCATCTTCATTTAATGCATGCAGAAGTCTTGGGATGAAAATTTAAGCTTAGCTGTTTTAATAATATGACGTACGCTGGTTTTGCTAATCCCAGTCTAACGTGCACATTGCTTTGTAGATTTCTACGGTGAGTGCTCAAAACCATAGCCGAGGACGCGGGGCTTGTTGCTGTGCGAAATCTCCCAGATCTGCCCGTGTGAACATCGTATACGGTACCACGAGTCTCAAATTTGTCTCGAATGCGTGCAATTGTTACTCACGTTGGCGGTTCTGTTCTGTACACACGTCTCCATTGCCTTTGAACTTCAACAACATTCTCGGTTTTCCAATACCACTTCAAAATTGCTTTTCGCCGTTCAAACGACAATCTTGGCTCCATTTTGTTGTAGCAACGCTATCATAATGTATGTGAGTCACATCTGTTTACAGAACATCATACTGCACATTACTGTTGTTTTTCGGTTCAACTTTGAAATATATTAAACATATGTCTATTGTGAAAGTGTGCATACATTTTTGACTCCCTCAGTATTTTAATGTTTATATATTTAATGAAAGATTACGATGATAACATGTTTAAAACTGGTAATAAGTACTAAGCTAAGATTAAAATGATGCCCCCCAGAAGCATTACATTGCTGTCATCTGTATCGTATTTCATCTAACTTATTTTCCATAAGAACGCGAGGATTCGCAACACGTTTCTTGTCATTGATAATCTGTTTCTCTCGCAACTTTTTAACAAAATGGCGGACATTTCTCTACCTGGAAACACAAATGTTACGATATTTACTTGCTAGTTGGCTTACCACTTCTTTGCAAGAACCCCTTTTTTTTACACATATATATATGTATATATAATGTGTATATATGTATATATTATATATAGGAAAAATAAAAATAAAGAAACACTATTAAAATGCAACAAATTAACAGTAATAATAAAAGTAGATAAGAATAAAACACATATATAATGTGTATATATGTATATATAATATAAAGGAAAAATAAAAATAAAGAAACACTATTAAAAATGTAACAAATTAACAGTAATAATAAAAGTAGATAAGAATAAAACACTTAGATAAGTGTTTCATCCTTATATACTATATACTTTTATTATATATATCGTGACATACATGTATATATATCGTGACATACGATTAATTATCACATATTGAAAGCACAGATGAATACACAAGTCTCCAGGAAAAAAAACTACAAGCTGCTATCTGCACATGCCTTATACTGCATTGCTTTTCCCAGTTAGCAGACGCACTCCGCCGGCACGTAGCTCAAATAGTTTTATTGTACAAAGTTAGTTAATCACATTACACATTATAAAAGCTTAAAAGCGAAAGTGGGGATCACAAAAATTGAAACTGCGCTCTTTACATATTTGTATTCACATTAAAATACTACACTAGAAGTACTATTTTGTTTTCCTGCGAAATAAATGATGTCGACTAGCCAAATTGTAAAAGCGAATACGCACGTAAAATTATCGCTGACAGCGCAGCGGCCCGAATCTCACAGTTGAAAAGACGCAAGTACTGAAACCAGTGACATAGAACAAGGTGGGCGCGTGTTAAAGCAGTCTTAATCGTGTTTATGTACCTCACGCGCGTGTTCCCGAAGAGACTAAAGGAGCTTATTAAATATTCAGAGCACTGCCTGCTGGAAATGTAATTATTCTGGAAGGATCTAGCACTCTTGTCAGAACAGACGTCCGGGCCAAGTTTCACTCGGATTGACATCATGCACAACTCGCTAACTTGTGGTGCAAGCTGTCACGTTCTAGGGTGTTTTACTCGCTCTTTGCTGCTTTCCTCTTCCTGAGAAGCCGAATTCCTACAAAAATAAATAATATAAATTATAGCATTCAAATAGGTACGAATAACTATATTCTCTCCTGTTTATTATTTCTTTCTGAAATGCTGAAAATTATTTGAAATAAAGCGGTGTTTCGTTTACGACCAAATATATGCTGCCTTGTTTGTCAATTCTTTGGGTGCCCAGGGGAAATACTGTACATAAGTTTTCAGATTTATTGCGAAGAATGTCTACTCACATAAAACATGCAAGAACGGAGCTGTCTGTAGCAGGGAAGAGAATTTGACTTATGGAGGACATACCTTAGTCAACGTGAAGAACATCGTGTACCTATGGCTTACTTTTAAAATGAACGGACAGTAGACAAGCGCTTTGACACGGTGAAACACAAGGTGGGAATGAAGGCCACGGTGCAGTAGAGTTTCAGATCTACTGGAGGTTTACTGGAACCCCTTACGGGGCTCTGGTCAGACGCACGATGACATATGGAGCGGAAATCTGAGGGCGGGAACAAACGGAGAATTAGATCAGGCGAGAACGCGTTTGGGGTTTTGGGGGTAGGGATGGGTACAGTGAACTGCGAAATTCAAAGGGTATTTGAGACTCATAGTAAGATAATAGAATGTCAAATGAAATATTGGCTGCGAATTATTCTGGGAGGCCAATTTTTAATTAAAGCAATCTGACCCCTAGCTTAGATTGGGAGGGGAAAAAATCTGGGCCTTCAAAGTGAAACTATCGGGTTGGGAAGTATTCGGACAGCAAGCCAAGGTAACAGGAAAACTGTATGGAGGAAGGTCAAGAACCTCCTAAAGGATATGGACAAGCAGGAATGTGGAGAGACGAAATCGGAGGTGCAGACGGGGTTAAAATCTGGGTGTACAGAAAACAGGAACTCGCGTGGGGCATGGCGGCAGATCAGGATCTCTGGTGGACCTTGTACTTTATGCAGAGTGGGGAAAAATAAATCAATTTTATGGTACACTAAAAATATAATGCAGCAGATTTAAATGCAAAATTTGGAACATTTCCCATTAAAAATTTATGGGGAAGAAGTAATAAGCAATGATGGAAAAATATTGAGGAATTTGCAACATTTAATGATCTAAACATCACTAATACATTCTTTAAGAAGAAATATGTACATAAATAAGGTCCTTATTAGAATATATAATAGTAAGTGAAAAACAAAGAATCAAATTAAGGATATAACAATAGGCAGAGAGGCATAAATATATACAGATCACTTTTTGGCAATCTCGGAAATCTATATATTGACTAAATGGAAAAACAGCACAATATATAAAACGAATTATAAAACGAAAGAGAAAAGATATTCTAAATATATGTATTACAGGATGAAAGGGTACAAGATTTATTCCAATATAACAAGACACAGCAATTAACGGAAGTTAATACCGCAAACCATTAAGAAAAAGAGTATCTAAACATAAAAAGTATTATAATGCAAACAACAAAGGAGGCTCTTGACAATAAAAAGAAATAAAAACCCCTAGATACTGGAATGAAGACATATACAGTAGTAAAAGATAAAAAAGAAGCGTATCTTAAACAATAACAAACTGGAGTATACTATAATTGAAAAAGGAACATAGCAAAAGCCAAAATAAAATAGACACTTAAATACATGTAATAATTTTTTGCAGCAATAGAAGATGGTAATTATAAAAGACAAAATATATCTTGGAAAGTAATGAGACACCTTTAATAAGAAGAAGGAGAAGGATATAAAGCGAAATTATCGTATACCTCAGAAATACAATGGATAGAATATTACAAGAAAGTACATAATAGCAATATGGATGATTTGCAAAATAAAGTACAGGAAGAAAGTATTGTAGATTTAATAACAATAGAAGAAATGCAAAATGTTGTCAAAAGAATGAAAAATAGAACGCTTTAGAAACAGACAATAGCTCAGTGAAACTAAAAAAAGTGTGAAGGATTGTTGTTACAACTTCGTCTATTACGTTTCTTTAATATGTATTGGAGAATGAAGAAAATTCCAAAAGAACGGGACGGGAGACAGGTAAAACTATCTGAATATTTAAAAAGGGACAAAGAAATAAATGCAAAAAGTATAGAGGGATAGGTTTATGAAATATTATGTGTAAAATATATGCAAGTAACATTACCTCCAGGCTAAACGTTTAATGTAATGTAAAAATTAGTGACGAACAAAGTGGATTTAGAAATGGCTAATTCTAAATGGATAAGGTTTTATATTTATACAAATTATAGAAAAACGAAGAGAATATAACGTGGAAACACTTATGAAATTTTTGACATAGAAAAACCTTTGATAGAGTAGGTCGCTTACTATTATTATTATTATTATTATTATTATTATTATTATTATTATTATTATTATAATTATTATGGAAACGCTGTATCAAACAGGATACCCTTCCTAAACATCTAGTAAAACTATTAAAAGTTTATATATGAATACAAAAATGATAATAGATGTAAATGGGAAGTCAACAGAACAAATAAAAACAAATTGTTATCAAAAAGAGGAATATAGCCTCTCTCTATTATTATTTAATATATATGAACGACATTTTTAAATAATGGAAAATTATTGTATATAAAGGAATACAATTAGAACAGAATAGATCAGTAAATTTTTATGTAGTATTAATTTTTGACAAATAAGATAGACTACAAAAAGGAATATATGAATTGAATAAAATAAATAAAGAATACAACTGATAATTTCAAACATTAATAAAAAGTAATTGCATTCTGTGGTAAATAACCATAAAGAACAAAAATTGTGATTTAAGAAAAAATAATGGAACAAGTATCACTCGTTCAGTACTTAGGTTGTGATGTCACACACGAATAAGATGGAGATACAAAGTTTCCTAACTGTGTGTGTAGAAATACTTTGAAAAGCAAAGTGAGAAAAGATGCAGATTAAAGTTTCTATATACCTATGGCTTATTATTTTTTTATGAAAGTGACGCTTGAAAGTGACTTTAAAAAATAAAGGAATAAAATTCAATCAACAGAAATGCACTTTTTTATGATTTGTCAAAGGTAACACAAAAGAAGATCACATAAGAAAAGAATTGGAAGTGCAACCAATATTCAACATATACAAGAATGCATAAAACACCTAGAAGAATGAAAGAAGATAGAATACCAAAAAGATGTTGACATATAACCCGAAAGGAAGAAGAACAAGGAAAAACACAAAAGAATTATGCATAGGAATAAAAATTTGAGATCGAAACAGGCAGGTCCTAATCTGTGATTGGAGAGGAAGAATCGTGATCTTGGCGAACCATAGCCGTAGAGGAAGAAGACCTGCCGGCTTCCTTTACTGACTCTAACAGAGGACAAGGGGCAAAGATGAGTAGAAGATTGGCAAATATTCCAGTTGAAGGTGAAACAGCTCAGGTCTGCACAGGCCTAAAACTGGAGAGACGGAAAAAAGCGAGGCGAATAATTGATTTAAAGAATGTATGCATAGTTATATTGTATTTTACTGACAAGGGGAGATTCCGTGTTCTGGATGTCTTGATTAAATAATATTGGGATTATGAATTATTGGTAGTAGGGGTGGTATTACTATTAGTATTTTAAATACTTTAAGCAATTTACAACTAATTTATTTAGGAAATGTACCCTTTTTGTATATTACGAAAGGCACTTTTTTTTTTTTTTTTTTTTTGATTGCTTTATTTATGGACGCTCTTTAACATCTCAGTTCATCAGCGTTCCATTCAACTCAGGGCGAGAAATGGCCGACAAATTTTGCTCAGAGGCCTATCTTTCAGGCTTGAGGTTCTTTTTCGTGCCGTAAATGTACGACACGGGATCCACGGCTTTACTTCCCTTCCGAAGGAAGCCATACTTAGGATTTTTACCCCCGAAAAAATCCATCGATCCTGGCCGGGTTCGAACCCGCGATCTTGGGTTTAGAAGGCAATTATGGTAACCACTACACCACCAGGACCGACTGAAAGGTTATAAAGATAATATCATATATGCTAATTTTAATAAGAACGCTCATTCATTCAAGTTTTCGATCAGGTACTAAGAGGCAAATAATACTTGAAACTCTTCCTTGTATGATGTACCAGGTAGTCCTGCGCTCAGCTACGGAAGGATCATGACGAACTCTCGATATAAGCAAATGTAATTTCCTAACCCTTTACGTTCTGAATGTTAAACTTGAAGTGAAATAAAAGTCGTTACAAAGAAACACTGGATGTTGATAGATAGAAGAAATGCTGGCTATCTAAGAAAATATAAATCAAAATCTTGCTTTGCTTTGCTTTTATTTTATCTTTAAATCTGGCAATATAGCAGCTCCTCATTGCCACCTCTAAACTGAGCCATTCCCATAAGTGGATACAAAACACCTGCCATGTTCAACAGAGATGCAGATGAGGGCTTGATTGGACGTTTGCAGAACCTCAACACTCTCCCGGGACGAGCCAGTGCTGTTCACAAAAGCTACCTGCCAGGCTAGAAACAAAAAAAAGTGCCGCATTGCACCGCGCAAGGATATTATAGTGCGTTAACAGACCCTTGACCGCAACTCTAAAGTTCGCACAGTAATGAGGCAGTGCATGAATGTGTTACTTCATGTAGTACAGTACTGGTCGCTAATGCTGCAGTTCCGATCAGGTATACAGCTTTAGTAAAGGTTTTCAAAACTAATTAACTAACTTTGATTATCTAGTTATAATATTAAATTATCCTCCAAGCCCTTTAGCTACGTCCTGGGCCATATCGATTCTTACAGTTGCGTCTATCCATGTTAATCTGGGGCGTCCCCTTTTTCTTTTATCCAGTGTAACTCATTGTAATATTTTTGGGGGGTCTTGTGCCGCTATTCTTTCTAGAATCTCTTGTACTGCGCCGCTAAAATTAAATTTCTGCTGAAAATAAATGTTGTAATCTCGTATTAAAACTATTTGTATTTTAGAAATTGCATTTTGATCGTACAAAACATTATTAAATGTTTATGTTGCTTTATTTATTCTTTTATTTCATCGTTTCCGTCCCTGCTACTTTTTTTAGGGAGAAAGACAAGGTTAGGGCTGACCTGGTTCAGGACTGAGATTTTGGAGGGGTAACTTAATGACGAATAGTTGAGGAATAGGTAGTTATTTTATGTATCCACTGGTAGCCCTTCAGAAAAAAGTTTTCTTAAAAAAATTATGGCAATTAGAAATCGAATTGGCATTTTGTGACCTATTTCAAAGTGATAGCTTATAATAATAAACCAAAGTTGCGCTCGAATGTGAGACCTATTTGTGAATCTCACAATGGACACCTTGCTAGCCAAAGTGTACAAAGCTAGGAATGGCTAATTTCTAATTAGAACACTATAAATACTGTTTCTCTTATATCTGTACATAACATTTTTTGGTGTTGGTGACCACATAGAGCTGTGCTATATTCTCTCAGAATCGAAATGACGTAACCAAGTTTCATCGGCAATTAACACCTTTGAAAAAATAAAACTTTACATCTTCCTGTAACATCTGCAATTGTTCTTTTGCTCGGGAATCAGCAGGTTTGGAACTCACCGTGCACAAGCACATCTCATGTGCAAAATTTCAGTTACAAACTGTAGTGTGGGCTCTCCTTCTTCTTTAAAAATAATAAATCATTTTTGAGTTGTGCTATAGCAAACACCACACACTCCTTAGGTCTCAACGGAATATTTTTGAGTCGAAGCAAAATTGCAAAACACTATTTTTTCGTGTCTTTCACCTCCATTTTGCTGTAGTGTAACTGAACATGTTTCAACTTGCACTCCTCTCACAGGCGGAAACCGGAAGTGGTAACAATGAAACAAATACCAGTATTAGCTAACAAAACACTTTGTTCGACCGTTTCCGATTCCTACCGAGTCAGTAATCATACATATCAAGCATTCTTATGTCATGAAATACACTGAAGGACATGAAATGTAGTGCATCTTTTGTGTTCTTGTGTTGTGATATTTCCACCAAGCGAAGTGCAGATCGTTAAACACGGAGCAAGATAGGGGCAATTATTGGAAATGGAATCCAACAAGAGCTCTGAGTTGGATACAGGAAACACGCCACCTCATTGAATTAATTGAGGAACGTGATCTCGCGGTCCGTTTTATCGATCAGACACGGAAATGTTTACCTACAACACTGTCGGTAAGGGAGCGTTTTGGCAACAGGTAATTTGTTGCTAAGCAATAAGGAGGTAGTTAATTTTCACTCGTTCTTATGAGCTTGGTATTTAAGGTTTTTTCTCAACTTTAGCCAACAGTTATGTATTATTTGTTAATATTTCTCATGATCTTAGGATATAGGATTTTATTTAATGCCTGTTTAACTACTGAGACATCACAGGTGGTGGACACTGATGATACATGAATTGAAAAACTGGAAAAGGATATTTTTAAAGGAAGGAAACGTTCCAGGCCTAAGTTTAGACATTATTTGCCATTATGACGACTGAGGAAAACGAGGAAAAACATCCGCAAGGTAAAACGATTCTGCTGGATGGGTATACTGGATGGAGGGGGTTTACAGGTAACCAACTGAAGAGATAATTATATACGAGATGTGATCAAAAATAATTGCAATTTTTTATTTCGCGAGCTTCATAAATTCGATTTTCATTTTTTTTAGCTTGTTGGTACACATGTTTCTGGCCAATGTTGGCATTTTCAGCTGTTTTGAATGTTTAGTTCATTGCTGACAGTGGAAAAGGTTAGACGTGGTTTGGTGTGCTCGGTGATTTTTTACTTTCGAAAAAGATGGATCAAAGATTTGTATTAAATTTTGTTTGGAAAATGGAATAAAGTGTAACAAAGCATTCGAAATGTTGACTGTGGCTTTTGGCGAAGCTGCTATGAGCAAGACAAGAGCTTACGAGCGGTACAGACGTTTCAAAGAAGACCGTGAAGACCTTGAAGATGACTACCGCCCTAGCACATCAACAACCGTCGACAACGTGGAAGAAGCGAAGAAAATGATTGTGGAAAATCGCCGGATCACTATTAGAGATGTTGCTGATGTTGTCGGTATATCATTTGGCTCATGCCAAGCAGTTTTTTTGGATGTTTTGGGCATGAAACGTGTGGCAGCAAAGTTTGTTCCGAGATTGTCCCAGTGCTTGTTCGTGATTTTTTGGCAAAAAACGAAATCATTATGTTGCATAAGCCACCATATTCACCGGACATGGCCCCTGCAACGTTCTGTTCCCGAGGCTCAGAAAACCATGAAAGGGCGACGTTTTACCACCATTGATGAGGTAAAAACACAATCGCTGAAGGGCATACCGAAAAGTGAGTTCCAGAAGTGCTTCCAAGATTGGAAGATGCGCTGGCATAAGTGAATTATATCCAGAGGGAATTACTTTGAAAGGGACAGAATTGATGTTAATGAATAAATAAATATTTTTTAGAAAAATGATTATTGCCGTTATTTTTTTATCACACCTCTATACAGAAATTGAAATAATGTAAAATAGTGTAAATATTTATTGCATTCATCCATCAAATGTTTGTTTTCCTCTTTATACTCATTTAAAAATATAAGACTTTTGAAAGTTTTCTATAATTGCGCTTCTAGGTATAACCCAAATATTTTAAATCTAAAATGTGAAATTTGATACAAATTGTCTTTACATTTGTTAAAAGTGCACGTAAATAGAGAAAAAGAACAACATGTCAAATTTTATAACTAAATAACTACAGTGTTTTCAGACAGATCCCTTCAAAAGGCGATCACTAGCAGCAGTAGAAGAACTTTTTCCACCTGTTTCTTTAATTCTTTCCAAATTCCAGTTTTTCTGCATTTAGTCATTAATATTGACACAGTGAACGGGTTAAATCCTTCAAAATTGCTTTCCGCTGTTCAAATGATAATCTTGGCTCCATTTTGTTGGAGCAACGCTAGCATAACTTAATGTGACTCACATCTTATTACAGAACATCATACGATAATCTTGGCTTCATTTGTTCATTGTTGATTTACCTCTCACCTAGCAACGCTATCATAATGTGTGTGAGTCACATCTGTTTACAGAACATCATACTACACATTACTGTTGTTTTTCGGTACAACTTTGAAATATATTAAATAGATATTTACTGTGAAAGTATGTATACATTTTGGTACCCTTGGTATATATCAGTCTAATTAAATACAGTTTAATGTAATAAAATAAAATATATATTCAACAAATTAAATACATAGAAACGTAATGAAATATGTTTAAATCGTTTTAAATACATTGGAAGATAAGTCATACATAAGCCTAATTATATACATGCCAATATAATTTAACACATTTGAACCTAATTAAAATGGTTAATCTACATTTAAACCTAATAAAATATACATATCAATATATTTAATTCAATCTAATAAAATATTTAAAATGCAAGTCCAACTAATAAAATACATATCAAACTGTATGATTAAATTTCAGTCTAATTAAATACAAGTAAACACAAATTAAATTTTTTTCAACATAATGAAATATACTAAAAAGCCTAACTAAATACACCTTTACATAATTTAATATATTTTAACGCAATTTCATGCGTTTTAAGGTAATTAAAAGCATTCCAATCTAATTAAAATCTGTATACTTATTTGAAAACATCAATGTACATTTATACATAATAAATATATATCAACATACTTAATTATATGTTATAAACTTTCAATATAATTTAATAAATGTCAACATATATAATATATCCCATACCAATTAAATACATTTCAATCTGATAAAAGTACATATCAAAATAGTTAAATAAAAGTCAATACAATTCAATACCTTTGAACCTAAAGAAATACATTTTAATCTAGCAATAATACATATTTCAACATAACTAAATACATATTAGCTGCAAAATCTAATCTATGAACTTATCTAAGTGTTCACTTAAATATTTTATTTGTTAGAGAACAGCCGACAAAGATTGCTGCAGGTAAATTAATTAAATTATCCATGGTTTTATTTAAGAACGAAAAACGTCTTACGTTTGTCCTCTTTAGCCTTCCCTGACGTTTCCTTCCTGAGTTACATGAGGGTATGTTAAGGCTAGCAACATACTTTTATAATTTTGTTTACAATAATTTATTTTCTTTTTTTCACATGTACCTAAATATTTGAGTAAGACATTAAGGATTTTAAATACAACATGCCTAAAACATGGAATAGAATAATATTTAAATTATATATCTACTGGAAATAAAATAGTTAATTTTTTTGCAACACATTATGTTTAAAATAAAATAATTCAGAATATTGATTAAAAATGTATACTTTGAAAATAAAAGACATTTTTTACGACTGAAATACTGCACAGTTTTTTCGGTAATGGGTTGATAAAAGAAGATCAATAAGTTGCCGATCAATGCGCTAGATGCTTGTAGTGTTTATACGAATGAGGAACCAGGGCGCTGATGGTATATGAGGTAAAATAATTTGGGAAAGGGTTTTTTAAAGGAAGGACGCAAGTTTAGAGCATCTCCTCGGCATGTGAGTAATGAGGAATTGAACAGCAGACTTACCGCTGAACAACTTCGGCCACTCGTATGAGCATATAGCACAAGATTCGCTCAAGTTCAGACTTTTGTATGTACGGAACGTGGGAGTGTGGCAGGAAAGATTTGATTCAATGTCTCCCAGTTTTCAGCATATACCGCAATCATTTCTTGCGGAGAGCAAGATTTAGAGGAACAGCAAGCCGCGATATTTTTCCCTGTTTAGAATCAACGTCCCCATAAAACAATATGCACGGACCATAAAAATGTCACGAAGTTTGTGTCATAAATCCACACGGCTTTTCTCGACCCCTTCCTTCCTTTCCGCTGCTTACAAAAAATGTATCGTCCCTTTAGCTAGCGCAAGGTTGCCCTTCTGTAGCACAATTTTTCTCTTTGTCTTCGGCTTGTATCAGAATCGAACACTTTTGGAAAAGGTGTACTGTTGGTGTGTGCTGAACTGGGTGACAAATTTTCGTCTTGGTTACCATGGAGACACGTAACGAAATACACTTCTGCTCTTAAAACCTTACTATTCGTGATGTTACCATGGTGACCGGCTAGGAGGTTAAAATTGTGTTAAATACATGTAAACTAGTTACTATGGAAACGGTTAATGAATCGTATTTATGAGCATTTTTCGCAAAGGGGACAGTATTATTAAAATGATTGTTTTTATTGAATAATAAGAGATAGTTAACTTAGGATGAGACAACGGCTACAGGATATGCCATCACTACGGACTAAATTGTCATTTATTAAAACCGCTAAAATATGCATATGTGGTATTAAAAGTTAAAATACGATACTACAAGTTTGAATTAGGAACTTGATGCTATTGCTACTATATGGCACCATAGTACGGTGGCAATTGACGACATTCGACAAGAGGCAATCGATGTTTACAATAGCGAAACAGAATTTGCAAAATGGCGGTGCCTCTGAATGAGTGTACAGCCCTCGAGCAGCGTTCCGTTGTGTGATTTTTGCGAGCAATAATAGGAAATCAAAGAGTATTCCTATAGAAAGGTTTTCCATCTACGGAGAGAAGTAATTCACTTACAATTGGGTACAGAAGTTCTCTGTAGGGCGGACAGCATTGAAAACGATCACCCCGTCATCTGGCCAACGATAGTTGCCACAGAAGGGATTTTGGAAGGAGTAGAAGACTTAATCCAAGCAGACAGAAAGATGTCTTAAACACTATAGCTGTTCACACGGCATGGCCTACCTCATGATGCATGGCAGGTTAAGTTTTCACAAAGTCTGTGCATAACAGGTGCCACTCATGCTGACCCCATTACAACATTAAACTTGCTACCACGATAGTTTACCCGAATTGTCACAAGCGACGAGTATTCGGTTCGCCATTAACAGCGAGACAAAGTGTTCGTCAGTGCAGCGGGGTCGTCTGAGAAAAAGTCTGGGAAAGTGGTGCTGCTAGTATTCCGGAATCCTCATCGTATTCGAGCCTCAAGGAAAATCAGTAAATGCCGCCTCCTAATGTAACATTCTCAACAAACTTCGTAAGGCATTGAACGGAAGCGACCAGGACACCTCAACAAAGGTGTGTTGATCTTGCATGACAACGGATGACCTCAAACTGCCAACAAGATCCGCTGCTGAATTTCAAGTGAACACTTTCACGATAATGAACGATTTACTACGACATTAAGATCGGCTTAGGGAAGAGATTACTTTGAAGAATTGCTTTGTACATTTGGGGACATTTGCCTTACGCATTCCACTGTTTATCAATGGTTTGCAGATTGTAGCAGAGAAAGGGAAGATAGACGTTACAATATGTGATGAATGCAGAGTATATGTTGGGGCAATATCTCGCTGTGTATATAAGAAGTATGGTAAGAATATAACAAGTATAGTTACCAATACTTGTTGCCTCCTAAACCCAAGATTGACGGTTCGATCGCTGCCAGGACCAATGGATTTTATCGGGCGTAAAAATCCTAAGTATGGCTTCCTTCGGAAGGGAAGTAAAGCCGTGGGTCCCGTGTCGTACATTTGCGGCACGAAAAAGAACCTCAAGCCTGAAAGAAGAGGCCTCTGAGCAAAATTTATCGGCTGTTTGAATGGGACCTGAGATGTTAAAGGGGTCCGTAAATAAACTAAATCAAAAATACCGCCAGATGGTATTGCCATGGATGGCCGAGGTCGTTAACGCGCGGAGGTCTAGAGTTCGAATTCCACCGGGGCCACCCTTCCTGACTGGGTTTTCTCCAGGTTTTTCTCAGTCCTTATAAATGGCAAATGCCGGGGAGGTACCCTAAACTAAAGCCTGGAACGTTTCCTTCCTTCGAAAAATCCTTTCCCAATATATTGTCCATCACCTGTGATGTCTTAGTACTAAAAACTGGCGTTAAACACCACTAAAAAAAACTGTCAGATGAGACGCCATAAACAACCTGTCCCAATGTAATGAGAACGAAGCCTGTACTCAATTTCTAGGAATGAGGAGAGAAATGGTTGCGTACAGTCCAGATCTGGCCGCATGCGACTTTTTCTTTTCCCCAAAATAAAAGAAAAAATTCCTGATAACGGTTTTAATCACCTGAATGTATTAGAACCCTATCCAAAGAAACGTGGCGTTAGGCATTTACAAAAAGTTTTAAACAGATAGGACGATGTATAGAAAAGCATTCAATGATAATAGATCGCAATATTACTTTAATTCTCAACATTTTCAGTGAATTTCGTATCTGTTCATTCTTAACGCTGCTTTCACAGATTGTACATGGGTAATTGCAAAGAAAAAACAGAGACAGTAGGCAAAAACATAGCATTGTAGAAAACGAGACGATATTTGCGAGCAGGGAACAAATAATTAAAATAAGAAAGCATAAAAGAAAAGCAGAAAGAAAACGACTCCAGAGAACGTTTTAAGTACATACTACCGGAACATTTTTTACACCTACGACCGCCATTACGTTGTAATCAGGAAAAGACGTTCCCACCTGAAGGAAAGAAGCCAATAGTGCGTGTCGGAACGAGGCTGTGATCCAATTCCCGTAGGAACTCCACCAAAGCAGTTTGCGACTTCCCTAGGGAACCTCTGTGTTCCATGAGAAATTCAAAACCGGCGGATGGTACCCTTTAACGAGATTGCCACAAAGAACTCGCCCGTAACTCCTTTACTAGCGGTAGAAATAAGGGCTCATGCAAATGAGAAAAATAACTTGAAAACTCCCGAAAAAAATGTAAAATTCAGATTTTTAACACTTATTAGAACAAGCTGTGATTTATATTTTAATAAACAATTCATATAGAAATGTTTACATTTGCCATACTTTTAGAAAAGGTCTAAATTTGTGTTATTGTTAATATCATTATTATTGTTATTGTTGTAGTTCTTACAATGCCATATTTGTTTGCTGTTTACAGATGGTGTTATTA
The DNA here is from genome assembly GCA_030762175.1 of Metallyticus violacea. Lineage (NCBI taxonomy): Eukaryota > Metazoa > Arthropoda > Insecta > Mantodea > Metallyticidae > Metallyticus > Metallyticus violacea. The sequence goes on along the minus strand of CM060842.1, from coordinate 6,092,354 downwards.
CAGTGCAGCCTGGGTAAGTAGTAATTTTCTGCTAGTGTAGGGGAGAAAATTAATATTAGGCTAAATATAGGTAATAACGGATCATCGACAAGTTCCTCCGCACTCTTGTGATGTGCAACGCACAGGAAAGAAAGTTGGTACTCCTACATATCTGACATTCGTTCTTTCGGAACCGATTTTTAGCAGGTGATCCGCCCATTGTTGCTAAGGCTTGATATTTTGCCTTGGTGATTAAATAAACACAATAACTATCGACGCGCAGTCAGTGCTGCCACCCAAATTTGCTTCCCTAATAAATCTCGGCCACACATTAGCTGCGGAGGGACTTCTCGATGACGTTTTATAATATTTAAGCACTAATAGTTAAGTATACCCGTTTGATTTTTTACATAAGTATTTAGTGTTTAGATTTGTCACGATAACTGCCTTTCTAATGGAGTTCCAGTTAACGTTGAAAGTTTTGCTCCAATTAGATGCGGTAGGTGCCCTTGCTAGCTATTTTAACCGCTTCTTAAGAAAAACAAACACGTTTATCGCTTGTTTTCCTGCCGCGAAGAGAGAAGGAGTAATTTGACCGTAAATTTTTGCGATAACCAGAATTTGTGCCCTGGAATCCCTCAAAATGTGGGTCAAGGACACTGTTATCAGCATTTGAGAACTCCGCGAGTTACTTCACGCGGCACTTGTTTATTTACTACGATTTTTAGCAGTGTTTCGTTTTTACTACTGAAGCACCACAGGCGATAGACACTGATGATACATGAGATGAAATGATAAATTGGGAAAGATTTTTTTTAAAAAGGAAGCTTCCCAGGCCTAATTTAAGGGCACCACCCCGGCTTTTGTCATTTATGACAAAATGTCATTTATTTATGTCATTTACGCCACGATAAAGAACCTCAAGCCTGAAAGAAGAGGCCTCTGAGCAAAATTTATCGTCCGTTTCAAGCTTTGAATTGAATGGGACGCTGTTGACCTGAGACGTTAAAGAGCGTCCGTAAATAAATTTAAAAAAAATTAATAAATAAACTTAAAATATTTTTACCTGCAATACCTCCACCATTTTTGTTTATAAACACTTCTTTAAATGGTCGTAAATCTTACACTGGTAAATTTGAGGTGTAGTAAAAGGCCATTAAGTTTTTTATTAAATGATGAAAAATTTGGAACGTCGACAATAATCTTTATATCACAAGCTTTGAGTTTTCCTGTAGTCTTGTACATAGCTTAAAGCATTAGAGAGGGCAAGCGACACGTTTTTTATCACACACATACAGAAAGGTTGGTAGTCCTGGCGTGAAGTGAATGGATGTAACCGCAAGGGAGACTTGCCTCGCATGCAAGGTTAATTGGCCGTTGCTTTGCGGAATTCCAAGCAGACATCCTCTGAAAATGTAGCACTAATTAACAGACTTTTTCCCCAGCCTGTACACGTTACCCTAACGACATGTCTTTGTTTCCATTTGTACTCTCTTAGTCAGCAACTTCTTCTATAGCCGTCATCAGCTGCTCGTTTTGTTCGCTCTTCAATCTTCTTGCTTAGAGCGTCGCCTGACTTAACAAAACACACAAACTGGAGTTGGGGCGGTTCCACCTGAAATCGGCTGGAAGGTACGAAGTATTGATCTCACATTTTTACAACTAAATGTGTTTAAGAACTTTGGGTGTAATAATATTCATGCAAAAACCCACATTTAAGATGTTTAATACATAATAAGCATATTTTTTTTAACAAAACTCATTCTCATTATTTTGGTAATGTAGTTTCCGTTGGATGCAATCCTCTGCCAATCTTCAAAGACATGCTGGAAACTTAATTTTGACAGGTCCTCCAAAATCACCTTCGTAACTTTCACCCCACGAAGATATTTCTTCAATTTGGAGAAAAGGTAAAAGTTACCCGGTGCTAAATATGGACTTTATGGAGAATGCAGTGCAGATTCAGAATAAAAGATTCAGCACTTTCGTTTGTGGTGCAGCGTCAACTTATTGCATGAAAATGCGTTACTTTGCTTTGCTGAGTTTCAGGATATCTCTGTAGCATTGCCCAGTTACAGTTGTGCGTGCAAATACAACATGCTGGTAAACCATTTCTTAAATATCGAAAAATGAAATGACTATAACTTTTGCAGCAGAAGTAATCACTTTTATGTTGGTCATGATGTAAATTTCCACACAAATCTTTGCTGTTTGCTCTGATGTATCCAAGTTTTATCAGCAGTGATTACCTTTGAAAAAGCTCCACATCTACTGTAACATCATCTTCAACTGTAAACACAACTGCACGGCAACATGTGGGTGGCACCCGGTGAAATTTCAGAATTTCTGACAATATTCGATGATCCTCTCTTACAATGACATGCATCGGTGTTAATTTTCTTTTGAAATTGACTGCCTTCCCTTTTTTAACATTTTATATCAACTTTAGGGATGAGCAAACTCTCCAAAGGCCTCAACAGAAATTTTGTTGCGAACTTTGCTGAACATGTGTCAACTTGCACACCTCTCAGAGGCTGGAACCGGAAGTGACAACAGTAAAACTAGTACCACGCGTACATTACGCATTAAGCTAACAAAATAGTGTAAAGTTAAATTTCAGGGTGAGCGGTTATGTCTGTAAATAGTTACATATTTTTCAATAGTGCTTGGAGAAGCTATTGTATGTCATTCGTGTTTCATAATACAGCTCGAGCTTCAAAATTGTTTATGAATTTCACCATGTAATAACGGCTTGATGGTGTGTATGAGGCAGTTTTCCCTTCATATTTCACTGTGAAGGTCAAAATTATTTCATTTCTTGAAGACAAGTCAGGTGGGGGTGTTGATACAGGAAAACATTTCCCTTGTGAAGGAGAAAGTTCTGAGTAAAGGGCGTCTGAAGACAAAAGAAACCAACTGCAAGGTGGTACTTTTCCAAAACAACTATGCTTCGCTTTCTTCAGTCTAAGGTCAGTGCCCAGAATTCTTTCAGCAGTTCAAATGCAAGTGACCGTAGAATGTTGTCAGAAGATAATGAGAGGGCAATATTAAAAGTTGTCACAGGGGGCAAGGTGACACAGTCTACGATATTGAAGTTGGAAATAATTTTATGGAGGCTAGAGGAATTAAGGTGAGTTACTGCGTTATTTCCCCAGTGTCATCATGGAAATCGGGGGTGAATGCTGAGTCGAAGAGTTCGTCTGTTGTAAACAACGGACCAGTCTATACGGCTGCTGTGAACGCAGGGGATACCAGAAATTGGATCATACATCGTACAGCCCTTTCCTGACTCCAGCGACTATCATCTGTTTTAAATCCGAAATCTTATATTAAAGAGTGGAGATTTACGATTAGTAATTTGTAGAAAAACGCCGTTTGCCAACATTTTTTTGACAAACTTGTCGACTATTTTTATAGGGGAATTGAAACGTTAATCATTTTCTGGGAGCTGCAGAGAGAGGGGTGAACTTTACCTCCCAAGCAAAACTTTTCACACAAACTCTTGCATATGAAATATTTAATGCTGCCCGTTCTGTTTTTTAGCGTTTGCTTTAACAAGAGTATTACATTAACAGTGAACAGTTGGAATGAATTTTGAATGATTTTATTTACGGACGTTCTTTAACAGCTCAGGTCATCAGCGTCTCATTCTATTCAGTGCGTGAAACGGCTGACAAATTTTGCTCAGAGGCCTCTCTTTCAGGCTTGAGGTTCTTTTTCGTGCCGTAAATGTACAACAGGGACCCACGGCTTTACTCCCCTTCCGAAGGAAGCCATACTTAGGATTTTTACGCCCCGAAAAACCATCGGTCCTGGCCGGGTTCGAACCCGCGATCTTGGGTTTAGGAGGTAAGTATGGTAACCACTTCACCACCAGGACCGACGAACAGTAGGACTTTAAATAACATGATAGTGTTAGTGTTGGTGCGTATTTCACATAGATATTGATCTGCTAATTACAGAGGGATCAGTGAAGCTTTTCCCCGCGGCGAGGGGTTTTTCCATTATCCGCCGCACCATGGAGAGGGTAGTAAGCCTGCTTACTCACTTGTTGCTTTTGCTGACTGTCACAGTCATAGCGCAGCTGTTCCCGGTTGTGTGTTGTGTTTTTATTTTTTAATTCTAAGTATACATAAAGTGTATTATGCCTGTGTATTCACAATGACACAGCGTGTCTTTCTGTAGATTCCCATGTGTTAACTCAGTGGTGGGAGATCATAGGAACATTTTTTGGGCATATTCTGTTACTTATGTAAATACCTCACAAACCCCTTTTTAAAAGTATTAACCGACAGGGAGCGTGATTATATATTTTTTCAACAGGACTCTGTCACTGCTCATGCTGTGAATAATTCCATGAGAGAAATTCACAAGACAGAGTAATTAATAGGGATTTGTAGCCACCCGATTTAACAGCCAGCAAGTACTATCTCTGGAGTATATTAAAAAAAGCCACACACCATACAAGAACTCAAAGATAATATTCATCAGCGAGTGGTGAATAATTTTCTAAAGAGATGCCAAAAATGTGCGGAGAATGAAGACGGGCAAATTGGTAAGTAATGAACCTATTAAATTGGTTTGTGTATTGTTGTATGGTTGGTTTGTTTTATTGTTTTACCCTCTTGCGAATCACCGAGACGCGGCTGGCAGGCTAACGAGCGGCGCGCTCGCCCATAGGCAAAACGCTCCGGGGAAAAACAAAACTGATCGCACGGTTACAAATAATGAATGTACACACGAGAAGTAGTGATAAAAGTGACATCGAGGCTAGAACACGATTTAAATATTGACGAGACCTTGGGTGGACAGTAATTAAAAATTTAGGAAAAGTCTACCGGGCGTATTGACTAAGCCGAATTCCGGTAGGCGTCTCATCATGAAGGACCCGAAATGGAATTGGTGAAGAATTCATTATTAATTTTTCTAGCAGGTAAAAGCTCGAGAGATTATTATTTTCAAACTTATTACGGAAACTTTGAGCTTTGGATTAACAATCTGATTCTTCCCAAACTCCCTCAACATTCAGGTAAACAAACCCCTTCGAAATACTCTGTAAAACATGAAATTATATCTGGGTTGCAAAGTAACAACCTTCCTTGTTCAACAGACAAGAGAAAATCTGAACTCTAAAGACTGATAGAGAACCATAAACGACCGGAAAAAGTGTTTCACATTGACGTAATATTAAAAGTACATGACCACGATGTATTAACTTGTCCCCAGATATGTGTGAACTGAACTTGCGTGGTCCAAGTTGCGCTCAGGCTGATAGAGAAATTTGTTAGTGGAGAAAGAATACCCTTAACGCATTTTCTACCTTTGCTCTCGAAGAATGGCGAGTTACTGTAATCACGTGAAAAGAGTACAGAAACAGATTTGAGGAAGAGATGGGTTACTAGAGGACAACATCAACATTTTGGGGAGGAGAAACAGGTGAAAAGAGTGACTTCTCGGTTTAGGGGGTCGATAGAACATTAACCATGACAGACATAGCGGGGAGTATCTCTCCAAGTTTTGTACATACCTTACAGGTGTTCCATGTCCTCCGCTGATGACGGGTAGACATCAGTCCTGTAGTCAAGCTCTTGTCCCAACATCTGATGGTCGATACCAGCGACTGCATGCGTGATCCTCTCTCGCAGCTGCGCTAAAGGTGGTATGAACACACCATCTTTAACATAGCTCCGTAAGAAAAAAGCACATGAGGTAAGGTCAGGTGACGGTGGAGGCCAGAAAAGAGGAGAATCAGCTCGTCTAATAAACGCCGTCATGGTGAAAATGAGGTGGAGCTCCATCTTGCTGATAAATAAAGTCCTGAATATCTGCAAGTAATTGTGGCATAAACACTGTTGAAGCATGTGCAGGTAAACTGGATGGTAACAGTTTTCTCCGTAATGAAAAATGGGTCGCACACTTTTAACGAAGAAACAGCACAAAACACATTGACTTTAGGGGAATGGCGGACATGTTCTACCACAACACCAGGTTTTCACGTACCCCAAATGACGGTTCACTTTGCCGGGCATATGAAACATGGCCTTGCCACTATAAATCAGTTTCTCAGCAAATCCGTCGTCTTCTGGCCGGTCTAAAAAACAACACAGAATTAAAGACGAGATTGTGGCCTTTGGTACAACAGCTGCATGCGGTATGTTTACTCGTTGGCGTAAAATGCTCCAAACAGTTGATTGCGGAATCTGCAAATCCTGACTCGCGCTAGTGTCGACTTTTTAGGATTCCAGACAAATGTTTCTCTCAAACGCTCAACGGTCTCAACCGACACTCTTGGCCGGCCTGTTCGTTGTCCATCACACAAGCAGCCAGTCGCTTCAAACTTTTTGTACCATGCACCGACTGTCTTGGCTGCTAGTGGTTTTTGTAAATGTTTCATACGAAATCATCGTTGTACCGTCACAACAGATTCACAGAAAGCTTTATGTGCACCAGTGAACGCCATGTTTTCGCTATGACTGCCTTCCAGCGGCTAAATCTACAACTAAGCATGGCGTCTTTGACTAATGCCAACTTAGAGAGATACTCTTTCCACTAAGTTTGTTATGGTTTCCGTTCTATTACCCCCCGAAACCAGAAACGGACTTGTATATGTTTATGATACATGAACAATGGCTAGCCTTCTCTCCAGCTCCCATCAATACCTAACATGGAAACTGTGAACTGCACTTGGAAAAACTGATAATCTCTGAAAAAACTGATCATCTTTGAAAGTTCATTTATTCATTGATACACCATGAGTGCTAATTAATGGTCGGAAACTATGAAATACACTCAGGTTTATCATTAGGAGCTTTACGTTAGTCAAATTGAGTTAACCATTGGCTGGGAATTCTATTTCTAGCATTTTCTATGAGGTTAAGAGTAACTTCATACGTGCAGGGTACATACGCCTCTTAAAATTAACGACACGTGTAACGAAAATGCACCCGTCCAGCCACAGGTTGCCAGAGTCGCACTGCTAACACAATAACTTGCGCTTATACTTTAAATTACCAGGAAGTACAGGGAACGCCTTCTGGAAACTTAATTCTTTTCCACCCCGCCAGATCGCGCGCATTTCAATTATAACTTTATTTTTCATCTCATTTTACGCTCGTGCTTCCACGCATAGTATTCCAGCTCCTCTTTTTCACAAAGTTGGCAGCAATGGCAGCTGCTTAATTACCTTTACGTGCCGTGAAATTCGCTTTCCTTTTGGGGGCGGGAGAAGCCGAAAAGGGAACGATACAGTAGGTCAGTCAGTTACTTCTGACTCTGAACGAGAATGCCTCTCTGTCGCTTGACTTAAATTTTCCACAAACCAGCAAATCTGCAATACCCTGAATTTAAAGTGTTCTGTAAACAGGGCGTTTATAAACCAACACCTATCATCTTCATTTAATGCAAGCAAAAGTCTTGGGATGATAACCTTCAACTTTGTTATTTTTAATAATACGACATGCTAATCCCAGTCTCACGTGCACATTGCTTTGTAGATTTCTGCGGTGAGTGCTCAAAACCATAGCCGAGGACGCGGGGCTTGTTGCTGTGCGAGGTCTCCCAGATCTGCCCTTGGAAACATCGCACACTTTACCATGAGTCTTAAATTTGTCTCGAATGCGTGCAATTGTTACTCACGTTGGCGGTTCTGTTCTGTACACACGTCTCCATTGCCTTTGAACTTCAATAACATTCTCGGTTTTCCAATACCACTTCAAAATTGCTTTCCGCTGTTCAAACGATAATCTTGGCTCCATTTTGTTGTAGCAACGCTAGCATAACAATGTGAGTCACATCTGTTTACAGAACATCATAATACACAATACTGTTGTTTTTCGCTCCAACTTTGAAATATATCAAATAGACATCCAGTGTGAAAGTGTGTATACATTTTATTTGACACCACCGGTATATCTTGCTCTGTGGAATAAACTTATGCTTTAACATTATAGAGGCTAACGGCCTTGTTTATGTGTTCTTAAACTTAAAATACACAAGCGCGCACGCACGCACACACATATACTAGAATCTCCCAACCAAACCGGGCAATGGTAGCATGAATCACCTTAGCTATATGCATGTGGTTTTGCATTATCATGCTATAGAATAACAAACACCTTTGTGATTCAAGAGTGTAAACTTTTCATGGACACGTTCCGACTGTCGAGAATTTTTATTGCCTTCCCGAAACTTGGCGAACCAGTTTATACCATCCTTTCGTTCACAATCGTAAAGCATTCGTTTTCAGATGCTCATGTTTGAAGGCACATCTCAGAATTCTTTCTAACATCATTAAATATATTTGTTGCGCATTTAACTATTACAAACGCTTCAAATTTGAGCAGAGCGAAAAAATTGACAAAACGTTTTTGGTTAGACAAGATTGGGAATTGATAATGTTACTGCTCCGAAGGTTAGCTAAAAGCCCGGCACCACCCGTAATATCTTTTGAAGCATGTAGTTTTTGGAGGCAGTTTTTCAATAAGTACACACACTAGATACTTTTGTAAAATGTTATTGTTTATAAATTGAGAAAACAAAAAGGTGTAGAAAATAATAAAAATCTTCTTTTGTTTACTGTATTTTGTCAGTAATAACATAAAAGCTGCTCTTTATCTGTATGTTTATTGATAAGAAACATCTTATTTAAGGGATTAAATCTGACATTTAGTGTATTAAATAATTATATCTGATGTTGGGGGAAAGGGAAAGAATTCTAAGTTTAATTATGATTGGTTATTTTATTAATTTAATGGGGTACATCCGGATCGCAATCCAATTCCAAATAAAACAGTGACAAGGATCGTAAAGATATTTACTCATACTGGAAGCGTACCAAGATCAGATCACCCGAAAAGTTCAACTGTTGTGCGCAGGAAAATTCAGAAGTTTTTACTACAAATTTGTCGTTATAATTAAACATAACCAACATTTAGTGATGGAAATCCTTAAAAGTGCCAAACAACATCATTTTAAAATTTTTGCAGGAGTTTTCAGAAGACGATGCGATAAGGATGCAGTTTTGTGAATTAATAATGGAGCGCTTTAACAATAATCAGTGTTTTTTAAACAAATTGTATGTTAAATGAAGCCACATTCTGCCTGAATTGATTTGACAACGGCCAGACGTAAATCCACAATGAACGCAGTACTCCCTAAAAAAACTTAATATTTGGGCTGGTAGTGATCATATCATTAGTTCTTTCAGAAACGCTAAACGCTAATAGATATTTGGATTTACTTCAAAATTACAAAGTACTGACTATCGCAATTTTGACAACCATGGGCTACCCAAAGATGATATTTATTTCCAACAAGATGGAACTCGAGCTAACCATGGACAGAATGTTCATCAGTACTTATATCAGTTTTTTTTGTACAATGATGGATTGATAGGAGAGGTCACATTTTATGGCCAGCAAGATCTCCAAATTTGTCGTCTTTGAACTTCTTATTTGGGGAGAAAGATCAACAACATAGAAGGTCTAGAGTAATGAATAATGAAGCCATTTCTAAAGCATTAATTCATCCCTTAAATGGTTTTAATGACCGACTGGTACATAGTCAAGCAGCGGAGGGCTACCAGAATTTACATATCGAGCTAGCGTTGTTTGTTTTGTTAATTATCTAGCCTGTGGACTTTTTGAAAAAGTTCTTAATAAGTATTGTTTGAAAACGTGAAAATATTTTTGTATTGCATTTTAAATAAGAAAGTTGAAGCTATTTCCGGTTTAACCGGAAGTCGGTAATATCATTTTTGAGTTCTCGGTATACGGCTGTTTCCTACACACCGAGTTTCATGTACCTGAACCACATGCCGCAAAAATTTTACACGTTGAATGGAACTTTTAACCAACCCGTACGAAGTAACTGTGTTTCTATGGTTAATTAAACCATTAAATCTTTTTAATGGAATTTAGGGGCACATAAACATTTGACACTTTTGAAAATGCTTTGGAGAAGAATTTTCTGCACTTCAATTTCCAGTAACTGAACAGCAAAGTTCTCGGTTTCATACTAACGAATAAAACACGTGCTTACCAAATATTTGTTGATTTCAGATGCTGGGAAATATTAATAATTAACAAAAGAGGCAAACATATTTTTAATATTTGCTGAACGGAATAACAGGGGGCAGATGGCGTCAGATGTAAAACACTGGCATGTTAACTGAGAGAACATGATAAAAATAAGACGCTGGGGAATTGATGTTATCACGCAGCACCAGAGCGCAGCAAGCTTGTAGATAAAGACTAAACGAAACAATGTGTTTTATCAACAGGGGCCTCTTCATCAGAATAGAGGCAGTACCCTTGAGACGAGCTTTGTGCACCTCTAAATTTACAGCTTTGTTTACCTTCGTATTTCCTCCTGGAAACAAAAGAACGACTTTACTATACTCCAACCCTGGGGGGCTATATAGCGATAATTGAGTTGACTAATAAATCGAACTAAAAATACTTTTATGAATACTACTAAGTGAATTATACCAATTTTCCAGTTATTATGAGTAATTCTTAAAAAAAAAAAAAAAAAAAAATGTCAGTGCCAATTCAATAAGTGAATTCTATGCTGCAGATGTTATTACATTCAAATCATCGAAGTAAAGTTTTTACCGTGTAAACTTTCGATTTTAAACCACGTGTTTTATATATTACTCTTTGGCACTTTGTAATATATAGCATAAAGCGATAGGGTAATTCTGTAAGTTATAATAAGAGTACAGATTTGGAAAATACTTTTATTTCTCTACACTTGTCCCTTGATTCTCAAACCCCTGATAACATTCTTTGCAATGCTGTCGGATCTAGGAGGACACTGATTAGCGCTTTTAAACATCGCGTGAACATTACCCAGATGATAAATCTGTAGAAAGGAAAGTTGCTTGGAGCGAAGTAGGAAGATTCTCGGGGATTTCCTACTTAAAATTTAGCATTCTCATTTATCTCGTCACCAGCATGAAAATGTGCGTTTTCATGCAAGAGAAACAAGTCTCTTTATGAGGATGTTTTACAGTAGAAGTCGTCAATTACGGTTTGTTCTTGAGACTGGAATGTGGTGAGCAGTTTACCTTTGTGAGCCCAGAAGACTGTAATCGTCACTTTCCCGACAAATGGTGTCCTTAAAACTGCATTGACGCACGCTTTGTCTCGAGCTGGTATTGGGGTAGCAATTGAGATGCTGTAATGCCAGGCCCATTTATTACATGTTGTATTGTGAGGTCAGCATGAATTATAATGCCTACCACAATGCTCATTGCACTATTGTTAAGTGTTCTACGTTTGAACATTTACTTGTTATATTAAGTGTACATTTTGCTTAACCCTTCTCCACAAAATGAGACTCCCTTTCGGTGTAAAATTTAAGGCGCCTTCCTTAGCACGTTTCCTAAATTTGACTTGACGCGCAGTCATGGAAGGAAAAATGCCTACAACACCTTGTATTAATGTTAAAGAAGGAAAAAAAAAAAAAAAAAAACGGCCGCGCATGTGGCAGAAATTGAATAGAGAGTTTTCGAGAAAGGTTCAGTAGATGCGATTGGAGTGCAAGTTAAAAAGGAATAACGTGGATAGTTGTAAAATCTACAAGTACTGTAGAAATGTTGGAAAATGTGTTCACCACATGAATGAAAATATCAAGCAATTTATGTACAGGAGGTATCTCAAAATATCTTTGAGGAGGTGAGGAGTGTATTAAAACATTTTCAGCTATTGCAGCCACCCACAGAGCTCATTATGTGAAAGTATTACATCATTACGTCATGCAGTGTACACGTCTTTCATGAGTTTCGTAAAGTGTAGACATAAACAACGGAGATGATATTAGTGAATATTTAAGTTTTCTTATGTATAAGATGGTCTGTAAGTGCGTGAGTGTGCCATTAAATAACAGCTAAGAAATCCATTTATCTGTACATGTTGTACCGAGGGCTGTTCAATGAAGTTTAATCACAATTAATTTTGATAATATACTTACATGCATCCTCATAATTTGCATGATATTTCTCAAAGTAGTTCCTTTTAGGTACAGCGCACCTGTCCCAGAGTTTCTCTCAGTCTTCAAAGACATGCACAAAACAATTTTTACAGGTGCTTCAGAATCACCTCTGCAGTCTTCACTGCTTCTTCTGATGATAAAAATAGGCCTCCCTCGAGTCTGTTTCTTCAATTTGTGGAGAAGAAAAATGTCATATGAGGCTAAATATGGGCTATAGGGAAGGTGAGGTACATACTTTACATGTATTTTTTTAGATATTCAGCAATAATATTTGTGAGGGGCCGTACATTATCGTGCTGTATCATCCAGCTTGTTGCATGTGATGTGGATTTGCAGAGTTTTCATGGCATCTCTCTGGTATTGCCCAGTTACAGCTGTGTGTACAGGTACAACCATTCTTAAATATTGAAAATGAGATGACTATAACTTTCTCCTAGCAGAATTTACCACTTTTGCTGTGTTTGGGTTGGTGATGATGGAAGATTTCCACACTGATGTTTATTGTTTGCTCTCAAGATCGAAATGATATAGTCAAGTTTCAACAGCAGTGATTACCTTTGAAAGAAACTTGTTCCTGACATCATCTTCAATTGCTGCAGTCTCTGAACCCACCGTGCACAAACACGTCTCACATCCAACTTCCCAGTTACCAACGTGTGGTTGATACCCAATGAAATTTTAATAATTTCTTAAAGTGTTCTTAATGTTATTTGACGATCTTCTCTCACAATGACGACAGCGATGTTAATGTTTTCTTCCGTTAGAGCACAAACTGGAGTGTCGGGTTCACTTCCTTTGAAATGTTTTACCTCCCCTCGTTAAATGTTTTAAACCACCTTTGAGCTGTGCTGTAGTGAAGACAAACCCTCCATAGAGCTCCTGTAAAACGCACACGCTCAGGTAAAGTTTTTTAAGCTGACGAAAATAGAGCTTCAGAAAGAGATATTGTTTGTTTCACATCAACTACAATTTGCTGCAGGCGGAACTGAACATGTCTCACCTTGCACATCTTACACAGAAGGAATCTGAAGTGACAACCCATGTACAGTACTCACTAAGCTAACAAAATATTGTAAAGTTATATTTATGCACGAGAAATTATGACTGTTAAAATATGAGCATTACTTATTGGACAGTTCTGATATATATTAATAACAAAATGTTTTTTATATTTAGTAATTATGCTATTTAATATAGTTTTAATTATAAAAAAGGTCTAACATTTGAAGAGATATATTATTTTCAGTCTTTTCGGGCCACAAATATAAAATTTTATTATATATTATGGCGGAATGAAATGGTCTATTATAATATTTATAAAAATTCGGAGATATCAGGTAGTTACGGATTTTTTTTTTTTTTTTTTTTTTTGTATTCTAAGGTTATTGTTAATTCAGTTTTGGTTTTTTTGTTTTATTACATTACATAGTGATTTCAATTTTATTCTCTAAACGAATTTTTAAAGACTGTTTTCGGAATAAATGTTCAGAGATAATTAGGTGGAATATATTTAACAAAAATATCTATTAGTAACAACAAGTGTCTGGTTTTACGCCGTATTTTTCAGTATCATTTTGATTTCCAATATATTTTCTATAGGTAAATGTGGTCAAAATTCTAAGATCAAACATATCACCTAGTGATTTATGCGTAAAAATGTGTTGTAAATGTCAGGTAGTCAGAGACAATTTTACTTAAGCATGAAAGGTTGATTAAGCCGATAATAATTAAACCAATTTCTCTATTGAGTTGTTATAACAAAAACTTTTGAAACATCTTCAAAAACACCTATTGTATTCTTGAGTTTTGTTCTTGATACATCATGAGAAAATAAAAATAGAAATTTCATCATGTATGTAACTTAAAAGTAATGGCCGTTCTAGGGATTTAAATCGAGCATGGTACTGTTTTTTTACACCATTTTAGTATAAATGTTTATTATCCAGATAAGCAGATTTGGTATTATCAAGTAGTCACAAAATTAGCTCGATACGATGTCACGCCAAAAATTTTTAGAATGGACAACAAGGATTTGTCACAAGCCAGTGAAAGTTTTCCTGACTTTAGATTGAAATTTAAACACAAAGATGTGTTAAGTTGGAGCGCTCTCCAACGATGTGTGGTATCAGCATAGCTGTGTATCAGTACGCGGTTGTTGCGTGCCAGACGCAAGGATGAATCTATTCCTCGCTATGATTTTGGTTTAGAGAAGAAAGAATACCTTGAAAGATTGCATCGTGCATTTGGGAATATTTGTCCTTCTCAATCCATTGAGAAATTGGAATTGGATTTGGATTGAATTTGGATTGCAGATTTTAGAAGAGGAAGGGATTCCTTCCAAGTGAAGACCGCAAATGACGTCTTTATCATAGCTGGAAAATAGTTAGGCCGGAACCTTATGGACTTACCTTCGGATGTACAAGGGACATCTTTCCGCAACATGCGCTCCTTTCATCGACTGTTGCAACAAGAGCTGTGTGCACAGGCGCGTTGTCATGAAGGAGGCGCAGACCACCACTCAGCTTTCCTCCCCTTTTTCTTTGATGAATGCACGTAGTCTGCTCAGTAGGCCAGCATAGTACTCCCCATTTACTGTAGTGTTCCTCTCCTTGAAGTAAATGAAGAGTATTCCATCACAGTTCCAAAAGATTGTGGTCATGATCTTCTTGGTGATTCTCTTTTGGACAAGGGATCATAGTAGAGGACCATAGTTTCATCTCCTGTAACAATGGTTTGCAGAACTTCTCTCTCGTTACCACGGCACGGCAAAGTTCCAAAAATGCCAGACAACAGATGACTCGTTGATGCTTTTGAACTGAGGAAAGAAGTCTAGGCATTAACCTTATTCATGTTTAAATGTTCATGAATAATTCGAAGGACTGTTGTTTTAGAAAGACCTAACCTTGCTACTATTTCTGTAACTTTGAGCCGCCGATCTTCCATAATTTCTGCTTCCACAAGAGCGATGTTTTCAGGAGTGAGTATCTCCAAGGGCGGATCTGCGCGTTCTTCTTCAATGCTTTCTCGACTCATTCGAAAAAGTTTGGCCCATTCTTTTACGGTAGAATATGAGGGGGATGTTTCCCCATATACACTATCCAATGGTTGTTTAATTTCATTTCCAGTAAATTCTTCATTTGTGAAGAACTTAATAACAGGTCGAAACTCCATTTGAACACGTCACAATCTTATACACATAGCCTTCTTTAGGCAACTTTATCTCAACAACTGAACACAGCGGAGCGGATCGGCGAGGCCGGAAACTTACTGATCTACCCTCGTATTATCATAATTCAAGAAACCGGCAGCATGAAAACAAACTCAATCAGGAAACCCTCAGATGAGCATAACAATATGCATGTGGATTTGTGTCAGTAAATGATAGAACATTTTGATGGCAAAAGAACAAAATACATATTTAATATCATAGCAGCTGACGAAATTTGGACATATCATTTCAGTCATCGGTTTAGGTTTTCCAAGGAGAGGACTCCTCAATAAAAACGAGGTGAGCGAGAAGTGTTGACAAGATGGTGATCCGCTCTTTCTTCTCAGCCATGTAGTGACAGTTCCACTTGAGGAACAAAAGACTGTCAGAAAGTACACCACAAAATGCCTGCCTCAAATCTACTGAGAACGAAGCACATGCGGGCAATCTTGTTACACCATGACAATGCCTCTGCCCACAACGCACTACAAACGACCGAATTTCTACATAAGTCAGGAATAAAATATTTGTCCCATCCTACCTACAGTCCAGATCTGGCCCTATGTCACTTTTTTTTTCTATTCCTCAAAATAAAATAAAAATTTCGTGGTTAACTATTGCAGTCACGTGAAGGCGCTAAGTACGAACAATGTAGTTGCACTCTATACAAAGAAGCATAGCGTTCAACATTCACAAAATTATTTGAACGGGTGAGTCGTTGTAGAGAACTCAATGGAAAATACTTTTAAAAATGCAGTGATCAGATCTAAATATATGAAATGTGATTGCATCCATTTTTAAAACTTTTTGTGCGATTCTTACGACACGTTGGTTCAAATGCAAGATCATCGCCACCTTATGTCGATAATCCTTGATTCGACTCCCTGCGGTGAACTAGAATTTTCCTCTCTAACTCTGATATCAAAACTTTAATTATTTATTACTGTAATATTACCAAACTTTCTTAAATAAGCTTTACATTTTAAGCTCCTATAGCATAATCAATTTAGTTGCTATGGCAACTGCTCCAATCCCTTTCTTTCACTCAGAAAGTAGTCTAACAAACGTTGGAGATCGTTGGGTATTTCAACTGTTTCATTAATGGAAACGGTCGGGGCGCGAGTTACCATGGTCTACATTATGCAAGCAGATTCCACTCACACAATGGTGTGGAGTTATGGATGCTCGAGTTTCTATAAGTAGTTAAATAGGGAAAGGAAATTCGCGGGGGTTGAAAAGATAACAAACAGTTCCGTTCGACCCAGCCCGGAGAAGTTGTTGTAATTTATAGGTAAAAGACGAACTTTTGCCTTTGCTACTGTTGGCATTCCTGCCGTTCTTATCGTTTTGTTGGAAGGAATTGTAGCGCTAAGTATCCAGGAATGCCAACTTTACCGAAACGGGGACAAAAAATATAACTCCCTAGGAATTCCGCAAGCACACCGGCTTCTGGTGTGCAATAGTTTACAATTCTCGTTCCGTCTTTCTCACTCGTAAATTGTACGTGCTTTTCGCTACGTCAGAGACCCCGGCACGGAATCCATCACTATATCTCACTGATTTCTGAGGTTAACTGAAGAACGGAACGTTTCCAATGTTTTGTTAAATGAGTTTGTATTTGATTATTTTGCTAATTAGGGGCTGGACATAGATACTCCTGAAGGTTGCTCGAGCATTAAAATTACATCGGTCGTTGTTGCCGTTTCGAAGATATTTGGTTTGTAAAAGAACCGCAAGCCCTCTCAGAAAAAGCCGTTTCACGCTCTGAATATGTGAGACCGCGATGCCTTGAGATATTAAACAGTGTCCTAAAATAAACTAAACAATAATAACATAACAATAAAACATAATAGTAATAATAACAATGCTATTCGGTGGCTTCTCTATAGGCAGGAGTTTTGTCTCCCACCTTGTATGACCGACCACCTCGGGTGGCCGAGGTCGTTAAGGCGCGGACTTGTGAGTGGGAGGTCTGGGGTTCGATTCCCACCAGGACCTCCTACCTGACTGAAGTTTTTTCCAGGTTTTCCTCAGTCCTCGTAACTGGCAAATGCAAGGGAGGTACCCTAAACTTAGGGCTGGAACGTTTCCTTCCTTAAAAATCCTTTCCCAATTTACCATTTCATTTCATGTTCATCGCCTGTGTAGCGTCAGTAGTAAACATCGGCGTTAAACACTATTAAAAATTGTACGACAGGCGGAGATCTTTGGATGAAAATGAAAAGGGCAGACTTGCATATAGCTTGCTGATGGAAATGAAACAAGGAACACAGGAGTGCCCTGAGAAAAAACAAATGACTTTGCCTCCCATTCCGCGCTGTTAATTTCACCCGCAGCTGTAAGACATTTCATTTTGTAAGATAGCAGAGAAAGACCTAATTATAATCCGACTACAAAGTGATAATTCAATAATCGTATTCACTGTCATATTGTGAAAAAATTTACAAAAGAGATGACAAATATCATAATTCATGATAAAAGAATGAATACTTGGTATGTCACTTGCTCTCGGCCTCTGTTTTTTCCTAATTAACTGTCATTTAACATCGAGAGGTTTTGTTATAATTGTTTCACCTCGTGTGTTAAAGTGGTTAAGTTAGTACCAACACATACCTCAAGAAGCTCTACATCTCTTATAACAAGTCATAACTTATGGCAACTATTTTTTTCTCGCAAATAAAATATACCATGGTAGGTGTATAGAATGTACTTTAGAATTAAGCCACCAGATATGTGACCAGAACTGCGTGTCTCAGCACCCCCCGAAGTTCAGTTGGTAATGAATAGCGTTTAGCGCTCATTTTTACTACTGAGGCACCACAGGCGGTGGATACTGGTGATACATGAAATGAAATATATATTGGGAAAGGATTAATTTTTATAGAAGGAAGCGTTCCAGGCCTAAGTTTAGGGTAACTCCCCGGCATTTGCCATTTATGAGGACCGAGGAAAAACTGGGAAAAATCAGTCAGGGAGGACGGTCCTGGAGGAATTTGAACCCCAGAGTCCACGTCTTAACGACCTCTACCACCCATGGTAGAAGTTCATTTGGGAACGACAGTAGTCAGTAATGGAGTTCACGAAGAGTGAACAACATGTGTATGTAAAAACAGCATTTTGCATCAATAGGAACGTACACAGAGCTACGGCAGTGGGGTTTGCGTGCTGTACCCTATCGAACTGTGGCGAGGCCTTCAAACGGGGCAGAAGGTCGACTGCCGATCTGCCGCGCAGTGACGGTGGTGGAACAGTGCATACGCGACGATAGGCGCTGGATAGAATTAGAAACGGAATTTCGGGAAAAGTATTGCAACGCAGGAACCGGAAGTGCAAAGCAACACGCTTTGAATGCATTCCTGTCAGTAAGGAGAGGTGTGTGGTCTTTCTCATTCGTAGCATGTGGTTTTCAGTCACAATAACGGCCCAACATACCGGTCACTCCAGGTGAGCGAATTCCTTCAGTGTGCTCCTGCTGTTTGCTACCTGTTTCCGGAGATTCACTTTGGCCGAAGAGGAGAATATAACGCGCAATCTGGGAAGAGTAGGTAAAAGTGGCACACAAGACTACTTTGAAAAGGGTTTGCTTTTAAGTACATGATTATATTTTTAAAACAATAAAAGTTTCCACACATGTTCGACAATTTTGTAATTTTGTTTCAAGGAAACACTACTTTGTAATGTTCCTTGATGTACTATTTCACATTAATAGTACATATAGGACGGCTCCTCTATAAACGGCAATGAACCTCGATAAAACACTTTCTAGCCTGAAAAATTGGCCAGTCACCTGCATCATCAACTAGGTTGAAAATGTAGCTTTTTACGATAAGGGAATGAATACGACAGAAATTGGAATATGATGATAAAAACAGACTATTCACTACGAGGTCTTCACTGTAATTGTTCTCCGGAACTATTTACATGAATGTAAAGGCACTTAAAAAAAAAAAAAAGAAATAAATGAGGCATTAACGTTCAACATGGCGAATATTATCATATACATTTAGGTTGAAAAACGTGATCTGAATTTGGTTTCATTTAGAGTAAGAGGGTAAACATTAATAAATTCTAAGTATATGTTGACATACCTTTGTGGGAATTAACGTCTATATACATGAACACAATATCCCATCTCCATGAAATTGCAAATGTCTAAATCCCAGCCATTAGATACCTGTTAGCACATTACGCTAACAAATACAACCACACCTGTTGCTGCACTAACCTGATTTGCAGGATAAATCTTGACTGTTTGGCCGTTGTTATAGGTAAATAATGTGTTTTAATAAAGTAAATGGTTTCACTGATAACAGAATTAATTCATTAAATATGTATATGTTTTATTTTATATATGTTTAAAAATTTAAAATTATTAAAAATTTATATTAGGGAGAAATATACTGCAGTCTCGATAATCCATATTTGCGCGACATAATATCATTATGTGAGATTTAAAATGCATTAGATGTTGCAGGGCTGTTCAGAGCGTTAATAGCGTCAGAAATGAATGCTAAAAATAAAATAAAATGTGAACATGAAACAAAACAAAATCTTTGATCTATTTGTTTCATTAAACGCAGCTAACACCAACTAAAATTAAGCTGAAAACAATGTATTTTTGGTAATATTACAGCTGAACTGGTCAGAGACGAAATATATTTTTTAAAAGTGACATGACTTAAATAATAATAATAAAAAAAAAGATTCGATGCTACTAACACGTACTGTTTGTTTGGAATTTGATTAGGTGATATATAATATTTGAAGAAATTTATTTGGGAAATTTTATAACAAACACAGAAATATATACACGAGGATTATTCAAATTTAAATGGGAATTTTCTTCTCTGCGCTAGGAAAAAGTGTAAAGAGGGGCGGGCCTTTGCTGTTTTCCTTTCCAGAAACAGGAATTAAAACCCATCATGAATTCACTGTCCCTCTAAGCGATTGTTTTTAAACAACTTCCAAATAACTAATTAACATTTGAGTGTCTTTGATAAAAGAATATTTATACATAGAAAACTAACTTAATAACCACATGTACAGAAGTTGCTGTTGCTGTGTGTAAACTAAATTAGTCCAACCATCCTGGTTTATACTTCTAATTGCATCAATCGTCTTGAATTTTTCAGTGCTATTTCTAGATATAACAATAAGGGTAAATGTTTCGTACGTAAACTGCATCTTTCAGGAACCCCCACAAATAGAAATCGTAGGGTGTTAGATCAGGAGACCTCGGTGGCCAGAACAGAAGTGCCAAGTCTTTCTTCCCCATGCGGCCTATCCATCGCTGAGGTAGACATTCATTCAGGAAACGTTGAACATTTCGATGCCAATGGTGTGGAGCTTCGTCCTGTTGGAAAATTTAATCTCTGGAATGTTCATTCATTTTAGGAACAAGCCAGTTTTGCAGCATGCTAAGATATCTTCCTCCAGTAAGCGTCTTTTCGTCATAAATTTCTGTCGCCGAATGGCACAAAACACATTAACTCTGGGGTTGTCCCGCACATATTCCAGTGTTACTTGGGGATTTTGTAGCCCCCACATCCAAACGTTGTGCCTGCTGACTGTCCCACTTGGATGAAACGTAACGTCATCACTAAAAATTACACGGGGTAGAAACAATTCATCTTCCATGTTTCGGAGCATACGGTCACAAAATTCTACAAGCTTTGCCTTATCGTTAGCGCGAAGAACCTGTACCAGTTGTAGATGGTTTGTACACTAACCGGCCAGACAGTTGTTAAGTTCCTTACTCGCTATACGAGTTGATTTCATTAGGCTACCTGCAAAGCAGCTTGAATGCGCTCCACATTCTCCTCAGATACACGCGGTCGGCGTGGGCTTTCACCTTTACACAGAGAACCTGTTACGTCAAATTGTTTATTCCAACGATAAATGCTCTTCCTCGTTGGAGGTTCAACGTTAAACTTACGCCGCTGCATTGCAGTCGTGCACTCTCTCACGAATGTAGAAAATCTTGTGTTTCAAATAAGACATTTCACTTACAACTGACGCTACAGTGCGGTGCTGGAGCGCTCTAGTGGTAGTAATCGCAACTTTACAACTTCCGCTTTCAAATATAGTTGACAATATTGAAGTATAATGTATAGTGCAGGAAATATAGCAGATTGAATGTATGTACATCATTTTGAACCATCCTGTAGTGATTAAATTCTATTAGTTGTACTTGAGCACATAGACCTTATGTAACTGAGGCGTATTAAGGACATAAACTGTATTGATAAGAGAGGACTTTTTGACTGCACTCAAAGCAAAAACTATGAATTGTGTGTTTATTCCTCTGCTGAATCAAAGTTTGTATACATCAGTAGAAACGGTTGACACTTGCAATAGAGCGTGATTCTCGGTAAATCTAGACGTAGGCAATTGAGCTTCCTCAGGCGCTAACTTTTTGATATTATGTACAGGCATACTGTAGGAGAATTCATTAGAGAGTGTCATGTTTAGATTTGCGAAGGAAATGTATATGCTACTAGAATATACCAGTCACTAAGTCACCCCAATCCATTAAAATTATTTTAACAAAGTAATATTACACCTCAGGATTATTCATGCCCTGTACACTTAACTAAAGAATTAGAGATGGAAAATTAACTGCAACACAATTATTGTATACTATAAGAAATAACTTCAAAAATTCATAGCGTAATATATCAACATAGTTACTTTATACAATTTACTGAGCTAAGCATGTTAAAATTTTCGAGAAGTTTCTAATAGATTGTGTATTTCATCCGGCTTTTTTTGGATCTCAGCTTCAAAATCAAAGTGTATGAATTTCTTTGTCGTAATTTATATTTAAATTCAAATCACATACCAGCTTGCTCTCCCAGTTCCTTCTGCATGCATTCGTGGCAGAAAAGCGACAATAATTCTGGCATGGGGCAGAACTGCGTTAATTACAATGCTTTCGCATGAAGCTCAGTTTAGGTTTTGCATTACGGTGCGTTTCCAGAAACGCAAGTGGACAAAGTTCATGTTTACTATATAATAACAACAACAACATTCTACCATTAAAGATTTTCTCTTCAAATAACGATAAAACACAAACAGTTATTACTATGTATGAGAGAATTTCTCGTAAAGGGTTCATTAATGTTGCAACATACCCTGCAGCCGCTGTGTTTAAGTCCGCCTGTAGGGATATAGTGTCAAACAGACATATTGTATATCCTGCAACAGAATATCATGTTGAAGATTAGTGAATTCTGTACGGGCTACCCCTGGAAGAGTTCGTCTTTGTTGACTTGGCTGTTCCTCCTATAGTATTACGGCTTAGTCAGTGGCCTCTTGGATACATTTCCAGATAAATGTGCGAGGGTAGGTCCATAAATTCCCGGCCTAACCATTTTCTAGGTATGCTAAATACAAAAACAGTATTTCACTTTTCAATATAGTTACCCTTTATTGCAATACACTTCTCACATCTTTGAATGAACATTTCAACCCCCTCCAAAATGGTCAGAAGTCTTGTCTGCAAAATGGGCATAAACAGCATCCATCAATTCTTCGTCACTCTTAAATTTCCTTCCTCGAAGGTCCTTCTTGAGTTTTGAGAAGAGGAAATAGTCACTATGAGCTAGATCTGGGCTGTAGGGTGGATGGTCGATCTCAATGAAGCCACGTTTCTTCACAGTTTCCTTTGCAACAACAGCTGTGTGCACAGCGCGTTGTTATGAAGAAGACGCACACCACCACTCAGCTTTCCTCGCCTTTTCTCTTTGATAGAAGCACGTAGTCTGTGCATAGGCCAGCATAGTACTCCCTTTTTACTATGTTGTTCCTAACCTTGCAGTCAATGAAGAGTATTCCTTCACAGTCCCAAAAGATTGTGGCCATGATCTTCTTGATTGAATGAATAACCTTGGTCTTTAGAGGCGGTGCTTCACGAGGTTTATGTCATGCTATTGATTCTCTTTTTGGACAAGGATCATAGTATAGGACCATAGTTTTATCTCCTGTAGTAATGCTTTGCAAAATTCTCTCTCGTCGCCACGGCAGAGCTCCAAAAATGCCTGACAACAATAACTCGTTGCTTCTTTTGGACTGAGGATAGAAGTCCAAAACACCCATCTAGCCCTAACCTTATTCACCTTTAAATGTTCATGAATAACTTGTTTTAGAAAGGCTCAACCTTGCTGCTATTTCTGTAACTTTGAGCTGCCGTTGTTCCATAATTGCTCTTTCCACAGGAGTGGGCACCTCCAAGAACCGACCTGCACGCTCTTTTCTTCAATGCTCTCTCGACCCATTCGAAAAAGTTTGGCCCATTCGTTTACGGAAGAATATGAGGGGATGCTTCCCCATATACTCCGACCAATCGCTGTTTAATTTCATTTGTAGTAAGTCCTTCTTTTGTGAAGAACTTGAATAACAGCTCGAAACTCCATTTTCAACATGTCGCAATCTTCTACACGTAGCCTTCTTTATACAACTATATCGGAACAACTGAATACAGCGGAGAGGAAGTTACAGCTGCAATTATTTACTTGATAGATAAGATATGACACCAGATAAGGTTTTTGTGAAAACGATAATCCTTATTACCGAGGCCGGAAACTTATGAATCTACTCTCGTGCACCTGAACAAGGAATTAGTCGAATGTCAGAGCCGCCTAAAGATATAACAAGTAGTGTAAGACGCAGACACGCATATAGATATCCTTAAGGTAGTCCAGGTAGCTTTTGTTGCCATGTTAAACATTTTATATGTTGATAATTGTTACTAACTTCCTTTGTAGTTTTGCTGGAAGTCCAAAGATTAAGTAAATACTATTGTAACTGTTTCAGCTTTCACGGCCGGCGTTAATCCAATAAAAGAGATTTTCGGGCTTATCGTCCAAAAGATGTAAAAACACCTGACGTTTCGCCCATCACTCCGTCGGCATCTTCAGAGGATAACTAATCACCACTCGATTGCTGTAGCACTTGAGCTACAAGGCTTGCAAGGATCTCTGCAGTGATTAAATCCCAGTGATCGGCTTAGATCAGTATTTGTAGCTCTTTTAAGAAGCGGGTGATGGATCGTGCCTTGAGACATCTGTCCAAATGCTTAGAGCGGCAGATGGCTTGCGTCGTACCAGAACAAGCAGAAATGGAGGAATTTGATTTAAACACTACCACGGCAAAATGACTGGCTAGTGATCAATTTGAATAACAACAACGCCAGATGTGAAAGCGCAGAAGAATATTACAAAGAAGCGTTCCGAGTCTTAATTTGCCTTTTATGAGTACTGAGAAAAGTCTGTAAATAACCTCAGTGCGAAAGGACGATTTTGGTGAGAATCGAACCCTATACCTCCCGCTCACGAGTCTGTAAAAGTCCATGTTCACAAACATTTTGCTTAAAGTTCAGCCATATATAACGTATATTTAATATTAACGTTATTTACAATGATTCACGAACATAATAGTACATGCACCGAAGATGATATTGCAAGCATTTCAATTTTTTGTATTTATTAGGATTTTTTATCGATTTGAGATGTGGATAAAACTTGAATCCACTGTTACAAATCTGAATCAAAGCCTTTGAACAACTAGTAAAAGTGTGTTGAAGAAAGGGGTGTTTTTTGAGGGGGGTTGTAAAAAGTAAAATACCACTGCCACATTGTTGAATTTTTTCAAAGGTGAATTGAAGAGTAAACGCAAGACGAAATCCTGCCGTCCTACACATCGACTGTGATTCAAGTTAATTTCTCATCCTCCTTACTTCCCAATTCGGTTCCTAATCTGTTCTTCCTATTTCGGGAATTTATTTTAAAGAAATGTGAACAACTTGAATATTTATCGATCTGTTTCAATTATCCTCAGTGGATAGAATGGAACTTTACCCCAAGGTTTACACCAATGATAGCTTTTCTATTTGGAATCACTTTGTGCTGTTTTCTCGTTGTCTTGGCTTCTTCACTGCAAACGACACATCTCTTTCTCGTTACCGATTTTTTTCCCTCCCTGAATCACTTAACTTAAGGTCAGTAACTTTCTCCCTGAACCCACGGTCATATTGAATTCCCCTCTGCTCAGAAAACAAAATGCATCATTGCTCCTAAAAACGATTAGTTTAGTGGAGTTTTCTCATCATAAGTACAAAAATTTTGGTACAAATTAACCAAATAATACGATACAATGTCATATATTTATTAGTAATTTCAAAGTGAATGTATTGTAGTAAAATGGTTATAAATGACTAAAAGAGAGACAAGTCAGTTAAAACGGCTTTACATTATACTATTACATTTAAAATACACTATTCAAGTGAGAACACAACCCTATGGTTGGAAGAAAATTTCCAGCCTTGAACATTTTCCTCAAATTCCATCGATTCAATTTAGTAGGGACAAAAAATGACAATGAAAAAAAAAATTATGTGTGTGTGTCTGTTAACGCTCTAGCGGTTGCATTTTTTGTTTTTTCTCAATGAAACTCGGCATATAACAATCAATTAACAAACGATTAATCTAATTCATTAATCAGTAAAATTGGACCATTGGAAGTAGGGGTTAACCTAAAGTAAAAATTTAAAAATCGCCCTAGCGGTCGCAGTGTAATCTTTTTCTTAGTGAGCCACTGAAATAAAATAGAAAAAGTTCTCAAAATCAGCAAAATCAAACATTTATGAAACCAAAATAGTATTTACAGACATAATAGTATTTTTTCTTTGCAAAATGGCTGGGCATATACTATTCCAATAAAACGCGAAAAATAGTTTCTAAAAATCAGGTAAATCGGACAGTTGGGAGTGGGGTATATTTGAAAACCAAAATTTAAAGAAAGGATGGTTAATTTAAAGCGAAAATTGAAAACTTGCTATACCGGACTAATATTAATTTTTTGCTACGAAATAATATTGAAATAAAATAATAAAACATGCTTCTGAAAATTGCGGAAATCGGATCATTAGGAATAGAAATCATATTTCAAAACCGAAATTTAAAAAGCGTCCTATGTTTAATTTTCTATCAATTGTTTCAAAAAAGAGAACAAATTCATAATTCATTATTTTTGATAAAAAGTATTGTCGTGATGTGAATTATTAATTTATTACTGCCACGCTCATCGTGTACCCGATCGGTATCTTTTGATATGACCGTTACTCGATATCCCAACAATAACACTGGCAAACTGTTCTGCAACTGTGCGTTTATCTGTTGTTAACCCTAGACTGCTGAAGCTATAATATTATTGTGGCGGTAAAACAGAGAGTCTCTTTCGCTGTATTATTAAAGGCTCGTGGCGACTAATTAAACTGGCTTGGCCCGTCTTCTACAATAGCGAAGAGTGAGGAGGATTCCCGGTAATAGACACTATAGTGCTGCTATAGCGCTCTGTAATAACTCCACTTGACCTGGCACCCGGTGATTTCTTCCTCTTTCCTTACACGAGGACACCACTGAGCGGCAGGTGTTTCCAGGACGATAACGAAAGACAGATCAGTTCTTCATTAGTCAAAGTGGGGTTTTTTATCATCAGGGTATGCTCAGGGACTCTAGACCATACGCCTCTTTGTCCAGGGTGATAAGACTGCCCGTCATTTAAAACCAAAATCAGGAAAACTTTGACTTTTTAAAATGTTTTTGCTACAGTGCTACCAACACGTTTTAACAGTAACAGAATCACGTTAATATTGTCCTGTTATGTGTTCTTTTCAGAAATACAAGTGTGATGCAACCTAGTCACGTGAAACAGAAGCGCCTGGCTTTGCGGGTATAATTCAAATTACTACGCAAGCTTTGATCCGCGGCTGTATTGAAAGGCAGATCTAGCAATATCAGAAATTATGTACATCCAACTGTGTTCGCTACGGAATGCTGGCGAAAAGGATGTACTATTAATCTCATTATTGCGTGGCTTTCACGCGCATTGTCTAATTGTGCTAACTAATTTGGTTGCCAGGGAAACTGTGTGTGGCACAATCACAAGAAATATGATTTATTATCCGTTTCCACGGTAACACAATGGGCATTAGTGCTTTGACGCTGCTTATACCTAACAATTTAAGCTTTCTTTTACGGGTTTGTAAGTTTAACGAAAATGCGAATATAAATATTATTCCTTCTTTTTCAATGATGTACTAAAAAGTGTAGTTACTTTCTGTGTTAAATGTAGGCATATTTTTAATTTCTAAAATTTACGCAAAATGTAAAACATGCGAATCAACTTGATTGTCATTTTCAGTGCACAGTGTTTGTGAATTTTCTAAGAACGTCTCAGGTAGAAATAAACTTCAAAGAATTTTATCAAAAGTGTAACACCTTCGGGCACGTTTTTCAACAGCAAAACAAAAGAACTCTGTTCCCAATTAGCGTTTTTTATGGCAGACCTTATCGCGTGAGTTATTAACAAAGAATCTGGGTTAGCAGTTTGGGCGTGGTCATATTCTTCGAAATCTTTATCAAGCTTGCGTGTTGTTACCCTCACAGTGACAAACACACATACCGGATATTAGACCGGGGCTTCTGTTTTCAATTTCCTCGACATATGAAACCTTCCTGTGTACAGGTAGATTATCTTCCATTACTTTGTCAATCAATCTCCATGACAGCCCGGACCACAAACTGAAATCATAAAAATAGGAATAAAGCTTTATTAAAATGAATATCAAATCTAATAAACTGGTTCTATAACTTAAAATTACTAACTATTCTATGACGCGGTAAATATAGAACTATTTTTCACAGTTAGGAGTCAAATTTGATGAGTATGAACCATATGTCGGTGTCGCTGTTGGCTGAGCAATGAGATATTTTCGATCCTCTGGGCATCTTTGGTGCTCATAGTCGAGATTTTCTGTTTCACCTCATTTATTTTTATTTATTTAATAAATTTGTAATGATTATGCTAACATGTATTTAATTAGATTGGCCTGTACTAATTAGATTGACGTATACAGTGCAATTATTAATGCTTTACCCCACACGTTTTTTTTCAGAGAATTAACCCAGTGATCACGCATTTTTTTAATAGTATTTGCCACTGCTCACACTGAGAATAATTCCATAAGGGCAATTCACAATGTGTTTCCACAAGACAGAGTTATTAATAGGGATTTGTAGCCACCTCAGCCCCTCCATTTAACAACCTGCGATTATTATCTCTGAGGTATATTAAAAATTCCGTGTACAAGACAAAGCGACATACCATACAAGAACTCAAAGATAACATTCGCGATATCTAAAATACTACAGTGAATGATAAACAATTTCCCAAACAGATGTTAAAAATGTGTGGAGAATGAAGGTGGAGATTTAAATTTATAATTTATAATTTGGTAAGTAATGAGTCTATTAAATCGGTTTGTGCATTGTTGTATGTTTTATTGTTCCACAAGTCTTGTACTTAACGTGCCTTTTTTACTTGTTCTTCTGTGAAAATATGCCGGTAAGGACGTTTTAGAAAATTGTCATTGCCCTGGACCCACCGCTTGAACAACCATTCAAGCTTTTGCAAGACCTCTAAAAGTCATAGTTCTTACTGGGGTTTCTTCCAGCCTGTCTGAACTACAGAAGATGAAAATAAAAGAAATTAATTCATAGCTGACAATTTAGTGAAACCTGTCACGTATTTGTTGCAGCCTTTAAGCGTGCAGCTATGACGAATATCTTAAAGCCCTTTCAGTTACATATGCCACACAATGTTCAGTAAATATCTATGTGTTCACATGAACAGAAAAAAAATCATAGCAGAAGATATGCCAAGACCCTCTTGGCTTGAGTTACAGAAGTACTCCAGACAAGCAAGGCACCTGGTTAATGCTCTAACACTCAACAAATTTCTACAGCCTTTATTTTTGAAACTACTGAGCCGAACAAATCTCCTGAGGTACGAGAGTAGATCCATAAGTTTCCGGCCTCGCCAAAAAGGATTATCGTCTTCACAAAACCCTTATCTTGTGTCATTTTTATCTTTTAAATAAATAATTGCAGCTGTAACTTCCGCTCTGCTGTATTCAGTTGTTCAGATATAGTTGCATAAAGAAGGCTGTGTGTAGTAGATTATGACATGTGTAAAATAGAGTATCGAGCTGTTAATAAGTTCTTCACAAATTATTTAGAAAGTTTCGAATCCGCAAATCTAGCAATAGTGATAATTAATAGTTTCAGCATTTAAGTACATATGAAAATACTTTATATTTTATAATAAAGAACAGGTTTTAAACGTTGAGTATACAAAGCTTATTCTAACATATCATACAGAAAATATGAAAAGTGTCAAAATGTGTGTTTCACGATACAACCTGTACTTAGACGATAATCCCAGCATATTCTGTAAGTGAAAGGATGTATAAATGTTAGTAAGCGTCAACTCTGATGAGGCGGTAACGTTTGAGACTCGCCCTCTGTTCCTGTTAGGCCGCCATTCCGACCTTGGCTTATTTATGTGAATGTTGGGATATATCGATATTTACATTCCACTAATCTTTCGCTGTCCTATTTCATTCCGATGAATCGGTTACGGGATCTAAAACACAGGATGGGGTAGGCCTGTGCGGAGTAACGGTGACTTGCGCTTTTGAAAGCGTTATTTCCTGGCCTCTGGAATGGAATTGGGACTTCTAAGAGGCTCGCACAATTCGGGGTGGGTGTACCGCCCACGTTGAGGTGTTCTGTCCGACAATATGCACGGAACACCCATTTACGTCGTAAAGTACATAGATTCTGGCCTCCCTTTCTCCTCCTCCCAGAGATGTCCCCATTGGAGGCATAGAGAGCAAAATTCAATGTGTCCTTTCCTGCCGTAAATTATCCATTCTATGTTTAATAATGGTTTCCTGTACTCACCATGTAAGGTAACTTTAAAAAAGTATATAAAATGTAAATTAGGCTTATTATTAATGAAATATATAAGTTATGACATTACTGTGTGGTATTAGGGGAACAAAATTAGAATTCTTGCAATTTATAAGTATTATAAAAGAAAAACCATATTATTATTATTATTATTATTATTATTATTATTATTATTATTATTAGTGGTATATTATTAATTAAAGGAAACATATGACCACTGATAGACAAAGTTATACTGTGTGGGTATTTTAAATGTAACTATGTTTATAAACTGAGCCCTTGATATCATCTTTACATTCACTAAAATAAAGAGAAATAACAGAAAGTTTCGAGTTACATGGTGTATTTAAGATACACAATGATGTTCATAGTAAATGCGGGGAAATACCCTAAACTTTGGTCTGGAACGCTTCCTTCCTTAATTTTTTTTCCTAGTTATCATTCATTAACGCCTGGGCAGTAAAAGCGGGCGTTAAATACTCTTAAAATATTTTGGTTAGGATGTAGAAAACAAAGCATAATAAATTTGTCAGAAAATCATTCTCAGAATGGAGCGCTGTAAAGCAAAATGTTCCACTTTGGCACTACTGTTGTCTCTGATACTTTAAGGTCAGGTAAGTTAGGGATGTCAGAATCGTTCAGTTATATCACTACATATGAACAAGTATTTATATACGTAAGCAAGATTCCTGCAGAGAAGTGGTGAGGCATTTTTCAAGAAAATGTCCCGTCAATCACGTTTCAGGTGCCTCCAAATTGTTAAAAAGTTATGAAAAACAAAATTAACAATGACATAAAACGCGTTCTGAACCCCTAGAAGAAAAGTTAGATGAAGTATAGGAATACCCAATGAAGATGGCAATGCATTGCCACTGAGGGGTATCATTTTCAACATATCTTATAACACAGATTATTATTAGTTTTAAATACAATATCAGTTTATATTTTCATAATAAATAGAAATAGTAACTTTAGACTCCCTTTTTCTACACTTCCCAAGTAGTACACAGAAATTAGAAAGATAAAAATGAGATAAAACTGTATTTTATTATAATCATTTTCTAAAAGCTCATTAAATGTTTTAGTGCTATCTTTATTATACAAGATATAGGATATTTTGCTACATCAATTATAGTATGCTCAGGAACGTCTTTTACTTTCAGATAACCCCATAACCTGTGCTCTTCCGGTTAACATCCGGCGATCTTGCAGACTAAGTTACAGAAAAGTATCTACCGATAACTCGACAACTATAGAAAGTTACATACAAATTTCTTTATCGGGTTAAAAGTATGAGTAGGTGCACCATCCGGCAGGAGTATAATATTTTTAATGTTTCAATTTCTAAAATAAAAGTATACCTAAGTTGAAAATCTTGAAATTCAACCACAACAACCAAAAACAAGGAAACAAACTCTTTGGAAATGAGGAATAAGACCTGAAAAATTCAAGGGGACTATGAGACATTTTGTTGTTTCGTGCTTGGAGGAAGACGGGATAGTGCATCAAGCCAGAAAGGTAAAAACCCATGCTTCGACACGAATTTTTCAAATCTAAATCTTTATTTCCAACTTATGTCCCACACACGGTTAGTATGAAAGAAAACTTTGTCATAGTGAAGGAAAATATTCATTTTATTTATTTACCATGGGAAAAGTTAAGGTCATGGGGCCTTCTCTTCCAATCTACCAGGTGAAAATCCACCAAAAATACGGAGTATAATACACATAGCTATATAACGCACATAAAAGCTCAATTAAAGATGTACAATGCATGTAAATATTTCATATAGTTAAAATTGATAAAGTTATGTTAGAATTTCGCTTGTTCTCCAATAATTTTTCTCGAGTGCAAGGAGGAATGAAGAAGCAGAACAAGAAGAAAAGAAGAAAGGAGAAGAAGCAGAAGAAGCCAGAGACTTACTGTTGTGATTCTTGACTTGAGATGACAATTTACTTTACGTTTAAATTGCTTTATTGTCCGACAATCTCTGACTTCAGTAGGAAGGGAGTTCCAGATTCTGGGAACTGACACGCTGAATTTGGTTGTGTAGAAATTATTTATTTATTTTGAAGAAGCAATTAATGTAGGTATGTGCAGAATATTTTGAAAACCTGTTTCCGTGAATCAACTGTGATAGAACGCAAGATCGGGCTTCCAGCAAAACTCTCCAACTGCACATACAGTCCATGTCTCCGCGCATGCAATTCATGATACAGTCATATTAACAACATATGGCCCCCTGATTTAACGCCCTGAGATTTTTATCTTTGGGAAGGGGGGAGCATTAAAGCACAGGACAAGTTCACACGTATCAAATTAACTGAAAAATAACATGCATGAACAAATTTCTTCCACATCTCAGCGGGAATTGCAGAGCGTGTTGGTAATTTCATAATGCCAAAAATGTGTGGAAAATGAAGGGCACCTTCTTACTTGATAACGGTGAGTAAAAGTAACTTTTAAGTGTTTAAGTGTTAATAATAACACGTCAATCATATCTGCGGACTCTCTGACTCCCGTTCATCGAGGTACCAGCTTGAGCCGACCGACCGACCGGCCGTTACGTGCGAAGCGGTCCCGCAAAGAAAAACAGCCATCAGTATGCCGGTATTCTGAGTGTAAGGGACATAATTCTCTTGAAATCTGAGAATCATGCTGGCCGTGAAGTTCAGACTGCAACTGTCTCGCATCAACTTATCGCCAATCTGCAGCGACATATTTTTATAGCGACCTCAAAAGTTAAGTATTTCAAGGGGTCTTCTAGTGCCCCTACATACCGTTTACGGCCTCCCGCACGATCTTCTATAGCCTGGTGCATGAAAAATGAAAATGAGAAGCGAACGAAATGTGTCATAAAAGTTTTTCCCCTGGAAAGATTGGAATTTGGGCCTTTGCAGGAGCACACACATGTTTCCCCTTAAAAATAAATTACTGAAGATGGTAGCTTGTGTGAAATTGATTCTACTCGACGTTCACATAAAACCTGTGCATGCCCCTATCTACTGGCATGCTATCGGCAATTTGTAGCCTACCTTATGATGTTAACGACGATGTACACTTATATTCAAATGTTTTCCGGGTTCGGTAAGGAAAGGTGTTTTTTTTTTTTTTTTTTTTGACAAGCACAAATACTTGTCCCATTACATTAGTTAGGAAACCTTTGAGGCGAATTTGGTCATATTCTTTAGTTTGTTAGTAAACATGCCCGGCTGGCTTACGTGCAAGAAACCCATCGTCTTCATGACATCAACAGTTGGTTTTTAAATAGAGAGAACTGAAAAACTCACACGGAGCTAGAACCGGGCTGTGTGGAGGGTGCAGCATATATTCTATGTTTTTTTTTCTGAAAAAATGTCAGCACAAACGTTGGAAACGCTAGAACGTGCATTAGCTTTGTTAAAGTGCCAACCAGATGGGTGCAGCTCAGAGCGTGTTCGTCCAGGTCGCTCAAAACAGTTTTGCAATACTCATATTAGCCGTTGTTTGCTAGAGGACTTCGTGTTTATAAACCATTTCACAATATTGAAGAACGAAATCACCACAATCTTTCCTGTCGACTCAACCACATTCTTTGGTGCCAAAGAACCGAACTGGGCTCGGCTGTTTGCTTTGGGGATTTGTAACGGTGAAGCCAAGTTTATCACCTGTGATGATAGTGTTCGGGTATGTCTTGCCACATTTCGCTACCAGAAGCTTCGACACGCAACATACGTTCAGACATCAGCAATCTCGACGCCGATCTGGCTGAGAACGTCTCAAATGTCAGCGATGTGGAGAATTCTGAATTTAATACCATGGAAAATTTGTAACATGTCTGCAGGTCTACCCACTGTTAGTCGATCTTCCCGAACAATGATGGCAGTTGTGTCCCATCACTGCTTTGTTGTTTAAACAGAGAGAAGCCAGCAGTCGCTCTTTGCTCGTTCCAGTTTTTCCACCAATCATGTCAGATTTGTTTTTCTCGTGAAAATATAGCTGGTCACCGCGTCTCTACTGCGTGATGAGGGGGGGGGGGAAGCTCAATCTTGAATCAGATAATATAAAATATAAGCGCTAATTAAACGAGTGAACCATATGTATCTTGTGAACCCGAAGTTGGACATCTATGCACTTCGTTAATGATCTGTCAAAACGCATTTCCTCACTTTTGCCTCACATAACTATTGAAACTTAGAAAATATTTTCCGAAAATCAGTGAAATCGAACTGTTAAAAGGGGAAGGGGTTACAGGTGCAATTATTTACTTAACAGATAAGGTATAACACCAGATAAGGATTTTGTGAAGGCGATAATCCTTATCGGCGAGGTCGGAAGCTTATAGACCTACTCTTGTAACTTATCTTTGAAAGAAGCACTTAATGTATCGACATAAAGGTTTTTAAATAGCAATATATGAGGATGTCAATTGCCCCTAAATTTGCATCCATAATTTGGCACTTATAAAAAAAAGTAATGGGCTGGGGGTATACTAAACATTCGAAATAAGAATAATGAATGTTAATATTTATTCAAAGAATAGCAAATGTCAGAATACTGGACGGACGACATGAAAGGAAACTTAATAAGAAATGAAAATTCTTAAATATTGTTCTAATAAAGAACCTGTGGATATATTCTCTTAATTGTTTTTGTTTTCACTATTTTAATTCACTAATCGTTTTAAAATACTTAAAGTTTAAACGACGCGCTTTTAGCCATATCAGCAAATATAGGGAAATGTAGAGCTATATTTGCTCTGCTCTAGAGTTAGATTATTTCATACAGGAAGAAGCAAGTAACGCAAGTGACTGCAGATAAAGTTGAAACACAGAGAAGCAGGGTGCACATGTGCTTGGGTTTTTTTCTACCCGTACAAATTAAATTCCATAAAATGTTAGCCTCTCCACCGCAAGAACCAAACAGCGGTTACCACAACGGGTGGGCTTTATGGAGGATGCCGGTGGTCTCACTGTTATGGCTTTTTGAATACATCACTGTGGGGAACCGCGATTTATATTGCGATGAAATAGTCTTTGGGGCAAGATAGTGGTATGTTGAATGTCAAATAACGTTGAACAGGAAAAGATGCGGGCGTAGCTGAGAGAACAAACCTTTACCACATTTGTTTATCTAAGGGGCGTGTATTTTCTTTTGATCTGTGTGCCTGACTCGGCATTTTATGTTTTCTACAAACAGATGTGCACTATTTGGTTTCTGAATCATTATATATGACTTCATACTTAATGTTCCCCACTTTAGGTCAGATGGGTCTCGGGTTCGACTCGTGGCAGTATAAAGCGTTCTTCAGCAGTCGTTAGGATTCACATGTGGGTGTTAAGTAACTTTAGGTTATAGGAAAGTTGACTTAAATTTTACTATACTTACTTGCTTTAAAATAGCAAGGAACAAAACTGTACAGAACTTGAATCAGAAGTGAAGTTTGCGGCCTTGACTCCGGAATACCCTCCTTGCGATTTTAAATCTTTTTAATAGTGTCTAATGACCTTTTTAACTACTGGAGCATAGGTGGTCACTGGTGATACAGGAAAGGAAATTATAAACTGAGAAATATATTTTTTTAAAAGAAGGAGCATTCCAGGCTTATGATACTCCCCGGCATTTGCCATTTATGAGGACTGAGGAAACCCATGACTTGAGTCGCTGTTCTGCATGGTCCCACTAACAAGTCAAGCCTTATGTCCGCTAGTCCCTAGAAGGTTTCTACAGAATCCACCAGCCCTCTCTAGTCGTTGCCAACCAACTTCAGCAACGCCGAGCCGCTTGTACCCAGGCCTGCAAACTACAGCTACTGGTCTTTCATTATTACTCAACAAATAGCCGACAATATCAAGAAATGAAACTCCACAGAGCGCACCAGCAGTTGGAACACAACTGCTCCGATATTTATACTGAACCCACGACCTTCAACAGCAACTGATCACCACTTCGCGCCAATGCCGGGCGCCACAGGTGTCACGAGCCTACCTCACTAGTCACTTGCCGGTCCTGGTAACCATACTTGTCTCCTAAAGCAAAGATCGCGGGTTCAATCCCGGTAAGGATCGATGGATTTTTTCGGGTGTAAAAATCCTAAGTATGGCCTTCTTCGGAAGGGAATAGAATGGGACGCTGATGACCTGAGATGTCAAAGAGCGTCCGTAAATAAAACAAACCAATAACAACCAGTCTCGTTTCTAAATACACAACAAACTCTCCCCCTCCCCAATAAAGAAATTAAAGACAGCAAGTGTCTAATGAACTGATGATTAAAAGAAACTCCCCTCTTACTCCTTTCAACTACACCTGTGATCTTCCGGGACCATGTAGGACTTCGGCTCTGCCTGGCTCCGGAATCCAACATCTCCGCTCCCTGTCATTGACTGACAGCTATCCATTACCCGCTACGAGAATCTCCCATATTCCACATTTGCCGTTTCCTAATTCCTTTACCTACTTTCTTAGGAAAAAAAGTAACGATGCACAGTTTTTAAAGTAAAGGAAACAAATTTTAAAGGAAATGAAACTAATTCATTTTACATTTGCAATTGAGAGGGCAAATGACATGTAACCGCCTCCTATGCAGGACTAAGTGAAGGAAAGCGATAACATTTGGGACTCTCATTAAATTCCAGTGGGCACGATTCGGTTTTTACGTGGCCTTCCCTGGTCACTTAGGCAAATGCAGGAATGGATATTTACATTGCAAGAATTTTCCGACCTCCTATTGTGTTTACCGTTGGTTCTGTTGCAGGGTCGAAAGTGCCAGGAAGAGACGAGGTGGCCTGGTGTAAAGGTGGTTTGCCCTTTGGACAGGTTTCTAACCTGGCGTCTGGAATAGAAGCGAAACTTTTGAGGGGCTCCATCTGGAAACATCAGTGATCGCATCCCGCGCTTCCTGGTCGTTGGGCATCTCTCTCGTCTCATCCATTCCTCCCGTGGATGTCTTTATTGGGGTTGTAGACACAAGCGACCATCCGTGAGCACGACTCAAGTACTAAAATTATTCCCCTCCACCCCAAATCATCCATCCATCCGTCCAAGTGATAGGAACGTGTCAATTCTTGAAGGAGGAGCTATTTCGGATGTTTAGCATCCTTGACAGCGATGAAATTCGCTCTCTGGACAACATCATACAAAGAATTGCCGAGAGATGATAGAAAAAAAGTTTCGAACAGAAAATTTAGAAACGTGGCTTATACTTTATATATTAGATATTTCGTTTGTTTGCTCACCTCTCTTATATTGCAATAGGAATATTTGCATACCATAAGCAACAAAACTAGTAGCAAATTCTCATTGAAGTTCACCTTTCTATTTGTGTGATAGTTTAATAAGCTTAAAAATAACTGTGTGTTTATTGTTACATTTTACTAATGCTAATTATGTCCTTCAGACGTGGTAATATTGTTTATGTATTTCGCCACACTATTAAAGAAAAATTGATATATTTACTTAGCAATCTTTATTATCTTAGGCTTTACGTTTAATAATTTGTTCTCCTATGAAATGCAGGTGTTTCTAGCATAAAATAATTCACAGTCACCATTCTAATTATCGAAGTTAATTGCACCGCTAATAGGAAGGAGAATAGTTAAGAATAATTAGTAATTACTGTGAAAACGGTTCCAAGTGGAGCATTTGCTGTACTTGCCGCAGCTTTTGGAATACGGTGACCTCAGCAAACGCAGGCCAAGCCATGCATCACGACGGACTCCTGTTTATGGACATCGGAAATTAACCTCGAGGGCGGTTTAGCACGCTGTAACGACCTTTTCAGATGGAGTTGCTGGCGCATTAGTTCCGGCAAATCGCATTTTATTACCTGTTTACGTGACATTTTGGTGCTATTCATCTCTGCCTTTCTGTATACAAATCCACCTGTTTCTCTCATTAGCCCACCTCGTTTAACGAAGATAAACGCGAGTCGTTTGAAATATTTATATCTTAGAACTGGAGAAGATTTACTGTAGTAGTTTGTAAAGATGTTATTACTACTGTTTGAAGCGTACGATTTATTTCTCCATGATTTGAAATGTTTTTAGTAATATCTTATAAATTGAAGTTGGTGATACGAGTAGTCTAAGGAATGTTGAAAGACTTTTACAGTACTAAAATTGTAGATAGAATTGTACACTAGAACTTAAACGCGATACATACCGGAAAAACCACATTAATGCACCTAGAGATCTTCAAACGCCTACTTCTTTTTGTTTATCGTATTGTCGCATTGCAAAAGTTTAAAGAAAGATTATATAATGAGAGAATTAAGAGGGCCATTCAAAATAACTGCAAAATATACTTTTATCCCTTCCAGCCTCCCCCACCCCCCGATTTAAATTATTGAATAGTACCTCAATTCTTAGCTATAGCCAAGGATGTGGGAATGCGTCCAACAAGAAAATCACCGCAGATACAAAAAATGTAACGGGATGAATTTGGCAAACAGACGGAGATTGAGTCACTGTTTAGAGATAACAGGATTTTTTTTTATCATAGGTGACAATTTAGGTGGTAAAGCTATCATGCATGGGTTTATCGGTAAGCTGATGGCATATCTACGAGGGTAGGTTCATAAGTTTCCGGCCTAAACATTTTCTAGATATGATAAAGATAAAAACTATATTTCACTTTTCAATATACTTGCCCTATATTGCAATACACTTCTCACATCTTTGAATTAACATTTCATTCCCCCATTCAAAAGTGTTGTCTGCAAAATGGGCATAAACACATCCATTATTTCTTTATCACACTTAAATTTCCTTCCTCGAAGGTCTTTCTTGAGTTTTGAGAAGAGCAAAGCACTGGGAGCTGGATCGGGGCTGTAAGGTGGATAGTCGATCTCCTTGAAGAAACATTTCTTCACAGCTTCCTTTGCAACAACAGCCGTTTGCACACCGCGTTGTCGCGAAGAAAGCGCAGACCTCCATTCTGCTTTCCTCGCCTTTTCTCTTTGATGGAAGCCCGTAGTCTGTGCAGTAGGCCAGCAGAGTACTCCCCATTTACTGTGGTGTTCCTCTCCTTGAAGTCAATGAAGAGTATTCCTTCACTGTCACAAAAGATTGTGGTCGTGATCTTCTTGATTGACTGAGAGACCTTGGCCTTTAGAGGCGGTGCTTCGCCAGGTTTACGCCACTCCTTTGATTCTCTCTTGGACAAGGGATCATAGTAGATCACAGTTTCATCTCCTTTAACAATGGGTTACAGAACTTCTCTCTCGTTACCACGGCAGAGCTCCAAGAATACCTGACCACAGATGACTTGTTGCTGCTTTTGGACTGAGGAAAAAAGTCTAGGCACCCATCTTGTACTTACCTTATTCATGTATAAATGTTCGTGAATATTTCCAAGGACTGTTGTTTTAGAAAGCCCAATCTTGATGCTATTTCTGTAACTCAGAGCCGCCTGATTTCCATAATTTCTCCTTTCACAAGAACGGTCGATGTTTTCTAGAGTGAGCACCTCCAAGGACCGACCTGCATGTTCTTCGTCTTCAATGCTTTCTCGACCTATTCGAAAAAGTTTGGCCCATTCTTGTACAGCAGAACATGAGGGGGATACTTCCCCATACACACCGTCCAATCGCTGTTTAATTTCATTTGGAGTAAGTCCTTTTGTGAAGAACTTAATAACAGCTCGATACTCCATTTTGAACATGTTACAATCTTCTACATATAGCCTTCTATATGCCACTATATCTGAACAACTGAAAACAGCGGAGCGGTAGTTACAACTGCAAATATTACTTTACAGATAAGGTATGACACCAGATAAGGGTTCGTGAATGCGATAATCCTTATCGGCGAGGCCGGAAACTTATGGACCTACCCTCGTATACTGCGTTGTGCCTGTTCAGGTACAAGCTGTGTGATGTGATTTTCTTCTAAAACTCTACTTGTATTCTCAATAGTTCATACCTGAAGTATTCCCACGTAGTAATCTTTTGTGCTTTATTCTCCATTAACGCTGGAACTACCGTTGTATTACACATTCAGTAACGACACCTCCTTCCTGCACTTCGAACCCCTACAGCAGCTTTATAATCTTGTCCCCAGTATTGCTTCAGAAGAAAGAACTCTGATCTCAAACTTTGTTACCTCCATTTGTACATGGAGATAACAAACTTGTTCCAATAACAACCGTGGCATCTGTAAATAACATTACTAAACAAAAGAAAACCATTAAAATCTTAAAAAATATCAAACTTAAAAAAATACTTTCTTATGTTATATTCTATAATATGCATGACAGTATTTACCGCCATGGGTGGCCGAGGTCGTTAAGGCGCGGACTTGTGAGCGGGAGGCCTGGGGTTCGAATCCCGCCAGGACCGTTCTCCCTGATTGAAGTTTTTTCTAGGTTTTCCTCACTCCTCATAAATGGCAAATACCGAGGAGGTTTCCTAAACTTAGGCCTGGGACGATTACTTCCTTCCTTTAAAAAGACAAATCCTTTCTCGGTTTATTATTTCATCTCATATATCATCATTGTTCATCGCCTGTGATGCCTTAAACAGGCGTTAAACACTGTTCAAATAAAATGACTATATTAATGGCAATAATAAGAGAAGTACATGAAATAGAAAGAAAGAAAATTAGAAATAAATCAGAGAAGCTCCACAGTTTTTAAATATAGCATTAAATGGTTAGATACGGAGCTTTCATTCGCTACGCAATCGAAGTTGTATACACCAGTCACTGGAAAGCAGTTGACCTTTAGTGATCGCGCGATTTCCGGTAAAACTGCAGTTAAATTTGAGCTAACTTAAGAAATTGAGCTTGCCCATTCGTGTTTATTAAGCCAACTCTTTTGGTTATATTCCTGTAAAGAGTATACGTTAGACTTTCTATTATGTATTAAGGGAGTGAGATATACGCTAGAACAGAGAATATTTATAA
Organism: Metallyticus violacea; assembly: GCA_030762175.1. NCBI lineage: Eukaryota > Metazoa > Arthropoda > Insecta > Mantodea > Metallyticidae > Metallyticus > Metallyticus violacea. The sequence continues at coordinate 6,051,480 of CM060842.1, read as the reverse complement.
TGTTTATGTGTAAAAATCATACAAATGATGTAGGAGTAAATTTTCTCCTAAGTTTCCAACAGAAGTACAATTTTAAAATTGGTGAACAAATTCGAACCCAAGGCGTGATAAGAAATCAAGACCAAAAAACCAGAAAACCTTGATGAAACAGTACATCGAATTAGAGACTTCCCATTTAACACGATTAGCCCAGCAAGTTGGTGTGTCTGTCCATAGTGCGTATAAAGTCAATCAGCTGATTCTTAATTTGTATCATATTATTGCCATATCTTAAATAAGATCCTTGCAGGCGCTGAATCAAAATATCTGGGAAGTTCTTTACAATTTTGAGTAGGATGAATTGCACAGTGTCTCAAAATATTTCCAAAAAGATTCAGGCATGCCTCAGAGCTGAAGGTAGGCTCTTCGAACATCTGCTACGATAGTAGTACAATATTAAATACTATTTAATAATAAATAACGAAGGAAACAAAAAGGGGATGTTATGAATTCCACCAAGTGATATGCTTTCCCTTTACGCAATTACCTCCAGTCGGCAAAATCTTTCCGAGGGCCCTGCTTGAGAACACTGTCTGTCTATTTTAATGCCCAATACTATCCCTACTTAAATTTTGTATATATTTATTACAATTTTTAACTATTTATTTTCTTACTAAATGCAAAACAATGCAGGGGTTTCCCCAAGTGTCCTATACGTATGCAGTTTGAAGCTTACACGCGTGCCAACGTTATCGACTTTCATACATTACATTTTGGCAAATGTGGACAGAACCAATAGCGTTCTTTCAAAAGGCAGGCAATCCTCTGATCGGATGGCGCTGAAACCTTTAACACATGGGAAGAGGCATATAGAGGTTTCCTCCAGGGTGTTGAAGAGCTTTACAATTCACATCACGTAGTTCATAAAGGGTTCAGGAGGTCGAAAGCAAAGGGACAGTCTCGCGGTGTTCTATTCAGAAAGAGAACGCGGTTAGTAGCAGGAGAAGAAATTACTCACAACTGATGCATGTGTAATAATAGCTTGGTATTCTGCTTAGTGCAGGCTCAAATGAGCATATGAAGACTAAAGTGTTTGTGAAATATGTCCCTATATCTGCCAATTGTCTTAAAATTTCTCCATAGTACCGTATTTTATTAAACATAACTGAGCAAGATTCTTTAAGAATTATACTTTGCCTTGCTAAATACAAATATAATGAGCTATAACATGTCTTAATTTAGAGTATCAGAAGATACTCTTAAGCAATTTAACATGGCTTCAACCCCCCATTTTATATTTTTGATATTAGTATAATTAATTACATGTCTTATTATAATCAATTTGCAGTTTATATGTCTGCATATCAATAGTTAAGTCACTTTGCGTATTTCCTGAATATAAGAATAACTTTTTTACAAAGCTTTTAGACATAAACCAGGAAGTGTTGTGTTTTGGGAACGGGACAAAAAGAACCAGATGGTCCTGTACATCTTTTGTAAGAAGCTTTGTATAAGAAGGGTCTTCTCTAAGAATTTGAAAAACAGAGTCAAATCCCTAGGTATTGTATGAACGAAAGGATAATCCAGGACAGGCCGGGCAATAAAAACCTATTGATGCAACAGAAACTTGTGGGTGTTTATAACTTGCAGCCAACATTAAATAACGAAACCCAGAAGAAAAACGGAAGGAACAAGGGTAAAAAGGGCAGGCAATCGGAGATCTTCGGGTGTAGAAAGACGCAAGTTGTTAACAGGGAGTCATATCGAAAATAGTGATACAAAAAGAACAGTGGATGGTGAAAGATTTGGTACAAATACCGTGCAGTGATAGACTAGAATCCATCGGGTTAGTTAAAGGCGGCCCTTGAAAAATAGAATTACTTGAATATAAATAAATCGTGATATAGAATGTTCCACGATTCGTGTTCGTATTTTGTATAATTCTTAGTTCTCTCCCATTGGCCTAAGAGGGTCATAAAATTCCAGAAATCCACCTACGCTAGCTTGGCACGGCGATTTTCGTTAGGCAGCAGGAGAAGAGGAAATGTGTGTAGCGAAAAGATAGTGCTCGTTTGTTGTCAAGTAGAGAAAAATGTGGATAAGCCGTATAGCGACTATCAAGTACAAAGTTGACTGCGTTGTTTTTGTGAAAGGATAGCGTCAAAACTACAGAATTCCATAGCGATTTGTAGTCAAGTCAGCGGCAGGAAATCTGCACACAAGAATATGAGTATGGGTCACCCGTCAGCACCGCGGTCTGCCAGGAACATTGAGGTCGTGTCTGAATTGATTATGGCTGAGAAGCGCAATACCTTTGATGAGCTGGAGAGTCAGATGCACCTCAGCCGCGCAATTATTCACAACGATTTGAAATATAAAGAAAATGCGCGTACTTTGAGTTCCACGGGACTTGACAATACACTTGCCCAATACACTTCGTGCTGCTTCTTCTGCGGGCAAACAGGTGATCGTCGTCTTTTGGGACGCTTCCTACATATTTCTAATGGACTGACTTCCTTATTAGTGAGGCCGTTACAAGATTTAGACGAAGAATTCAGCAGAAAATGATTGACAAGAGTGTTCTTCTAACATGACAACGCGCGACCCCACACCACCAACACTATGGTTGCAAAGTTGACATCGCTGGGATTCATTGCTTCACCACACCCACCATATTCACCTAATCTAGCTCCACCTGATTTTGTCTAATTTGACTGCAAGAAGGAGTTGTGTGGGGTAAAAAGTTCGACAACAATGAGAAAATACAGGCAACTGTCCAGTGGTACTTTCAAACGATTTTTGTGACGCATAATGCAGGTTTCTGGAATATGGCAACGTTGTGTATTATATTGGGAAATCCCACATGCACTCAACCATGGTGCATAATAAACAAGATACAAAAACTGCTATTGTAGATAATTTCCGAATGCCCCTCGTTTTATATAATTTTTCAAAGTAATTAATTTTTTCTTAATCTACACTTTAGCGATATATTCTCAAAGTGTGGAGTCGTTCTATGCAGACAATGCATTCACATTTCACTATTCTGCATTGGCTAACATCCAAGTGGCACCATCAACGCCCCTCCGAAGTACATGGGAAGTGCCAAGCGCGCTCTATGGTTGACATTTCGGCTATACGTAAGATTTTGTATAAATAAAAATGAAAAATATTGGTAGAACGTAAAGGGCGAAGCGGTACAGATCGCAGAAAACCAGCTTGGTACACCACAGACTGAGTCAAAAAGTGACCTTTTTTGTTCATAAATATAAACATTGGAATTGACGCTACTTTATTTTTTTAACCTTGCCTCCATCACGTTCCAGCGTTTTACTAATGCCTGCATTCCATGAGAGACTAACTCTTGTCACTGACTGCGTAACCACCTTGCACCGCGTCGTCAGTCAATTGTAAAATTGAAAGTCTCCGCATGGGGTGTAGCAATATCATGGCTCAAAATACTCCTTTGGATCCCTAAAGTTTTACTCAGTACGTTACCATTTCACTTTTCCGAGAGGAGACATCTTGTGTTGATGATAAATTGTGTAAATCGGAAAATAACCGGATTTCAGCAGTGACGGACAATTTGTATATTTAAACTTTACGAACGCTCCTAAAAATAGCTTCACATTTCGTTCCCCTTGAGCGCAAGTATCGTATTGGATCGCACAGTGTTTTGTTTTCATCATGGTGTAATTGCTGTCAACTCCGCCAGCACAGTGGGGGCAGTGCAGTAGGTAGCCCGCCCGACATGATGGATCGACCCGCGGCTGCCGCTGTAATTAAATTGTACTTGGAGCGTAAGAAGAGCAAAGGATGTCAACCAAAGAAACTTCCTGCAAACTCGAAACATTTTTGTTTGGAAGACAACACTTTTCATAATTTTAATAGACTTGATGATAATGTTGTTCTTGGAATTCGCTAACTCCCAGCAGTATAGTTTGATAATCGCTTTGTTTATATACTTCAAACTGTCATTTTATTACACTGAATAAAATAAGTCATTAAGCCTCATGAATAATCAACCTCTAAATGATGCTTTAAAAGTATTTAAAAAAGGACCCATAAAGAAACATGCAAATAATAACTTGAGGGTGACAATGAACACTTGTTATTTCTGAAATCGTCAGATAAAAGTAAGTGTACAGCTGTGCTGAAATCCATATGAAATCGAACACGAAAAGCCCTTTTAAATTAGTAAATGTTGCGTTGAAAAATATTAATTCATTATTTAACTACCCTGGCAAGAGTAAAGACCATGGGGCATCCTCTTCCCCTCTATCAGGCGAATAAAACACATTACAATATACATAGTTACATAAAATACAGAAAAAAAGCCAAATTAGACATATTATGTTGAATGTAAATATTACATATTTTAATATTGTTAAAAGTTGATGAAGTGTTAAAATTTAAATTTTCTTTAATATTTTTTCTCGAGTATTAAGGAAGAATGGAAGTCAGAGACTAACCGTTGTGGCTACTAGAGTTCAGGTGACAATTTCATCTACGTTTAAACTTAATTGTCCAACAAGCTCTCACTTCAGGAGGAAGGGAGTTCCAGATTCTCTGAACTGACACGCTGAATGAGTTAAATAGAAATGTGTTCAATGACGACAGATAGACAGTAAAGTCATATTCGGGGTTCGAGGTAGAGACAGGCATATGAAGCGAGTTGTTATTAATTCCCCCCCCCCGTTTATTTACGGACGCTATTTAACATCTCAGGCCATTAGTGTTCCATCCAATTCAGAGCGTGAAACGGCCGATAAATTTTGCTCAGAGGCCTCTTCTTTCAGGCTTGAGGTTCCTTTGCATGCCGTAAATCCACGACACGGGACTCACGGCTTTACTTCCCTTCCGAAGGAAACCAGACTTAGGAATTTTACTCCCGTAAAAATGCATCGGTCCTGGCCGAGTTTGAACCCTTGATCTTGGGTTTAGAAGGCAAGTATGTTTACCACTAGACCAACTGAAAGGTTATGAAACGAGAGGGGATATACTAAGGAGTGGAGGCACGGATCATTCTGAACAGGAGCATAAGGGATTGGAAATTCCTACGTTCTTTTAGAAGTACCCATGACAGTTAATTGCTTAGGAATGTCACATGTCAAGTTTACAAATGTTGAAGACGAAACGAACAAATGAACGTCAATCTGATTAGAGTACAAGACATCACAATAATCAAAGTGAGGCATAACAAACACTTGAATGAGATGAGATCATTTGCTACGTGTTTAATGTATAAGAAAGTGTGAATTTAAAAATAAGAACAATTAAATACTGGTTAAGGATAATACGGGGAAATAAAGCTCTTCTTCGGGCAGTCTGTCTAAGGGAGCAAATAAGGGATGGGCATACGGGATGGGCATCACAAATAAGGAAAGGTTTAGACAAAATTGGATTGGGGTATATTTGGTTAAGGGGAGAGGAATTTACACGAAATAGTTGCAAAATAGTTAATAGACGTTTGTGAGATAGATAGACAAAATATTTTGTCTCAATGCGCAGAAAAAGTATCGCTGAACCTGCAGGCTCAAATACATCCGGTATGGAGGAGGGGGAATTATCTAGATATCTTTGACAGGGAAGAAAGAAGTGGTCTCCCATGGTTCAGATTAGGGGCTTGGAAACGAAACAAAACAGTTAAAGCTCTCGGAAACAATTTGCCCATTATGCGGAGAAAGCGATACCTGGAGGCATATTTTGGCAGAATGCAGAGAAACGGAGATTTCAAGAAATGAGCATTTATCACCGCAATTTCTGAATTCCAATAGAAATACGAACATCTGCCGGAAAGTGTTGGTGCATGCGAGATACTCACACAATTTGGGAATATTTCTACAGAAGACCCGACAACGGAGGTCAATGGCCATAATGAAGAGGGGGGATGGAGAAGGGGTGTGAGTAAAGGGAAGGGGGTTCGAGAGTATGGGATTCCTTCATGTCTATATATTTGTATTTAATTATTAATAGAGAACTTAAATGTACCGGTATCTGTATATTTGTATGTATGCATGTAGATTTGTGTGTATATATGTATATGTATGGATGTATGTATATATGTAAGTACATATGTATGACTATGGCCCTTTTGATTGCTATAAGGACGACATTAGCATGTACGGTCGTAAGGCCCATGCGACAGATGTATTTATTTGAGTGTGTCCTAAAATCGTACAATAAAACGTTCATTACTACTAAAAAAATGTGTAATATACAGAGGGTGCCAAAAATGTACACACACTTCAAGCAAAGAAAAAACTGTGTTAACATAATAAAACTGAATTCACACAAACAGAAAATGATGAGCACTAATCATCTTAGACTTTTACAGTTACAACAGTTGCCCAAAATGCCCACATCGACGTCGATACACATCTGAGTACGTTGAACTACTGATTGAGCAACGTTTGCGAAAGTGTCCTCAGCACATGCCGTTTCAATTTCTTCCCGAAGTGCTGTCAATGTAGCTGGTTTTCTACGGTATACAACATCCTTAAGAGTTCCCCATAGGTAGAAGTCCAAAGAAGTTAGATCCGGAGATGGCGGTGGAAACTCAATCGGACCTCTTCGTCCTATCCAGTGCCTTGGAAAATTGTCATGGAGGTACGCACGTACATCTCGGTGGCTATGTGGTGGTGCATCTCCTGTTGCATATGGTAACATGAGTCTCAAATTTGTCTCGAATGCGTGCAATTGTTACTCGCGTTACAATTACGTAGTGCAGATTTATATCCCATAACTATAACCTGGGGTTGAAGTAGATTTAGTTTTATTCCAAATTTTTGTGTCCAAAGGGAGCTGGAGGTTATGGCGTCGTGGACAGAATGAAAGTAGAGTTGAACGTTGTCAGCGTATAGGTGGTAATTGCAGGGTTTTACCTCTTTAGTAATGTCATTGATGTAGTGTATAAAACTGGTGTCCGAGCACGCCAGAAGAAAGAACCCATCAGCTGTTCCTGACGCTCACTTAGGGGAATCAAGCCCCGTACTGTTAGAGAGGTTGCAATTTTTAAGTTTGTACAGTAGGAGTTCATGGTCGATAGTGTCAAAAGCTTTACTGAAGCCTAGTAATACAAATAGAGTTAGTTCTTGCTCGTCGCAGGCTTTAGGGTGTTCTTTGTCACTTTCAGTAGTGCCGTGCTCCCGCTCTGAAACCAGAGATGTATGATCACAGAAAGTTGATCTTCTTTAACTCTATTAACAACTTAATGCTATAAATTTATCGTGTGTTTCTTAAAATCAACACTTTTTAATGCAACATTCTATAAATATTTATTTGTCATATTTTGGAAAATTTCAACAGGGATAATGATAAATTAATTTGCATTTTAATAGCGGAAAACTATTAAGGCAAAAATGTCAGCTGATTTCTCTCTCTGACTTAAAAGTGTCAAATTTATGTTTTCCTTTAAAAATTACTATAAATTAATTTAGTTAAATAATATTTGGAACTTCTGTCTTGTACTGTAGGCCGGATACAAGCAAGATATCAAATATATCTTCTATTTTCACTTCACCTTGCTGGCTGCTTGATACTCCTATCGGTGTCCATGACGTTTAATTGTTTTCCAAGGGTTCCAGTACAGAAGTAGGAAAATGGTTACAATTTTTAACAGCATAGTTTAAATTTAATGAACTGTTCTCAGAGTGCGAGCGTTTCTGTGAGTCTTCAAAAGGCCAGGTACTGATGGTCTAGTAGTAACCTCGCCTCATATCGCGGCTTCAATCCCATCTAGGGGCGATAGGTTTTTTTGTATTGTAAGTATGGCTTCCTTCGGAAGGGAAGTAAAATACACAGATTTACAGCAGGCAAAAGAACTTCAAACCTGAAAGAAACGGCCTGTCAGCCGTTTTACGTCCTGGATTGAATGGGACGCTGATGGCCTGAGATGTTAAAGAGAGTCTGTAAATAAACCAATAATAATATTCTTCAAAGACATTCTGGAAACTTTTTTCGGGCAGGTTCTTCAGAGTCGACTCCGTAGCCCTCACCACTGCTTCTGATGATGGAAAATGCCTCCTCCCAAGAAGTGTTTCTTTAGTTTGGAGAAAATACAGGGGCTGAATCTGGACTACAAGGAGGATGAGGAACACACTTATCAGTTGCGTTGTGCAGCCATGCATTTAGTGGTTGTGTGCGATATGTTCATACAGCTTTTTCAGAACCGCTTGTAGTATTTCCCTGTTACAGTTGTGTGAAGGTACCACAAGCTGGTAAACCATTCCTTGAATATCGAAAAATGAGATGATATAACTTTTTGTGGTGTGTTGACCTCATAAGGCTTTCTATTTGCTCTAAGAATTTCTGAAAATGTTGTTTATATTTTTCGACGATCCCCCCTCCCATTGACAGCAATACAAACTGGGAAATTATTTTCACCTTACTCTTTAAACATTTCAAAACATCTTCGAGCTGTGATATAGGAAAGAGAAAACACTCCACAGACCTCAGTACAATTTCAGAGCAGTTTATTGTTCGTCGCGTGTCACCCCCATTTTGCTGTAAGCGTGACTTAACGTGTATCTGCTAGCACACCTCTCACAGGCAGGAACCGGAAGTGACAATGGAACTAGTACCACGTGTACATTACGTATTAAAAGATCGAACTATTGTGAAGTAAATTTTTGCGCGAGAAATGTTTAATTATTATTGATCATAATGATTGTGATTCCATGTTTACCTCTGTCGGCAGCGATTTGAAATGAATAATGAAATGAACAGGTGGCCAAGCAAACAGACGAAGTTTAGAACCTTTAATCACAATCCGGGATATTTTTGTACTATTGTGGAAAAGTAAAATGCAAGTCATTGACCCACGTATCACATTAAATAAGCATTAGCTCAAACACAAAGTAAATTTTTTGTAGGAATCATCAACTTTAAATATAAAAAGTAAATATTTTATTTTTTTATCGACTTCTTTAGAAGCAGTACTTCCGATCGCCCTTTGTTAACTCAAAATGCCTCGTAAATGTTATTTTTAGTTTCCGTTTATTTATCTGATGAAAACGCCAGTATGTAAATGTTTGATTGTTTATTTCGTTAAAAAATACAAATAAATTTCCCTCTGAAGTAAATGTTTCGTGTTTTCCTTAAGGTTTTGTTTCCCTCAAGTTATTTTATCTTCTTTTTACTTCCTTAATTTCTATTTTTCTCTCTTAAACAGCATGATTCCTGTTTGCTAAGTGTGGGCGCTACGGATAGCATAAAACCCCGTACTGTTGAAGGCGGTTTGTTTACAAAGTTCAGAGCATATGTTATCGCCACTACTGCCTAATCACACTATTAGAATGTTGAAGTGTTGGCTTCTAAATGGAGACACCTAAGTTATTCTGGTTACCGACATAATGAAAAAATTGAATTTTTCCTACCCGAATGAGGAAATTTTATAATGAAAAATCATTAGTGAAGCTTTAACATTAAGGCCTGATGTATGTTTTGGGAGTAAGAGCTTAGATTCATAAGTTTCCGCCCTAACCATTTTCTAGATATGATAAATACAAAAACATATTTCATTTTTCAGTTTATTTTAATACACTTCTCACATATTTGAATTAACATTTCACATTTCAACCCCCCCCCCCCAAGTCAGATGTCTTGTCTACAAAATGGGCCTAAACCGCATCCATCACTTCTGCGTCACTGTTAAAATTCCTTCCTCGAAAGTCCATTTTGAGTTTTGAGAAGAAGAAATAGTCACGGGAAACTAGAAATGGGCTGTAGGGTGGATAGTCCATCTGCTTGAAGTCATATTTCTTCACAGCTTCCTTTGTAACAAGAACTATGTGCACAGATGCGTTGTCGTGAAGAAGCCGCACACCCCCACTGAGCTTTCCTCGCCTTTTCTCTTTAAAGGAAGCACGTAGTCTGTGCAGTACGCCAGCATAGTACTCCCCATTTACTGTGGTGTTCCTCTCCTTGAAGTCAATGATGAGTATTCCTTCACAGTCCCAAAAGATTGTGGCCATGATCTGCTTGGTTGACAGAGTGACCTTGGCCTTTAGAGGCGGTACTTCGCCAGGTTTACGCCTGCCCCTCCATTGATTCTCTTTCAGACATCGGATCATAGTAGAGGAACATAGTTTCATATCCTGTAACAATGGTTGGCAGAACTTCTCTCTCGTTGCCACGGCAGAGCTCCAAAATCTCTGACAACAGATGACTCGTTGCTGCTTTTGAACTGAGGAAAAAAGTCTAGACACTAACCTTATTCATATTTAAATGTTCATGAATAATTCGAAAGCTGTTGTTTTAGAAACACTCAACCTTGCTGCTATTTCTGTAACATTTAGCTGCCGGTCTTCTATAATTTCTTCTTCCACAAGAGCGACGTTTTAAGGAGTGAGCACCTCCAAGGGCCGATCTGCACGCTCTTCGTCTTCAATGCTTTCTCGACTCATTCGAAAAAGTTTGGCCCATTCTTTTACGGTAGAATATGAGGGGGATGCTTCCCCATGTACACGTCCAATCGCTGTTTAATTTCATTTTGAATAAGTCCTTCTTTTGTGAAGAACTCAATAACAGCTCGAAACTCCTTTTTGATCTTGTCACATTTCTTCATACATAGCCACTAAATCTCAACAAATATAAGTCACGTCTAAAGAAAAGACAGACCGCGATATTTTCTTTAAATAAATATTTTACAATAATTAAATATTAAATGGTATTTTGAAATTACCACAGGTAACATCCAGGTATTCACAATGCTAAATTTTTCAAACATAATTTTATAGTTATCTTGTTTTGCACTGGCTTCTCCCACAGTTAAACTTTTGTTTTATCTGCTGTGCCATTATGACTGTTTGATGAATCAACAAAGATACACTATTATTACTCTTAGAGCGAGATAATTATAACCACTTGTATATAAAATTGTTTTGTTTTGCTTGACACCCATGAAATTGTCTCACACAGACTTGAAATTATTTTTAATAGCATGCATCTTATCTCTTTGTTCGGAAGTGGTAATTTTCCTGACAGTGATAAATTATTTCTTTATCTTTTTAGAATGTAATAAAATACGCTCTTATTTTTGTAATTTTTTAAATTTGTTCTTCGTGGATAGTGGCTTTATAAAATAAAAAGTTTTAGGGTTTCTGAACGTTTTTGCAATCAGCTCTAATATTAAACAACCTGATATTGGTAATAAGTTAAAGAAATATTTATTTATCGTTGTTTTGGAAGGTGTGATCCATTTATTCCAAGCGTTATTCTTTTGCGTGTAATCATCTTATCCAAACTACAGTGTGATTATTTCTGCTATGGGCCGGCAGAGCGTGGCTCCTTATTGGGGGAGCGTAAAATGTACATGCATGTTGTAATTATTTTGCCTGTGATTGTGCATTCGTGTGCTAATCAGTGTTTTTAATTTGAATACATTGTGTGCTAATTGTTCTTCAGTAATTACGTCACTACATAAATACACTCTTGGAAAATGGGCTTCTATCCATGATGCATATGTGAAAACGGATTTTCGCAGGTCAAAAGATTCGCAAGAAAATTTCCATGCATTCGTGTTCTAGTTACAGAAACTCTCTACCAACTACCAGTACTTCACTATAGTATACAGCTGACTGAATTTCCTCGTTGTTGCCGAATTTTTTTATTCGCAGCAAAACCCTATATTTGTCCAACAAGACTTAGTCGGACGGAGGGAGTTCGGGTGAATATGGTGGGTGCGGCACAACAGTGAAATCCAGAGGTGCCAACTGTGCGGTTGTAATGTTGTTGAATTTATTTAGGACGCTCTTTAACATCTCAGATCATCAGCGTCCCATTCAATTCAGGGCGTGAAACGGCTGATAAAATTTGATCAGATCAGTAAGGGCTCTTCTTTCAGACTTGAGGTTCTATTTCGTTCTGTACACGGCACCCAATGCTTTACTTCCCTTCTATAGGATCCCATACTTAGGATTTTCACGCCCAAATGTATCCACCAACACTGGCCGGGACTGAACTCGCGATCTTGGATCTACGAACAGTGTTGCTAGTTTGGAGTCGCGCATTGTCATGTTGGGGGAATACTCTGTCGACCACGTCCCCTTTCGCCATTGCTGAATCCTCCCTGCGTCTAAGGTGTTTAACGGTCTCGCTGTTGACAGTCGTTCCTTGAGGAAGTCAGTCCATTAGCAGTACGCCTGACGTGTCTCACAAGACGGTGACCATCTGCTTGTCCGCAGATGGAGTAGACAGAAGTTTCTTAGGTTGGGATCTCCTTGAATGTTTTATGTTCAGGGGAAGCAAATGTGTGCACATCTTTATCATATTCAAATCGTGTGTGTAGGGCTGCACGGCCGAGGCCTTTCCGACACTCCAGTTCATCAAAGGCCAAGCTTCTATCAGTCAAAGTCAATTCACACACAGCCTCAATGTTCCTGAACGACATGTGCTCACATCGTTGTGTGCAGATTCCCTGCCGCTGACGAACCCACTGACCCAGCCGTAAACGGTCTTCTGCGCAGAGGCTCTTTGACCACATTACGCAGTTAAACCTCTATGAATGTCCGCAGTTTGACGCCTTCCTGCCACAAAAGCCATTTGTCCATAATAATCGCCTTTCATTTTTTCCACGTCTATTTCACTTGGCAACAAATGAACACAGTCCTTTCGCTGTAAAACACCACTCTCATCTGGCGTCTACACGGCATACTAGTATTAGTTCGTCGTCCTACGTCCTGCATGTAGATTGCGCGGTATTCGTAAAATTGTAAATAATTTCCGAACGCACTTCGTATTAAAATAAAAACTTTCTCAGGCAGTATTTTTTTAAGTGTTTAACGCCCGTTTTCACTCCTGAGGCACCACAGGCGGTGAACACTGATGATACATGAGGTGAAATGATATATTGGAAAAGGATTTTTAAAGAAGGAATCGTAGGCCTAAGTTTAGGGTACCTTCCTGGCATTTGCCATTTATGAGGACTGAGGAAAACCTGGGAAAAACTTCAGTCAGGGAGAATGGTCCTGGGGGAATTCGAACCCCAGATCTCCTTCTCACGAGATCGCGTCTTAACAAGCTCGGCCACCCAAGCGGTAGTCAGTATGTAACTCTAATTACCCACTTTATATATTTGTTTCGCTATTTCATTAATTCAATAGCTGGAACTATGGATGAGATTTCGATTCTATGGTTTTTGTAATGGAAATAATCGACTTTGTTATAATTACGAAATGTAAAAAAGTCATGTGTGGTGCCTTTGAACCTTCGTAATTATCGCCTGTAGTTCGGTATTCTTCCACTAGGGGCAATGATGGTTGCACCAAAATTAAGTGTTTATGGCGGAGGAAAGAGAGGGCAATACTTAAATTGTCCGGAGGCAGCATATACCTGCAACAATAGAACGTGCCGACTTCCTTTGCGGGGTGAATGGCGAATATCCAAACCATTTGATATCTCTCTCTGCAATGTCAACACAATTATCCACTTTGCTGGCTGCTTGCGGTTACGCGGCAGAAAGTGACACGTTTCTTGTCCAGTATCACAACGGCAGACGAAACAAGAATAAAAAGAAACCACAAAATGGCATCACAAAAATGTTCCTCGAACAAAAAGTCAATACATGGCGTGGTGGCGAATCTCCGCTTTGTATGTCATAATCCTTCAGAAGTTGAGGAAATGGGCGGGAATCTGTCCTCTCAAAGATCTAACCAATTTTTTTTCTTCAGTACAATGCAAAGTGACGTAGAAAAAATCACTTAAATTCGGTTAGACTGTCCTTCACCGTACAGTCCCTGTCTTGCATCTTTCTATTTTCATCTTTTCGGTCCTATAAACAATGCAATATCGGGAGGAAATTTGACGGCGCCAAGGAGCAGGAATATCGTATAATGGTATCTCGTTGGTACACAGGCTTTAAAATCTTTGATGCAAAACTATGTATTTGCTATTTAAAACATAACAAAGATTTATGGAACACTCCAGCATGCTTCAAACTTAAATGAAACATGCCCTGAAAGATAAAATAGTAAAGTAATTACCCAATGGGAAATAGAAGAAAAGAAACATTGAAATTCACTCTCCAGAAAATATAAATATATATATATTTTAGATATCTGAGACTAAAGTAATTTTTTTTAACACAACGCACTGAAGATAGAAACTACTTTGTGAAAGCTGTAAAAATTTAAGTGCAGTGCCGTGTCACCGACTTTCGTTTTATAACAGAATGCGTTGATGATTAATCTATTTAAGCCGATATTAAATATATACCGAGGGTACCAAAAATGTGTACACACTTTCGCAGTAGATATCTATTTAATATATTTTAAAGTTGGATCGAAAAACAACAGTAATGTGTAGTATGATGTTCTGTAAACAGATGTGACTCGCATATTCTACCGTAAAAGAATGGGTCAAAGTTTTTCGAAGGGTCGAGAAAGCATTGAAGACAAAGAGCTTGCAGGTTGGCCCTTGGAGGTGCTCACTCCTGAAAACGTCGCTCTTGTGGAAGGAGAAACTATAAGACCGGCGGCTGAAAATTAAAGAAATAGCAACAAGGTTGGCCCTTTCTAAAACAACAGTCCTTCGAATTATTCATGAACATTTAAACATGAATAAGGTTAGTGCCTAGCCTTCTTTCCTCAGTCCAAAAGCAGCAACGAGTCATCTGTTGTCAGGCTTTTTTGAGCTCTGCAGTGGCAACGAGAGAGAAGTTCTGTAAACCATTGTTACAGGTGATGAAACTGTGGTCTTCTGCTATGATCCCTTGTCTAAAAGAGAATCAATGGAGTGGCGTAAACCTGGCGAGGCACCGCCTCTAAAGGCCAAGGTCACTCAGTCAACCAAGAAGATCATGGCCACAATCTTTTGGGACTGTGAAGGAATTCTCTTCATTGAACTTAAGGAGAGGAACACCACAGTAAATGGGGAGTATTATTCTGGCCTACTGTACAGACCACGTGCTTCCATCAAAGAGAAAAGGCAAGAAAAGCTGAGTGGTGGTGTGCGCCTTCTTCACAACAACGCACCTGTGCACACAGCTCTTGTTGCAAAGGAGGCTGTGAAAAAATTTGGGTTTAAGGAGATCAACCATTCACCCTACAGCCCAGATCTAGCTCCCAGTGACTATTTTCTCGTTTCAAAACTCAAGAACGGCCTTCGAGGAATAACATTTAATTGTGACGAAGAAGTGATGGACGCTGTTTATACCCATTTTGGATACAAGACTTCTGACTATTTGGGGGAGGGGGGTTGAAATGTTAATTCAAAGATGTGAGAAGTGTATTGCAATAAAGAGTATAATATAGTTTTTGTCTTTATCATACCTAGAAAATGGTTAGTCCGGAAACTTATGTACCTACCCGCGTACCCAAGAGAAGATGCTACTGTATTGTCATTTTTGCGAACGAATCTTATCATTGCGCATGCGCAAGTGCATACTGTAGCTTTTCAATGTAATAAATTTACATTTGTCAAATAACTGATCACTTTAACATATAACAATTTAATTTTAATAAATACCTACCTTGGTTTGTAATTTTACCTCGCCATATGCACCACCAGTGCGATATTGGTGACATCATGGCAAAGTTTCTTTCATGCTCCACCTGGTGAGAATCAAAACTTTATTTTTTTAAACAAGGAACGGTTCGGAATAAATTTAATGTGTAATTAGTAATTTATGTTTAAATAATGTTTTATAAAATGTCAACTTTAACAGTTATATTCTAAATGGACATTTGTATTGGGTGTTTAATGCCGTTCTTGTAGCCTCGTCTTAAATTGCGCTCCTGGTTCAAGACAATTGTTTGTTTCCTTTTCAGTTGCCAGGCAACGCATGTGAGAACGATGGTCTCTTTCAACAGAAAACAAAGGATTTGGAAAGTGACTCTTTCTTATGTCTACAAACGCGTATCTGGGAGTAAATTCATTAAATTGAAACAAATGTCATTTAGAATGCTTCTGTTCTTTTGATAATTGAAAAACAAAACCTTCCTCTTTCTTACGGGAGATGTACTTTGCCACAATCAAGGTGTTTTCCACTTCTTGCACAAGCTGCTCTCAGATTTTTAATTTGCTGCATGAAGGGCGGTGTTAGCAACCTTGGCGCGTTAACAGCGTATTGTTATGTGTCGTTTTTTATGTCCGTATATAACAGGTGTTATAACTTTGTTTGGGAAGAGCGCTAGTTCGACTCTTGGGAGCTGTAGGAGTTTACATACAGGAAATTAGTTTTCTGTGTAGACAAAATTAACATTTATAGAAAGAGACGATAATTAGTATGGTGTTTGCTATTCATTAAAGACGGAGTTCATATATAGTCTTTCCATAAACACTGTTAAAACTTTTGGAAGAAAAAGAATATTGAAAAATGTACTTTGTGATCTCTCGTGGGTATCAACCTTATGTCATATTTCAACACTGCTTATGATTTCTTTTGGTGAAAGTCTTGATGTTTTTTCGAATCGCTTGACTTCTGTTCAGGGAGGTAGGCTCAAAAAGCAATGCATACTCATTTGTTATTCCTTTTGGGGTGAGACGTGGGGCAGTGCGTGTTGAGTACTAGTAGCCATCTTGTAAATGTAATGAAGTTCTTGGAGACCACATTCAAAATTCAAAAGCTTTTATAATGAATAGTTGTGGAGAAATAACCGCAACACTGTTCTAGGAATTCCTGCTGACCGTGTCCTAAAGGCTATAAAGATGTTAGCACGCGGATAGTGCAATTAGGGGAAGTGGTGCTTGAATTAGTGGTAATGCCGGATTTGTTGGCTTGGTAGCACTGTTCCGTAAAATGCTCTAGTTTCAAAATGAGAGTTTTTACTTAAAATATGTCTGCTGTGAAGAGTTTCTGCGCAATTTAATTAATGAAGCGAGAGTTTGTGTGTACAGTAGTTTCAACAGGTGGAGTTTCACTACAATAAAGCCAACAAACGATATTTTCCGAGCGATCATTCCTTCTTACTGATGTCTAGTGCATTGTGTGAAGTCGTAAGCAGCGCCACATCACAAAGTGAATTACATGAAGCGATTCCTTTGTCTTTACAAATAAATCAAAGTCACCGGCGCTAAGAGGGGGCAGTTAAAATTTTTTGCAGAATTCAAGCTAAGGACTGAATTCGAGAACTTATTCTCACAATACTTCAAAGTACTCTCCATTTCTCTCCTCACACAGTGCAACCACTTGTCAAAAGCACTGACTGATATATTGTCAACAGGGCTGAATTTGTAACTTGAGCAAGGTCGTGCACTCGTTTAAAAGTTTTTGCAGTAATATAAGATTTCACTTTAGGAAACAGCCAGAAGTCGCACTGTGCAAGGTCAGGGGCTGTAGGGTGAATAGTCAAGCAACTGGATTTTGGTGAACTTCCGGTTTCCTCAAATTTGCAGCTGGAGACGCATTGTCGTGCAAAATTAACAACCTTGAAGTTCCTGTCTTTGGACGCCGCCGCCTCAGCGCTTCAAATAAAAAATCCAAAATATATGTACAATAGTATTCTTCATTCATTGTTATTCCTTCTGGCCTAATGATTCTTCATAGTTAAAAAAAAAACATTGAACATTCGCTTTCGAGAACGAAAATATCGTCTTGGGTCATTTTCATTTACCCACACGCAGTTCTGAGTTTTATTTGGGATGGTATAGAAATTAAACAAACTTTCATCACCAGTCATACGTTTAGGAACATTTGGTGGAAACATGCTCAGCAGTTTCCTTGCACATGCCTTTCTTCTCTTCATAGGTTAGGGAATGTGTACAGATTTTGCACAGCTTTTCCGCAGCTTTAAATGTTCATGGAGTATGCTGTCAATGCTGCCAACACTAATAAACACTTCCATACTTAGCATTTCAACAGTAATATTTCGATTTTCCTTCACCAGGTTTCTCATTCTTTGAAGTGTTCTCTCGTTCACAGCTTCTCGAGGCCGTTCAGAGCGAGGGTTGTATTTCAAAGTCTCTCATCCTTCTTAAATGATCGAATCCATCTTGCAATGTATCAAATGAACACATTTGATCACCATGAACAGCTACCCAGTCCTCGCTCTTTCACTGCTTATAACGTGTGAAAATGTAGAATGTAAAGTTATCTTTAGAAATATTCACCAGCTGTTGACACAGGACTGAACTCAACAGACTGTATGACAGTGACTATAAAGTTTAACTTGAACTTACGTGTATTTTGATAGCTTAAGGTCTATTGTTGTCAGCTGATTTATTTGCATTTTTGTAGACATTATTGTCCTACATTGGCTAGGCCAGTTGCAAATTTTTTTGAAAATCCCTTGTACGTTACTAGAGTATGGTGGGGTTATACAGTTGCTTTTTTCTCAACCTGGTCTCAAATTACGAACTTCTGGCGTCTACATATAAACACAGTCATACACTAGAAAATCTTTATTGCTGGGGTTCTGACATCACTTGTTCCAATAGTGTTTCATTTTTGTATCGTATCAGCTGACCCAGGTTTTCTCATTGCCAGATGCTCTTTCACGGTATGTGATAATTCTGTCTCTAGGGCAAAATATGGCGTCGATCCCTGCCGGCCGGGTAACACACAAGCATTTCTTCACTTACCCAGCAATGCCTGTCATATTTTGCCTCATTAAAGGCATCTTGCACTGTTTTGTAAGGTAACGCAGTTCCGTAAGCCTCTTGGAGTTTTTTTTAAGTGTTTAGCGTCCGTTTTTACTACTGAGGCGCCACAGGCGATGGACATGAGATGAAATGATAAATTGGGAAAGGATTTATTTGTGAGGAAGGAAACGTTCCAGGCCTAAGTTTAGAATACGTCCCCGGCATTTGCCATTTAATGACTGAGGAAAACCTGGAAAAAACCTCAGTCAGGGAGGACGGTTTCAACGGAAATCGAACCCCAGAGCTCCCGCTCATGACTCCGCGCCTTTACAACCCACAACGCACGACTCTGAGCTCGTTTTGGAAGGCGGTACATAGCAGAGCTGACTTGTTAAACTGGAGAAAAGCGTGTACTGTGTTAAAAGAAGCGAAGCAACAAGAAAGCTTCTCTACTTGGGCAAAAACTTGAGCTGCCGTCTCAATCAACGCAACAGGAAAGCGTGTTCAGAGATGCAAGTGTCGCTCCACCATATGAAAAATGCGCAGCAGCTGCGTAAACTAAGCGAATTCCTCAGCAGGTCTCATTCCTGAAGATTATTACAGAACGCTACAGCAGAGAAATTGGTGCAGGTAGAACGCTTTATAAATTTCGGCTTTCAAGTATACCCCCACAGTAAAAATCCCGATTTTTCCGTATTTTAGAAACTATATTTTAGGCTAAAATATATATATATATATATATATATATCGAGTTTCGTTGAGAAAAAAACAAACATTGCGGCCGCTAGAGCAATTTTTAAATTTTCATTTTAGGTTAACTCTCTCTTTTAATTACGGTTTTCAGATATACTCCCAATCCTAATGACCCGATTTATCTTATTTAAAGAAAAATATTGATCCTATTTTATTAAAATGTTATATATCAAATTTCGTTTAGAAAAAACAAATACAGGTGCCTCTAGAGCGATTTTTAAATTTTGCGTTTCAGATAAACCCCCATACCTAATAGTCTGATTTGGTTAATTTTAGAAAACTATTTTATTTGATTACCATATACAGAGTTGAAAAAACAAATATATCGCTCTTTAGAATGATTTTTAAATTTTGCTTATCCAATTTTGCTGGTGTTTTTAACTCCATTAATCTTTTGTAATTGACGTTATATGTCGAGTTTCGTTGAATAAAAACAAAAATTGCGGCTGCTAGAGCGTTAACACACACACATAAACGATTGTAGATCCATAACTTTCCGGCCTAACCATTTTCAAGGTATGATAAAGACAAAAACCATATTTTTCTTTTCAATATAGTTACCCTTTATTGCAATATACTTCTCACATCTTTGAATTAACATTTCAATCCCCACCCTCCAAATATATTCAAAAGTTTTATTTAAAAAATAGGCATAAACAGCACCCATTACTTCTTTCTCACACTTAAATTTCCTTCCTTGAGTTTTGAGAAGAGGAAATAGACACTGGGAGCTAGGTCTGGGCTTTAGGGTGGATGGTCGATCTCCTTGAAGTCACATTTTTTCACAGCTTCCTTTGCAACAAGAACTGTGGGCATAGACGCATTGTCGTGAAGAAGGCGCACACCACCACTCAGCTTTCTCTTTGATGGAAGCACGTAGTCCATGCAGGAGGCCTGCATAGAACTCCCCATTTACTGTAGTGTTCCTCTCCTTGAAGTCAATGAAAAGTATTCCTTCACAGTCTCAAAAAATTGTCGCCATGATCTTCTTACTTGACTGAGTAATTTTGAACTTTAGAGGCGGTGCTTCGCCAGGTTTATGCCTGGCACTCCATTGATTCTCTTTTGGATAAGGGATCATAGTAGAGGACCATAGTTTCATCTCCATTAACAATGGTTTGCAGAACTTCTCTCTCGTTACCACGGGAGAACTCCAAAATGTCGGACAACAGATGACTCGTTGCTGCTTTTGGACTGAGGAAAGAAGTCTAGGCACTAACTACCGTTATCCATGTTTAAATGTTCATGAATAATTCGAAGGACTGTTGTTTTATAAAGGCCCAACCTTGCTGCTATTTTTGTAATCTTGAGCCGCCGGTCTTCCATAATTTCTTCTTCCACAAGAGCGATGTTTTCAGGAATGAGCACCTCCAAGGGCCTGCACGCTGTTCGTCTTCATTGCTTTCTCGACCCATTCGAAAAAGTTTGGCCCATTCTTTTACGGTAAAGGAATTTGTGAAGAACTTAATAATCGGTCAATACTCCATTTTGAACATGTCACAATCTTCTACACATAGCCTTCTTTATGCAACTATATCTTAACAACTGAACACAGTAGAGCGGAAGTTGCAGCTGCAATTATTTACTTAGTAGATAAGGTATGATACCAGATAAGCGATTTGTGAAGGCGATAATCCTTATCGGCAAGGCCGGAAACTTAATACACACACATATATTCGGTGTCGAAAGTGGGATCGATGCAGATTTTAATAAAATTTTGAAAAATCTTATCGGGTACAGCTGCCTTTCCTTCGGAATTCACCAAAAACTAAACTTTAAGCACTGTGACTGTCAAATGGAAACGTAGACAAACACCGGACTTCGTTGTCTGATTCGTTGGGTGATTTCTAACATGTGCGAGGTGGAAATGATTCTTTTTGCAAATATTTCATGTACTTCAAGAACTGGAAACAATTTCTTCTGTCCTGAGTGGAATCCGCTTCCCCAGCATGTGGTGATTTGGCAGGTATACTGTTTAGTGCTTGTTTATTTCAAGGATTGCTAACATAACTTCGTATGATAAATACTTTGTAACGTTTGCAGCATCATAAACACCGTCAGGTGTACTGCATCACTTTGTTGTCGTGGTGATTGCTTCGATGACGCCTTCCCACATCATTGGATTGGACGCAGTTACTTCACCGTGATGCAATACTGACCTCTTCACGTCAGATAATGAACTTCACGAAGAAGAGAGTGCGACAGCACCGATATGATTTCGATAGCGCTATCCGTGCCGCCTTTCAAGATGTGACGTCGGAAATGATCATTAAAATGAACTAAAGAACATGACGTCATATTAGTTTCTACAGAGATCATGGCGTAACTATATATACGAGCAGTTATCTTTTCATTCACATTTCAACATTTAGATAAAAACAGCTGTTTGAGACTTTTTGTACAGCCATACAGGATATCCATTCCTAATATTCAAAAATAATGTTGCAACATCTTAAAACAATGCTGCTTACAGAAAATAACATTGAAATGTATTTAACCGCCCTTTCTTAACTTTTTAACTACTTCATTCTCTTTACTGACTAAACCTTCCGGTAAAAAAAGAGCGCTGGATGAAACGGTACAACTTGTTTCAGTTGTCCCCAGAAGGAAAGTTCTAAAGGACCCAACTCTGGTCAGGAATAACAACTCTCTCGCAGTGAAACTGCTGATTTAGTCAGCTGGTGTTCACTCCTGTCAGGCACTGGATGTTCCTTGTTCGTATGCAACATGCGTTACTAAGATGGTTCTCAAATCGTGTGCCGCGAGTCTAAGCATGTCTAAAGTTAATTTAAAAAGTTCAAATTAAACAGGCTCCCAGCTTGTAAGAAAATGCAGTACTGGTAAAACCTGCTGTATTTTTCTGCCTTATTTAACTGTTATAGTTTTTGCATAATGTAAAAAATGAGTTATCTCACTCAATCTTACAACCTGCATAATTTACTGTTGTATCTAGACAGATCCTTAAAGAAAAATAAAAAGACAAAAACCAAATACGAATATTATTTAAGAAAGATTAATTATACATTTATACGCATAATTTCTCGCGCCTAAATGTGACTTTTCTATATTTTATTGGCTTGAGTGAAATGTACACGTAGTACCTGTGAGAAGTGTGCAAGTTGAAACGTGTTCAGTTACGTCTACAGCATAATGGAGGTGACATGCTACGAGCAACATGCCATTCCGTTTTCTTCTGGACTAATTTTTAGCGTGGCCACATGGGGAGTTTGTTTTTTCCCATAGCGCAACTTGGATAGTTTATTAAGTTCTGTAAACGGAAGAAAACAATAACACCGGGAGAGGGATATGATAGAGGATTTTCGAATTAAATAAGAACACTTTCAGATATTCAGAACATTTCACTGGGTACCAGCCACACTTTGGTAACTGAAAATTTGTACATGAGACGTGTTTGATCACGTGGGTTCCAAGACTGCTACAGTTGAAGATGACGTCAGGAAGATTATAATGAAACATAGCCACATCATTTCGATCCTGGGAGCAAACAGTCAAGCGCTGTATGATTCCTTCTATTGTCAACTCATATTTCAATATTCATGGAATGGCTTATCAGCAAATCGTACCTTGAAACTGGACAATATTGCAGAGGTGTTCACAACAAATTGAATGCTGCACAGCGATCATACGCGGCTAACATCGCAAGGTTGTTGAATTTCTCACATAAATCAAGTTTTTTTGTGTGTAGTGTTTAACGCCCGTTTTTACTACTGAGGCACCACAGGCGATGAACACTGATGATACATGAAATGATATAATGGGAAAGGATTTTTTTTAAAGCAGGAAACGTTCCAGGGCTAAGTTTACAGTACTTCCCCGCATTTGCCATTTATGAGGACTGAGGAAAACCTGGAAAAAAACCTCAGTAAGGGTGGACGGTCCTGGTGGCATTCAAACTCCAGACTTCCCGCTAACGAGTCCGCGCCTTAACGACCTCGGCCACCCATAGCGGTATAAACCAATGTGAAATACGTCTCTCACTCCCCTATAGTGCAGGTTTTCTTTTCTCGAAATGAAGAAACATCTTCATGGGAAGTATTTTCCATCCTCAGAAGCAGTGCTGAAGAATATTTAGCATTACTACAATGTAATAAAGAAATTGACTCTAAGATGTCACTAAAAGTCCATTCACCTTTAAATATTTTTCTTGAAAAGTCGTGTGCTGTAAGTGATGAACAGGGACAGCGTTTTCATCAGGACATGGAACAACGCTATCAAGGTCGTTGTGATCCTGCAATTTGGGGGGATTCTTGCTGGTTTTTGAAGAGGGACAATAATTCTGACCTCAAGAGAAAGTCACCAGGCAGCAAACATTTTCAGGACCTATGAAGATTGTGTTTTGCTATTATTTTAATCAATTTATATAAATTCGTGTTGTTACTATTTTTACTAACAAGTATATTTCATTGTGTCCTAAACATAGCCAATTTCAATTGACATTGAAATTGATAGTTAAACATTGCAGAAGTTTGTTTTTCTTGAACACTTGTTTAATTAACTATGATAGGACACTTCCAAAGTCATTTTCGGAATCAGCACATCGTTTTCCATGTAATCAGATATTTTCACTCTGGAAGCATGACGAAAAACAACATTTTGTTCTCTAGTGTCATTCATTGAGCAACTTTGTCCTCAATTCGGAAGATATCGACTCCATGGCAGAGTGTTAAACTATTTCTACGCAATGATGTTATATTACCACGTCTTATCCT
Organism: Metallyticus violacea; assembly: GCA_030762175.1. NCBI lineage: Eukaryota > Metazoa > Arthropoda > Insecta > Mantodea > Metallyticidae > Metallyticus > Metallyticus violacea. Next base: position 6,027,499 of record CM060842.1, on the reverse strand, counting down.
GCTGGCCATCTACATTAAACAATACCAGCAAGTGTTTGAAATGGATCAAGGAGGGGTACAGGGAAAAATTTGTACCCGTCGTGGTCGAAATGCGTTCACAGCGAAACGAATATGAGTTCATTGGATCGAGGCAGCACAAACACACAGACGTGAAGGATACCTGCGGCCCCGTCAAACAAATGAGCAACAAGACATGGATAAATTCCTCAAGGCTATGAGGTAAATTAAAGTTAAAACTTCGCTTTACATAAAATTGCATTTGAAAGTCCTGAGCTAATTAAAGCGGAGAGATGTAAACAAACACATTTGCAATGTTGCACATTATTTATAGAAAGTAACACCGGGGTGGTAAAGGGGAGAATTACTTGCTTTAGCACTTAGTACATGGTTCGTATCCGCTATGTGTAAGTATCTAAGGAAAAGTTATTTGAATTTTGTGTTAAGGTCTATATACTACGACGGTCAAACTGAAAGTCGTGAGCAACCCATTTTTAAAATTCAAATTCCAACAATCTTACAAAAAGGACTGCAGGATCGTAATCTACAGATTTTACACCACATGTTGCCATATTATGATGCCATTAGCTTCTATCACTAACCACAGGCTGTATTTCTAAAATGGCAGGCATCAGTGTTTCGTCATTGTCATTGAATTCCTTGTTAAAGAGGGAAAATTTGCTGCTGAAATTCACTTCAGACTTCAACGTGTCTATGGATATGTCTGCACGGGGGCTAGCAATGTTAGGAAATGGGTAAACATTTCAAAGATGGGAAAATGAGTATCCAAGATGAGCCTTGTAGCGGTCACCCGCGAACTGCTACAAGGAAAGGGATGATGAGCTCATTAGAGAAGGCAGGCGTATCACTGTAGATGAAATCGCTGCAAAACTTGCAGTAGGACATAGCGCATTGCAAGAAATGATAAAAAGCTTAGGTTATCGAAAAGTTGGTTCTGACGTTTATTGACCGAAGACCACAAACATCACCCAAAATCACCTTCACAGATTTCAACATGAAGGTGATCATTTTTGACGAGTATTGTGACAGGCGCTGAAAGCTGATTCCATCATTACGAGCCTGAAACAAAACGCCAGAGTATGAAATGGCACCATTTGGATTCACCATCGAGAAGAAAGCGAAGACGGTGCGATCTGCTGGGAAGGTTATGGGTAGCGTCTTCTGGGATGCACGGGGTTGCATTCTGGTTGATTTTCTTGAACATGAACAAACCATAAATGCTGCCCGCTTTATCCAGACACTTTGGAAACTCCGTCGTGCATTGCGCGATAAGCACCCTGGAAAAAGATCATTGTGCAACAGGATAATGCGCGTCCTCATATTGCCCGTGTCACAATGGAGAAGATCAGAACATTTGGGTGGGAAACTCTTCCACATCCTCCCTACAGTCCCGACTTGGCACCCCCACCACCCGACTATCATCTTTTTGGTTCTGTTAAGGAAGAGATGCAAGGCCGACACTACGAGACGGTGGTGGATATTCGGAAAGCAGTGCGTCAGTGTCTTCGTGCAGTTGGGACGGAGGTCTACCACGTAAAAGAAATGGAGACTGTTGAACAGTGGGAGGAAAGTCTGTAGATTACGATGATGTACTTGGTTTATCTAAAAATAATATTAAGAGGTTTAAAAACTGTTACTCCCATTTTCAGTATGACCTTCCAAGTAGCTAACAAAGAGATTGGCTCTCAATTATTTACTAAACTTAATATTTCTTGATGATAGTAAAACTGCAAACGATGAGGATAAAAAAACTTAAACCAGATAAAAAGTGAGTTACAGATATTAAATTATAGTAGAAGAACAGATGAAAGTAAAAAAGGAATATGTGACTATTACACAATGTTACAGAACTGGCGCATGAGTCCTTCTTGTTCTGGGTAATGTGTGAGAAAGACAGAGGCAGAGAAACTTCTTCCAATTATAGCTTTTCCTTCTTTTTAAACTTCCTAAATCAAATCAAAGAGAGGATGGGCAGGTCTGGTAAGAGGCGACGAAGCGGGTACTAGGTGTCTAATAACATTGTTCAGTTTCCTGGTGAGTTCCCTTGACAAAGACAAAGACTTAACATCATAAAAACATGTCCTTGAATATCAGTGTAGAAGTTTAACTCAACAAGCGTTTGGAATCAGAGCAGTGGGCCTTCGCATCCTGCGGATTGGGAAGTTATACCTTCCCGGCGTACACAGACTATCCCGTAAACACTGACCCCTGCGTCGGTCGTATCGATTTCAGCCAAATTGCCTGCTATGTGCCTCTCGGCATGTTCTACCCATGTTGCATTGTGCGCGCGCTGGACTTGAGCGGTGAAAGTCCGGGGTTCAAATATTGGCGCATGAAGGTATTACCATTTGGCAAATTACAAAAAAAAATTGTAGATATTGCGGTTGTACCCGTAAAAATATTTTTTTTAAAAATATATTTAACTCTCCATCCATCTACTTACTAGGCACCAAAAACTGCGATGGGGATACACACACACACACACACACACACACACACACACACATATATATATATATATCCCCATATATTTTTCATTAATATTATATATAATATTAATGAAAAATAAAAATAAAGAAACACTATTAACAATGTAACAAATTAACACTAATAATAAAAGTAGATAAAGATAAAACACAGAGAAAGAGTCACACTTGAAATTGCTATATTTCGAACTACTGCGAGTTCTTCAATGGCAAGAAGCTAGATAATCCTGAATAATTCTTTTATGTATTTCCGTTGGTGTTAAAGCACTGTTTACAAAAACTTTGTCACTGCTTCATATGCAGTTTTGTCATTTTTATGGTATACCCATAACATATATTTTAGATTAGTGTATTAAATATCTTTTATGCAGTCCTAGTATTAAAACACGCTTCTGATGCTATTAGCCTAATTCAGGCACTGGTTACCTAGCAACTAGCACTCCAAGAAGGCATCACCACCTTCACTACACAATTTCAAACAACGTACCTGTAAGAAAAAGCTAAAATCGTCGCCCTAACAAGCATACCAATATTCAAACACGAGAATAATTTTATTAAATAAATGTTTTGAAACTACTAAAATAATGCATGTTATTAATCACCGAACATTAACTTTCCTCGTCTTAGAAATGTTGCAAAAGCAACTAATTAATTAATAAGATTACAATTTATTTAATTTAAAGGTTAGTGTTGAACTACATTTATTAGTGAATATCAATAATCAGGTTCTTGTATCATCGAACAATTTCGGATCTAGAGAGTACCTTTAATGTTTTTACTTTATGTCCCACTGAACACTTATCCAAGAAATCAAATATCTTTCCAAAAGATGAAAAGTCGATATTTTCTTTTACTTTCAGCATACATTTAACTTTCGAATACACCCACCAGACCCCGCCACGGATGGCCGAGGTCGTTAAGGCTCGGACTCGTGAACGGGAGGTGTTGGGTTCGAATCCCACCAGGACCGTCCTCCCTGACTGAGGTTTTCCCAGGTTTTCCTCAGTCCTCATAAATGGCAAATGCTGGAGAGGTACCCGAAACTTAGGCCTGAACGTTTTCTACCTTAAATTCCTTTCCTAATATGTCATTTCATCACAAGTATCATCAGTATATTATATATTTGCCAGCTCTGCAAAACATGCTAACAAGATTGTTCCATTAGTTGAACTAGCACGTTTTTCTTTTCTCCATGTACAGAACTTGTTATATTCCTTTTTATATATATTTTTTGGATTTTTGAGGAATTAACAAACCCTTAAGTACCTGAACTTAATTTATAATTTCTTCTGGAATGATATCCATATTTTCAATATCAAACATTTCGGAATTAACATCCATTTCCATTTGAGTTCTTAAAAACAAAAACAAAATACATCGTCATAGAAACGAGTACTAGAAACTACACAATACATTACGTCATGTCTACTACGTCATAACATCACATTTTACAAACTTTTAATACTTTTTAATAATACTTCAATGTTAAACTTCATAAAACGACAACACGTGTATACTTTGCATTGTGAAATAGCGCGAAGCGATGATTTGATATTTTAAATGGATGCTTAAAGTAAACAATTGCATCGCCCACTATGTCGAAGTTCAGAACTCATGGAACACATATTTACTTTGTGTATATAAAATTCTCATTAAAATCGTTTTACTGCCCTGTTGTTACTTGTAGTGAATAAAACATGAATGCGTTTGGGTGGTTTTTGCCTCAAATTCGTAAACACTAACGTAAACTAGTGACATGTTTGTTATGCAATGAAACATACATCTGTCACGTGATGGAGGGAAACCAGAGCAAATCCCGTACACGTCACGAGATTACGTCACAAATGCATTAAACGCTTCGAGGTACTGGCTTGATGAAAATACTAGGGATTCCATAGGTCACATCATCAATTAACTAATTGCACATTTTAATGGATTTCGGCCACACTGTTTTGTTGTTGTTAATTATAACAGCTGGCGGTACGTGGTAATGTCATGTGATAATAACCGGAAAGATGTCTAGTTCTTTGAAACTGATAATGGCTTAATTAATTTTCTTTATATGAAAATAGCTCACAAATTGTATAAATTTTGCAGAATATTTAAGAACATAAATGTACTACTTTTTACCTTATAATTTTGTGAACATTTTTATTTTGCTGATCGTTGCGAAAAACTTTTTTCAGCTTCATTATCAAGGTATACGATGAGCGGTCGCCACGTAAGATAAAATTGAGTTTTTAAATGGACATTAAATTTTATTTATAAACTTATTCATGTGTTAAAATATTAAATTATAGATTTACTTGCTTTTTATTTTAAGGAGATGGATTGTACATTTATTGAATTATTTTTATTTTTAGAAACTATTGCTGAGTGGTTTCTGGCATTTAACTTTTAATTTAATGAAATTAAGGAATGGCTGAAATATATAATTTACCATTTACAAATTTTTTTACTTATATAGTTCGAAATCTACAGCTTGTGTGAAAGAATCACATTTCAGTTTGTTTTTCAATTGTTTTTACTGACAGTTTTCAGGTGACCGATCGTGTTAAATTGCAAGTAGTTTTGAAAGGAGTAGATATGCTGCTTAGAAATATTCACGTATCATTATGTTAGTATTTATCATAAGTTCCAACGCTATATTCTTTACATGGCTAAGTTATCCTGGTTGTCCAGCGAGGTTTAAACAACCGGCTCAGATGTGCAATGACCTCGCTTATATCTTTACGATACTAACTTATGTTTAAATCCTATCCATGACGTCACGCTTGTGTTGGGGGTATGAAGTGCTTTCATGCGTTGGTGGTGATTGAATGTAAGAAGTAACAACCTTAAAAAAAGGTCTAGGGCACTTCGCAAAAATATCATTATTATATTTATTAATAAATATAGCAGTAAAGTTATTTTATAAACATATTAGCCTACACTTATTACTTGCAAATTAAGAAAATAATGGCTGATTGGGTAGTTCAGTTCCTTGCATGCATATACCTAAATTTTACAATATGTTTAAACCCTGTCCCTGATTGTTCGGTAACTTTTCTGCCGCAGTTGTGCAACGGATATGCAAAGTTTTCAGGTGAAATATAAGAAGCGAAAAAGAAACAAAAAAAGTTATATTGTTTTTTGTTTATTGTGTTTAACGCTCATTTTTACTACTGAGGCATCACAGACGGTGAACACTGATGATATATAAGATGAAATGAAATGAAATGATAAATTGGGAAAGGATATTTTTTAAAAGAAGCATTCCAGGCCTAAGTTTAACCTTCCGACCATCATCTGTTTATGACTGAGGAAAACCTGTACAAAACCTATCAGGGAGGATGGTCCTGGTCGGAATCGATCCCCAGACCTCCCGCGCCTTGACGAACTCTGCCACGCGTGGTAGTAGGGTAAAATCAAATGTCTGCTTAGAACTTTTTGTGGAATTTTTCCTGAAAAGGTAACTTAACTTCAGGTAACTTAAAACGTTGTCAGCTCTAGTCTCATTTATTTCATTTATCGTCTCTTTATACGTTTGTTGCTATGGCAGACATTGAATAAATGTTTTGTTGTTAGTTCATTAACAATTCATAGTACCGAAGCATAGTTCACGATACTTTGTTCTATAAGGCATGCATTTATTTGTACTTGTTAAGGGGGTCAAGGTGTTACGAAGTTTCTTGCCGCGCTAGTCTAATAGGCTCGGAAACTATAAGTACATTAGCAAGTCTATCCTCGTGGTCTGATGCTAGCAATACTTGTTTAGTTTATCCAAGGTCGTGGGTGGCCAGGATCAATACAATTTTGGGAGGTAAGAATCTTAAGTATGTCTTCCTTTGGGAGGGAATAAATCTTAGGTTCATTGTAGATTTACAGCGCGTAAAATAACATCAAGCCTGAAAAAAGAGGCCTCTGAGCAAACTTTTTGGGGTGGTATAAGCAGAAATATTGAGACTTTAAGTAAAATAAAGCTAACCAAGTTAAACTTTAATTTCTATATCTCATATTTTATTCTCCATTGATAGAGTTTGAAATGTTAAATGGCGATACACGGTAACTCATAAAGCATACATATTTACTGTTTGTCCAGGAAACCGGTACCCCGTACTACGTAGGTCGTGTTGGTTGTCAGTGTATATTGTGTAGGGCACAACAAGGATGTTGCGGATTGCAAGAAACCGTGACTGCCAAAAGAACACGTGGCTGTCGACAGTTAAACAGGCAGTGGAAGGAAACGCGGTGCAAACTGGCGTGCTGATTGTGGTCACTGACAGCAGCCGCTGGCAAGTGTCAAATCGTGTCCTCTGACCACATCAATTGCTGATATCATTAATCGGTTTCAGAACTGCATTCCTTGTACATCTCAAGTAGGGTCCCTGCAAGATGCCGCTGTTAACCAAAAAAGCGGTACTTTAGTGTGCTATACATCACGAGATCTGGGCTAAGACCAGGTCTTCCTGAACAGATGACACCGCGCTTCAGGTCTCAAGAAGAGTGTATAAGCAAGGGATGAGTCTTAGGGGTATTCATACATACCAAATTGTGTTCTCTTATCATAGGTAGATATTCTCGTCAGGCCAGTTGTTCAACAATTGAATGCATCGGGACTACGATGTCCCTGACTAGTATAGGGGAACTCTTTCATCACTCCTAGCTAGCAGAACTCCCTGACTCGAATCCTAAAGAAAGCCTCAACAACCAACTGGAACAACAGATTAAACGCAACCATAAGTGTCCCAAAATCCTTACCAAACTTGGCTTAAATCGATGCAAACGTCATCCACACACCCGTCGAGGCCATGACAAATGTCTGCTGTTATTTATTCTAAAGGTGGACCGATTCCTTACACAATTATAAAGGAGTCTAAATATTTTGTGGGGTATGCTTACATACAGGATAATATCAAAAGTTCCCGGACTGGTTCTATAGCGCGCCAACAGGGTTACGCGCGCAGTGCTAGGGAACTGTAATCTTGAACATGTAGTGTTTTTTTTTTTTTTTTGAGTAGTGTTTAACGCCCGTTTTTACTACTGAGGCACCACAGGCGGTGGACACTGGTGATACATGAGATGAAATGATAAATTGGGAAAGGATATTTTTTTTTTTTTTTTTTTAAGGAAGGTGGCGTTCCAGGCCTAAGTTTAGGTACCTCCCCGGGCATTTGCCAGTGCTGAAGACTGAGGAAAACCTGGAAAAAACCCCAGTCAGGGAGGACGGTCCTGGCGGGATTCGAACCGCAGACCTCCCGCTCACGAGTCCGTGCCTTAACGACCTCGGCCACCCGTGGCGGTGAACATGTAGTGTGTCAACCGATATCGCTGTATTTACGTTGAGAGGGTATTTAGTCATCGCTGTGTGTAATAGAATGCTACCGCAAGTTGAAACAATGAATTCATCACCGTATCTCCAATGTGTAACGAGAAAAAATTTATTCACAGTCTTTATTGACTGTTATCGAGCAATTTTGTCTAGAATCGCACAGCTGGCTGAATTATATTTTTATTAACACAATAACAACAATTCGGTTTACCAGGCAACGATACAAAATAAAAGATGTGAAAAACATTGAATTCTATTTAAAACTTAAGTGAAGGGTGCCATTTGATCCGCGAAACCACACACTCGAAAGGTTATCATTAAATTTTGGCACGCTGCGCTATTGAAAAATAACACTGTAGTTAAATATGGAAGAAAAATCAAGGTATAAACGCCTGAAACAACGCGGAAAAGTGTCTTTTACAATTTATTGAACGTCCTTCATATTTGTGTTGTAGCATTGACGTTCCCTCCGTTTTCAAATAACATGCTATAGGTACCGGCAAAAACTCCATCACGAAAGGAAATTTCGATTAGCGACAAAACACATTTTCGTTAAACTAAATTGGCTAGATAATAATTTGGTATTGCTTGCATTGGGTTCTTTATCACTCACAGTAACACGATAGCGAAATTCAAACACACTCGAAACTTCGTTAACAAAAATATCGATATGATCGGGGTGGGGAAAAAAAAAAAAACATTGATAATCCTTTCCAATGCGCGAAAGCTTTAGTTTGAAATCTATTGGCAATAAAACACAGACAGCAATAAAAATAATTGCCCTTAAAAATCTCTCCCCCTCCTTTTTTACAGTCGAAAAGAGAATTTCATTTCTAAAAACCAAATTTTACAGGATTATTAGTTTATTAGAGCTGAAAATTAAATCTTCCGGGTCAATTTAAATAGCATCATATGACAAAAAAGTTGGGTTAATATGGTGAAGAGAATATCATGTCTAATAGAGTTATTCTGCGGGATTACCGTGATTGGTTGGCGAGAGAGCCGTTCGTTTGCTGCTGCATAATTTGCGATATTCGCTTCAGCTGTTTTATGGTTCGTTTCGTATTTTCTACCTCGGAAGCTGCGGGTGTTTCGCTCTTACAGAATTCATGTGCATTCTGAATCCATTGCTGCACAGTAGTTCCGTTTCCTGCGTGATCTTTCCTTATGGACGGCTGAGAAACTCTGTTATCATAACATGCCTTCCAAGTAGGTTATCAATAGTTAGTACAGGTGGTCCAGTGGTAACCATACTCACCTCGTCGAGTGTTAAAAACAGACCAGGATTGATGGACTGTTTAGGGCGTAAAAATATTAAATATTACTGTCCTCCAATAAGAATTGAGATGAGTAAAGATATGTTGTCAAAATCACGGCATTCTTTCATATTTAGGCTAATTAATATTTCGTTTTGTTTTATATACTTTTTAATGCAAACGTTTTTGAGTTTATATATTTCTGACACTTTTTAATTAAATGAAGGTGCATCTAAAAAATCTTAAGAGCTTAAGAAAGCTTAAGCTCTTAAGAGCGGTAGAAATAACGAAACATTTTAAGTCACTTTATAACAACTTTTTCAGTTTTTTTATTGAACAAAAAATGCTGCGTTATTCATAAAATGTTTAAAATTATATTTGATAGTTAGATTTCTAACACTGCACTGATTAAAAGTTGTGTGCATTTTTACAAATATGTTTGTGAACTATCCATGGGAAACGGTATAATTTTAAATACTAACAGTGTTAGGAAAATAAAGCTTTGGTCCCTTTCCATTATTAATGAGTTTACATGTTTAAATATTTTATGTTATTTACAACTTTCATATTATGTATTGTAATGTGAATAAATTAATTTTTATTAATAACCAATGCATAATTATAACATTTTTTTCAAACTTGAAACAATTGTAATTAACAAGAGTTCGCATGCATTGGAAATTTCTATTAAATGCCGATCATTAACATAAATAAGAGTTAAAAAGTAGCTTTATTTATATAAGGCCTAAAGCCTTTCCATAATTTTACTTCATACACAAGTTTATATACAAAATGAAGTTAATAGAAATATCTCCATATGTTTATGATATTTTACATGCATGGACTCTAACATCAATATATCTTCCATCTTCTTGCAGAAACTTTCTTTTTAGTAATTAGCGTTTTAAACGTGCTCATATTTGAAAGATTCTGAAGTAGTTAATCCTCAATATCACTTACAGACTTCTTTGTTCGTTCTCAATTTGTTGTATATGTTAAAGGCCCTTGCATTTTCCTCCTTGGAAACGTACATCGAATAAGCTTTTTTTGAACCACAATAAATGCCGTACGACCATATATCCTTTACCAGGTTATTGACATTAGCACTACTAGGGTAGATCCATAAGTTTCCGGCCTCGCCGATAAGGATTATCGCCTTCACATAATCCTTATCTGTTGTCACACCTTATCTGTTAAGTAAATAATTGCAACTGTAACTTACGCTCTACTGTGTTCAGATATAGTTACATAAAGAAGGCTATGTGTAGAAGATTGTGACATGTTCAAAATGCAGTATCGACCTGTTATTAAGTTCTTCACAAAAGAAGAACTTATTCCAAATGAAATAAAACAGCGATTGGAAAGTGTATATGGGGAAGCATCCCCCTCATATTCTACCGTAAAAGAATAGGTCAAACTTTTTCGAATGGGTTGAGAAAGCATTGAAGACGAAGAGCGTGCAGGTCGGCCCTTGGAGGTGCTCACTCCTGAAAACGTCGCTCTTGTGGAAAGAGAAACTATGGAAGACCGGCGGCTCAAAGCTACAGAAATAGCAGCAAAGTTGGGCCTTTCTAAATCAACAGTCCTTCGAGTTACTCGTGAACATTTAAACATGAAAAAGATTAGTGCGTAGACTTCTTTCCTCAGTTCAAAAGCAGCAACCAGTCATCTGTTGTCAGGCATTTTTGGAGCTCTGCCGTGACAACGAGAGAGAAGTTCTGCAAACCATTGTTACAGGAGATGAAACTATGATCCTCTACTATGATCCCTTGTCCAAAAGAGAATCAATGGAGTGGCGTAAACCTGGCGAAGCAACGCCTCTAAAGGACAAGGTCACTCAGTCAACTAAGAAGATTATGACCACAATCTTTTGGAACTGTGAAGAGATACTCTTCATCGAGGAGAAGGAGAGAAGCACCACAGTAAATGGGGAGTACTATGCTGACCTACTGCACAGACTACGTGCTTCTATTAAAGAGAAAAGACGAGGATAGCTGAGTGGTGGTGTGCGCCTTCTTTACGACAACGCGCCTGCACACAGCTCTTGTTGTAAAGAAAGCTTTGAAACAATGTGGCTTCAAGGAGATCGACCATCCACCCTACAGCCCACATCTAGCTCCTAGTGACTATTTCCTCTTCTCAAAACTCAAGAAGGAGCTTCGAGGAAGGAAATTTAAGTGTGACGAAGAAGTGATGGATGCTGTTATTTTGGAGGGGGGGGGAGCATTGACTTGTTAATTCAAAGATATGAGGAATGTGTTGCAATAAAGGGTGACTATACTGAAAAGTAAAATACAGTTTTTGTCTTTATCCTATCTAGAAAATGGTTAGGCGGAAACTATGATTACACCATTCCAGGTAGTGATACTTGGTTTCATACCTGGATCACCAGGTTTTATGACAGCAAAGAAGGACAAGGTTGCTGGAGTCGGCAGAGAAGCTTATGGTTTATTAACATTAAGTTCCCCCGTACACAATGATTAATGGATTGTTTGGGCTCCCTGGTCAAACGCATTCTTCTGCATCTGTGTGGTGCTTTAACTATGAATGAATTAATGGAGGCGGAAACAAAGTGATTGAGGAAGAGCTGATAAAGCAGAAAAATAGGTAAACAGGAACATGAAAAGTAACAGGAAATTTAAACTCAATAGTTTATTTTGCTTTTTGAGTATTTGGATAACGCGTGTGTAACGTTTATGTGAAGTATGAGTTCCAAAGTTCATTAAATTGTTTAAACTTTAGTAATTATTGTTTATTCCCTTCTAAATATATTCAGGCTTTGTGAGTTACGTACTATAACCCCTAAAGGTACCTGGCATTCGTCATATTAGCAAGTTGACACAACTTGCATCTCTTCTACTTGTACAGCTGTATTCGGAGTGATATCTGTAGCGCCCTCTATAAAGTAGCAACTTTCTTGCATGTCACTTGCGTCACTCTTGTCTTTACGCGGACTTAGTACTACGCTATTCTGCATACAAATTGATATTCCTTTTCCCACATCCCGGTATATAAAAATAATCCCTTAATTCCTTGTGTATCCGCTATGGGGAGCGAAAACTGTGGCCTCTGTTCGTGGCATGGAATGTAGGTCGACGGAGAAGAACAGCGAGAAAGAATAAACAAAGAAGAGGGAAATATTATGCAAACACGGAAAACAAACAGAAACACGAAGGCAAACAGGCAAGCAAAATAACAGTACACGGAGAAGAAAGACGAAACACTGTAACATATATGAATTTTAGAGTTGGAAATAAAGAATTAAAAAGACTGTGGTAACATTGGGCATAGCGCTCGTGGTTTGAACATTTTTTTTTTATATATAAGCGTAGAACTGGCATTCTGGAATGTTCCTTACGATGGAAAAATGAAAGTATGTTTAAAATGTTTGTTTTTATTGTTCATAACAATACTATTTTAACTTCTATCTCCAAGACATGGTTCGATATTTTTCTTCCCTAAGACAGGTTGGGTAAATCCCTTATAAATACAGCTCTTTCTAAAATGTTCCTTGCCGGGAATCGAACCCTGTAATACTAGACGATAAGTAAAATGCCATTCCTGTCCGTTATAATATAAATGTTTGATTCCCCCCCCCCATAAGTTGTGGCCATTTACTGCAAGTCATCAAAAACAGTCTGAGATCCCTACCCTCTGCTTTGGAACCAGAGAAACAGGACGCATCGAACTCATGACTCCAAGAGTCGAGGCAAGACAAAAAGAACATCTATTTGTTTGATTAAATAAATAAACATCGATATCAAAATAACCCACCCACTATACTTCCGGTTCCAGAGCTCAGGTGTATTTGTCTGAATGAGCTTAGGACACAATCCAAGATATATTTTTTATGTCTGTATGTTTATCACGAAGTAAACTTTCCATTAGAATGTATTTAATGTTGTTTTATTAGACGTGTAACTTCAAAGAACTCTGGCCTGTTATGCCGCAAGTCCTCTCGCAAGTGTTTAAATGCAATATCTCATTTTACGTTACTCTGCAGCACATACAGCGAAGTTAAAATATGCACAACTACGGACCTCTCTGTCACACTCGAGTGACTTTGTTTATGAAATACTTGGCACGGGGTTTCCCGGGCGACATACCAAGAATTATTTATGCACTCCTTGTAAAACTTTGAGTCATTTTTTTTTGTCTCGGAGTATTCTGCACAACTGAAAAGTTTCTTTTGTGCTCTGCACTAAGAATGATTAAAGTTTTAAACAGTCTACTGAGCTATTAAGAATCGCAAAGCATGCAAAGTTAATTATGATTTTGACAGTTATGATTTTCTCCAGTCCAACAGAATTTGGATCACAATTTAGAATTGTGTTTTTTATTAATGTTATGTAAATAAGTTACCTGTTCAATAAAGGGTAATTAATTTTATTTGATAAAACCTCGTCCTGATAATTTTGATGAACTTTCTCAAAATAGCCCCCGTTGGATCCAATTCACCTGTTGCAGCGTTTCTCTATTAGGCGTGTTGAGCCAATTACTGCCGTTTGTTTTCACCTACACAAAAATAAGTATTTTTATACATTTCAATATATTTTTACCACAGAAGGTAACCAAAATAAACAAAAATGTTTAAAATTATAAATATTCACCCAATATTAATTACATTTCTGTGAAACGTCAAGAAAATATGTTATGAATTTCGTATTTTCTTAAAAGGAAGCTATATTTTCTTTATATAAAATAAGTGACACAAGAGGAAAGCGTGTTATTGTATAAATAAATACTACTTCATATATAAATCATAAATAACTTAAAATATAAGTAGATACAAAGTGTTAGAGCGTTACCAATTAACATTTAGCATCATATAACACTTTCTAATGTCTTTAAATGTCATATCTAAACATCAACTAAATTCTTTCTATAAAGAAATCTTAAAAAATAAGGAAATTTTAGCAGAATCCATAAAATAAAATAGTTTCTCTTCCCTTTTTATAATAGCAGTCTTTTAGGTACGCTACAATAGTTATTGATATCATCACTAGATGGTGTATGTGTAGCTACTCCTCAAGCGCTTTCTGCAGCCTAATATCTTTTTCAAGAAATGCTGTTACAATTAACTGGCGTTATCAACTTATTCTGTTCATTTATTTTGATATATTTTTGCTGCTATTAAAATAAACTGATTAGCACTAGGTCATCTATAAAAAGTTTTGTTGATTAATAGAAATTATCAAGTTCGTGACGCATTTGTTTGTCATCACAGCTCTGCGTTGCTAGGATATTGTTCACTGTTTGTCATTTGTCCTTCGCTATTTAAAATACGTCTTGAAACTTGCAGCTTGGAAGAAAGCGATATTTTTGAGCTATAGAGTGTCTAGTGGGAAAAACGAACATTTTCGACATCTTCTTTTTGACTTTAATAGATTAGCAAAGGCAGCGGAGGCGGGCGGGAACATTCCTGCCTTCTACGGGGAGAAAACACGTCAAGAAAATGGTTCTGTACATTTTTAATTTGTTTTATTTACGGACGCTCTTTAACATCTCAGGTCATCAGCGTCCCATTCAATTCAGGACGTGAAACGGCCGACAAATTTTTCTCAGAGACCTCTCTTTCAGGTTTGAGGTTCTTTTACGTGCCGTAAATGTACGACATGGGACCGACGGCTTTACTTCCCTTCCGAAGGAAGCCATACTTAGGATTTTTACTCCCGAAAAAATCCGTCGATTCTGGGCAGGTTTGGACCCGCGATCTTGGGTTTAGGAGGCAAGTATGGTTACCACTACACCACCAGGACCGACTCTTTCAAAGAAGACCAACTTGACGAAGAAAATCCGGCTTTGATGAAGACCTTTTGGCCTCTATAATCAATAATTATCCAAGGCGGTCAACCACAAATGAGCAAATGTGATGAATTGTGACCAGTCAACCATCTTCTGACATTAACATTAATGGCTACCGCATGCTTTAAGTGCTAGAAGTAGAAGACTAGAAGGTGGCCATTTGCTCGTCATCAACGTCGACCATTCCTATCTAAGAGTATTATCGGTGCCACTTGTCAACATCAATCAAAGAAAGGAATAGATAAGTCCTAACAAAAAAGCAACAATTGTCCATCCACAGAATATGAGGCTATGCGTCTGGGGCGATAAAGAAGTCATCGTGAATTGCGTCCCAAAAATGTAACCATAACTGCAGAAATTTATTGTCAGCAACTCAGATGCCTTATGGGCGTAATTGAAGAAAAACAAACGAAAGGATACATCACATATTACAACAAGATAATGCACGCTCACATATGACGAAAGCAGCTATCCGGGAACTTGGTGATTCTACATCCCCCATATTCTCCCGATCCTACACACGCAGGCTTCTAACTTTTACGTTCTCTTTCCAAAAATCTTCGATAACGAAGAGGTTTTGAAGCTTGGTGATGATTTCTTCAGCAGCAAACCAGCAAATTTCTTCAGATGTGGCGTCAAGAAACTGCTCCAGTGTTTGCAGTCACACACAATGAAGGAGAACACATTACTGATAGCTACTTCATTTGAAGTAAAGACTTTTGTAAATAAAATAAAACAAAGTGCTCCGCATCAATCCAATAGTTTAGTAGTAAACATTTAACTGAATTTTCCTATTTCTAGTATTTTAGATACCGAGTCATATTGCAAAATTATGGGTGCTAAAACCTAAAGAAATGTTTTTGACACTTATAGCTTACTATATTTATATTTTTATATATACTTTCATATTTATCTGTTTATATTTTATTAAATGTCTTAAAAGCAACGTTACCTTTAAAAAGGAAATTAAATATGGTTTTATTTTTAAACCAATGCCCGTTTTTTTTTTAATCAACGGAAGTATAATATTTGTGAGGTTTTGGTCTGTTTGAACAAATCTTGCTCGGTGAGCGGTTTGAAACCTTGTGAATAAATTTTGAGTGAGGGAAAGTGCTATGGGTAAATATTCAGAAAAATCTGTCACAATCTGGTGCTTTTCCCACGGAGAGAAAGTGGAGGACATTGGGTTTTACTGGAAGATCTCTAAGGTAAATCTCTTCCGCCACTTCTGTGGAAAACCTGAACCTTAGCTTCTTTTATGATGGAGCCAGGGGTCAAGACCCCGAGAGTATGTATGTAATAAAGTGTATGCTTATATATTTCGTCGATGGTTAGGTTCGAATGTGATTCAGACGCTTTTTATAGATAAACATATAGAAGCCTTGAAACCTCTATATAAATATATCTTTTAAGCCTCAAGGTGCTAATAAAAATGCCAAAATTTTCGCATACTAATTATATGTGAAAACAAACACGTGTTTCGTCGTAATTGTACTGTACGTCATGTCAACTATCAGCTTAGAAGATGGACAAATAAGTGAATAATTGTTGAGAAGGAAAATTATAATAAAAACAAATAGTTATCGCTTCATCTTTCCGCCTTTTTGAAATAATACAAAAATATCGTTTGAATCAATGCGTTAACGACCTCGGCCACCTGTGGTGCTCGTTTTCTATTGAAGAGAGGCTAGTCCCGGGTACACGAACAACGTCCTTAACACGGGAGAGACAATTAGCATCATCGGGCAGCAATTTAAGGAATGGTTTAATAAACCCCACCGACAAAAAGTACAACGATTTCCTGGGAAAGAAAGTCGTTTATGACAAGAAGTGTGAAAGACGGATCGAGAAGTGGATTTTTTTTAATGTTGTTTAACTCCCGTTTTTACTACAGAAGCACCGCAGCGGTGGACACTGGTGATACATGAGATGAAATGATAAATTGAGAAAGGATTTATTTTTAAGTAAGGAAATGTTCCAGACGTAAGTTTAGGGCACCTCCCCGACATTTTTCATTTATGAGGACTGGGGAACACCTGGAAAAAACCTCAGTCAAGAAGGACAGTCCTGGTGGAATCCCAGACCTTATGATCACCAGTCCGCGCCTTAACGACCAGTGGCGGTCGGGAAGTGAGGACAGGTGCTGAAGTGTAGAGCTCCCCCGTAAAAATCCACTCACTGAGCATGACATTCCGTGATCGACTCTTTTTGATTACATGAAGAAGGACTTAAAAGCTGCGACCTTCACCAATGAGTTGTCTGACGCATGTCGGTCTCTTCTAGCAACATTCCTAGCCGACATGTTCCCAGAGGAGGAAAGAGACATGAGGTTTTTTGGTCCATGTAAAAACCTCAGTCATTTCTGAACTTGGGCAGATATGACATCGCAGCATCTCTCTGGACCATATTTTTGTGATGGTCTGTGAATGCTCACGAATGTTGACAATTGATTTACCCTCCAACTGGAAGACAAGAGGAGTAATGGAAGAACTGCAGATATAGCAAGACGGAGCTCCAATACACCTCAGTGTTACATTTCTTGATTTGCTAAACGATAAATTCCCCGAACGTCGTCTCCTAGTCCTAAACTGACGACGCTGTGGGATATTTTCCAGATCAAGATTGCCGCCTTTCACTGAAATTGAACGGGATGCCGGTACGATCACACCTGCAGTTTTGGGAAAGAAATGCCACTAACAACTTGGAGGCGCATAGGATATGTCCAACATAAAGGAACACATACGGATTCCATGTGCAACTTGCTGTTAAGTTCACTACTAAATTACTAGCGTATAGATGTATTCGGTCTTCCCGGACACACTGTATATCACAGTTTTGCTTTAGCAAAACTAAACCACTGCCATCTACCGCAGTCACAAACAAACTAAACCATAATCGAAACACGCAAATTAATCCAACTTAAATTTGGCAATTGTAATGCGCCACTGAAGTACTCTGTAGATGAGGAACGCTAACAAAACTGGAGTGTCACGGCTGCCAACCACAACAGCAGAATTCGATACGGCCCACTTGAGCCCTATGCAAGCACTTTCCTCTCTTCAGAGCAGTTCGTTCCTTAGATGGCTAATGGAGCGCGGGCGATATTGTGACATCACGCGTAAATAAAGCGGAACCACCATCGTCACGTTTTTGTTTCTTTCTGAGTATTTGTGTTTTACTTTCCACGGTATTCACTTTTAAAATACACCGACGCCTTTTCTTTCTCTTTCCTGAATTCAGTTACGCCTTTTATTTATGACCCATTGCTTACTTCTGTTTTATTTCAGTTCCTGTTTTTTATGTTTTCTGTTAGACTGTATTTCATGTTGGAGGGAAAATGAAATGGTCAACATTCCTAAACGTAAAATAAATTTATCAAAGTTCTTACCAGGAGAGATCTATAAGCTCTGAAGCCTAGCACGGAAACAATGAGAGACATTAGAAACGCTAATTTATTATTCAACATTAATACACTCACTCAGTTCATGTAACATTCTCGAGCTCAACCTGCTCCCTACACACCTGATGCTATTTTGGGACAGAATGATTGCTCACGGAGCCCAATACGGTGAATATAGCGAATGATGTCCAGCTGTCGAGTAGTTTCTCATCGTTGATAAGGAGCTGCAGAACTCTGCGCGCGCACATTTTCATAGTTTCTCTCAAAAAGAGTGAGGTGTTGTGCGTTGATTGTAACAAACCGAAAAGTTTCAGAGGTGGAGGTTGATTATTTCGGGTGCACCCCCGCTTCATCCATTACCAGAAATTCACTTCAAATTACTGCGCAGTCTTCTAACAATGTAGCACTAGCTCCCGTTTTCTGCATTGAGAGCTTTCGTGAACCATCAGGATGAAACCTTCCGCATGTCCAAAATATCCGTAACCCACCCATGAGAAACGGCAAATGTGCTGCAAGATAGTTCAGGGATACTTCATGAACATGCCATCCAAAGGTTCTGATCTGCCTCCCTCTTCTCAGGACATCTTGGACACCCAGTTTTGTCGCCGTTGTACGATGACTGGTCAATAATAATTGAGCATCATTTTTTACGAACGGAGTGCACTAAGCAGGTTCAAGACTGGTATGGTTTTTTCAGAAGTAGTTGCTGTTGAGTTGTCTGTATTTAGCCCAACGTGTCTCCAAATACTGGGAGACATCTGTAAATCATCAACTTCATAATCGCCTCAATTCAGCTAAAATACAAGTAAATACTACAGAAGTAATATGCGAAGATAATTCAACTTTAAAGGGACTGTTGTTCTCTGGGATAGGAAAGAGCGGCAAAATGGTAGTTAGATGGGGATGTTTGGAGGAGAGCGATTCAGCAGGTGCTTTTGCATTTTTCGTTCCATCGCCACTAGCGCTATGTCTGAGCAAGAGATTGCGATCGACCGAGATGGTGACCAGGCTTGATCAGTTACCTTTCACGAACCCAAGTGTTTGACTAGCACAAGAGGTTCCTCAGGGGTTGTGATGCAGTTGAAAATAAAGCCACGGACGAGCGTCACTCAGGACAACAGTCAGGCTGTTTGTGACCTTGTGGAAGGTGACGGACGACTAAGGGTGCTTCAGAAAGGCATAGGTTGTGAATGTGCATGTGCCGTTCTTACTGAACTAGGATTTCGGAAAGTGTTGGCGAGGTAAGTCCCACGTCTTCTCACTAATGAGCAGAACAAAAGGTTCAAAAGAACATCAATCAGAGACTTCTGGGTCGGTTTGAGAAAGACAGTTGGTTTTTTGACCCAAGTTGTGACCTGTGATAAGACGTGGGCACGCCATTTGCCTCCCGAAAACAAGAAAACGCCTATGGATTGGATGAGCGAAGGGGAGGATGCTCCAGTCAAGGCCAAAACTCGCTTGTCAGTCATAGAAGTTGTTGAGACATGTTTTGCGACTCCAAGGGCGCGTTGTTCATCGATTTCCTTCAGGAACAAAGGACTGTGAATGCACCGTATTAATGCAAACACGACACGAGAGCCGCCTGTCGCTACAAAAGACACCCGCACCCCATTGTGATGTCCTTCTACTGTATGACAATGCGAAGCCACAAACAGAAGACATAAGCCGCGATAGGTTAGGGAAAATTCACTGGACACCCCTGGGACACCCTGCGTACAGTTTTGATTCATTATCAACCTTGTGATTACCACATGTTCGGACCTCTGAAGCAGCTATTGGAACGGAATAGATTCAGCGACGGCCCTGGTGAAACAACTCATCCGAATAGAAAATATGCATTTCTGTTAAAGGAAACTATAAAGAAAAGTAACATAATTTGTTTTGTAATTGTATGGGGTAAGAATAAATTAATTTTTAAAACATTTGATTAATACATGAATGACTGTCATGCATATTTATATATTAATTTTTTGAATAAGCCTTTACCCGAAGTTATATTAGACGATTGAATTGGAGGGGCATGCATGAATACGTAAGAAATTTCAATGCTCTCTCGAACAATCAATAATAATAATACTTTCAGAATATCTATGTAAGTTGTAGAAGAATTTATACATTAACAATTTTTTTATTTTTCTAACATATTATATCTTCCAAAATATATGTCATATACTTTGACTGGATGCTTCACACCATAAATATTTTAATTAAAACTTTCCATAGAATGAACACTTTTTAACTCATTTGTCACATTAAAATAAGACAAATATTTCATATTCGATATAATATACAGAGGTTTCCAAAATGTATACACACTTCAAGGGGGAAAAAAACTGTGTTAACATAACAAAACTGAATTCACACAAACTAAAATGATGAACACTAATCATTTCAAACGTTTACAGTTACAACAGTTGCTCAAAATGCCTATCATCGGCACATTGGATATTGGATAGTTGTATAATTGAATATAATGCTAATAAAAATAAAGTTTTATTGAGAAATTTTTAGAAATCGCTCAAGTATTTCGGCGTGCAATAAAAATACTCTAATGAGATAAATTAATGTAACTACGTCAGCGGTAAATTTATGTTTGGCCATTCAAAAGAGGAATGGCCGTAAAAGAAGATGGGACTATTTGTATTTTAAAGATTCAGACTTACGACGCGTGTTCTCGATGTTTCCCACAAATAAATCACCCTGCGTTGTTAATTTCGATTTCCCAGAATGAACAAACTCGATGCAAGAGACTCTGCTATGAGTGAATTTTCATTTGCTGGGAGAACGTCCCGGATTTATTACGTCCTTTTAATCATGGACCACATCATTATTCACCGACTCTTTGACGATTATTCATTTAGTTGGTTTCAGATATCATGGAGTTCTCTCAGAGCACGTTTGAAAAAGATACTCCCAAAAAATGAAACACAGTTGAGGGGAAGAACGTTTGGTTTAATATTACTCAATTACACGACCGCTTTGCTTGAAACAAAATAATTAAACTAAACCGAGAGTGCTCTGTATATCGTTAAAATAGAAAACACAATCCGCGTCTCCAACGGCCAAATCGACTGAATTTTGGAAGTCAAAAAATATGTCAATTTAGGTTTTAAAATGCAAGTTTGAAGCCAATGTTGATTACATTTTAGGGTTCAGTTCAACTCCTGAAATTATTAGTGGCACCCCTACCATACAATACTCAAGTTTAAAGAGCATTCACTTGCCACAGCTTTTGTTCACTATCGCTGAGCGATTATTGTTATTGTTGTTTGATTTTGGACAGAATAAAATCACAAAAACTATTGAACAATAGTTGTGATTTGGTAATAAATTGTTTCGAAATAGTACATACACTACAAGAAAGAATTCAATTAAAGCAGATCATTCACGAATTCCAAAACACTCTGCATTTTTTATGAATGAATTAATGATTGGGTGTATTTATTCAAATTATCATGCATAATATTAATTTTGCACCATTTGCACCGGTCCATCTTTCATAATAAACACAATGTGCATTAATTAAATAAATAAGTGAACAAATCATACCTCTTGTTGCTTAACGTAATAATAATAATAATAATAATAATAATAATAATAATAACAATCTCAATATTAGCTTAATGTAAACACATGGAACATAGAGCCCGCCCTCCTTTCAATAGAATAAGAAGTACAATATCATCTACATATATATATATATATATATATATATATATATATATATATATATAATTTAGTTTACCTCCCCTTCCCTCTCCTATCCTCCCGGTTTTCAGTCTTTTCAGACCAGAGCTCTCATCTTCGACATGAAATTGCCTACCAGCTCCTCATCCTTGCCTGTCAGCAGAGCCCAGCATGTCTCTTGCCCTCTGTTAGAGTCAGTAAAGGTAGGCGAATACACCTTTTCCTTAACACCTCAGTGCTGGCTCCAAGCCTAAACCACGCGAGTCCCTGTTTAATGAGTCAGGCCGTTGTTTTGGTGTACTACTCTATCCCCCACCCAGATTTTAACCCCGTTTGTACTTCTAGCGAGATCTTCTCCCCTCATTGTGAGACTGTATGCTGCCTGTCTATATCCTTCAGGCTGTTCCTGGCCTTCCTCCAAACAGTTTTCCTGTTACCTTGGCCTGTTATCCAAATACTTTCCACCCTGATGATTTCTGACCTCTTTCTCACTTTGAAGACCCATTTCTTTTTCCCCTTCAACCTGAGCTGCTCCTTGAGACAGATTGTTCTAATTTACAATTCTGTTTACACCCGGTGGTACTAGAGAAATAGTGAGATTACAATTTTTGCACTTTATAGGTACTTACATGCCCATATAATGAAATATATTTAATCTAATTATGTATATTTAAACATAATTTAAAACATTTCAACCTAAATGAGTGGATGTCTAATTTAAAGACATATTTAACACAATTGAATATATATCAATGTAATAAAATACATTTCAATATAATTAAATACGTTCAACGTAATTAAAACATGGTAGCCTACCTAAATACATATCTACATAATATATATGCGTAATTAAATACATGTCAACCTAATTAAGTACATGTTAACATAGTATAACTTTTTTTAATTATTTTAATACATTTCAACATAATAAAATTCATTTTCAAGTAATTAAAACCAATCAACCTTCTTAAATACATAGCTACGTGATTTCAACCTAATTAATCATATGTAAACATAGTTTTATGTATTTTAATTATTTATACATTTCAATCTAATTAAACACAAGTCAACCTAGCTGGGTACGTGTGAACCTAATTAAACACATATCAAATGAAAAATGTCAACCTAATTAAATACATGCTAGCACAGTTTAATGTATTTTAATTATTTAATACATTTTACTAGATAAATACAAGTCAATTTAGTTATGTACATGATAACCTATTTAAATACATGTCAAAATAATAAATACATTTCAGACCAATAAAATTATTTAAATGTAATAAAGTACAATCAATCAAGACAACTAATTGACTTATTTATTTATTCAGTAAAGTTCAAATGACTATAATAACAAAATTTAAAGGACTTAGACGAATTCTAAAATGGCTATTAGGAAATTACCAAAAAATAAATCTCTCCATAAGCGCTATCCCGGAGATTAGAAATTGTTGTTTCGTATTGACATACAAATAAAACTGCATAAAGTACTAATTGTCAATTGGGGTATGCCTGTCTTCTTTAAAAATTTAACGAAAAAGGTATTACAATCAAAATTTTCATTTATGCTCTTATCCAATTTCGTGAAATCAGCTATTTCATTTATGGACAACTTTTCTGGAATAAATTATGCTATGCAACGATAAAGTCAGGCTTGGAAATTTTTAATCTACCGTTGAATAACAATTATTCAATTTCAAATTTATTTATTCATTTATTTACCCCGAAAAGAGTTAAGGCCTTGGGGCGTTCTCTTCCACTCTACCAGCGTAAAATCATAGTAAAATATACATAGTTATATAAATTACAGAAAAAAGACAAATTAAACATATATACTGCAGGTAGATATTACATATTTTAATACAGGTAAAAAGTCGATACCGGTGGTCTTGCACTTCAATAATTTTTTCTGGAGTACAAAAGGTAGGAAGGTTGAGAAGAAGAAGAAGAAGAAGAAGAAGAAGAAGAAGAAGAAGAAGAAGAAGAAGCGAGAGAGCAGCTAATTTCTAGAGTTGAGGAGATGACGTTTAAATTGCTTTATTGTCCGACAATCTCTGACTTCAGGAGGAAGTAATTATATTAAATAATCAATAAATTATTATTATTATTATTATTATTATTATTATTATTATTATTATTTTGGGTCAAGGTATTCAACATTCAAAGCTGAGAAATAAAGTAAAGTACTGCATCTCCGTGAAAGTTCAGAACAGCCAACTTTGTTGTACAGTTTCGCTGTTGGTTGTAAGACTTTTGTCCCCTAATAGGAGATGACAGAGGGGGGACAGTTTTTTGTGTCAGTTGGAGAGATCAACCTTTCTGAAGTCCTTTTTAGTTTCTGTATTTGGAACTATTCGATCATAGCAAAAAGTTTTAATGGAAAAAGTTGTTATCCGTTCCGGAATATGGAGCAAAACAAGAGAGTAACGCGGAAAGGCGTTTTCTATGCTGGCCATAAATATCATCGTCATTACGTCATCAGTCACGTGATTCAGGCAGTGATATATGTATATTCCTACTCTTTTTTTTTTTGTTCCTTGTTCTGTTATATGAAATATATTGTTAGCTTCCACGCATCGTGCATTTTAGATATATATGCACCCCCCCCCCTTTTATATGTACTGGCAACATTTTAATGGAATTTTCTCGATGCTGAAACCTGAAAAAGTTTTCCAATGCATTAAATTTCTCTTGTGGCAGTGTCTTGCTTATTTTCATATAAACTTCCAGCGCCATCTGTGGGCAGTTTAACGTACTGATTTCAATCCTCTACAAGCACATTTAGCAAGAGTTTCTTGTGTTGCCATCAGCTGACAAGTTAAGTTCCTTCAGTCATAATAGGTTTACTTTAATATTAACAGTTATCAAGAATTGCTCTGTTATATAGTTCTTCATTTAATAATTATCTTCTGCAAGTTCTATTCAGTAACTCCACTTTATGTGTGACAAAAGGCTGATGGTCATATATAACTTCCGAATTTTTGCAAGAAAATGAACATCGTAGGTAATGTGAAAGGTAACAGAAAGAAGTAAAGCCACATGAATTGAATAAAATATATATCTTTTTAGTACCAAACTGGGATAGTTTATGTTACGAAAATGTATTTACGGCTACCTGGATGTATGACTCTATGGCAATAGGGAAAAGGTAGCCTTTTGTCATCGTTGGTGTTTCTTCTGCTGGTAATGGTTAGAGCGATGGGTCTCTCTACTTTATGAAAGCTAAGTGCACGCAGGGGACCGAACAATACATATATTTGTATCTTAGTTGCTGAAGATGCTTCAAAATTCGTTGAAGGTAGAAGGGGGAACAGGGGTTGGCGATAAAATCGTTACATCGTATGATTGGGAACTCTCCAATAAGGCGTCCAAAAGGCGATGAATTTGAAATAAGCGCGTTTGGGGATTCAAAAGCTCACCAATAATATTTAAACATTTCAAAAGCTCAGAAAGCCATAGGCGCTGTAGTGCTGTAGACCCCACGTGGCGACGTTTGGCTTTAATATATAAGGAGAAATAAATCTTGCAAAGCACGATTTTACCGGGTCGTTTTTACCAGATAGCAACGGCAGTTCAGATTAGGAAGTTAAGGCAAGTACAGATCGCTTTACCAGGGACAGTAGACGAGAGGCACACAGATGCAGCATATGTAGCACGCATCATCAACGAACAGGTGGCGGATAATCAGTGTAGTGTGATTAAACATTTCAATGCTTTTAAAATGAAGCAAGGTCGTGTGATTTAAACCTCCCCTCTCCACCTTTCTCCTCCGGTGACCAATAAAACCACAACAAGCGACTTCGTGCCCCTGAACGACCTGGGGTATGAAGTGGTGCCCTGTGTCCAACGGTTACATCAACACCCGCATATAAGAACTGCTTCAAATGTTAACTGCCCACTCTACTTCACAATTACTGTTGTTACTATTCTAAATTAGATAAATGCTTTCAAATGATTCTGAGACGAAAAGTGCCGTAATGCAATGATATAGATTCCCGTCAACACTGACCTCGGCTTGCCTCTACTATATTGATGGACAAAACCACTTTGCATAAGAGATTATATTACCCTTGAAATCCTGACAACAAATCCACAATCTGAGTTTGGTAACCTGGTCAACCCGGTCAAAAAAGTTGAAATTTTTTTTTTTTTTTTTGTTACTGCCAGCTACAAATGAAAACTGACGCTGTTTGCTGCGCCTTGCATTATTGGAACAGCGTACACTTTGACGGTTGTAACTTTCTTCAGTAACAAGAAGATCCGTTGGCTGATGCAGCCGTTTGCATCTCTCACTCTCTCTCTCTCTCTCTCTCTCTCTCTCTCTCTCTGCACTTCAATTCTGCAGTTAAAACGTCCAGTAATGCGACATAATGCCCTCAGTCCAAGGTCTTGTCTCCGCATCTTCAGGAATTATCACTGGGATTTCGTCAAACACGGGCAAGGTAATCCTGGCAAACGCGTTAAGTTTTCTGTGTTGCTCAAGTGGTGCCGAGTGCTAGAAAATTGTTAATTTTACTGAATTTTATATAGGCAGTTAATGTGGTGACCGGCGCTCAAGCTTCTTTGTCGCCGGAACTGGTACTTGGTACTTAGGCCGCTCTTCCGCTGATCTGGCAATGGCAGCTACACGTATCTGGAGGCCTGGAAAATTCTGAGACTACTGCCTTTTAAACACAATTCCTTTCATAAACAATATAAAATGACGCTATCCATGAGCAAAGGCGCGAAATACTCCCGGCAATTTTGTGTTAACGTGTCTCATAGGTGAGTGCTTACCTTACTGAATTTCACTTTTATTCGCTTGAAAATTTTGTTCAAGCCAAATGCCTCGCTATTCGTCAGTAAGATGAATTTAAACAGATTTCATACGTTATTGTCAACGACACCTGCAACTTGTTACAAACTTCTGCCCTGAGGCGGGGCATTTTCAACCCTAACCACATACCATAAGGGATTACCTTGCATTGTCTGCCTTTTGCCAAGTTTTTCTGTGTTCGGAGAAAGACGAGAGCTTTTCTTTATCATGTTCTATTTCTACACGTTATTTCTTAAATATTACCAAAAGTTACACTTCATGAACGCATTTAAACACTACACAATATTAATTGTCATTAAAGTTCCTCCACTGAAAGAAAATGCACAACATACCTACACATAATTACTGAGTTGCTGATTCTAAAATTACAAATGTTTATAACTTCAATTATCTACTCTGTAATTAACGGGGAGCAGGATACAGCTTCACATATTACTTAAATAATTAAATCTGATATCTAGTGTGTTAAATAAAACTATCTGATGTTGAGCCAAAAGGGAAAGAATTTTAATTTTAATTATGCTTGGCTATGGACACATACAACGAATTTATGTAATGATATTCATCCGGATCGCAATCCAATTCCACATACAACAGTGACAAGGATCGTAAAGAAATTTACCCAAATTGGAAGCGTAAAACAACAAACGGGAAAAATTCATTGGGTGTTCTCCGTGTGCAAGAAAATCCAAAAGTTTATACTACAAATTTGTATAAGCCAAAGTTTCGTGATGAAAATCGTTAAAAGTTCCAAAAAACATCCATGTAAAATTCAGTTATTTCAGGAACTTTCAAAGAACGATCTGATATCAGAATGCAGTTTTGTGACTTAATGACGGAACGTGTTAACAGCGATCCAGTTTTTCTTAGACATATTGTATTCTCAGATGAAGCCCCACGTCTTCTTTAGAGAAACAATACAGGCTAACAGCTATTTGTAATTGCTTCGAAATCACGTAGTGCGGACCTATCGCAAATTTCAGTCAGTAGAATGACATCTACTTCCAACAAGATGGAACTCCAGGTCACTATGGGCAGAACGTTCGCCAGCACTTAGACCACGTTTTACCACAACGATGTAGAGGTCGTATTGGCCATAAAGATTGCCAGATTTGTCGCATTTAGAATTCTTTTGTAGGGCCATTTGAAGTCATAGTATATCGAGAAAGATCCCACAACTTAAAAGATCTGAAACACATTCATAAAGCTATTAAGTTCATTCCTAAAAGATTTCTATAATCGACTGGTGCATAGCCAGCCAGTTTGAACATAGAATTTAGTCGTTGTTTTGTTTTTTGTTAAGGAAGGAACATTTTATTATTCGTTATACTTTTTTGTTTTCTTGATTTAGCAACAATAATTTGTACAGAAATATCTATTCGAAAATATTTTAGTGAACATTAGTTTACAATGTAACAATATATTGTATGTTTCATTTGAGAGAGTTTGAATTACTTCAGCGATTTTAGATTTCTCAGCAAAAGGTTAACCCGAGTTTCATTTCATTTCGATCGTGTAAGAATTTTAAATACAGCATATGCAAATGGATCTAACTATTTGTACCTACTCCTTCTATTGTACACTACCGTCAATACTTTCCTATTACAAAAAGATTAGTTAAATATTTTTTTTAAGTTCATACACGCTTTAATATTTGCATGTTCTTATTTTCAGTTAAAGTTAAATAAACTACATACTGTAGAAGAAAAGCAGGGAATTCAAATATGGTTCAATTAAATCGCTTTGCAATTTTTTGTTTTGCCCTTACAGTTATCCAAATGGAATTTCCTGCAATATAGCAGAATGAAATAAAAAAACAACTAGCTCTATAGCTGATAGCGCTTTATGGAATTCAATCAAATAACATGAAAATTTCGATGAAGTAACGAAGATAATGCACAGCTGGAAGGGAAAGTAAAACAAATAAATTCTTGGTTATAATTTCACGTATATTGAACTTAGGGCAAAATGTATAATAGCGGCTAGGGAAGGAAATGTTTCTACAAAATATTTTCAAGGAATGAGGGAATCAAAATAATGCATCAGAGAACTCAAGAAATTCGGACCTATCTACATGTTCTTATGAAATACTATAAAAAAGATTTATATTTCAAAACTTCTTATTTACACATCTATTATTTATTTCATTTAAATATAAAACACGCCAATTTAGATACTAAGTGGCATTAAATAGATAAGAAACGTAGAAGACCTGTTTTTACGATGCTGAGGTTAACATTAAAAATTCAGAATACTGCAGTAGGGTGTGGTATCACGCTTATGAATAACTTACATGTAGCAACTACAAAATAATTTTAGCTCATAAGAAACATGAAACAGCAAGGAGCAACGAGTAATTATCTGATTTTGGGTTGGTGAGAGTGAGAAACCAACGAGGGTATGTCCATAAGATTCCGGCCTAAATATCTTCTAGATATGATAAAGACAAAAACCATATTTCACTTTTCAATATAGTTACCCTTTATTGCAATACACTTCTCACTTGAATTAACATTTCAACCCCCCCCCCCCCAAATAGTTAGAAGTATTGTCTGCAAAGTGGGCATAAACAGCAACCATCACTTCTTCGTCATACTTAAATTTCCATCCTCGAAGATCCTTTTTGAATTTTGAGACGAGGAAATAGTCACTGGGAACTAGATATGGGCTGTATTGTGGATAGTCGATTTTCTTGAAGCCACATTTCTTCACAGCTTCCTTTGCAACAAGAGCTGTGTGTACAGGCGCGTTGTCGTGAAGAAGGTGCACACCACCACTCAGTTTTCCTCGCCTTCTCTCTTTGATGGAAGGACATATCTGTGCAGTACGCCAGCATAGTACTCCCCATTTACTGTGATGTTCCTCTCCTTGAAGTCAATGAAGAGCATTCCTTCACAGTCCCAAAAGATTGTGGCCATGATTTTCTTGGTTGATTGAGTGATCTTGGCCTTTAGAGGCGGTGCTTCGCCACATTTCGTCACCCTATTGATTCCCTTTTGGACAAGGGATCACAGTAGGAGACCATAGTTTCATCTCCTGTAACAATGGTTTGCATAACTTCTCTCTCGTTGCCACGGCAGAGCTTCAAAAATGCCCGACAATAAATGACTCGTTGCTGCTTTTGGACTGAGAAAAGAAGTCTAGGCACCCATCTTGCACTAACCTTATTCATGTTTAAGTGTTCATGAATAATTTGAAGAACTGTTGTGTCCAACCTTGCTTCTATCTCTGTAACTTTGAGCCGCCGGTCTTCCATAATTTCTATTTCCACAAGACCGATGTTTTCAGGAGTGAGCACCTCCAAGGGCCGACGTGCATGCTCTTCGTTTTCAATGCTTTCTCGACTCATTTGAAAAAGTTTGGCCCATTCTTTTGCGGTAGAATATGAGGGGAGATGCTTCCCTATATACGCCGTCCAATCACTGTTTAATTTTATTTAGAGTAAGTCCTTCTTTTGTGAAGAACTTAATAACAGTTCGAATTTCATTATGAACATGTCACAATCTTCTACACACAGCCTTCTTTATGCAACTATATCTGAACATATGAACACAGCGGAGCGAAGTTACAACTATAATTATTTACTTAAAACATAAGATTTGGCACCGGATAAGGGTTTTGTGAAGGCAATAATCCTTATTGGAGAGGCCGGAAACTTATGGATCTACCCTTGTCCATGGAAGAAAGAAGGGACGATATGGTATGGAGATTCCTGTGTGTCACTTCAGCAGGTCACAGAAGTTTAAAAGTGGAGTGTGATGCAGCTCGCATTACGTCACATACTATCGCTGTAGTAGTACAAGTGATACGAGATAAGGTAGAACTGAATGCTTTCCCCGCGGTGCGGGATTTTTCCTATGAGTGATTCTTTACTCTTTTTCCGCGTCGTTGAAAGGGTAACAAGCCTGCTTGCTTACTTGTTAACCTTGCTAACTGCAATGTGCAAAACATATGTGTTAACTCAGTGGTGAAAGAAGCATAGCATCCATTTATTTTAGCATACAGTTGATTCTTTTACTTATGTGAATACTATACTTATCTTTTTTCAGAGCATTAACCGACAGAGAGCGTGATCATGCAATTTTTCTACAGAACTCTGCCACTGCTCATACTGCGAATAATTCCATGAGAGCAATTAAAATGTGTTTCCACGTGACAGAGTTATTGGTAGGGATTTGTGTTCCCCTCTGCCCCCCGGATTTAACGGCCTGCAATTATTATCTCTGGGGTAAATTAAAAAAACGCCCTATACAAGACGAACCCGCACACTATACCAGAACTCAAAGATAACATTCGTCAGAAAATTGTCTGAATTTCTCAAAATGAACTACAGCGAGTGACGAATAATTTCCTAAAGAGATGCCAAAAATGTATGGAGAATGGAGGTGGGCAGTTTCAACACCTCATTTGATAATTTGATAAATAATGAGCCTCTTAAAGTGTTGTATGTTTTTATTATTTTACCCTCCTGATAATCACCGAGAGCTGGCTTGCTGGTTAATGCGTTAAAGAACATAAAGCGAAACACTCCGGGTGAAAACAAAATTGATCGCACGTTATTAGAAACAGCTGGCAGCTCTGAAAAAGACTGAACGCAAGAAAGGGATGTTTAGTCCGCCCTACTGGGGCATAACGGAATACATAGAAGCGATGTCGCATTTTGCATAAAATAAGGGAATTTAAATAAACAGAAGAGTACCATAGATACGAGGGTAGGTCCATAAGTTTCCGGTCTTGCCGATAAGGATTATCGCCTTCATAAAACTTTATCTGATGTTATACCTTATCTGTTAAGTAAATAATTGCAGCTGTAACTTTCGCGCAGCTGGTTTCAGTTGTTCAGATGTAGTTGCATAATGAAGGCTATGTGTAGAAGATTGTGACATGTTCAAAATGAAGCTTTGAGCTGTTAGTTCTTCATAAAAGAACTTACTCCAAATGAAATTAATATCAATTGGACGGTGTATATTGGGAAGCATACCCTTCATATTCTACCATAAAACAATGGGCCAAGCTTTTCCGAATGGATGGAGAAAGCATTGAAAAAGAAGAGCGTACAGGTCGGCCCTTGGAGGTACTCACTGCTGAAAAGGAGAAATTATGGAAGACCGGCGGATCAAAGTTACAGAAATAGCAGCAAGGTTGGGTCTTTCTAAAACACCAGTCTTTCGAATTATTCATGTACATTTAAACATGAATAAGGTTAGTGCAAGATGGGTGTCTAGACTTCTTTCCTCAGTCCAAAAGCAGCAACGAGTCATCTGTTGTCAGGCATTTTTTGGAGCTCTGCCGTGGCAATGAGAGAGAAGTTCTGCAAACCATTGTTACAGGAGATGATATGATCCCGTGTACAAAAGAGAATTAACGGATGGCGCAAACCTGGCGAAGCACCATCTCTAAAATCCAAGGTCACTCAATCAACCAAGAAGATCATGAGCACAATCTTATGGGACTGTGAAGTAATGCGCTTCATTGACTCCAATTAGAGGAACACCGCAGTACTTGGGGAGTACTCAAAGAGAAAAGGCGAGGAAAGCTAAGCGGTGGTGTGGACTTTCTTCACCACAACACGTCTGTGCACACAGCTCTTGCTGCAAAGGAGGCTGTGAAGAAAAGTGGCTTCAAGGAGATCAACTATCCACCCTACAGCCCAGATCTAGCTCCCAGTGACTATTTCCTCTTCTTAAAAATCAAGAAGAACCTTGGGGGAAGGAAACTTAAGTGTGACGAAGAAGTGATGGATGTTGTTTATGCCCATTTTGCAGACAAGACGTCTGACTATTTTGGGAGGGGGGTTTGAAATGTTAATTCAAAGATTTGTAAAGTATATTGCAATAAAGGGTAACTATATTGAAAAGTGAAATACAACCTTTGTCTTTATCATACCTATAAAAATATTAGGCCGGAATTTTATGGACATACCCTCGTATAGCGAGAATCGAAAATAATATAAAAAAAAACAAAAACAAAGGGGAATTAAGGAAGTAGTAATATGAAATTTAATAAATATTGGCCATAATCTTTCCCGTCAATACCTAAATTGTATTTTGTTCAAATTAATGTCAAATAAATAGTAATTTATTTTGGAATGTTTTGAAATAAAGGTCTTTTTGTATTAAACATATCTCACTATAAATGAGTAACTTCCGTTATAAAGCGTTTACTTAATATTTTATCATTATTAATACTTTGTTATATCCATTTCTTGATTATTTCCGACTCTTGATCCAATTTCCATGTTTTATACCATGCAAATGACTTTATCCGTTTCTAAGCCCTGTGTGGGGTTTCAGGTTTATGCGTGTTGGGGTCTGCTTGAGTGATTAACTATATCCGAGCGAGTGGAGCAAAGATTTCCGGCTTGACATCTGTAGGGTTTAGTGACGTTATGAGTCTAATATGGTGAAATATTCTGCTGAAATGAGCATGGTGGAGTCATCGAAATGCTTATAACACAAGAAACAGACAGACAGACCGAGTCTCAGCAACGGGGTTTACAAACTAACGGTGCAAATCACTAACATTTTATAAAAATTTACCTTGCAGGTCATGAGTGGTCCTGCAGCTGCCAAACCCTTGTGTGGCGCATGCCGGTCTAGATCACCACAGAGATAAGATATTTTTTCACATTTTTATGCCTCTCTGTGAGAAGTGCAACATTCTTGATATGACGTGATAACGAATATTATTATGAACTAAAAAGAATATTGTATAAAAATAATTTAATTCATGAACATTTTTTATCGATTTTGTTACCATTTCTCTAATCAGAGGATGTTACAGTTGAAGCCAAAATTATCATAATATTAATAAGGCTAAAAAAGTATAGAAGTGGAGTTTGTATTACATTTCATCATGTGACCAGACTAAAATTCCAAACGAAAATTTTTATTATAAAAAATTATTATTATTCTAAATTCTGTTACTGAAACTAACGCATCTAATATTTTGATTCATTAGGTACCAGATGATTAATGAAGACTGCTGAGGTCGTGTTTTCATATCCTGACACAGCTCCATGCCTCAGGTATATTAGGCAGAGCTCGCATCTCTTCTTTCCGGTAAAGAGCTAATGAGATCGTGTTGCGGCGGTTTTTTGGGAATTTGATACCCCACCTTGGTGTTTTCGCTGCTGGTTAAGTTTGGGGAAACAATTTCACCACAAGCAAACTGTTGCAATGAGCGTTTGAGAGCATCTGGGTTTTATATACAGAGTTTTAAAACTAAATTACTTTTAAATGCTTTAATCAAGCTTCATGGATAAATTATTATTGTTTAAAATGTGCCTCGTTTCGTTTAATTATAGGTTTTCTTTTTGGTTCGCAAATATTTGAGTACAAAATAGTCCTAATTAATTCACTGCGTTACCTTGTGTGCTGAAAAAAATAGTTAAGTTGTGTGCGAAGGCTGCAAGGCGAATTATAGGACCCAAAGTTTTTTTTTTTTTCAGTTTGGAGTAAATTCACCTATACATTACATGCGTATAATTGTATGGTTCCTTTTTTTAAAATAAGTATCCTATAACATGAATATTTTCAACAAGATTCTGCCAGAAGCCACAAAACTTATATTTCTTTTACGGCTATTAGGTTTTTTTTAATAATTGAATCATTTATAAAAGAATATTGCCCGCATGATGATACCATGTGCTTATCTCAGAAGACAAGAATTTTCGTGTATGTGTAAGATATATCAGAAATATTAACTAACATAAATTTGAATGTCTGCTACAACATTTTTATATCATAGAAATAAGACTAAAAGATGATTTTATTAATCAAAACTGTACGATCGTTTAATATGTATGCACGTCGCTGGCAGATAGCTTACTGGGACACCATTTTCATTATTGAGAAAGATTTTAAGTATGTTTTGATTAAAACAAAAAAGGCCTTGGTCTTAGATAATTTATTTAAATAGTATTTACTGGAGAAATTCTAATTAAATATCGTGCAGGGATAAACTTCTTTGTAAAGAATGGTTTAACGCCAAAGGAACTTTTCTTCATTTCCTACAGTTTAAAAATATACTGCATAATTTAAACATAGCCATATCATCCTTGAAGATACGTTAAGGGGGTCCAAAAATTTCAAAATTCATTAAACACTATTAAAAAAGTTAAGTAAAATATATTTAATTAGCTTTAAAATTCATGTATACATAAACAGATTGAGATATATTTAATCACATTTAAATATGTTCAAATGGGTTGCAAGTTACTTAATTAATTTTGAAATGCAATCTATTATATTAACATGTATTTAATTACGCTAACATTTTTCATTTGGTTGACATATATACATATAATTAGCTTGACGTATGTAATTATTTTGACCTGTATTTAATTAGATTGAAATGTAAATAAATTGTTTAAAATATACTACATTACATTGAAATGTATTAAATTACATTAATATGCACTTAATTGCGCTGACATATTTAATTAGATAGACGTTTATTTAATTAGGTTGCAATGTATTTAATTATGTTGACATGAATTTATTTAACTTGAAATATTTTAACTCTATTGAAATGTATTTAATAAGGCGGCATTTATTCAATTACATTGACATTTATTAAACTAGGTTAAAATACTTTTAGTTAAGAAAAAATTTATTTTATCAGGTTGACATGTATTTTATGCTTTTATGGTGACATGTACATAATTAAGCTGGAATGTATTTGATTAGATTGACATTTATTAAACTGTGTTGAAATGTATTTAATTAAGTTAAAACGTATTTAATCAGTTTGGCATGTATTTTATACATTTGTGCCTACATGTAAATGATTAAGCTGGAATGTATTTGATTAGATTGACATTTATTAAACTGTGTTGAAATGTATTTAATTAAGTTCAAAGTATTTAATCAGATTGGCATGTATTTTATACATTTATGTTGACATGTACATAATTAAGCTGGAATGCATTTAATTAGGTTAAAATTTATTAAATTAGGTTGTAATGTTTTTAATTAAGCTAACATGTATGTAATTATATTGACATGTTCAACTGTAAATACAAGCTGTAAATATTGTAATTTCAGTATTTCAATACTGCCACCCTATTGCAGATTACAAACCTCAATGTCTTCTTTGCTGTTCAGTGTTTTTCATCAAATCAAGAAGCGGTTGCAGACCTTCCAGGAAACACTTCAATTAAAGCACTGCGGAATTACCATCAGAGAGATTGTGTTGAAATATAAAAATAGTATAAAGTTAAAAGCTCTATTGCAGATCTTTATTATGATAAGACGGAGTCTATGACATACGCCACTCTTGCAGCAATACAAGTTAATGAGCTTGCATGCAGTTCATACCCGCGGTGCATGTCAATCAACCGAGGCGGCAGTCTTCTCTATTGTCGGAATGCCAAGATGTTCCCACGTTATTTTGCAAGTGGTCCGCCTCTGCTCCTCTAAAAGAACATGTCGAAATGTTCCTTTTTTATCACTTGGTACTCCATCTTCTTTAGCTCATAAACAGCGCAAATTCAAATTGAATAACGCTGCAATTAACGAATGGCATTGTACACAGTGTCCTATCAATTCAAAAATTTGATGATGAACAAAAACGCCACTATTTTATGCATCAAACTAATATAAAGATCATTAAATCATATTACAGCTTCATTTTAATTCTTTTACTCTGTGTGTATTTGTTTATTATAATTGGTAATAAATTTGGTTCATATTAACGCGTTAAAACAACAAGGAAAAACAAACATTATTTTAAAATCCGTGGAATATTGATGAAACGGGAATCCTGGGTTACGTGAACAAATGCTCTGTACACAGTGCATAAAAAATTAGTTCATAAGCAGCTTATTTGTTATTTTCTTTTAAATATTCATATCTACTCTACAAAGCAAATACGACACGTGATGAAGTTACGTAATTAGGGTAGCATTATTTTTAGGGTTAAACTGAACTTTGAAAATTGTATTGGCATTTATAAAACTAAAAGAGACAGGAAATTTGTTTTAGGAGAAAAAATAAATGAATATAAAACAAAGTGAGCTGAACGTGTCAGTTTAAGAAAATATTTTTGTATTATTTAGCTCATGTATATAATTAGAGTAAGTGTATACTGACATAACCGTATAGTCATAGCGTATCTCTCAATCTGTGGATTCTGTAAAGAGCTTAACAATCTCTAAATCAGTTAGTCTAAATCTAGGATGTAGATTTCGTCAGAAATTACACTCTTCATATTTACACATTTTAACTCTGGTGTAGAGTTTTTTCAGATGGTCAAACATACAGAGGGTGCCAAAAAATGTATACACACTTGAATCAAAGAAAAAAACTGTGTTAACATAACAAAACTGAATTAACACAAACAGAAAATGATGACCACTAATCATCTTACACTTTTACAGTTGCAACAGTTGCTCAAAATGTCCATCATCGGCATCGATACACTTCTGAGTACGTTGAACTACTGATTGAGCAACGTTTGCGAAAGTGTCCTCAGCGATTACAGCACATTCTCCGATCAAGGTCATCTTCATTTAATGCATGCAAAAGTCATGGGATGAAAACTGTGAATTTTGCTGTTTTAATAATACGACGTACGCTGGTTCTGCTAATCCCAGTCTCACGTGCACATTGCTTGGTAGATTTCTGCAGTGAGTGCTCAAAATGTTTCAAAACCATAGCCGAGAATGCGGGGCTTGTTTCTGTGCGAGGTCTCCCAGACCTGCCCTTGTCAACATCGCATACGGTACCATGAGTTTCAAATTTGTCTCGAATGCGTGCAATTGTTACTCACGTTGGCGGTTCTGTTCTGTTCTGTACACACGTCTCCATTGCCTTTGAACTTCAACAACATTCTCGGTTTTCCAGTAACACTCCAAAATTGCTTTCTGCTGTTCAAACGATAATCTTGCCTCCATTTTGTTGTAGCAACGCTAGCATAACGTAATGTGAGTCACATCTGTTTACAGAACATCATACAATAATATTGGCTTCATTTGTTCATTGTTGATTTACCTGTCACATAGCAATGCTATCATAATGTATGTGAGTCACATCTATTTACAGAACATCATACTACACATTAATGTTGTTTTTCGGTTCAACTATGAAATATATTAAATAGATATCTACTGTGAAAGTGTGTATGCGAT
The DNA here is from genome assembly GCA_030762175.1 of Metallyticus violacea. NCBI lineage: Eukaryota > Metazoa > Arthropoda > Insecta > Mantodea > Metallyticidae > Metallyticus > Metallyticus violacea. The sequence goes on along the minus strand of CM060842.1, from coordinate 5,989,589 downwards.
TTTGGCACCCTCGGTATACTACATTAAAATGGCAATTTAGAAAACAAACATATATTAATGGTAACTTAAATTATTTGCATCTAGAATATTAACAAAGCTGAATTAATTAAAGGGTAGAAGCTAGTGTACTTATTTTTATTGTATGAAATCCTCCTGTGTATAGAAAGTGTGAGTGATAAAAGTTTAATAATGCAGGAAAACACCTTTCTGAAGTGCTTGCAACTTGTTACTTAGTCCTGCCTGTTTTGGTTTCACCGGAGTATTTTATGAATAATTCGGAATTTTCTACTAGGAACAAAAGTACATCCAGAATGTACTGGAAAGGTAATGGTATACATTTCTCTATGTTTTGAATAAAAATTTACACTGAGTTCATTGTTTTTCCCCTGCCAGTATTTTTATTACTGTTTTTCGTATAAGAAATATTTTTTAGCATTCACTGAATTTGTCCAAATGATTATTCCACAAGTCATTAAGAAATGAAAGTAAGCATGAAATATTGTTTTTAGAATGCTCTAATTTACAAAATTAATTAATAATCTTGAATTAATGGTCTGAGTTTAGTTTAGTAAGATGTAATCAATATGGTCTTTCCCATTTATGTTATGATCAATCATAAGACCAAAATATTTTATTACTGGATTCGATGATTTCAATGTCTTATTGTATCTTTAGGTCTGCAACATTTTTATTTTTGTGTGAAATTAATGTATTTAGTTTTTTAAAGTTTATACGAATATTGTTTTTGTCAAACGAGTTATTTAGTTTATTGAAAATATTATTGCATAACTGAGAGACGGCCCAATATGTGTTCTTTAATGAGAATATTACCATCATCTGCAAAAATAATTGGATAAGTATGCTTATTTATTACTGAGGGGAGATCATTGACATATAGTGAAAATAATAATGATATTGATGATTCCAAGTACACGTTGTAATTATATGAAGAATTTATTATAACTTTTTTCTTTCTGTTTGATAAGTATGAAGCAATCCATTGATAACCTTTGTTTTTAATATCATAATATGCTAATTTTGATAAGAGTTTGTTATGATTTACTAATCAAAAGTTTTTGATAAATCGCAGAATATTACTATTATATTACATTTATTATTAAGCGATTCGAGAAAATCATTAATTAACTTTTTAATGGTGTTTAACGCCCATTTTTACTACAGAGGCACCACAGGCGGTGAACACTAGTGATACATGAGATGAAATGATACATGGGAAAGGCTTTTTTTAAGGAAGTTAGGGGCCTCAGTTTAGGGTACCTCCCCGGTATTTGCTATTTATGAGGAGTGAGGAAAACCTGGAAAAAACCTCAGTCAAGGAGGACGGTCCTGGCGGGATTCGAACCCCAGACCTCCCGCTCACAAGTCCGCGCCTTGGCGGATTTATTTACTTGAAAGTGGCATCATTGATTGACATACGATAATAATATAATATTATCGTATATTTTCATAATATTTTCCCTGAAGCCGAACTGTTCCCTTGCTAAAATATTATTTTTATCAAGATGGCCTTGTATTCTTTTGAACATTAGTTTTTCAAATACTTTGGAGAAAGCTGTTAGTAATGATACTTTGACATTATCGATTTTTGCCTTTTCACGTATAATAGTTTAACAATAGATTATTATTATTATTATTATTATTATTATTATTATTATTATTATTATATGACTTAAAGGAGTGCTAATATTGACAGCACGCAGTGTTAGTATTTTTTTATTTATTTAATTATGTCCTGATCAACTCTTTTTGAGGGAGTGCATTACTTTATATCAGTGCACTTGTGGGTACTATCTCTAGAGAAGTAATCTTTCCTATTGTCTTTCACTTAAGTATGAAATTAGGGGTTTCATGTAAGATTTTCTGTTCCCTGTTTCTGTTTGTTGCGGATCTTGTGTGGTAATATGATACAGAGACAATCACGACAAATTGTCCACTTGTTGATAAATCAATATTTTCATAATAGAACAGTTTTCATGTACTTGCTCGCGTCATAGACAATAAGTGTTTGAAACAATGGTAACAAATATACCCCCTGGTTACTGTCATTTGCTGCGCTAAACACCCCAACTTATTTTAATGTCAGGACTTCTTGTCTGCACATTTCTTCCTTATGGCATTTCGTCATTTGCAGTAGTTAGTCTTTATAAGTAAAATTTAATGTAATTAATCCCTGGTGAAATTGTTACAGAAAATATTCAGAAAATCCTAGATATAAATAAATATTGCTGATATGTTTTATTTACGAACGCTCTTTAACAACTCAGGTCATCAGCGTCCCATTCAAATCAGGGCGTGAAACGGCCGACAAATTTTGCTCAGAGGACTCTTCTTTCAGGCTTGAGGTTCTTTTTCGTGCCGTAAATGTACGACACGGCACCCATGGCTGTACTTCCCTTCCGAAGGAAGCCATACTTAGGATTTTTAACCACGAAAAAATCTATCGACCCTGGCTGGGATTGGGTCTATGAATGAACAAATATGTAAGGTACAGAACAATCTGGAAGGCGCACATGCAAGCAAATCAATTACAGCTTTTGTTCTTGTTCCTAAAGTCCCTGGATGTGTTATCACCAAAAGTCGTGTTGAGCGTTAATTTGGTGATGCTCCGAATCTTTAAGAAATTGTTTAATGAAGCGAATTGCCCCCCTGTTGGGAAGTAACATTCCATTTATAAGTTGGAAGGAAACCATGATAACTACAGACTATTATAATAGGTAATTTTCTTATAAACTATTGATAAAAGATATACTGTAGAGTAACCTATGAAGAAATTTGGGGATAGAATTTAATGAAACACAAAAGCTTGGATTCACGCTACGTTAGATGGCACATTTTCTCTACTTCCCCTAAGAGTGAATCACTTGTCAATTAATCGCGGGGCATTGCGCTTTTGTTGATTTTAAGAAAGTCTTTGCTTTCATCGATCGTCAGGCGCTGTGGTTTAAATTGCGAGTAAAGGGAGTGTCCAAGAAAATTATTCGAGATGGTACGATATATCTTAATTTTTATTTTCTTTATTGACGTGATGTTATTGAAGGTTATGGAGACACCAGTAATAGGACTACTACGAAAAGTGGTTACACCGTTAATGTGAATAAGACAAAAGCAATGACTTTCAAGAACGGGTCGGTTAGTAGTAGAGCGGAGACATGGACGTGAAGCTTGAAGGAAGATAGACGAAGTATTAGCTGCAGAAAGTCTCCGGTTACATTGCAGAATTCTTTACGTGCCTGTAGGTGTACTGGAAGCCGTCTTTCAGGCACTAGTGACATATAGAACGGAGATTTGAGGATGGGAACAAACTGCGGATCCAAATTCAGCGAGAAAATGTTTCTGAAAGGAATTTCGTGGCTAGGGAGGTTCACAGCAAATTGTGGAATTAAGAGGAAATTCGGGGCCTATAGCGAGACAATAGAGTGTAAAATTTGTGTAATGAAATACTGGCTGCGATTTATTGATGAAAAAACCAAACTTTAGTTAGGATTCGTGCTGAGAATAGAAGGGAAAATTACATGGACATCCAAATTAAGTAAGGGACTGGAAACAATAGAGCTGAGTTCCATTTGGATGGCGGAAATAGAAAGAGCGCATGGAGGAGGATTATAAATTGTTTGAGGGATATGGATAAGCAGCAGTAAATTGCGCATTGCAGAGGGATGATTTCGTTGCAATCGGGACTAAAATATGAATGAGAAATGGAGCAGGATATTAAAATGAGAACACGGTGAATATGAACGGAGAGGAAGGGAATCATGAACACATTTTCTGGCCGACTGTAAAGGTACGGAAGAATGGAGGAGAAAGGAGTCTACCACACTCCTTTACGGGATAAAACAAAGGACAATGGTCATGCTGGGCTTTGCTGACAAGCAAGGAAGGGGAGGGGAGATGAGGTAAATTTGTATGGAAGTGAGACAGCGCAGGTTGTAAAGGCTGATGACCGGGGAAGGATTTCAAGTCAAAATAATTTATTGAATCCCGCTGTGCGTGTGTGCCATTCCTAACGTACCTTCTTTCTATTATTTTGTATATTGTATTTGTCTTCTTTAACTCTATTTTTATTTTTATTTTATTATTGAATATTTACATTTGTTTTACAGTTTGTTGTGAAATATCCAATATAATATCTTATACCTATTGAATTATAAAAACCGTACGGAGCGTTGAACCCCTGCCACTGTTGAAGTTGTTTTGTGTTGGTGTCACTGAAATAAAAACACTTTTATTTCTGCTTCTGTTACTGTCATGCGAAGATGAACTGAGTTTCTTCTGATAAACTTAAAACACCTAGTGGTGACCAACTGTTACGAATAAGACTGAACTGACCTGAATTTTGCACAAAAAAAAACTGGTAGTACATTTAAATTATACAAAGGTTGGTTTTAAGAGCAAATTTGAAATATTAATAGCCGATTTTACCAATCTTTACTGCATGAAAACAAGCGGTATTCATTCGAAGGGGGGACGCTGATGGTCTAATAAGTTGGTATAATGCCCCATGTTGGATCGTCAATTTGAAACTGTATTGTTAAGGAGGCGGTGCCATACTTGATGTGTAAGGTGGATGTTCTTGTAACTCTCGAGGTTCTTAAAGGTCTTGAAGCCGTGGTTTTGAGAGGATGCTTGTGTAGTTATTGAGGGTAATAAATTCTCAGGGTCGTATTCACTGATGTTTTGTGACTTGTGGGAGTCAACGTGACGAGAAGGTTTCGAACAATAACCACAGAGAAGAACGCATGACTTTTCTGTATCTCACTGTTTATTCGTTATGTAATATTTTCTCATTACAGGTTGGACTGTACACGGAGACCTGCGTTCTAGCTATCACCTGACCATTAGACAACACTTGGGCCCTCTTACTGCCTCTTGCTACATAACTTCGAATTACCTCCTGAACACCCTAAAATTTGATTTTTTATTCCTAAGTCCCTCCTTACGCGAATTTCAATTATATATTATTATGAAATCAGAGTCAATTCCGGGCTTCCTTGTTGGATATCCCCTAAGGTCTATTCAGCGCAGACTGACTCTGATTTGTACGATATAGTACAGTGTTTATTGGTTATTTTTATTTTTTTTCCCCTATACTTATACAATTTTTTCCGCTTCTTTTCCCAGAAAATGCCTCGATTATAAATTCGGCTTTCACTTTTCATACTGGATTTCTATAGTAGTTGCTCCTTTTCCCCTTAGTTACTTTTGCATCCACAAATATCCTTATATATAAGACACGATTTTGTCCGTCTGTTCGTTATCTCTATTTCCTGGGAAAATGTTATTTTTGCAGTCAGGTCCTTTAATGTGCCCTATACTATTTCACATCTGTCATTTTTGATACATTCTCAGAAATCTGTGTTTTATACGTGTGGCGCACCTCCCTTGTTCCATTAGATAAAGCAGTACCCAGTTACCCTGAAAGTGGAAATTACTCTTTTACAGTATGTCTGAAATGTTCGCTCTAAAGTGTTCACACAGATGAAAAGTAACATTTCTTAGCCCATCTCTGTCTCTCTCCACCGCGTGCTTCCCCCAAGTCTGCCGTCAACATACCTACCTTAAACATAATACATTATGTTACAAAAATGTTTTCATACAGGTGTCTTTCAGTCTCATAATAGTAGAACTTGAAAAATGAATATCATACTTCCATCTCGCTCTGATATTCCTATCTGCTCAGATATTTATACACATCAAATATTAATGTTAACAATATGAAGGTGCTCCGAGCTCCGAGTTCCGTTCAGACTTTATTTACGTACATGCAGGGAGCTACTTGAAGAGAAGATTGCGCCCCTTTCTCCTGCTCCTGAGAAAAGGCTGCAGTACCTGAAAGCAGCTCAGGGATTCAAGACACGTGGGGTCTATCCATTCGTGTGGAATGTGGCAAGGGTTTGGGGAGGGAAGAAGGATTTGCTCTTGTAACGAACTTGTTCTTCAGCAGCGTATGTGGTACGATTGGGAATCCGCAAGAATCCTGTCGATTTCCACTTTACCTGAAGAACTGCCTGCCGATCAATGATCCAGCTGCAGGCCCTAACCAGCCTCTGTTTGGTGCTAGATCCAAAAGAAGGGCTGTTTATATACAACCAGCTGCAAACGAGTGTGATCTGTTACACTTTACAAAGTTATTGTTTAGATTTTATTTACTGTGAACTATGTTTCTCATGCCTTTGAAAATGCCTTTTTGTATACTTTCTCATTATTAATAATAATGCGCTTCGTCAGATTCCATCAAGTCGGTCCTCGTGGTGTAGTGTAACCATACTTGTCTCCTAAACCCAAGATCGCATGTTCAAACCCGGCCAGATTCGATGGATTTTTTCGGACGTAAAAATCCTAAGTATGGCTTTCTTCTTTCGAAAAAGAAAGTCAAGCCTGAAATAGAAAATAATTTAAATAAAAACCACATTTTTATTTTCTTAATTACAAATGAACCAAAAAGAATAAAATAATTCATCCTAGCCAAATGCAGATTTATAACCCTATGCAAATTCATAATCTCATAAAACGTTTTAGAAAAATTCCTCCAAACGAAAAACGTGGGAAGCATGCAATAGTTTGCCTTAACCTTTTGTGTGAGTTATTAATTTTATCTATTGCATGCGCCCCACGTTTTTCATTTGGAGGAATTTTTCTAAAACGTTTTATGAGATTATGAATTTGCATAGGGTTATAAATCTGCATTTGGCTAGGATGAATTATTTTATACTTTTTAGTTCATTTGTAATTAAGAAAATAAAAAAAGGGTTTTTAAAAAATGTATATAAATTATTTTCTACTTTTTAGTCTTGTGTGCACGAAATTTTGCAATCAGTATTAGACACCTCGATTAAATAATGACAAAAATTGAGCAACTTTTAGATTTAGTTCATTTTGTTTTTTCTTGGTCACATCTAAAATAGAAAATTGTTTTATCTACTCCTTTGATATGTCGAAACAGTTGATTAATTACTTTTTAATTAAAAACAAAATACAGAAACACAAAGTTACTTTGAAAACTTTTTATTTCAGTATTAAATACAATTGTACCAGATCTCAATATAGAAGTCAAAATCTGTGATAATATATGTAACTCATTACATTATATTAAATATAATACTCATTCACTACTTATTTACACAGTTGAAATTATCAATACATTATTAATACACATTAACACTAGCGCAATTGAAATTATGTAATAGAAATCAGATTTATCAATTGTTATCTGTAAGGATTTAATTGTGAGGATTTAAATTTGATGTTTTTATTTGAAAAGTTGCCATGGCGACTGTATTGTTATCAAAATATTTAGCATGTCGTTGCGTGTCATTAGCGAGTCAAGAAGAACGTTTTTCCATCGTCTCAGTTGATCGCGCTTGAGCCATGCGTTTCTTGGAATATGCGCGTTCAACTTCGCGCTGTTTATTTTAATAGTTGTCATGGCGACAGTATTGTTATCAAAATATAACAAAAATAATTCTAATAATTTTAGACTCGATTAAAACATTGAAATTAAATATAAATCAATAATTTATTTATTGTATTGATAAATATAATAGAGTCATTATAGAAACTGTTTTTATTTTAAATAAAGATTACTATAAATTTTATATTTTTGTGCGTTGTTAACGAAACTATATAAATGTGTTCTTACTATTCACTCTTACATTTTTTAAAACCTTCTTGATATTGTGCTGCTTTACTTTAAAAAATGCGGAACCATTGAACCATGATAATTATCGTATTATATTGTATTGTCATCCATTTCTGACCTATGTACAAATTTTCAAGTCTCTATCTCATTTATAAGTGCATGAAAAATTAATTACAAAATTCCACCCGAACAGACAGGAAAGCGAGTTAATAAAACCGTTTGAAGAAAAGAAGGCCTCTGAGCAAAATTTGTCGGCCGTTTCATGCACGGAATAGAATGGGATGCTGATGACCTGAGATGTTAAAGAGCATCCATGAATAAATAAATAAAAAATAAAGGATTCCTTCAAACATGTAAAAATGTCCCTCTATATTCCGGAATTTCTTCATTTGTCAAGAATATAGAAATGTTTTGTCTTTGGGATGAAAGTTTATTGCAACCAAATCAGCTGCAAGTAATAGTTTGCTTAATACAACGACCCCGTATGAGGAAGAAATATAAGAATATTTTTTAATAAACTCGGCGTTTCCAGAAAAGCCCATAACTTTCTTTCACCAATGACTGCGGTATAGTGTAAAGAGCAGTAAATAAAATACGTTAAATTATATGGAAACATGCTGAGTTTATCAGATGTCAACAACCATGGATTAAAATGGGGAGATACCCGCTGGTTTCATATTTGGAAAGATTTTGGTCGGTCAATACAAGGCCATGATATATTGAAACTCTAATGCTCCTTTTACAATCTTCTTCACGATTTGTCGGTCCTGGTGGTGTACGGGTTACCATACTTGCCTCCTAAACCCAAGATCGCGGGTTCGAACCCGGCCAGGACCGATGGATTTTTTCGGGGGTAAAAATCCTAAGTATGGCTTCCTTCGGAAGGGAAGTAAAGCCGTGGGTCCCGTGTCGTAAATTTACGGCACGAAAAAGAACCTCAAGCCTGAAAGAGAGGCCTCTGAGCAAAATTTGTCGGCCGTTTCACGCCCTGAGTTGAATGGGACGCTGATGACCTGAGCTGTTAAAGAGCATCCATGAATAAATCATTAAAAAAAATATATATATTCTTCACGGTTTATCGTTTCCATATCTCTTTTTAAATAAATTTGTGTTATGTTTATAATATTGCGCACATTTGTTTAATATTTAATACTGTTGCATGATTGTATAATTATTTCTTAAGCTGCATAAAGTGAAGTATCAAGCTAAAATTGGCAGAGAATGCACTTAAAATTATAAATTTGTGACGTAAATGCGATTCAGAAATACTCTATACATTATAAAACACAAACCTAAGTAATTGTTTGAATATATTTGTTTAAGTTCTATGTCTGTTTAGTTAATGATTACTCAATTTGGACAACCTATGGTTATATTTAAAGGTTGCAGGAAATTGTCTTTTGTCGGGCGAACTTTTTCTTGAACAACAGCTGATGACAAAAAATTTGAGTTGTTTTATTTATTTATTCACAAAGGGGAAGTAAAGTATTCAAGGAACAAAATTTGAGAACAACAATAGTTAAGAACGAAGATGTTAAGGAATATATTGTTTGACATAATTTATAATTCGCTACAAACATCACATTATTTGCGGCAGCTTATAAAAAGTACTAACTTCCCACAGGTTTGCAATAGAATTACTTTATATACTTTAATTTTATAATTGTGCAAGATTCCAAGCCTTGTATGGCCATGTTTTTCACCTCACAGAGGCCCTAAATGTTTTCCATCTTATCCTTAAAAATCCTGATACCTGCATTTAATAATCCCCCTATAAGGAAATTTAAAAGCTAACTTTATTGAGATATTTGTCTCTCTCTTTCTGTCTTCATTTGGTTTAAAGCGAGAGGGTCATAATTAAATAACGACAACACAATTGGACGAAGCTCTGATAGAACGTGGCAGTGTCTTAACTAAGAAACCCCTTAACCTTTAGCAAGGAATCTTGTCACAAGAGAAAACGGAGATGTTATTCCTGTGTCATAGAGCTGGCAAATCCTCTCTCTCAGTCTTTACTGGCATTTCTGACAGTGGCATCTTGGTTCATCTCCGTAAGCCTGATGTAAGTTGCTCTAGTTGCTAGGATACCAGACTGTATTCCCACAGTACTTTACCACAATGTTTACAGTAATACATGACTTAAGAGGTTTACAGCAGGGCTCTCCCCTAACAGCGATCTTTTTAGCCTGCTTCCTTCGAGAAATTGTTTCGTGTTTGGTCTTCTCATAGTTCTCGTGCTTTTCTGGGTACATATTCATTATAGTCACAAATTTCGTGAGCTATCGATGAAAACTTGCCCGAGAATGTTTAAAACTTGCCGCAGGCATGAACAGCACACTTTTATTTTCAGTTTGGGTCAAGAGATCCCATTATAAACACAAAATATTCCGGAGACTTCCAGCTTTTGTAATGAACGAACGTCTTTGCACTTTTTCTCATATATCCATGCTATTTGTGACGATATAGAGATCGCCTGTGGTACCTCTGTAGCAAAAACGGGCGTTAAACACCACTCATTCATTATTATATAGAGAGAAGATTGCAGAAAATGTTTTTAATCAATATCATTTTCATTTGTTTAGGTAAGGTTCCTTCAGATATAAGGTGTTTCATTCGTATCTGCTTCCTGATCTTCTCTTTCAATTTTCAATGTTGCAATGACCGCTGTTACTTTTGTTTTAAACAAATAATTTCAAAGAGAAAAATTACGGTTTATGGACATATATTGCATTTATAGATTACCAGAAAACTCATCAGCGAGCTGATAACAGGCAAATTATTCCTATATTACAAAATTGAAATATAGTCCACGTAATTTAAATGCCATAAATCCTTATATGCGTGTATTTATTTATTCAATCTGCAATGGTACCGTGCGATCAGTGACCCCCCCCCCAGGTGCAAGGCTCGAGTTTTTCCTATGAGCTAACCCCCACTCGTTTGCACCGCCGTGGAGGGAGCAGCAAACCTGCTTGCTTACTTATTGGCCTTGCTGAATATCATAGCGTAGCTGTTCCCGGGTGTGTGTTGTGTTGTTCGTTTCTTAATTCACCAGTATACATAAAGTGTGTTTACAACGGCATAGTGTGTCATTATATATAAATAATGTGTTGAATCAGTGGTGAAAGAACCAATTTTTAATCACACAGTTGGTTCTATTACTTATGTGAATACCTCACTAACCACTTTTTTCAGAGAATTAACCGACAGAGAGCATGATCATGTATTTTTCAACAGGACTCTGCCACTGCTCACACTGCGAATAATTCCATGGGAGCAATTCACAATGTGTTTCCACAAGACAGAGTTCTTAGTAGGGATTTGTTGCTGTAGCATAGCCAGCTATCGAGACCCCATGCAAGCGGTAAGGACATATTCTGGAAGTCCTGTTTATTATACATTTTGTAGCGGTGTAAGCGCCCTTGCTTCGCTAGGAACCATGTCTTCCTCTGAGATATCCCTTCCTTCTCTTTCCGCTAGGCAGCGCTATGCTTTCTTACTGTTTTTCTTTATCTCTCTTGTCGGCACGTGGCAGCATATCTTTGGTATGCTGGGGCCTGTTCAAACTAGGTTGAATGGAATTCACGTTTCATTTTTCTGCGACGTTTTCCTTCAGCAAAGCTTAGCAACAAAAATTGTCTTTTAAATGTGGAAAATTTGGAATCAGGCTCATTTTCCTGATTTGCGTAGTTTATTTATTGTATGCACAAATTGCTTTACATTTGTCTTTTCACTGACTTGGATTAAATTTTTTATTACATTTGCTTAATGGCTTTCAACCTGGTTTACTGATATTATGTTCAGTATAAGAGCTAAACAAATTCTTCCACCATGGTTTTGTTAAACAGAAAAGATTTTAAGAACATATTAAAAACTTGTTCCAAAACTGTAACTATTTAGATTTTTATTTACATTAGATATAAAATGAAATTATTGTTTTATTCATTGCAATTTTAATTATATTTGATTCATAGGAAAACTATTTATTATCAAATTTAACATTATTAATATTACATTAAATTATTATACATTTTGTGATTCTTAATTTTTATTCTTAAATATTATATTTAATGCGTTTATCTCTCTTACTTCGTGAGAATTTTTGGAAATCAATATATTTTGTTTTCTGTAAATGGCTTAATCGGATCTTCCAATTTGATTATTTTTAAATAACATTTTTACTCTGTTTTATACATCTAAAGAAATGTTTCTTTTCACTCACTTGAAACACTATCCGAAGAGAACGCATTGCAAATAAAGAAGCTTCTGTTACAATGGAAGCGTAAAACAGTTAGAGATTCAAACACTTCTTAACCCTGTTTCTATTTTATGTGCAGTGTTCGTACCAGGGTAGTTTTCTTTTATCGATACACATTGCACGCAATTTATTGTTTCCAGAGCAATTTAATACGGAACACTACAGCCGTTAAAGGAAAGATGTAGAGTTGGACAGAATGGCGCACTTGAAATACTATTGATCTCTATTCCACCTTGAGTAAGTGTGTTTTAATGTTTTGTCAAACATAGCCTTGAATACTAGGGAACTAATTGTAGCTTGTGTATATTTCTTTGTAAATATTAAACTGTGTTAGTTTACGGTCCAGTTACTATAGAAACATTCTTTTTATTTGTTTTATTTACGGACGCTCTTCAACATCTGAAGCCATCAGCGTCCCTATCAATTCAGGGCGTGAAACGGCCGACAAATTTTACTTAGAGGCCTCTTCTTTCAGGTTTGAGGTTCTTTCTCGTGCCGTAAATGTACGACACGGAACCCATGGCTATACTTCCCTTCCGAAGGAAACCATACATGGATTTGTACGCCCGCAAAAATTTATCGGTCCTGGCCGGGATTGAACTTGCGATCTTGGGTTTAAGAGGCAAGTATGGTTACCACTACACCACCAGGAGTGACTCCTATAGAAACACATATATACACGAGTGTGTAGCTTCCCATCAAATTCATGACATAAAATGGCTGATAAATATTCTTCATAGGTCCCTTTTTTCAGACTTGAGGTTCTTTACGTGCTGTAAATTTACGATATAGGACCAACAGCTTTACTTCCCTTCTGAAGGAAGCCATACTTAGATTTTTACATCTTTAAAAAAAAGAGTTTGAACCCAAGACCTTGGGTCTATGATTCAAGTAGGAAATTGATTGCCTCCCCTCTTTAAACGTTTTAATTCATCTTCGAACTGTGCTAAAAGGAAGAACAAACTCGGCATAGCCTCCTGTAACATTTCAACAATCTCTCAGCTGAAGATTTGTTGAGCACAATTTCATATTGTTCGTCTCGTGTCATGTCCATTTTGTTGTAGACGGAACTGAATGTGTCTCAACTTTCACATCTCTCACAGGCGATACCCGTAAATGACAGCAGTGAAACTAGTACCACGTATATATTACACATAGAGCTAAATTTGCTTTAAAGTTATGCTTTAGCGGCAGAAACTATGCCAGTAAAAATTATGATATTTATTGAACCAAAACGTTGGTCTAAAACTGAATCCACTTAAATCACTGGCTGTAATCTTGGGATAAAACGTGTATTAAGTGAAATAAACTCAAACGATATGCCGCCCATCTTGATAAACAATAATGTAATTAATTATACTAGCATAACAAAAAATAGTTGTTTATATTCCTAGACTCCGGTCTAGAATGGCACAACGAGGTAACCCACACATACAACAAAATATTTTCTTTGATTGACTTGTTAAAACAGATAGCCAAAGATCTACCTCTCAATCTCAATAAATCTCATTCAAGTGTTTGTTATGCCCCACTTTGATTATTGTGATGTCTTGTACTCTAATCTGAATACTGGGTTCATAAATGCCTGTGTTCGTTTCATCTTCAATACTCATAAATTTGATCATGTGACACCCCTATCTCTAAAAGAACGTAGGACTTTCCATTTACTTATGTACCTGTTCAAAACCCTCCTTACCTCCACCCCTCAATATCGCTTCTACCTCGAACCCGGAATATGACTTTACTGTCTATCTCTCGTCACCAAGCACATTTCTACTTAACCTCATTCAGCGTGCCAGTTCCCAGAATCTGGAACTCCCTTCCTTCTGAAGATAGAGATTGTTGGGCAATAAAGCAATATAAACGTAGATTAAATTGTCATCTCAACACTAGGAGTCACAACTGCTAGTCTCTCGCTTCTTCTTCTTCTTCTTCTTTTTCCTCCTGTTCTCCTCCTCCTCCTTTCCCCTTGTACTCGAGAAAAAATATTGAAGAACAAGTAAAATTCTAACATTATTTTTATTCACTTCCCAACTGTATTAAATATATGTAATATATACATGCATTATATTATTTAATTTTGATTTTTGTGTATTTTACATAAGTACGTATATTGTCTTTTTTCTGGATTTTTGCACGGTAAAGTGGAACATTCTTGGCAAGGTAAGTAAATAAATAAATTAATTAATCAGGTACATAAATATCCTTTTTTATGTTTTTAAAGTAGAATATCATCACATTCCGAAATATACCATTAAGGTGTATCTTAAACTAAAACTCAAATTAAAATCCTACTTTTGCTCACCACGCCAATAACAGAGCGCGTATCCGGTTTAGATAGTTCTGGAAGTTCCATGTCAGTAAGTTTTTAAGTGATGCTTGAGAGAGAAATGTGGTTAAACCAGTCGCAGTCACTTGAGCGTTTGACTCAGGCAGTCAGGCACCTTACTTCTTCAAGTACTACAATTTTGTGTTGCTGAATTTACGAAAGGGTAAATATTTCTTAAAGAGGAGAAGAGAAATGGCAAAAAAATTTCCTCTCGATGGATTCTACTAAACTTCATCGAAAAGCAAAAGAAGATCAGGGAGGAATTCTGTAAGTACTGAAAAGATTTAACAATGAACCAGATTAACAGCCCCCCCGGCCACGAAGCTGAGAGAATGTCGCTACGTTCTCTAAAGGGAAAGACAGAGTTTCTGCTCACACCGACAATTGAAAAATGTTCATTCTCCAGAGAACGCCTACCACATCTACTATATAGTCCCGATTTGGTGCCATAGGCATCAAATAGCGTGGTTATATTCGGAATTGCTTCCTCGTGTAGAATGTGCTACAGTGTATATTAAAAAGAAGTTTTCTTATTGTTCATTGTTATGTAGATATCTGAGAGATATCTAACAAATAGAGCCCGAAAGTTAGACAAAATATCTTTTCTATCCGGGTGGATGTATTTAACAGTCAGATAGAAATGAACAGGTTTCCAAATGTGAATTTGGGGTCGGTAGATCTGGTTTTTTATTTTTCCTATTTTGGTTTCTATTACCTATTTTAAGATTTAATTTTTTTTCTGCTTCTTTTGAGTCTATATATGGACTTTTCCTGCCATTATTTCTGCATTTTAAAAATCATATAAAGAATTTCAATATATCGAAGTAAGAAAAGTTATAAAATCAAATATCGCAATATCTATTGAGAATATTGCTACACACTTATTTCTTTTCAAACAGTCAAAAACTTTCTCCTAAATTCCTTCACTAAAGTTCTTTAAATAGCAGAACTTTCATTAGTGAACGGAAAACACGGTTACCTCGGACATACAAATACCAGGAAATAGAGAGGATGAGGGAAGTACTGTAGTTTTGAATAGTTCTGGATTAATACTTTGAATTAATCTGCTGGAGACAATTTTAGGAAAGTTGTGGTGGGGATAACTACTCAGCTGCATAAATGTAACAAACAATTGCAAGCGAGAAAGATGAGAGCGGTACAGTTGCGCAATAAACCGTCCCTGCAATGTTTTCAGTACGGAAAATAAGAGAAACACTCACATGATTCCACTATAAACGCATAAACAGAAAATGAACTCGACCAGAAACACTGCGCATCATTTGCGCATTCGCCAGGACTATTCAAAACTACTTTACTTTGTGTTGAACAACATTACCATGATATCCTGAAAGGTGAATGTTCTGTAGTAAATGGTATGAGTCCTTCTGAAATAGCTTGTTTTAAATATGCTCCACTCACTTCAGTGAGAGTAGAACGTTCTTTTTCTATGATGAAAAATATTCTCTCTGACAAGCGGCTGACTATGACAGTTGATATCTTGAAACACCATCTTGTTGTTTGTAACCAATAAAAGTAAGCTTAAGTGCTTTAATTATGTGGATAAAGTAATTATTAAGTATCTTAAATATCTGTTTTCATTAATAATAAGTGAAAATATTCTGCGTTTTCACTTTAACAAATGTTTATTTTAATTATATTAATACCTATTTTCAGCATTTTAAGTGTCTATTTTAATCAAAAGTAAATACCTGAACGTCCGGGCACTACTCATAAGAATTTGTCTCACAGTTTTTAAAAAAAATTATGAAAACACGATAGTTTTATTTTCGTTGGTTTCTGTGTGAAAAGATGTCTAAATTATGATGTTGATTCTCCATAAATTATTCGTAAGTTTCTGACTATACCTCAGAAGTTTTGAATGAACTACAGAAGGTCTGAAGTTTGTTTTAACGTCACGCTAATTTATTCTGGCTCAAGAGCCGAGCACGACAAGATCGCGTGATACTCTCACGTTACTCATAGATATTCTACAGATATGCCGACACACGTGACTTATGTACAATAACTTTTAATTTGGGTATTCTGGAGCCCAAAACAAGAGCTGTATACCAGCACTTAACCATTGTAAATGTTGCAAAGCCAATTAGCCAAATTGTGGCGATGATGTGATAGTTTTCTTATCACAAACATAAAGTTATTTAAATCATAGTGTAATTCAATGTATTTCCGAAGGCTGTATCATAACAATTTGCAACACTGTTTCACTATCAACAGCACGCAACGCGATTTTAAGGCGGCTATCTTTGTAACATGTAAGATACAAGCCATAGTGTTCTAGGCCTATTGTTTTGCTTTGTTGTTCAGTCGGTCCTGATGGTGTAGTGGTAACCATACTTGCCTTCTTAATCCAAGATAGCGGGCTCAAACCCGGCCAGGATCGATGGATTTTTTCGGGCGTAATAATCCTAAGTTTGGCTTTCTTTGGAAGGGAAGTAAAGCCGTGGGTCCCGTGTCGTATATTTTCGGCACGAAAAAGTATCTCAAGCATGAAAGAAGAGGCCGCTGAGCAAAATTTGTCGGCCGTTTCATGCCCTGATTTGAATGGGACGCTGATGACATGAACGTCCGCAAATAAAACACATCAAAAGAAACTTTGCTATTCTTATTGACTTGGCATACTGTGGGGAGTGTGGAAAGGATATTACGTGAAATGTGCAGAAGTTGTTTTTCAGACCCCTAGAATTCTGCATGTTTTTCTCTGAGAACCATATTGCAGCCCCAAAACGCCTTTTTCTGCGCTTGTTGTTATTAGAGCGATGCCTACTTCAAGCAAAACAGAGCCGCTGCACACATTTGCTACAGATTTCATCAACTGAGCACTCAACTAAGAGAGATTTTTATCCCAAGGTTCAATTCAGCGCAAAAAAAATTTCGTACCAAAAAGCGGTTGGTATAACTGATTAGCTCTGTGTTCAACAAGACGCCTTCAGTTTTCCGCGAGTGTTATCTTATTTCAATCAAGTTCTGGGCTACATTGTTGAGTGTTGAGATGAAGGGTACATTAACATTACATTTTTCATGAAACTTCGTACATCCAGAGATGATGAAAGAAATGTATGTCAGGGATCCAGAGTTGATAAGCCGCATCCCGAACGTCAGTCAACTGACGGCGTTCATACGGCATGAATTAATGAGATCCTCCATGAAAATTGGCGGCTGACTCTTCCAGAAATTGCCAAAGAGTGTAACAACATTTCCGTGATGTCCTGTAATGAGCTCCTGATTGAAAATATTAGTATGCAGCAAAGTTTGTCCTGACTGTTGAAAGACAGCCGCGTCGCATTATCGAGGAAGCAACGTTTTTAAATAGAATGCGATATAGAGACGCAAGTCCAATCATATAATAGTTTGGAAAATATTCACAAGACCTAAAAAGGCCGCCAGATCAGGTCAAAAGTCTAAGTACTGTTGACGATTCCCTTCAACATTTAGGGTTTTACCCATCATGAATTTCTTCCAGAAGGTCAAACTGTGAATCCGTGGTAATACCAAGATGCCCGAGATTACGCGAGAAGGAAGAGGTCTGAACTGTGAAGATATTCTGCAACACGATAACGCATTAGCGCTTCTTCGCAATTTTTGCGCAATAAACAAGATTATTGTTCTTCCCCACCTTCCATACACTCTTGAATTTGCACCAGTGAACTTTTTTAAATTTCCAAAGCTGAAATACACGCAGAAAGAATGAAGACTTGACCCTAGTTATTGAGATAAAACCAAATTCGGAGATAGAACATTGCGAAATCTCGTAAAAAAGCGTATCAGAGCTCAAACGCCGTTAGGAGAGATGTTGGAATAGAGACAGATTACTTTGGGGGGGTCAAAACTTAGTAAGTTGGCAGGGAGATCCAACTTTTTTTTTAAAAAAAAAGAAATTTGTTATTTTTGCTCATATCTTGTATTCAAAAATCATTTTCACAAACAATAATAATAGTTTAAAGCGAATTCTTCAGCAAATTGAATTTTTGAACCTTATTACAAAGCACTAGAGCAGGGAAGTTACACATTGAGATTACAGAAATTAGGAGATGTGTCTACTACTAGGAGCTCTCATCTCTGGCCTCTTGTAGAAGACGGGCCAAGTCAGTTAATTAGTCGCCACGAGCCTTTGATAATATAGAAATAGAAATACACTGTCTTATCGCACCAATCTTATTTTAGCTTAGCCAATAGTTGTCTAAGATTTAGCAACAGACAAACTCCATGTGGAGGGAAGTTGAATGGCAGCCTATAGTCACGTGATTTCCTCGGAGTCTTTGAGATCACTTGTTTAGCGATAGAGTTTCTGTCTTATCCCACCATGTTTTAGCTTAAATAGATTAGTATTTCACAGGTGCCATCTTAACGACAACGCTGAACTGCAATCTCTTCCTTCGGAATTCGTTCAAAATATGCAGAGCTTACTTTTTAAACTGGCGAGAGTTTAAAATCATTTATAAATTTACATATATAGATATTGAAAACATTAAAAAACTCCTATTTATTTTAAACAATTTCAAATTAGATATAAAAGATTTTTAATATGTTTAACTATTGAGACACTACAGGCGGTGGACACTGATGATACGCGAGATGAAATGATAAATTGGGAAAGGATTTTTTTTTAAGGAAGGAAGCGTTCCAGGCCTAAGTTTAGGGTACCTCCCCGGCATTTGCCATTTATGAGGATTGAGAAAAACCTGGAAAAAACCTCAGTCAGGGAGGGCGGTCCTGGCGGGATTCGTACCCCAGACCTCCCGCTGACAAGTCCGCGCTTTAACGACCTGGGTCACCAGTGACGGTGAAGAAAGAATTAAAAGTAAAATTGTTGACAGAATGAAACCAGAAAATGGGAGGATCATAAAAAAATTCCAAAACGATACTTAAATTGTCTATAACCCCAGATTTTAGCGTTCAGATTTTATCATTATTTGACTTTACTGTGCTGTCTTCTTCTAGATCTTTGTTAAACTTTACTTCATTATGCATTTAAGTATTTGCTCAAACCGTGCGCGGGGTTTTGTCTATTTATGTTTAAGTTGCATTCTTCATTAACTAGTTTATATTTATAGACAAGAAAAATCCAATTTTAAATATTAGCTTCACACATTTGCCTTTCGTGCAAAGTAGACGTCGCTTGTAAATAACGCACAAAGAGTGATAAACTTTAACTAGGTGGATGTTTGACGAACTTGACATGCACCATGGTTCATAACAAAGAAGCGAGTGAACTCAAGAGAGGGGGGTAGGATATTTGGGTTACGGATTAAGAACCGGAATTTCGCGTATTCTGCACAAAATAATAGCAAGATATGAAAGACGGGTGAATGTCGTAAAATATAATAACTCTGAGACAACTCATGAAGTATAACTGTAACTTTTAACTGTAACAATCATTTAATAGGAACCTGTGGATTTTCGCTTTGAAACCTGAAAAATAATATTTTATGAAGATAAACCCGTAACAGTGTGCATTGTAACAGAGTTCCCCTTGATGAATCTTATGGAACATATATACAATGGTACAAAAAATATAGAACACAAAGCTGTGCATCATTGTGTACAAAATATTACTAAAGTGTTTCCGTTACATTTTTTAGGCCATCCTGTAGTTCGTAAACATATTTACTTTGAAAAAAAAAGTTTCGCAAAGTTTTACATAAATGTTTTGCTCACGTGAGCTCACACTAAATTCAACAATTCAGAATCACTAACAGCTAAAAGAAGTTACATTTAATATTAGAAACAAAGGACTTGAACACGCATTAATAACTGCTTATTGATAGTGAAAATATTGCAGAAAAAAATTAAAGAAGTGAACATAATGTCTTTTTTGTTCAGAGCTAAAACTCCTGCAGGATGCAACCATATGGCATGCGTGCTGTGAAAGCATATGAGAGTATAACTTCTGATACGTGGCGCGAATGAACGTTTAGAGACTCCTATAAGTTACACGCGGATCGTTCTTCACTATGGCTTCTACACGAGCGAAGTTTTCATCTTTGGCTCCTGTTGCTGGACGCCCCGTGTGCTCCTAGTCTTTCATGGCTGTTCTTCCTCCTCTAAACTCTAAAAACAATTTTAAACACGCAAGAGCGATATCTGTTTATTTAATGTGTGGAGTTGTATTGTAGACTTTTTCATTTAATGGCCCCAGAGATAAAAAATCGCAAGGCGTTAAATCAGAGGACCGAGAGAGCCAAATGTTGTTAGTGATGATTCTATTGTCTAGTATTGCATGAATTGCATTCAAGGAGACGTGAACCGTATGTGCCGTTGTACAGTCCTGTTGGAAAGTCGTGAATCTATGTTACCTCACAGTTCATTCGCGGAAAAGAGTTGCAAAATATTCTGCACGTACCTGTCACTATTAATTGTTTCTTCAAATAAAATAGAGCCTATTATTCTGTCCTATGTTTTGAACATGTAGAGGTTCCTCGTGAAGCATGTTAGATTTTTCTGAACTCCAGTGTCAATTATTTTGTGAATTAACATACCCACTTAGGTAGACCAACATTCGTCCATAAAGAAAATTATATCAGGTCAGGTCAATATCTCCGTGGTGCACACTGTTCAAAATCCATTCGCAAAATCTACTCCTGGATGCAGGGTCACCCGGTATATGTTATTCCACTACAGTAATTTTATAAGGTTTTAACTTCAGTGGGTTTGTAGCCGTTCAAACAGAAGAATAGGAAATTCCCGTTTGCTGAGAAAGACTTCGAAGTGATTTTTAAGGGAACATTCCAGAGCATGTCAAATGTTATCTAATGTTTCTTCTATGAGTACTGCAAGTGACTGTGTACGCTTTTTTATCAAGAATATACTTTCCGTTTATGTACCAATCTGTGAACCGAACTTCGACTTGGAAGTTGAACATCAGGAAATCTCTCTTGAAACATCTCCCTACATCACGAGCTGTTTCTGTACGCACGCATGAATCGTTAAAAGCACTCTTTCGGGAATTGAATACCTAAATTGAGCAATATTAACATAATTTACACACTGTATTACACCACCTAATGAATACTTGGTGCGAATAAAGAAATGGTCTCGCATGGTTCAGATTAGGGGCTTGGAAAAGAAACAAAACAGTTAACGCTCCCGGGGAAAGAATTTGTTCATTTTGCGGAGAAAGCGATACCTGGAGGCATATTTTGGCAGAATGCAAGGAAACGGAGATTTTAAGAAATGAGCATTTGTCGCCGCAAGTTGCGAATTCCAATAGAAGTTTGAACATTTACCGGGAAATGTTGATGCATGCGAGATACTCACACAATTTGAGAAAGTTCTAGAGAAGACCCGACAACGGAGACTAATGACCATAATGAATAGGGGGGAGATGAAGAGGGGGTGTGAGTAAAGGGAAGGGGGGACTCAAGAGTAAGGGTTTCATTCATGTTTATGTATTTGTATATAAAATTATTAACAGAAATCGTAAATATATCGAAGTATATGTATATTTGTATGCATGTAGATTTGTATGTATTAGGTATGTACATATGTATGTATGTAATGTGTGTGTGTGTGTGTGTGTATTGTTATAAGGACGGCATTGACCTGTACAGCTTTAAGGCCCATTCGACAGTTGTATTTATTTGAATGTATTGTAAAACAGCTACAATAAAACGTCCATTACTACTACTACCACCACCACCACTACTATTACTACTACTACTACTACTACTACTACTACTACTACTACTACTACTACTACTACTACTACTATTATTACTACTACTACCACCACCACCACTACTATTACTACTACTACTACTACTACTGCTACTATTATTACTACTACTACCACCACCACTACTATTACTACTACTACTACTACTACTACTACTACTACTATTACTACTACTACTACTACTACTACTACTATTACTACTACTACTACTACTACTACTATTACTACTACTACTATTACTACTACTACTATTACTACTACTACTACTACTATTACTACTACTACTACTACTATTACTACTACTACTATTACTACTACTATTACTACTACTACTACTACTATTACTACTACTACTACTATTACTACTACTACTACTACTATTACTACTACTACTATTACTACTACTACTACTACTACTATTACTACTACTATTACTACTACTACTACTATTACTACTACTACTACTACTATTACTACTACTACTACTGCTACTACTACTACTACTGCTACTATTACTACTACTACTACTACTACTACTACTACTGCTGCACTAAAATACAAAACACAAGAACTCGTCCATACAGTTAAATTCGCAATGACTTTCCCTCCGGCTCCCAGGCCGGCTTTCAAGCGTGAGATCGAAACAAAAACTGCAGAGTTCGATCGAATGCGGCCAACTGCACGTGGTGTGGTCCTGTGGGAAAAAAAAAATTATGCAATATATTTTATACGTTTCCTACACACCTCTAAACTTTTGATACTCTTGTAATTTTAGCTTTCATGTTATAAAAGGTCAAATTTGTTTAATACAAACATATATGTACAGGTTTTGCATCCAAGTGTTTGACATTTTCCATAATGTTTTACATGCTTCAAACAATCTGGCGTATTCTATTTTAAATTTCATTGGATAACGATATTTTAACATTGTGTAAGTACAAAACATTTTGTATTTCAAGGAAATTTCCGATGTTCTGGAAACTACAAGATTCTTGGCGTCTGCATGTTACCTTACAAAGGATACAATATTTACAAAGGAGGTTTGGTTTTGCTCTTTTTATGTTATTCTTTAATGCTATCTCCCTGCTGATGGTTTTTTTTAAAGGTTGCTTCTTTTAACAAACCGTTTGTCTTCTTCTTGTTTATTTTACAAAGGTTTTCTAAATACAAGTTTCTGTCTTAATGGGCTGCTAAATTGATTCTTATAAATTGTCACCTGTTTCTCTATTTGCATTTAAACGAAATTATATTTTGTCATCATTACGGTAATGTAGTTTATTAATATGGAATTGTTTGACTATGAAATAATACACCACTCACAAATATGCCTTGATCCACAGAAATGTTCGTTCATTCATAAAAAGTACCTCTAAGTTTGTTCCAAATACCTAGAAACTGATTTCGTAACAAAACTCGCCAGTTTTAATTTTTCCACGTGCCACTTTTAATTCGCGTTTTCAGTTTTCTTTGAAGCACGCGAGAGCTTGTGGGTACATTACTGGATTAGACTGCAGGGCGTGCCTGAAGGGATGGAGCTAGCTGTATCGCATATGAGGCGCAACATGGCGAAGCGCCGCCAAAAATACATCGCACAATTATATCACAGGTGGTCATGCATAATTCGCTTCTCTCGGGTTTTATTAGTGCCGAGAGTTAGGAATGAACTAGCCTGACCACACCCTACTCGCATGTTCAAAACTGCCTACAAATATTTTCTTTTTATTATAACAACTTTGCTTTTCTGTTAATTCAAATCGGTACAGTAACTTACTTGAATGCTGTTACAATATGCTTTGCGCCAAAAACACTTGAAAACTTCTTTCCTCGTATAGGGCTTTCAAATTTACATGTAGCAAGTTTAACGTTAATTTAGATATTCGTGGGGAAGTTTAAAATCAATGTCGATATATTTTAGACTTCATACCCTCCCACCAACCAAGCTACTTTGAAATTTCAAATGGTACACTATTTATATTCAAATATTTAGACGATGCAAATTTTATCATAACCTTTGTTTTTTTTAATCGTTATCTGGCAACATGAACCGTTGTTTTACTTTGGACAAAATAACATAATAAAGATCGGTGCAGTTATTACAGGTGGTATAAATAAGGCGGTGATAACTTCATGTAATGCTGGTTGCTAGGTAACCAGTGTCAGAACTATGCTAACTGTGCACGATTTATAGCGTTATAAGATGCGTGTTTTAATGCTAGTACTGCATAATCTTATAGCAATATTTTTTTATAGTAACATACACTTGTCTATAAACTTGTTGGTCCTTTGTTAGGAAAGTAGTTTAATTCAGAAACAATTAGTTGAGATGCTGTATTAAACTAATAAAGGTGGAAAGTAATAAACACGTGGGAACTCCATCAGAAAATTTGAAAAAAAAAAAAGTATAACTTTTAATTTAAATTTTTCTTAGATGACGTCATGGCTCATGCAGTAATGACTACGAAGAAATTTCGCATTTTAGAATAAATAAGATTTGACATGTCTTTGCTGTATTTTAAACCTGAATGGAGATTGTAAAGCAAACAATACATAATTTTTTAAAATATCTGTGTAATGCTATACAAATTACAAACTTATATGCGAAAAATGTAGCTACCCACATAATTTGCTAAACAGAAAGTTACTGGTCAGCAGACTGGAAGAAATCACTCCTCTATGCATTTGCAGATGTAGCTTGTAGTTATTGGAGGCAGGCTTTGTCAGTAAGGGCAGTCGTTTGTATGTATTCGGTGTTTTTATTGTGTGTTATTTTTTCTTGTTAGTTATGCCAAATATACAATTGAAGAACATAGTTTTATACACAATACTTATTGGACAGAAGGGTTCAGGGGATTTGCAAGAAACTGTTCGCCAACTTGGTACAAGGGTAGTTTGAAAAGTTCTTGGAATGGCCCACAGAGAGCAGCAGTAGTTTCGAAGTACTGTGCGATCAGTTTTGTTTTCCTCCGGAGTATTTTACCTATGGGCGAGTGCACCGTTTATTAACCGGCCTGTGGGAATTCGGTGATTAGCGGGAGGGTAAACCAAAAATAAACCTGCCACACAACAATACACAAACCAATTTAAGAGTCTCGTTTCTTTACCAAATTATCAAATGAGGTGTTGAAAATGCCCGTCTTCATTCTCCACACATTTTTGGCATATCTTTAGGAAATTATTCATCACACGCTGTAGTTCATTTTGATAAATTAGCTTAATTTCCTAAAGAGTGCTGGTAAGGCGTGCGGGTTCTTCTTATACACTGCACTTTAATATACACCAGTAATAATAATCGCAAGCTGTTAAATCGGGAAACCGAAGGGGACTCAAATCCTTACTAACAACTCTGTCTTGTGCAAACACATTGTAAACTGTTCTCATGAAATTATTCGCGGTGTGTGCAGTGGCAGAATCCTGGTGAAAAAATGTATAATCACATTCCCTGTCCGTTAATTCTCTGAAAAAAGAGGAGTTAGTATATATTACATAAATAACAGATTTAACTATGTGCTAGTCCTAAGATTCTTTCACAACTGAGTTAACACATATAGACATGCTTTGTTGTAAACAAAGGAGGTACCAGGTGGTATTCACAATATTCGGGACTGGTGCTACCACCCCGACAGTAGTTGCAGTAGAGTTTTGTACCGCTAGGTGGCAGCACTAGCACATCTGATGAGTGAGTATTTAATGTTTCATGCAGCGGGTAGATGTGTTGAGATTCTATAGTACTTTTCATGATACTCTGTGTGTAGTGTGTGGCGATTTTACGATGGATCCAAGATTAGAACAGAGAGTGTGCATCAAATTCTGTGCAAATCTCGGGAAAAATGCTACGAGACCCTCGCAATGAGTCAACAAGTATTTGGGGGACAAAGCATGAGCCGTACACGTGTGTTTGAGTGGCATGCTCAGTTCAGGTCCGGCCGTACTGCTATTGAAGACGATCCTCACACCGGTAGGCCAGTTAGCTGCATAACGCCTTACATTGTTGCCAAAGTTCAGCACTTCGACGTCGAACCTTTAAAGACCATGCTCATGAAGTGGAAATTGGTTAAGGGACATGCTAACGGATTTTAACTGGTGAATTGGGCATGCATCGTGTCGCCGCAAAATTTGTGCCAAGGGTCCTGACTGCTGATCAAAAGGCGCAAGTTTGGCGTGAAGTTTGCACAGAACTTTGTCAGGCCGTATCCGATGACCCAACCTTCTTGTCCAGGGTAATCACCGGCGACGAGAGTTTGATGACCATGAGACAAAACAACAATCCTCCCAGTGGAAGAGCCCGGACTCACCAACACCAAAAAAGCGAGACAAATGAAGAGCAAAGTCAAGAGCATGCTCCTCGTTTTCTTTAATGCCAAGTGGATTGTGCACAAAAAATTCGTCCCACCAAATCAAACAGTGAATTCCACGTACTATTGTAACATTTTGCGACGGTTCCGTGAAAATGTGCGGAGACGACGGCCCGAACTTTGGCGACAAGGGAACTGGCTGTTGCATCAGATAATGCGTCCTGTCACAATTCCCTGTTAACCAGGAGCTTTTTGACGAAAAACAACATGACCCCCATGGAATTTAAACGCGGCCTTAGGTCATTATTTAGAGAAATACATATTTCACATTTTGAGGGAATAATTGTATTTAGAAAAAATGTCAGCAGAATGGGTGCCGCAAATGCTGGCCTAACATAAAAAACGAACGAGTGGACACCTCTTAGCAAAGTTTTCGGAGAGATATGCCCGATGTTATTCATTCATTTGTGGCAAATGATGAAACATGATGCGCTAATAAACACCCGAAACAAAGCAACAGTTTGAACATGGCAGCTTCACGATTCTCCACCGCCAAGTGTGTGAAATAGGCCGGGAAGGTCAGACGTCGGTTTCCTGCAATGCCAAGTGTGTGTTTCTAACTGATTATCTCCCCACTGGAGCGCATTATGCTAACTTTACCTCCGCTATATTCACACCTACGGTGTCTCGACCATTAATGTGCGGATTTAAGAAAGCGAATGCAGAAATTGGCAAACCTTTTTACCATGTAGCGAATTAGCGATGCAGAAATAGCAGATGGCAGCTGTGTGCCCGCTCGATGTTTCAAATTATCGGAAAGGTGAGTTTTGACCGCTAATGGCAGTTAATTGGAAATGCGCGGTGCACCACACATCGAACAGTATCGCCCTTCTATTCATTTAATCCGTGCATGCAATCATCACCTCCCTCGGGACTACACTGTGCTCTTTCCGTTCCCGGTTTCCAGGCATTAGCAGTGCAGTTGCTGCTAAAAATAAAAAAAGTTTTGTAGACAAGAAAAACTGGTCCTTGCCCAGTGTTAATAAATACTTTCATAGGTCTGGACCATTAATAGAGAACTTATAATAAAAAAAAGATAATTTTCTTTTGTTTGATTTAGTTAGTCAGTTTTAATAAACGCAAGTTTATAATACAGGCTTCCAAACACCGCACCGCTTACTGTTTCCCATATCTGTTGGCATTCTAATTCTACGTTATGGTTATGACCTCAGTTGTAAGCAGGCTAGGATGTGTTCCCCAGGTACCTATCTACTTATTTGAGATTCACTCTAGTAGTATGAAAAAAGAGGCGGTGCACCATCATGCATGAACTACACACCGCGTATTAAGTTTAATTGTCAGTGTTCAAGATAAAGTAAAACGATGAATTATTATGTCGCCAATTCGGTACTACATAGTCAATGTCAGCCTACTTTTGACTACAAACCACAACACAGCAACAATTTGTGAAGGTCAAAATACCTGCTAGAGAAATTAATCATCTGTTTGAACCAGTTGTTTTAATTGCTTTATATCCTCAGTAGTACCCCGCGGGTTTCTATCATTATGAATATTTTAAATATTAAACACCCTTGGTTCGTGTATTCTCGCGTCTAATTTTACCGAACTCCTTTGCAAATCAGAGCGTAACGAATGGCCGAGGTCGTAGTGGCGCGGACTCGTGAGGGGAAAGTCTGAGGTTCGAGTTCCACTAGGACTGTCTTCCCTGACTGAGTTTTTTTTTTTTTTTCAGATTTTCCCCAGTCCTCATAAATGGCAAATGCCGGGGAGTTGCTCTAAATTTAGGCCTGGAACGTTTCCATCCTTAAAAAATCCTTTCCCAATTTACCATTTCATTTCATGCATCATCAGTGTTCACCGCCTGTGCTGCCTCAGCAGTAAAAATGAGCGTTAAACACTATTAAAAAAGTGCTAATCCGCCATACTCTTTAACTAGGTGGCCATCAACTTCTTGGTTGACTAAGTGACCTTGACCTTTAGAGGAGGTGCTTCGCCAGGTTTACGCCACTCCATTAATTCTCTTTTGGAGAAGGATCATAGTAGAGGGCCATAGTTTCATCTCCTGTAACAATGGTTTGCAGAACTTCTCTCTCGTTGCCACAGCTGAGCACCAAAAATGCCTGGCAACAGATGACTCGTTGCTGCTTTTGGACTGAAGAAAGAAGTCTAGACACCCATCTTGCACTAACCTTATTCAGTTTAAATGTTCATGAATAATTCGAAGGACCGATGTTTTAGAAAAGCCCAACTTTGCTGCTATTTCTGTAACTTTGAGCTGCCGGTCTTCCATAATTTCTCCTTCCACAAGAACGATGCTTTCAGGAGTGATCACCTCCAAGGGCCAACCTGCAAGCTCTTCGTCTTCAATGCTTTCACAACTCATTCGAAAAAGTCTGACCCATTCTTTTACGGTAGAATATGAGGTGGATGCTTCACCATATACACCGTTCAATCGCTGTTTAATTTCATTTGGAGT
This sequence comes from Metallyticus violacea, assembly GCA_030762175.1. Lineage (NCBI taxonomy): Eukaryota > Metazoa > Arthropoda > Insecta > Mantodea > Metallyticidae > Metallyticus > Metallyticus violacea. The sequence goes on along the minus strand of CM060842.1, from coordinate 5,960,863 downwards.
AATTCCTTATTTTATGAAGAACTTAATAACAGCTCGATACTCTTATGTTGAACATGTCACAATGTTCTACACATAGCCTTCTTTATGCAACTATATCTGAACAACTAAACACAGTGGAACGGAAGTTATAGCTGCAATTATTTATTAAATAGATAAGATATGACACCAGATAAGGAATTGGTGAAGGCGATAATACTTATCCGCGAGGCCAGAAACTTCTATATATATCCGTGTTTAATATTCAATTGAAATTTCTTTAAATAGACGACATTTTGTATATCAGGTCATATTTTAATCTTAATATTAATATATCTTAAGGTACTCATAATAAAATAATAATTTCTCGTCTATTATAATAATATTATTTTAGTGTTTTCTAAACAGCATTTTATAAATACTTTATATTATAATTTAAACCAAAGCTTGGGTTACTGTGGTCATTGAAAAGTTGGGTAAAGTTTCATGAACTAACGCGAAAATTCGTTAAGTGTAAACAATATTGGCAAACATCATTCATATATCATCTTTGGAAGGAAATTGTTCGTGTGGTGTTTAATTGTTTATTTTAGTAAGTGTACAGCTTAATAAACCAAAGCCGGGTTAGATAAAGCAGATCGATTTGCTGCCCCAGCGTTGAGTAGCGTATATTTACGATAAAAATTGTTTTAACCTAGCTGTTTGTGCACAAAAAATAAAGTGGGCTCCGAATGGACAATCAGGATAACCAATTGAGATTGGATTTTTGGTATGATGATTGTGAACTTGATAGGCAAAGTAATGAGTTCTATGATAGCAAATTAATTTGGTATTAAGTAGCGTTTATCTGTTTTTTTTATCTTCATATGATTCTCATTTTTATTTCGTTTTTAGAATTAAAAATTAATCTCGCTGAATATTTGATGTGCTAAAATATATGAAAACAATTTTAAATAATAAAGTCTAAAGGCTTACCATCTTCCCAAATGCTTAAATTTGCAGGCTACGATGGTAGATATTAAAACCCATAAGAACCCAATTTAAAGAATTAAAACTTTAAATATGCAATAACATTCTTTGTTCATGAATATTCATTCATTATCTCGCTCTCCTTCTATTTCTCTCTGCCTTGATAGGTTATCAACAGTTGAACAACAGTTTAAATTTGTACATTCGCGGGAAAATGAAACAAAAAATGCTGCCGGGTGAGCTATTTCACTAACAAAATGGAAGCATGGTAAACAAAAACATGTTACGCATTCCATTACAACATTCCATTATTTGTACCCCATTTGTTAGGATAGTACCATCAGAGCGAATGTACAAATATCTTCATCCAGAAAAAAACGTTTTTTTTTTTTTTTTGCGCTATAACGGAAATGTGTTTCAGTATCATCCTCTGTTATTCAAGGACATTCTTCTTATGATTTAGTGATAAAGCGAAAAATAGACTAATATTAATACACGCTACGTTTATACTAAAGCATTTATAAATAAGTTAATTATACTTTTTTACCAAATATATCTGAGAATCTGAGTTTCTTTATTTAATATTTACGAATAAACTGATAATAATATGCAGCCAAATTAGGTGAATAAGGCGGATGCTAAATTATCTTAAAACTCGTTCATTTTTCACATAGACACAATTATGTAACAAAATCGCCCCAATATACTCATATAGTCGCTATGCATAAATAAAGTGTATATGCAATGTTATAAGGAAAGTTTCTCAATAAACATGGTGGTTTTTTGTTTGTTTAAATATATCTAGATTTTAAAAATTTAAAACCAGTTATACAATCCAACAACTTCCCAATTTTCAAGCGCTGATAATAATAGGCTTATTGCATTACATTTAGTATTAAGAACCCTTTGTGTAAAATAAAGATACACGCGGGTTGAAGCCTGTTCTCAACCCCTAACTCGTTTCTGCACCAGAATGTGCAAGAATGCTGCTTAGTGGTATAAGTTATGTAGAGTCGCTGCTCATAAAGTTGTTGTTTTTTATGTAGTATTTACATTTTAACTAAAAGCATAAAATGAAACTATATTTAAAATTGGTAAGAAACACTACCTGAGCTATAAGAGATATGCAAATTGATACCCCCTTAGTGGCAATGCAGTGTCGGTATTTGGTAGGAAATTTCTGTATTCATTTAACTTTTCTTCCGTAAGAAGATGTCGGTTCCGACTTGTCATTAAAGGACTCTAATAAAAATTTAACAAGTAAGTCTCTACCCGCAACACAATTGCCAAAATAATTTCATTACCCCTTCTATGTAAGAATCCGTTGTCACATATAAATACCCGTTCTTCAAGAGCACATTTATGTAGTCGTATAGCGAACAAAGAACAATTACTTGGTGATAGACCCCCTTGAAAAAACTACAAACTGATACATGTACATGCTGCTTAGCCCTTTACCACTGGCTTCCCAGCCGCGCTTTCCTCGTACTCAAGAAACTTTGAGAAAGGTACAAAAACGAGTTAGGATATTTTACCAACAGGATATAGAGGCAGAATGCTGATATAAAAAATAATTTACTTTAGGTAACGAACTCAAAATCAGATGATCAGAGATGTGTCTAGCATGGATTAGATTCAGAGCAAAGAACGTGTATTTTTATGCAGAATATTCTAATGAACTGTTAAGGTAGTTGCGGTTAACTGCGCTGGGAGCTCAGTTGTTAAATGGAATAGGGATAGGTTAGCATGTTAGGATCTGTTTGTACAGGAAGACAACCGGCCGAAGTTTGGTTCTTTTCTGTGTAAAGTGCTTGGAATTTGTGACTTTCTGAATATGGGTATGTGTGTATGGGCAACCGCATATATTTAAGGTTTGTGCTTAGGAGATAATAACCGTTTTATTTTAAGAACAAAGTCCTTTCTTATAACTGTCTGTGTAATGAACAGCATGCACAGTCAAAAGACCCAAACGAATGATATACAAATGTTTGTAAATATTGAGCAGTAAATTTAGGTATAAAGAGGGTGTCGATCAAGGGCTGTTATTGAGTAAGTGCAAAGGAAGGGAACACCTGTTATGAGATATGGTAAAAAGTAGATTTGTGAGTTTCATTTGGTAATGTGGAACATTATATGCAAACTTGGAAAAAGTCATAACAGATGATAACTTAAATAAAGTGTATGATTTATTAAATCGATATTTCAGCTTTCAAGGCCGGCATTATTACTATCGTATTTATTATTATTATTATTATTATTATTATTATTATTATTATTATTATTATTATTATTTAAATGAATTTTTATGGGTCTAGAAAGACAGAGGCGCAGAACCGTAAGAAGTGGAAGGGGGTAGTTGTTTTGGAACGGTTGTGTTGACTAGTAACATATTCCTGCTCTTGCGTATTTGAAAACGTCTGTCTATTTAAATTATCTGGACGCTAATGGTGAAACACTGGCTTAGACTAATGCAGGGAGACCAGTGCATACATACTTCGAGTTAAATGCTATACACACCAGATAAAAAATATTACAGCAGCGCTTTGGGCTGCAGAGGTAGAGAGAGGCCTCAGTGGATTGGCTTGGATACAATATGGCAACAAGGTAATGAAAATTATAAAATTAATGGAGAAAGGCTAAAACAAGGCTAGAGTATATCTTCAGGCAGGAAATCGAGGCACGAAAGTTTCCTTGAGCATATCGAATGAAATAAAATAACTTAAGAGTAAAGAGGCATATATGTTCATTCTAGGGAGAAAGGCGTAATCGGGAATGGCCTGGTTTAGACTGGGAAGTTGGAAGACCAAAAACATAACGGAAAGTTCTGTTAGGAAAATCTGCCTATGAGGAATGAGTACATATTCTGGAACACCTGAGTAAAACACTGTTTTCAGAAAGAAATGTTAAGGCAATTAGAGGCCAATTTGATGCTGGGACCTGCTTGCGCATCATACTAATTGGACGAATTCGACATTTTCCTAACCAAAGTGTGCGAAGCTAGAAGCAGTTTATTTGCTGGTTAGAACGCAACAACTAGTGTGATTGTAAATAATACATGTGTTGTTTCCAGCATATATCTGTAAATAGCGTTGTTCTCATTAAAGTTTATCCACATTGTTATTGCTTTTTTCTCTTATAATTATGTATCATACTTAAATGTATTTGTAATATATATGGATTTTGTAACAGTGAAGATACATCTGCTATTTCGAAGGCCTCTGTTCTTACACTGCAAAATCCTTATTTACTGCCTCAAGGTCAACGAATGACCATCAGGAATATGGAAGAAGTTAACATTCATATCAAAACTTATAAAACTTTAAACAAATAAATTAAAGATGAAAACATAAGCCGTAAAATGCTGAGTCAACATTGGAAGCATTTTTGGACGAACAGTTTGAAAGTGCTTGACTGATTTATCACTAGGATGAGTAAAGGGCTCATTAAACCAAAAAGAAAAGCTAGGAACGAAAACATAAGGGATCTCAATTTATTGAGCAGCCTGGGCATGCAAGATCTTGCAGTTTTTGACTGATATTTTCAGAGAGCAGACAAAACACTTGTTATTAATATTAAACTTAATTTTAAAATTTCGAAAGCTGATGTACACCTTCGTCATGTTTTGTGGTTTTGCTGGATCTTACTGCATACTGACCCAGCGACTTCCAGCTATTTCCAAAACTAAAAGAAACTCTTCTATTTAGATAATGACTGAAAACCAGTAGTTTGTAGTGATAGAACGTCTTTCTTTCAGGAAGCAATCGCTGGGAAAGTGCATTAGTTTGAAAATGAGGAAAAAATTAATTAATGCTTTGTCTATTTCTATAGTGCAACAACGTTTAAAAGATGTTCAGCTTCATTATCGTTCATTGCAGATATAATACGAACCATAGATTATCGTTGTATATCTTTGACTCGACCCGGAGTCGCTAGGGGCGCTGTAGCATATTGTGTCATTAGCAAGGGAAAGCAGATGTGAATAACAAAAGCTGCGCTTCATCAGATATGTATAAGTTGGGGGTTGTAAAACTCTCCTCATTTCTGAAACTCGACTTCTGAACCAATCGAGAAATGAAACTACAGAAAATTTCGGGGAAGAAGTAACAGATTAAAGATCACCAGGTTACGCGTCAGTGTTTTCAACGAAACACGATGAAACTTTGTTCACCTGTTTATTTTTTCCTTTTATTTATGTGCCTGCAAAACAGATATTTTAAATGGAATACTTCTATAAAAATGTTATCTCTCCTAAACTTCCTTCAGTTGAGCTATAATTTATGTGCAAGGTAACAATAATAATCTTTGTATTTTAAAATAAATAGTACACATTAATATTATGCAACAGTTAAAAAAATATATATTTTTTAATGTAACCATACGTGTAGGCAATATAGCCAATCTAATACCTGACTATTTATAGAGATAAGATTAAAAATGTTAATTAAAATAAAAAGAGAAGTCATAAAAATCAAAGTTCCTCCAAAACTTCAAAATTTAAGAAAGTACATTTTTAATCCATATTTCCTTTTTTATATTAAAGGCTCAAAAGTTTAACATAAATAAGGAACTATAATTTTACAAACATTTACATTAATTTGCATAGCTACTTTCCTATATATAGTGAGAACATGTAAATTTATATTTTAGGAAGTCCATTGCTTTGTCGATGTTATGTTCCACAAACTTCCATTAGAAATACGCCAGATATGGCAATATCTGCATTCCACTTTCATATGTTTCTTGTCCCCTCATTGGAGTGCTTGGGTTCAGATTCCTTGATTTAAAAATTGGCTTTCCTTAAGATGATTAATAAGATTGCTGTTCATTGCTAATCCAATAATTCGTGATCATTTCTGCTTATATAGTTATAAAAACCATGTACATCCCAACTTGGTTTCAACATGTCTTTCTATTGTTGTTCAAGGAATATCGCTATGCTTAAGGGTTGAATATGATGTCATTATATGAAATTAATAAATAAGTTAAAAATACAATGTCTGGCTCAAAATATAGTCGACTATCCTCAACTCCCTTGTTTTCTCTGGAAACATACGAGGGTAGATCCATAAATATCCGGCCTAATCATTTTCTAGCTATGATAAAGACGAAAACTAAATTTCACTTTTCATTATTATTACCCTTTATTGGAATATATTCTTACAACGTTGAATTAACATTTAAACCCCCCCCCCAAATAGTCAAAAGTTTTGTCTCCGAAATGCGCATAAACAGCATCCATCACTTCGTAGTCACACTAAAATTTCCTTCCTTGAAGGTCCTTCTTGAATTTTGAGAAGAGGAAACAGTCCCTGGGAGCTAGATCTGGGCTGTAGGATGGATGGTCGATCTCCTTGAAGCCACATTTCTTCACAGCTTCCTTTGCAACAAGAGCTTGTGCACAGGCGCGTTGTCGTGAAGAAGGCGCACACCACCATTCAGCTTTCCTCGCCTTTTCTCTTTGATGGTAACACGTAGTCTGTGCAGTACACCTGCATAGTACTTTCCATTTACTCAAGGAGTTCCTCTCCTTGAAGTCAATGAAAAGTATTCCTTCACAATCCCAAAAGATTGTGACCATGATCTTCTTGGTCGACTGAGTGACCTTGGCCTTTAGAGGCGGTGCTTCGCCAGGTTTACGCCACTCCATTGATTCTCTTTTGGACAAGGGATCATAGTAGAGGACCATAGCTTCATCTCCTGTAACAATAGTTTGCAGACCTTCTCTCTCGTTGCCACGGCAGAGCTCCAAAAATGCCTGACAACAGATGACTCATTGCTGCTTTTGAACTGAGGAAACAAGTCTAGGCACCCATCTTGCACTAACTTTATTCCTGTTTAAATATTCATGAATAGCTCGAAGGACTGTTGTTTTAGAAAGACCCAACCTTGCTGCTGTTTCTGTAACTTTGAGCCCCCGATCTTCCATAATTTCTTCTTCCACAAGAGCGAAGTTTTCAGGAGTGAGCATCCAAGGGCCGACCTGCGCGCTCTTCATCTTCAATGCATAATGATGGAAAATTACACTCAAATGCACGTCCAAAGGTAATGTTGCATTAACACTTTTATACTAAATTAAGTTTATTGCAATCCATTATTCAATTTGATCGAAGTGTTAAAAGTTATAAAATTAAATGCAATTTTCATGTCATAAAAATCTATTGAGAATGTTGCTATATATTTATTTCTTTTCGAGCAGGCAAAAACTTTCTCCTCGGCCCATTCACTTAAGCTCTTTAAATAGCAGAACTTCATTAGTGAAAGAAACGCATGTTACCTCGGGCACGCGAATACCAGGAAATACAGAATATGAGGGAAGTGCTGTAATTTTGAATAGTCCTGGCGAATGACCTAGTATAGATGTGCGCTAGACAGTTCTAGAAAAATTGTGGTGGGGGTAGCCTCTCAGCTGCATAAATGTAACAAACAATTGGAAGGGAGAAAGATGAGAACGGTACAGTTGTGCAGTAAACCGTCCCTACAATGTGTTCAGTACGGAAGTAAGAGAGACACTAACTGTAAATGCATAAACAGTACATTAATTTTACCAGAAATTACTGTGCATTTTTGCTCATTCGCCAGGACTATTCAAAACTATTTTACTTTGTCTTGATCAACATGTTCATAAGTCCTGAAAGCTGAATGTTCTGTTGTAACTGGTATGAGTTCTTCTAAAATAACTTGTTTTAAATATGTAGCAATCACTTCAATGGAAGGAGAACGTTCTTTTTCTATGATGTAAAATATTCTGATAAGCGGCTGACTATGACAGTTGATACCTTGAAAAAACATGTTGTTGCTTGTAACCAAGAAAAATAAGTTTAAGTACTTTAATTATGTGATAAAAATATTAAATATTTTAAATAACTATTTTCATTAATAATGAGTGAAAATTCTCTCTGTTTTTGCTTTTAATAAATGTCTGTATTAATTATATTACTGTCTATTTTAAGTGTTTTAAGTGTCTTTTTGCCTGCCTATTTTAACCAAAATAAATGTCTGAACTTGTGAGCTCTGTTCGTTATACAGTTAGGTATGTATTTTAAAATTGATATACATAATCTGCGCTCTACTTACAAATGAATATGAAATTTGGATTCATCATCACATAGAAGAATGAAATCAGTGGAAGGTTATGACATCAATATTGTGGGAAGGTTAAAGAAGTTTGCTAATTTATTATTTTCAATAACTGAGGAGTACATTTATGTCTTTAAAACCAACTAGATGAACACTTCTATGAGAACAGGCCCTTTTTGCAAAAGAAAAAAAAATCTGTTTCCCTCTGAACAAATGCACCTGGTGAGTGTTTTTTTTTTAACAGATTTGGAGCTTGAATTGTGGCATCATCCACCCTACTTCCCAGATTTGGTTCTCTCTACTTTCCAAATCTCAAACTGTTCCTTGTTGCTCAGAGATTTTCAGCAAATTAAATACCATTGATGAGTATTTTGCAAACCTGCCGCGGTTTGCATAGGAGAATCGCTGGAATAAATATAGCGACCTTAAGAAAGAGTTTGTTAAAGTATTAAAATATCACTTGTTAACTGTTAGGCTGAGTAAAGTTAAGACCTTCGCGCCGTCTCATTCTCGGCTGTATTCATTACGAGACAAATACATTTTCTTTTCTTTGAACACTTCGCTGCATTGTTTTGACGTTACACATTGTGTCAGCTTATAGAAGATGATGATGATGATGCAGTGCGCGCGCACTAATACATGAAGTTGAACCTGTTGCGCACATGGCAGTACTGAAACCCCCGGAGTGCCAATTCGTATCTTGTTTGGTTCTCAAGTGAGCCAGAATCGATTTTTCCGGTTGGCGTGGTTTCCAGGCAGCGAGGGGCGATTGGGTCGAGTCTGACATGCAGTACTATGTCAATATTTGCAGGCAGTCCACAATAATATTCCAGTCTGTTTCACAGCCACAATACATGCAACACGTCCCATTGCTGATTACTTGCTTCTGCTCTGCAAGAAACCTCGTCCTAAAGAACGCAAGAGAACGTTAGACACTATAGAGCCTTCTTCACTGAATTCACTCGCAAATACCTGAGCCTACTTTTCAGGTGCCGCAGGTACGGCTAATTGAATCAATCTTTTATCTTAGTATATACATAATTACACTCCCAAAGAAAGTGTCATCATTATTTACCATTTTTTCATCTACCGGTCAACTTTTAAAGCAAAAGCGATGTATAACCGATTAGTTCTTAATTGTAGCTTAAGCAATATGCACATTTCCTCTCTACTGTAGTAGCGGTTACATGCGGCATTGTTTTCAAAATGGCGTCACGTTGGGCGCCAAGATTTGGGACTGGTGCTTCATTGCAGGTGATGACACTTGGCTCCAACATTATGATCCCGAAAGAAAACAGGCGAGCTCAGCCTGGAAAGCACCTGGTTCTCGACATCAAAGAAGACAAGGTTGTTCGTTCGGCAGGGATGAAGATCAATCTTCGACTATCGTGGGGTGATTATCAATATGAAGCTTCCCGGAAAACAAGGTTAATGGGGAGTACTACAAGACCCTTTTGAGCGTTGTGACAGAATCGCCCTGAGCATGATCTGTATAGTTGGCACCTTCATAAAGGCAAAGCATGGTTTCAACATTTGGCCAGAAAAGACATCGAATACGTGCCCCACCCTCCATACAGCCAGATGTGGTGTTTTTCTTCTATTCCCAGCGTTTTGGTTTAACAGCTGAAGGTGGAGGCGGTTCTGAACACGACTTAAAGTGATTTGTTCTGTTCCACAGAAGTATTAGTCGGGCACATGCATTAGTTTCTCTACAAGTGTAGCAATACCGGCAACTCCAATACTAGCACAAAATGTAATACCTTTTGAGAATTTTTGAGGTAGATTGACGTAAATATGCGAAATATTAGCGATAATGATGAGATAAATATGTATAAAGAAATAATAAATTAGTATTTATGTACAATGATAGTTTAGTACAATTAAAGTTTATTTATTTAATTATGGACGCTCTTTAAAACATCTCAGGTCATCAGCGTCCCATACAATTCAGGGCGTGAAACGGTCGACAAATTTTGCTTAGGCTTGATGTTCCTTTTCGTGCCGTAAATGTACAACACGGGACCCACGACTTCACTTCCCTTCCGAAGGAAACCATACTTAGGATTTTACGCCCGAAAAAAATCCATCGATCCTGGCCGGGTTTGAACCCGCGATCTTGGGTTTAGGAGGCAAGTATGGTTACCACTATATCACCAGGATCGACTCAATCAAAGTACGGCTGACTGATATTGGTGTTTCCTGTTTCAAATGCATATTTCAGTGCAGTTAGGGTGTTTTAAGGTTCTTTCTAAATGACACAAAAATATTTCCTTTTCATTCTTCATTCTCTTTTGACACAAATTTCCCAAATTTTTGGTTATAATGAGAATGTGAATGCCAAGCATTATAAACAAAATGCTAAGATCTTAAAAAAGAAAATTTATTTTATGGTAATTATATTATATTGTGATTACATAAATATAAATAATCAAATGGAGTAATAAAACAAATGACAGAGAGCAATCCTGAAGCACTTTTAATGTTGTAGAACGCCCGTTTATTACTACTGAGGCATTTGCCATTTATGAACTGAGGAAAACCTGAAAAAACCTCAGCCAGGGAGGACGGTCCTGGCGGGACTCGAACTCCAGACCTTCTGCTCATGAGTCCCGCATTTGACATTTATGAGGACTGAGGAAAACATGGAAAAATCCTCAGTCAGGTAGCACGGTTCTGGTGGGATTCGAACAGCAGACCTTCCGCTTATGAGTCCGCGCCTTGACGACCTCGGCCATCCTGGCGGTCATACACGTTGAGCCAGGTGCATACAACTCAATGGGAACTACTTTGGACAAAGTTATGCTACCCTTGACCCTGTGTATGTTAAAAAACATTCTCAGTCTTGTTGGCCAGCCCTTTATTTCTGTTTAACTGGAGTGTAATAATACACGTGTGTCCTTGCGCCTGTTCAAGTTTTATTGTCAGTATAAACAACTATTGAAATACCCGCGTAATTTATCGTAAGAGGATCCCCAGGTTATTCCAAGATACTGAACCAACAACGTCGTGAAAGAAGTTTTTTTACTCAAACGCAAGTAACGAATGACCTGAAAGAGATGTTCACAAACCAAAGCACTTAAGGGACTTTTGTGTCACTTTACATGGGAGTTGCTCTCCGTTTTCTTTATGCCATGCTTTTTTCTCTTTTGTTTGCAATTTGAACTCGCGTTCTGCAAATTAAATTTTTCTGCGAAGCATTTCTTTAAGCATGTGAGCCCCCTAAGGCAGACGTTTTACTCCGGACTCTTTTTTACGGCAAACCTCATTACCTTATCACAGTGAAATAAAACGCGCTTTACTGTAATAGAGGACATATCTCTCGCGAAGTAACGTCGGTCCTGGTGGTGTAGTGGTAACCATATTTTCCTTCTAAACGCAAGATCGCGGGTTCAACCTGATCAGGATAGATTTTTGAGGGGGGGGGGTAAAATCCTAAATATGGCTTTCTTCGGAAGGGAAGTAAAGCCGTGTTGTACAATTACGACACGATAAAGAACCTCAAGCCTGAAAGAGAGGCCTCTGACCAAATTTTATCGGCCGTTTCACGCCCTGAGTTGAATGGGACGCAAATGACCTGAGATGTGAAAGAGCGTCCGTAAATAAAATAAATAAATAAATAAATATCGTTTCCTTCCTGCTTGTAAAACTTTCTGAAATAACCACTTTTCTCGTAAAGGCATTACTTCCAATTGACTTAAAAACCACCTTCTGTGTTCCTTTATTTGTTAATAACATAAAACTTGCTCGCTTCTGTTTTGTGACAAAAATAGGTACCAGGTTTCGAACCATGGTAACATTCAAAACATTTGTTGCAGACCTTTACCCTCAATTCCTCTACAGGCCACTGATCATCAGTAGAAATTAGAAAAATAAAATTGCTCGTGTATTGATTTTTTTAAAGAGACACGTAAATGTGTTTTTGAACTAGTTGCAGTGTTAGCATCCACTCCTAGATCTTCCCTAGTTATAGAAAGAGCAAATATATTTTTACCAGGAATGGAAAATCAAGCCGGATATGCGAGGCAATCTCTTCACATCTACAAATAGCTTCATCTTTATAGAGTCTCACTTTACGTTGATGTTTCCTGAAGTGACCTTTTTCAGTAATTAACGCAACTATTTTCCTTAAAGTTATTCGACATTCTTCTGTCGCAACGACAGCGGTGTTAATATTTTCTCCCTCTAGAGTTCCAGATCCATCTTCCTTTGAAATTGATTGTCTTTCCACTTTTAACATTTTAAAGCTGAATAAAGGCTTCAGCTGAAGATTTATTGAGACGAAATCAGAATTTCAGAGCAGCATGTTGTTCGTCGCATACTACCTCCTTTTTGCTATAGGTGGAAATGCACATGTCTCAACTTGCACACCTCTCAGACACGGGAACAGGAAATGACAATAATGAAACTAGTACCACATTATGCTAATAAAATATTGTACAGTTAAATTTTAGCGCGAGAAATTATGCTTGTAAAAATTATCTTTCTTTTTGAACACCCGCACTCTTTGAAAATGCATTAGAAGATGTGTGTTAGCAGCAAGATGGTGCACCCACACACTCTGCAAAACATACACGTGAACTACTGAATGACAAGTTCTGAAATTTGTTGAATGGGCGTGTTGGGCTTGTTGCATGGGCATCCTCCCCGCTAGCATGACATATTTGGATTACTTCATATGGGGGTACATAAAAAAAAACCTTATAACGTTGCTCAGGCGTTTTCGGAATTTTCTAGGTTTGAATCTCTTGCGGCCATATTTCTTGACCGTGGTTTCCCTGATCGTTTAAAGAAATGCTGGGATGATTTTTCCTTTGCAGAAATTTTCCATTCTCCCGTTTCATATAATTTCAGTTTGTTGCTTCTATTACAGGGCTGAAAGTGTCAAGCAAGGTATGCTGGGTCGGTGTGACGGTGCACTCTATACAGGTTTCTGCCCAGGGTTTGGTATTGCCCCTCTGATCGATTCGAACTCTTTGGAAGGGGCTATGCAGGCGTCGAAGTTTTCTGTCTGGAAAAATTGTTTCACCGTTTGTGGATTTTGGCATCCCGATGTCTCCTTACCTTATCCCTTCCTTATGGGGGTTCCCCTATTAGTGCAGTGCAGTGCATTCCGTACAAATGGATAAAGACGAAAATCGTGTAGTGATAAAGCATTTTTATTTTAAAAGGTGAACTGCTGCCCATGAACTGAAGAAAATTAAAGGAGAATCTGCACCAGCACTCAATACAATTTATTACTGGATAAATTTACTTAGTGACACACGAGCACTGCGGATGCTGAGATTTGTTCTGAAGAAATGGTTGATAAAATGCATGGTGTCTGATAGAAGACCGCCACATTAAGATTCGTGAGATTGCTGAGGTGTTAGGCATCTCATATGAACAATACGTGAAGTTCTGCACATGAAGAAGCTGAGCATTAATGGATGCCGCGTTTGACTCCACAACCAAAACGCTTTCAAAAGGAACTTTCAAAATCGTGATTTCAAAGTTACAGCATACTCGGAATGACTTCTGGCGTCGTTTTGTAACTGTAAACGAAACTTGGATCTACCACCACACCATGGAGACAAAACGGCAGTCAAAACAGTGGGTTGGCAAAGGTGAAAGTGCTCCAATAAAAGTTAAAATCGTCATTCGGAAAAACGATGAGCCTAAACTGTGCGATCAATTTATGTAATAGTGTGGCACTTAGACGTTAGTAGTGTATGTGTTGACAATATTGTATCATATACATTGTTATGTCCTGGGAGGGGTCATTAATATTTGTTTGTTTTCAAGGAGCGTGTCATATATGTGCAGATACATTAAATGACGCCTCGTTCTTCTCTTGCGAGACTTGGTAAGAAACGGATGTGCCACATTTAAGTTGTAAGGGTCATCTAAGCAAAGGATGGCAATTTACCAATCAGTATGTGTAAATAAAATATATAATAAATAAATTGATTATAATAATGTTTAGGTCTTATTATCTCTCTCTCTCTCTCTCTCTTTCATTTGAGCTGTTTAAGATAAGGATGCGTTTATTGGTGGGGATTAAGAATTGAGTTTGTCCCATGTCCAAACGCATTAACACTTTTAATTAATTTGATTAGTTAATTTTAATTAATTTGAATAGTTTGCGAGTGTCTCTTGTTTTTGTTCGCGACATATGGTGGAGGCGTGGAGCAGATTCTGTACACCTTTTTATTATAAGAGAAACTTTATAAACCAAGATATTGAGTCATTAATATTCGTTCGTTTCAAGGAGCATGTGAACATGGAGAGGGATTGTGGCGCATGCGTATAGAGAGAGAGAGAGATGACTATTTTTTTTTCAAGATTAAGTGACGTTTCGTTATTCTTCTCCTGCGAGCTGTGGTAGGGAACGAACGTCTTTAGATCTGAAGGACCATCTAAGCAATGGATGTCAATTTACCATTCAGTGTGTGTAAATAAGGGATTGAATAAATCAAACTTATTAGGAGTCTCTTACATATCTTGGTTTGTAAGAACATTATTGCCTTAATTATTCTTCTTTTTAGTTAAATAATACAAGATCAGTGGATATTAAGAATTTATTTGTCCCATATCCAAGCGCGTCATGTTAATAAGGCAATGTAATTTGAATTGTTGGCAAGGGTCTCTTATTTTGGTTTGCAACAATAACTTATATAAATCTAACCCTTTGTTATTACCTATCTCAAAGCCAAAATGTTGAAACTGCTTCATTTTTGATATTTTTATTATTTTACAGAAAGTATAACTTTTTGGGGGGGGGCAAATAACGCCTTTGCCAGCATTTTATAAAAGTTATTAATAGCTTCTAGCTAATCTGTAATGATAGGAAGTTAAAAACAAATTAAATAACTAAAACCAAGTTGCAAAGTGGTCATGCATTTACCTATATACACATTTTTGTTTCTTTTGTTTTAGGAACTCTATCATTTTGCGAGACTTTTCCCGTATATTAAGTACAGCGTATTTGGTCAAATGGGAATGTGCCTTTAACAAATATCTTCCTGATATTAAGACATAAAAGGCTAAAACTAAAAAATGTTGGTCATGTGTTTATACGCACATTTTTGCTTCTTTTGCTATAGGTTCTATATGATACCCGGAGATTTTCCCCACACACTAAGTATAGTCAAGTGGGGCATGTGCGTTTAGTTTACAAATACTCCTGATATTAAGACATAAAATCGTAAAAATTCGTTATAAAAATGTATTTTGACACGTTTTCTTTGATTTAGAACACACCTTCTTTTTTATGAAGGTATTATAATGCCATTAACAGACATTGCATTCATTGTTCACTACCAGCAACAATAAGGATATAAATAACTTTGATGTTACACATGTAAAATTACCTGACTCATTCACGCTCCTTTTGACTGTTGTCATAGTACAGAGTTATTTGAATTATTTCCATTCGGCTCTTGTGTCCGCGATCTCTAAAGATTTCAATTTGTAGTTAGCGCTCTAAAATGCCATTTGCGACTTTAATTCAGCAATAGAGGGTCTTAAGAGAAGCGATGGTGAAATCATGGCCTATGTCCGACAACACGAGCCGCAAAAGCATTTCACTCGTTTTCTCCACACAAAGTCGAGCCGATATAGCAGTACCTGGCGTTTAATTTCATTGATTGTTGGGGTCTGCACATGGGATGAGGTCGCAACACGGGATTGCTGTGTTATTGGCGCCGCTCGCTTCTTCTTTGTTTCTGGCTGGCTATCGTTCTTTTGGACCGAAGCGTTAATTGGATTTGGCGTAGTTTTATTCTGCTAGAGGTTAGCCGCGCTTGGCCGGGCTAATAAATACAGCCTGCATTCCACTGAAGAACACGACATTTTCATAGACTATGCTATAGGCTCGCTGATAAATTCACGAGCAAAATTAACCGTTAAATTGGGCCATGATGTAAAAATACAACAAATTCCCAGCAAATTCCTAACTTTAATTAATGCAATATTGGAAAATTAGTACTCTTACTCCTTGTATTTCGAAATAAAACTTTGAAATATTCTGTTCTCAACAGTAGTGCTGAATAACATTTTTGGGTCTGTATTTAATTTGTGTACATTGAAACAGTAATAAATATATCAGAAGAGATTTATTGATCAAAATAGATTTAGGTTTAGTAGAATTTAGTTACATTTTAAAGGAAGGGGGCAGATAGAATGCGAGCTACCTTTTTATATCAGTTACTAGAGAGGGAAAATTGCTAGAGATTTTTCTTTGTTAAAGTGAAAGCTAATATTTTGATTTTTAGTAAGTTATCACTAGGACAGAGAATTTTGGTGACCTAAAATTAGTACAGAATGCACTTAATTATGAATGTTTGAACTAAAAATGAACAAAAAATACCCCGCTATTTATTTAAAAAAACATTACATGCTAAAACAAAATTAAATTTTCTAAATAGGTGAGCAAGGCAATCAACCTAATATAACAGGGCACTTTCATAATTTAGTGGACCATTGCTGACAGCTGACTAGAAAGTTTCGAATTGGATTACTGATAGCCACTAGGACTTTTATAGGTTAGGAAGTTCTGTAATGGAGTCCACCCAGCTTTGAGGACAATTGGGGAGCTTCCTGATAGATAGGTGGCTTTTCGTTAATCTAAAAAGTCGCATGAAAGGCGACGTGCCGATTACATAATCACCCTCTATGAATAAAAGTGAAAGAAGCAGAGTTTGCCGATCTCAGACTGATACACCATAGAGATAGAGGAAAATAACAGAAGAGAGGACATGATGTGAACAGTTTGCAGTTCGTGACCTCAGACTTAGACGGTGCGTTATTAATATAGAAAACTTCCACAGTGTTTGGTTAACGTTTTTCCCCAACATAACAGCCCGGCGCATCACTTCCAGCGGTAGATACCTCGTTCATTTTTTAGAGTTGGAACCGTCAAGTGCATAATTTTACCATTATCGAGCAATTTATACTTCAGTAGTAGTAGTAGTAGTAGTAGTAGTAGTAGTAGTAGTAGTAGTAGTAGTAATAGTAGTAGTAGTAGTAGTAATAGTAATAATAGTAGTAGTAATAGTAGCAGCAGCAGTAGTAGTAATAGTAGTAGTAATAGTAGTAATAGTAGTAGTATTAGTAATAGTAGTAGTAGAAGTAATAGTAGTAATAGTAGTAGTAGTAGTAGTAGTAATAGTAGTAGAAGTAATAGTAATAGTAGTAGTAATAGTAGCAGCAGCAGTAGTAGTAATAGTAGTAATAATAGTAGTAATAGTAGTAGTAATAGTAGTAGTAGTATTAGTAATAGTAGTAGTAGAAGTAATAGTAGTAATAGTAGTAGTAGTAGTAGTAGTAGTAGTAGTAGTAATAGTAGTAGTAGTAGTAGTAGTAGTAGTAGTAATAATAGTAGTAGTAATAGTAGCAGCAGCAGTAGTAGTAATAGTAGTAGTAGTAGTAATAGTAGTAGTAATAGTAGTAATAGTAGTACTAATAGTAATAGTAATGGTAGTAATAGTAGTACTAATAGTAATAGTAATAGTAGTAGTAATAGTAGTAGTAGTAGTAGTAGTAGTAGAAGTAGCAGTAGTAGTAGTAGAAATTAAACTAGCCTGGAATAAAGAGTATATATGCTCGTTCTAGGGAGAACGCCAAGATCAGAAATAGCCAGGTTTAGACAAGGATATTGGAAGGCCCAAAAAATAACGGATAGTTCGTTAGGAGAATCTATCCATTTTGTGGAAGGGATGAGGAATGGGTACATATTCTGGCCACACGTACCCACTGGAAACACCTGAGAGAATTGTTCTTTCCTGAAAACTCTTAAGGTATTTGTGGTCGATTGGCATGCGGGGATGTGTTTGCAAACCACATTAATTAGTTAAATATGAGCATTTTCCTAGCCAAAGGGCACGAAACTAAAATCAATTTATTTTTCGGTTAGAACACACAAACTAGTGTAATTATAAATAAACGTAATGTGTTACCATTCATATATCTGTAAACATCGTTTTTCCCATTTTAATGTTTATTTATTTATTATTATTGTTTGTTCCTCTTTCAAATTGTGTATCATATTTTAGCAAGTACGGTCTCTGACCCATGTATAAAATATATTTGTGACGTAACAACAAAGGTACACCTACTTTGGTTATCCGCCACCTAAATAAAGCGAGCCCCTGATTGCTGAGTTTTATTGCATGTAATATTCCATCCCCCCACCCAATTCAACGCCGACGATATGCCCAGCAAAACTTTTTGTTCTCTCCGAAAGAGCCAACTGTCTCTTTCTAACCCTTAGGCATTTCTTAAATTTTATTCCAAAACCCCTTCACACTTTTTTCTCCGCCCTACGACCCTACACATATCCAGACCCCCCTAATTTCGAAAATCGGGTGCTATCCCTCCCCCTCCCCTCCTCCTTTCGTAACCGAGGTAGCATATCTCCTCCTTAATTGGTTAGCCATCACTCTGTAGCCTCGCTGTAGGCAGTAAATCCCTAAGGATTCCACAATTTGCGTTTGATCTCTACACCTAAAATTTATTTTACAACACCCGTCTTCATCTGATCCAATTTCTGTGTTCGTTTCAAAAAATATATACTTATGAATATATGCGGAGGCCGTTAAGCCGTAGCGAGCCGCAGCAAGCCACTAGGTCCTCCGGATTCTAGAAATCACCCAATGCTAAGTTTTGCGTTAGTGTGTATAAGAATTAATTAAGAATTCCATTTTGGCCAATGGTTGCCCTGTTGTATTTCTTTGGTGTAAAGACCTATTCTAAAAAAAAAAAAAATGATCGTAATTTTTAAGCATAATTCCAAGCGCTGAAATTTAACATTACTTTGTTTTTTTTCCCTTTGTTTTCCTTCTCTCCCCCCCCCCCCTCTCTCTCTCTCTTGGTGTGTATTGGGCATGGGTAGTTTCCCGTCACTTTCGGTACCGGCTTGAGAGGTGTGCTAGTTGAGACATGCTCAGTTCCACCTACAACAAAGTTTATGTGACACGTGACAAACAATATTCTGTTGTGAAATTCTGCTTTCGTCTCCAAAATTCTTCAGCAATGTTATAGAAGGTACGGACGTTTGTTCTTCCCTATAGCACAGCAGAAAAATGGTTTAAAACATATAAAGAGGGGAATAAGAATTTCAAAGAAAGGTGTGCCCGGCGCTCCAGTTTGTACTCTAACGGAGGAATAAAACATGAACACCACTGCTGTCATTGTGAGAGAGAATCAGCGAATAACGTTAAGAAAGTTTCAGAAATTCTGAAAAATTCACTAAGTACCATCCACATGTTGGTAACTGAAAATTGCAATGAGTTCCAAGACAGCTGATTTCCGAACAAAAGAACGTTCGCATGCAGTTGAAAATGTTACAGGAAGATGTGGAGTTTCTTAAAAGTAATCACTGCTGATGATACTCGGCTACCCTGAGAGCAAACAGCAAATTCTGAGTGAAAATCTTCATTATCATCAAACACAAAGTGGTTGTTTCTGATGAGAAAGTTATAGTCATCACATTTTTCGATATTCAAAGAATGTTGTGCCTCCACACACAACTGTAACTGGGCAATGTTACTAAGATGTCTGTAATGCATTGCAAGCCCGTATCACAAGTAAAAGGCCATAAGGTGAAAGCTGCAAGGTCACACATCGCAAATGTGGTTACTGAATATCTAATAAAAATCAATGTTTTGTGTGTTCCTTATTCTCTCTATACATTTAGTCCCATGTGAGTGTTTTCCTTTCCCGAAATTGAAGAAACACCCACGTGGGGGGCATTTTTCATCATCGAAAGTAGTGGTGGAGGCTGCGAAGGAGATTCTGAAGAACCTGTCGAAAAACTGTTTTCAACACTGGGACTGCTTTGAGAAATATCATCAAAACTATGACGAGAAAGAGTAAAGATATGTTGTCAAACATAAGTGTGACAATTATTTATTGAACATTATCACACAACAAATAACTTACATTTTCTTTCATGCCCAATAGGAACTTACTAATCAGGAAAAATGCCAATGATTACCCTTCCTTCCTTGGATAAACAAATGTTCATCATCAGCGTGTACAGTGTGTAATACCTCAGCAGTAAAAACGGGCGCTACACACCGTTAAACACATTTACATACATTTACTTTAGTTGTAGATTAAACACAATTTTCAATAAAGACGATGAAAGCGCGTAGTTACAAATTTAAGCTTATTAGCAGCAAATACAACATGGCCATAGTATTTGAAGCAGCGTGTACTCAGAAAATAATGATGTAATACAACCCTTCTGCTCATTAATTTATATTTCAATTATTACTCATTGTGATATGGTCGCTATAAAAACGACACAAACAATCATAGCCCCGTTTCGTAAACAGTGCTTATATACCAACAAAATAATATCGCTTTCAGCAGAAAAAAAATCATTAGCAGATGAATGTACCAGAATATTGTTCATATAGTTCCCTCTCTTAAATTTATTACACAATTGGTACATTTCCCTGTTTAAAGATCGTGGTACAGTGAAGCTCTTAAACATTTTTATTTTGTTTATTCAATCCAATGTTTCTTACAGCGCGAATGACATGTTATGAACAGTAGGCGGTACTTATCCTATAGTAACATGGACCAGGAAAAATGCAGATCACTTGACCTGAGCATATGCAGCTATACAGATATTTGGAAAATATGAGAGCATTCCATAATTTATCCAGCTGATTATAACAATAACATTTAAAAAATTTTTAATGTAGTACTTGCTACAGTTGGTATTGATGTCCGAACATATTAGTACCGCATCCTTGTGAGGAAATGTTCTGCGTTTGAGGTTTCAGACCAGGCCTGGACTAGAGTGGATCATATTTCTGAATAACAGCCTGTGATTAATGACTTCTCAATGATTAAAGGCACAATTTTCGCTTACTAATATATGGGACATGTAATAATTATAATTATTACTATTATTGTTGATGTATTGCTCTCGTGCTGCTGTAAATGCAACGCTAGTGAAGTGATAGTTAGAAAGTTCTATGCAGCCTTCACCCTTGCTTCTGATGATGGGAAACGAAAACACGAAGTTGCTTCTTCATTTTGGAGAAAAATATAAAATCACACATGGACTATATGTCAAGTACATTATCGTGGTGCACCATTCAGCTTGTTCCATGGTGTGGTATGCCCTTGAAGGGTTTTCGGACATCTCTAGTATTGCCCAGGTAGAGCAGTTGTGACAACTTGAATATCGAAACTTTCCCAGCAGAAGAACAACTTTTTTATAATAAATTGCTACATAATTTTTGTTCTTTGCTCTCAGAATCAATTGATGTAACCAAGTTGTACAGCAGTGATCATTACGTTTGAAAGAAATTCCGCATTTTCCTATAACATCATCTTCAACCGTATGCAAAGCTGCACCCACCGTGCACAAACACGTCTCATATGCAATATTTCAATTACCTACATCTGGGTGGTATCCAGTGAAATTTTAAAAATTTATAAATGCATTTTTAATATTATGCAAAGATCCTCTTCACAATGACAACAGCGATGTAATGTTTTCTTAAACTGGAGCGTCGGGTCCACCTTCCTTTGAAACTGATTGCCTCTCCTCTTTAAACATTTCAAGCCATCTTGGATTTGTGCTATAACTTAATAAGGAAGAACAAACTATCCTAAGACCTTCTGTACATTGTATAGGCCCGAGCTGAATATTGTACTTCACCTCAATTATGTTATAGGTGGAACTGAACATGTCTCATCTTGCACACTTTTCACAGGCGGGAACCCGAAATGAGAGCAAATAAAACATTACATTGTGTCTATGGCCCATTAAGTAAACAAAATGAGTTAACGCAAAATGTGTATTATGATCCTTCTTTATTGAACAGCCCTGGTATTAATATGAAGTTTAAATATCAATAATAATAATAATAATAATAATAATAATAATAATAATAATAATTGCATTGATTTTTGGGTAAGGTGGGTGGGTTATTAGCTTCCAACGAGTGCACTATTTCTTGTGATCACTAGCTAAGTTTTTCAGCATGTTTGTAAGTTATGCTACTTTTTTCATCATTGAGAACTTAACGGGCATGTTAAATAATAAAAATAATATATTCTTCCAATTCGCTCACAACATAATAATGGTATAACATTCATGATTATCTACCTATTAATAAATCGTAAATCTGGAATGCATTTAACTCCATTACTACAATTTGATTCACTCACTAATGCCAACTGAAGAAAACAAAACAGAGCTTTAACAATGCTAAGTACATGTACTGCGTTTTTCTTTTTTCTTTTTTTATATATAGGAGTGCATTTTCTTAATTTTAAATAATTTATTTAAGTGGATGCCACGAGCAATATTACTTACGTTTAACCATTACAGCTTTTAAACTGTTTAACTGGTTGCAAATTAATTAATTAAGCAATTATTAAAAAGGCAATAATTAAAACTGAATGAAATAGCCGTATTTTCTTTAGATACAAAGGAGGGAATTATGGTACAACAGAATTGGCGACACTGAAGACCGGTAGAATGATTAGGTTAAAATATTACGATAAATGAGAGAGATATGCTGCTATTGTTGTTTGAAATTGAAACGTTTGCTACATTTCATTAGTAGTAAATATAATAATAGACATAAGTGAAGTTCAGAAGCTTCTGTTTGCTGTTGTTACATGGCCAACTTTATTTTATTAACATTTTTATCATATTCTGTTAACGCTTTATTGCACAAGTTGAGCATATTTGCTTAATAAACAAATAATTTCACAGGTCGAAATGGAGTTTTACAAATACTTTTTACTGCTAGCACAGACTCACAGGTTAAGTATAGTTACGTGTGTATTTCACGTGCTGGTAAGGCTATGCAAATCATTGAACCTTATGGGCTCCATGCAAGTTGGGCAGAAGAACTTTCTCATGAGCCAGACGTCGACACACGCCATGTGGTAAGAGTGAGCGCACGGCAGATATCGTATCGCTTCTCCTGGTTCAAATATTTCCATACAAATCTCACACTCCCGTTCTTTCTCAGCATTCCCGTAACTTCCT
The DNA here is from genome assembly GCA_030762175.1 of Metallyticus violacea. Taxonomy (NCBI): domain Eukaryota; kingdom Metazoa; phylum Arthropoda; class Insecta; order Mantodea; family Metallyticidae; genus Metallyticus; species Metallyticus violacea. The sequence goes on along the minus strand of CM060842.1, from coordinate 5,937,837 downwards.
TTGGGCAGACGTTGGATGCAGCCGAGTCTTATGGCAACGTTTATCTGTTCTTGTTCCGTTAATTGGTTGGCAGGCCTGTTTCCCCGTGCCGTGCTATAATACGTAACCACGCATTCACCAGTTGGCACTCCTGTTTCGCTCTCTGATGAACTCGATGCATCATTGTCGCGTCTTGCAGAACAGCAAACCAGGCGATTTCCCATTGACAGTACAGAATTTAAACCGAATTTTGACGAGGAAGTCTGTCAGTGATAAATATATAGTGTTTAAACTACAAAGATGTAAGTAAATGTTTTACCTAAAAATGATTTGGAAACGAAGCACGCCGACTGATTTCTAAATGTTACACTACTGCCCTCTACTGCAGTATTTGGTATACTATGAAATATTTCACAACAGTTGCAGGGCTGGCTAGATAACATAACCATAAACATTCTCACAGCAGAATATCTAATATGAATAAGAAATATATAACACCGTTTCTGTATTAATGTTCTATCATAGAGCAAATGGACTCACTCGATCGAGGTAATATATAACAATAATTTGGATAATGCTTTATAACGATAAGCTTTGTGCTAATATAATTCTGGGCCGTAATTGCCATATGTACTTTAATAATTAAAATGATACATTACCGTAGTGAGGAGGAAAAACAGAAATATAATATGATAATTATCTTTATGCATCACAACGAATGAAACGTTTAGCGTACAGACTTTTTATTCTGTTATTTGTATATTATATGATGCATATTCTTATTTCAAAACACTTTTACAATATTACGTTTATAAAGTAGAAATGTACTTTTATTGCAGATTAATTAAGCGATATAAAAGAAAATTAACGAATGTTTCTAAGTGTTTTAATAATAATGATACATGTAAAATTGTTTAATATGCTAATGTAGAATATTTAATTACTAAATTTAATAAAACAACGCTAAAGGCATGAGTCGAAAAGATTTATATAGAGTAAATCATTAACATGTGCCAGGTTAAACTTCCACATTTATTATAAATTAGTTTTAATTACTAATGTAATGATAAAAAGAGGCAGAAAAAGATTGCATTCAAAAATATAACTCTTATTGTTTATAAAAGATAATAATATAATAATTAGATCTACAGTATTAATAATGAATAAATGTTATAAAATGTACTAAGACACGCTGTTTCTTCCAAAAACTTTTATCTGTTTGCAAAAATATTTGATTCTCGAGTGAATACAATGGTTTTACGTTGCATGCAGTATGCATGTAACCCACTCAATGCAATTTATATATAGGTATTTGTTCTAATTTTTCACAAGCTTGCATTCCTTTTTTGTCATTTACAGCGTCTCAATAACTGAATAAAATATTCCAAAACTAAAATAATAGTGAAAAATGTATAATAAAATAGGTGAAAGAGAAAATTATTCTCTACAAATTCTGTGAGTAAAAATATTTTAATTATATACAGCTGGGGGACTGGAAACAATATGAGACAAAGTAAACAGCCTATTTGATTATCTTTAATTATGCTTAGGGGGAGGGGCGGTTCAAAGCAATCATGGGAGGGAAAACTCCCCGGAATAGGATCTGAAAGAAATAAAGAACACGAAAGTGCTCACAGGGGCTTGCCCCAGTTTTTGTTAAATACTTTAACCCTTTGTTAAAATAGTTTGCGCGAGAAAATAAACACGCTTTTGTAATTTAACCGTACTCCATTTTATGTTCTACTAAAGAGATTGATTGAATATTTAACAATTTAGCGTCATTTCCACTGATTGTTGGAGACTTTCTACTCGTATAATTAATGTTGGCAACTACTGTCACGTTTAAGCTCTCTTTCATTTCAGGTTCGTGCTGTTTCATTGTCGTTATTAATGTGTGTATCATAATAAAATATTTTTTTTCTGTGGCAGGCGTTTATCTAATACATAAAATAAAACGTCAATTTTATGACACAAAAGAATAAAGTTCGTTATGGTTGTTTTTTAAAAAGAAAAAGCCACAGAGGCAGTGGAGATGATGTTGAAAATTCAACAAATTCTTTTAATTACCAGGCCGTTCAACAACAAAAAAAAAAAAATCCTTTTTTCACAGCATACCTTTACTCACCGTCATAGTTTTGATGATCTTTTAGAAAACAGCTCCCGTTTTATACAATGCAGAATTTCTGTCAGTCTTCAAAGACATGCTGGAAACCATTTTTTGAGACATCCTTTGGAATTTACCACTATTTCTGAAAGTGTAAAATGTCTCACACGATGTTTCTTCAATTTGGGGAAAAGCAAAAGTCTCAAGGGGATCAATTTCGATTATAGGGAGGGTTCAACAACCGTGCATTATCGTAGTGTGGCATCCGGTTTGTTGCGACAATGTGGCCTTTTGTATGTGATATGTCCTTGAATATCCGCCTATGATGTCTCGGTAGTTAAACACTATTAAAAAAAGTCTTTGAGTATGGAAAAATTAAACGTCATAACATTGCCAGCAAAAGCAACTGCATGCAAACGTTCATTATTTCGAGAATCAGCTGTCTTGAAACCCACCATGCATAAACATTTTTCATGTGCAACTTTTCAGTTATCAACACGTGGGTGAAATGTTCAGGAGTGTTCTTAATGATGTTCGGTGATCCTCTCTCGCAATGCTGTTACGTTTTCTTCTGTTAGAACACAAACTAGAGCGCGTCCACCTTCCTTTAATGCTGATTGCCTTCCTTCTTTAAACTTTTTAAACCATCTTTGAACTGTCCTATAGGGAAGAACAAACTCTCCATAGGCCTGTGTAACATTGTATAGGCCTCAGCTGAACTATATTAAAAAGAGAAATATAGTTTTTGTGTTTATCATACCTAGAAAATGGTTAGGCCGGAAACTTATGAACCTAACGTCTTAATTTATTTATTTATTTAAACGTTCCTTGACTGTAATGTGCTCATAATTAGTTGGTGTTAATGAATTGATTTATTTTTATGTCCGGCATTGCCGCCGCACTTTTTTATTTTTCATAGAAAGGGAAGAGTTATCTCCAAAGTGCTTGACTACAGTGGCAGGAGTAATTTTATGTAATTATTAATTATCTAAGTAATACAATTGAGATAATTATTTGTATTAAAACCAGCTGCTGTACATATTAAATATGTTAACTTTATGTTCCAGGTTCTCAAATGTGATGCTGGTCTAAAGGAGAGCGTAAGTTAATGCATGTGTATTATTTTAATAGTACTTGTTATCAGAGTATTCCAAGGTGAACGTTTTACTGTTGACAAATGTCAAAGACCCTGACTGTGCTATGAAGTTATATTCTATAATACTAAAATTTAAAAATGTAATTTCATAATAACAACATTCACACAATTTCTGCTCATGAAGTTGGTAGGGCGTGACTGGGAGAAGGCCGTTGTCAACTTGCTATGATGCAAGTGCAACAGCCGAGGAGATTCTGTCAGAAACTGGTTGTGCGTTTGTGAGTTACTCCTTGCTTGCCTTGTGTGCTAATTATTCTCCGTCAGTTATGTCACTACATAAATGAACGGGTTGCAGATAGAAGTTACGAGAGACAGATTCTCTCAATGATAAGAAATGTGTCCTTCACTGCCGTGATCTTACGGATAAAATATTGAAAATTCCTAAGCAGATGTGAATTGCCTCTGACAGACACCATTTTCAACATTTATCGTAACACTAGTTAGCGTTTATCATTATCAGTTTTAAACACAGTGTCATTTTGTGCTTTAAATAAAAATAAAAATACTAACTTTTCCCGCGGCGACTCAATCTCCTTTTACCAATAGCGGCTGCACTTTCCCAATAAACAATATCGTTCAGGCGGCCCGTAACTCGATTAATTTCAAAAATGTACAATATTTTTAAATGTACCTCTATACATAGATTTTTATATAATGATTTTTGGCTGTCATCTCTTAGAAAAAACACACTTACTTATTTTATGTATAATTTACGCACACTGAACAAAAGGGCAGGCATAGTTTCGAAATTTTAACTGAAATTATGTAGGAAATTTGGTTCAAGGTCTTTGATGAACACTCGTTAAATCACTGAGTTCACATTTTGAGTCATATCTTGCACACACTACGACCAGTCTCCAGCTATACGTCTAATTTTGGACAGTGTCTTGCACTATTGCATGATTTTTCCTTGGCGGGACCGCAATTGGCCCATCTCTGTAGTTCTCGTCTCGTTCCCACGCTCCCTCGTAGAGCCGAAGGGGAGGTCAGTACGAGTTTAACTGTAGCAGCGTGTTCTTGTATGTTGTGTGACAGTGTATTAAGTATTCATTAGGTGTCGTACGTGCGTATAGAATTGACCCTTGATGTACGGAAATTGTTTCGAGAGAGATTCCCTGATATTCAACTTTCAAGTCGAATTCACAGGTTGGTACATACTTTTCGTGAAATGGGAAGTATTCATCATAAAAAGCATACACATGTACAGTGCTCACAGAAGAAATTAGATAACACTTGACATGCTCTGGAACGTTCCCATTAAAAATCATGGACCTCTTTCTCAGCAAACGCGAATTTCCTTTTCCTTTGTTCGAAAGGCTACAAAGGTACTGAAGTTAAAACCCTGTAAAATTATCGCAATGCAAGAACCGGGTGACCCTGCATCTAGGAGTAGATTTTATGAATGGGTTTTGTACATTGTGCATGACGGAGAAATTGGCCCTCATCCAATATTTTTTACGGATAAATCTTGTTTCCACCTAAATGGTTATGTTACTTTACAAAACAGTGAATACGGGGGTTTAGAAAAACCTAACCTGCTTCACGAGGAACCCATGCATGACCTAAAGATAGGAGTATGGTGCGTCGTTAGCGGGTGGAGAATAATAGACCCTATTTTTGAAGAAACACTTAATAGTTATAGGTATGTGCAAAACATTTTGCAACCCTTTTTCCATGGATTTATATTGAGAGCACGTAGGTTCCAACAGAACTGTCAAAAGGGACATGCAATTCATGAAATATTGAATTTATTGTCCTGTGATTTTTTGTTCTCTGGGAGCATTAACGGAAAAAGTGTACAAGACAAATCCACACATTAGATAAACACATTCGTGAAGGTACTTATTCCATTTCTTAGAAAGAATTGTAGAGGGCAATGGTTTAATTTCAATAACCGATGTCTGGAAAATAAAGGGAGACAGTTCCAGCATCCTCTTGCTTGATAATGGCGTGTAAATGTATCTTTAATAACTTACGAGACAATCATAGCTGCGGACGTTCTAATTCCTTTCACCGCGTTACATATGGAGCGGTCCCACAAAGCAAATACTGCCCATTATTGTTATCGACGTATCAATAGCTATATAGACAACACCTGTTGACTTGTGTTGTTCACACAATCGATTCTTTACATATATTTCTTTGCAATCATATTACTCTTGCACATTTGCTGCTCTTTCATCATAAACCTGTATCAAATTCCTGTGAATTTCGATGAGGGATGCAGTTTAGCCCATAAAAACGAATAGCAAACTAATTTCCATGCGGAGCCATGTTTCAACTTACGTCAACCATCCCACACGTCAGAACTTTGCTCCTACTCGCTGAATCAATAGCAGTGTGTAAACACGGGAACACTAAATTTCCCCAAGCATGCAAGGATCCTCATGAAATACAGTGTGTTTGTAAAGTAATGTAACTTATACGAAATTATCTGCGTACTTTATAAACTTTCTGAAGATATTAATGTACCGGATCAATTAATTAGTAAGTTTAGTTTACTTATATCTTCTCTGAAAAACAAGCGGAAACTTGAAGTTGGAAGAGATTTAAATGTTGTGTCGGCAGCAGTCAAGCGGTTCAACACAATGCGTAGGGCAAAGTATTAAGTTGACTCATGCCGTTCTTGAAGTTCGTGAAGATCATAGCGTTACTCATCTGTGATGAAACTCCTCTGCATATTGAACCTGAAACTGTCGTGGAATTAGCAAATCGTAAGCTGCAGTCAAAACATGGACCAAGGAAGAACAGTAGAAGAAATTTTGTGAATTCCCTGGTCAATTAATCTCTAAACAAATTGCTCATCAAACTTAGTTATTAAGAAAGAAGTGTTTCTTCGGTCCAGTCAGTCATTGTTAATTTGAAACGTGGTTTGAAGAAATGTGACTTCAAGGATATCGACCATTCACTCTACAGCCCAGATCTAGCTCCTCTTCTCAAAACGCAAGAAGGACCTTCGAGGAATAAAATTTAAGTGTGACGAAGAAGTGATGGATGCCGTTTATGCCTATTTTTCAGACAATACCTCTGACTATTTTGGGGAGGGATTGAAATGTTAATTCAAAGATGTGAGAAGTGTATTGCAATAAGTGAAATATAGTTTTGGTCTTTATCATGCCTAGAAAATGGTTATGCCGGAAACTTATGGACCTAACCTCGTAACTGTCCAGTGTAATGCACCCAGAATCTTCATGAATTCGTCGAATATGAGTGTAATTCACATAAAGTAAATGGTTTTTGCGCAAACTTTACGAACCATTCTTCTTCACCGAAAACACTGTAAGTGGACATACGTACCCCATTACCGTAACGACGTTCGTAATTTTCTGAACAACGCGGTGGAATGCATAGCAGGAAATAATGATAACTGTTTCGAAAACTGGCCTCCCAGATTCCCAGATCTAACTCCCTTCTTTCTGTGGAGATATTGTGGGTAGGTGCCACCTTAACCACAAAACCTAGAAGAACTCAAGTATAGGATAGAGGAAGTTGTCACTACTGTATCTAAGAATATGCTTCATATCCTTAGATACATGTGGTTCTCACCATTTGAGTTTCTCTTTAATATGACGTATATGAAAAATATGTATCATTTGTAGTTTTTGTGTAATAGATTAAGAAAAGTGTTCCCGGACTTTAGGAACCCCCTGTACTTAAGATTCACTATCTATCCCTCTTAAATTTGTGGTCTATATATATTTTTTTTTTGAAAAGCCTAGTTTTGAACTCCTCTCCCTGTAGTCGCTGCACTACTGTGCCTTCTGTAGGAGATTTGGCAACCGCATCTCCGAAATTCGCGCACTACCCGGTGGCTCGTTTGTCAAATACTGGACTCTCTTGCACCGTCTGAGATCTACTCAAGCAATACTTATACCAATACAAGATTCCGACCTGGCTGGAAGCCCAAGAACAGTTTGCCAGGAAAACTTTAAGCCTCATTTCAGGGTGCTCTCTTTCCGCTTTCAGCAGGGCCATCAAATGCAACTATAGGCTTGTGTTTTTTTGTTCTTTCCCCCTTCTTAATTACAATGCAGATGAGCCCGTAACCTGTCTGCCTTTAAAGTTCACAGTGCTTGCATGGAAAACTCCCGTAAAACTTTTAACCATATACAGAGTGACTATATATCTGATCCCGTGCTCCAAATTTTTATCTAAAATTTAAATACTTGCATGAAACATTAATGAATTTCCTTTTAGAAATTTGCGGAGATGTTTGACTCTATTAAATACTTTTTATTCCAAAGTTACAAAAGCACTTGCTGCTCTGAATCTGCTAACTTACTAACTGAACAGATATAAATGATAATAACTAAAGTATGATAATTATTTGATAAGTGACTTGATTCTGATGCTAATAGAGGGAAATATCAGTGCCTGCATATATGATTATAAAGTTTGCTTTCTATGTATCAATAGTCTATGATCAGAAGTCATTCTGATGTTAATTCATTGTTTAAGCACAAGTGTTTTGGTGACAATGAACAATGAATAAGATTGGTATTATTCTTATTTCTGTAAAGGAAATTAAATAGAGTATATTACCTACACTGAGTAACGCATGCCCTTTCTATGAAATTGAGTTTTAACTGAGAACAAACATCGAAGACGCACCACTTCCTGGAGCTCCGAAAGAGGCTGTGAGGCAAGAAATATCAATGAAGTTCATGATATTGTTTTGGCTGATAGACTAGTGAAAGTGCCGGAGTTAGCAGAGATCACAGGCATTTCAATCAAGCGGGTTCATTTATTTTGCTAATGAATTTCATAAAAAAAATCGTTTCGTAAATTGGTACCGCATCTCCTCATTCCAGAGCAAAACCAAAACTGTTTCGGAACTTCGACCGACTGTTTGGGATGTTCAAGATGAATTCAACCGAGTTTTTACTGTTTTGTGACCGTGGATTCAATACTATACATAGGAAACGAAACAGTCTAAACAATGGACGAACCGCTTCTAAAAAAGGTGAAATGGAAAGGAAAGGGCATCAAATTTTTGGAGCGCAAAAGAAATTTCTTTGATTGACCAATTGATGAGGATAAAAACATTACTGAGGAATTTAAAGTGTCACTTTTAAAGGGGCTGAAGACAACGGAAATGTTTCATTATGATATTGCGCCGAGACATTCATCGTTCAGAACAAACGGGCCGAATTCTAATAACCTGATATCACTAGTCAGATTGCCATCTGCTGCTATAACTCAAAAATGTTCTGACTAAACACAAAGTTAAGTCAAATGAATAGATAAGCAAGAATTTTGAGGACTTCAAAGAACCCCTCTTTCAAAAACTGTCTAAAAATAAAGTACGTTGAAACACTGAATTTGTTTTCTTTAATGTCAAACCAACCTCAAACCAACCTCGTAGGCACTAAAAGGACTACTAAAAATAAGATTTTAGAAATCGGGTAGAGTTTCTACTTGTAATTAGGAAGGTAGAATATTTGAAAAGATCTAGAAAGATGTCTGATAGTTGGTAGATGCACGATTTGGGTTATAGGTATAATTAAATTATTTCATTCACTATCAAATGATAAAGAATTAAATGCGTTTTATTGATCAAACTTGACTTCTTTAACTGTTATATGCGAGAAGGCAGGCTAAGTTGAAACTACCACCTTTTATGCCGTACTTAGTTTAGAAAGTCAACAACTTAGCTTGTGTAAGACATAGGACATATAAACCCTTATGTAAGTTACATTAAGATATTTTGTTTATACATAAGAATGTTCCATAAGGAATTATTTTACAGATATATTTTATCGCTCTAAAAATTGACTTTACAATATTTTATTAGGTGAATGCGCAATGTTCATGATAATTGTTTCATTGTTCCCACCTATGTTGAGACATGTGCCTCTACAACAAAATAGAGGTAGCTTGGGACGAACAATGTGCTGCTCTATTTTCATTTCAACTGAAGCCTATGCAACGTTACATAAAGTCTGTCGAGGTTTGTTCTTTCCTACAGCGCAGTTCGAAGACAGTTTAAAATGTTGAAAGAGGGGAAATAATCAATTTGAATTAAAGGTGGGCCCGACGCTCCAGTTATAGCTTTAAGGGAAGAAAACATTAGCACCTTGCTGGCATTGTGAGAGGAGAACACGTTCAAATTCTGAAAATGTCACTGGGTTGGTAACTGCAAAGTTGTTCTTAAGACGTGTTTGTGGGCTCCAAGACTGCCGATGCAGGTTTAGAATACATCGTTGCTGATGCAACTTGGCTAAATCATTTCGATCCAGACCAAACAGCAAAACTGCGTTAAATGTGCTGGGAGTTACGCTCATCTCATTTTTCGACAATCAAGGAATAGTTTACCAGTATGTCCTACCTGCACACACAACTGTAACTGGGCAATACTACGGAGCAGTCCTGAAAACTCTACAAGGCAAAAGGCCACAACAAGCTGGACGCTGCACCACGATAATGCACTGGCGTACACCCAAATGTTCTTGCTGAATGTCTCACAGAAATAAATGTAAAGTACGTACGAGATATACCCTCCCTAAAGTTCAGATTTAGTCCCTTGTGACTTGTTTCTTTTCAAATTGAAGAAATACCTACATGGGAGGCATTTTCCATCACCAGAAGAAATTGGCGAACTCTTGTTGCCGGGAAAAAGGTTCCTCAGTCCCTGAACGCTTTCATATGCTCATGTTTCATAGATATGCTAGACTCTCATAAAGTTAATGCTTTTATAGTTTCTATAGTAGCCTGAAACATTATTGTATGAAGTAGATTTACTCTGGAATGATTTTTGTAGATATACAGAGCTTGTATCGTGGTAAATTTTTAGGTTTCAACCGATCACTTCCACCCTATTTCATAGAAAGTTCAAAAACATTTTGCGCTTTAAAGACGGCGCAACTGATTTCAATTATTTTATATTTTTATTGCCAGCAAACTGGATGAAGAAACTATTGAATAAAGTTACAATAACTAATATTGTAGAGTGTTTCGGAACTCTTGACTAATTCGTTTATCTTCTGCTCCTTTTTGTAGAATATACACCATTTCGAAATTATCACCTAAATACAATTATTACATTAAATAATAATTCTTTCTATGTAATCCAAACATCTGTTCAAACTGGCAAGTTAAAATGAAAGCTCTTTTTAACGTACCAGTGTATTGAGAAGTACAGGGTCTTCATTCTACTATGCAATCGGAAATCGTGTCGCGCGGTCATTATTCATTATTAAGAAATAGTAATAAATATTATACTAGATACTCGAAGAGGCTGAATCCTTTCGAAAATACACTCGCCCCAAATTTACCTCCCGGATGTTGTAAACTGTCTCCCGATATTTGGTTTCAGCGCCTTTATAGATTTTATTTCAAGTAAAGCAGCATCTTATGTGCATGACGATTCAGCAGCTGAGTAACTTTATACGCACTACTGACAAATACATTAACTTGCCGGGCTAACCCAGTTAGAGGCTTTCGAAGAGAAGTTTCTAACATACAGCTCTAACTAATAATTTTAAGAAAGAGTTACCAAAATCATACCGGCCAATTTGTTTGTTGAATACAATGGGAAATGTTTTAAACAGTTGATTGGTAAAAGATTTACTGTATATAGAACATTGATTGGAATGAACTAGAAACAATATGGCTCTAGAAAGGGAAAATTCTCGGAGGATGCAATAAATGAAGTACTGAGAATACAAACACGTATTAGGGGTTTTTATAAACATACCAGCGGCATTTGATAAGCTATGGTAGCACTTCTTTTTTGAAATATTAAGAGATAAGAACTATCCGACAAGTCTTCATAACTTAATAAAGAATTGTTGTATTAATGGGAAGGTCTATATAAAAGGGGTAGGAGGAAAAGTAGAAAAAAATATAACTAAGGGATGTTCCCAGGGGTCAGTCTTAGGACCAATTTTCTGGGACATAACTCTTGAAACACTTTTGGATATGCTGCAAGAACACTCGGACACAGTGAATACCATGACGTATGCAGATGATGTCATCATTATAATAGAAGCAAAGGCCAACAACTTAATAAAGTAAAACTGTGGTGTAGGAACTCCAAACTACAAATAGCTCAAAACAAATCAGGATGTATGATTTTAAAAGGAAATTTATAAAGAGACCCTACTATACAATACAATAAGAAGGCTAAAAGCGGTCAAGTATTTAGGATTACTATTGGATGAAAAACTACATTTCAGAAATCACACTCAATATATAAGATCAAAATGGGTAAAATCAATGATACAGCTGGCAAGGTTAACCCAATCAGAATTCAGAATAACATTAAAAACAATATCAACCTATCACAACAGTAGATTTGCAGCTATTGTTTCTTATGGGGCGGGAGAATGTGCCCACAGAGTGAATGATGTTTTGACAAGAAATCAATTAAGAAGAACCCTGGAAAAATGTTACTAAGATACACCGGCGCAGTAAGGACCACACCGAATTAGTATTAGCCCTATTAGTAACAACGGGTTTTTGGTCAACTGATTATGTAATAAAGCTAAGGGGAGCAATTTACTGGTTTAAAAAGCAGAATTGTGAAAAAGTAAGAGAAATAGTTGCGAGTTGCAATCACTCAATAAAAGCAAATCCGCAGCGTGAATGGGGCCAGTGAAGTGGGAAGAAGAACCTGATAACATCAATGAGAAATTATAATTAAAACAATACATAAACCCTACTAAGGAATTAATACATTATCTAACAGGTCATGGATCATATTAAACCTATTGGAACAAAATTAATAAATTATCTAACGACTACTGCGATAAGCAAGGGACCCCAGAACATGTTCTTTTTGAGTGTATACATTATCTACAACATATCAAGAATGAAAGGGAAGTTTTAGGTGGCTTACAACTATCATTTATCATAAGAGAGACATTTATACACACATTTAGATAATCTGGCTAAAAAAATTAGTAGAATTGCATGGGAAAAAAAATTGGAACAGAAAGAGATAACAGCTACGGTACAAGCTGGAGATGAAATTAGACCAGCCAGATTACAAATACTAAACACAGCAAGTCATGGGGAAGGAGAGAGTGAAAAGAATAGTGAAGATAACAAGGGCAGAGAAGAAGAAGAGAAAGGAGAACAGAGGAGCGAGGGGTAAAAGAAGTTGGTGATAGCTATATCAATGATTGCAAAACAATAACTAACAGCATAACAATTAGAGAGAAAGAAAGTGAGGGAAGGAGAAGAGGAGGGAAGACCGAGTGAAGAGTAAAGATAGAAGAAGGGAGTGATAATCGATCACAAATATATCACTAACACAACACCAACAAATCCTCAACCATTCAACTAATAAAGAAGACCGATACGTGATGGTTATTGTAGTAAACATACTGCAAAAGGAGGAGATGAAAGAAGGTGGAGGGGAGGTAAAGATTACGGGGAAGAAGGAGCCAGGGCTAAGCGGTACAAGAAGGTAATTAAAAGGGGTTAGTAAAAGTGTTTAAGTGTTTCATGAGAGTGCAAGATAAGTGGTAAATAGTAATGAAACACCAGGTAAGTTATATAAACAATGAAAGTAAATTGAAGATTAGCGAGATATGTACAAATAGCAAGAGTGAAAACAACTTAAAGTGAATGTTCAATATATTAAGTTAGGATAGATAGAGTTCAAAGCATGTATTGATATTAAAAGTTTAAGAACACATAAACATTTAAAACATAAAGAGAAATGATTTAAATAAGAAGTGAATACAGAATGTGGAACTAAAAGTAAAATAAGAATTAAATTCTATTAGATAGCTAGGGGTAAGGTAGACGATGGTTACCAGCACCCTGTTCTTGTAGTTAGCTGGTTACCAGCTAATGATAACTACTGGTTCCTTCCTAGTAGCATGTAAATTATTAAATTACTTAAAGAATTGTTTGATTTTATGTTCTATTCAGTTTATCATTATATATAATGATCTGTAAAATATATTATGTACAATGAAATAATTTTTAATAAATGATAAACTTTGGAATATACATCCCGGTATAGGCCACAAGGTGCCGGGATGAGCATTGCAGATTTTATTTTATTTTACTTGCACATCCCGATGGAGAGTGTTATTCTTTGAAATTTAGCATGAAATTCTGTCCTATAGCATGTGTACGGTTTCTTTTGCAATTATCAATCTTAAATGTTGTTAGATCTAGCGTATATATCACTATTGGCATGCATACTCTACGATAAACAAATACACAAAAGAAAGTATGGCGCACATTTCCTTGCAACTGAAACACTTGAAAGTATGACCAGAACTGAGCAAGCTCAATTGCCTGCGAAACTGTAACTCCGGTCTTACTGGGAATCGCGCGTTCACTGAAGATCAAATAGTTGCACACAAACTCTAATTGCAAGCGAAATGAGATCATGGTATGAATAGTATTAGTTTTCATTTTAAAATATACTTATGCAACCGAACATTATATACCATATTAAAAATCCGCGTAAATATAGATAGTAGGTTTATAATTTTAGCTGGTTGCAGTTAAAAAATAAATAAAATTATTTATTTATGTACGTCCTTGTTGTAAATGTTAAATCCTAAATTATAACACTTTAGAGTGCAGCCTAAGAATTGCTCAGAGATGCAGTTGTACATCAGTTAATAACGCAGTTGTTGCTGTTATCGAATGAGAACCCACTTTGCTCGCGTGTTAAACCCGTCAGCTGGGAACAGCTCAGGGCTGTTTACGTTTCTGATCGTGGGTGGTTCCCTTTTTTATACAAACACATCCATTACCCGCCGCAAAGAGGAGTTTAAAAATGCAGGCAGCGGAGTATACAAAACGCGACAACCTTCATTTTTTAGCATTAGCCGCGAGCAGATCGTGGATGTCTTTTCTAAGGGAAGTAATTTATTTTCACTCAGGGAAATTACCGCTAAGGATGCGATTTCTATGCAAATGTATAATCTTATTTGCAGAACACAGAAGGAGACTTGGAGCTTTTGGGGTAAGACGCTAAACTTTTGCACTGTTTGATATCACCGTCGCAGATTAAAGGTGAATGGTTTACCTTCGGGGGTTTGAAATGTATCACGCCTTTGCCTTTTACTCTGTTTCCAGAATAGAGTTGCAGGTCTGTGAGCAGTAAAGGCTGTTCTTGCAAGCTCAGAAACATCCGGTCCTACTTCCAATAGAGTTTGTTATAGTTTTCACTATTTGGGCTTCTCATTGTCCGTATACTTAGTGCAGTGGTTTTCAACTTTTCTTGAACGCCAATCCGCTTTAAAATCCTAAATTTGCATCTTATATGTATAATATATATTTTTAAAATTATTCGTCGCTGGTTTACAAAAATTTAAAATATAAATGAAGAGAGTTTAGATTTATTTAAACGAATTCCAGAGAGCTTCCCCGACGTTTCATAGAAAAAGGAGCAGTCCAAATAGTCGATGAAAATGCACCAAAGAAAGCAAAAACGGTTCCACCTACAGGAAAAGTTATGACTACAGTTTTCTGGGATTCTCATGGTGTGGTGCTCGTAGACTACTCCAGAAGGGCAGAACCATCTCCAGGGAGTATTCAGCTTCACTACTGGAACAACTGAAGGATGCTGTTCAGGCTAAACTTGCGAAAAAGAAAGTTCTTTTTCATGGCGATAATACATCTTCATTCACATTGCAAAACTGCATGACCTTACTTCCAAGTGTTTCCACATCCTCCATATTCGCCAGATTTGGCTTCCAGTGACTACTTTTTGTTCCAAAACCTGAAGAAATGGCTGGGTGGACGAAGATTCACATCAAAGGATGAGGATGAAGCTAAGACAGACGCTTATTTTTCACAGTTGAACAATCTTATTTTAAAAAATTGGTGAGTTGAAAAAAAATATATATTGTATATTGCGTTTTCTTCGTCTGGTGGAGAACTTTTAGAGCACCTTATGTAAAACACATAAAATATTAATAGTAACTAACAATAATTATATAATTACACAACATTACCTGTCAAGTTTAATTCCTGATGAGCATAAATATTTAATCGTTGTGGTTCTAAATTTTTAACGGGTTCTTTAACGTCTTTTTAGAGAAATGAATGCAGAGAATACTTTTTACACAAATAAATTGTTTCTAAGGGCATCAATGTGCTTATGACCTTCTTGGGCCAAAAAGGCAGGCGAGTCCAACTACGATACTGTTGCCAGGGAAACTATAACGGTATTTTTCTGTTATGATTTCGCATTACACATTTTAAAGTTTTTTCCTGAACAAAGAGTTTCTTTCAAATAGGTTTTAATTTACTTATTCTCAAAAACATCTCCTAAATTTGTGTCAAGTTTAGTTTTCTATTGATTCAGTGTTTGTGTATTTACATTCAAGACTCTCTCTACTAACATCAAAAGTGCAACAATCTGTTCTTCTTTGGCCACAATCGTTCCACTTCTCAGAATAAGAGAATTTTTGAAGTTCAAAGAGAAATGAAATGTCCACAAAACTAAAATTGAACATAACGAGGATAGATACATAAGTTTCGAGGCTAATCATTTCCTAGATATGATAGGCAAAAACTATACTTCACTTTTCAATATAGTTACCCTTTAGTGCAAACACTGTTCACATCTTTGAATTAACATTTCAACCCCCTCCCCTAAATAGTCAGAAGGCTTATCTGCTAAATAGACAGAAACATCATCCATCACTTCTTCGTCACATTTAATTTTTTTCCTGCCTCGAAGGTCCTTCTTGAGTTTTGAAAAGAGGAAATAGTCATTGGGAGCTAGATCTGGGCTGTAGGGTGCAGTTCGATCTCCTTGAAGCCACATTTCTCCACAGCTTCCTTTGCAACATAGCTGTGTGCACAGGAGCATTGTCGTGAAGAAGGCGCATACCACCACTCAGTTTTCCTCGTCTTTTCCCTTTGATAGAAGCACGTAGTCTGCCAACAATAGGCCACCATAGTACTCCCCATTTACCGTTGTGTTCCTGTCCTTGAAGTCAATGAAAAGTGTTCCTTCACAGTCTCAAAAGATTGGGGCCGTAATCTTCTTGGTTGACTGAATGACGTTTAGAGGCGGTGCTTCACCTGGTTTACGTCTGCTACTGCATCGATTCTCTTTTGGACAAAGAATCATAGTAGAGTACCACAGTTTCATCTTCTGTAACAATGGTTTGCAGAACTCCTCTCTCGTTGCAGTGCTCCAAAAAACCTGACAACAGATGACTCGTTGCTGCTTTTGGACTGAAAAAAGAAGTCTAGACACCCATCTTGCATTAACCTTATTCATGTTTAAATTTCTATGAATTATTCGAAGGACTGTTGTTTTAGAAAGACCCAACCTTGGTGCTATATCTGCAACTCTGAGCCGCTGGTCTTCCATAATTTCTTCCACAAGAGGATGTTTTCAGAAGTGAGCATCTCCAAGGGCCGACCTGCACGCTCTTCATCTTCAATGCTTTCTCGACCCACTCGAAAAAGTTTGGCCCGTTCTTTTACGGTAGAATATGAGGGGGATGCTTTCCCACATACATCGTCCAATCGCTGTTTAATTTCATTTGGAGTAAGTCCTTCTTATGTGAAAAACTTAATAACAGCTCGATACTCCATTTTGAACAAGTCACAATCTTCTACACAGAGCCTTCTTTATGCAACTATATCTGAACAACTGAACACAGCGGAGATGCAATTGTTTACTTAACAGATAAGATTTGACAACAGATAAGACTTTTGTGAAGGTGATAATCCTCATCGGCGAGGCCGGAAACTTATGGACTTACCCTCGCATACACATACCAAACAAAGCAAGTTCCTTATGTTCTATTTATTTTAAAATTTAATCTTCTAGTAAATAAAGTTAATTATAAAATTATTGTTTTGGAGCCATAAAACTCATTTTAAATTTCTAATTGAACTACATTCAGAAAATGCCTGAATAGATTCAATAAAAAGACGTTGTTTCGATCGCTGGACCGTTTGCTTGAGATATAATTCAGGAAATTTCACAATTTTATTATACCTCAAAATGAAGACAACCTTATAGTTTTAGTGTCTTAGTCTTTTAAAAACTGTTGTAAACTCTTGCAACAACAGTTACTTTAACCCTTAAGCAGTCACGCAGCAGTGTAAATAACCCGCCTGTTTGTATTTTAGGGATATTTCTTTGATTATGGTCACACTGTTCTCTCTCTCACTACCTTCCTGGGATTGCATTATTCACAGAGTGGCTGCTATCGTGTTTATATCTCCAGGTCAATCTGACCCCCTACACGACTAATGGTGTAACCCTCTGTTGATTCCCCTTCTAAACAGTTTTAGTTCTTATGAGACGAGCTTCAACTTTACTTAATATACCCATTGTGTTATATACAATTTAGTTCAAATATCCCGAATAGTTTGCATTATTTTCAGAAACACGAAGGTGCCGAAATAATAATGACAGGTGATAATGCTTATGAACAAGAGATGGGGTATCTGTTAAGACTTTTTGAAGTAGAGGAATGTGAGCATTGGTAGTGATAGTAAGACTGAAAACCTATCACAACTTCTATTGTGAGCAGAGCGACGAAAACAGTGAAAGGAATGATGAATTCTTCTGGAAGGGATAAACGAATTAAGTGGATGAAAAATGTTCTTCTCAGAACTCGTTCAGAGAGCATTGTAATGCACTTTCCAGCTAAAACCGTGAAATCCCATTTGGAATGGCTTTTAACTTTTTATGTATGATGCACTGTTGCGGTTTATAGTGAACAGCACTAAACTACACTTTCGCAAATTTGATTCAAATTTTGAGATTGAGATTTAATCCAAACCTAATTAATGAAATAGAAATGAGAGCACTGGTTTGTGAAATCAGGAAAGCACGTGAAATTTTCATCTCTACCAAGAGCCTACAGCGTTTCTTATTTTTATCACGGTGCATGCGGTTTGATGATTTCAACGACCGTGCAGAAAGAAGGGAAACCTTAACTGGGAAGTTTTTGAAATATATGTCACAAACTGTTAGAAAGATTACAGGAGAAATGAACACCATATGAGCAAATCATTTTATTTAATGGAAATGCCCATTTCGTCAATATCTGCCCAGCAAACCTGCGAAATATGGGATTAAAATTGAACTCTAAATGATGCCAGAACTTTCTACACATAAACAATGCAAATATATATTGGCAAGCAGCCACAGGATCTCTTCAGAAGACATATTTGTGCATCCAGTGTGATCTGTTCAGGGAACAGACAGAAACCTCATTACCGATAGCTGGTTGTCTAACATATCTCTCCTGCAATGAACTACTGAAACTAAAATCGATATATGTTGGGAATTTGAATAACAATAAAAGAGAAATGCCTCCAAAACTAACACATATTACGAACAGGGAACTAAAAAAACTCTGTGTTTGCATTTCAGACAGACATGACTTTGGTTTGTACGAGCACAGGTAAAGTTGACTGCCTCTGCCGTGCAGCATGGAGAATAAATTGATCTATCAACAAGCCAGCTTAGAAAGCCAAAAATTATTACCTCCTATAATTACTCAAAAGTGCCGGTGATATTGTTAGTAAAATGTGTGAAATATGTTATACAGCGAATGGAAGTTATGTTCATTACATACAGGATTAAGATTCATGATTTTTATTTGATAATTATGTAATAATACCAACAAACTTGACTACTTGGTCAAATATAAGAGACTTTCTAATAATTATATATGGTCATTATGACCACACGCGAGAAATTTATACGACTATTTAAGATTTAAAGTTTATCCCATGTTTAAAAAACAACAAACTCTCCTTCGCAACCAAACTATTACTTTTCTTTCGAATGACATAATGGAACTTTCCCACTCAACATAAACGCGAAAAGTACCCAGCACTGGGACTCTTACCCCACGCAGGCAATGCAAAAAGCAACTTACATAGCGAGGAGAACTGAAATACTTGGGTGCATGTGCTAATGGTTTCGTCATTCTCCGCCTCGTGACAATATTGTTTGCGATCCCATTGTGATGATATCATCATGCGGCAGAGAGAGCGTGGTGTGAGGCAAGAACGATCTATATTTGATGTTGCTGTATCCCATATTGGTAAATGAACCTAAAATTACAAAGTGGTGGTTTTTATGTATTATTATATTATTCTTCTGTATTTTATTATTAAATATAGGAAACAAATCTTAGCTTACATATAATATCAAGAAAAGATTGTTGAAATATTTTCGTTTTTGGTTGCTCCAAAATTGTTTGACATTTGCTTAAGAATTCGCGCATACACGCTGCGGTTCATTTTTCAAATACTTTTTCTTCCATTGTAGTTCTCACTTATTTCAAGTTATGCAAATTATTTGGATTGTACAATGTGTCCCACTAGCTCTCGGCCGTTGATTTTTCACTATAACTTTCAAACTAATAAAAGTAATTCAGTGAACTTTGACAGAGACATAACTTGGTGTTTGACAAGCACGATGTATATGTAAGTGTTCAAGGAATGCCTACACTCGCTTCTCCATGTTGCCAAAACAATAGTAATCTCAACGCATCTAATATTTTGTTGCGTTCACAAGGAAGTCCATGGCTTTTTGCAATACATTTATTTCCCTTTAAAGCATATCCAGTAGAGTGGCAAGATCAATCTAAGTTCTTTACAAATGACTAAAATTTTAAAAAGAAAGATATTGTTACTAGAGAACATGAAGTTTATATTATAATAATAATAATAATTTAATAATTATTATTATTTTTATTATTACATATTAATGAGACTGAATCACAAAAAACTAATGGTATACTATTAATTAAATAAAATATATGACTATAAAAAGTGATACTGTGTGTGTATTTTTAAACATTTTTAAATATAAGACGTTTATGAATTGGGTCTTTTATATCTTTACATTTACCTAAATAGAGAGAAATAACAGAAAGTTACGAGTTACATTCTGTATTTAAGATGATGTTGTTCATATGTTTCAATAAAACAAAAACATGTTACTATTTAAAAACAATTGCAATGTACTAAGCAAATAAAAACAGTCGAAAGTTATATCGATTTTCAGTGGCTTTGAAATTTAATTTAAATGTTATTAACATGTAACGTAAACGTTTTCTGAAGGTTATTACAGAGCACTCTTACATACAAATATAATTCTTAAACACATATTAGATTAATATTTCACAGCTGCCATCTTCCCGACATTTAAAACATATGCATCGTTATGCATACATTTTATATGTTCAGTTAATTTATCATTTTATTTTAAAACAAGAGAGAAAATTAAACTTAAGAACTCTTTTTAAATTTCGGTTTTTAGGTGTACCCCCTATTCCTAAAGGTCCGATTTCTCTAATTTTCAGAAACTATTTTTCTTATTATTTAAATGGCATATACCGAAGTTTGTTGTGAAGAAACAAACATTGGTGCTGACAGCACGATTTTAAATTTTGGGTTTCAGGTAAGCCCCCACTCTTAATTGCCCGATTTCCCTGATTTTCAGAAATTATTATTCTTACTTTATTTCAAAGGCATATATCAAGTTCCTTTTTTTTTTTTTTTTAAAAAAATTGAAATTGCGGTGCTAGAGCGATTTTAAATTTCGCATAAATCTCTCCCTCCCAATGGCTCAATTACTCTGATGTTTAGAAAATATTTTCAATGATTGATTTTAACGAAATGCTGTCAATTTCGTTGAAAAAAATTGTGGCGCTAAATCGATTTTTTCAATTTTTTAAAAAGTTTTCGCTTTAGGTTACCCCCGCCCTAGTGGTCCAATCTTAGAGCGTTAACACACACACACACACACACACACACACACACACACATAGCTCATTGTTATTTTCGGTGCCCAGTAGGTAGGACCGATGAAGAAAATATTCAAAACCGCTTCATGGGTACAACTGCAATTTCTTAGGAATTCGCTAAAAATAAGCCAAAAATCACTCACTTTGGTTTCAAGAGTTCTTAAAATTTCACTAATTTAATTAGAGAAAAACTAAGAAATCCCAAAAGATCTTTATTGTAGTATTAAACAGTATTTCAAAGCATAACATCTGACTGTCAAAAATTACACTGTGTTTATTATGGGGTTTCATTTATCAGCTCTTCCAGTAGTTTTGAGCAAAGTTTAATAAACAGAAAAGTAGTTATAAAGTGCAGGTGAATGGTAACCTGGCAGACAGGTTGTCATTCTCAGTTGAGATTTGAGTATGCTCCCTGAGGTAGATTCCCTGCAATAAGCTGTAGGTGAAGTGATGTACCAACTCGTCAAGTTTTACTACGAGGGGCTAAGGAACACTTTGCTAATGCAGTGCTGACAGGCTCCCTTAAACGGCCGTTGTGTTGCGAGTGTAGGCGAGAGCTATGTCGTCATCAGCAGACATTGTTTGCTGCCCGCCCTCTACGTGATTGACGATTGGTCATTGAGCGGATATGGTTCTTGTAATGTCCCCCTAAATCACACACCCACGTCATTTCCGCCAACATGGCGTCTGTGCCCCTTGCGCCAACATGGTGCTCAAAACACTTCCTAATGCATTAAATATTATCTGTTTTTACTTGTGAGTAATGGATAATGCGATAGACGTGCTCTACATTTAGATATCAC
This sequence comes from Metallyticus violacea, assembly GCA_030762175.1. NCBI lineage: Eukaryota > Metazoa > Arthropoda > Insecta > Mantodea > Metallyticidae > Metallyticus > Metallyticus violacea. The sequence goes on along the minus strand of CM060842.1, from coordinate 5,916,078 downwards.
TATGGTATCTTACGCGATTACTCTCTGAGGTGAGATAACTAACACGTAGTTTAGCTTGAAAATATTTGAACTTAAATTTTACAAAAAAAAATATGTTTGTACCCCCTTCAGGAGCCGAAACAACTCTCTCTGTCTCTTATGAAAAGATAGAAAAGAAAACAAGAAAAGGAAGGGGCTTACTTTTGTCTGCCTCCTTTTCTTCTTATAGAAAAGAACAGATAAAACACTTTTACTCTCAATTATTTTACTTTTTCCTCTCCCCTTCCTTTTACATTTTTTTTTCTCGTTCCTTTTCTACACTGTTCTTCTTTTTCTTTTGTTCTCTACTGATACAGTTATATCTTTTCTTGTATGTACCTTATGTCTGATTTTCTCTTTCTTTTATTGTCTTTCTATCCTTCCGTCTTCCGTTTCCCTGCTCTTTTTCATCCTTCCTTTCTGGCATTGTCCCTGAACTTTCTTCTTTTTGTTTTTTCTTACCTTACAAAAATGTCAAGTTATGCCAGACTTCTATTTAGGACACTCAAAAGCGGATAAGGTGAGAGTAGATACAAATAAACGAGAGCTTCTGAAAAGTTTTGTCTTCAGCCTATGTTGCCATGGAAATTGGCAAAATAATTCTTTTCTGATTTAATACATCCCTTGAATGTACGAGAGTAGATTCATAGATTTCCGGTCTAACCATCTTCTAAATATGATAAAGACAAAAACTATAATTCACTTTTCACTATAGTTATCCTTTATTGCAATACACTTCTCATATCTTTGAATTAACATTTCAATCTTCTCTCAAAAATAGTCAGAAGTCTTAACTGCAAAATGGCCATAAACAGCATCATTCTTCGTCACTTAAATTTCCTTCCTCGAAGATCCCTCTTGAATTTTGAGAAGAAGAAATAGTCGCTGGGAGCTAGATCTGAACTGTAGGGTGGATGATCCTTGAAGCCAGATTTCTTCACAACTTCCTTTGCAACAAGAGCTGTGTGCACAGACGTGTTTTAGTGAAGAAGGCGCACACCACCACTCAGCTTTACTCCCCTTTTCTCTTTGATGGAAGCCCGTAGTCTGTGCAGTAGACCAGCATAATACTCCCCATTTACTGTGGTGTTCCTCTCCTTGAAGTCAATGAGGAGTATTCCTTCACAGTCCCAAAAGATTGTGGCCATGATCTTCTTGGTTGACTGAGTGACCTTGGCCTTCAGAGGCGGTGCCTCGCCAGGTTTATGCCTGCCCCTCCATTGATTCTCTTTCGGACAAGGGATCATAGTAGAGGACCATAGCTTCATCTCCTGTAACAATGGTTTGCAGAACTTCTTTCTTGTTGCCAGCCACGGCAGAACTGCAAAAATGCCTGACAACGGATGACTCGTCGCTGCTTTTGAACTGAGGAAAGAAGTCTAGGCACTAACCTTAATCATGTTTAAATGTTCATGAATAATTCGAAGGACTGTTGTTTCAGAAAGGCTCAACATTGTTGCTATTTCTGTAATTTTGAGCCGCCGGTCTTCTAATTTCTCCTTCCACAAGAGGGATGTTTTCAGGAGTGAGCACCTCCAAAGGCCGACCTGCACGCTGTTCGTCTTCAATGCTTTCTTGGCCCATTCGAAAAAGTTTGGCCCATTCTTTCACGGTAGAATATGGGGGGGATGCTTTCACCGTCCAATCTGCAATTTCATTTGCAGTAATTCCTTCTTTTGTGAAGAACTTAATAACAGCTCAAAACTGCACTTTGAACATGTCACTTACTTCTACACATAGCCTTCTTTATGCAACTATATCTGAACCACTGAAAACAGCAGAGCGGAAGCTACAGCTGCAATTATTTACTTGAAAGATAAGGTATAACACGAGGCCGGAAACTTATGGGCCTACCTTTGTATATTTAATAGTGTTTTCTAAAGCACACGTGTTATGTATATTCCAGAAAATAAATGCAACTAAGTATTGTGTAGTGATAATCTTCTTATTAAAATTGTTTAACTCCAAAGGTAGTTAATTTAAAGTTATGAATTCTCCTAATTTTTAACGAGTTATAAATGTGCTGCTGTATTTAAACATGGTCGTATCGGTGTAGAAGACAAACCACATAAAGGAAGTCCGAAAAGTTCAACAATAGAATTCATTAACAAATAGATGCTATTGTATTAAAAGATTGGCGCGTTAAGACACCTAATTCGTTAAGGCTACAGATCTTTCAAAAGAACCTAAAGGTTGTACAATGAGAGACACATTAGAGATAATAAGGTAACGTCTTTTGACAGAAAAGGGGCTCATTGAACATGAATTAAGTGTTTAAAAGCATTTTCAGTTGAATAAAATTATGCACAAAGACACCGTTAGTGATATTACGGGTATTTGGATTGCATTTTGGATCATCAGTATTATTAAAGTATCATTTAAGCAGCATTTCGTTTTTATAGAAAGAGAGTATTCAAACTAACCAAGTTCTCTGTGCTAAACTGACTGTCCTCTGTTTACGGTCATACGATCTGCAACGATTCCGGTTAAAGGGATAGCGGGTATGCTCTTATCGTCAAAACATTTCCCTGGAGCTACAAAACCTTTCACCGAAATAACTACAATCTCAGAAATGCCCGTTTTTGGGAAGAGCATATCCACGAAGCATGTTCTAATCCAGTGCATTTGAAACAGCAAAAATATTTCTGATTTATTTACTTTTTGTATAGAAATCGTTAAAAATTTCCAGCAGTGTTACTAGTGTCGCGATAACATACATAAAAGCAATAAATGAGTTTTTTTTTTTTTTTTTTATGTTAACATTTAAATTCTTGTATTCTTTCTTCTTTGCTAAAACAATTCTTGATTACTGTTAGGAAATCGTGTCGGTAGGAATGTTCGGGTGGGCATTTATTCATCGAATGCACCTCAGATGGCCAAAATGAGGTTACAACACAGATTATTACACGATTACACGAACCCTCAGCATATATAATTGCTCTCATTCTTCGGGGTATAGATGATATCAGATTTCTACAGTAGTGTGGACGAGAGGCTACAATATCCCAGGCTTCTTGAATTTGTGCCTATATGTCATCTTTTGTCCTTCGTGCATGTACAGGAAATGCTTGTGTAGCACATTGAATTTAGATAGATCAAAAACTGAAGGAAACATTATAATATTCATTATAAAATATATGTTAACGTTAAAGCTTACTGTATGTACGCTCTTAAACATGACATCACGACACACTGTGCCACAGAGCTAACAGAATACACATATTAGACAGCGTCTTAGTGCATGTCATATAATCCAAGTGCTGCAGTGGCTACACAGCTTTGCTGGTTACCTTGTGAACCGCGCGCTATAGCGAGTAGGACTTACAAGAATTTTGCTTTCAATAGTTGGTTTATTGTTATTGTCAAAGGGTTTTTTATGTCCATCTGAACCTCGCGCTCATAGACGAATATCTGCAGAAAATTCCCGATCATGCGCACTAACTAAAAAAAATTCTTCTTCTTCTCATTGGCGCTACAGCCCGGAGTGAGTTTGGCCTGCCGCAGCGACCTTTGCTTCCTCTGCCTGCGTCTTACGACCTCATTGATAGAGGGCAGTATTGCAGGGGGCACATGATCAACATGTCGGCACTCCACCGGTCATCTGTTACGCGGCTTTCTTGATCAAAGAACGCCATCTCTCCATTAGGCAGGTTCCCATTTATTCTTATCAGGCTGGACGAATCCCTTTTCAGACGTCACTAAATTAGAAAAATCCCTGACCAAGTATCGGGAATCGAACTCGAGCCTGCCAGTGAGCAACGCTAAGCACCAGACCAAGGAGATGGTAACTATAAAATATATGATTAAGTTACGCAAGTATTTAATTAGTAACCATTGTTCTTTGAAACCTTTATATAAACTATTTTACTGCTTTATCATCGTAAAGTGTGGTAGAGTTTGATATTTTTTTTAACTTTGGTTATTGCTATTTTCTACTCAATACTTTGAGTCTACTGGTAACATACTTGCTTTATAGACCCCAGGTCGTGGGTTCAAACGCGACCAGGATCGATGGATTTTTTATGGCGAAAAAAACTGTTAAGTGTGACTTCCTTCAAAAGAGAAGTAAAGCCATTAATCCCGTGTAGTAGATTTACGGCACGTAAAAGAACCTCGACTCTAAAGGAAGACGCCTCTGAGCATAATTTATCGACCGACTCAAGACCTGAATTAAATAAAATACACTGTGAGGTAGTTCAAATACCGGTTTTTTTATTGTCACTGTTTTATTTTGCAAATGATTTCACATTCTGATATCCCATTCTGCAGTCAATTGAATGTTGTGGATTCTAAAAATAAATATTCTTTCCTTTTAGCACAATTTTTATGATACCGCGCACATAACAGATTGTTTATTTTTCTACCTTTCACTTGGAAATATTTTAAAAAACAATATAAATTCACCTACCTGTGCGAAGTTTTATTTCCATTCGGAAACAAACGTATGATTCCATTTGACAATGCTACAATCATATTGTCGTATGTGCGATAAAGTTAGTGTTACTACTGTGGTTGGCGGTTCTGTTTTGTACACCAGTCTCCAATGCCTTTGAACTTCAACAACATTCTCGGTTTTCCAATACCACTTCAAAATTGCTTTCTGTTGTTCAAACGATAATCTTGACTCCATTTTGTTGTAGCAACACTAGCATAACGTAACGTAAGTCACATTTGTTTACTGAACACTCATACTATATTCTTGGCTTCATTTGTTCGTTGTTGATTTAACTGTCACGTAGCAACTCTATGTATGTGAAGCACGTCTGTTTACAGAACATTATACTACACATTACTGTTGTTTTTTGGTCCAACTTTGAAATATATTAAATAGATATCTACTGTAAAACTGTGTGTACATTTTTAGCATATATAAGCTGTGCTATTCGCCTTGCAGTTACAGCATCCCACACTTTAACTTTCTTACGTCGTCTAGCCGTTGTAATTCTTAGATGAGATACGTTTTTGTAATGTATTATAGTCTTAAGTTTCTGCAATCATCAAGCTTTTTTCTTCTTTTAAAACACGTCGTTTTCGGTTGTTTAGTTTATTGCTTATCGCTTCTCTTTCTTGAAATTTACTAGGACGTAAAAAAATAACCAAATTGATTTATTTGTTTTTAAAGTAACCGCTCTAGAGCGCGATGGCCTGTACTAGTAGAAAGGTAAATTCAATGCAGCACTTTTCAATTGGGGGTTAAAAGCCTTCACGAAATTTGGTGTTTACCACCTCCAGCTCGTACTTAGAGTTGCAACAACGGTGATGAAATTTTGTATTTCACTATACAAAATTCCTTTGCAAAGCTTGCAAATGTTGCAGAAAGCTCATAAGAAACAATATCAGGCAAAATGTGAGCCTTCGATTGCCACAAATGATTCGAGTGTGTTCATGAAGATTTTAAAGATTTTCTGCGCCCTGAAACACTCGTAACCGCAAAAAGTAGTCATTGTGATCACATTGCAAACCACATTTTTGTTTACTGTCTTGTTTCTTGTGTGTAAGGTCTAATTTAAAAGAGACAAGAATTGTTCATCCATCATATCAAAAGTATCTCACTGGAAATTTAGAGAATACAAATATAGTAAAACGATAAATAGTTTTTTTTTATATAAGGCGTATAAATGTTATAATAACCTATCATCTAGAATGCAATGATTGCCCCTGAACTCTTATAAGATGTCGATATGCGATACACTGATGGTAAATCCTGTATATAAGATTGATGCATTGTATATTATAGTGTTTAACGTGTAATTTAAAATTGTTCCCTTTTATTGACGTTACTGTGTATAGTCACAGCGATGGACTTATTTATTTAAAAAAGTTAACAATTTTATAATTAAATATGTTGAAAATATAGTTTCTGAGTATGATAATTTATAACAGAGCCTTTTTATACATTTTTGAATCAAAATGCTTTTTACATAAATATAGACATAACTTTGTATCAAACAATGAAATGCATTTGTACTTACAAGAAAAATAGCAAAATTCACACTGAGTGTACTAGGACAACAAAATTATGCAGGGAAATTATATTGTATAACACAACTGTGACTATTTAGTTTTTAGTTAGAAAAAGCCTAGCATTCTGTAAAGTAATTCATGAAAAATTGCAAGGGAAAAATCTCATAGAGAGAATCATATCATATTGTGTGTCACAAGACTCTTGCAATAACCTTAAATATGTTTTTATTTACTTAGATTAAGACCTGATGTGTTCTATTTAAATGTGCAGAATAAATACAGCGATGGGAAAGTTGAATTGGCGGGTCACACGGCAGCCGAGGCAGTGTAACTCGAGAGTGCGAAGAGATTATACTATACAAATGTGCAAGAGGATCATATCAGAGATTGGCAACATCGTGCATTATTATGATAATTATTATTGTTGTTATTATCATCATTTTAAGTTCTAAAAATCTGAGCTATATCACTAATATGATCATTTTATTACCACTTAACATAAAAACGGAGGAAAAAAGACTATCTGAAACTCCGCACAATAATATAATTTCTGAAAATAAATAAAAGATAACTTTCCCCTCACCACTATCGTATGAACCGTGTTTGCAGTTCACACTTGTTCATATTAAAGGCATCCTTTTAAGGTTGACTTTAAACGAAGTTAAACCAGTGTACGGACTTTCGCGAATTTGAAAATCGGTGTACAAATGGACCGGAGTTAACAGGAGTAGACCTCGTGGAATGCAAAAAAGACAAACATGAAACTAAAAGCGACGCTACTTTAACATTTGTGTGGAGGAGAAAAACAGAACGGGCGGTAAAGTGCAGGAATACCAACAGAGATGCTGTTTCTTACTCTCTGATGACGCAACAGGTCTGATCCTTGCAAAATTAAGCCCCTCAGTTGAAATGCTTTGTATTCACGACGAGGAAAGCTCCGGGACCTCGACTGCAGTCACGCACGGGGACTTCCAGGGGCTTCAAACTTTTGCTACTGGGGCCGATTTCCGAGTGCAAACATTCGATAAGTCGACACTCCTAATCGATATTTCGCAAAGGGAAGTTATTCAAACAAGCAACTGAGGCACTTGCTAAAAAAATGCTGGCGTTGCGAGAGTTTTGTCATTATAATCTCTTCAGCAGGTAAGGTTCTGGCGTTGAGGGCGCGATTTTTATCTATAGGGTCTTAGTTCGGAGCCCATTGACATTGTATCTCGTATTGACAGGGCCCCCCCCCCTTTTTTTTTTCAAAATCAGTCATGCTTTTTATTAATTTGCAAAACTTTACTTCTTCAATAAAAACCTCTTTTGTTGGACCCTAAGAAACTAATGGCAGGTTTCATCTCAGAGGGGAGTGTCAGCTATTGACTCTAAAGAAGATTTTTCACAATATCAACTTTCGTCAGCAATTAATTATCGAGATAAGAAACTTGCTGTCATATTAAACAGAGCAAGTTTAGTCTTGTATCATACTTTATTTTTCGACATAATCCTCTCGAAGGTCAACGTATTTGCTCCAACGTTTCTCCAGGTTCGCTATTTCCTCGTGGAAGTGTGTTTCTTCGAGACCCTCAAAATACTCATTTACCTCTTCATTTGACTTAGATTAGGTCCAGCCAAAAAAGTTTTAGTTTCGAAACAAATAGCAATTGGATTAAGCGAGATCGAGTGAATAGGGTGGATGCGGAAGCTTTCAGTAATGTGCGGTCAATTTGTCCTGAGAAACGTGGCTTGAATGCGCCGGTATAATGTTATGGTGAAACAACATCTTTTTGGCCATTTCCTCAACCACTGTCTCTCTAAAAGTGATAGTAATATTCTCCGTTGCTGTTTTTTCTTTCACCAATGGTCAATCAAGAGAATTCCTTTTACGTTTCAAAAAACTGAAACTATAACCTTCCCAACGGATGGAACTCAATTCCTTATTTTTTTTTTTTTTTCCAATTATTTTTGAGCCGGTTCTCCCCGTGCGGTTCACTGTTTATACTGTTGTTTCGTCCATAATCATAAAAAGTCGCAAAAATATAGGTTAGATTTTTCTTAAATATTTCCAAACTGTCAGCCGACGTTTGCATGCGATTCCATTTTTACTCCAAAGTTATCATACGCGGCATCCATCCTGCACAAAATACTTTAATTTGTAATTAATCATGAAAAATAAAATGAATAGCTCAGTTGTGATGCTCGTGGCCTCTGCTAACTCTATCACGTTCATCCGTTTGATTGGTTTGATTTATTTAAGGACGCTCTTTACCACCACAGGTCATCAGCTTCCCATTCTGTTCAGGGCGTGAAACGGCCGACAAAATTTGCTCAGAGGCCTCTTTTTTCAGGCTTGAGGTTCTTTATCGTGCCGTAAATCTACGACACGGGACCCACGGCTTTACTTCCCTTCCGGAGAAAGCGAAAGACTTAGGATTTTTATACCCGAAAAAATCCATGGGTTCTGGCCGGGTTTGAACCCGCGATCTTGGGTTTAGAAGGCAAGTATGGTAATCAACACACCATCAGGACCGACGTTCATCCGTTTGTCAGCCAAAATGATATCATGGACTTTATCGATGATTTTTGGCCTAGCAGCTGATTTTGGAGCTCCAGGACGTGGTGCGTCTTCGATGCTTGTTCTTTCACGCTTAAACTCATTAACCCAAAGTCGAACGGTTTTATAGGAAAGGAATACGTAACCCAATTAATACAAAATTGTCTCAGGAATTTTACTGTTTTCCCTTCCGGAAAAAGAATTGAACCACACCACGGTTTCTAATCTTATACAATTTTCACTGTCACTCAAAGTGCTTCTGTTTAAACATCTGCCAAACAATGAATTAACATTAGAGTGTCTTGTGACCATAAAGCATTGATACTTAGAAAGTAAATCTTATATACAGATGCTTCTGTTGCTCTCCATTAGTATGCGAACCAACCCTCCCTCGTATAATTCTGTTTTACATTTCCACTTAAGAAGAAGTGGATGCTCTTGACGTAAGAACATACGCTTGTCGTCGAGGAATGAGACATGCTGAGAGAGAAGGGGAACCACAGACTTTCTTAGAGCTGCGAGAAAGTATTCAGAATAAAATAAGAGGTTGTGACTCTTGATTTAATCTTTGATACAATGGTAACTAGTTTCAAACTGTTCTGTCAAACCAGGCGTCTTTTCACACATCAAGGTATGTCTGTGCCAAATGTCACTGAATTGCGTTAATTACTTTTAAACTTTTAAAGGAAAATCCGGGACCGATAGTGAGAGAAGCAACTTGATGTTCTATTATGCCATAATACAATTAAACGTCGACCTCAAAAGAATGAAATTTTAATACGAATATGTTGGGATGTATTTCCCTTTTTAAAAATGTATTCACATAAAAAATAATGTATTAAAATGCCTATATTATAAGAAAGTGCGCTGAAAATGACGACACAAGATTTAAGATACATATTTTACATATATTTCACTATAGTTACCTTGTAGGTCAATATATTTAGTCCAGTAATTTTCCAATTTTTTAAATAGCTACAATAAAACAAGGTTTGTTCGGCTGTGAAAAATAAGCGTCTATCTCAGCTTTATCCTCGTCTTTTGATGTGAATTTTTATTCACCCAGTCATTTCTTCAGGTTTGGGGACAAAAGTAATCGCTGGGAGCCAAATCCGTGGAAGCGCTTGGAAACGAAGGTCATGCAGTTTTGCAACAACAGTCCCAAACGTGTGTGAAAGTGTATTATCGTGATGAAAGCGAACTTTCTTTTTCGCAAGGTGCGGACATTTATCCCGAATAGCGTTCTGGTGGTTCTGCCCTTCTGGAAATAATCTACGAGCACCACAACATGAGAATCCCAGAAAACCGTAGCCATGACTATGCAACCGTTTTTTGTTTCCTTTGGTGCATTTTCACTTGTTGCCACTCACTATTTGCAGTGTTCCTTCGTCATGGCTTGTAGTGATGAATCCATGTTTCATTTACTGCTATGAAACACCTGAGGAACTCGTTAGAATTGCATCCAAACAAGTCTAAACACCCTTAACGAAATGTTCATACGAATGTGCTGGCGCCCATCGAGCGGAAAGTTTCTCATACCCAAAACTTTGTGTAAAATGAAGTGGACACGGCGTATGGAGGTCTTTACAATGTCAGTCAACTCGCGTACCTTCAATCGGCGATCATTGAATACGGCATTGTGAATTTTTGTCACAATCTCGTCGGTCGTAACAGTTTTGGGACGCCCTAAGCGCTCATTATGTTGAACGGATGTACGACCACGCTTATATTTAGCAGCCCTCTTTTTAACCGTCGAAAACGAAGTAGAAGAATCCTTTAATGTATTTCCTTTTGTATTTCTTTTGGAGTTAAAACTCTTCAAAACCCAATACTTATCACATCTTGAATTTTAGTTTTATACGTGCTGCAGAAAATGTTAACACTATTTTGTTTACACGATCGCCATAAACCAGTGACTAGACTTACGCGTCTGAAACTTTACGCGCGCCATTACTTAATAATAATTTTACCATCTTAACAACATCTCTGAGACAGGCCAAGAACTTTTAGAACACTTCTCCTAATAGTAAGAAAGCATATTGACAAATAAATGTATATAGTAATTGGCAGGATGGACGCCCTGCGGTGTTTCTGCATTTTTGACTGTTCTAAAACAATTTCCAGTTATGTAAACAGAAATCTCATATATTTTGAACATCTAAATTTATAAGATGAAGTAAACGTACTTTAGGTTCTATAGCTTTCAGCAGGTTGTGCTAATCAGTACATCGAATGCCTCTGGGGACAGGCAACTGTCAGGTTTTAAACAGCTCCGTGTACCAATTTGTAAAACGCGTATTCGATGTTCACTGATTCTCTTGCCCTCGGGGTGATTGCAGAAGCCGCAATGATAATGTGAATTATCTGCAGGGTTTTTACCCTACAGTGGTTTTGTTTCATTTGTTGGATTTATGTTTATTATTATTCCTCTCTATTTTAGGGAACATGTTATCTCAGCTAATTAAAATACATCAGCATATTTCTAAATAAAGAACGTTAAGCAATATTTTAATTGAAAACAATGGATATACTTTGTCTATTGGAAACAAGTCGGAATTGTTGTTATATTGCAGTTCCCCTCTTCACGTTTTTATAACCGACCATCGACAAGTTCCTCCGCACTCTGGTGAGGACGCCGCACAGTAGAAAGTTGGTACTCCTTCATTTCAGATATTCCTTCCTTCGAAGGAAGGCAATTAAATCCGCCCACCGTTGCTAAGGTTTGGACTTTGGAGCGTGTGCTTGTCTTGGTGGTTAAGTGAGCACACTAAGCTGGGCACTCGGTCAGTGCCACCACCCGAATTCGCTTTCTTAGTGAAATCTTGACTGCAGAGCGTATTCCGTCAATGTGAATGTAACACCTATGTGACTTGTTCATAAGATGCTATGGCAGCATGAAATAATTGTTATGTCCACATTTGCACATAGAGTTCGCCACCTGTCTATGAATCAGACCATTTTGAAACTTTACGAGGGACAGGTCAGCATAAGTCATGGCATTTTTTTTTCCTCGCGAACAAGGGATAACACGAAAAATCTAAGATATATGATTGAAAGTTTCGAATGAAACCACCAAATGGTATCTGTGCGCAGAACTACGTGTCTCAGCCTGCCTCGAAGTTCAGGTGGTAATCGACAGTGATCAGGAATGCACGAACATGCTCCTCACAGCTACGGGAAACACTGGGTGCGCGTGCCCTGTCCTGTCGGACAGTGACGAGGTGGACAGAGGCCTGGAACAAAATGTCGATGTCGATCTGCTGCACAGTGGGCGTCCTGTTTCCGCTGTTGATGTAACAATACTTACGCGATGATAGGTGAGAAATACTTGTGGAATTAGGAGAGCAAACGGGAATTCCTTCCAACATAGTGCACCACATTTTACGGGAGGACCTAAACATGAGGAAAAATGGGTGCAATCAATTAAGTGAGGTGCAGAAGTGGACTTGCTACGAAACATGTCGCATCAATCTGGCGAGATTTCAGGGAGAAAGTTGAACTGCGTCATTGCAATTGATGAAACGTGGAAGGGGGCGTATGAACCAGAACCCAAGCGACAGTCCAGTTGCCCCGGGTCACCACTGAAACACAAGTTTTACTCCTTCACCAACAAAACTCATGATCATTCTGGCGCATACAGTCAAGATGTGCTTGGGTGTCATCCAGTGCGTCAGGCAACCACAGTGAATGCCCAGTATTACAAATTGGCGTCAAAATTTAAAAATTGCGCTAGCGGCATATTTGTTTCGCATCGAAACTCCATATGTAACATTTAAATAAAGCAAGGGGGGAAAAATAAAAAAATGCTCCTGAAAATTAATAAAATTCGACTATTAGTAGGGGAGGGGTTGCCTGCATCCCAAAATTTAAAAATCGCTCCCCCAGGACCAATATTCTTTTTTTTTTTCCACAACAAAAATCGGCATATAGCATTTATATCAAGTAAAAAGGTTTCTGAAAATAAGTGAAATCAGATTATTAGGACTGAGGTTTACCTGAAATCCAAAATTTAAATATAATTCTAGCGGCAGCAATTGCATTTTCACAACAAAACTCTTCTTATAGTATGTAAATAAAATTAGAAAAATAGTTTCTGAAAAATCATACAAATCGAGCATTATGAGTGGGGGTATGCCTGAAACCGGAAATTTAAAAATCATTCGTGACAATATTTGTTTGTTCGCAACAAAATTTGGTGTATATCATTTAAATAAATAAGAAAAATACTTCCTGAAAGTTAGGGGAACTGAACCATTATGAGTAAAGGTATACTTGAAAACATAATATTAAAAAACGTTCTTGTGTTTAATTTTCTCTGAGTAATTTTAAAATAAAAGTACATATTAACTGAGCATATAAACATTATTTATAACGATACATATGTTTTATATTTAACAAAAGCATCGTCGTGAAGGTAGCAAATGTGAAATATTAAACTAATATGTATTTAAGAATTATATTTGTATGTAAGAGCGCTCTGTAATAATCTTCAGAAAACGTTTACGTTACATGTTAATAACATTTAAATTAAATTTCAAAGCCACTGAAAATCGATGTAACTTTCGATTGTTTTTATTTACTTAGTACATTGCAATTGTTTTTAAACAGTGACATGTTTTTGTTTTATTGAAACACATGAACATCATCTTAAATACAGGATGTAACTCGAAACTTTCTGTTATTTCTCTCTATTTTAGTGAATGTAAAGACGATATCAAGGGATCAGTTTCAGTTCGTAAAGATAATTATATTTGTATATAAAAGCGCTCTGTAATAATCTTCAGAAAACGTTTACGTTACATGTTAATAACATTTAAATTAAATTTCAAAGCCACTGAAAATCGATATAACTTTCGATTGTTTTTATTTACTTAGTACATTGTAATTGTTTTTAAATAGTAACATGTTTTTGTTTTATTGAAACATATGAACATCATCTTAAATACACAAAGTAACTCGAAACTTTCTGTTATTTCTCTCTATTCTAGTGAATGTAAAGATGATATCAAGGTTCAGTTCATAAACATGGTTACATTTAAAAATGTTTAAAATACCCACACGTTGTAGCTTTTAGTATATCATTAATTTTTGTGATTGAATATCAATAATAATAATAATAATAATAATAATAATAATAATTGTATTGTCGAAGAAAGAGTAGGGAGTGTGTTACAGTGCTGCACACTGGATTTCCTCGTAAAATCGGTTGCATGGAAACGGCGGTTGTCTGGAATCAGTTTTGACATCTTTTTCGGCGATAAGCAACCGAAGCTGGCTGTAATAAGGTTCCATTCAGCTTGACCGATTTAATTTTCACAGTATTAGGTTATACTATGAAACTTTTTTTCACTCATGCACATGTGCCTTAGATCGCGTCTTATCCCCTATCAATGTAACTTTCGTCCAGTTTTACACCTTCCCGCGCCGAGACTGAAATAACAATGTGTTGCGTCAACGACAAGTGTAATTCTTGCTGGCATAACACTACTGGCTATGCGAGGCAAAGCAGTTTACCCCTCCTCTTTTGCTTAAACTTGCAGGCCTAATATCTGGAACGCATGTCTCCCTCTATATCATTCATAAGCGATAAATCAAAATTCCTGTTTATATTTGATCACCCTCGTACACAGTGACATTAGTAAATATTCAAACTGGAAGTGAAGTGTGGTTATTGACTTGAAAAAATAAAATTAAAACTCACATAAGTAGTGAAGAAATGTTGTTTAGGGGTTGGTGACGCCGATGGTTTAATAATTTGAATAGTTATAATGTCCTACGTTGAGCAGCACTGTTAAGTGTTTGGTGTGTATAGCGGATTTTCTTGTAGCTCTCGAGATTCTTGAAGCCTCGGCTTTGGCAGGAGGTTTGTGGGTAACAAATTCTCGAGGTCGTATTCACTGGATGTTTTGTGACTTGTTGGGGTGGATGCGACGAGAAGGTTTCGAACACTAGCCAAAGAGAAAAGCACAATAACTAATTCACAATTTATTGATAACACTTGAATAAACCGTCCACGAAGACCAGAGTTCTTGCTATCACTTTTTCTAGCTTCTGACTTGAGCCTTCTTCACCTCTTACTGACTGACTTCCCCTTGGTTCTGACTTTACTCTCAGTAAGCCACGCCTTTCGCGAAAATACTTCTCTTATTACCATTAAAGTAAATTCTACTTCTAGCTTCCCTATTGTCGTTTTATCAGTACAGATTTCTATGCATATAAGTAGGCTCTGATTCGTACACACTCGCCTACACTTTCTTGCCTTTTTGGGTCTTTCCAAGAAATATTCCTATCATAAACTTCGCCTTTCACCTTTCATGCTATTCCATTATGTTAGCGTGTTGCCCTTTCGTTTCATTAGATATGTAGACTATTAATCTTAGATAAAACGCCCTTTTTACAAATAAGCCGGTTATTCACACAGATGAAAAGTAACAATTCTCAGCCTATTTCTGTCTCTTTCTCTACCCGCCTCAACTCAGCGATCTTTCCCAAGACAGTCTGTCATTCTTAAATAATACAATCCTTGTACAAGACCAATAAATGTTTCTTCTTTCAAAAGGATTACTTTGTCTGTAATGTTAATAAAATCGGCAAAAGAATGGCTCTAACAGGAATTCTGTGCTACACAAAATACCAGCTCGAATATTCTAATCTTAATACATTAATTTTAATACTAATATTAACATACATGAAATTACTATTCAGAAGCTATACTTTTCGAGAACAGTAGTTATATAATAAATAGTATCTTAGCCTAAAAATAGGACACTATCTTATCCATTGTTATAACAAATCAATAGAACACTGTAAGAGCTCACCTCGTATATCATAAACATATTTACTTACAAATCAGAAATATAGGGAAAATCATGGAGTCCGCGTTTTAAGTAGCCACTATAATAATTCACATTAGATCATTAAATGGTAAATTAATTAATGTTACATCACCCTTAACAACCGTCGCTAAGGCTGCCCTTCGTAGAATAGGACGAGACGTTAATACCCAATGCGATGCTACACTCGACTCCCGCTGCAATGCTATGCTTAGATTCTAGCCATGCCAGCACAGATACACATATGTGTTCCTTCCTCTCCGTTCAAACACATATAATCCGCGTGGAATCAACAGATATAATGCCTGAACTTAGTAAATGTTAATACCACATTTCAACATTGTTAACGTATTGCTAATATGTACAAGGATTCACAAGTCCCTCCCTAGTTTCGAAGAACATTAACCATGACAGACATAGCGGGAACTCTTATATCAGCGGATAGAGTATCTCTCCAAGTTTTGTACATACCTTGCAGGTGTTCCATGTCCTCCGTTGGTGACGCGGCAGACATCAATCCTGTAGTCAAGCTCTTGTCCCAAAATCTGACGGTCGATACCCGCGACTGCATGCGTGATCCTCTCTTGCAGCTGTGCTGAAGGTGGCATGAACACACCATCTTTGACATAACTCTGTAACAAAAAATCACATGGGGTTAATCAGGTGACCATGGAGGCCACAGATGAAGAGGAGAGCAGCACTCCAACAGCTAAATCTACAACTACGCCATGGAGCCTATTATGAATGCTAACTTGGAGAGATGCACTTTCTGTTAGTATAAGCTTTTCCGCTATGTCTGTAGTTTCTCCTCTGTCGATTCCGGAAACTATGGAAGGACTGTAGATTCAATCTCCCATCTGCTAACAGTAAGGAAGAAATAATAATAAATATCTTTTATTTTAGATATAATAATATATAGTCGGTAGCATTAGCAATGTACCTTACATAAAAAATAAAACTGGTTCAATAAAGGCAACTGTTTTAAATCACGTTATATATTATAACCATTTTTATAATGGGGTGTTAAGAGTGTAAAAGATACCTAGATACTAATTTAAAAATAAAATAATCTTATTGCTATTTGAGTGAGCGTTTCATTGCTTTTATAAATATTTCAAAGTAATTAATTTATATGAAACATTTTTAAAAAGTATCTTTAAAACGAACTTTGGAACTTAGAAGAATAAGAATATAGTGGTATGTATTTACTATAGCTTATTCCTTTTATTGTCTTATTCTCCTTTTGTCACATCCTAATTTTGTTCTTGACGTTATGTAATCTGAAATAATAAATATCTTGTTTCATGTTACATTGACAGAGACGTAGGAGGGACTCCATTTCCATACTTCGCCCGCGTTCAAGGGATAGCTGTTTGTTCCTACGCCCTTATTGAAGGCACTTCCGGAAGGAAGGGTTTAGGCGGAATCCCTAACGAGTTTTCAGATAGAACATCTCGCATTCTCCCCCCTCCAAGGAGTTCAGAAGAGCCACTTGTACATCAAATGCCCACGCAGAAACATTTTAAAGTGCAAACCACTGCCACACCACACTACCGATCTTGTAACAAAGCACATGAAATACGAAAGCGAAAAATTCGTGGAAAGAGCATAACGCTGAAAAAATCCAATGTCAGATTAACCTGCCCCAAGAGATTTGAAATCGAGACTTCCCTAATGCAAGTTGTAGGCGTTACCGCTTAACGCTATTTTTCAGCGTTCAACCTCAACAAAAGATAAATGATTCTAATTTATTCTATTGTTGCGTGAAATGACTGAGTGGTACGTAAAGAACATCTCACATTTATTGGTAAAGACAGCAGAAGAAACATTCGCAAGATGTTTTTATTCTTTGCTTTACTCTGGTAGGTTGTAGTAATGAACACAACAGTTTATAAAAGACAGAACAGTTCTTTGTTAAAAATTCATACAATCATCCTCTCTCCTGCTAATTGGGAAAGAAATTATTTAACTAACCTAAAGCTTTTATGGTATATTTAATGAAAATACTTGCACAAAGGGAAATCTTACTTTGTCACTGAATGGCTTCTTAGCGCTACGCAAAATAGGACCGTGGCGTTCAATTTGTGTTCGTCTGTGCATAACCTCACAAATCATGACCGCGGTAATGCAAAAACAATAAAGCGTTATTCATTTGTTGTGGTCAGAGCGAGTGAACACTTCTGGTGTCTACGAGGGGCGTTTGTAAATGGTTTACAACAGTTTACGTTTCTACATTATTTATTATGCAACATTTGTTGATTTGATTTATTTACGGGCGCTCTTCAACATCTCAGGTCATCAGCGTCCCATTCAATTCATGGCGTGAAACGGCCGACAAATTTTACTCATTGGCCTCTTCTTTTTACGTCCGAAAAAATCCATCGATCTTGAGTTTAGAAGGCAAGTATGGTTACCACTACACCATCAGGACTGACTTACGCAACATGGTTCAATACACCTGGAATCTTTCAATAAACACTCCACCAACGTCAATGTTCCGTTACTGTAACTGCATTATGGCGTCGAGAAATCATTCTTTGGCAGTATTCCTGGACAGCTGCCTGAGTTTTTTCTTCCTCGGAGCGAGTCCTTCATTTTGTCGAATAAGGCATTATAATACAGAATGATATCTAATGAATATGGTGGTGCGGCTCAACAATGTCAATCAGACGGTGTGGGATCGAGCATTGTCAAACACCTCCCCTTTCGCCGTTGCTGAATTCTGCGTCCAAGCCGCGTAAGAATCTCGCAATATAACTCGCTGTTGACAGTCGTTGCTCAAGGAAGCTTGTACATTAGCAGTATGGCTGAAATGTCCCAGAAGATAGGACTCCATTATGCGTTTCTGTACCTGTGTCAGTCATAATCAATTGAGAGACAACCTCAATGTGGCTGGGAGACCGCGGTGTTGACGGACTCGCATTCTTGTGTGCAGATTCTCTGCCGCTGTTGTAGACGGCATTCTATGCAGTGGCTTCTTGACCACATACCGCAGTTAAACGTTATGAATTTCTGCAGTTTTGATATCTTGCTTCTATAAAAACATGCTTTGTCCATTTGCCTTCATTCTTGTTCACGTGTTTCTTAACTTGATAGCAAACTAACACTGTCCTTTCACTACACGCTCTACTTCTGCGACCCATAAATTCTTAGTAAATGTTTATTTGACACTGTGCGCTAGATTATTTTTAATAATGCATGACATAATCACTGCTTTTAACGCCTTATTTTGAGATGAAAGGTGTTCCTGGCTGGCGTTACTCCACTGTTTAACACAATAGTTCCTACGCTTAAAATAAAGCGATAACTGTCAGATAATATGTGCGGTATTGGAAATGCTGTGCTTGTGGGAACAAATTGCATACGGGAGGAACAAGAAACAGATTGAACATTAATATTATGCCAAGTTTCTCTTGCAGCTTTCAGCATATTCGATATTCCTCCCCACCCCTCCCGCGTTGTTATGTGTATCTTGTGAGCAGAGTGGAGTATTTCCTGCACTGAGTATCGCGGTGGTTTCAATTGCACACATCCGTTATCTTCCATCTCCTAGAGATTATTCCTATTCCCTTGTCGATGTTTCTACACCTTCAAATTGTGCAGGCCCGCAGCAGAGATAACCCAACTTACTAAATTGAAATTACATTTTCCTTTCACATGCTTTCTGCTTTAGTATTTCTAATAGGAGCCTCCAAACCAGACTCCTGCTGCGACAACGTATCCAATAATTTAAACTTAATAGAAATTTGCTGCGACTTATAATTATTTTAGTTTTTAATTTGCTTACACTGGTCGTATTTTTTTAAAAAAAAAAACGCTGTGGTATTGATAAACGTTTACTAAAAATTTACTAACACGAAGCGCATTAAAGACCAGTCGCTCATTAAACAAAGTTTGCAACATTTTATTAGGTCGCGCATGCGCAGAAAGTTTAGCTGATTCATTAGTTTGCTGTCGGGTATATTGTAACAGTTTACTGCCGTTTGTCGGTAATGTCGTTCATTGGTTTATAATGTCTGCGAAAATAAGCAGCCCCACCAGTTCTGAAGACCACCCGGTGATTCGATTTTTCAACGCAAAAGATAAAGCGTGCATCTGAAATTCACCTCGAGATGTGTGACGTTTATGTGCCCCCTGTAATGAATTAATAAAAACAATGGTGTCGTCAGTTTAAGGAAATTGGTCGTTAAAGTGCAGACTCGTGAGTGGGAGGTCTGGGGTTCGAATCCCGCCAGGACCATCCTCCCTGACAGAGATGTTCCCCAGGTTTTTCTCAGTCCTCATAAATGGCAAATGCCGGGGAGGTACCCTAAATTCAGGCAGGGAACGCTTCCTTCCTCTAAAAATATCCTTTCCCAATATATCATCTCATGTATCATCAGTGTCCACCGCCTGTAGAGCCTCAGTAGTAAAAACGGGCGTTAAACACAATTAAAATAAAATTTTAAGGAAGTTCATACAGAAGAATGAAATGGGGGGGGGGGGTTGTGTTCACGCAGACGACCTTGTTGAGTGTGTGGACCAAAATATTAGAGAAAATCGTCATTTAACAATTACTCTAATCTTAAATATTGTAAACTGTATGCAAGATGGGAGTTCTAAGAAGAAGAAGAAAAAAAAAACAAAAACAAAAAAAAAAAAAAACGAAAGTATGTAAGTTTTTGAACTGGTATGAAAAAAAAACTTTATTCTTGTATTGTTGCTGATGATAAAATAAGAATTCCGTACCACGATGGTGAATAAAAATAAAAACAAGCTATTGGCGCCATTGAAGTTCCAAATAAAATGATTATGTCCATTGTTTTCAGGGATCAAAGATTTGGCCCTCTTGTGTATTTTACAGCTCAGATAAACTGTGAAACACTTCACAAACTGACGCTTTCCGGAGACACGAGAATCTATGCTCAGAATTATATTCGTTCATGACAATGCATGCCCATACACTACTGTCGGAACTTTCAGAAAGATTCAGGACTTTTGAAAGGAACTGTTTAAGCAGTGCCTAGATCTTGCATTCAATGATTTCCATGGGCTTGGTTCTGAAAAGTTTGACAAAAGCTACGGATTAAAATAAATAATATACGGTTTAATTACCAGACGGTGGATTTTTATAACCGCTATGGGTGACTGAGGTCGTTAATGCACGGACTCGTGAGCGGAAAGGCTGGAGTCGATTCCCACCACGACCATTCTCCCTGACTGAGGTTCTTTCCCAGTTTTTTTTTTTTCAGTCCTCATAAATGGCAAAAGCCGGGGATGTATTCTAAACTTAGGAATGGAACGCTTCCTACTTAAAAAAACCTTCCCCAGTTTATCATTTCAACTCAAGCATCACCAGTGTCCCCCACCTGTGACGCCTCAGCAGTTAAAATGGGCGTTAAACACAACTCAGAGATAGAGAGGGAAAGAGTGGATTTTTATGCACAGAGCATTAATAAAGTATTTGGAAAGAAACACTGAATATATGGAATAGTCAACAGGTGAGGTACAACATGTTGAAATGCAATAATCTTTTTGTTATGAATTACCGACCCTTTATTTTGAAATGAGATTATTATCCTCAATTTAGGATAAACCAAAATTACTGTTCAGTTTTCTTGTGAAAAAGGCTTTTGACAAATGTTATGTAAGGCCAAGAGATTATAAACGTTATGAGGAGCAGGCAACAGGTCTTTAAGTAAACATGAACAGAACGGAATATCTTGAATTTAAGGAAAACGCCCTTCTTCGAGAATTTGGAAATCAACGTGAAAACATTTGCATTATTCTGAGGTTGCTAAGCTGATATGTCTACAGAGAGGATTAGGGTAGAGTTTTCCCAGACGAATATTCTCCAAACGGTTGTGGAAAGCATATTGAGTACGGTGCGGAGGAATGGACTGTAACAGAGCGTAAAAGTTTTAAGATGCTGACAGTGAAAATGGATGGGGTAAGGAGAGGAAGTGAAATGGAGTTAATGGATATGGATTTGGAGAAGTTAGTAATTGAAAGGTTCAAGAACAGCCGAAATAACCAAACGATGAAGAACCACCCAGTGTACAGCGAGGAATTGAACACGCATAAGGAGTGAACTCTGATATTACCTTGCACAAGTGACAGTGAATGAACCTTACGGCTCTGACAGAGGTTTCCACACACAGCTTTGCTCATCAAACTTTAACTGTATGTAAATCAACACAGTGACATTCTCAGAATTTCTGAAAGTGTTCCTAATGACAACCTCCTCTCACAATGACATCAGGGGTGTTAATGTTTTCTCCCGTTAGAGTCCACCTTCCTTTGAAATTGATTGCCTCCCCTCTTTAAACATGCTGTGCAATAGTAGGAACTAATTCTCCATAGGGCACCTGTAGCAATGCATAGGCCTCAGCCAAATATTTGTTGAGACGAACGCAGAGTTTCACAGCAGAATGTTGTTCGTCGCTTTAGACGGAACTGAACAGGTCTTAACTTGTATAGCTCTCAAAGGTGGAGATCGGAAGTGACAACAACCAAACTAGTGCTATGTGTACATTGTGCATAAATCTAATAAAAATTATAAAATTAAATTTTAGAGCGAGAAATTGTACCTGTAAAAAAATATGTGCAATCTATATTGAACAGCTTTTATATTATAAATTTCTTGAAGAGACCATGCTATGACACAATTATTTTCTATTTTAGACGTCTTTAAATTTATAACAATAGTTGTATATTTCTGAGTAGAAATTTTAAACATTTATTTATTTACCCCGTCAAAAGTTAAGGCTATGGGGCCCTCTCTTCCACTCTACCAGCGGAAAAAAATTAAAGAGTACAACTTACTTAGTTATATAAAATTCAAGAAAAAAGCTTAATTAAAGATATATACTGCATGTAAATATTACATTTTTTAATGTAGATAGAAAGTTAACAGGTGGTGTTAGAATTCTATTTATACTTCACTAATTTTTCGTCGAGTACAAGGGGGAGAAAGGAGAAAAAAGAGGAAGAAAGGAGAAAAAAGAGGAAGAAGAAGAATAAGCGGGAGATTAGCAGTTGAAATTACTAGAGTTGGT
The DNA here is from genome assembly GCA_030762175.1 of Metallyticus violacea. Classification (NCBI taxonomy): domain Eukaryota; kingdom Metazoa; phylum Arthropoda; class Insecta; order Mantodea; family Metallyticidae; genus Metallyticus; species Metallyticus violacea. Next base: position 5,893,687 of record CM060842.1, on the reverse strand, counting down.
ATGACAATTTAATCTACGTTTAAATTGCTTTATTGATGGGCAATCTCTGACTTCAGGAGGAAGGGAGTTCCAGATTCTGGGAACTGGCACGCTGAATGAGGTTCAGTGGAAATGTGTTCAATGACAAGGTATAAACATTCCGGGTTCGAGGTAAGGATAGGAATACGAAGCGAAATAATACACTGAATGATGAACGTACGGAATATTTTAAAAGGAGCGTAAGGGAATGAAAAGGCCTACGTTCTTTTAGAGGTAGCATGACAGTTGATTACGCAGGGGTGTCACGTGATCAAATTTACAAGGTACAGATTAATATTTATTACATAGCTTAAAATGTATAACGGTTTTTGTTTTAATTTCCTAAAAATAAACTTCTATATGATTGAAGAAGTTTGGTTTAGAGACCAAGTATCTTGATGCAATATTTTTTTCCAATAAGTAATAAATATCCCATTTCGAAAGTATGAATTAAGAAATTTTTTCAAACAGTGGATTCGGAGTGAAATTTTGAAACTAAACGTATGCTGAAACATGTCAGTGCGTAATGAAAAATTTGACATATTTGTTCAGTTGCGTGTGCAAGGTGCGTTTTAATCAGCTTACATTAAAGGGCTACTCAATTAAGCGCTCAAGCCTTACTTTTAGAACTTCACAGCTGGAATAGACAGATAAAGCTTTGTATGTGTAGTATCCGATGCTACACAAAGTTTCAAGAGAGGTTTTGACATGAAGGTATTGATAGTTTGACAATGTACAGAAAATCTGCCTTTTGATGTTACCAGTTTATGTAAAAATCTTCAACGTCTGCTCAACATGTTTTCCTGACACATAAACATTATCATCTTTTGCACTTTTACAGATATTAAAACACTGCCACTTTGTTTCATCTGGACTCTTCAATAAATCAGACATTTGCCAACAAAAACATGGTTAAGTTTCAAATTCTCTTGGTAGAGAACCCAAGCTATGGTCTATAAAAGTTTATGGTATTAAGGTAATGTCTTCCAAATTGATGTACACAAACTTTCAACGCCGTATCTCGGCAGTGTATTGCTCGACAATCGGGTTATTGTCAATGTATATAATCTAAAAGTGACTTAAACTTGTATTTTGTTTTAAAAATATGCGGTACTTATAATGCCTAACGTGTGAAAAACACATGTTAAGATATTTCATTGTCCAGGTAATTAAAATAGTTTGTGAACGGGATTGTCGATTTTAGAAGGAAACTGGAGGTGTTAAGAAGTTCACACTAGCAGCTCGCTCCAGCAAGAAACCAAAAGTAAAGTTTTCTAAATATGTTTGAAGTGGCAACATTCACACTTGACAACATTGTAGGTCTGCGAAAAGCAGCTGTCAGCATTGAGAGGAAACGGAGGACTCAGTTGCAACCACAGATTTCAGTTTTTTTCTTCCCCCTCTTCAGAAGACAAGTAATTGTGACATCTGGCTTTAGTAGGCTTGACCACCGATAGCTGCGGTAGTTTCATCAGAACGTTCTGGTCCCACAGAACTTGCTAAACTCTCTTCGATATGGACAGACAAAGCACAGCACCGTCAGGGACGCCATGAGAAAATCTGGTGAAACCTCCACTTCTGAGCCACATACATGATCAACACAGGAGAGAGAGACATTGAAAGGTTTCTATACTAACATGTCTTGCTCAAACTGACTGGCTGAAGAGGATAAGGAACAAATTCCCAGAAGTGAACAATCCGCGAAGAAAGTCTTGATGAAAGCTTCCAATCTCGTTCAGATCTTCAAGGAAATGCTTTCACAAACCTATAACAAACACATCTTAAGCTCTCACTGCCAAAGTTCATAGTGTTAAAGTTGCAAATTTCCGTACTGTTGTTCCATGGTCTTTGTTTACAAAAACTAAACCAAAGTTTTCGCCGGGTGACTATGACTGGCATCACAGTGTTCCACGGCACAAAACCCGGACATTTGTGATTTTAACACTATTTCACAAACCTCTCAACATCCTGTTGGTCATTTTGTAGATGTCAAGAGTGTTCTAAACACATTTGACCCAATGATGTAGCCTCCATAATCAAGACCAAAAACGCCCTCAGAGTAAGCATAGCATTACTTCACTCGCATTTCATCTCCAGATATTCAGCACTTTCAATCCAGACTTTTACTGCAATGGAAGACACTAACACAATGAAATACCAAGGCCAGTGGACACATCCTATTCATTTTGCTCCCCAGAATTTGAAGCAGAACCCAACAAAATACACGATTTAAATTGGGGACAGGCATAAGTCCCTTCATTGAATTTGCACTGATGACTTCATGCTGTATAGAGAATTATAAGATAAAACACAAAACTATCAATGTGTTTAATACTCCAGTGTAACAATGTATCACCTGATTAATTAAAACACATTTCTTGTTGGAATAAGTGCATTGTAACTTTTTAAGAGATTCATTATGGCATTTTAAACACTTGGAAATTGCAGAAACAAATCTAAAATGGTGTTAAATAAAACGTTGACAACTAAAGTACTCATGGAGCGTTGTAGTTAAGGGTCATATAAACAATTAAGAGGGGAAAAAATGGGAAATTAATATATTCTAATTCTAATTGCGCGGGTAGGTACATAAGATTTGTGGCCGAACCATTTTCTAAGTTTGATAAGGACAAAAACTATATTTAACGTTTCAATATGTTTATTCTTTATTGCAATACGCTTCTCACATCTTTAAATTAACTCTTCATTATCCCCCCCAAAATAGCTAAAAGTCTTGTCTGTAAATTAGACATAAACACAATCCATCACAATTTCGTCACACTTAAATTTACTTCCTTGAAGATCCTTCGGGAGTTTTGAGAAGAGGAAATAGTCACTGGGAGCTAGATCTGGGTGTAGGGTGGATGGTCGATCTCCTTAAAGCCACATTTCTTCACAGCTTCCTTTGCAACAAGATCTGTGTGCACAGGCGCATTGTCGTGAAGAAGGCGCACACTACCACTCAGCTTTCCTCGCCTTTTCTCTTTGATGGAAGCACGCAGACTGTGCAGTAGGCCAGCATAGTACTCCCCATTTACTGTGGTGTTCCTCTTCTTGAAGTCAATGAAGAGTATTCCTTCACATTCTCAAAAGATTGTGGCCAGATCTTCTTGTTTGATTGAGTGACCTTGGCCTTTAGAGGCGGTGCTTCGCCAGGTTTACGCCACTCCATTAATTCTCTTTTGGACAAGGAATCATAGTGGAGGACCATAGTTTCATCTCCTGTAACAATGGTTTGCAGGACTTCTCTCCCATTGCCGCGACAGAGCTCCAAAAATGTCTGACAACAGATGACTCGTTGCTGCTTTTGAACTGAGGAAAGAAGTCTAGGCACCCATCTTGCACTAACTTTTTTCATGTTTAAATGTTCATGAACAATTCGAAGGACTTGTTTTAGAAAGGCCCAACCTTGCTTCTATTTCTGTAACTTTGAGCAGCCGGTCTTCCATAATTTCTTCATCCTCAAGAGCGATGTTTTCAGGAGTGAGCACCTCCAAGGGCTGAGCTGCATGCTGTTCGTATTCAATACTTTCTCCACCCATTCGAAAAAGTTTGGCCCATTCTTTTACAGTAAAATGTGAGGGGATGCTTCCCCATATACACCGTCCAATCGCTGTTTAATTTCATTTGAAGTAAGTTTTTCTTTTGTGAAGAACTTAATAACAACTCGATACTCCATTTTGAACTTGTCACAAACTTCTACACATAGCCTTCTTTATTTGAACAACTGAACACAATGGAGTGGAAGTTACAGCTACAATTATTTACTTAACAGATAAGGTATGACACCAGATAAGGCTTTTGCGAAGGCTATAATCCTTATCGTTGAGGCCGGAAACTTATCTATTCTCAGTAAAGAGGAGCTTAAAGGAATCTGCGAGGGCTTAAAAATATTTAAAATTTCTTTTTGTTTTTAAAAAAATTAAATTAAATAATAGGGTTTTGTTAAATTTAAAAATATATTTTATATGTTAAAAAACTAATGCAGGATATATTTAAAAATTATTTTAATGTATAAAATGTAATGCATGGTTATGTTAAAAATTAACAAATAAATTTGAATATATTTAAAACACAAATACGGGGTTATTTTAAAATGATATTAAATGTTTAAGAAAATGAAACAGGTTTATGTTAAAAAAACAAGTTTAATATGTTAAAAAACAAATACACAGCTATGTTAAAAAACGAGAAAAAAAAGCTATTTTAATGTGTTTAAAAACGCATACAGATACATTTCTTATGGATATAGGAAAGATATAGGCCCCAAACTAAATACATATCAAGCGATCTGGAACATTCAGAGGAACATTGTAAAATACAACAAATGAAGGTATCCAGTTAAAAATATACAAAACAATGACAGTAACGGCTTTCTGTTTTGGAACTGAAAACAGGAAAGTAAGCAGATGAAGAATTTGAAAGTTCAGAAATGAAATTTCTTATAACATTAACTGGATAAATATAGATCGGGAGAGAAATGTAGAAATAAAAGAAAACTAGATATACATTCTAAATGAACATATGAAGAAATGAAGAACGTGCTGGTACCAACATATAAGGAGAGCGCTGGATTGCAAATTACTGAGAGTTATTTACTTCAAGATTACAGAAATACAGGCAGGCGATTTGTAAGATAGCAAGAGCCATGTGGCTAATCCTTGTGGCAGAAGAAGAAGAAAAAACTAGTGCACTGCTAAGTTAAAATATCTAAAATTACTATTTTAATATGTTAAAAAAACTAATACAGAGCTTATAAAAACCAAAATTCTGGACTTTAGTGATATGCTAACGTTACGTGGAGATACCTGTAATAAAATATAAGTGCTAATTTTCCTCCAATTTCTAAATTTTTGCGTGTATTTAGGCGTCTAGAAAATATTTTAGTGTCTTAATAAGCAATTGTGAGTTATGCCGTTCTGCCATTGAAACTCGCATTTGTAAATGAAAGGTGGATACTGCTGTATGGCTTAGAGCCGCAGGTTTCCACAGCATCGATTGCCAATAAATACTCTTCTCCTAGAGCGTGCCTTTCTTCTCCCGAAAACCATAGCGCACCAGTAATTCCAAATATGGCATCCATCACGAAATTTCATGCAGAACTCCTTCCGCGGTTGACCACATGGGTGCTATTTTGTATGACGGAAGTTTATGTAAAGTTAAGATGCAAATAATTTCAGTCTGATTAACGTTTTAATTCGACAGAAATAAACAAACTAGTTAATTTTTCATTATAATCCCAAGTTTAAAACCAAAGATTTGCAGACCGAGAAATACTGAAGGGCTTTATAAGAAAAATTATGATAATGGTACCTTTTTATTATCATTCAATTTCTTTCCCAGAAAATGTGTTTAGAGAAGAGAAAATAATCAATTTGTTTTAAAATTGGGTTGTATGAAGCTCCAAACATTGGGAGAAACAAACGTACTATTCTAAATGTATAATGATATTCTTTGCTTGTGTTAATCAACGGGAATATTGCGGCAACCTCCAACATTTGTTGTCCCATATTCATTTATTTATCAATTTAAGATGGTACCTTCTCTTCCACTCTTCCAGCTGAATAAATCTAGCGAAAATAAATAATAAAACATACATAGTTATAAATAATACAGGGAAAAAAGCAAATTAAAGATATAGTGGTAGAGGTATATCTATTACAGTGCCGCCAATACAAAACAGGAGGAGCACGGATCCAATAGACCTTATGATACACTTGGTATGTTTGATTTAGCACAAGATAATACATTAGATATTTACAATAAGATATAAAACATATTCAGAAATAAAATGCAAATAAATAAAATTAAAAATCTAACAAAAATAAAAACATACAAAATAAAATAATAAATGCCATAAAATTAATTTTAAAAGTACTAAGTATATACATCGAGGGTGCCAAAAAATGTATACACACTTTCGCAGTAAATATTTATTTAATATATTTCAAATTGGACCGGAAAAAAACAGTAATGTGTAGTATGATGTTCTGTAAACACATGTGTCTCACATTACGTTGTACTAGCGTTGCTACAACAAACTGGAGCCAAGATTATCGTTTGAACAGCAGAAAGCAATTTTTAAGTGGTATTGGAAAACTGAGAATGTTGTTAGTTCAAAGGCAATGGAGACGTGTATACAGAACAGAACCGCCAACGCGAGTAACATAAGAGACAAATTTGAGACTCATGGTACCGTATACCGTAGAAAACCAGCTACACTGGCAGCACTTCGGGAAGAAATTGAAACGGCATGTGCTGAGGACACTTTCGCAAACGTTGCTCAATCAGTAGTTCAACGTACTCAGAAGTGTATCGACGTCGATGATGGGTATTTTGAGCAACTGTTATAACTGTAAAAGTCTAAGATGATTAGTGCTCATCATTTTCTGTTTATGTGAATTCAGTTTTGTTATGTTAACAGTTTTTTCTTTGCTTGAAGTGTGTATACATTTTGGCACCCTCTGTATATGAAATATAAAGAAATCTCTTTATGGGTGACACGCAACTGAACTCAATCAATTAGTTTCCCTCACCCACTTTGCCGGTTATTAGCCATTACAGACCTGAGCTGTTTCACATTAGAAATTTACTTAATCTCTCCACCCCTTCCTTGCCTGCCAGCAAAGCCCAGTATGACCATTCCCCTCTGTTCGACTCTCTAAAGGAATGTGATAGATACTTTCCCCTCCATTCTTCCGTATCTTTACATTCAACCAAAATATGTGTCCATGATACCCCTCCTTTCCTCTCCCTTCGCATTCGTCAGTGATCTCAATCATCCGCCTTGCCCCTGGTTTGAGCCGCTCGAACCTCTGTCTAGTAAGTTTAACCGCTGTTTTAATGTAATGCTCCATTCACCATTCCAAATTTTGACCCGATTGTACTTCCAGCGAAATCATCTCTCTACATTCCGCAATTATCTGTCTCCTATCCATTTCCCTCAAACGGTTCCTAGCCTTCCTCCATGCGCTCTTTCTATTCCCCATACCTACATCCAAAAGTTGCTCATCCCTATTGTTCCTAGTCCCTTTCTTAACTTGGATGATCTCTAGTGGTTCATGCCAGAACGATACCCTAATTGAAGTTAGTTTCCATGAATAATTCGCAGTCAGTACCTCACTACTCTGTGGATTCGCTATGGGCCTCGAATTCTCTCTTAGTTCGCTGTGCCGCTCCCCAACCGCCAGAAAACAAGTCCTAACTTGTTCCCAGGTTATTCACATTCCTAAATTTCTACTGAATGTAAATGTTACATGTTAGAATGTTGATTAAAATAATGCTACAATTTAACATGCTTTTCAATAAATTTTCTTGGGTGCAAGGTAGAAATTAGGAGTAGATGGAAGAGAAAAAGAAGAAGCAATAGGCTAATTGTTGTAATTCCTAGAATTGAGGAGACGGTAATTTAATCTGCATTTAAATTTCTTAACTGTCCTACAATCTCTAGCTTCATGAGGAAGGGAGTTGCAGATTATGTGTGACGATGTCATATTTCGGGTTCGAGTTAGGGACAGGTCTATGAAGCGAGAAGCTAAGGGGTGGAGTAGTTTGAAGAGGAGCATAAGGGAATGGAAACACGCTCGGCAGTTTCCTTGTACATTCCTTTCTCCTCTTCATTGGTTAGGGAATGTGGAACCCACTTTGTACAGATTTTTCACAGGTTTAAATGTTCATGGAATATACTGTCAATGCTGCCAACTTTGACACCCACTTCCATACTTAGCATTTCAATAAGTGCATTTTTTCTCTACCAAGTTCCTCATTCGTTGAATTATTTTCTCGTTCACAGCACCCCGAGCCGGCAAGAGCGAGGGTTGTCTTTCAAAGTCTCTCGCCCTTCTTCAAATGTTCGAATTCAACTTGTAATGATATTAAATGAACACACCTTATCACCGTGAACAGCTACCATGTCCTCGCTCTTTCACCTGCGTATAGCGTGTGAAAACGTATAATGTAAAGTTTTCTTTAGAAATATTCATGATTTTTCACTAGTTATTGACACAAAAACCCACTGGGTGACACAGACCTCTGTGTTCCACCCCTGGACCCCGAAAACATGTACGACAGTGACTATACAATTTTAAATTTGCACTTATGTATATTTTGATAACTTAAGATTCATTGTAGCCATGTGCGTTAGTTACATTTTTGTAGACGTTGTTGTCCAGTAATGGAAAGACTGGTTGCAAAACTTTTTGATGCCCCACTTGGATATGGATGTACACTTGGATATTTACTTTTATTTTTATATAATTTATTTTAATTTTTATGCAAATTTGGGTTTTTAGCGTTATGAATATTCATTATTTTTTATTAAAATTCCTTAAAAGTTAGCAATTTGATTAAGCATCCAATGTTATACATCCGCGTACGAAAACAGAGTTGCTGGTTACGCCAGTAAAGCTCTTCCCACTCTCGAAACTTCTCTGTTAAAGAAGTTTTTTGTCTTCAAAACCATTCATTCATGTAAAGAGAAAATACCATTGTGGCATAACGTAATGCAAACTGCTCCGTCATTAATCCATCATTTTCGTGTGAACAGAATGCAGATGTTTGTAATTATCATTAATATCCGATCAATTAACAATATTCCTGACAGATCCGACATTTGACTCCGGGTTTAGAAATGTCTCTGGAAATAATTATGTCAATTATGCATGCTGGCGCAGTACAGGATTCGAAACGGTGTCCTCCAGAGATGCTGCCGGTTAACATTTGCGCTCCAACAAACAAACACATGTTTAAATTACCTCTGGCGGCATACTCCTGGCTATGTGTGTTGCAAATATTTTGAACACTTGATGTCATATGATTTCAGGAAGAAATTTATGGCAGTATTGTTTTATTTCACTTTTGGTATGAGGAATAAATAAATTATGTATTGGAGATAAACAAATTTGGAAAGATTTTTGCAAAATACAATGTTACATTTTAACGAATTTAAATTCCTGCAGTTTTTTTTCATTGCAACGGTTCTAAGCTCTGATTTCATCCCAGTTTTCCTCGTTAGTCGTTCAATGCAAGCACTGTGTACTAAATTACTAGGTATATATTAAAAAGAAACAAAGCAAATGGCGTGGATAGAGTACACGAAAACTTTTCAAAGGCGTATAGCTAAAACGAGAATAAATTGATTTTATGAATTGGAATATTAAACTTCATATTTGAAGGGGTTAATGTCACAAGGTATTGGAGAAAGCAATATTTAAAAATTCCATCACACAGGAACTAGGCAAATTCCTCAGCTAGTAGAGCAATTTTAAAAAAGAAATAAAATATAAATCACTCTTGTTACTTAATGAAATTATATAAGTTAATACTACTGTGTGGTATTAGGGGAACAAAATTAAAATTCTTGCAACCTATGAACAGCACAAAGTGGAAACAACATTTTTAGAATTATTAATATTTAGATTAAATCTAAAAAACTAAATGTATATTATTAATTAAATGAAGTATATGACCACTGATAGACAAACCTACACTATGTAGACTTTTTTTAAATGTAACCATGTTTATGAATTGGTATTGTCTTTACATTCACTAAAATAGAGAGGAATAACAGAAAGTTTCCAATTACTGTATATTTAAGATGATGTTCATGTGTTTTCATAAAAAAACAAAAAAAAAAAAAACGAAAAATTAGATTGTCTTTGTATAGCAGTTTTTTTAAAAGTTTTTTTGACTGTATAAATGGATTCCATATTAACTGTTTCTTTATAATTAAGTAATTTTTATATTGTATTAATGATCACGTTTGTCGTTGATTTGTAGAGAACTCTGGCTATGAGCGTAGTTATTTTTTTCCCGAGAATTCGAGAAACAAAAAAAGGTTTAAGTTGCCTTTTTATATCTTTCTTTACTAAAGCAAAGCTTTTAGTTTGAATTGGGAGGTGTTTGACAACACAATCACCTTGAAGTTTGGGTCTACTGCCTGTTCTCTACCGCCCAACTGGTCTCTCGCACACACACGTAGTTACATACACATTCAATTCAAAGGGGAAAAAAATCCCTTCATGTAGGTACATGTCACCGCAGTTGGCAAGCGTGGAACGTGTGTGTTGTTATTGTTAAAGTCGCCGTTTGAAGTAGGCAGCATTGTTAACGCTCGACAGATGAGCTCTTTGTTATACCCCAAGGGTTTATTAACTTTGTCTGTAATGCGGAGTAGGTTTTACATCTGCCTGTAATGCGCACCAACATCTGCTAGAGCTCAGCGGGAAGATAATTGCCTCAGTAGGGAGATTCAGCTCAGCTTCTGTCAAAACTCGGTCTTGTTTTCTTTTATAATAGCTCAACAGATGTTTACAGTTACCTCAGTTGGCTGTTAGACGGTTCAACAAGGTGAAGTATTGACGGATGTATGCAATCCAACTTTTGGACTGCTCTTTGCAATTTCCACCTTTATGTGACACAACCCAACAAGGTTAGTCAAATATAAACGAGACATTTTTTAAAATTAAATTTCTCTACACTATCTCCTGCTTTAAAAATGTACTTAGCCCAACGTGTTGGCTGTTTTTTGATGTCAACATCGTAAAAAGACGGGGGTTGTGTCATCCTCAAATCGTTTGCCTCCTAGCGCTTCTTTAAATAACCACATAATTAAAATGACTCAGCGATAGGTCAGGGCTACAGGGAGGATGATCAGGTGATACAGCTCATTTCTTCCAATCTTTCGCGAGGAGAGCTGCAGTATAGGGCCGAGCGTTGTCTTGGAGGAGAACCATTTCTCATATTGGTTGGCTATAAGCTAGTCTATCATCAGAAATGGTCTCAGTAATACGCAACTTTGATGGTCAACACTGCAAACAAAAAGTCAATGCCGCGCCGATTAAAAAACTCAGTCGCAAGCTGAAAGCCGAGTCTTAGGTTTCACTGGGGCTTCCTCACCTTTCCTTCGCAACTCCACACTGTCTTGTTATGACTAGGGCGCGTACCCCATTTTCGTCACAGATGACGACGTGATTCAAATATATACCCGCTGTCTACTAACTTGCTGAGAGCCTCTCACAGACCTGCCATCTGTGCTGCACTCAAAAGCCGAGAGACCACCGGGCGCTTTACGGAGTCCTCGGTTCTTTGCGATGATGACTTGATAACTTCCACAACTTATTCCGATCTGAGACTTAGTTTCAGAAACCGTCAAATGTCGGTCGCCTTTAGGTCATGAATGGCGCGAATGTTCTGCTCCTTAATGACGATCGTGGCATGTCCTTCTTTGAACTGCTCAAGCCAGGTAAACACACGGGTCCTTGGCAGTGTTTGATCGCCGAACCGTTGTGTTAATCTCCGCAAATGTCTGCCTGTTTCACTCCTTCACCAGTAAGAAATTTCCTTAAGATGCTTTGCGCAGTCGATGGGTGAACCTGTTGCTCAGACATCGTGAGCAGTAATACCGAATGGAAATGCGTAGCCTTGTGGTCCTCCGTCAGCATTCTTGGCACCCACCTGGAGAAAATTTTTCGCATGTTCAGGTCTTCATGCAGGATTGTGGCACAGATCCCACGGAAATGCCAACTTTGGAGGCGATGTGTTCCACACTCATTCGGCGATCCTCCAAAACAACTTTCCCCACTCGCTCGATCATGTCGTCAGACTGGCTTGTGCGAGGCCGAGATTGCCTTGGTTCGTTATCACACGACGATCCTTGAACTGTTACACCCATGAACGCACATTAGACACATCCATGACACCGCCCCACACGTCTCACTCAACTGACGATGAATTTCAGTCGGTGTCAAACCTCGCATATGGAGAAAACGAATGATTACACTGTTCTTGTAATTTTGTTTTCTTGTAATTTTGAAGTGTCAAAAACTATCCTCACTCTCGCCGCTGCCGCTAGAGTTCTGTGTCCCATACAGTGATGCCATCTCTGTCACGCATTGATAACTAGTACCCGCGTATTTTAAAATAAACAGCATGTTTCTGTCTATTTTCAGTTCTAGGAAAAAAATCGGAGGTATTATAACTTGAATGCACCTCGTAAGAAAATCATCATTTTCAAGAATGAGACACCGTTAATATAACATGGACATCTCGTAACATATACTTGCGTTCGAACGGTTTATGTATGGAAGTATTTTGAACACACAATATTGTGGTTTATACCTAGTGGAAATGTTTTTAAAGCACATTCATTGCACAGCACAGTGACAGCAGTTTAAAATTCTCGATAAATGGTTCAGCTGGTCGGCGGTTTGACTCCACTGTGCCTCTTTACTAAGACTCGCGGAGTTCAAGTTCTTCATAAGTTTGAAACTTAATATTTTACAGTATTAAATTTCAGAATTGGACACACAGCCTCCTCACAGTAGGTGCTGGAAATGTTGCCCAATTTCCACATCTTCGTAGGAAATTATCAGTTCCCCATCTCTATTGCATCTAACTTGTTTAAGTTACTCCAGCGTGTGAGGGTTAGTTTAATTATATTTCATTTTTCAATGTCCTCCACAGAAAAATAAATCAGAAACTATAAGTAAGATCTGGGGATCGATAAAGTCATGAACAAGAGCCAACAATTCTGGGACTAAATTTAAGGTATGCTTACGACATAGGTAAATGATCAGTCCTCCATTTTTATTCATTTTTTTTTCCTTCACGGTCAAATGACAAAGTCTTTTCTTAAGGGGCACTGGGAGTGGATTTTCAAAGTTCCGCATTTTTGTGTTTTTTTCACATTTTACTGTAATTGCATTTCTGTTAAATTAATGAATTTAATTCAAATTAGAAAAATTCTTTGCGAGCAGTACATTGTTTCATAAATTTATTACGTAAATATGTCGCATAATCAAAATGTCTTACACGTCTCATGAGTTGAGAAAAATTGGTTGACATTTTTGCAATTGGAGCTTTGAATCACATACAAAAATTTTATGAAGAGATAGTGTAAATAAATTTAAAGCTTGAATTGTGATGCTTTTTTTAATTTGTAAGAAACTTTCATCTTTCAAATCAACCATGATTTCACAGAAAAACATTTTGGGAGGGATTATTATTGGTGTTAGCATGTATTTTGTCTCAAAGAATATTACAATGGATGCTCCTTCACTTTCTGGGCAAGTTTAATTGAGTTTAAAGAAAAACTGAGACGTCTTGGACATGAAGTTTTGAGGAAAAGCTGTTTCATAAAAAGTATGTTGTGAATTGTACGTTTTACACATCAGAACTCCCCTTATTTATAGCTGTGTGTTATTACTTCCCTTTGTGTCCTTTTGTGCTGTTGTTTTGTTGCTTTTGTTACTTGCAGGTCCTTTCCTGCTTGTGGCACTCACCTCCTGCTCCTGTATCCCGGATCTTACTGATCTTTGAAGCAGCTGCTGTACATTCCTCACCCCTTACTACAGATCTCAGCTCCTGAGAAGCTGAACACCTTATAATAAAAACATTTAATGCCGCAATTACTAGCCGCTTCTTAGAAAGAAATTTTCTTTGGGACAATTTTTCCAGTGGATGAATTTTGTGTCCTCCACAGCACAGCATGCCAGTAGTTCAGTGCAAGGTAGTTTCTGGTTGATGATAAGAATTCTCCTCATATTATCATCAAACTGTGCAGACATCTTGTGGAGTCTCACAGAGAGCTATTCTCCTATTATAGAAACATCCAGAGTCTGTCCCTCTGCGGCACTTCTGCTGTTTTGGACTGTTGGTCTGTAACGGTAAAGTGTAACATTCTGGATGACCAGTCTGTAGTAGCTGGTTAGTGTTTCAAGCTTCAGTTTACCATGGTCACAACCACACTAGTGTCAGTGGTGACTTTCTTTTCTTGAGCAAAGTTGTAGTCATGATTGACACTTTCTTCTACTTCCTTATCATTTAGGTACTTGTTAGTTTTTGCGCCTAAATCCTATTTTATACAAATTCCTTGCGGCGGAATTTGCCGACAACCGAGCTTCGTGATTGGTTCGCCAGCATCAGTCGCCATTTTGGGCCTGATCTCTGCGTGTAATGCCATATGCTTATATGGATAACATTTTTAAAATTTTAATTTGGTTAATATTCCTGGGTGTTGTGCATTTGCTTGTACAACTCAAGGACGTTATATCGCATTCGTTCAGGAAAATACGACGTCGAAAGACGAAATATTTGGATTCACAAAACTGGAAGAAAGAACTGGATTCCATCGAAGAACTGTCGACTGTGTTATATAAGATTTTTCTTGGTATTTGATGTTAAATAGAATACGCCACTTTAAAGTTAACGGGTGTGTTTTGGTGATTTCATACGTGAAAATACATTAAAGGAATGTGGAAAAAGCTGCACCTGAAGCCTGAAGTAAGGAATATAAAATTATAACGTCAGGGTCAAGATGCATCCTCCCTACAGTCCTGATCTGACTGTATATGATTATTTTTCCCTATCAAATTGTAAAAAAAATGACATGCGAGTAAAGCGATTTTTCAGCCTTTTAGAAGCTGTGACTGCATAAAATGAACTTTTCACCTTTGAGGAAAATGAGTGGTAGGGGTGGTTTGACAAGTGGTTTTTGAGGATGAGAAAGTGTATAGAGTGTGATGGAGAGTATTATGGAAATAAAAACAGTCGTACTGAGCGTGCGCACTCCCAGTTTGACGTGACCCAAAATTTCATAGTGGCCATGGTACCAAGAGCTTTGTGCAATTTTAATCACTTTAAAAATTGTAAACAATATGCCTTGAAAACTCTTTCTTTTGAGCTCTAATAGTACAAATTGCAAGAACGAGAGTGTTTTAACATTTTTTTTCAAATAATATGCACGAATGGATAATTTTTTAAGTGCTGCAGTTACCCAGATCCTCGTATCTCAAAACGTATCTTGTTAACAACTGTGTCAGGCTAAGAAAATAAAAGAAAATGATTTGCTGCAGCTGTTGTGAGGAGTGTATGCTAAATGCTGAACTGCATCTATCGTGCGCCGTGCCAACTAAGATTTCCAAGCGAAACAATGGAGGTGCAATGATCCGGAATTACGTCAAGCACCGAGAATGGAGAGTCCGGCGTCAAATAAGCCATAATGGTACTGTGTTGTCATAGCGATACATTGTTGATGTACATCAATATTGTCTCGAAGCCGGGCGGACTCTGGGATTACGGAATGAAATACTACAGTGCTACCAACGGCCCTCCCATTACACACATTTAAATTAGCCTCTGCAACGCCGTGAATGGTTGGCATTTGCGTGCTACCAGTAGTCATCCTGGAATTTAGCTCTCTGTTAATTTAACTCTCTAACAAAAGACAAGAAAAGTTTATTTGTTTCCCCTTTGACAATGGCGATATTTTTGCAAAAGGTTTAATTTGCTTCTTTTTTGTTTTGTTTTTTGTTTTTATCACAGAAGTCCATGATTTGTTACCACCACAACTTACCAATAGACTAATCGGCAACCATCTCTTGACATATTCTCTGCTAAAACAGAAAATTACAGCTTTTGCAGAAATTATTGCATTCCATACTCCAAATGCAACAACAATTCATTTTAGAGTAGAATAAAATGGTCCTGAATTGTAGATTTTGTTTGGCTCTTCTGATAGGACGTGCAAGTTAACATTATCTAAGCAACAAATACATTTAAAAACCAGTCTCACTTACTACTACTATTACTACTATTACTACTACTACTATTACTACTACAACTATTACCACTACTATTACTACTACTACTACTACTACTACTACTATTACTACTACTAATACTGCTGTTACTACTACTGCGAGCTGTTTCATAAGTTTATTATGTAAATATATCGCATAATCCAAATATAATAATAATAATAATAATAATAATAATAATAATAATAATAATAATAAAGTTTTGGGTTCGAACAAACATGTCTATATTACGAGGGGCATTCTTAAATGATTTATAATAGTAGTTTTTGTACCATGTTTATTATGCAACTGGTTCAATAAGCCCGAAAAAATCCATCGGTCCTGGCCGGGATCGAACCCGCGATCTTGGCTTTAGGAGGCAAGTATGGCTACCACTACACCACCAGGACCGGCAAGTCCTCAATAAAGGCGTAATTGTATTTAATATTATATATGAATCCGACAAACACTATGGGGTTTTTTTAATGCATTTTAGTACTAGAATCAAACTGATGTATGTATTCAACAGGTATATTGTGAAATAATAACATTCTTTATATTTCACTAGGTCAAGTAAAATAGAATTATTAAAAAGATGCAATATAGCTGTAACATCTGAATCTACTACCGGATTTGTGAAGTAATATGCCGATAGATTTAATGGAAAGTAAGATATAGCAACAGTTGCTACTGACAGTGTAGAATGCCTTAAAGCCTCACTGGAGAGCGTAATTACAATTTAATTAAGAGGTTAGCAACTTTTAATATGAAAAGAGTTTTAAATTCTACAATATCGAACTTCGGCTTAATAATAAGGGCTGCCAACGGCAGGTGTTTCACAGAACTTATAACTTGAGAATTTGCAAAAGAATAACGCTCCATTAAAAAGCCGGAGAATGTTCTTTCACAAAGACTTAGTAGCAGGAAGAAGTCATGTCTGTCATAAAGACGCGGCCGATATTTCTCTGCCAATAGCCGACCGTGAGAGACTTTGCTCGTTGAGGATCAACAGCCGCAAGAAAAGTTCATTTGTAAGAAACAGGAGAGTGTTGTTCAGTAAACCGTTACGGGTGACCGAGGTCGTTTAGGCGCGGACTCGTGGGTGGGAGGTCTGGAGTTCGAATCCCGCCACGACCGTCCTCCCTGACTGAGGTTTTTCCAGTTTAGATATATAAGTTTTCAGTTTACGTATATCACAATAAAATATTAAACACATACAGGGATATAACAAAAATATAATTTAAAATGCATATAATAATATAAGGTACGTTAGAGATTACACACACAACCCCTTCCAATTATCATTTTCTTTTCACATCTGATCTCTCCTCCCCTTCCTTGTCTGCCAGCATGACCATCTCCCACTTTTCGGTCTCGTAAACACTTTCCCTCCATTCTTCCGTACCTTTATATTCAATCAGAGCATGTGGCCACGATTCCCCTTCCTCACAAATGGGGCAAATTTTCCACACATAGTTGTCGGTGATTTTAATCCTCTGCACCCAGTCTGAGCCACGCGAGTGTAGCATGTTTGGCCCCTACTTTGATGAACTGCTCCATTCAATTGTTACCCCCACTTACACTTCCAATGAAATCATCTCCCAAGTGTCTGCTGCCTATCCGTATCCCTCAGGCAGTTCTTAACCTTCCTCCATGCGCTCTTCTATTCCCCTGACCACCATATAAATGGAGCCCAGGCCTTTTTTCCTTTCTTATTTTCGATGCCCATTCCTAGTGTTAATGATAGCTTAGGTTTGGTTCCTATGAATAATTCGCTGCCTTTACTTCCCTACTCTGATTTTACACTGTATGGTCTCGTTGTAGACCCCGAATTCCCTCTTAATTCCGCAATTCGTTTTACCCCTACCCAACTCCAAAACACTTTTCAGAAAGCACGGTTTCACTGAAACTAGGTCCGCAGTTTGTTCCCAAATATCGCCGCCTATCTCATTATAGATGTTACTAGTGCCGCAAATACGGTATCCAGTACATCTACAGACATGTCCGAAAAAAGTTCTACTCTTTTCACTCCTGCTTTGCCAACATACTTCGTTCATCCCCAAGCACACGAAAATCTTCACTCTGTCAGCGCCTGTCCACGTCTCCACTCTACTAATAAACAGCCCGTTCTTGAAAGTCGTTGTTTTATCTTTTGTTTTCACTTTAATTGTGAGTAATCACTCTTCGCAGTATATCCAAAGCCTGTCTAGTTCTCTTTGTGGGCCGTCAATTGTCGTAGAACACATGAAGCAGTAATGTGTAGGTGAGTGTCTTAATATAAGTTGGATAATTATAATGCCCCACTTTGGAGCGTCAATTTGAAACTGTATTGTTAAGGAGTGGTTGCCGGCTTGGTGTGTACGGTGGATGTTCTTGTTGCTCTCGTTGTTCTTGAAGCTGTAAAAGCCTTGGCTTTAGGAGGATTGTGTAGTTATTGTGGATAATAAATTCTCAGGGTCGTATTCACTGATGTTTTGTGACTTGTGGGAGTCAACGTGACGAGAAGGTTTCTAACAATAAATACAGAGAAGAACACATGACTTTTCTGTATCTCACTGTTTATTCGTTATGTATAATTTCTCATTACAGGTTGGACTGTCCACGGAGACCTGCGTTCTAGCTATCACCTGACTATTAGACAACTCTTAAACCATCTTACTGCCTGACTTGGAATTTGTACTTCTTATTACCTCCTTTGAATGTCCTAACGTTTTATTTTTTATTCCTAACCCCCTTCTTATGGAAATTTTAATTCTGTATTATTCTGAAATCAGAGTGAAATCCGGGCTTCCTTGTTGGAATTCCCCTGATGTCTATTCAGCGCAGACTAACTCTGATTTGTGCTCATTGGTTATAAATTTCGGCTTTTACCTTTCATTCTGGGCCTGTATAGTAACTGCTCTTTTCTCCCTTAGTTACTTTTAGTTCGACAAAATGTTCTCTTAGATAACTCACTTTTTTACCCATCTATTTACGGTCTCTTTTTCATGGGAAAATGTTATTTTTGCAGTCAGGTCCTTTAATGTGTCCTATACTATTTCACATCTGTCATTTTTGATACATTCTCAGAAATCTGTATTTTCTACGTGTGGCGCACCTCCCTTGTTCCATTAGATAAACAAGTACCCTGTTACCCTGAAAGTGGAAATTACTCTTTTACAGTATGCCGGCAATGTTCGCTCTAAAGTGTTCACTCAGATGAAAAGTAACAATTCTTAGCCCATCTCTGTCTCTCTCCACCACGTGCTTCCCCCAGGTCTGCCGTCAACATACCTTCCTTAAACATAACACAATATGTTACAAAAATGTTTTCATACAGGTGTCTTTCAGTCATCATAATAGTAGAACTTGAAAAATGAATATCATACTTCCACCTTACTCTGCTCAGATAATTACCTACATAAAATATTAATCTAAATAATATGAACTTAATATTAAGTTCCGAGTTCCACACAGTACTACATCATATGTATAAAAGCGTTGGCACCTGCATACCTCTTACTACTGGTGCCTCCATATCCTTCAGTAATAATAAGAGTGATAAAATGCATCCTTTTCTCACTCTCCTCCCGCTTACGAAACTCTCCGATACTCTATCCTTGTCGTATTTAATGCAGAATTCTACATTTTTATATATCATCTTCACAGCTCCAATAATCCCCCCCCCGCAATTTAAACCACAGTGCCTAATGAGCGATGGAGTCCAAGGCTGACTTAAAAGCAATAAAAGCGAAATGCAGTTTCCCTCCATTGGTTTACTCAAAGGATCTGTCTGTGCTTCACGGAAGCAAGTTGCAATGTTAATATTTTACTAAAGCCAGTCCCCCATGCTTTTATTCCGTTATACAGTATACTTTTTAATATTTTGGTAAGAAAATGTGTCCCCTATAATTGTCCGGATTTCCTATGAGTTCCCAGTATGGCCATCGTCACAGATCGAGTTCCATTATCAATGAGCACGGTGCTGTAAAAACTTTTGACTATCCGTGTATGTGTAGGGATGACTTTCATTTAACTTTAATGTTCGTGTCGAAGTTTGGAGAGCAGTGCTCTGTATGCTTCTCAGAATCTTCAGTCCTTTTTATCATGTCATTGGTGCTTTGTGATAAAATAGAGTTATTGTTGTTGTTGCTGCTGTGGAAACAGGGTCAAAATTTATAGTCCTTCAGGATGATTAGAGGTAAGGAAGAAGATAGAGGTTGGTAAGCTATGAATGTCACCAGGGAGTTAGGGTGTCGTAAGCACAGAGATATACTACGCCACTCTAAGCCACTTGATTGATGTTGACCACCCAATAGCCAGCCAGCACTTCACTTTACGATGTAGCAGGTGCTGTACTTTTCGGTAAACGGCCAGTTACATGAAGGATGGCACTGTACGAGGTACATAGGCTGGCTGACATTTCTAAATACTCAGGGTGTTGAGCAGTCATCAACAAATGAAGAACATTTGTAGTAAAAGTAACATTAGCACTCCACATTTGAAAACCGGTACACGAACAGAAACAACTGACACAGTGTGAAGGTATCATTAATTTCGCAGGTGTTCACTCAAGAAATGAGACTGTGTGTAATATGGGGGGTGGTGGTAATTTATTTTTTGTTGGGTTTTAATTATTTAGAAAGTTTATCGTATTATATTGGATTGTAGACGTTCTCCACCTCTTCTCCCACCGCTGTCTTGACGTATCGCTATATACAGCTGTTAGGTAGAAAACTGGAATTTTGTGACATTTTCAGGTCAACGGGAAGAAGGGTCGGATTTAGGAATTATGTAAACACAAGCCTTAGAATCGGAGATTACACGATTTATTCACTTGTATTTACTGTTCACTGTTAAGGGTCCCCTTTAAGTTCTGTTAAGTGATACATTTGCGGTATTCAAACTGACTGACTGGTAACACACTGAGTTGAACTGACTACTTGTCTATTTACAAAGACTATAATTGGATCAACTGTCTGTAACTCTCCCCGCTATCGCTGTGTCCTCAGATAACTGAACTCTCAACTTATTCTCTTCCCCGGGACCTTGAAATCACAACCTTTTATAAAATATCCCTTCGTCCGGTCGGTAGGCCATTTCCTGCCATTTAAAAATATCCCTATTGAATAATTTCGGCATTCATTTCCTCTACACGGCTTACTATTGGCCGTGGCGAATGCATTTCATTTTCCTAAGTTCCCTGATTGGATATTCCCTTAGGCCTTTCAGCGTGGGTTCCGTTATGTCGGGCTCTATAAGTTATTTCACCCCAATGATCTGTTACATCAGCAAGTGTTATATAACGTTCGTTTTAGATTTTAACAAAGCCAAACTTTCTGACTTTTCACATAATAGAGGTGTTTCTGACCTGTTCCGTCTCCCTAACATTTTCCAGAAACTTTAATGGCGACCCTTCTTATACAAAGCCTCTTACAAAAGATGTAAGGGCCATCTTACTCTTTTGTCCAGCCCAAAACACAAACACTTCCTGGTTTATTTCTGAAAGTTTTGTCAACAAGTTTTTTCTACTACTCATGAAACTCACAAAATAACTTCAATACTAATATTTATACATATAAATTGTATATATTAATTGTAATAATATTTATAATATATGTAACTCATTATACTAATATCGGTAATATTTTAATTGGGAGTGCGGCATCTCATAAATACCACATCAATGAGCAGACATTGTCATGAGGTAGGCATGGCTTTGTTCATCTTTTTTGGGGCGTTTTGAAGACACCTGTAAGATGCAAATCTCGCATTGTGGCACACGTTTGTTTGTTGAGCAGGTGTCACCATTTTTCTTGCGCCTTGGTTAAAGACCCAAATTCATGTTTAGTTCTTGACTTCGGATCTTGTTACCTTTTAGGATATCTGAGATCTTCATAAAGAATGGACAACACGCACATCTATTAATGTTAAATAAATCGATATTTCAGTTTTCGACATACAGCTGGGGCTAGACTCCACATTTTAAGTCGTTTGTACCTTTGAAATACAAATTTAGAAGTTAGCAGATGACAAGGATTTAGAGGCATTGTAAAGTTGATTGAAGATCAAACGGAAAACGTTTTTGAGGGTTTCCATAAGCTTGTATGCAGTTGGACCAAGTATCTAAACTGCAAAACAGTGTTACAAAATGCATGGTACTTAATGAATTTCACTGTATTTTGAAACATTTGCTATTCCATTGTTCGGTCCTCTGATGGTAGGACGACGGCTACAATTTTTACAGGCTTTCTTTCAGGAATATTGCTGGGAGAAGTGGAACAGACTTCAAAGAATATGTTTCAAACTGAAGTACAGGATGATTTGGTATAAAAGCCATTCTTGAAATGTACTTTATTTTTGAACTAGTCTCCTCGAAGCTCAAGGACTTGCCCCAATGTTACTGTAGTTCGCGATTTTTCTCGTTTACTTTTAACTTAAATTTCCGTTCAGCAGGAATGTTTTGAGTCTCGGGAATAGATGGTGTAACCCAGGGAACCAGATCAGGTGAATAGGATGGATGCGGAAGTTTTTCTACTCATAATTTAGCCAATTTGTTTCCGCGCATTATCATGGTGAAATAACATCTTTTGTTCATACCCCATTTGAGATCGCTGTCTTCAGGAAAACATAGTTTTATTCTTCCAAAACATTTCTAAACAGTCGACCAATGTTTACAAGCGATTTCCCTTTACTCCGCAAAGTGCAGAAGCGACACTCATTCCACAAAGTGTTTTTGTGTGTAATTCATTATGCAAAATAAAATGAACAGTTCAGTTGAATTGCTCTATCTGGTGCACTTTTGCTTGTTTGTAAGTCAAAATAATACCATGGACTTTATCGATGGTTTCTGACCTCCCGCTGATTTTGGAGCTCCAGGACGTGGTGCGTCTTCTATGTTGTTCTGCCAAGCTTGAATTCATTTACCGAAAGTAGATCGGTTTCATAGGGTGAGCTGTGTTACCCAATGTAGGCAAAATTCTTTTATAGCGTTTCTTGCTGATTTTCATTGCAGAAAAAAGATTTGGATCACACTTTCACTGTCTGTCAAAACTGTTGTACTTAAACTAAGACCAAAGGATGAATTACATCGTATTGACACATAGAAAGCAAACATTATAACAGTTGTCTTCTGTTAGTATGCCAGCTAAATAACTTATCGTATAATTTTACTTTTTAAATTGGCTAGAAATGGGTAAGGGGTTAGGAATGGGGATCTACGTTCTTCTTTATAAATTTAAAGTATAGAAAAATTATTAACAGAACACATATTAAGTAAGTTGCATAGTGACAGAATAAGGAACGAAATAAGAGGAGAGATTTGCGAGGGGGCGTTGTAAAAGTTCTCAGAGATGTCGTGAAGATGGTCAAGTTACTATGATATATGTTAAGTGTTGTTCACACTGACAAGTTTCAGACGCGTAAGTACAGTCACTTGTTGTGACGATCATGTAAACAAAATAGTGTTGACATTTTCTACAAATTTCATAAAAACTGTGATAAAGTACTTCGCTTTGGAGGGTTTAACCACAACACAAATACAAAAGCAGTTAGGTTCCTCGTTAAAGGATTCTTCCCCTTCTTTTTCGATGGTTAAAAAGTGGACTGAATTTAAGCGTGGTCGTACATCCATTCAAGATAATGACGTCCCAAAAATGTCGCACTCAATGATCCCTGATTGAAGGTACGCTAGTTGGCTGACAATGCAAAGCCTAATAGGTTGTGTCCATTACATTTACCGCCACGAGTGGCCGAAGTCGTTAAGGCACGAACTCATAAACGGGAGGTCTGGGTTCGAATACCGCCAGGGCCGTCCTCCCTGACTGAGATTTTTTCCAGGTTTTCCTCAGTCCTCATAAATGGCAAATCCGGGGAGGTACCCTAAACTTAGGCCTGGAACGATTCCTTCCTTAAAAATATCCTTTCCCAAAAATCATCAATTCATCTCATGTATCACCACTGTCCATTGCCTGTGGTGCCTCTGTAGAAAAAACAGGCGTTAAACATTTTTCATTCATTCACTACATTTTATACCAAATTTTGAGATGGGTGCCACATTTGTTAACAATGGACCAAAAACGCTTTCAAATGAACTTGCTCAAGAGTGTATAGACTTGTTTAACGCAAATCCAGTAAATTTCTCCAAAGTTTCATAACAGTAGATGAAACACTACATGTCAGAGACGAAGGAGCAGTTCAAACAGTTGGTGGCAACAGCTGAAAGTGCATCAAATAAAGCAAACACGGTGCCATGTGCAGGAAAAATCGTGGCTACAGTTTTCTGGAATTCTGATTATGTGATGCTCGTAGACTACCTGCAGAAGGGCAGAACCATCACCGGGGAGTTTTACGCTTCACTACTGGACCAACTGAAGGATGCTATTCAGACTAAACGTCCACACCTCACGAAAAAGAAAGTTCTCTTTCATCACACACGCTTGAAATTGTTGCTTCCAAGTGCTTCCACATCCACCATATTCACCTTATTTGGTTCCCATTACTTTTCAACAAGAAATGGTTGGGTGGACGAAGATTCACATGAAATGGTGACGTTGAAGCTGGGACAGATGCTTATTTGTTACAGTGTTGGAAATCTAGCACTAAATATATTGCTTTACAAGGTGATTATGCTGAAAAGAAAAAAATGTGTTTTCTTGGTCAGATTGGGAACATTTAGAACGCTCTCACAATATATAACATTCATATAAAGTAAGAAATTAGAGGAAGTAAAGACGAAAATAGATGCAGAGAAAAAGGAACGAATTAATAAATAATGTTTCGTTTATTAAACGCAATAAAGTAAAAGTAAGAGAGGAAAAAAGTGAAATGAAAGGGTGGAACGAATGAAAATTAGGGAGAAAGAAAGAAGTGCTTTATGTAAGCTTAGAAATTGTACATTTTGTTACGTTAAATTATCAGCAACTTGAGTAGAAAAAGTGTGGATTTAATGCAACAGATATTGTTTGCCCTCTGATACACAGAAGGGGATGACTGTGCCCTGATAGCGGCTGAAACTTGCGAGTTTGTTTCCCATTAAAATTTACTGTTATTGCCTGGTAGTTCAAGTTGGCACATAACGGCACAATACGGTGGCTGGCTTGAATTATTCACAATTAAAGCGATGTTTATAGTTTACAGCACACAGTAGTATGACTGCTATGCATCCTCAGTAGCTTCTGTCTTGTGTTCTTCCTTATTCCAGTCTTCGTCAAAAAATAGTCGCATTCGTGTTTTTCTCTTCCTCTGGGAATGTTTGCCTTTTCACCGAGTTATTTTTAGCCTGTGTCAGATACAAAGCGCAGCTGCTTTAGGGCCATCGCTGTTATTATAATGGGCATAAGTAACTCGCCCTTGGCCTTAGCATTGCCGTTCTCCAGGGGCCAAAAACTGTGAATGCAACATTAATGGAACTTTGAAGAATTCACCGAATTTCATACTATACAGTACAGATTTGGTACCAATGGATTTTCACGAGGTTGGTTTATTTTCCGACATAGCCCCCTCGTGCAAGTGCGTTTCTTCAAGGTTTACGTCCTGTATGGCTCCTCATTTGACTTAAGGGCATCCAGTAGGTAAACATTGAGAAACAATTTACACTTTCCTCTTTAAAATGAATAATCTTTTATGTCTCTATGACATTTCTAACTCGTGAATTATTTATTTTAAAAATATATAATTTGTTAGGGGTGTATACCTCTTCCATCTATCAGTGTAAATTATTTATTAATTTCATTTCCAAATCTGTCACTTGAAATGTGGAATTTTTGTTAAGTGTACGTTATTTAACTGTTTTGGGTAGCCTGCAGATGTGAATTCGTTTGTCTTCTGTTCATAAGCGTGGGAAATTACATGTTTAAGAGGATCCGGTGTGCCCTTTCCTAGTAACGTTAAATTATTAACATTTAGTTTTCTCTTTCTTAGAATTTATTAGGAGTAGATATTTCATTTTTGATAAACCAATTTTAAATTTTTCAGAAAAAAAATTATTTGGATCCAAAATGTTTCACATTTTTCTATATACATTCCAACTCATATTTTTATGGGTTTTTTCCTAAATCGACACTTTAAACTGTGGAGAGCTACCATACGAACAATTTCTGAAATTTTGAAAACTCTAGGTCAAATAGAAGCTGAGGAAAAGATAAGTTTGTAAGAAAAAGAAAGAAAAAAGATGGAGGTACTTAAAAGTATTATTTTTCTTTTTATTTCGCATTTTTCGTACAAAATTTTCGTTTCCTCAGCTTCCACTTGACGTAGAGCTTTCAAATTCAGGAACTATTACAAAAAAAATCATAAAAATTATAGGTTGCAATGTATGTACACAAATTTAAAAAAAGGCACCTAAAGAAATATTTTGTGCGTCTTCATTGCTTATTATGGCACACTTTAACTAATTTACCCCAAGTTAAATGATTCCATTACAGTGGTACCAATGCAATACGAAACAACTTCAACAGACACACGAACCGTGCGTGCTTTTCTGATACACTTGGTGTGTTTGATTTAATGCAATGTATTACATTAGATATTGACAGTAAGATATAAAACATTTATATTCTGCATTAAAACAAAAATGAATAAATAATAGACAAACAAATAAAAATAAAAAGTAAATTAAATAATAAGCACCAAAGGAATCATTTTAAAAACATTAAAACACTTTTACTATTAAAACATTAAAAGTATTAAAAATACATAAAAATATAAAGAAATTCCACTGACCTGAATTCAGTCAATTTGTTTACCCTCAACCCCCTCAGCCTTCTCAGACCCGAACTGTCTCACTTTCATCAGAAATTTACCTAATCTCTCTTCTCTTTCCTTGTCTGCCAACAGAGCCCAACATTACCATCTCCCCTCTGTTAGTTCCTGTAAAGGATTGCGGTGCATACTTTTCCCTTCACTTTTGCGTACCTTTACATTCAATCAGAATATGTACCCATGATTCCCCCTCCTCACAAAAGGCACAAATTCTCCGCATATATTCGTCAACATCTTAATCACCCCCCAGTGAGTTTAGCCGCAATTGCCCCTCCAACGAAATCATCTCTCTGCATTGCTCAAGTTTCTACTGCCTATCCATATCCCTCAAGCGGTTTGTAAACTTCCTACATGCGCTCTTTCTGTTCCCCTGCTCGCCATCCAAATGGAGCCCATCCCTATTGTTTCTAGCCTCTTTCTTAATTTGTATGCCCATGCCTTGTTCCCTCCCATGCCCAGTGTTCATGATAGCGCAATATCCTGGTTAAAGTTTGGTTTCCATGAATAATTTGCGACCAGTACTTCACCACTTTATGGTCTCTTTTTAATAGTGTTTAACGTCCGCTTTTACTACTGAGGTATCAGGGCGGTGAACACTGATGATAAAAGAAATGAAATGATATATGGGAAAGGTTCTTTTAAAGGAAGGAAACGTTCCAGGCCTAAGTTTAGGGACCTCTCCGGCATTTATGAGGACTGAAGAAAACCTGGAAAAGGTCTCACTTAGGATTCCTCCTGGTGGGAATGGAGCTCCAGACGACTCCGCACCTTAACGAACTCGGCTATTCACGGCGGTACTCTGTAGTCTCACGGTAGGCCCCCTGCGAGTTCGATTCCGGCCGGACCGATGGATTTTTTCGGGCGTAAAATTCTAATTATGGCTTCCTTCGGAAGGGAATTAAAGCCATGTCGTACATTTACGGCATGAAAAAGAACCTCAATCCTGAAAAAAGAGACCTCTGAGCAAAATTTGTTGGCCGTTTCACGCCCTGATTTGCATGGGACGCTGATGATCTGAGATATTAAAGAGCTTCCTTAAATAAAAGAAATAAAACAAAAAAATTGTAGGCCCCGAATTACCTCTTAATTCCGCAGTTCGCTGTGTGCCTCCCCAACCCCAAAATTCCTTTCAGATAACACGTCCTCGCTGAATCTAGGTTTCCATCCCCAAATTTCCACCCCATTTGTCATTTTAGATCTTACTAATGCCCCAGAACGGTCCCATAGAAACATCACCCAATGTAGGCAAACTTCTCTCATGAATTCCTTTTGCTGTTTTCAGTTCTAGACAAAAATAATTGAATTACACCACGAATTCCAATTTTAGCTGTTTTTCACTGTCACTTTTTTCCGATGGTATTTAACGCCCGTTTTTGGTACAGAGGCACCACAGGTAGTGAACACTGGTGATAGACGAGATGAAATGATATACTGGGAAAGGATTTTTTTTAAAGAAGAAAACGTTCCAGGCCTAAGTTTAGGGGACCTCTCCGGCATTTTCCATTTATGAGTAATGAGGAAAACCTGGAAAAATCCTCATTCAGGGAGGGCGGTCCTGGCGGGATTCGAACATCAGACCTCCCGCTCTCGAGTCCGCACCTTAACGACCCTGGCCAATATTCACTCGAAACTCTTGTGTTTAAAGAATGAATTAACTTCGGAATGACGTGCAGCCATAGACTATTGATACATAAAAGGCATGTGTTATGAGCAATGGTCCTCAATTAGTATGCAAACCAATTATCAAGTCCCCTCGAACCAGCAGCGTCTTGTGTATTCAGATTTCATTTCACAATTATGAGATTCAAATCCAGTAGCATGTGATTGTTCATCTAAAATTATTCCAGCACTCTTAAAGGATAAAAAGTAAAAGCAGAGCAAATCGCATTTTTGGACAAATTTGCAAAAGAATCTGCTCAGCACAGCTCGAGTTATTGCATGAGAGTAAGGTAAAGTTGAGTGCTTGTGCTTCTTCTTCACACCGCATGTTGCTTTTTAGTGCAGCAAACACCCCCTGATTTCAGCTTTAACATAATGACTGTGTTCTCACAAAGCCTTCTTGAATATTTATCATTCCGAAACGTTAATATCCCAGCTCTTTGAGGGAGGAGGCAACTTTTCAGGTGTTTTAACCGTTATTTACTGCAAGCTAAAGAAACTGACCTAGTTTCCAAGAAAGTGTGGAGCGCTCCTAGTTGTATAAAAGAGAACCTCACACATAGGCACAGAGAGTGCATGTTAACTAAGTTTAAACCAATCGCTTTTTGTAACAGTCTTGAGGAAGGTTTCCATTTTTAATGAGACTTCAAGCTCTTTGAAAATAACCTCTGTGTGCTAATGTGCTCAGATGTGGACTGAATGGAGTAAACGCTCATATTTAGCATGAAAAATTGTAGTTAACGTAAAAAGAACCCGAGTAATGTGCTTGTGTGGAGTAATCTGAGTTTGACTTAATATATGCGACGGTAAATCCAAAAGTTTCCGGCCTCGCCTTCACAGAATTCTTATCTGGTGACACATCTTATGCTAAATATATAATTGCAGCTGTAACTTCCCATCCGCTGTGTTCAGTTGTTCACATATAGTTGCATCAAGAAGGCTACGTGTAGAACATTGTGACATGTTCAAAATGGAGTTTCGAGCTGTTATTAAGTTCTTCACAAAGCAACTTACTCCAAATGAAATTAAGCGATTGGACGTATATATGGGGAAGCATCCCCTCATATTCTACCGTAAAAGAATGGGCCAAACTTTTTCGAATGAGTCGAGAAAGCATTGAAGACGAAGAGTGTGCAGGTCGGCCCTTGGAGGTGCTCACTCCTGAAAACTTCACTCCTGTGAAAGGAGAAATTATCGAACACCGGCGGCTCAAAGTTACAGAAATAACAGCAAACTTGGGCCTTTCTAAAACAACAGTCCTTCGAATTATTCATGAACATTTAAACATGAATAAGGTTACTGTCTAGACTTCTTTCCTCAGTCCAAAAGCAGCAACGAGTCATCTGTTGTCAGGCATTTTTGGAGCTGTTCCGCAGCAACGAAAGAGAAGTTCTACAAACCATTGTTACAGGAGATGAAACTGTGGTTATCCACTATGATCCCTTGTCCAAAAGAAAATCAATGGAATGGCAAGCGTCAACCTGGCGAAGCACCGCCTCTAAAGGCCAAGGTCACTCAGTCAACCAAGAAGATTATGCCCACAATCTTTTGGTACTGTAAAGGAAAATTCTTCATTGACTTCAAGGAGAGGAACACCACGTAAATGAGTACTATGTCGGTCTACGTGCTTCCATCAAAGAGAATAGGCGAGGAAAGCTGAGTGGTGGTGTGTGCCTTCTTCATGACAACGCGCCTGCACACAGCTCTTTTTGCAAAAGAAGCTATGAAGAAATGTGGCTTCAAATTCGACTCAGATCTAACCCCCGGTGACTATTTCCTCCATTAAAAACTCAAGAGGGACCTTCGAGGAAGGAAATTTAAGTGTAACGAAAAGGTGATGGGTGCTGTTTATGTCCATTTTGCAGACAAGTCTTTTGACTATTTGGGGGAAGGGGATTAAAATGTTAATCCAAAGATGTGAGAAGTGTATTGCAATAAAGAGTAACTGTATTGAAAAGTGAAATATATGTTTTGTCTTTATCATACCTAGAACATGGTTAGGCCGGAAACTTATGGTCCTACCCTTTATTTCGTTTTAATGAAGTACAGAGGAGCAACTAATGGAGAGTAAGTGCCATTTTTAGTAGCTACAGTGCTTTTATGTTCACTCTTGCAACGTATTTGCTTTTTCGACTAATCCCTGTTGAAGTTTACGAACTTGTTCAAATGTTTCTCCAAATGGAAGTGGGTTTCTTTAAGACCTTCAGAATACTTGTTTACCGCCTGTATGATGTCTTCATTTTACCTACATTTGTGTGTAGCCAAGAAAATTTTGAGTTTCCGGAACAGATGGTAATCCGAGGGAGTGAGATTAGGTGAATACAGTGGATGCTGAAGCATTTTAAATCGTAGTTCGTTTAGGTGTTCAAAATAATGCGGCATAATGTGAAACATACCTTTTTGATCATTTCCGGGTGTTTTTCAGCGATCATTGTCTTCATTCTCTCCAAAAATCATCAATGGTTCGCAGCTTGTGGAACTCAAGTTCACCTCGGAGCCGGTTTACTTTTTGCGGTTCACTGTATGTTAATGTGTCCACGTTTCTTCATAGTCCATAGTCATAAAATGTCGTAAAAATCGGTTTGATTCTTTTAAACATTTCCGGTGTTCACATGCGATTTCTCTCCTGCTCCGGGGGTAGCAGACGCGGCAACATTTTCCACATTTTTTTATATGTAATCCTTTATGCAAAATAAAATACACCTGCTCAGTTCAGATGCCTGTAGCCTCTTAACTTCCGCACTTTCGTTCATCTGTCAGTCAAAATTATATCATGGACTTTATAGATCATGCTTGATCTCACAGCTGATTTTGGAGTTACAGGACGTGGGGTGCCTTCGATTGTTGTTTAATAAAAATTCAAAATTTGGTAATTTTTTTGAACAGACACCGCATGATGTGAGATGCTGTATCCATCACTCATCGATTTTACAAATGTATAAAATTTCTTCTGTTGTGACAATTTACAAGCATCACCGCTATGTTCATTTTCAGAGGATGTTCTACCAAGTTTAAAGTCACATAAACCTTTTACTATATCATAAGTACTGATAAAATATTTTGTACTAAGCCTATTACCAACGAAAATCACTACAAAAGTTTTGAGACACGTCAAATTGGGAGTGGTTAGAAGACTCATTGCATCTTTTCAAAGTATTCTCCATCACACTCTATTCACTTTCTAATTCTCCAAAACCACTTATCAAAGCACCCCTGCCACTCATTTTCCTCAAGGGTGAAAAGTTCATTTTCATATGCAGCCACAGCCTCTTCAAGACTGGGAAATCGCTTTCCTCGCATGCTATTTTTTTATTTACCGCCGGAAAGAGAAAATAATCGTATTCATGTGTTTGATCTGTGTGAACTGCAGGTGTTGTCGTGGTGAAGCAGGACCCCCTCAGTCCTGTCTTTGGACGGCGTTCTCCGTCGAATCTCTGCAGCATTTCTTCACATCATTCGACACGGGTGTTCTTTTGTACCTCTGTCAAAGTGTGGGGCAAACCTTCCTGACACAATCGTGCAGGAAATTTGATAATGCCTGCGATCCAATCTGGAAGGCTACCTCGATGTCCTTAAATGTTAGCGATTGTTTTCACATAACATTTTTTTCATCACAGCAATATTTTCCTCAGTCACTGTCGTTGCCGGACGCTCACTTCTCTCCTCATCTTGCCCATTTTTCATTCCATGAACCAGTGGATGACTCTTGTCCTAGATGCAGCAAACTCCTCTAAAGTCTATTGCAAGCGATCAGTGCTTTGGGACTCATTTTAACCATTCTTGATATCACAAAGAATCATGGTGTGAAAATGCTCTCTCTCCAACTCCATCGTAACGACTGGCTACCTGTGCACTTGAGAGGTTGTTTAGCTTCCACTCTGGAATGGAGAAGTGAGGAGGTTCACTATCTGATACAGTTTACTCGCAGATGTGCCATGCCATATGTCATATTTCCTTTGTTTAAACGTATTTAATCACAACTCTTTATTGCTTACTGTTTCTAAAGGTACTATGGCGTAATGTAACAACTTGATACTATGCACGGAGCCTTTAAATATTTCAGACATTTTTATCCAATGTAATGAAAATATTAGATCGAATTTAAATGGATCATAGTTAGGATAAGGAATTATTACTTCGAATCGCCTTAAATCACTATTCACACTTTTTAAATTTAATCCTATTTATATCCCTAAAAAATTAAAATGTTACTTAAAATAAGCTATAACTAATGAAAACATTAATCCGCTTACTTGGAATTAAATGGCACGTGCTCAGGCATTGAATGAACCCGATCATATCGAAGGTATAGTTCATTATGGCGAGCTCTAGCCTCTAGGCAAGGCCGTGTAAATTGAATATATTAGACAGAGAACGTGGCTGTTTAATTAGACCCGCCGGGCTGCTCGCAAAGTTCGTCCTTACGACCCCATTACCGGGTGCCCACAAACTTTCATTCCCAACTGGTCCTACGAAAATGAAAACTGAAACAAAACATGCTCAAAATGAGAATATATGGTGGCTTTATTTAAATCTAGGAGCTGCAAGGTATAGCATATTTTCTGAAATATTTTTCACAGCACTATACTGCTAACAAGCTAATTTGTGTACAAAATTAATATCAACACATTTTAAATTAATTGATATTTAAAAATTAAATGTTCAAGGAAAACAAAAGTTAGACTTTTGAAAAAAAAAATATTTCCTAGAGCCTGTTCGGTAAAGAACAATAATTTTTTACAGGTATGTTTTCTTACACTAAAAGTTAACTTTACAATATATTGTTAGCTTAATAAGTAACGTGCGCTAGGAATTTGATTCATTGTTTTCACTTCCGGTTCCACCGCCACGGGTGGCCGAGGTCGTCAAGGCGCGGACTCGTGAGCGCGAGGTCTGCAGTTCGAATCCCGCCA
Source organism: Metallyticus violacea (assembly GCA_030762175.1). NCBI lineage: Eukaryota > Metazoa > Arthropoda > Insecta > Mantodea > Metallyticidae > Metallyticus > Metallyticus violacea. The sequence continues at coordinate 5,860,782 of CM060842.1, read as the reverse complement.
GGACCGTCCTTCCTGACTGAGGATTTTTCTAGGTTTTCCTCAGTCCTCATAAATGGCAAATGCCGGGGAGGTACCCTAAACTTACGCCTGGAACGTTTCCTTCCTTAAAAAAATCCTTTCCCAATATATCATTTCATCTCATGTATCATCAGTGTTCACCGCCTGTTGTGCCTCAGTAGTAAAAACGGACGTCAAAAAAAAAAAAAAAAACTTCCTGTTCGCGACCGTGAGTTGTGTGCCAGTTGAGATGACACGCTTTGAACAATATACTGCTCTGAAACTTTGCCTTCGTCTCAACAAATTCTCGGCTGAGGTCTATGTACAGTTTGTTATTCTCTATAGCACAGCTCGAAGATGATTTAAAGAGGGGAGGCAATCAATTTCATAGGAAGGTGGACCAGCGCTACAGTTTGGGCTCTAACGAAAACAAACATAGTGAGAATAGTCGAACAACGTTAAGGACACTTTCGGAATACCGAAAATTTTACTCAGTGCCTCTAATTGAAAAGTTGCTCTTGAGGGTGTTTGTGTACAATGCTACCTGCAGTTGAAGATAATGTTACAGGAAGATGTGGAATTTCTTTCAAGGAAATCATTGCCGATGAAACTTGGCTACATTATGATCGAAAAAACAAAGCTCTGTGTGGTGAAAAACGCCCCCCTCCAAAAAAAAAATGAAAGTGTTTGCTGCTGTAAATATGTTTGTGTGTGTGTGTGTGTGTTTTATAGCTTGACGTGAAACATCTAATTTTATATTTGTTCTAAATCAAAAGACCTAGTGAATTATAAAAGCAGGTTGGACCCTTGCACCTGTTAAGTTCTTAGTATTGTAATAAATGCACTTCATACATTTGAAAGTCTACCAGGGATATGCACAACATATGAGCTGGAATAGATGCTATCGAAGATGAACAATGTTGGAGATTACCTCCCGCTAAGAAACCGGGATTTGTGAAAAATAGGTCAGGTTTTAACTCTTTCACCTTGAGACCAAAAAATGCAATCCTTAGCATTTTGAGAATCCAGTAACATTTGTCTTCTAGAAAGCAAAATTCCCGGTGAATGGCATTCTAATAAACTTTTCCACTATGTTAAGATGCATGTATGTGAAACTGAAGTAAAGGTGGAGTGGAAAATGCTCTCATTGAGTTCTGCTGAAGCAAGGAAACAAACCACCAACACATACATCGCTGCGAGTTCCAACTGGTTCGTCATCCGCCATATTCACCGGATTTGACTCCGTCACAAGTGTTTCTGTTCTTCAAGATAAAAGAAGAAATTATCTAAAAGAACGTGATGATAATGTGATAATGCCATGAACAAGTACCTATTATTGAAATCCACGAATTTATAATTTTAATGGATTATGTTTTAGGTTGATTATGCCCGCAGGTATATTGGTTCACAAGTCACTAAATTTAAATTAGTTTAGCATATTTCTTTTATTATTTCCTTGTGAGGTTGTAACAGTTTAAAATGCATTACTGTGGAGGAAAACCAAACAACATAAGCAATGATTAAAACGCCAATACTTAACTGTCTTTAGAGCGCTCAGTTGTATGACAAGTGGGTCTTCTCTGAATTCCGTTCCGATATGAGCACCTTGTGTTTGTGTTAGAGCCAGCAATCTGGAACAGGTGCATGGTAAACCAGGCCGGTTCCCATGAAACATTCCATCCTTCCGTCTGTGCCACTCAAAGCAGTAAAGCTTAGTCCCACGTTGGACCATGTCCATTTCGTGCAAGGCCTACTTCTATAACAGCCTTGCTTAGCAGGGGCAAGGCAAAGCAGAATTACTGGCATTTCTTCCTCTGTATACTCTGGCTCAGTAATGGTCGGAAATAATAAACAGCAAACCCAAGGGACAGGGGTAGTTAGTGAACAGATTATTAGCAAGCTACTAGACCTCGAGAGACAAGAGTAGCTGTGTAATTTTATTTCCACTTATAAAGTGAAAATACGTTAACATCTTCTAGAGATGTAACTGTTTGTTTTAAAGCTTAAAAACTATGAACTACCCACTAGCTGTATTGCTTTGTTACGTGAGAGGGATATAAACTCCCTTTATGATACATGAATGTTTCTAGTTAATTTTTAAAATGTAATTTTTCGAATTTAACTTATTGTTATTTTTTGAATTCAAAAATGTTCACTCAATTCTGTTTAAATAAAATATTATTCATAGTTTCAACATCTAATCAGAAATGATGCTTTATTGAACAATTTTTAACACTTAAATGTTATTTAAAAATACAATATGAGCAATTGTAAAAAGGGGGGGATGCGCTGTTTAACATTTTAGGAATGCTTTCTGAGACAACCAGAGAGTACAAACAATTCTATAGGGCTATGCAGGGCTCAAGTAGTTACCCTAAGAAAAGTTTAACATACTACAGGGCTTCCAGAATATGTCCTTACCACTCTCACGGGATTTTGCGTCTCCGTAACTTGGCATGTCACAGCCGGCCGTGCCATTCCTGTGAATTTGCTTCTTAAAACTGTCTATAAAATCTTATATTATACAAAATGCTGGAAATATCGTCCTACCTAAGCTAAACAGCTATTCCGTGTAAAAACAATCACACCGTAATATCCACTTTCTGATTGCATATGTAAGTTCTTCCAATGTGTGAGGATTTATTTTGTGCATCAGCCTACCCCACAAATAAAAATCACAGACTGCTAGATCTGGGGAGTTTTTTTTTGGGGGGGGGAGTTATTTAAGGACGCTCTTTAACATCTCAGGTCATCAGCGTCCCATTCAATTCAGGGCGTGAAACGGCCGACAAAGTTTGCTCAAAGGTCTCTTCTTTCAGACTTGAGGTTCTTTTTCGTACCGTAAATCTACGACACGGGACCCACGAAGGAAGCCATACCAGACCATTCACCAGACCGTCTTGTCTACTATGTACATATTGCTCCAGAAATACTTCTATTTTTTGTCTTTCTTTTGTATGTTAGAATATGTACAAAGATAAAAACATCATCCAATTTCACATTAATGTTCAGTTTTGCCATTTACTTACTATGTTCAGTTAAAATAGATTTTATAGCAATTTGTGATTTAATTGACATTTACATAATTAGGATATTTACATTAATAAATATTACAGAATAAGCATTATTTTTCTTTTTCGTGCCAGGAAACAAAACAAAAAGGCATACTTTCATAGGCCAGTGTTTGAACCCCGATCATCACCGCTTATGCCCAGCATGCACAGTGCAACACGCCGAGAGGCACATACCGGCCAATTTTTCCTAAATCGATACGACGCAGACGACAGTCTCTAAAATGGCGGGAATGTGTGTGTGTGTACCCTTAACTGTATTTAAGTGCATTTATATATGCCTTACAATACGTAGGTGTATGTTAAGTATGTTGACATATATTGAATTATGTACTCAGTCAATGAGATAATATACCTGTAATAAACTAATTTGACACATTAGAAATTAGGTAATTAGCATATATTCTTAGGTTCCCGTTTATTTATTTACATATTTATAGTCAAAATTTGATTAAATATGAAATAATTGTAAATATATGTTGCAAATTTTGTGATTTTACTGCTACCGAATACAGATACAAATAAATTTTCTAATAATTTCCTTATGAATAATAACAGTGTATTCTAAAGTTTAAACTTTTCTGTAAAACTTCGTACATGCATTATAAATATTGTATTTCATAAAAGTTAGAATGCACTATTTTGTAAATGCGTTTTTTTTTGTTTAAGCTACTTTATTTTTATTTTTTTATTTTTATTTTTTTTTTTTTTACAGAATTCCCAAAACTTTTTCAAGCATGTATATAAAAATAATGGTTAATACACATATTAAAATTTAAAACTGAGGAAAATGTATTTGAAGTTTTGTGTACTTAAACGTTGAAAGTTCAGGAATTTGAAAAGGACAGCTAAAACAAATATTTCAAAGCGCATGGAGTATGGAGCTTCCCAGGGAGGTTATCTGAGGCTTAAAGTAATTTTTAAGAGCAAAAACAAAATACAATTTTGACCAAAAATGTCGTTTTTTTTCTATTCACTTTCACTTTAAATTTCAATCTATAAATATTCAAATATTTGTCACATTTACCACATAATGGCTAATCAAATTACTGTCAAACAAATAGGTTGAAGCATATCATAAAATTCCTTGCATTAACAAAGAATTGTGTGCCTAAACTATCATAAATTTACAACAAAATCTTCTTAGAATTGCGTTTTAGTTAGGTCACTAGGTGTAGGTTATGAAGAAGGCCCCGTGCCTATCAATTTACATAGTCGAAAACATACGCACCCCACCTCAACGGGATCTTCTTAGTTTGTGTCCAAGGAAGGGAAGCGAAATGTATTAAGTCGCTACGAGAAATATATGCAACCCCGAACATACTTTTTGCTTGAGCCAATAGCCAGCTAGACTGGTCATTACACCAAACTAACGTGGCTCCGTATAGAAAGAGATAAGGAAAAGGTGGTGTATCCATCAGAAACTAAGGAATGAGTGCAAGAACGGTACTATTGGAAAATAACTATTTCTAACCTAATTGACATTTGTGTCATAATCTCAACCTAAAGGTAATACTTTCCGAGGGGGTTGAGGGGGACATAACTCAATCGATAGAGCTAGATTTATTGTCTGAAGCTAAAATAACATTATAAGGTTTTAGGATAGCAGAGGGAAATTATATCGTTATCCTCTGCATTTGCATTTACCGTGATAATGGACGCAGGTGAGAATTTCCTGACTCTACTTATTCTACCCCATGGCTTATTGCCCGGCCGTGGGAGCCACTTCTCCTTAGCAAGACTGGTGTGAGCCTTGTCTTAAAGAAATGGTAATTTACCATTCCCATTAACGAAACCTTATAAAACATTCCAACACCAAGCTGCATTTGCACATCACTGCAAAATTTGTATTTTGAAATAATAGCAACACAAATAGCTACCTTAGGCGCTCTGTAAGATTGTCTAAGAAAAAAATTATAATTAAATTCTGGGACAGAGAGGTAATATATTGTAATTCAAAGTTTCCTTTACAGTTTTCATTAAACAACATCGAAATTTGATAGAAATAGAAAATAAACATTAAAGATATTACATCACTCTTGTCTAAGGAGGTTTAATTACTTCCTGGGATATTCTCTAGTTACCGCATAGTATCGATAAGCGTGCAACTGAAACAACAAACTGGTGAAAGTCGCTTCTCTGTGGAAGGGAGAATTTGGGCACCGCCAGTAGCAGTAGGAAGAAAACAGCAGACTTTGGAACAGCTCTTGTTACCATGGAAACTTTTCCGCCGGAACCTTGGGGTCTGTTGGTGACGCAATACCGCCGCTCCGGTTACCGATTCTGGAAGAGTTCCAAGAAGTGGAGAGCCTCAGGATTCTGTCAGGGATATGTCACGTTCAGCAGAATCACCATGTCACCTCTCAAGTATCTCTCTCTCAGACAGAACTTACCGCTAATTTGCACTCTGAGGTTCGGTAGAGTTTGACTTGCTATCTCCGGATTTCTCTTTAATGGAATGTTCAGAGTTCACTTAATTGTGACTAAGGTAGGAAAATTAGCAATTTGGTAGTATAAGGCCGCGCGTTATCTTGGGTTGTGTACCCCAATTATCGGCATACGTTTTAAACCTTACAATACATCTTTATACTGTAGAGTCTTGTTCACAAAATGCATCACTCACTAATGTTGCCTCTTCAATATACTGAGCGAATCATCTAAAACTGGCACCGCAAATATTTCTGAAATAGGAGGTGCTATTGATCGGCGCTTTCACAGAATTGAAGCTAATAATTGCAGCCCATGCACAGATGTCAATAATTATTAGAATGTGCAAATCTTGAATAAATCTACATTTTGTTTTTCGAATGGGACAATGGCTATTGACACCAAGAAAATGGTACTAGAGCAAATTAGAATATTAATTATGTTTTTTGAGGGGAGGGGTGATTCTAGTGTAAATAATTCACCAACTATAGTAATATGAAATGTTTAAATGTCTATAGTTGTCTGCCCCATTTAACTGCTTAGCTGCTAGGCTACGATATTCGTATGTTTGTTTACATTTTGTTTCTTTTACAATGGTTTTATTGGGACTTCCTTGCCAGTATTTTATGATAGCTCTTGAATTAGGACGTGAAGCTGGTATTTTCTAATGCTGAAAAAGTCGACTTGGAGAACGTAGAAAGAATTCTGTTCTTTTTGCAATGCTTGCGCTGAAAGATATCGCAATGCACACTTGTCTTCAACGATTGTTTCAAAGTCGTTGTATTGTGTGAAAGAGGTAGATATTTAAAATGTTCGTATAACTCTAAACTACTTTCACTAGAATTCTGTCAAATACGTCTTTGACATTCTAATTTCTTGGTGTTTATAGCATTATTACATTTGAAACTAATGGAACTTTTTTCAAGAACTTCACATTCCAATAATTATTAATATCTACACTGGACACGTTGTAGGGGTAATTTATTGCACACCGCTATCGTCTTTCTTGCTTGCAGTTGTTTGTTACATTGCGTCTAAGAAGTTACCCCTTCTACAAATTTCCTAGATTTATCTCGCGCTGATCGATAGGTCTCGCCAGGACTATTCAAAACTACAGTACTTCCCTCGTCCTGTCTATTTGCTGATTTTCCTAAGTCCGCGGTAACCGTGCGTTCCTTTCACTAATGAAGCTTCTGCTATTTAAAGAGTTTAAATGAATGGGTTGAGGAGAAAGTTATTGACTGCTTGAAAAGAAATAAATATAACAAGATTCTGAATAGATATTTTTGTGAGGTGAATATGCCATTTAATTTTTATAACTTTTTTCACTACTATATAATGAAATTCTTTATGTAATTTTGAAAATGGTAAATAATCGCAGAAAAAAAAAATCCATAACGATCCTAAATAGGCAAAAAAGTTTTTAACCTTAAAATAGGCAACAGAATTCAAAATAAGAAGAAAAAAAAATCGAAATGAAACCTGGCTATACCGCGCCCAAATGTGCGGAAACTTTTTCAGTTCTTTATGATTCTTAAATATATCAATCCGTATGGCTCAAATTCGCTCACCTTGACACTTTGAGTACTTTCAGCATCAACTAAGCTGCAATTAATTAATTTCCATTGTTTAAACCGTAATTTTTAACTTTTCTTTGTCCTGACTCAGTGATTGTTGATACTCGTTTGATTCTCTATAATTAGATTTCCTACCATTCGTTAGAATTTTTTCCAGTATTTTAATCTTATTTCTCCCTTTCACTTATAGCCTATTAACATTTTTGAGAACATCTTTTATTTTTATCCGTGTCATACACAGTGCCAGAAGAACCATTGATTTGTAACAGCTTATTTGTGTCTGTCAGGATTTCCCCTACCTTGCTCTTCGGCACACATGCACTGCAATTTACGAAGCTAATTATATCGATGTTCATGTTTTCTAAAACAGCTGCTATCTACTTCCGAAGTAATTAAATAAGGCACTTGTTCAATACATTTCCCTTTCATAAAAGTTCACCTTTTCTGTGCTTTTTATCAAAAAGGTTCAGCTCTAAAGAGTCAATTTATATTTCCTGTAAACCAGCACATTAGGCAAAACTTTTTGCTAACTCTGTTGGGTAGGAAAATGGGTTTCCAAGTATACAGATACAGGTTCGATTACCTAAGCGCGGGTTTTCTCGTTTCTCCCTCTCGCTTTATATCACTTCGCCCAATAAACAATGGTTGGCTTAACGGGGGCTTAGACAGGGTTTCTTTATTTTCATTGGCGAAAAGTATTAAAAATCTTAATATAATAAGTGATTTTCCCTTACGAGACCGATCCATGAGTTAAGGTCTGTCGGTAGGCCCAAACCTAAGCATTTAAAAGGTACATTTACTCACATTATCTAGCAAGAAGGTTCTAGAACTGCCTTACTTCATTTTCCATACATTTCTGACATTATCCTCTGCAGTCCCCTCAGAGAAATGGAAGAAAATTCTTCACGAATGTTATTTTTCATTTCATATGATGTATAAATGTCCGGATAAAAATTTGCAAGGTGTAAAATCGGGGAACCAAGGGGGTTATATATTGTTACTGATCGTCGAATATTGCATGCAAGGAGACCTGAACTGTAAGTGCCGTTGCAGAGTCCTGTTAGAGTGTCGTTCCCTCACAGCTAATTCACGGAAAAGGGTTTATAGACATGAAGAAATTTCTTCCATTTCTGAGAAGGAACTGGAGAGGTAATGGTTAATTCTACAAGTCAATGCCAGAAATGAACGGAAAATGGAGGGAGACACTTCCAGCAGCTTCTTGTTTGATAATGGCAGGTAACCTTTAAGTGTTTAAGTATTTAAGTGTTAGTAATAACTTACATAACAATCACAGATGCGGGCTTTCTGACTTCCGTTCACCGGGGTACCCGCTTGAACCGACCGACCGGCTTGGAGCGGTCCCGTGAAGAAAAATTCACCCGTTATTACAATCTTCCCAACATAACACATGCAGGTTTCCTGACCCCTAATGACTGATTAATTCACTGGTCAATAGTGCCTTTAGGTACCAAATCAGATTTTAACATGTGTATATTATCACCATTACATGAACGTTTTATTGCACCGGTTTTAGAATATATTCAGATAAATACATATGTCGCATGGGCCTTACGGCCGTACATGCTAATATCGCCATCAAAATAGCCATACCTACATACATACAAATCTACGTGCATACATACAAATATACAAATGCTTCGATATGTTTGCGTTTTCTATTAATAATTTTGATTAAAAATACATAGACAAGAATGAAACCCTTACTCTTGAGCCCCCTTCCCTTTATTCACACCCCCTCTCCTACTCTCGCCTCTTCATTATAGCCATTAGCTTCCGTTGTCGGGCCTTCTCTAGAAATATTCCCAAATTGTGTATCTCACATGCACCAACACTTTCCACTAAATGTTCAAACTTCTATTGGAATTCAGAAATTGCGGTGCTCATTTGTTAAAATCTCCGTTTCCCTGCACTCTGCCAAAATATGCCACCAGGTATCGCTTTCTCCGCACAATGGGCAAATTCCTTCCCTGAGAGCTTTAACTGTTTTGTTTCCTTTCCAAGCCCCTACGATTACATTACATTATCCAATTCATATATACATTCATATGGGGTGATCGGTCTGATGTGTAAACAGCCGATTCAAAGGGAAGCTGGTGTGGAGGGCTACTACCTAGCTAAGAAAACTGTAAATTTATTCATCAAGGTCATCAGAGCTAAGATATAAAACACCTGTTACAAAATGGGTCTGAAATTGTCACTCTAATGCTGCCCTTAGTATTACATGCCTGTGTTAAAATTAACTGTGCATGGCTTAGAAAAAACAGGAACCAGTGCGGTGGTCCTGAGGTGAGATGGACCAAGGCCCCAGAGTAAGCAGTAAATATTAAACGCACAACCTTCTCTTTCATCACCGCTAGCTTCCTTTGTATTAAATATTACCAGGGCGCTGCTTTTTTCATAGAGTTGTTGCACTTTTATTAAGGCTGGTTTCCGTATCACGCTGCAGGTATTGTGTTTGTTTTCCAGTTTGCAGAAACAGACTAGAGAAAGGGTCTAGAAAATTGCTGTAGAGAAATTAAAGTGGTGAATAATTTCTCTAGCATTCAGATTTGTTGCTTTTTTTTCCGTTTTACTAACGTTAACAGTTGGTCTAATGTTACTTTAAATGTACGTTACTGTGTTCCATATCTACTTTTTTCGATTATTTAGAGTTTTAATAGGTCTGATGTTTTATTTGTACAAACTAAATCCAGGGTTGTAAACCATTGTTTTACAGCCTCCACTTAAAAATCTAAAAAGTGTTTCTCCCTTGGAGGTTTTCTTTCAGTTTTGGAAACAGACTAGGAGCACCAGCAGTTCATACCAACACAAGATACATAATTATACATCACTCAAACATTCCTTTTGTTAACGTAGCAATACTGGAGTGTTCAATAAAGATTAAACAGTAATCATGATTATTTTTTTATATTGTACCTCATAATTTTGATAGTTTTTCTCAAAGTAGTTACCATTGAATGCTATGTAACTGTCCAAGCGTTTCTGCCAGTCTTCAAAGAAACCATTTTTGACAGCTCCTTCATAATCACCTCCAGCCTTTACCATTGCTTCTAATCATAGAAAATACCTTCAGCAAAAGTGTTCCTTTAGTTTTGGCAATATATTTACAGGGTTAAATACGAACTCTAGAGACGGTGGGGAACACACACTTCTAAGCGTGATTTTCCATAGGCCCTGTGGGCCTTCGGCTTACCGCGACGACCGCTGCGTCTTCTACCTCTATTAATTTTTCGTAACATACCTAATTTATTTCTTAACATAATCTCCACAGATGTCTGTATACTTGATCCAGCGAGTTTCCAATTTGTTCATCCCATCGGAAAAACAGGGCCTGTTAAACTCAGCAAAGTAAAATCATTGATGCCCACGATTACTTCCTCATTTTATGAATTTTTGTCATAAGGAGGAATCTATTGAAGCGATATTCATGCACTTAAGCTATTGTAACCGCTGTTGTGTCGGCTGGCGAAAGAACACTTTCTTGTTGTTTTTTGTCCAATGCACTTTTCAAACTATCCCAAAAACACTAACCATCAACTTTTCAGCCGACAAAATAGGCCTCGCCTTCTTTGCCAAGGTTTCACCTGTCGTTCTTTTCTGTTTAGTAATGGTGAGCCGAAGTCTCGCCCACAGTCACAAATCAGACAAGAAGTTCTACCGATTGCGATCAAACAGAGTCAGACACTGTGTTGAAAAGTTCTTCCGCAGACGTTTTTGGTCCACACTCAGCAATCGCGGCACCCAACATGCACACAGCTCTCTCATTTCTAATCTTTCATGCGGATATTGTGTACTCGTTTGGTTGAGATGCCTACAGTCTCAGCGCACTTCTTGCATTACGATATCATGGATTATTTTTCAATGATGTTCTTTGTAGAAACCTCAACTGGGTGGCCGGAACTCGCTTCATCTTCAGTGCTTCTTTTATCACGTTTAAATTCGTTCATTCAAAAATGTACGGTCTCCAATGAAGGTGCAGAATCCGCATGAATTTCACCCAACTCTGTTTTGATCTATTTTGCAGTCAAACTCTTTAAATGGAAATGTTTAATAACAGCACGAAACTTACTTTTTTTCCATTTTCTACGGCATGTGTGATACTGATCCCTTCAGATAGCTGTCAACAATTAACTGAACATCACATCTGGATGAAATTTTGTCTAAAACCTTTACACGAATCACTTTACCAAGAATGGTGTCGCTTATCAAAATTTCCTGCCATTTCATGGATATTCCAGGCTTATTAAACAACCCCTGTGTTGTGCAACAACATTTGCGATATCGGCCTGGTGTGGCATCCAGCTTGTTGCTAGCATTGCTTAGTTACTGTTCAGTGTGCAGTATCACGTGCTGATAAAACAATCCATATAAAGTTTTGTTGTGTTCTTTCAGGATTGTGACGCAGCACTAACAAGTGGTGGAGGGTTCTTCGGGGTGACCCTGTTAATCTCTCTCTCAAGACATCATGCCACTGTAGCATAGAATACAAAGCCCAATAATTGTAATGTTTTATCACCATTTTTCTCTTTTACTGTTAATAGTCCCGTGGCTTCAGGGCATAGAAATACCGCCAGGGGTGGTCGAGGTCTTTAAGATACGGACTCTAGAGTAGGAGGTCTGGATTTCGATTCCCACCATATTGTCCTCCCTGACTAAAGTTTTTTTTTCCGTTTTATCAGTCATCATAATTGGCAAATGCCGGGAGGTACTCTAAACTTAGGCCTGGAATGTTTCCTTCCTTAAAAATATTTTCCCAATATATCATTTCATTCATATATCATCAGTGTCCAACGCCTACGGTGCCTAAGCAGTAAAAACGGGCGTTAAACACCTTTCAAAAAAAGTGTAGAAATGTACAATTTCGTTAAAAAGACTTGAGGAAATTTCCTGTATACTTTGTGCTTGGTGTATCAATTTTCTAATAATTTTTAAAGGATAAATATCAATGGTTGTTTTAGAGCACCGTATGTTGATCAGCTTTTGAGCTTGAAAGAAAAATACGTGCACGAATTTCGTTTTCGTTTGTTTCAGAGCCTGAAAGCTGGAGTCACTCCATGAAGCCTGCCGTATACAACATTTATGAATTTTAAAATTAGACCAGGGCAAAGGTAGCCACTTAATCCCCAAGCAGCCGAAAGTGCATTAAAAATAAATTACTGATTTAAAAATTGCTTGTACCTGACAGGCTGTTTCAGCCATGTTGTTACATGTACAATTAGAATTTGCAGTAGATCTTGGTCTAGTGGTTAGCCTTGCTGACTGCTGATTCCTGGTACTTGCTTAGGAATGTTTCTAAGTTTGGGGGTATCCAAATTACGTAATGGATGAAGTAACTTTCTTTAAGCTAGCGAGCCGCGAAGTATCAGCATTTTTATTATTTTTTTTTAATTTTATTCTGCATTGCTTATATCCCCATATTGTTCAATATCAGGACATAATACTCCAGATTAGTTTTTATTTATTCCTCTTTTACATTTATCACTACAATTCTACAGATTTTAAAACTACAGTACCAATACTATAACTAAACCAGTACTGGAAACTAGCACAAAAACTATTTTATAATACTAGTACTCAGTACTCAAAACTTCGCTTATATTTCCATCAATGTACTTTATAGTTACAATCCTCATTTCTGCCTACGCTCGGTATCCGAGCTGCTCCTCATCGGCACAGGACCTAAACATCAATGAGGTAACTGCCGGTCTCAACCATGGTGTGTTGACAGTTTGCAGTTTCCTTCTCTTCTCTTCTCTTCTCTTCTCTTCTCTTCTCTTCTCTTCTCTTCTCTTCTCTTCTCTTCTCTTCTCTTCTCTTCTCTTCTCTTCTCTTCTCTACTCTACTCTACTCTTCTCTTCTCTTCTCTTCTCTTCTCTTCTCTTCTCTTCTCTTCTCTTCTCTTCTCTTCTCTTCTCTTCTCTTCTCTTCTCTTCTCTACTCTTCTCTTCTCTTCTCTTCTCTTCTCTACTCTTCTCTTCTCTTCTCTTCTCTTCTCTTCTCTACTCTTCTCTTCTCTTCTCTTCTCTTCTCTTCTCTTCTCTTCTCTTCTCTTCTCTTCTCTACTCTTCTCCTCTCTTCTCCACTCTTCTCCTCTCTTCTCTTCTCTTCTCTTCTCTTCTCTACTCTTCTCCTCTCTTCTCCTCTCTTCTCTTCTCTACTCTTCTCCTCTCTTCTCTTCTCTTCTCTTCTCTTCTCTTCTCTTCTCTTCTCTTCTCTTCTCTTCTCTACTCTTCTCTTCTCTTCTCTTCTCTTCTCTTCTCTTCTCTTCTCTTCTCTACTCTTCTCTTCTCTTCTCTTCTCTTCTCTTCTCTTCTCTTCTCTTCTCTTCTCTACTCTTCTCCTCTCTTCTCCTCTCTTCTCCTCTCTTCTCTTCTCTTCTCTTCTCTTCTCTTCTCTTCTCTTCTCTTCTCTTCTCTTCTCTCTCTTCTCTTCTCTTCTCTTTTCCCTTCATCTTCTTCTACATTTCAACTTTTACCTGTACACTCTTCATCATAGAGTTGAATTGGTTGTTGGTACTTTTTACTTCTGTGCTGCTTCTTCTTTCTTCCTCTTCTACTTTTTCCATAATCCTCATATTTTCTTCCTTCGTTTGTTCTTGATTTACTCCTTCTCTCAGTTGCTTCCTTTCCATCAGAAGACTCTCATCTTCTGTTAATTCTGCTCCCTTCTTCTGATTCAATTTGGGTGTTATCTTCTTGTTTTTGAACTGACTTTTCTTGTATATATTTTTCTTGCCTTTCTCTGATTCTGTGGGAATGTATGATAGATTTTCTTTCTTATTTGATTTTTATTGTTTATATACCCTTGTGCCTTATTAAACATATTTTATTTGTTAAATCATTCATTACTCTAAAACCATCTTTTCCTCAGGTAAAATTGACTGGTATTTAGGGCATACGAATGAAACATGTCGATCACATGTACAGCGATATGGACCGCGCCTTGTTACATGTGTATTTAACTTGCTTTATTGCTTGAATATGTTTGAATTATAATCTTTTCTGTATGAATGGAAAGATTTCTCTTCTACATTGCTTTATTTCATTCCATTCTTGTTGTCATATTTGTAATAGAGAATCTTTTATTCTTTTTTAATTTTACATGCTTTGCCAGTAATGTCCATTATGGTCATTATTTTTTAATTGTTTTGTTTTTTGCTCATCACATGCCCTTCCCCCTGCAATGCTGTCCTCTATAAATGAAAAGAAGTAATGAAACATTAGTGTTCCTGTATTAATATTTTAGCATAATACGATTCTAAAAATCTTAGAGTATTTAATATATTTTAAATGTTGTTTTTACATTTCATAAATCTACTTTTTTAATACTTTTAACGCCTGTTTTTACTATAAGGCATAAAAAGTGATGCACAGTGATGCAATTGTAAATTAGGATGGGATTTTTTAAGGAATATATCGCTTAAAGAGTAAGTTTAGTATACCTTCCCGCATTTGCCATTTATGAGGACTGAGGAAAACCAGGAAAGAACCACATTCAGCAAGGGTGATCTTGGCCGGATTCGAACTCCAGACTTCCCGCTCACGAGTCAATCATTTAAAAGACCTCGTCCATCCGTACATTTACATTAGTGTTGAACTTATATTAAACCGCGTTTAAATATAAATCTTTCTATTACCGATTTGCTGATGTCTCCTGTTTAATTTAATTTAAAATTGTGTAAAATAAATTCTTTTCTAATAGACGTGATTGTAGGGAAACTTGACATGGACATAGTATCGTGTATTACGACAGTAAATCGAAAAGTCTTTGGCCATATTTTTATTCATCGAAAATAATAATACACATACAGGGAACTCGAAATATAAGAATATTTCTAATTATTTTCCCTCTTGTCACACAACGGTTAGTACATCGCGGCACTAGTTTGGAGGTGTGGCTGTTATACATGTCGGTCAGCTGACCTGTCCTCGTCCTCGGAAATGAACCCTTGACATGCCAGGAACTTCAGCTCGAGGAAATCACTGGGAGCAAGGCCTCTTCTATACGATGTATACCAGACAAGCTCCCATTGGAATGACTGAAGTCCGGCGGTGGCCCTGGTGGCCACATGAAACCTGGAGTTGTCATAGAGGAGAACCGTATTGCCCACGAGAATCCCTTGGAGCCTCCCCCCCCCCCCTGAATGCAGCTCGCATATGTCAGTGCTCTACAATGACGTCAACCTCAGGGTAACCTGAATGTTTTCATACACGCGCTTCTGTTTTGACTCTGGAGTGAAATGAAATACCCGTGTTTCAGTGACAATGAGATCCATAAGCGTTTTGCTTTGCTCAGAGTAACGGTGCAAATATATCAGTGACGGCATCATTCTATTAACCTTGCTCAGTTCATACAAAAACCTAGGCATCTACCGACATGAAACCTTAGGATACCCCAGAGAATCACAAATGATATAGTAACCACTGCCAAGCTGTGTCAAAGTCTACTCGCCATTATTGAACACACGCTACCGCCGTACACTTCTCAAAAGTCGGTCCTAAACCCAAGATCGCGGGTTCGAACCCGGTCAGGACCGATGGATTTTTTCGGGCGTAAAAATCCTAAGTATGGCTTCCTTCGGAACGGAAGTAAAGCCGTGGGTCCCGTGTCGTACATTTACGGCACGATAAAGAACCTCAAACCTGAAAGAGAGGCCTCTGAGCAAAATTTGTCGGCCATTTCACGCCCTGAGTTGAATGGGACGCTGATGACCTGAGATGTTAAAGAGCGTCCATAAATAAACCAATCAATCACTTCTCAAAGCGAAACACTACGGCTACATCTTGGGCATTCATTTCTTGCTCCATAGAAAACGAAAACATAAGGTGAACTATGAGCGGCGCTTAAAGTTAATATGACTTGTCTCAAGGACAACCGGGGCTTTCAGTAAAACTATCCGCACGCGCGGTATTTTGATTTTCCGAGAACTAACTTCAACTTTGCTTCTAAAGTTGTGTATAAAATCTTAGCTCACAGAAGATGCTGGAATATCGTCCCTCTTCGGCTAAACTAAACTGTAAACTGATATTTATTTTAGTTCCTCAAATGTGTGTTTATATAAACTCTGTCCTAAAGGCTTTATAAAACACAGTCATTGGGTCTGTTAAACCTTCATTCACAACTGGAAAAAAACTGCAATAACGCTACTGGGTCGCCTTGTTTTAAACAATGGACACGTGTACACTTTATAGTTCAGGAGTTTAATAATTTTGTTACTTTATGTGCAGAACACAATAAGACCCCCAGTTTTTGTGAGTAATTTTTGCAAACGTTCAAGGTTTACACCGAATTCGTTTATTCTCTGTTAAAAATGTACGTTTCAGGGTGGTTTTTTTTTTTTGTACACTTATCCAGTACAATAAAATTTATTCGCAATATTGTGAATTGCTTCTCCGAAACCTGCAAAAGAAATTCTGTACGAACACAACGAGCTGACATGTATTTGTGTTAACATATGTACACGAAAATGCGCTGCACTGGAGTCAACTGTCCATCTTGGCGAAGTTCAACTACTGCACTGCTTCGAGGCAATGTTCAAGGACAGGAGGGAAGACTTGTAGGGGAAAAATGGAGAGCGCCGCCCGCAGCCGACGGGATTCAGTACACAGTGCATTTACGTGAAAGCTCTTTAAGGACAAAAACATTTCAATTTGTCCTCTTAGTAGAAGCATGATGGAGGAAGTACGGCGTTCTGTCTAGCCCTCACTGCTCTTGACAGTAGTGCGACGTATATCCAGAAACTACTTTGATAAGAAAGGAGCTAAGGCAATTTATTGTACTGTTCGGGGTACGGAAACTAGAGAAAATGTGTTATTCGGTATCCCGCCAAGAAATCAAGGAGGTGGATATCCACGAAGTAGTTGATGATTTCAACAACCTGTTAAAAAAGCAAAGCTACAAAAAGAAATATAAACTTGCGACGAACACAAGATACAGTTTCTAACATGTTTTTTAAGCTTTTCTTGATGTTAATAACAAACTTCCTATCAATAATTATGTTTTCTATATCTCAAGAAATGTGACTGAGTTTAAAAATTGAAAAAAAAAAAAAAATCGGTAGCCGACAGCGAGCGAAACATTTTCTGTAAAAAGAATGTGTAGCATTTTGAAAACGAAGGCATTGAAATAATTATAACAAACGTCTAAACAGAACGATTTTTTTAGACGTTTAATCTTCATAAGTAATTGTTCTTAAAGTATCAATGTATTTTGATAGAAACTTACACACCTTCTGATTTCAACATAAAAGTGCATTTCCCTTAAAAAAAAATCATTCACAAAATAAGAAGTTCTGTGAGAAGAAAACTGTTTTTATAGTACGTTTTTAATCTATGCAGCAATTCAAATGTAATGCAAGTTACTGGTTTAAGTTGAGAGATATGTGTCGTGTACAAAGCGGTAACCAAAACAATGTAAAGCATCCGAAACAGCTGGAGGGCATTCCAAATGGTAAAGTCTGCCACTGAAAGGGGAAAAATCTTAAAGCTGGAGGATGTCCCAAGCATATTGAAAAATTTAAAGCAATTATAGGTAATAGTACATTTTTATAAAGAAACTCTTGCTCTAAAATCCATTTCTTTCGTTTAAGAATATTTTCATACATATTGAACAAGTAATTCTGCCCTAACAATGAAGAGACTGGAATATTAGTTTTATTTTTCAATATTATATTCCTTTAGATTAATACATTTATTCCAGCACTGCCGCAATGTCATTACGCCGTCAATGATGATGTTTTCTGAAATGTTTGTAAAATACTTCTTTAGACTTCTTGGTTTAATGGGAAAGTTCACCAGAGGACGTTCATCTGAGAGAACCAAATCTGGGGGGAGTATAGGGAGTGTTCCAACAATTCATATTTTCCTATTCCCCCTCTGAAATTCTGAAAATATTGTGGCATACCAGCAAACTGCACTCGCTCGCTAATTGTCTGCCTAATGAAAGATTTGAAACAACTCTGACAAATGCAGTTTCTAATTTTGACATTATAAAGCAAACCACTAGATGCTATTAAATTAATGTAAATTTTGTATTTTCAATTATATATCACAACTTGTAAGTGAATTCTTGTCATTAATTAAAATAAATAATTCATCTTGTGACATATTGTTAATATTATACGCTTATTGTGGTGTTTGGGAAGGAATATTATTCTTATTGCGATTGTGTAGAGACAAGCTTCAATAAGAAGCGAAATTTTGAATCGACGTTTATTTATAAGTAATGAAGAAGTTTAAGAAATATATCGAATGAAAATTTAGGATTTTAAATTTTGAGTAAATCTTGCGGTCCGCGATCTAGAAAAATTCGAAATCAGCTGCTTTGAATGGAGACACGATAATTTCCATTTTATAGAAAACGAATACGCGCAGGCAAATGTCTAAATACCACAGATATTTCTCATAATTTGTTTATATGATGGTTTCACATTGTCAATGCTAATTATCGTAAATTACTTTATTGCATGCATTTTGTAACAATTCCAAGAGCTAATAAATACGAAAACGCCTTAATTTCGCAAATTAAAACAATGAAGTATAAGGCACATTTGTTTGTACTTTAATTATTTTTACTTTTGCTAATTATATTTTGTGTTTCAATGAAATAGAGTATAATTTAATTATGCTAATGATGTTTGTAAGTTTTTAAAAAATGTTAACTGCAAAAATGTAAGTAATTAATTACATAGCAAGGATATTGGAATTTAGTTTAATAAAACTACAATAGAGGCAGCATAAATGCGACTCAACCTGCTGACGTCATGTTTGTGCTAAGTTGTTGTGCTATCACAGAGTTCTGCATTATCTCAGGCATTTCCATTTTTAACATCACTTTTTTCATAAGATAAATAAACTTTATTTACAGCCTTACATTTATAATAATAAGTTTAAAACTTTCCACCATCATAGAAAATATTTTCTGTTTTGTGCTTAAAATTTTGAACTTGATTTATTACTTCTTTTGTGTTACTTTTAGAGTAATTTTGACTTGTACAAGTACAAAAAACGGGGAATATTCATAAGTTCGTACAAACTCAGAAGGTTATTGTCTTTAACGTTACCCCTTCACCTTGGTGAATGTTGAGGGGAGTTTCTAAATGTAGTCTGTGCTTAAAGGAAATTTTCTTTCTCTAAATTTCTGATCCAGTCTTCAAAATGGATAATTACGAGCTTTCTGTATTAATAAACTTTACTTTTTGAAAGAGACAATGCCCGAAGAAACAAAGGGGAAGACAGCTAAACATTACACCTTAGTGGTGTTTAAATGACTTAGTAGTTTAGATGGGACTTAACGAGCACAAGCGATACCAGCCTATTCGGACTTTCTGGAGAGGAAACGACTCTTGAAATGACCCAAAAAATCCAGAAATTGTGGTAAGCAAGTTCAGACTGAAGGTGTGGGAGATAGCTGAAGCTGTGAGCGTTTCTGGAAATCGAGTGGAAAATATTTCACAAAAACATTTACAAAAGAAAAAGCTCTTGGCGAGGTGACTGCCTCTTTGACTAGAATTTGAAACTGTTTAAAGGAATCCAAGTGAATTTCGGAGAGGATATGCAACATTCGGCGAAACGTGGATTCCCTACAACACGTCGTTTCCGGCTTATCAGCCGAACGGAGAAAACGCTCTGTAGAGGAGCAGGAAAGGCGATGGTAACTGTGTTTTGGGTTATAACGGGGCAAAGCCATAACCATATTGCACTATGCTACGTAACAATAAACTACTACACAATTAAAAAGAATAGACCTCATTTGACGAAGAAAAGGTCCTGTATGTAACGATAACGCGTCAGAGCCAAAGTCTGTGATTGTGGCCTCTAAATGGTTGAACTTAAGGTATGAAATACTTCCTGTTTCCGCCTATTCTATAGATTTGGCTCCCTGGGACTATTTCCTGCTCCCCAACATGTAGAAGACGAAGAAATCGTATTTTATAATGGAACAAACAAATTAGAAAATTGATAGAATAAGTATGGAGATATGAAAGGATATTAAATTGAGAAACAAAACTTTTTTTAAGTTATATCTTCCTTATTTTTGCATGGACTTGTCAAACAACCCTCGTAGATTTGAAAAATTTTCCCAAATGGGATCATTCCTTGATTGACATTATTATTATTTTTTTTTTTTTTCTTTTTCAGGGATGGTTCTCAATTCTCATGAAAAAAACATCTGGAAAAGTAAGGCTACAAAGTACTCTACGCTTTTTAGTACAGCTTTTATGTTTTGAAATCTAAACACTTATCAGAAGTCTGAAGCCACTATGCGGAGCTGTGACAGAGGAAATTTGTCTATACACTTTTGTTTTCTCCTTATGATAGCGCACGTCCTCACGCGACCGCTGCAACTCTTCGACACCATACTGAGATTAAGCATCCCCTATACAGCCGTCATATTGCTCTCTCGGGGTATCGTGAAAGTAATAATGAAGTCAAAGAAACGATATCTCTCAAAGATAAACACTAAATAAAGAAAATGTGCAGCGGTTTGAAAAGGACGGTAATTACTTTGAAACATTATATATCTTCTATAATTATATACCTAAAAATGTAACTCCCATGCATTGTAAACAAACATTAAAATGTTATCCCTGATTTGAGGAAGGACCGCACATAATAAATATGATAATTGCTGATATTTATGTAATCAAAATTCATAGAATTTAGAAGCACTAAACTTTCTTTATTGAAACAAATAAATAAACATACCACATTCATTTAATGCCTAACTAACAAATAAATAAATTGAACGTTTAGCACAGTGATGCCAATATATAGAAAGAATGTTTTCAAAAAATAACCTACACGCATAGGGGTTGAAAACACTTCTTCATTTTTCAAAAAAGTTTCCATCACGATCAATTCTTGCGACTAACTGCGCAACCACCCACCCATTCACCTTGTCGTCAGTGCCGCCAAAGACATGATAACCGGAAGGTGCCAGGTCCGGGATATAGTATACATTCAAAATTAAGATCTGTAATTTTTTGTGTCGTTGCACGAACTGTGTGAGGTCTTGCATTATCGTGCTGTAAGAGTACATCAGTTGTGAGCAAACCTCGACGTTTCGACCTGATTGCAGGTGTCAAATGGTTCTCAAGCGCGTACTCGTTGTTAATGTTCATGATTGAACCTTTAGCATCTCAGAAGAACGTGAACATCACTTTACCGGCTGTACAGAACTTTGTCGCCACTCTTTGCTGACTCGGTTGATCTCTGACTGGACCCAGCATTCATCACCAGTGACTACACACTTTAGGTAACGTCTCTTAGGCTTCATGACGTCGAGCTGTGTTTCACACGACGTTCTTTCAGTTCAGGAGTGGTACACACCTAGCGGAGACTTTGCGGTACTACAGAGCGATGTTCAATTTTATACTACCCGAAACTCTCCATTTGACAGTTAGGGTCATTTTTTGTAATGTTAGCTATGTTAAACATCCATCACTACTGATATTGTATAGCTTTCAATGTCGCTTCCCACCGCCTGTGGTACCTCAGTAGTGAAAACGGGCGTTAAACACCATTCAAAAAAAAAAAAATGTCGCTTCCTGACTTGATATCATGTGTTCACTCATATGAAGAAGTGGCTTGGGGCCCAGTACTTCGATGACGATGAAGATCTTCAAACAGCTATTACAGGTTGTCTACATTGCCAGGCGGCCGAGTTTTAAAGGTTTTTCAAATTAGTGAAACGCTATGACAAGGGCTTTGATTTAAATGGCAACTATGTTGATAAATCGTGGAAAACTAGTTTTCTGGTGTACGTAATAAACTATTTATATGCATGCAGGTAGTTTATTTACAGGCAATTGCCGTTAGTTTTTCGCAGCGATCTCATATTTCGATGAAAAGGTTGCATTTTATTTTTGAAACGGAGAACTTTCCGATCATCCGAGTCGTCGTGGAGCCGAACTAAACACTCCCCGCATGTCTGTCGATGTCAGCAACTTCTCTTCTGGTTGTCTTCAACTCCTGTCGTACAGTGCTGCAAACTATGCAACACATCCGGAACTCGTGCGCGTGACGTCACATGTACAGTGCCTGCAAATGGATTGTCACAATAAGGTTAATTTGTCTCTCTCCCTCTTCCACTCTCCCTTGTTATTTGGGAGGGAGGTATAGTTAAATAAATTTGAAAAGGCAGAACAGCACTGGGGCGCAGGGAATACAATTTTTTTTTTTCGTTCAAATTTTTTATGCTAGTTACTCGACTGCAACATTCACCCCTCACACTCTCGTCCTCGAAATTGGCGGAGTGTAAAATAAATAAATAAATCCCCTATCTCTCTTGCAGATTGAATGCATAAAAATCGTTCCCCGAATCAATTATATCGGCAGTTGCACCATGCTACCGGTTATGCGACGCTCAATTATTTGGTACGCATACGACCAGACGGGTGTAATTTTTCACTGTTGGAGTAATCACGCCTATATAGCCTGTAACAGCAAATGATTGCATAATAAAACAAAAAAAAATTACACAAAGATTTCCTGAAGCCTACTTTGCATCAGAATAGAAAGTTTGTGCACTAAAAGAAGAGAAACCAAAACGAAATCCCTATCTGAGAAATTAATTCCACAGCCTTTAGCGTTCATTTCATTTTTAGTTTCCATACGAAGTACAACAGTTGCACGCTTTCCTTGTGACTTGAACTACGTCCTTTAGGTCAGTTCAACAGCAATGTGGCACGAGAAAGGGTTTTGTTAGTTGGACAGATGAAATTATGGGTGTCAACTGAATGCAAAGTCAAAAAGTAACCGAAATTTGTCTCGCCAAAGTTCGTCATCCATATATTGGTAAATGAAAAGTGGCATATGAAACGTGTGAGTTCAGAGATCGCTAATACAGGAAGTTGTGCAGTTTCTTTCAAAGGTAATCACTGCTGATGAAACTTGGTTATATCATTTTCATCCTAAGAGCAAACACCAAAACTCTGTGTGTTTGCTGTTGCTCGGAAAGTTAAGGTCATCTCATTTTTCAATATGCAAGGAATGGTTTACCAGCATGTCGTATCTGGACACACAATTGTAACTGGACAATATTGCAGAGATTTCCTGAAAACTCTGCAAGGTCATATCTCACAAAAAAGATAGCAAGAAGTTCGATTCTGTTCTAAGATAATGCACGGTCTTACATCGCAAATGTTGTTTTTGGATATCCCAAAAAAATCACCTTTAAGCGTGTCTTTAACCCTTTCTATAATCTAAATTTAGCCCCACTGACTTTTTTCTTTTCCCCAGATTGATGAAACATCTCCGAGAGAGGCATTTTCCATCATTCATTGTAGTACCATAACTTATGAAAAAGTAATTACTTTTTCATAATCCTTTTTTAAATGCATCTCTTAATAAAATGATTTTTTAACGAAACACAAGGCTGCTGGACAAAATGGTTTAAAGAAGAATGCATTTAGTTGATATATGCAGGTGCCCTTAAACTTTTGGTATGGACTGTACACGTGCGATTCGGCATTCGCTATACTTTGAAAGTTTTAAAATATTTTGTCAGCATTAGCTGGCTTAAAGGGTAGCTGTACAATCACCGGTCAAAGCCCCAATGGGCTTACAGTTTCAGAGCGCGATAAACACAACGAACGCAGCATTCTTGGAAACAGAATGCTCTGATAGACACGACGATGTTACGTACCCCACTGAGTTAGATGAAGTAGAAGTAGCCCTTATGATGCGCTCTCCCACATCACACATCACTTTGCAACTCAACCGATTATGTTTTTATCTAACCAATAGTGCATGATACATCTTATGCCGGTTGTAGCCCGCCTTGTACTGCACTAAACTATTTGAAAGTTGATATAATGCAACATCCACCATACAGTACGGATTAGGTGTCACCTGACTTACTTTAAATAACATTTGTGCTGCCGGTTCAAAGATAAATAGTTATGAAATCCTGTTATTTAATGACTTCCGTCGTAACGCCGATTTTCCTACTTTATACGAAGTTTGCCTTTGGATAAATTCCTGCGATCTGAATATTTGTAACTTAATTTTACTTATACCATCTATTGTTTCCGCTATTCCAAAACTAAAGAAATATACTCCAAATTTAAAAATATATCTATCTTCTAAGTCTTAATAATTCTTCTAACTTGTACCTTTAGAATTACATTCTAACATCATATATGGTAGATTAAATTTGATTTAACTTCTCATTCTGTAGGTATCTTGTTCCGGTTTCTTGGCGCCCAATAAAAGTGACATTGACTTGTATTTTTCTAGATTAGAGGTGCTTCCAGCTATCCATTCCCACTGCCCATGTCTACAGTAACAAAAGAACATCAGACATCCGTTCTTGTTAAGACTCTTGGATATCTCCGATGACGTGAGAATAGACGATCTCCGTACTACTAAGGAACATCGGCCGAGCTATAAACGGAAGGCAGCAGATGTGGAGGGGAAAATTACATTCAAATATTCATGAACTGAAGTCCGGAAGGCGAGCGAACATGCCTTCCGCGTCGAGGAAAACATCAGTGATGAAATACATTGGTAGTTCGACAAAGGGACGTCTGCAGTAGGCTTGTCGGTCTGCGAGCAGGATGAAGGGAATGCCTAATATTCAGGAACAAAAGGTTTTCTGATGGCGAGATCCCTATTCCCTCACAGTTGAGTGTGGAGGGGGAGGAGATATGCTTGTGCGTGTTTTTAGCGTAGAAACACTAACTTCCTTCCATAGATATTGTTTTAAATGTGGCTTAGAGGTTAAAGCTGGTTCTTTGATCCACCCCTAATTGACCGCAGATCCCTTTAAATATTCCGCTTTGTCCTTTTGTATATTTTTTTAAGTAGTTCATCAGGAGCTTACAAAATTGAAGGCTGTAAAAAGCAAATTAATGCGTATTTTACTAATATTTTCCTTTTGTTGTACTGTACATGTACACAATAGTATTTTATTTCATAGCAGCCCTTTTTGTAATAAACTATTACTAGCAACCCACAGAACTGCTCTATACTTCATTACTGATTAAAAAAGCAAAATAAAATGATTAATTAAATAATTGTATCAATCTCATGTTTTATCAGTGTCCACCACCTGTGGTGTCTCAATAGTACAAATGATCACTAACACTGTTCAATATATTACTGAGGTTTGCGAGGGGGCTTCATGCTGATTAATCATTCCTGAACAGTCTAAAAACAAATTCATCATAACTTTTCCTGCCGATCGAACTACCTTGGCCTTCCTTGGTGACGGAGAACCAAATGATTTCCACACAGCTCGCCTGTTTGCTTTAGGGCTCGTAATAATGAATCATCAACTGTATACCTCGCCATGCTACGCTAGTAGACGCTGAAGCTTCCACTCGTACCGTCTTTTGTTCAGGTGTCAGCAAACTCGACACCCATCTGACACACGGGGTATTTGCCCACAACCTCGGCAAATCTGTAACATGTCTGACAGTCTGTAATTAGCCGATTTTTCAGAATAATGATGGTAGGTGTGTAAACCATGGGTGTTGTTCACTGCAGTGGTTGGAGCACCTGGATCTCTCTGCTTTGCTATTGAAACATGGCTCTCTTTAAATTCTTTGAACTACCGAAATGCGGTTGATTGGAGCAAAATATGATGTACTTGTTGTAACATTGCGCACGCTTCCATCCGGATTTCTGCAGACGGAAGCAAAATTTTAGAGCAGTGGCTACGTTTTACACAGCCGACTGGCAAACACGGGCTCTTTACTGGTATTCTCTACTAAGACTCGTGCATATAAGTCTTCCAATGTACTTTATTGTATATAAAACTTTAACAAAAGAATTTCAGATAAAAAATTAACTACAATAAGTTGATAGATACTCAAAAATATTCGGCAGTCAATACGTGTAAGCAACATCTAAGAGTAATTCTTCGGTCTAATAAAAAGGAATTTCTTGACAGGTTTTCCATTATATACGAGCAATGGGTCCATCAATGTAACTCAAAGTAAGGAAAGAAAAGGTAAAGATTCTCCACCATCTCACAAGTTCTGGGTGTAGCATTTAGCATGACATTATAATGTTCAAAATTACAAGATGCAATCAAGGGAAAACTCAGGGAAATTTAAGACATGGTGTGTCTTTGTTCAAGAACAATGTTCATGTTGTGATAAAGCGTCCCATGGGGACGTGTGTCAGTCTTCAGAAAGAAATAGTCAGGGTTGGAGAACAGGAAACCAGACTTATATGCTGCACTTTTTAAGCGTCCGCAAGGGGCTATACCAGGGCTGTATAAGGAATGTATCTCATTGCATTTTCTGCTTCATGCACCAAAGAATTTGATCCGGTTTTGTTGTGAGAACGGAATTTTTCACTTTATTCCTCTAATTCATCAATTCTGTCTTTCTGTTTGTCCTCAGTGTATTTGTTTTTAACAATATTTTCTGTTTACTGCAGTTGTAAGATGGTAGCGCCTCTGAGTGAGTGTACAACCCTCGAGCAATGATTTTTAGGGCAAAAGATACGGAACCAAAAAAATATTCATAAAGAAATGCTTCCTATGTTTGTCTGTCCCGTCAAGTTATACATTGGATGCAGAAGTTCTGTGAAGGGCGGACACGTACCGAAGGCGAACATCGCGTCGGCCGGTCAACGGAGATTGTCACAGAGGGGAATTTGCAACGAGCTGAAGACTTGATCCGAGCAGACAGTGGGGTATAGACATTTGAACTGCTGCTATTGGTTGTTTACACCTCATAATGCATGACAGGTTAGGGTTTTACAAAGTCTGTGCACGATGATTGCCGCGTATATACTGAGCTCACAACAGAAAATTTAAAGGATTGATCATACATTACAGCATCTCAATCGCTACCACGAAGGACACGACATGCCAGCCCGAATTGTCACAGGTGGTGGGGTTTACAACCACCAGCCGGAGACTAAAAAGTTTAGTAACCCCCTCTGTTGGGAAAGTGACGCTCAGTCTTCTGGGAACACAAAGGCATTCCAGCCTCAAGGCCAAACCGTAAATGCCAACTCTTATTGACATTCTCAGGAAACTTGTTAAGAACAGGGACCATGTCTCCTCATCAAAGACGCGTTGCACTTGCTTGAAAACGTACATCCTCATACTGCCAAAAGACAAATGAGTTGCTTCGAAATTCCAAGTGGGAAGTACTCGAGTATCCTCCGTACAGCACCAGTTTTGTTCCAAGCGATTTCCATTTGTTTGGTTTCTTAAACATCATCTTTAGGGTGAACATTTTCCCGACAATGAAGCTGTAGACAGGGAAGACATCGCCTGGTTCCGACAGCAGCCCAAAGATTTCAAGTCTTGTGAAACGATAGGGCAAGTGTCTCAGTGCATAGAGAGAATGTATTGATAAATAAAAGCTCTGTTATTGTTTAAGTTCTATATCCATTTGTAACGTGCCAATAAAAAAATTATTTTTCTTCCACCAGTTCTATCACTTTTATATTCGTATTATCTCGCAAAACCGTCACTTCCGTCTAGTGTTAGAATCGGTTGCGAAATCAACAGACACCCTGGTAGAGAAACAACTTCATAGTCAACTGGTAGTGAATATCCGTTTCCGTTTATTTTCGTTACATGTTTGTTTCCAAAGGGACTGTGATTTCGATTTTTTTTTTTAATTTCAATTGATTGGTTTTGTTAATTGAAGCGATTTTGTTTTCAAATTATTTCCGCCAGCAAAGAGACAACAGTGTTACAAAAATATACATGAAGGAAAGACCGTGTTTACTTACTTCACACTTTAGTTCTAAATTTCTGGAAAGGTTCACACCTAGGCTTTCCAATGTTATGATTTAAACTTGAACGACTCATATACGAGTATCTAATATACTTTTTTCATAAAAATATTTTTACCTCCCATATTTGCAAGAGCTGAAATATTCTGTAACCTGTATCATATCAAGGTTTCATGGACTGATAATAAGCTGGTAATGTTTTCAGTCAATGGTTCCAATGTGTTAAACTGTAGACTTTATTATCGTATTAACAGGTGTTACCTGTAACTCAGTGTTAAAACGAAGTCATTATCATTTCGATAATAATTATTGCAGAAGGAACTGGGGAATTCCGTATTACCTTTATAATACATAATAACAACTACATTGAATGTATCATAAACACACAAATCTCATTAAAAGTGCTAAAATCTAATCTCTGTAATAATATTATTCAATTAATATGCGAATCAACGGAAATTTGATTTCGTTTACACAGTAAGAGATGGAACAGAATCTCTTTAAACTGCATCCAAATATTTTAGCAGCCAGGCTTATTAGCAACTATGAAACAATTGGTACGATAAATTGTTTTGAAAACTATATGTAAAAAGAATATTCCTTCCATAAACAGGGTGAAAATAACCCTGAATTTAAATTTACAATTTTACTTCTATTTACATATATATCTAGGTTATTTTAGTTTCGCTTTATACTAGAATTTAGTTTATTGTTTCCTATTTCTTTAAATTTACTGGTCATAAACAAATATACAGTATTTCAAAAATAGATAACCTTCTATCTTGAATTTTATACAAAATTCCATTTACATTTATATTTAATCGAAAATAAGAAAATGCAAAATACAGGTAATTTATCCCTAATGCCGTGCAATCATTTTTGTTTTACCCCGGAGTGTTTAGTTCATGGGCCACTTGTTAGCCAGTTAAAGGCCAGCCGGGTCTCGGGTAAGACAATAAAATAAACCAACCATACAACGATACACAACCCAACTTAAGAGACTGTTACTTAGCAACTAGAAAGTGATACCTGGAGGCATATTTTAACAGAATGCAGGGAAACGGAGATTTTAAGAAATGATCATTTATCACGGCAATTACTGGATTCCAATAGAAGTTTGAACATTTGCCGGGAAGGTTGGTGCATGCGAGATACTCACATAATTTGAGAATATTTCTAGAGAAGACCCGACAAAGAAGATTAATGGCTGTAATGAAGAGAGGAGAGTTGGGGAGGTGGGTGTGAGTAAAAGGAAAGGGACTCATGAGTAAGGGTTCTATTCATGTTTATGTATTTGTATATAACTTATTAATAGAAAACGTAAATATACCCAAGTATTTGTATATTTGTATGTATATATTTATTTATGTAGGTATGTGTGTATGTATGTATGTATGTATGTATGTATGTATGTATGTATGTATGTATGTATGTATGTATGTATGTATGTATGTATGTATGTATGTATGTATGTATGTATGTATGTATGTATGTATGTATGTATGTATGTATGTATGTATGTATGTATGTATGTATGTATGTATGTATGTATGTATGTATGTATGTTTGTGGCTCTTTTGATTACGACTTTAGCATGTAGGGCCGTAAGGCCCATGCGACAGTTGTATTTATTTGAATGTATTCTAAAATGTCCCTTACTATTACTAAATTGTCAAATCGGATGCCGAAACTGCCCGCCTTCATTATCCACAATTTTTCGCATCATTTTAGGAAATTATTTATCACTCGCTATTTTCGAAAACCCCCTAACAAATATTATTTTTGAGTTCTTGTGTTCTACACGATATTTTTTAATTTACCCCAGAGATAAAACTCTCAGGCTGTTAAACGAGCGACCGAGGTGGTCACAAAGTTTTACTAATAACTCTGTTTTGTGGTAACACATTGTGAATTGCTCTTTGGAATTATTCATAATGTGAGCAGTGGCAGAGTCCTGTTGAAAGTGCATGATCACACTGCCTGTTAGTTAATTCTCTCAAAAAAGTGGTTAGTATGGTATTTCAATAAGTAACAGAATCAACTGTATGTTCAAAAAATGTTATGATTCTTTTACCATTGAGTTAACAATATGAATGATACATAAAGAAACGCTATGCGTTGTCAACATAAGAGGCATAAAACACTTGATGTATACTGTGGAATTAATAAACTAAAAACACATACCCGGGAATAGCTGCGCTACGACTGCGACAATCAGCAAAGTAAACAAGTAAGCAAGCAGGCTTGCTATCCCTTACCACGACGCGATATACGAGTGGGGGCTTGCTCATAGGAAAAAAAACACACCCTTTGTGCCTTGGGGGAAAACATCGCACGGTAGATTCTATGCTAGAATGGTATTTAGTTTTAAATTTCGAAATTAATAGCTCTGAAATGGTTCCGAATGTATAAACAAAGTAATATTAAGTAAAAATTCCTGATGTGCTATTTGTTATAAATATATATTTATAAAACATTATTTCGTCCAATGGAGTTCATCTCTTGCAGTTAATTTAAAATATTTCTACAATCCGTGTTGTTCTTTTACTTGTATAAAATATTACTGGTAGCGAGAAAATAAACCCGGAATGAAAAGAGAATTGTTTAAAATCACTTGCCCCCGCTACTAGTTTTCCAGTGAACGAATTTTTGTGCAGCGTGAGTGTGATATACAGTAAATAACAGTTCTGCGACTAGGAGATTTATTACAACAATCCTCTGCCGGGCGCAAAAATACTTTTTTTAAAAGTTAATTTGGGGCTTTTTCTGATACTGAGACATTATTTTTTTTTTTTGAAAATGCATAATTATTCCATTTAAATGTACAAAATTTAATAAGTATTTTTCATATATTTACTTAATAAATATTGGTTATATAGCAATAAGAACGTTTCAAAAAGATATTGCTAGTAATTCGTTTCTGCAGTGCCAGATATATTTAGCATTAAAGCTTAATTTTCTTAAATTTGCAAATATTTAACATTTATGTACATATTTTATAGAAACTGTTATCTATTGATGCTTCACACACACACACACACACACACACATATATATATATATATATATATATATATGATATATATATATCATCCTTAACTAAACTTTTTTACAGATCGATACCACCATTTATCGAAAAAATAATTTCGTTTTTGAGTGTTGTGTTTTTTTTTTTGTTTGTTTTGTGATTTAAAAATTGGCTCCGCTCGTGTATAGCGGCAGCGTCTTTCCTGACAGTGTGTATACTTACAGAGAGAGAGAAATTAAACAGTGAATGACAAAGTAGGCAACTTTTTAATAGACGAGAGAAAACCATTAAATTACAGGAATTTTATTTTAAAAGCAGAACAATACAAAACATACAAAATTACTTAAGCAATACGTGAGTCGTGACGATTAAACGATAGTGCCTGCGTTATAACTAGCAAACAGGGCCGCTCCATTGTCGGATTGCAACGTGGAAGACCAAACGAAACATTGTTAGTATTTTTATGGCAAGAGGGGTGAAAACTTCTAAATAAACCCTACAGCAGAGTGAAAAGTGAAGTGCATTATTATTATTATTATTATTATTATTATTATTATTATTATTATACATTGATTGTTGTGTAACGTCCGTTTTTACTACGGAGACATCACAGGCGATGGACACTGATGATACATGAAATGAAATGTTTTAGGAAGGAAACGTTCCAGGCCTAAGTTTAGGATACCTTCCTGATATTTGTCATTTATGAAGACTGAGGAAAACCTGGAAAAACCTCAGTCAGGGAGTAAAACTTACTCGCTGAACGTGTAAGTTTTCAATATTTTACACAAGCTACGAACAATCGCCATTGACGCGCTCTATTATTTGCCAATCATGGACATTTTCTGTGAAACTCTGCAATTGTGCTATAATTTTACAGTGGGGTGTCGGTCCTGGTGGGTAGTGGTTACCATACTTGCCTCCTATACCCAAGATCGCGGGTTCGAAACCGGCCGAGACCGATGGATTTTTTTCGGACGTAAAAATCCTAAGTATGGCTTCCTTCGGAAGGGAAGTAAAGCCGTGGGTCCCGTGTCGTACATTTACGGCACGATAAAGAACCTCAAGCCTGAAAGAGAGGCCTCTGAGCAAAATTTGTCGGCCGTTTCACGCCCTGAGTTGAATGGGACGCTGATGACCTGAGGTGTTAAAGAGCGTCCATAAATTAATCAATCAAAAAAAACAAAAAACAGTGGGGTGACTCAGAGGGAATCGCGTTCGGAAGGTCTCGGGTTACTCCCACCCTCAAAAGTTTGCCATGTAAAGATTCTGCACATGTTGTAGCATTTCAGCAGAAATTTCACAACAGCCTGTTTTAATACGTCGATTTGAGGGCAGTGTCTTTTAGCTTTCCACACACAGAAAGGAGTAAAATCTGGTGAATGGGCAGGCCTATATACTGCTCCCCTTGGTCCAATCCAACGATTTCGAAACAATCATTGAAGACAAGCGTAGAAGGTCTATTGGGATATCTTTTAGCTTGCACATTACAAGAAAGAACATTATTCCTTCTACATTCTCCATGTCAAAATTTTCAGCATTAGTATATACCATCTTCCATTACGTCCTATTTCAAGAACTATCATAAAGTACTAGCAAGGAAATCCCATATAAAGAAACAAAAAGCAAACAAACATAAGAACATCGTAGTCTAGTAACTAAGCAGTTAAATAGGACAGACATTTAAAATATTCACCTTACAACATCTCGTAAATACTTACGCTAGAATCATCCAAAAACACCAATGGCATTCTAATTTGCTCTAGTTTTAATTTTTTGGTGTCAATGGGCATTGTTCCATAATAAAAAATGTAACTTTATACAATAAATACAGATTCTATTACTAACCTTTGTTATAAACGTTTTCAATAATGCTATTTGCCAACCTCACTTACTGAATGTAAAACGTTATACAGGCTATTTTTGTTAGCAGATTTTTCTTCAGTACAACAAGACATGAATATTTTGTTGAAAGATGGCGTTAAAAGAAGAAAATGGACCCGGGTTCAAGCACATGATGGTTTCTGAAAGGATTACCAAACAATTCCCTGCATCACTGGACTATAAAATGTGGGGCGACTTGCATCATCGCTTCGCTTTTCTTTTGTCTGTTTCCATGGCGACCGTTTCTTGGTTTATGCAAAAGTCAGAAGGTGCCTGTCCCTGTTTGCGCTTTCCCCTTGGGGTATGTGATCCGCACAGAGGCAGTTCTTGTGCAATATTTTATCTTCATGTTTAGTTTTCTTCCAACCCACTAAAAAGATCAAAGTTAGATATGTATTCAGCATCACAGCTTATTCTTTGCTTTTTGAGAAGCGATTATGGTTGAGTTGACATTTATCTGTCGAAAGGAAGAACAACCTTTTGGATAGGAGTTTACAAAACTATAAGTAGAGCCCGGGTTTAGGAAAAACCTTTTTTATTTGCGATCATCAGAAACGACCTAAGTAATTAGAAACTATCCAACACTGTAGAAGATTTTATTTCTGTTTTTATTTTTTTTTCTGATTTTTTTTCTGATTTTTTTTTTTTTTTTTTTTTTTGCAATATCTGATACTAAATGTTTATTGTACTTGTTTCATTGTTGGCCAACTGCCACGGATACCCGAGAGCGTTAAGGTGCGGACTCGTTAATGAGAGGTCTGGGGTTCGAATCCTGCCAGGATCGTCCTCCATGACAGATTTTGTCCAGGTTTTCCTCGGTCCTCATAAATGGCAAATGCCGGGGAGGTAACTTAAACTTAGGCCCGGAACGTTAAAAATATAAAAAATCCTTTTCCAATATATCATTTCATCTCATATGTCATCAGTGTCCACCCCCGGTGGTGCCTCAGTAATAAAAACAGGCGTTATACCTGCAGTTACAGCGCGGCACTGGTTCAATTACAAAGACTTAAACAGGGACAATGTCACGATAAATGAAACCCTTTAGATGCTATACCTTTTTCGGCCGGTAAACATTCACTGATTATATTGTCTAAATGGACTGGACTCATCCTTTGTTAGACGCAGTAAGTGATAAACTCTTCTTTCACCATCTGCACATTGGTAATAAGAAAACATCGAGCAAAAAATTCAGTTGTTTAGTAAATGACTTGCCAATTTTTTGTGTTTTTTATTTAAAGCTAGTATTGATAATATAAGAAAGAACGACGCCTCAATACAAACTCAACTTATATGAATCCTCATCAATGGTAGCTGTCAGAAAGGAGTGATCCATAAGTTCCCGACCTGGTTAATAATTGCTATTTAATACTCAAATGTTTCAGAAGTGTTATAACTGTATTTTCTTTCCAGGAGAAGCTCGTTTAAGTTGCATAACACAGAGCAGTGTTTACGTTTACCATATGGATGGGGTAGTTTCCCTTTCATATTCCACTGAAAAGGAAGGGCTGGGTGTATTTCATTTGGGCAGATAGAACCTTGAGGATGACTCACGCGAAGGATTTGTTGCCGCAAGAAAATTTTCCCTATCAAGGAGCTAAGTGACAAGCGTTTGACACTCTTCCAACAATTAAAATGCAAGTGCGCGTGGAATGTTGTCAATTGCCGTGATAACGAGAGAGAATTATTGGAATACATTTTCTCACGGGACGAAAATATATTCTAATATCACTCCCTTACAAAAAATGAAGAATGGTGAAACACCTCCTAGAAAAGCCATTATTACATAATAGACGAAAAATTCATGGAAACAATTTTTGGGGATTACACAATATTTCTGAAAAGAATGTAACGGCTTCTAAGAGTTGAATTATCCATCGTACAGCCCAGATTTTGTTTCAATTTGATCTTCGACTACGAAGATTCACAAACGGTGACCGCCACGGGTAGCCGAGTTTGTTAAGGCGCGGCGGACTCGTGGGCGGGAGGTCTGGGGTTCGAATCCCGCTAGGATTGTCCTCCCTGATTAAGGTTTTTTCCAGGTTTCCCTCATTCCTCATAAATGGCAAATGCCAGGGAGGTACCCTAAACTGGAACGATTCCTTTCTTAAAAAAATCCTTTCCCAATATATCATTTCATTTCATGTATAGTCAGTATCGACCGCCTGTGGTGTTTCAGCATTAAAAATGGGCGTTAAACACTATTAAAAAAAGCGAACGGTGAATGCTATTTTCCAAAATTTTGCAGACAAATCTTCCGAGCATACTTTATTAGGGTATTGAAATGTCAATTCAGGGATATAAGATATTCAGTGAAGTAAAGGTAATCTAGATGAAAATAGTGCCGGTATTTTAACAAATATAGTAACTAAATAACCGCACCTTCTACTCGGGATATTCAATGCCCCAAAACTGTGTTTCCCAATTTATATTCTCATCTCATTAACTTCAGTGCCCAATACCTTTGATACCTTAGGTGTTAAAACACTATTAAAAATGAATATCTAAATTATAAGGGTTTTGTTTGTATTAAATTTATTTTAAACGAGAAATTATTCAGAGTGGATAGTTTTGAAATGAACATTTACAATTTCGTGAAATATTTCAGGTATTTTCTGTGTCGGATAGTATTGCAAATCGTTGGTTGAGATTGGCCATTTTTATTCATTTCGATATTGCTTTACTTTCCCTTTGTGTTAATAAAACAAGGACGGAAAATACAGAAATCGGCTTTTCATTTTGATTTCGCTTAGATTTTATTTGATTCGCAGCATTTTCATAACAAATGGAGCTATATATCAAATCCTTGCTTCCAGAACTTTAAACAAAACCACAATTCCTTCCTGGTACAGGATTATGTTTTTTAAGTCTTAATACCCTATGCCCGGCCAAAAAAAGAAAAGGAAACAAGAAGCAAATCGGATAAATGTTCAGAGGCAAAAAGTCGATTGCATCCTGTGAGGGGGTTTAATTTGATAACCAGGGCAAGAGAAGTTTGCAACGCCGGTTTGTTAAATTTAATTGTTAATTATACGTGGTTTTTGTTCGTATTCCGACACCGTAAACAGTAAAAGATCTAATCAAATTGTTAGCCTGTTTTCACCAAGCTTTCCTGTGTTAATGCGAGAGCAGTTTTTTCTTAAAATCCACTCAGTTAACACCTTAGAGCACGGCAGGTTCCAAAACTGCTGATTTTCGATGAAAACGACGGAAGAATTTTCAATCTGTTGAAGGTGCGGAGTTTCTTTTAAAGATAATCGCTGCTGGTGAAACTTGGCTGCATTATTTCCATCCTGAGAGCTCGCAGCAGATCATCATCATCATCATCATCATCATCATCATCATCATCATCATCATCTTCTTCTTCTTCTTCTTCTTCTTCTTCTTCTTCTTCTTCATACAATATTAATGTTAAAGTGGCTTGGAACCTTATAGGTATTTATGAGATAGATCTGAAACTTCAGTTCCAAACCTGAAATCTCTCAACTTATTCTATTCCTATCAATCTTTTTCTAGTGGAGTTTTATTATCATAATTTTTAAGCCACTGGTTGGCGTCATTCCGGATTAGCTATTTGATGCAGGGGATACAGCTCATCTCGTATATTGCCTCATATACGAGGGTAGATCCATATGTTTCCGGCCTAGCCATTTTCTAAGTATGATAAAGACAATAATTATATTTCACTTTCCAATATAGTTACCTTTATTGCAATACACTTCTCACATCTTTGAATTAAAATTTCAACCCCCCCCCACCCAAAAATAGTCAACAGTCTTGTCTGCAAAATGGGCATAAACAGCATCCATCACTTCTTCGTCACACTTAAATTTCCTTCCTCGAAGGTCTTTCTTGAGTTTTGAGAATAGAAAATAGTCACTGGGAGCTAGATCTGGGTTGTAGGGTGAATGTTCATCTACTTGAAGCCTTCTTCACAGGTTCCTTTGCAATAAGATCTGTGTGCACAGGCACGTTGTCGCGAAGAAGGCGCACATCAACATTCGACTTTCCTCGCTCTTTGCTCTTTGATGGAAGCATGTAGTCTGTGCAGTAGGCCAGCATAGTACTCCCCATTTACTGTGATGTTCCTCTCCTTGAAGTCAATGAAGAGTATTCCTTCAGTGCCAAAAGATTGTGACCATGATCTTCTTGGTTGACTGAGTGGCCTTGACCTTTAGAGGCGGTGCTTCGCCAGGTTTACTCCACTCCATTGATTGTCTTTGGATAAGGGATCATAGTAGGGGATCATAGTTTCATCTCCTGTAACAATGGTGTGCAGAACTTCTCTCTCGTTGCCATGGCAGAGCTCCAAAAATGCCTGACAACAGATGACTGGCTGCTGCTTTTGGACAGAGGAAAGAAGTCTAGACACTAACCTTATTCATGAAAATAAAATGAAAATAAAATATCAATTAGATTTCACTGACACACTCTAAAAGATTAGATATCATACAAAGATATAATACAGGAATTTTAGGCTAAAAAAACCAGAACTGAAAATTATATGCACTAATAATTGTTTATTGTTTATAATAAAATTTAAAGTATTGTGAAGCAAAGGATGAAACTCAGGCCTTCGATATATACTCGGGTTATAAATAAAAACCTTTTCAGTGCTAAACAAGAAATCATCTGGATTCCTGTTCAGAATTGCTGATCCTGTATTCTTATAGATGACGCGGCGGTTGTAGCCTCAGATGCCCCTGGGCTTGATAGATTGTGTCCAACAGTTGATCATCTTGAAAAACTCAAAGAAAACGTGGGGTGAGAAATGTGCAGTAATTATCTGGAAATCCGCTTTTTGTTTGGTCGGAAAACTAAGTGAATTTGAAGACTTTGGGAATGGTTCTCGGTGTAGTTCCCACATTTTGCTTGTAGGCACACAGTTCCTCTCTGTTACCCCCTCTTCTGTAGTTTTTAAGCCCTAAAAGAGAGATGTAATCGTGTTCAGTGAAACTCTTCATTGGACTTTGGTGAAAGTGAAGCAACCTAGAGGACAAGGGTGTTGGTTCCCAGAATCCTCTTATTTTAACGCTATTATAAAAAATAATAATGATAAAGAATGTGTGGAGCAGCAAAGCAAAGATTGTAAAGTTTCCTTTAGAAAGCGATAGTGGAATGAATTTCAGAAAGTTCGGCTAGTGGGATGTTTCAAAGGAAATGAGAGTTCGTTGCACGTCGGAAAAATTAGCAGCAAAGCAAAGACGCAATGCTCAGGCTCTTGGGGAAATCGGATTTCATCGCTTTCTCTTTTTGGTGCCGTTCGTGTAATAACAGCAGAAACAGGAAGGTGAAATAGAAACGAAATCTATCTCGTCATCGTGCACCTCTTTTTGGTGCCCCCTTGGCACCAGTGGTGAAATTTATGGATGCCTTAATTTGAGCGATTTCCAAAAGAATGAAGCTGTTGCGGTTGTGCCCATGAAACTATTTTTGAAAAATGTCTTCAAATCTCCATCGATCCCACCCACTAGGTGCCGAAAGTGATAATGATAATGAATATATATATATATATTCATTATCATTCATTAATTATCATTATATATATTATATACTGGATGGTGATGTTAGCCGTGTGAGTGGCGGCGTTGTCGTGGTGAAGCAGGACCCCACTCAGTCCTGTCCTTGGACGGTCTTCTCGGAACTTGTCGAAAACTTTCGGCAAATATGTGTGTGTCCGTTAACGCTCCAGCAGTCGCATTTTTTTCTCAATAATACTCGATAATTTCTTTAACATAAATTGATAAAAGTAGTTACCAAAAATCAAGGCAATCGGCCAGTAAGAGGGGAATGTGCCTGAAAAACAAGTGGGGTTAAAGCGAAATTTAAAAATCATTATAGTGGCAACAATTTTGCTTTTTTTAATTAAACACGGTATGTGTCATTAAAATAAAAATAATTTATAAAATTCAGTGAAATAGGACTATTAGGTGGGAGATTTAACTGAAATCCAAATTTTAAAAAACGCTCTACCGGCATTTAAATGTATTTTTCACAACAAAACTCCGCATATATTAATTAAATAAAATAAGAAAAATGTTTTCTGAAAATCAGGGAAATCGGGCTATTAGGAGTAGGGAGGGGTTTACTTGAAACCTAAAATTTAAAAATCGTTCTAACACCACCAATATTTCTTTCTTCACAACAAAATTCGGCATATACCGTTTAAATAAAATAAGAATAATAATTTCCAAAATTAGGAAAATTGAACCATTAGGAATAGGGGTATATTTGAAAACCGAAATTCTAAAAGCGCTCTTGTGTTTAATTTTTTCTAAATTATTTCAAAGTTAAAGAGCAAATTAATTCAGCATATAAACTGTATTTATACATTACACATATTTTACATTTAACAAAAGTATCGTCGTGAATATAGCAAATGTGAAATATTAATCTAATATGTGTTTGAGAATTATATTTGTATATAAGAGCGCTCTATAATAACCTCCAGAAAACGTTTACGTTACATGTTTTTACTACAATAACATTTAAATTAAATTTCAAAGCCTATGAAAATCGATTAAACTTTCGACTTTATATTGTTGATTGTGTATATTTGCTTAATACAGTGTAATTGTTTTTAAATAGTCACATGTTTTTGTTTTATTGAAACATATGAACATCATCTTAAATACAGAATGTAACTCGAAACTTTCAGTTATTTCTTTCTTTAGTGAATGTAAACAAGGGCTTAGTTCATGAACATTTACATTTAAAAATATTTAAAAATACGCATACAATGTATCTTGATTATCAGTGGTCACATATTTAATTTAATACCATTAATTGTTGCGTTTAATGTCAATAATAATAATAATAATAATAATAAAAATACTTCTGAAAATGCTATTTTTCTTTTGTTATACTCATAGATTGCAATTCTAATTTTGTTTCTCTAATACCACACAGTAATGCCGTAACTCGATTTCATTTAATTAATTAATTAGGCAATAATTTGAATTTTACATTCACTTTTCAAGTTACTCTACTTGGTGAGGAATTCGCTTAATTTACGCAGTTCCTATGTGACGGACTTTTTTATATTTCGCTGAGCAAATGTTTCCTACATTTTAATGAAAGAATTAATTCAAAGGTGCAAGTGTTTTGTTTTGCAGAACTTGCGTTTGTCTAGAACAGGTCGAACGTTGTTTGGGATATTAGCACTTTGGTGACCGAGCGCGGTGGCTCTGCAGAAGCGTTCGGAAGGTCCGGGTTCACCTTGTGTTAAACCGATCAATTCCTAACCTTGGGTTTTTTCCTGGTTTCCCTGGTCACTTAAGCGATGCTGGGACGGATATTTACAATCCACGAATTCTTTGCTCTCACATTTCCTTTAATTTCATTTCTTTTGGTTCTGTTATAGAGCGGAAAGTGCTAGGGCGAGGTGTGACGCACTCTGCCCCGGCGTCTGGTATGGAAGCGCTAGTGCGGATCTTTTCAATCCTCTTATTTCCTTTCATCCGCAGGTCAACACCCGGTATTTCTCTTTGCCAGATGTGAACACGGCTCAGTGTCCCCTTTCGCCCCAACACCGTGGAGCGATCATGGTGACTATTACTCAGTAGTTTTGATAATTTTGGAAATCTTAGTTAGGGTATGAACATCCTTCAGTGGTTTAATGAGTCCCAAAGCGCTGAGCGCTTGCTACAGTCTTTTAGGGACTTTGCTCCATCTAGGCCGACAGTTTTCTGT
Source organism: Metallyticus violacea (assembly GCA_030762175.1). Lineage (NCBI taxonomy): Eukaryota > Metazoa > Arthropoda > Insecta > Mantodea > Metallyticidae > Metallyticus > Metallyticus violacea. The sequence continues at coordinate 5,820,377 of CM060842.1, read as the reverse complement.
TTGGTGTGCGGAATTTCACAGCAAGATGTGGAGAGGAGTGGGCGTTCAGCAACGTCAATTATTGAGGAAAACGTTGTCACGCTGGAAAAAAATGGTACGCTGGAAATAATCGCGAAACATTTCAGGTCATCGTGGCAGTTTTCCAGATTGGATCGCCAGCAGATCAAAAATCCTGCACGATCACCTTTGTCTCAGGAAGGTTTCTCCCGTTGGGTGCCCCACACTTTGACAGAGGCACAAAAGCGCACCCGCGTCGAATGATGTGAAGAAATGCTGCAGAGTTTCGACGGACGGAGTTCAAGGTGTTTCTGGTGTCATCACGGGTGATGAAACATGACCCGGAGTTGGATCTTTCAGATGACGATCTACCAACGAAAGTGACGAAGTGCCGAAGGGTTGGGTCACGTGGTCACAATTCCTCTGGAGGAGCAAAGGACGGTTACTGCCCAGTCTGCCTGCCGAAAGTTTTCGACAAGTTCCGAGAAGGCCGTCCAAGGACAGGACTGAGGGAGGTCCTGCTTCACCTCGACAACGCCGCCACTCACACGGCTAACATCACCATCTAGTTCCTGAAGTCCAAAGATGTCAGATTCATGAATCGTCCTCCCTACAGCCCTCATCTGGTTCTATGCAATTATTTCCTCTCTCTGCATGCAAGGAATGCGGTTTTTCAACCCTGAAGAGACTGTGGCTGCTTATGAAAATAAACTTAAAATGAGTGGCAGGGGTGCTTTGATAATTGACTTTTGAGCAAGAGTGAAGTGGAGAGTTAAAATATGTAACTGTCGGAGTGAGTTCATCTGCTCCCAACTTTTGTACTGTCCCTCATATCATGAGCATGTCAGACACTGTAGAAACGATGAAACATTTTTGGCATCAATCTAATTCTTGCTGCCTCTTGTCCCTCTGTAAGGTTGTAGTGTGGGCGACAATCCCTCACACGATGTTGATGCAGAATTTCCAATAGCTGCGGCTAATGAATGTTTAGAGACTCCTGTATCTCCTTGTAAGTCATTCAAGGATCGTTCTTCACTATGGCTTCTATTTTTCATCTGCAACTACTTTTGCTGGACGCTCCCTGTTTTCCACGTCTTTTAAGACTGTTCTTCCTCCTGTTCATATTCTGTAGGTTAAGTAGAAGAATATTTCTGTAATATTTCTAACGACTCTAATTGCCTCATATTCGCAAAAACATTATTACACCAAAATCCTCTCAAGCCACGTTCATCTTAGAACATAAAACGACGAGTGCATTATGGCAATAAACATTTTGCTGAAGCTGCAACACAGAATGCCACGCTCTGTGGCTACTAATCAAGACACCCTCTTTCCGGTGCTGCAGACCGGGAACGTACATCTGTCGTGGTATCTTCAAATCCCGAAAATTAAATAGCGAAACTTGTTAAACATGAATAACTTCTTATAAGGTACAACATATCGAAGAAACAACATAATGTGAGGAATGATCGCCAGTGATAACAATACAGTAGCAAAGTGGAGAATTTTGCTACTTCTTAACTAGAAAACTCTCTTCTTTCATAAACGAAACAAAAAGTCGAGGTTCTCGTCAACTGAAATGAAGTGGGTTATAATTTTCTGCAAAGAAATGGCATACAGATTGAAAACTATGTGAGTAAAGAACGTTGCGATTATATATGCATTGGTAAAGATGAGAAAAGGGGTTAAAAATGGGAATGCGAGAGTTTTTTCTTTATTTTCGTGTCCTTGGTACCGGTCGTCCTGGAGACGGTAAAAAAAAACCCCACTCGTTCCGCTACGACGTTTGTTTGTGGATGATAAAATATTAATGGAGAACGAAATGGAGCCGAATTATAATGAAAATGTGGCGAATCTTGCAAACGGAAGGAGAAAAGAGACGTAAAAAGCGTTTCAAGTTCTTTTCTAAGCATCGAAAGGAAATTGTGAGTTCCAGAAGCACAACAATCTGACATTTCCATTCTGGAGTTCGTCATTTGAACGAGCAAACAGATCGCACATTTTCTACTCTTAGAAGCAAAAGACAGATGGTTTCCGAGGTTGAAATGCTCTCTTCAATTCTTTACAAATCTGCTATAAATTATGTAAGTACGTATTTGTTAGCTTACAAGTATCGATCACTATCGCGGTATTTGTTTCCACGGTCGACAGAGGCACCCAGCTGAGTTTCTCACGTGTTATGTGCTGGCCAAGTTTTAACACGATATTGACTAATGTTGTCAATTGATGTATCAGGTTGATGCCGTAGCTTAGAGAAAGGCATAAATAATTTGTCTATAACTTTCTCCCAACGCTATGATGTTAATGATTCCAAGTCGGAACATATCTGCTAATTAATTTGGGGCTGAAGAAGTCGACAAGCCAACAAAAGCACAAATTATGCATCAATTTAATATAATCAATTTAATGTATTCCGGGAAAGGAAAAGTGCCCAGAATATGAAATGAAGAATACTCAAAGATTCTTTTCGAAGAAGTAATTTAAGGTTACAAAACCATTCGATGTCTTCTACAGAAAACCGAACTTTCTTATGGTTATACTCAGAGACCGGAAGTTAAGCAAAAAGCATTTTCTATCCGGGTGGATATATTTAAGAATCAGATAGAAATAAACATGTTTCCGCACATTTGCGGTCGGTAGGGCTAGTTTTCGTTTTGCCTTTTTTTTTTTTTTTTTTTTTTTTTGCATATTTTAAGGTTTAAAACTTTTTTTTTGCCTATTATGAATTTTATCTGTGATTATTTACGCATTTTAAAAAGCACAAAAATAATTTGAGTGAAAAGGTTGTAAAAAGTAAATGACATATTCACCTCACAAAAACATTTATTAAGAATCCCGTTATAAATGTATTTAACCCACTCACTTGAGCTCTGTAAATAGCACAGCCTTCATTAGTCAAAGGTACGCACGGTTACCTCGGGCATACGAATACCAGGAAATAGAGAGGATGAAGGAAGTACTGTAGTTTTGAATAGTCCTGGCGAGTGACCTTGTATCGGTCTGGTTGAAACAATTCTGGCAAATTGTGGCGAGAGTAACTTCTCAGCTGCATAAATGTAACAAACAATTGCAAGAGAGGAAGATGAGAGCCGTACAGCTGTGCAATAAACCGTCCCTACAATGTGTTCATTATGGAAGTAAGAGAGATATTAACCTGATTCCCCTATAAACTCATGAACAGAAAAAGAACTCGATCAGAAATTACTGCGCATCTCTTGCTCATCTGCCAAGACTATTCGAAACTATTTACTTTGTCTTGATCGACATTTCCATGACGTCCTGAAAGGTGAATGTTTTGTTGTAACTGTGTAGTGGAAATTAAATGACGATGCCTTCACGTTCGTTGCCAGATTTACAACGGTATCTAGGTGTTCCTAGCTACCACCACAATATGCAGGCTAGTTCACTGTTTGGTATTTTAACTAGATTTTTCAGATTGATACTTCTGGGATGAATTTAAGTATAATAAAATTACAATGGATAGAAATCTACGAAGTGTTTTGTCATTACCACATAACAGTACACTTTTCTGATTACTATATGCTCTCAGAACATTGTTAGATGCGACGGTTCAGTTCCGACAACTGTGCTTTAATGGCAATGTTCCTTTCGTGGTTGGCAATACCGACGATAATTTATTTGATTTTATTTGATACTGCGCATAAATTCTGTTTATTACAAATATGGGAATATTTTCTAAATGGTCACCTATACCATGTAATCTTTCTTCAGTGAAAACCTTACCCTGTTGCTTTGTTTCTTAGGCTGGATACTTCCAGTTTCCTGAAATTTATTATACAGATTGTTTTACGATCTGGAGCGTTCGCACTTGGGAATCTTTCTTGAAACTGTCTTGGAAATTCACGAGCTGACTCAGTCAACAAATATGAATCATGCATAAAGACACGCTGTGCCTTTGTAAATACCCCAGGGATACTTTTATTTTATGTATACTGTCTAAAAAAAATAACAAACAATACAACACATGCCTAGAAGCAGCTACGCTATGACTCCTACAGTCAGAAAGGTCAACAAGTAAGCAAGCAGGTTTGCTACCTCCTCCAGGAGTGGGGGGCTCACTCTTATGAAAAAAATATATTGACATTATCTCTATTTAAAACTTTCTTAACACTTATTTAACCAAAGGGTTTCTTATAAAGTATTTTATTAATTGCATTCGCCTTAAAATGTTAAACTACGCGTTAACATATTCTACTTTATGAGTGAAATAAACGTTCGTTTTAAAAAGATGGTGTATTATCAGTAAAGGCTACAAAAAAGGTTTATTGTTATAAAAACTTTTTAGCGCGCGGTGAAAGGTTATTGGCAGCTTCTCTTGTTGACTGTGCGAGTGTTTAGCACACTCTCTCCCGCTGCTAGATCACATAACATGCGTTCACGGGAGAAATTGTGCGGGAGCGGCGATTATTTTAAGCATTCCGGCTTTCTGTTGATCTAAAACGTGTTATCTTATTATATATGTGTAAGAAGTCAACACGGATTGTAAGAATTCTGCAAGATGAGACATCAATATTTTAAAAGCAACTCCTAGAACGAAATGATATTTAATTACAGCAAACAGTTTAATTTCAAAACACAAAAATACTTTTTTTAGTAGTGTTTAACGCCGTTTTTAATATTAAGGCACCACAAGCGGTGAGCACTGGTGATACAGGAGGTGAAAGGATATATTGGGAAAGGATTTTTTTTTTTGGAAGGAAGCGTTCCAGGCATATGCCATTTATGAGCACTGAGGAAATGCCTGGAAAAACCTTCGTCATGGAGGACGGTCCTGGTGGGATTCGCAACCCAGACCTCCCGCTCACAAGTTCGCGCTTTAACGACCTCGGTCACTCGTGGCGGTAAAAAAAAAAAATATAAACAACTTGCTGTTCTTCTGGTATAGAAGCATGTAATAAAGTATCCCCTTTTTGTACTCTTTTCTATCTCTCTATCATTTCTCAAAGATTCGGTTAAATGTAAACTTAGAGAGAGAATTTTACTTGCTTTCACAACAGAAACCATACGTTTAAAACCCCGTCGATCGTCTTGCCACGTACAAAGTTGCGGCCAAGCCTTTCTGTGTGATAAGTGCACGTGCAACTGTGCAGCAGAGATATCAACTTTTCTTTTCTATGCCCATCACTGGAGCGTGTGTTTATCGCTCTTTCCGATAGAACGCGTTGATATTCTGCACGTTTTCCTGCCTGCGAGAGCATCATACTGTCTGCTGATGATGCTTCATTAGCGCCTCTAATGGACTCGCAGTTCGCGAAAGCGCATATCACATTCCTCCAGTTTGCATAAAATGATATTACCTCCTTATAATTTGTTAAGTATGTCAATTTGAAATATATTCCATTCATTGAGATGTCTCTCCTGCTCTTTCATTGTGTAGTAGTTTACCACCAGGGGTGGCCGAGGTCGTTAAGGCGCGGACTCGTGAGCGGGAGGTCTGGGTTTTCAATCCCTCCAGGACCATCCTCCCTGACTGGTTTTTTTTTTTTTTTCCAGGTTTTTCTCAGTCCTTATAACTGGCAAATGTCAGGGAGGTACCCTAAACTTAGGCCTGGAAAGCTTCACTTTCTTAAAAAACATTCTTTCCCAGTTTATCATTTTATTTCATGTATTACCAATGTCCACCGCCTGTGGTGCCTCATTATAAAACCGGGCGTTAAACACTACTAAAAAATTAGTTTGCAGGTATACAGAAGGTGCCAAAAATGTATACAAACTTCAAGCAACATGTTAACTTAACAAACAGAAAATGATGATAACTAATCACCTTAGACTGTTACAGTTACAACAGTTGCTCAAAATACCCACCATCGACGTGGATACACTTTGAGTACGTTGAACTACTGATTGAGTAACGTTTGCGAAAGTATCCTCAGCGATTGCAGCACATGCCGTTTCAATTTCTTCCCGAAGTGCTGCCAGTGTAGCTGGTTTTCTAGGTACCATGAGTCTCAAATTTGTCTTGAATGTGTGCAATTGTTACTCGCGTTGGCGGTTCTGTTCTGTACACACGTCTTCATTGTCTTTGAACTTCAACAACATTCTCGGTTTTCCAATACCACTTCAAAATTGCTTTCCGATGTTCAAAAGATAATCTTGTCTCTATTTTTTTGTAGCAACGCTAACATAATGTAATGTGAGTCACATCTGTTTACAGAACATCATACTACACATTACTGTTGTTTTTCGGTACAACTTTGAAATATATTAAATAGATATCTAATGTGAAAGTGTGTAAACATTTTTGGTACCCTCGGTATATACACACACACACAAAGTCTTCATCTAAAACTGCAAATATTTCTGAAATGGGAGGTGGTATTGATGTGCTGCTTTCACAGAATTGAAGTTAGGCAGAGATTTATAATTGCAGTAGATGCACAGATGTTAATAATTATTAGAATGTGTATTTATTGAAAACGTTACATTGTTTTAAATGGAGCAGTGCCTATTTACATGAAGAAAATAAAATAGAGGAAAGTACAATGTCAATTGTGTTTTTGCTCGATTCTAGTGCAAGTAGTTTACAAACTAACATAATACGAAATTTTAAAATATCTACAGTTGTCTGTGAACTACTTTGTTACTAGGCTGCGATGTTCGTATGCTTGTTTACATTTTGTTTCTTTAAACAGATTTTACTGGGACTTCCATGCCAGAACTTGAAATAGGACCTGATGGAAGATGGTATTTATTAATGCTGCAAACGTCGACATGGAGAATGTAGAGGGAATGCAGTTCATTTTTGTAGCGTGTAAGCTGAAATACATCCCAATAGACCTACTACGCTGTTTCAAAATCGTTGGATTGGACGAAAGGGACCAGTACTTTGGCCTGTCCGTTCACCCGGGTTGAGCCCTTTAGCCATTTCTCTGTGGGGAAAGCTGGAAGACGCTGTCTACAAGGTCATACCGACTATACCATGTGCTATGAAACGAATATTGCAGCTGCCTGTTCTGAAACTTCTGCTGAAATGTTACAGCATGTGCAGAATATTTTCATAACAGACTGGAAGCTGCTGTCATTATTTTGAACACAACCTGTGAAGACCAGTTTTCGTATTTCTTAATAGACTGTTGACATAGGTACAGTAAAAACATAAGTACATAATGTAACATGCGTGTTCTTGGAAATTCAGAAAGAAGAACACACACTAAATAAGAAAAGCCAACATACGAATATTGTAGCCTAGTAACTAAGCAGTTAAATGGAGCAGGCAATAGTAAAATTTTCATTTTATTATAGCTCGTAAACTACGTGTAAAATACAGTGTTGACATTCTTATTTCCTCTAATTTTATTTTCTTGATGTCTACAGGCAATTTTACATTTGAAATAGTGTATTTTTTTAAAGAAAGATACATTCTAATATTTAATAACCGCTGTGCATGGACTGTAATTATTAGCCTCTCCTTAAACTTCAATTGTGTGAAAGTGCATATCAATATCTCTGCCCATTTCTGAAATATTTGTGGTGCAACATTGAGATGAGCACCAGGTATATTTAAGAATGAAAATTAAAATTCGTAAATAACTATCGCCCAATACAAATTGAGAAGCCCCTCACTTGAGTATTAAGAACGTTGCGGCCAATTTATAAGCCTAATTAGTCACGTATCTACTCTAGGCAAATGTCATACAAAGAATTTAAAGAATCCATAGCTACTGCAAAGTACTCGCTTAAGTACATAAGAAATCGCATTGGGTTATTACGGAAGCTAATGTTTGAATGGAGTAATGAAAAGGAACACGCCAACAAAGGAACAAAGGCTGTCAGCAAAATGATCAAGAAGCCGTGACACTTGCTTTAAGCCTTACCGCATCTGGTGACTTTGAAATTGATCACTGCATTATATTAATTAAAACAGGAAGATAATTTAAGACGTTCTCGAAATGAACTTATAAAAAGTAATTAAGTCTTTGAAACTTTTCTTATTTTCCAAATTTTGTGCACTTTGTCCAGCTATGTCCCCCAAGCATGCAAAACGATTTTTCTCGAGATATTTAACTTTTTTTTACCAAAAATCTTACGAGATATTTTTAGGAAGAAATGAAACCCTACTGGAGTTACATTAGCTGAATAAGACAATTACATTAGTAAATTATATTTAAATATATGGGAACAAGCGTTGGGATATGGTGATTTTCATTATTTTTATTATTTATTTATTAATTTGTGTTTATACATTTTCAATTTTTCATTTTATTTAAATATTATATGTTTTTAACTTATTGTATAAAAAGGAAACATTTCAAAACCAAGAAGAAGAACTTTGAATGTTTTTAGTTTCATTTCAAGTTTTACGTTTATCTGCAATTTCTGAAATAAAAAGGGGGGAAAAAAACACTTTTCCATACTACTGCTCCATTATATCACAAACATATAAGCATAAAAGTTTTCCATTTTTATTAACTATTTTTAAGAGTACCAGCTAATTTAATGAAAAAGTTTGAAAATACCGTACAATGCACATTTTTTTAAAAAACACTCTAAATTTATAAGTAAAATGTTTATTAGTAAAGCTGGATAAAAAGTATTGGCGACCGTGGCTGCGCCCAGCTGTTAGCCAATTGGTTGTGTGGACCCCATACTGGAATGTTTGATGATTTCAGCAGCGAGTGGCGACAGTTCTTCAGTGACGCATTTACTGCGGTGCTCGGATAGTGCAAGCGTTTTAGCAAAATGTTTTCGAAAGAGGAACAAGAACAACGATGAAGTTGCAGAGATCGTGGTACCAGTGACTACATGATGCCAAATCACACACTGGCAGGACTACCCCAAACTGACCACCACACTGTGGGATGTCACGAAACGTGCTCCATATCCTGCAGGACATTGTTCCATTCCGCAAAAGTGCAGCTAACTCCTGACTTGCTGAGTCGTTACCAGAGAGATAGGGCTCGTTCCTGCACAAGGTTAATCAAATGAATGGCTCTCCTAGTCCGAAGGTTCTGAACAGGCTGTGAAGGTGCTGTGTCACTATGCTCACCGCTAGTGTGACTACGATCTCTTTACAAAAATGAAACAACCACCACGGTGGCTGAGGTCGTTAGGGCGGGGACTTGTGAGCGGAAGGTCTGGGGACCGCCCTCCTTGACACGGATTATTTTTTCCGAGTTTTCCTCAGTCCTCATAAATGGCAAATGCCGAGATGGCACCATAAACCCTCGAAAAGCTTCCTTCCTTAAAAAAAAAGTCTTTCCATTTTAATGATAATCTCACGTATCGCTATTGTCCACCAATTGCGATGCCTCAGCAATAACTGTGGGCGTTTAACAATATGAAAAAAATGAAATAACTACTTCAGGGCTACAGGCAGGTCACTTCAGGACATTGACAGATATGGGCGCGCTGATGGAGTACAGCGCCTTCCACATGTGTAGTAGAGTAGTATTTAACGTCCGTTTTTACTGCTGAGGCACCACAAGCGGTGAGCACTGGTGATACAGGGGGCGAAATTATATATTGGGAAAGGATTTTTTTTTGGGGGGGGGAAGGAAGCGTTCCAGGCTAAGTTTAGGTATTTGCCATTTATGAGGAAATGCCTGGAAAAAGCCTCAGTCAGGGAGGACGGTCCTGGTGGGATTCGAACCCCAGACCTCCCGCTAACGAGTCCGCGCCTTAACGACCTAGGCCACCCTTGGCGGTCACATGTGTGGCAGAAGGTGATAGACATGACAGGAGATTACACGTAAGGAATGTTCGTCGCTTTCCTATGATAACTCTGTAGATATTACGACACTGTTCCCATTACTTTTTATCAGACTATGTATGTTTAAAAATGTTCAACTAACTTACTATGTCGGCTATCTTCAATAGTGTCGGAGAAAATCGGTAATGAGTTTGCTAAGTTTATCATTGGTGCGGATAAGGCGATTTAAATAAAGATAGCTTTGTTCTTTGTTCGCCTTTTTGTCTGGTTAGTCCGGAAGGTTAGGAACGTGTTCGTCGTTGGTTCTGCCAGTTCTCGTTCTGTTCATATTTCATGGACGTTCAACGATTTTTCCATTATTTCCATTTTCTTCATTAAATATAGAATTGTCTTTGTCATTTATTTATCGACGTGGTTTTTCAATGCTTGCGGATTATAAACAGTTGCTGGTTTACTGTGTACCGACTCATAAGCGTATGAACAGCGTATGAACACGACAATTCTATGAGAAATTAGAATAATAGTGTTACAATATTTGATGATGGCATGCAGATAATTGCCAAAATATCGTATTTTATTAAAATTGTTTTTTTTTATACAGAACTCTCAAAATATCTCATTTTAAGGTCCATATAAATATTGATTTGTAAAACATAGTCATTACTAAATCATTTATGAAGAATTTTCCAAGAAAGATAGTAAAAAAGGCAAATTTTACGAATTATTAGGACAAGACATTTCTTTCATGATTGTACTGCAAGCTAAACGAGTACATAAAAATATAATTTAATACAGTACAACTGACTTTCCGTTTAAAATAAGAAATTTGGGGTTACTTCCGGTTAAACCGGATGTCAGTAATATAATTTTGGAGTTCTCATTATATGTCTACTCTCGCACCCGAGTTTCACGTCACTGAACCACATGCTTCAAAAGTTATTTATGTGTTGCGGGAGTTTTAACTAACTCTTCCTCTATAATTAAAGTCTACTGCATAAACTTCTCTCCATATAAGTTGTTGATTAAACTAGCACTAGGATGAAAGTCACTTCACTGAAGGCATGGCCGCGAGTATATCTTGCAAATACATCAACATGCTATGACAGAAATGACCATTCCCACCAAATAAAGAATGGAAGTAGGTAAATTGTTGTTCTTAAATAAAACAATAAGTGATCGGAAATAATTGTCTATCGGCATTCTCTCTCTGAGAATCTTTAAATGAACATTAAAAAATGTGTGTAACTGGCATTCGTTTATCCATTGTTTGTTATTAACGTTGGAATTACTGTTTGTAATATTTATTCTGTTACAAGGCTATTCCCACTTAACAGCAATAATAGTAAATGTAACATTCATTTATTAATATTGTTAATAATACGGGGATTGTTTGCAGGTAGGCCAGGTGATTAGATTCTGGTTCCATATGTTGTGCAAGCGACAGTTACATGTTTGTGAAGAAAACTAGCTCTGCGCATGCGCATAGAGAAATACGTTAGGGTTGAGTGTGTGAGTGCCTGGAGCTAGTGATTGGCATTTCGAATGTTTGTTACTATGGTTCGTAAATGTTAATGAAGAAATACAACATATTTCGGATTTAACATATTTTTGTGGCTACTTAAAATGTTTTATTCGGTAATAAGCGTGTAATATGATGTGTATATGTCGTGGCACTAGCCTAACATTTATATATTGTCGGTCCTGGTGGTGTAGTGGTTACCATACTTGCCTCCTAAACCCAAGATCGCGGGTTCGAACCCGGCCAGGATCGATGGATTTTTTCGGGCGTAAAAATCCTAAGTATGGCTTCCTTCGGAAGGGAAGTAAAGCCGTGGGTCCCGTGTCGTACATTTACGGCATGATAAAGATCCTCAAGCCTGAATGAGAGGCCTCTGAGCAAAATTTGTGGGCCGGTTTACGCCCTGAATTGGACGGGACGCTGATGACCTGAGATGTTAAACAGCGTCCGTAAATAAATCAATCAAAAAAATCCAAACATTTATTATGAAAGAACTGAACCATTAGTACGTATGAGGAATACTAACTCATTAAGAGTAAAAAGTACTAGGAACTAATTGTACTATCACAAAGAATATGAGCACTACAGTTAAATGAAGAACAAAACATGAATTGCATTTTAATCTTAACTAAACCTTATGTACGTGATTGTTAATTTATGTATAGTAATACAATACTGAAATCTTGCATGAATCGACCAGATTTCACTATATTTACCGTTTTTAAAATGATCTAAAGAAATTTTGAGGTTAATTTCAAGAATTAGGTTAGGTTAAATTTACCTCACTCTTGGTATAATATTCCAGCTAATGAATGTACTTGATTTGGGAATATAACTCAAATTTATTTTTTAATCTCTACCAACTATGCAGAATAGTGCTTGCAGAAAAGCTTAACTTTCATTATTACAGTCAATTAACTATTTGTGTCAAACCGTATGATCTTTAGCAGTTTATTGCTTACACTGACATTGTTCTTTTAAATTTACTGTAATAAAGATATAGGTACATTAATACAATATAAAATAGATAAGCATCCATCAATATGCTTCGCAACTTTGATTGCTTTAAACCGTTTTATTAATAAATAAAATTATAAATTAATTTTACATAAATATTTACATTTGCGAAGTCTACTGTCTTTAAGATTTTTCTGAAACAGTATTTTTGTCAAGATCGTATATTTCAATTATTTAGTTTTACTGTTTCATTGTTTATTTGTAATATTTACTAATTCTCTTTACTTTCAGTTTTATATTTCATTGGTTCATATGATCTATTAGATCCCTGAACGTTGTAAATCGACGATGACCCTTTCAATTTTATTTAAATATTTTCGCACACTGTAATTTTATAAAAATAAGTCAAGTTTTGTTCGTTAAAATAAGATAATCCTTTCACCTTGTATAGCTTTGCTGTACACTGGATGATATTGCACATTCAATAGTTATACAAATAAATACGTGAACAATTGAATAAGAAAATAACTGAAACTAGATTAATGATGATCATGAGTAATGGCTAAACATTATTAAATATTTGAAAATACATTTAAAAACATGTTGGCAGTCTCTTTCACTATTATAAAAGTGCAAGGACGCCTAATTTAATGCTCTTCATTAATGAGAAAAAATGGAAATATCGATGACTATTTCATTTATGTGACGTTATCATAAAATCGACCAATGAAATGAAAGACATTTTTTAATTTTGACCAATCACTGCCCGATATCGCTGTGAAAGAATCATAAAGTTTTATCACATCCCTTTACCATGCTAAGTGAATTTGTCTTCTGGTCAGTGTAGCCAACTCTATAATTCCTGGGCACAATGCAGATTAATCATTCGGCAACTAAATTAAGTACGTAATTCTGCTTCTGTATCTTCATTTACTAATTCCCAAATTTCTTTTATAAGTAATGAAATTGCAGCCCCTTCATTCAAACTTGATAACTGTATTTTCAGTAATCGTACGTTTAACTACTTAATGTGCATTCACTCAATTGTTTTTGCTTATTCGGCCAAACAGTATGAAATCATTTTGTAAATGATGTAACAATACCTGTCTAAGCAACCATAAATCTTAATAAACGCTCAAAATGGTAATGTTGTCTATTTTGTTTTTCTCAGTTGATATTAGAAAATCGAACGGTAGCGATTATAACAGTCGACTTTCGTCTATTTCAGTCTCACGGTTTCTGAATTGGTAGCTATTTATAAGTTAAACATAACATATAATACAATTGTTAATAATCTGTGGGCGAATTTCAAATATATGTTACTTTTATTCTTATTCTATTCATGAAATATCCCTAAATCCGTATTTCGCTCTTCTCTATTGGCAGTGCTGACAATCGACTATCGTCTCTTGCTAGATGACTTGAAAAGGTGAAGTATTGACAATGCAAACGTACAATTATTACAATATAGTGAGCCAAGTTTACGGGAGTTATATTTAAGTTCTTGTTTTAGTCATAAAATAGTTCCAAACCCGCATTGTGCTCTTCTCTATTGGCATTACTGACAATCAACAATCGTCTGTTGCATGAAAAGGTTAAGTATTCATAATACAAATGTACAATTATTACAGTATTATAACCCAAGTTTAGGGGAACCAAATTTGAATTCGTATTTTATTTGTGAAATAGTCCTAATAAATATCATTCAAAGGTGTGAACTTTGCAGATAAATTAATTCACTACTTTTGTGAATTTATCTGCATTCTCGACCCTCTTGTGATGATTGCACGCGAACGTCTTTCAGATATCTTAATCACTAAATGAAAAGTGAACTTAATCGATAGTTTTAAAGATTGATGCTTAACTGATAGTTATTTTCTCCTGCTTTCATTATTTTATTCCTATAATCTCTGCTTCCATTCGACTCTGTAAAGCCTATATTATAATAGCGTCCAGTTGTATTTTATTTAATTTAGATGTCGACGCGGTTCTGTTGGAATAAAAGCTAATAAAATTAGTGTTTGTTTTCAGAAAGATCAAACAGGTAAACCAAGTCAATTCAGTGATTGTAGTAAAAGTGCCAAAAAAAAGACATCATTCTTGCATTGCAATGATCTTATCAAACCCCCTTCTTGCTTATAATGTTTCTTAGGTAATTTGAGTTTTCAAACCAATGCTTGTCATTAGATAATTATTTGGAGACCTCAATTAAATTGCCGAAAAGTTATCATCATTCGTGCTGATGGTCTAGCTGCTTGGAGAGATGGTAAATTATCATAAACGTTATTAGCTTATAGAATTGAAAATCGCGCTGCTCCTATCTACCGTGACGTATGCTCTCGTCTCCCGCTATTGCACGCTATTAGGAGGAAGATGTCTTGCTATGTACTTCGATGACCTCACTAATGATATCGGTACAGTTCATTAAATACATTATATAATAAACTGGTTACTCTGACTGACGTTGAATAGTGGTTAACCTATGTCCAGGTTACATTATTTTCTACTTATTAAAAGGGATTACTAAGATACATTCTGATACAAGAAGTTAAGCTCGCCCCACGTCCATCTGATTGTATTGGGTTTTGTATTGTAGTAATAATTTATTAAAGTATTTTAACATATTTAATTAGTAATATTTGTAAGTACCAGCTGTAGATGTTGTAATTTTATTATTTCTTCACAATCTCTGGGTGTAATCCAACTGCATATTGAATAAGTGCATACACAAATATGCATATTGTATTACGATAGGAATCATTTCTGCCTTCGTTAGAAATTTGTAACTTTTTTTATTCTAAGTGTACAAACGTTCATTGGCATTGATCATTACTTCATTAAAGTGTACAACTTGTGCAACAAATAATAGCACAGTTCTTCACAAC
The DNA here is from genome assembly GCA_030762175.1 of Metallyticus violacea. Classification (NCBI taxonomy): domain Eukaryota; kingdom Metazoa; phylum Arthropoda; class Insecta; order Mantodea; family Metallyticidae; genus Metallyticus; species Metallyticus violacea. The sequence goes on along the minus strand of CM060842.1, from coordinate 5,805,349 downwards.
AGTCAAATGGGGCAATTCTCGTGTTTCGTCAAGCTGCGGTGCTGCTGTCAGGTGTGAACCTGTTTCCACCGCTCACATTTCCTCATCAAATATTTTACACACCCAAATTACTTTCGTGCTCGTCCAAGCGCTCTGCACAGATTTACTAGAACGCCAGAGTGTTGCATTGTTACAATCAACATTCCTTTATTTCGCACAGCGCTTGCTATTTGTACATATGGGTAGGGTAAAACCTCTGCCTCTTGGACAATGAGTATCGGAGACACAAATGTAACTACTGGTCTCCGTGAAAATGAGTGTCCCATTAACTATTGTACAGGGGTAGGTTCATAAGTTTCCGGACTAACCCTTTTCTAGGTATGATAAAGACAAAAACTATAATTCACTTTTCAATATAGTTACCCTTTATTGCAATACACTTCTCACATCTTTGAATTAACATTTCCATGCCCCAATGCTATGAAAAAGTAATTTTTCATGAGTTACCGGTATATTTGTTGTTATCAGTTCTTATTCTTTTTCTCTCCATATACATCAACAAATCTTAAAATTAATGTATGATGTTTCATGGAACTTTTAACCGCCCTTTCCGTATAATCCTAGCAAGATATCGCGCCGTTCCGCTGGAGTCCACATTTACGCAACTGGACTGGTCATTTCTGGTGCATTAAAAGCATATAATTAGTGTTAGGAGAACTTTTTAAAGTTCTTTTAAACGAGGACTGTGTTAATAAAGAATGATCATAATTATATATATATATATAATATATACTATTAATACAGTAATAAAAACTTCTAAAAAGCATAAAAACTCATAAAAAACACTCAGAGTGCAATATAAAAAGGTTCACATAAACTTTCACACTAAAAACCGTAAAATTGAACACTAAAATCACACTATATTTCGAGCTTGGCTCTTGGTCACGTGATGAAAATGAACTCATTTCATTTTCATTTTCATCACGTGACCAAGAGCCAAGCTCGAAATATAGTGTGATTTTAGTGTTCAATTTTACGGTTTTTAGTGTGAAAGTTTATGTGAACCTTTTTATATTGCACTCTGAGTGTTTTTATGAGTATATATATATATATATATATATATATATATATCTTTGTTTATCTTAGTTTTTCATGATATTTCTTAAAGTAATCCCCGAATACAATGCACCTGTCCCAGCAATTCTGTCAGTCTTAAAAGACATGCTAGAAACCATTTATTGACAGGTCCTTCAGGATCGTCTGTACAGCATTCTCCACTGCTACTGATGATGTAAAAAGTCAAACGGAGCTACATCTGGACCATAAAAAGGGCGAGGGACAAACTTCGCATTGAAATATTTAGCAGCGACATTTGCGATATGCGGCCGGTCATTTTCGTGGTGCAGCATCCGACCTTGCAGAGTTTTCCGGAAATCTCTGCGGCATTGTCCAGTTACAGTTGTGTGTACTTGCTGGTGGACCATTCCTTGAATATCGAAAAATCAGATGACCATATTCCCAGCATAAGCAAATGGACACACAGAGCTTTGCTGTTTGTTCTCAACCAAGTTTCATCAGCAGTGATTACCTGTAAAAGAAACTCTGCATCTTCCTGTGACATCTTTTGTAGAATCAGCATTCTTGGAGCGCACATATCTCATATTCAGCTTTTCATTTAGGAACCTGTTGGTGTCCCATTGAAATTATCAGCTTTTCTGAAAGTGTTCTTAATGTTGTTCGACCATCCTCTCCCACATTGACAGCAGCGGTCTCATGTTTTCTTCCGTTAGAGCACAAATTGGAGAACCGGGTGCACTTTTCTTTGAAAATGTTGCCTCCCCTCTTTAAACATTTCAAACAATCTTAGAGCTTGCTATAGAAAGAACAACCTCTTCATTTCTCAACTTGTACGCCGTTAACAGACGGGAATTGAAAGTGGTATCAATGAAACAAGTGTGTATATTACGTACTAAGTTAATAAAATATAGTAATGTTACAGCTAACTGCGAGAAATTAGTTTTATGAATAAATAATCATTCCTAATTGAACAGCCCTCGTATTTTTGATATTCTGAATTCGGATCCAGTATTTTATTTCCTGTAATTAGAGTATGAGGCTATGAGGTGACAATAGTTTTGCCTTTAAAATTAAAATAAAATTAGTTGAGGTATATGCATATTTAAAACAAGGTGTTTGATAAATAATCGATATGTCCAAACCTCTATTTCAAAGACAATTGTTTAGTTCTCTTATATCTTCTTCTTAGATGTGTATTGAATTACCAGGTTCCGTTCAAAATATAGCGTTTATTATGTTGTTAAAACGTTCTCGTTTCCGTCAAATACACCATTTATAGTAATTCTGTTTCCCAGACAACCGGATAAATGTGAAATATATTTGTCACGTGTTCCATTTCTAAGTTTGCTTAAAGAATAGCGTATGGAAAAAACTAGTTTTATTTTCCTACAGTGTATTCCTCGATTTTCAACTCTTTCTTTTTCTTGTCTCTTTTTAAGTCATTTCTCTTCTTCTTGTTGTAATGTTGAAGAGGGAATTCTTATGAGAATGTGGTTCAGATAACATTGTCATTCTTATGTACAAATGTACAGTAACATACAAAAATATGTTCTGCTTTAAGAGATAGAACTTGGTGTTCTCTTTGGTCAACTTTTATCTGTAAAACATAAGAAGAGAAATAATTCTAACTTTGAAACAACATTTCTCGCTTGTGACCTTGTTTAGTTTTCGAAATACAGTAAATGTATTCTTTTAAGGTGTTCAGGATTTTTTCGTATCTATTAAAAAAAAAGACAATAGAATTTTATGTTTATTATTGTGTTCTTGGGTTTCTTTGTCTTATTTATTTGGTTTCCTTACGCACGCTGTTTAATATCTCAGATCATCAGCCTCCCATTAAATTCAGGACTTGAAACGGCCGACAAATTTTGCTCAGAGGATTTGAAGTTCTTTATTTTTACATGCCGTAAATGTACGACATGGGATTCCCTTACGAAGGCAGCCATACTTTAGATTTTTGCACTCCGGGATTTTACCCGCGACCTTGGGCTCACGAGGCCAATATGGTTACCACTAGGCCACCAGGAACGACTGTAGGTTTTTGTATGAACTTATACATCATAAACAAGTAATAATGAAATGAAAGCCCCTGAAATCCACGTAAAACTTCAGAACTTCAACACCAACGTTGTGTAAGTATTCAGGTTTCAAAGGTAGTTAAGTCATCTTAGTGTTCGTAGTGTAAATTAAGTAAAATATTTTACAATACTAGAGCACATTGTGAAGTGTAGTAAGAATGCAATTTTAATTATCAAATTGTCTGCTAGTATGAGGAATCAAACTGAGATACTAAGCCAAAAAATGCATCGGTCAAATGCAGCACCTTCGGTTTGTTTGGTTAGTGGCCTAGCTAATCTGGCATAAGGCAGCTGCGGAACACCGCAGGATTCTCATTGTCCATTAAGCAGCATTATGCATGATGTTTATGCACATAAGGAACACCACAGTGATCAACATTTGATGTGAGAACCATCCTAGTGCCAGTAAACCGCGACATGGCGTTTTAACGAACGGAAGAAAACCAGTAATTTGAGAAGTTTGTCTGTGTAGCAGTGGTGAAGAGTGGTTGTTTTGTAAAGTGCAGGTTGAAACAAGGTATGTCCAAATTAATGGAAAATCCAATTTATGTTAAGTTTATCACGAAAATGATTCTGTAATGCTATCATTACATTCTTTCACCTTTGATTATAAATGTTAATGATTATTAAATGAAATTTCATTCAATATTAAAAAGTAGTTAATGTTCCATATCTCACCCGTAAATTCAAATCTGTTTGTATATATAAGTTCAAGCCTTCGGTGCATGTACATTAATCGCTCTTGAAGTTTTACTGAACTCTTCACTCTCCCTTGAAGAATTACTTGAAGAATTACCAACCTACCATAGGGTGCGGTTCCACATAATATAACACACGAATAAAGAAGTTCAAGAATGAGTTTTAAAAACAAATTGCATTTTATGTTAATATGAAATAATTGCGTCATCCCATATTACCACAGTACATTTAAAATAACGAAATACTAAATTTTAAGTTGATATCGTCTGCAATCTGGTCCTTCAGGTTCTGTAAATTACCAGAAGAGGGTATAATAGTCACACAGCTGCAACCTAGACTGTACTCATTCACATCTCCTTGACATTGACGAATAAAATCACTTCTGCATTTGCGCTTGCGTAAGACAGACTGGGACTTTCTGTATATTTTTATATCAGTTATCTAGGCATTAGTTCAAATTGAAAGCATTTCAATAAAATTAACATATTATACCACCAAAACACTAATTTTGGGTAGGTCTTACAGCCCTAATGGACTCTTCAGTAATGCCGTATAGTTGTCGATTTGCCCCACTTGGCGATTAGGAAAAGTTATTTTATGGGTGTCTTTATAACAAAATGTTTTAGTGGAAAAATGTGTAAATAAATTAAATAATAAAAGCAATTCGGCTAGAAAAGAATACATTGTTTCAATGTATGAACTGAAATACAGTGACGAACATTTAAAGCTGTTGCTATCTTTATTAGTAACCTGGGCGTCATCATTCGGTTTAGTACAGTAGTGCGTTGTGTTGTGCAGTGCTGAGCTATTCACTGCTTAAGATTGAATACTCTTTGAAGACTTAAATTTTCTATTTATGTAGTTGCACCAAAAACTAAAAGTTTAACTAAACAGGCTCTGAGACGGCCCGTAAAAGGAAACAAAGCCGTAATGTGCTCACTTGATGAAATAGGAACTTCGTTGAAATTTAGCACTGAAAAATCCCTAAGCAGTAGGGATTTCTAAAGAATCCACAATACGAGCCGCACAAGTTGGACAATACTACAAGAAGAAGGAGAACGGCATCATTAGTTCCATTTGTGACAACCGATTTGAAATAGATGAAGTTTATGACGCCATGAGTTCGCGGTTCCATGTCGGCAATATCATAGGGATTTGTGAATGGAAGGTTTTACATTTGCCTCATTGTATAATATAAGGGCCGTCAATAAATAATAATCATACATATTTCAGCCATAATTCCTCGCTAAAGTTTGACGTTACAATGTTTAGTTTGCTTAAAGTGTAATGTATATGCTTCATTATTCCCCCTCGATAAAGGTATACAAGTTGAGACATGTTCAGCTCTAACTAAGTGACACTTTCTGCTCTGAAATTCTGCTTTCATCTCAACAAAGCCTATGCCATGTTACAGGAGGTTTAAAGAGAGTTTGTTCTTCCCTGTATTACATACAACTCGAAGATGTTTAAAGAGAACATGAAATCAATTTCAATGGAAGGTGACCCGGCGCTCTTGTTTGCACTTTTAACGGAAGAAAACTTTAATACCGTTGTTGTCATTGTGATAGAGAAGCGTCTAACAACATTAAGAACACTTTCAGCAATTAAATTTTTCACTGGAATTGGATAGCTGAAAAGTTGCATATTAGAAGTTTGGTAGGTCGTAAGACCGCTGATTCGCGAACGTTCTGCAGTTGAAGATGATCAGTGCTGATAGAAAACCTGGCAATTCTGAGATTAAACAGCAAAGGAAAGCTGTATCGTTAATACCAAATAAAACAAAAATTGTTGCTCCTGCAGTGAAAGCTATAGCCATTTCATTTTTCGATATTCTAGGAAAGGTTTACCTGCACAGACAACTGTAACTGGGCAATATTACAAAACTCTGCAACCCACATCACACATAAAGGCAACAAGCTGGATGCTACACCATGATAATGCATGGCCGCACACCACAAATGTTGTTGCTGATATCTCACAAAAATCAATGTAAAATGTACCTCTCATCCCCCTTATAGCCCAGATTTAGACCCCATGTCTATTCCAGTTACGTCACTGCAAGAAGTTCGTAAACACTTCAGAGACCTGCTTTATCACTTAACTCTTCTTCGCCGTAATTTATTCATACGTTTTCTCCCTTCTATTTATATTTATCTAACATTTCATGATTCTTCGGATTTCTTTTGGAGTGGGGTCTTTTATGAGGAATAATTGCTTCATGTATTTATGCAAAACTACAGGATCGAATCCAAAGTTTACGCAACTGTCCCCAGGATGGTGATAGGCCGAATGTCAATGTCAATGAAAGTACGCCTGAATTTAACAGCAATAACCTCTGCACTAGTTACAGAAGTTTTTTGCATCAAACATTTGGGCTGAATAAAAAGAGAAGTGAAATTGAAGAAACAACTTGTGGGATGCATTTTTCAACATCCGAAGCATCGTTTTCCAGCATGTCTTGCACACTGGGAGAAACGCTAGAACGGATGGATTGCATCCAACAAGGACTACTTTAAGAACATATCAAAATTATCAGGTTGAATAAAGACATGTTGTCAATTATCATTCTTTATTGTACAGTCCCCTAAAAACACATTTTACAACTGAGATTATGTCATTTTTAATTACGAGGATAGGTCCATAAATTTCCAGCCTTCACAAAACCCTTATCTCGTGTTATACCTTATCTGTTAAGTAATAACTGCAGCTGTGACTTCCAATCAGCTGTGTTCAATTATGAAGATATAGCTACACAAAGAAGGCTATGGGTAGAAGTTTGTGACATGCTCAAAATGGAGTATCGAGCTGTTATTAAGTTCTTCACAAAAGAAGGACTTACTCCAAATGAAATTAAACAGCGATTGGACGGCATCTTCCCTCACATTCTACCGTAAAAGAATGGACCAAACTTTTTCGAATGGGTCGAGAAAGCATTGAAGACGAAGAACGTGCAGGTCAGCCCTCGGAGGGGCTCACTCCTGAAAACATCGCTCGCTCTTGTGGAAGGAGAAATTATGGAAGACCGGCGGCTCTAAGTCTAAGTTACCGAAATAGTAGCAAGGTCGGGCCTTTCTAAAACAACAGTCCGAATTATTCATAAGCATTTAAACATGAATAAGTTTGGTGCCTAGACTTCTTTCTTCAGTCCAAAAGCAACAACGAGTCATCTCCTGTCAGGCATTTTTGGAGCTCTGCCGTGGCAACGAGAGAGCAGTTCTGTAAACCATTGTTACTATGGTCCTCTGCTATGATCACTTGTCCAAAAGAGAATCAATAGAGTGGCGTAAACCTGGCGAAGCAACGCCTCTAAAGGCCCAGGTCACTCAGTCAACCAAGAAGATCATGGCCATAATCTTTTAGCACTGTGAAAGAATGCTCTTCATTGACTTCAAGGAGAGAAACATCACAGTAAATGAGGAGCACTATACTGGCCTACTGCATAGACCACGTGCTTCCATTAAAGATAAAAGGCGAGGAAAGTTGAGTGGTGGTGTGCGCCTTCTTCACGACAACGCGCCTTTTGCACACAACTCTTTTTGCAAAGGAAGCTGTGAAGAAATGTGGCTTCAAGGGGATCGGCATCCACCTTACAGCACAGATCTAACTCCCATTGACTATTAGTTTCTCTTCTCAAAAATCAAAAAGGACCTTCGAGGAAGGAAATTTAAGTGTGAAAAAGAAGTGATGGATGCCGTTTATGGCCATTTTGCAGACAAGACTTCTATTTTATTGGGGGGGGGGGGGTATTGAAATGTTAATTCAAAGATGTGATTAGTGTATTGCAATAAAGGATAACTATATTGAAAAATGAAATATACTTTTGTCTTTATTATACCTAAAAAATGGTAAGGCCGGAAACTTATGGAGCTATTCTTGTAACTTATTTCAGCAGAGGTAATTAGAATCGCATAAATGCACGATAGCCAACTTCTGTAAAATAATATACGCTGAATTTTGCGACTCAAATAGGAACGAAAGTTTTCCTGTGTTACAATTCGTTAATTCAACTGCTATATTTTATTTTTTATAAATTAACAAATTGTTAGTTTTATAATTAGAACCTAGGTGTTTATAATTTAAAAATAGTAAAAGTGTGACCATAATATTGCCAACATTATTTGCTGCCATATTTCTACTGCGTTGTCTTTTATCGCTTTTTATATATTTTGTATGTTTCAAATTTGCAATTTCTTTACTGAATCTAAAATGCATTCAATAATTAATGCAATAAATATTAAATAATTATGGAATGTCCCCATAATTGAAATAGAAAGTATGTACATGCTTTAAGTTTTCTGCTTAATTTTTACCCTATATAAAAATTATAAAGTCTCTAAGTAGTGCGGGAAGTTATTGCTATTTGATTTGAATGCCCTTTGATCTAAACTTACCTTTTATTTTGCTGCCATAAGAAAGTAACATAATCTAAAGAACCGTGAAATGCTAGAAAAATGGAAACAAATAACACGAGAAGGGAGAGAACGTATGAATAAATTACGGCGAAGAAGAGCAGAGTGATAAGGCAGGTCTCTAAAGTGCGTGTGAGTGGAAAATGTTTTGCACATGAAGGATGATGCTTTGGGGCAGCAGAATAAACACGGGGGAGAAATAACGCACTTCTATCTCTAGGAATCGCATGTGTCTCGTAAATACATTAGCACGCGTTGTTTACGAGCTCTCTGCAGTGCTGTCAAACATAACTGGAATGGACAATGTGGCAACCCCTCCTCTGTCTAGAGACCATGGTGCGACAATAAATAAGCATAAAATTACCGTGAGAATGTTTTATTATTTTACATGAACAAATTAAATTTAAATACACTTAATTAACTACTTAATACGCCTTTTAGAGTTTTATTCAGGGCGTCCAGAATATGTCCTTACCGCTCGCAAAGAATATTGCGTCGCGGCAGCTGGACGCGTCACAGTCGGCCGCGCCTTTACCCTTTCCTAACACTGTATATATTCTTACTTTATAGCAAATGTTGTAAATGTGTGCTTTCTTTAGCTAAACAAGCATTGTGCTTAATAAACATATTCTTGTTGACACGATTTAGTTCGACACTGGATTACATTTCATAACCCTACCCCACAAATAAAAATCACAAATTATTAGATCTGGGAAACATGAGGGCTGTACACCAGCTCTAATCGCTTTGACTTCAAACACGTCCCTAATTTCACGGGCTCTTCTGCTGTAGAGCAGTGGTGAAATATTTTTAAAACCACCCATGTCCTTTCTCTTCCTGATAAAAAAATAGGGTCAGGGTGTCATTTCGTTACCTGTCTTCATTTACTATCTGCCCATTAAAAAATCGGATCGAGTATGTATCTTGTGCTAATCGCATGGCAAACTCCAATTTTATTATTATAAAGAACAATGGCGAGTGTTTTGAGTGTTCGCGACTATTTATATAGAACCACGCGCCACTTGAAAAGAACACAAGCTGTGTGTCTATTAAACCTACAGTCAATGACGATAGAAACCACTCACAACAGAAGTGCAGAAAACTAAAAGCCCAACTTGTGCTAATTTCTATAGTGATTTTGTTGGCAAACGTTAAAGATTTGTGCCAGTTTTTCTTGCTTGAAATTGTAGGTTTTCGCGTGTTATTTTTATAAAAACATATTTACACACAAAAATACATTACTATAAGGTCGACTGTCGTACCATCTGTTGATTGTTCGGAAATTCAAGGATAGCCTGGCAGACAGACAGGCGACCATGGCCGAGAAGCAAAACTCCGTGACAACGGTAAGGACCTATTCTGGAAGGCCGGTAAATATGACACTGCGGAAGCTGGAAAAGCCTTAATAAGCAGTATTTTGTCAAAATAAACAGATAAGGGTCGCAAGTTAGTGGACTTGCTTGTTTATTGTAAAAATTGCATACTACTTGTGTGTATTCATTTTGCTGATCTGAACTTCCTCTCTCTTCAATGACATTTTTACCTTTGTTTTTTTATTCTCTCTCTCTTTACATTCCTCACTCTCCTCCGTTATTCTCTCTTTTTTTTTTCTTTTTTTTTTATTTGTTATTTATCGAGTTCGTTAACCAGCAAAACAGTACCATTGGGGGTGGGGGTTGATCTAAAGCGAAGATGTATTTTTTTTTAAAAAAAATCACTCTTGTGGCCGCAATGTTTGTTTTTTCTCAACGAAAATCTGTATGTGCTTTTAAAATAAATTACTACAAATGTTTTCTGAAAATCAGGGTAATATGGTCAATTAAAAGTGGAGATATACCTGAAAACCGAAAGTTAAATAGTGGGAGTTAAAGCGAATTTTAAAAACCGGCTGTATCGGCCGCAATTTTAAAATGTTTAAAAGAAACTTGCTGTATATCACTTGAAATTTATTGAAAGTGCTAAGAAAAATACAAACTACAAGGGATCTTCATCTATCTGGCCTAGGCCATTTTAGGTGTATCTCCTCACGATTACAGAAATATTAATACAATAATGATTGGTAACTAATCCTTTATCTAATTCTAAATAAGTAAATGAAGTACAAAATTTCCACGTAAATTGCATCACACCCCAATTTCCGGTTCATCAGCAGTAGGCTACTGAAATTGCAGGGATTAGGCTCTGACCCAACCCAAGGCACTAAAATAAATATTTCACTTACTCTGTATGTACCAATTATTTTATCATCCCTACAAACTACCAATTCATTTATTTCTCAAATACCAACTATAAATCTACATGCAGTCACTTTCTATAGCAATTTCCTAATCTCAAGCTCAATAATTCAATAAATTTAATATACTTTCATTCCCGGACCAATGATGTTTATCATAATCATGCAGGTTTCTTTATCATCTAAGATTTTCTAAATCACATATCATTCAACTGACCATTTACATTTCATTTTTAGAAACTCCCCTAATTTGGGTATCTGCCCATAGCCTTCAATTCCCCATTAACCATTTCTTAATAATTAAACTTTCCCTCCAAACATTTGTGGCTTTACATTGGAAGATAATATGAATTTAATCTTCCTTTTTGCATAGATGGGACACATTCCTGGAATAGCATCTCCACTCATTTCTCTTAATTTCCAAACGCTAATCGAAATCATGCTATCCGTTCTCTTTCATTTTTCTTACAAATTAATATATACTTCTCCTTTTCTCATCATCTTTTAATTCCTCATAATATACTAGTGAACCTTTCTCTCTAATCTGGACAAATAAAACTTGTTTATCCATGAGTTCCATTCTTGATCACATTTTCCTCCGACAACCTCTTCTAAAATATCCAGTTTTAACCCCAAAATCTCCTAACCCATTTCTAAATAACTGTTCACTAATTTTGTTCAACCATATATTAGTCATTACATTATACCCAATTTTTTCTTGATATTTAAGTCTTATTTTGCAATGTCAGTGTCCAACAGCTCTTGAACCCTAAATAAATATTTCAATACTTTCTCCGTCATTAACCATCCCTCCTCTATACCCCAAATTTCCCCTCCATAAATCCATCGTCATTCAACCAAAGCAAAACAAAGCCTTTCAAACCACTTGATATTCATTACTGGTATCCTATATAAACATTTTCTTATCGCTGTCATGGCCATTTTCCCCTTCGCCAATGTAGTTATTTTCTGTTCTTCCCAACCTCCATTACTACTCAACTATATGCGAAATATAAAATAATAAAAATAGTTTAATGAAATTAGATTGTTTGGAGTGGAATTTACCTGAAAACCAAAATTTAAAAATCGCCCTAGCTGCAAAACTGGCATATAACATTTAAATCAAATAAGAAAAATAGTTTTGAAAAGTAGAGAAATTGGACCATTAGAAGTGGGGATATGCTTGAAAACCGAAATTTAAAATGTGTTCTTTAGTTTAACTTTCTCTCTATTGTTTTAAAATAAAAGGACAAATTAATTCAGTATATAAACTGTATTTATAACGTTGCACGTGTTTTATATTTAACAAAAGCTTCGTCGTGAAGATAGCAAATGTGAAACATTAATCTAATATGTGTTTAAGAATTATATTTGTATATAAGAGCGCTCTGTAATGACATTCATAAAACGTTTACGTTACATGTTAATAACATTTAAATTAAATTTCAAAGCCCCTGAAAATCGATGTAACTTTCGATTGTTTTTATTTACTTAGTACATTGCAATTGTTTTTAAATAGTAACACGTTTTTGTTTTATTGAAACATATGAACATCATCTTAAATATAGAATGTAACTCGAAACTTTCTGTTATTTCTCTCTATTTTAGTGAATGTAAAGATGATATCAAGGGCTCAGTTCATAAACATGGTTACATTTAAAAATACTCACACAGTATAGATTTGTCAGTGGTCATATATTTCATTTAATTAATAGTTTACCATTAATTTTGTGGTTATTCTCTATAATAATAACAACAACAATAATAAAATAATAATAATAATAATAATAATAATAATTCTAAAATTACGGTTTCACCTATATAGTACTTACATAATTCAAGAATTCTAATTTTGTTCCGCTAATACCATACAGTAATGACATAACTCATTTCATTTCAATAATTAATGAGGTCATTATTTAGATATTAATGTTCTTTTTTAAAGTTATTCAACTTGCTGCGGAATTCGCTTAGTTTACACAGCTCCAGTATGACGAACCTTTTAATTAGCCGCCCAATATTTCTCTCTCATTATTTCTTTATTTTTATTTAATTTTCTGTGTTTTTTTTCTTCTAAATAAGAAAACGAATTCAGTGTTTGTTTCTTTCTTTTAACTTTTTAAATATTTCTTTTTTCAAACTTTTTTCTTTTATCAAATATACATTTCTTTTTGCTGCATTTCTTTTCAAGCCTAAGCACACAGGCGTACGCCATGATATTTGATGATGTAACATGGAGTTGTTTGTTTACAGCCAGGTTTCACAGAAAATATGTTGCAGAGAATTTTGTAACATAAATTTTCTATACCGAATTAATTACAAGATAAACTCGTTAAGGGAGTCCTTTAATATGCAGGCAAATGTAGTTCATGTTACCAACTTTTAAGTGCATTTTCTTTTTATAAGGGATGCTAAAATAAATTAGTTGTACAGTTGGTAAGGTAATGCACGAAAACCCCGCTGTTCCTGGGCACAAGATTAATGGCAGGGAAATATCGATGTAGTAAATTAGATCTTGGGTACTTCTACCAACATGGGGGGTTAATAAAAAGTGACTACAGAATTGTCTTAAGTAGCCTTCTTTGTTGCGATATAAAATAGATAAAGAGGCCAAGTAGAGAGTAACTTTTGGAAAGACGTCTGCAAGGAGGAAAAAACTTGCTCGGGCGTAACAGACGGCTGTGATTGTAGCAACAGTTGGCTAGCGTGGGGCATTAAAAAATTGACTGCTTACTCAGGAAAATGGAGTGACATGCTTTTGAAAAAGAAACACAAAGGAAGGTTTCAGTGTAAGAAACAAGAGAAATATTAGAATTCGAACGGGAATGGTGTAATATCTAGTTGTATCATGCGAGGCTTATTAATAATTGTAGTAAATTTCAACGAATAGAAGGAAACTTTGTGAAGCGACATGACTGTTGGTAAGCGTGATTACTGTAAGGATTTTGTTCAAACTTTCAAACAGATGCAAAACGCAATTCTATTTTAAGTGAGTCGTGTTATAGAAATGATAAAGCCCAGTGTCGTATTAAAATATTTTTATTTAAAAAAGTTGACTGCAATCCAGACACAAACTGAACTGAAGGAAGTTCATGGGGACTCTGCACCAGCACTCAAGAACATTTATTACTGGAAAAAATGAATTTAAACGTGGCCGTACAAGCACTGTAGATACTGCACGTTCGGGTCATCCAATTGAAGTTTCTTCTGAAGAAAGATGGATAAATTTAATGAAAGACCACCACATTATTGTCGTGAGATTGCTGAGATGGTAGGTATCTCATATGAACTGGTACACAATATCACAATATGCATGAAGAAGATGAGTGCGTGAAGGGTACCGCGTTTGTTGACTCCAGACCAAAAATACTCGAGGAAGTACATTTCAAAATTGTATTTGGAAAAGTTGCAGCATAATTCGATTGACTTCTGGCATCATTTTGAAACTGTAGATGAAATTTGTGTCTACCTCTACACCCCGGAGACAAATCGGCAGTCAAAACTGTAGGTTGGCGAAGGTGAAAGTGCGCCGAAAAAAGCTAAAACAGTTTTATCGTCGGGAAAAGTGATGGCGACATTTTTTTGGGTACACAGGTAGTCTTCATGATTGACTGTTTACAAAAGGGTAAAACAGTGCCTGTCTGTTATTGGACCGTTTGCAAAGTGAATTGAAGCAAAAGTGACCAAGATTGACACGCAAGAACGTGTTCTTCCATCAGGACAATACGTCTGCCATTGCGATAACAAAAGTGCAGACTCTGGGTTTCGAAATAGTTCTCCATACACCCTGTTTCGCGGATTTAGCCCGTTGTTCTCTTAAAACTGGCTTTGAGGAAGAAAGTTTTGCCAACTAAAGAAGTCATTTGTGCTTTAAACAAATATTGCGCATAGTTCGATTTTTTTTTTTTTTTTTTTTTTTTTTTTGTGGAAGTATTTTGGAATCTCGTTGGAACAAATGTATTAAGCTCAAAGATTTTTTTTTTTTTTTTGTGGAAAATGTTATTTACCTTGTTTTTTGTGTTTTTTTTTTTTTTTTTTACCATACTTATCAATCCGCCCTTGTAAACACTGGGACAGCTTAATAAGGCAATCCTGCAATTTTGTCATGGTATGTCTAAATTCCAAGCCGAATGCCGGTTTTGAAGTTGTACGATGAGTTACACGCCGCCCGAGCTCGGCATCTTACCGCCGAAGTGCAATTGCGTACGTAAAGTTGTATTTAGATGTTTACTGAAAGCATAAAATGACAATAACACATGTTAAAGATGTACCCCATGGCGGTACAGAACACGTTTCTTGTCAATGAGAGACTCTGTTGGCGAACAGTTTCTCTACCTGGAACACACTTGTCATGTTTTCATACATGTATCGTTCTCCAACATTGTATGTTTGTAGTGGCGTACTAAACTCAGGTAACCACAACCACTCACTAACAAAGCCTTCCTTAAACGAACTACAACCTGCTACCACCACATGCGTCATAAGCCTTGAAGACTGGCTTGCTTTAAAATAACCGCTTACGAGCGATTGTGGACACATTTCTGCATGAAAACGGTGAGCTATTATCCAGGGGGATACTCTTGGACTTGCGAGTAAAATGTTTCGCCTGCAGTTTCTCCTGTCTCATGGTGTTGACGAAAACGGCGAGTTTCAAATGAACCAAGCACTGAATACCTTCCTCTGAAGAGCATGTCGCCAAAGAATACGCAGTCATATACAGAAGTGCTCCAGTGTATCAACACACAGTGGATGCTGTTCTTGACGTGATCAACATTTGGCTCTACCTAAGACGAACACATGACAAGTGCATATTTTCGGAATGCGGATGATTTCGTCCTCCTAATAGTTTCCTAGAGCTGGAGCGAGTTGTGAAGCAATTTGAGGCCGACGAAGATGAATTAATAAAACGCCGATGCACTACTTTGCTCTGAAACAGAACTACCCGTCCCACTTAATATTCTGCGTGCAAAAATTCGCCTAAAAGGTAATGCCATCCAGAAGCTGTCATAAAGGACTTCCTTAAGAGGGTGCTACAATACAATTATTTCACGTTTGGAGCGGAAATGAAGAAAAGGAGGGTTGTACAACGAACGCGTGGGAATAGAATACCAGATAAAATACTAGGCAATACCTGGTAACTGCCTTACTGAGAGATTCGAACTGGTCCGTCATCCACCATATTCCCCTAACTCGGCCCCGTCAGACTTCTTTCTGTTTCCCAAAACGTAAGAAGATTTATAGTGATGATGTCATGATGAATGCGGTTGGTCTCTAAATGCCAGAGTTGTTATTGGATTAGGTTATGTAAGCTAATCATATCTATAAATACCTTGCTGTGTTGAAAAATAGCATAGTTACGAAACTTATGCTATTGTTTCCTCATAAAACAAAGAAGTGATTATAATCCCACCTCATATATTCAAATGAAAGCATTATTTCTTCTGTACGCTCCGTCTCAAATCCTTACATAGGCAGATTATATCGTTATCTCGTAAATACCTTCTCTATTCCCGCAAAGGGTGACAAACGACCGCCTTGCGGGACCGTTGTTACTGCAAGGCAGCTAATACCGAGGTCGCGTGGTATAAACCGATTATCTACGCCGGAATTAGAAGTTACATAATCTTGACACCAAAAGTTGAACAATAACACACTTAAAATGTGGCATTCTACTTCCTGCAAAACCCCATAAATACAGATATGTGAGGTGTTAATCTTATTTTTATTCCTTTGTTTTAACTAGAACTTTATATCTCACTACCTACAGCGTATAGGTAAATTACTAGCCTATAGTTAAGAGTTCTTTAAAAAATTTCTTTAAAAAATTAAGTTAAACTCATTTTTATATCACTTTTAATTTTCGGTATATTCGTTTCTGAGAGATGTAAAATTGTTTCAACACGTTTCTTTCCTTATATATTTCATTTCGTCGAATGTACTGTGTCAAACCAGTCATTGACATTGTTGATATCTTCAAATTGCGAATGTGCCTGCTCAAGAAGGTAGATTTTTTAAGTTTGGGAACATGAAAGAATTATAGGGGCTAGGCACGGAGAACAATGCCTTGACATTTCCAAAATCTTCAACAATATTGTTAAAAGTACCTCAAATGCTTTTGTTTAAATCATAACAGAATTGAATCTTGAGTCAAAACGAACAGAAATGTGGAGTTGTTATTTCATTGATTGTTTTTGCCGCTTCAATTCAGGTTGCCAACTGTCACACACTGTTGCGTGGTGTTCTACGGATTGCAAACACTGCGCTAACATATCTATTCGTGTACCCATTGTGCACACAGGATATTGTCCCTCTTCAATTAAAAATATTCTCAATTGGGCATCTTATATGCAATTAATTTTCGGTACACGCACACCCACTTTTAAACAGACAATGAGCGATTCAAAACTAATATTCCCATATGACTGAAAATGTGCCACTGATTGTTGCAAAAATGACATTTGCTACTTAAATAATTTTATGAAACTTTACCGGATTTTTTAAACACTCCCGCATCCGATACTTTACCTTTGGTCACCGTAAATACATCAGTTCTTATCATTCCTGACTCTCATGAAGTTAACTGCAGATTGAGTACTGGGAGTACGGCTATTTACTAAAACATGTAGTGGAGGGATAGAGAGAGGTATTGTTTAAGACGAAGAAAAAAAAAAAAATAAATAAATAAATAAATAAATAAATAAATAAATAAATAAATGGATGAATAACAGCCAGGAAGCATTTGCTGACGATGGGTTCAAAATGTCGCCTTCAGTTCATGTTCAAGTTATGCCATAAACAGGAATAAGTTTGCTCTGATGGCTGAGTACATAATTAGAAATATGTCGGTTTGAATCCTTTTATTCTTACAGTTTCAACTGTTAACTTTTCAAATAAAATTAATGTGTAACTGTTTACAGTAATAATACATCTTACAATGAACAACATATGATAGCTGCTCAATATACTTTTTGGACAACATGCCTTTACTCTTTCTCAGAACAGCCCTCGTTGAATGCAATGGGACTATCTCAGCGTTTCTGTCAGTCTTCAAAGATATGCTGGAAACCGTTTTTGACAGACCCTTCAGAATCGATTCCAATGCTTTCACCACTGCTTCTGATGATGGAAAATGCCTCTCAGGAAGATGTTCCTTCAATTTGGGAAGAAGCCAAAAGCTACTTAGGGCTAAATATGGACTATATGGAGGGTGAGGGACATACTTCACATTTATTTTTGCGAAATATTCAGCAACAACATTGGCGATAAGTGCAAGTGTGTTGCAAGTGTGTGATATGGCCTTGCTCTCTGTAGTATTACCAAATTATAGTTCTGTGTGAAGGTACGACATGCTGGTAAAGTATTCCTTGAATGTCGAAAATGAAATGATCATGTCGTTCCCAGTAGAAGCATCCACTGTTGACTTTTCTGTTAGTGGTGATGAAGATTTTTGCACAAACTTTGCTGTTTACTCTCAGTATCGAAATGATGTAGCCATGTGTCATCAGCAGTGATTGATTACCTGTGAAAGAAATTGCGCATCTTCCTGTAACATCATCTTCAAAGAATGGAAACCTGCACTCTAATATTCTTCTGTTGGGGATTCGGTAGGAACCCACCAAACAACATGTCTCTTGGGCAACTACCAACATGTGGGTGACACCCAGTGATTTTTGTAAGAATTTCTAACCTCTCTCATTAACAGCAAGGTGTTCATGTTTTCTTCTATTGAGACACAAACTGGAAGTCCGGGTCCACCTTTCTTTGAAATGATTGTTTTTCCTCTTTAAATCATCTTCGAACTGTGTCTTAGGGAAGAAAAAACATTCCATAAGCCTCAGTTGCAGATTTACTGAGACGAAGGCAGAATTTCAGAGCAGCATTTTGTTTGTCGCGTATCGCCTCCAATTTGCTGTAGGCGGAACTGAACATTTCTCTACATGCACATCTTTAACAGTCGGGAATGGGAAGTAATAATAAGGAAACTGGTACCACGTATATATTGCGCATTAAGACTAAAAGGATTGTACATTTTAGTTTGGGAAATTATCACGAGAGGTCTGAGATTAATGATTAATTTACCAACGTAGGGAGTGCATTTATCTGTAAAGCTCAGACCCTCGAGTGATATTTATGAGAACTATTTCACGAATAAAATAAGAATTTAATTATAATTCCTCTAAATTTGGCTAAAAATTGTATATTCGTACTTAACCTTTTCAAGCTATCTTACGATAGAACAATGCCGATTGTCAGTAATGCCAATAGAGAAGAGTAAAATTCGCGCACAGAATATTAACACTTGTTATACTTATGAATATCTATTCTATTCAGAAACCGTGGGACTGAAATGGACAGAAGTCGTCTATTACAACAGGTGCCATTCGATTTTCTAATACCAGCTGTAATAAAAAAAAAAAACGATAACATACAGTGTCTATTTTTCTTTGTATTCTGTGGTTCAAAATTTCTAAGATCAATTTGCACCTTTGACGCATTACCAAAACGCTTTGAAGGACCTTCCATTTTGCATTATG
Source organism: Metallyticus violacea (assembly GCA_030762175.1). NCBI lineage: Eukaryota > Metazoa > Arthropoda > Insecta > Mantodea > Metallyticidae > Metallyticus > Metallyticus violacea. The sequence goes on along the minus strand of CM060842.1, from coordinate 5,786,340 downwards.
ATCGTCGATTGTCCATCCTTTTGTTGCTATCAATAGCTTCCCATCGCCTCTAGCAAAAGCGGTCAGTGATGCGTGTTCAGGAATTATAAAGGGAAGGTATTGAGTTGGCTACTTTGACCACAAGACAAATGCACGTTGTGTGATAAAACGGATTTGATAATTTGTTTCTCGATAATTTCATCCGTAATCCAACTGTCACTGGTCAAAATTCAAAATTTGTTTCCTTGGTCGATTTTAAGATTACGCCACATGAGTAAAATAGTCCCGGTAAAAATATTAATAGTTCTGTATTTAACAAAAGTTGAATTTTACTATTTATGCTCAAATACAAAAACTGAATTAATCTCTAAGGTTTAGTTGCATTAAAAATTATTATTAATTTTAGAAACAGAGAAGTTGTATATGGACATACTGCTAAATAAGCACTAGCAATGGGAAGATAAATTATCCTTATGCTAAACATTAATTTTACTTGCAAAAAATAACAAATAAAACAGTTCATGCACCCGTAGGAATTGAATTTCGGTATTTCTCATTGTCTGTTTTTAACCGCTCAACTTTTGTCTGCCATGGAGAACTCGACAACAGAATGCTGTTAAACCAGCGCTTAGAGACATGTCAGTGTGAATCGAGCGTGAGCTCAGCAGAACGCAGACAAATGAATGCTTGTAGAGTGTGCTTTTTTTTTTTTTTTTTTTTAAATCTATCTTGGGGTGTACATAATGCAGTAAATTACAGGTATAATCATGTGCAACTGTTTTTATTTATGATTGGCTGAAATATAACATTTAATTATGTTTCAAGGTGCATGCACATAGGTGCTTTGAACATAGAACATGTCAAGTTTTGTATTACACAATGCAAATTGTATCATATCTTATCACTTCTAACTATGGATCCTATAATCAGTTTATCCAATGCTAAAAGAGTTAATGTAATGCTAGGATGTAGATATCACCTTAAATTACATACATTATGTATATATGATGAAATTGTTACATTCTTCATATTTACAAGTTTTAACTGTGGTATAGAGTTTGTCAGAAATATCATTTTTACGTAGTTTATAGGAAAATGCCATTTTAGATAAAAAAAAAAGCATTAATGATAACCAATTAATTACAAGTAGAATATTTAAAAAAAATGGTAACTTAAAGTGCTTACATCTAGAATATTTACAAAACCGAATTATTACAATGGAGAAAAATTAATATACTTATTTTTTGATTTTGTGAAATTGTCCGCTGTATAGAGGGCGTGAGTGATAAGGTATATTTTTAATGCTGAACTGAACTTATTTTTATTAACATGCAAGTTTTTTTAGTAGTATTTAACGCCCGTTTTTACTACTGAGGTGTCACAGGCGGTGGACACTGATGATACATGAAATGAAATGATAAATTGGGAAAGGATTTTTTTTTTTAAGGAAGGAATCGTTCCAGGCGTAAGTTTCGGATACCTCTCGGCATTTGCCAGTTATGAGTCCTGAGGAAGGAGCTCATCAGCCCGCGCCTTGACGACCTCGGCGACCCGTGGCGGTTTTATTGGTGATGGAAGTAAATTACATAATTCAATACCATTGTAGTAAACACCTTTTTGCAACTTATAACTTGAACTGTGTGTGGTTTCTTCACTCCATATATCCCAGTTTTTTATGAATACTTCTGAACTGTCTACTATGAACAAAAGTACACCGCAAGCTAATGGTGAAATTCTAAATAGATTGAATGAGGTGATCGTTTTACCCCTGCCATAAGTCTTATTACTATTTTTTGTATAAGAAATATTTTTAGCATTTACTTAATTTCTTCAGAACATTATTTGATACGCTTTTAAGAAATGATATACTGTTTTAAAATGCTCTTATTTATAAAATGAATTAATTGTCTGACTGAAAAACATGTCGAGTATAGTTTGGGTAAGATATAATCAATATAATCTTTCCAATTCATATTATGATGAATCATAAGACCAAAAAAAATGTTATGTTACTATATTCGACAATTTCATTGTCTTTATATTGAACTTTAAGTCTGCAACGTTTTAATTGAATTTTGTTACTGTCAAAGCTATTATTTAGTATACTGAAAATATAACTGGATAAATCTTAAGGCCACTCGGTTGGTGTTCTTTAATGAGAGAGACTACTTGTGTCATCTGCAAAAAGAATTGGATATGTACGTTTGTTTATTACATAGGAGAGAATTTTTTAAAATAATGTGCATTCCATTATATAAATAATTAAATTTATATGTTATATAGAACATTTTGTGGAACAAGAAATATTTGTCATTGTTTTTATTATTATAAATGTTGAAATAAAGTATTTATTTAATTGTTTGGCCCCGTGTCTGCAGAACATTCGACAACACGGGACGGTGGGTATGGTGAGAGATGCAGCAAAGTGGGCTGGATGTCTGTCATTAAGTCAGATACAAATGCAGGTTACTTGTCTTTACCGCACTTGTTTAAGAAGGCGCTTGTTCCGCCTTTTATTGCTGGAGTTTCACCTGCAGCTCTCTTCTTCTTGTACCGTTCCTTAATTTTTCTTTCTTATGCCTCTCTACATTTTACTTTTATTCCAACGTTTCTCTTATCCTCATTCTTTTTTGTTATATTCCCTTACTCCCTCATGCTGTATATTACCTTCATTTTTCTTTGCCCTTCTTTTATCCGCTTTTCTCTTATTTTCAGCTATTTTGTTCCTTTTATCGCACATGATTTTTCATTTTATTTTCTTCTTGCTTCTCTGTATTTCTGTTTCTCATTTTACCCCTCTTTCTTCTTCTTCTCAACTCTGCTCCTTCTTCTGTTCCTGCATCTTTTTCGTTCTCTTTTACTGTTCTAATTTTTTATTCATTTTTTTCATACTTGCAGTTTAATTGCTTATTCCGTCTATCTATTCAGCCGTTACTCCCTAATTATTTCGCTTTTGCATATTTTGTATTAATTTTTCTCTCTTTTTCCATCTTTGAGCACATTTTCATTTTTATTTTTGAACTCATTTTTTCTTTTCTTAGTTTTTTCTTTTGTTTACATTCCTTTTTCTCCCCCTTTTCTGCCATTCCTTGGTATTTTCTTTATGCTCTTTCTCTGCGGGTCATTGCTTCTTCAACTATAATTATTATTTTTCTTTAATTCCTTTTGTTCTCATGCCTATTCCTTTGCTCTTTTCTTATCCATTTTTCTTCATATCATTTGTAGTTTTCTTTTATTTCCTTTCCATTTTTTTATATTTGTTCCCGTTTCTTCTGCTTTCTTATATTTCTGCTTGTTTATATTTTACCTTTATCTTTTCTCCCTTATGCTCCATTTCTTTCCTTTTCACTGTCGCTAGTATCTTTCCATTTTATTAACTTATGCCTCTTCCTGTATTTATATTTACTTTATCTCTCCCCCCCTTATCTTTATTTTACGACGTATTTTCTTTTATTCCTATATTTTTTTTCGTTCTCTTTTATTACATTTTATTTCTTTTGTCGTTTATCATACTTTTTTAAACCTTTTATTTTCTATTTCTTTTGTAATTTCTATATTTACTAAATATATTTTCCTATTTTTTTCGTTTAATTTATTTTTCTCTCTTTTCCTGTTTATTTCCCCATTCTTGATCTGTTGTTTTTTCTGTTCTGTTTCCTTTCTTATTTCCTCACTGTGTACTCACATTTTTTTACATTTCTTCTTTTCTTATTTCTTTTCTCCTGCTTATTGTTAAGTCCTTTTGCCTTTTCTCTGGTGTTCACAGCTTCTCTTGCTATTTTTCCCCTTTAATTTTTTCCCTCGATATCTTCTTTGATCTGTGTCCTTTTTCAATTTTCTTTATATTACATACTCTACCTCTCTACTTATGTTTCTACCTTACCTTTTATCCTTCCCCCTTTTCCATTACTTCTCTTCTCACCTTTGGCATATTCATTTAATTCGATACTACTTGCTTTTTCTTTTCCCTCTCATCTCTTTATCTTTTATCTTTATCTTTAGCTTTATCTTTTGTCCGTTTTTTGTATTCTTCTGTTATTTATGTTTTATTCTTTGTTCCTGGTGTTGTTTCTCCACCTTTTCTTTCCTTTCTATTTTACATTTATTTTCCTTTTTTATCGTTTCTTCATCCGTTTTCTTGACCTGCTCTCCAACATTCATTACTGCTTTGTTTTATGTTAATATTTTCCTTGCATTTTCTTTGTTTTAATTTCTCTTGCTTTGGGTTTATTTTTATTTTTTTATCTTTTCTTCTTTTTCGTTTAACATCCTATTTATGCCATTACCTTTCCCTATGCTTTCTCTATAACTCTCCTTTTGTGTTGCCTATCCCTTCTTCTCTTCAGCGTTCTCGTTTCTTTACCGAGCCTTACATTTGTCCTCCCTCTTTTCAGCCCTCCCCTCTTTTCAACGATATAAAGTACAGAAGGTGTTACATTTACCTAAATCACAAATCTCCTATCTTGTGCACGTTTCATGTTCTCATTTTTTTTTTTACAAAATGTTTAACGCTCACTCACTTTAAATCAACATTTACTTGCTATGAAGGCGACATTCCATTCCTGAACTTCGCCAAGCACTCTGCGTTAATGCCTACCAAGCCGATGAAATTCTGAGAGTAAAACGGTGTTGCAAATAATGGCGAAAGAATGTCTGAGTAAAAGCTGAACACAAAGTATCAACAAAGCTCTGCTTCCCTTCTTAAACTCCGGTGCACAATTTCTAGAGGCATTGCGCGTGCTAAAAGCCTGTGCTGTATTTCACGCATTAAAACGAGGGTGGAAAAACAGTGAAATTCATGTTACAAAGTACTGTCGCAAGAGGTGTGAAATTAGAAGGCTCCTACCCTAAATGTGTATCTTTCTTCTGCAGCATTTATTGAAGTTTTGTCTGTATAAAAAAAATATACGATGTATCTCAATCAGTTGCGTAAAAGAGAGATTTGAGTTAAACGATTTAAATGAGATACAACGCCTCTTTAAACATTTCTCCTGACTATATCCGAGTATTTTAATAAATAATAAATAATCCTTTAATTACCAGTTCTGCCAAAAGGTGGAAGATTTAAGGCGCAAATTTTGGGGTTTACGTTGGATGATTTGTAGCAAAGCGTGGAATTGTCTTGTAGGAAAAGTTTTATTGCCCCTCAAGAAATGACAAAAGCCTCAAATGAATAATCTATAATGATAATTTCATTCAACCTTCCTAATGTCATAAACCGCCACTGACACAATAACGACTTAATGCTAGAAGCCGTGAAACAGTGGCGGCTTATATGGGTCGGAAAGTAAGGACGGAGCAGATATCTTTTCTTCCCATTAATTATGCATTCTAGTAGTAGAGTCTCAAGCCCTCCCCCCTCCAACCCCCCCTCTCTCTACGTCATCATTTCCCTACCCCAAGCTACAACAGCTCTCTCTCTCCTGCTCGGTTTTTGGCTAGCGCATACGCCTGGTTTAGTAAATATAATAATTTACAGGCGACTTAGAAAATGTAGCACGTGTCCGCTATGACGTTAGAGTAGTGTCTGTCAGTGGCGTGCACTTCTTCTCGAAGGTAATTATTTTCGATTAGTTTCAAGTATTTCATTTGCAAACGTTTCAGGACATGTCATTTTAACTCAGTATTAGCATTACTTACGATGAAAGTACTCTAAGATAAAACTGGATTTTGAGATATTTTCAAGCGAAATGCCATCACTTCTTCTGTTTGGAAAAGTTTAATTTAAAAGCAATTTAAACACATTTTTGGAGGCAATGAGGTATCACTTATTTTCTCAAAATATTCTCCACACTTGCTCTAGCAATTTTCAATAATTTAACCCTGCCAAATTTTTTTTTTTTTTTTTTTTTTTTTTTTGTCAAACTCTACAAATTACATCGACACTATCGTGATTTAGTGAACAATTCTTCAGGCCGAACTAAAGTTTAGGCCCCACAGAATGAGAGTGGAAGAATCAATTCTCAATTTAATGTGTGTGAAGGGCCTTGTCTGATGTTTTCAATTTTTCCCCTCTTTTCCAACTAGTCTACCAGATTAATTCCTTGCAAATTCTACTCCCCTAAAAATAAAAGTCCCAGAACCATCATTTTCGTCTTCTTCAAATCTGAAGGTAGAGTTTGAGTCTCGGGTCAAGCTGTCAAGGTATACTTTTTTTTTTTTTCGGAGTTTTTCCTTACTCTAGGAAGGTAAATAGATAGATAGCTTTAAGACTCAAGGACTCGATTTCATTTCTGTCATCATTAATTCATTCCTACAAACTTACACATAGTCGGTCCTGGTGGTGAAGTGGTTACCATACTTGCCTCCTAAACCCAAGGTTGCGGGTTCAAACCGACTGAATTTTTTCGGGCGTAAAAATCCTAAGTATGGCTTCCTTCGGAAGGGAAGTAAAGCCGTGGGTCCCGTGTCGTACATTTACGGCACGAAAAAGAACCTCAATCTTGAAAGAAGAGGCCTCTGAGCAAAATTTATCGACCGTTTTCCGCCCTGATTTTATTGGCACGCTGATGACTTGAGATGTTAAACAGCGTCCGTAAATAAACCAAATCATCATCAGTAACTGGTAATGCACACATAGCTTTTTGAAGTGCCTGATCATCGAAATAAATGGACAAAATGCCTCAATTAAGCAGACAAGAAATTGGTTTTGACACATTCTGTGTAAACAATATTCAAAATATCTTAAATGATAAATGTAATTAATTTTTAAAAGTTGTAATCTGTATAGGAAAGCTTTGTCTCTCCGCACAAGCTAATCGGCCTACAGCCGGGAACCTATAAAGCAACTGCCCATACCGCGCGATCGGCAAAGTAGTGAAAACGGCTTACCTTTTTCACAGAAAATTACATTTGTCCTTCTCAAGTCTCTGTAAGACATACACGCCATTAACCTTGTAGGACTGAAAGCTTTGCAACAGATTTTCGCACTCGTTGTTCTAATCCAGCTTTTCTCTGTTAACACATAACGCCTGCGTTTCGCTTTCTTGCCAAATATGATCCTTTAGTTTTTAATTTAAGAGCACTAATTTACAAACAGTAGATCTGAAATTGTGTATGATCCTGTTCATCTGATTTTTTTTTTTAAATGTTACGTGCATGTGAAAATGTACTTTCCCGAAATTTACACCCATTAACCAGGTTAATCCTTGACTGTGGCCACATACGGAGAAAGGCAAAAGGAAGATCCGATACAACATAGGGCTGAAACATTTCTGACACACACTATTTAGACGTAAAAGCTTTAACTTGATACTTCTGGCAGATTCATTGTTACTAAATCAAGAAAACAAAAAAGTAGAGAGTAATAAAACGCTTGTTGCTTTGTCAGTAATAACAAAAAACTGTTCAACAGACACAACTGCCAATACTAATCAGACGTAGATCCACAATGGATGAATTGCTTTTGATTTTTGGTTTATTTACGGACGCTCTTTAACATCTCAGGTCATCAACGTCCCATTCAAATCAGGGCGTGAAACGGCCGACAAATTTTGCTCAGAGGCCTCTCTTTCAGGCTTGAGGTTCTTTTTCGTGCCGCAAATGTACGACACGGGAGCCACGGCTTTACTTCCCTTCCGAAGGAAGTCATACTTAAGAATTTTTACGCCCAAAAAATCCTGGCCGTGATCGAACCCGCGATCTTGGTTTTAGAAGGCAAGTACATCACAATGGATGGAGGAGAACCACACGCAGTATCCACAAAATATTTGGGCTAGTATTGTTGGTGATTATACCATTTTTAAGAGAAAAGCTGAATGCTAATAGATATTTGGGTTTGCTTCGAAATACCGTAATACCGGCTATTACAAACTTGTTTCCACATCCAGTCAACCATGGGCTGCCCAGAAACTATATTTATTCCCAACAAGATGTAGTTCCACCTCATTATGGACAGAATGTTCGTCAGTATTTGTGGCCTTTCGACTTCTTTTCGTAAGGTCATTTGAATTCAGTAGTATATCAGGGAAAACCCAACAACTTAGAATATTCAGAGTCTAATATTGCAATTAGTGCAAGATATTTCTAAAGTCTGGTTAAGTTGTTCCTTAAATAGTTTTTGTAAATTGCTGACACATTGTCAAGTTTCTGAGAGCCAGGATTTAGACGTAGTTAAGGTAGGGGTGTTTAATAGATTTTATCAATTAATTTGCACAGAAGTATCTAGTATGAGTACATTTTGAAAAACTCTGTATGGGTATTTTGGGTATTCCATTTAAAGTAAGAAAGTAGAAGTAAGTCCTTAATGCTATTCCCACTAACCCAGTTTCACGTCACTGAACCACGTGCTTCATAGTTATTTAGGCGGTGCAGGACTTTTAAATAACACTGTACGAATTTGCTTCATTTTTCTAGCAGAGATCCAAACAAAGGAAGCACGTTTTTCTTAATATACAGACAGCTACACGTTTAAGTACAGGTATTAGTATGACAAGCCCTTGCAAACTTTAAAGCCACTGTCTGCTGTGGCTTTACTTTACACATCACCATTGACCTATATTTCTTGGAGAAGGAAATAATAGATGAATAAAAATTATACAGAACTTCGGTCATCACAGTTTCATGTAAATCGTTCATGCCCCATACCTGCGCCCTTAAAACAATTAATTAAACGGATTATCTGGCAATATCTTCATTTCAACAATATATCGTTCACGACCTCTAGATCTCAACCGGGCCGGTAATGAGATTTCCTGGCTTTGCAGCAACTGCAAGGCGCTAGCATGGAATATTTGAAGACTTTGTAAGCTACTGTGCGTAATGGCGTAAGCTGATTAAGAGAGCCGCTGGTACGTTGTCGGTACTTGGTTAAGAATTAAACTCCTCTCTTTTCGCAACAAGGAATATTTTTTACTTTGTTTAAAACATTATAATATTTTGAAATCTGCATTACGACTGTGTTATTTCGAGCACGCAATACTTGAACTGTTCATTCCAGCGGAGCTACAGTTGCATATTGGGAAATAATTTGCATCATATTAGGTCTAGCTTTAGTCTTTTATTCTAAGCTTTGTCCAAATGCATGCTTATGTTAACCGTTGCTATGGTAACCAAGATGAAAAAACCTGAGCACTTTTATAGCTTTCCTAATAGGATACGGTAAGGGAGCATAGAACGATTTCCGTTTTGTGGAGCCGTTTACCAACGTCTGTCTCTAAATCTTGCGTACGTTTGCTTCTTGGCTTCTCTTTTCATGAAATTCGATTATTTATGCCATCTTGGAGACCTGTTTATTCTGACTTTTAAAGCTCTTCAACGATTTGCCTTTTAAATAAGATTCGAAACCCGCTTTTTTGGTTTTATTCATAGCCTTGTATAAATCTTAATTTTTATCACATACATGCGCATTATTTTCTTTCCCTGTGGGTAAACTTTACCACTGGTTTGCTCTTTGATAGGATCTGGGGCTGACAGGATTCTAATACTTCTTCCGTATTCTGTGAAATAGCTTTTCTTACGTGTGTCTCGCGTTTACATTTTCTGCAGAATCATTAATTGAGGGGAAAAATTGAAGTAAAATCTTAATGCTTTTTTATTTGAATGTATTTAAAACAACACCTGCCGAAATTTCGTAGTTAAAACCTGGGTCGCGACTTACGAATATTCCCCAATTAACTCCATTTTTTTAAACAAAAAAGATGTATATTTTCTGCACAAATAAAGTTAAAACACACAAAATATAAAAAACTTGGTAATTTTAAATAAAATATGCAAAAAGTAGAAAAAACTCCTTATAGAAGCAAGAACGGTATTTTAATAGTGTTTAACCACTAAGACATCACAGGCGGTGGACACTGGTGATACATGAGTTGAAATGAGAAACTGGGAAAGGATGTTTTAAGGAAGGAAGCGTTCCTGGAAGTTTAAAAAAAAAATTCAGTTAGGAAGGTCCTGATGGAAAGTGAAGCCAGGAATCACGCAACCGCCACGGGAGGCCGAGGTCGTTAAGGCGCGGAGTCGTGAGCGGGAGGTCTGGGGTTTGAATCCCACCAGGACCGTCCTCCCTGACTGTTTTTTTTTTTTTGCAGGTTTTCCTCAGTCCTCATAACTGGCAAATGCTTGGAAGGTACCCTAAATTTAGGCCTGGATCGCTTCTTTCCTTAAAAAAATCCTTTCTCTATATATCATTTCATGTCATGTATCATCAGTGTCACCGCCTGTGATGCCTCCGTAGTAAAAACGGGCGTTAAACACTATTAAAAAAAAAAATCACGAATCTGCCCTTGACCATTTCAACCACCCCTGGTAACCATTTTGACAGCATGCTGATTGAATCTCATCTTACACAGATAATAAAAGAAACTCTTCAAAGTATATCCGAATAAACTTTTGAGATAAGTTCTAAAATCTCTGAACTTTCGCTGAGCCATAGCCCTTCATTTTTTTTTAAAACAAAAGTGTATATATGGACTGAAACAGGCCATATATCTCATTTCTTCTTTCAGTTTGTACATAAATAAAAGATTAATTTCCTTCACATCGATTCCGAAATGTTTTTGCAAATAACTTAGTGGATTCATTTATTCGATGGTACCTTGCCTGACATGCCAGAGCATGACTTCCTTTACACCAGGTGTAGCCTTACGATTCTATGTGAATAACAGAATAAAATGCAGGTAAATTTTTTATTGCAATCTCTTTTTACTTCAATCTCTGAATTAACTTTCCAGTCCCATAAAAAATATAGTTGGAAGGTTCGTCTGCAACATCCTGGGAAGCAGTGCCCTTTGATGAATTATTGCTCATGAATCTGACCTCACTTTTGAAAACGGGTATTAGTTGCTGGTAGCAAAAAGTGTGTAACTCCTGAAAGCCACGTGTGTGCTCACAGTAGCTGTTAGGATGGTGCGCTGTCAACCCCCTCAACTCACATTATACACCTCTTTTCCTTGCAATTAATGCACTAGTTCAGCACAATGCCGTTTTGTTGTTTTCTTTTAAGTCTGTCATCAGAATTCCTCTCTGGAGTCCCAAAAATATCTCCTTCATAGAATGTGTAACTTGGGTTTTCTTTACCCTTCCGCCACTCCAGTTTTATCTTTTAGAAAGAGGCTCATAGTAGAGCACAATAGTTCCATCTCCTATAATGACGGATTCCAATAATGACCTCTCGTTTCCACGGAAAAAGGTTCAAAAATGTCTGACAACATTCCACGCGCACTTGCATTTGAATTGCTGAAAGGATTGTGGGTATCCATCTTGCACTGATCTTTTAAATATGCAAATGTTAATGAAAATTGTGAAATTCATTTTTTGAAGGCCCAATATTGTAACAATTTCATTTGTCTTCAGAAGTCTATCACTTAGAACTTCCTGAGGGTTATCTTTTGTCAGTCTGTCCACAGGCCTACACCTTCAAGCTTTATTATGCCCCCCCCCCCCAATCATTTTGATCACTCCACATGGAATATGAAAGGAAGGAAAGGTTTCCGCATACATACAGTAAAGACGTCCGGAAACAATTTACATTGGTAGATTTATGCAGCTTTGTTCAATGCACATACGATCTCTCAATATACTCCACATAACGTCAGTAACCTTTGCTGTCTTCCTCATGTGCACACACTACTCGTGAACAGCTGCCAGAATTTCCTCGTTGTTTTTTCCCTCCCGACGAGTTGTCGAATAATCAGACGCAGCGAATTCTGCGGAATATGGCAGTGCAGCGCAGCGATACCAACTTTGCGGTCGGTATTGTCATGTTGGAGGAACCCTTCTGTCGACTACTTCACCTTTCGCCGTTGCGTCAAGTCATCTCGCTGTTGACAGTCGTTCCTTGAGGAAGTCAGTCCATTAGCAGATGTCTGAAGTGTACAAAAGACTGTGATCATCAGCTTACCCGCAGATGGAACAGCACGAAATTTCTTGAGGCCGGAGACTTCCTGAATGTTTCCATTGTCTTCTCTGATGTTGTTGGTGACACCTGACTCTTCACCAGTTTCTTTAAAAAATCGGATCTTCATTATGCATTTCCAGTAGACGAAGACGGGCATTCCATTTTGTCATTCTGTAAGTCCAATGGAACCCAATGACGGCACATCTTTCTCATGTTGAAATCGCCATGAATAATCGTGTGCAGGGTTGCACGGCCGGGCCTGATTGACTTTCTAATTCATTAAAAATGTACGCCTGTCAACCATAATCAATTCAGACACAACCTCGATGTTCTTGAGAGATTGCAATGTTGACGGATTCTCTGCCACTGGCGAACTGAACCCGTAGACCCCAATCTTCTGTGCAGGCAGGAGCTCTTGACCACATACCACAGTCAAATGACGGTGAATGTTTGTAGGTTTGAAGCATTCCTAGCACATGCAGTTCATTTTCTCCATGATAGTCACCTTCCATCCTTGTCCACGTCTTTCTTTACTTGGCAACTAACGAACGAATTATGGTCTCTACTTTTAAACAATTATTAAATAAATCTACAATAAAATGTAAGGAAACTTTGTTTCTTTGTTAACATTTTGAGTAAAGCGACTTTTATTCTCAACTGTGTCATATGGAAATAGGAATACACATAGTCTACTTTAATGTAAATGACTGCGAAATCATTGGTGCTTTGAGTTTTAATTTCCCAAGAATAATTTTTACACAGCGCTGGTGGGATGGGCATGGTACAAATTACTGCAGGTTCTTAACAGCCACAAAGCGTCGTAAAGTTCTAAGAAACTTGGGAAAGAAAGAAGGAGAGAGAGGGAAAAAATGTGACTTGGAATGAATAAGGAAAAAGAACTTAAAAGGCTAACAACTTTACTTGTGTCTTTACATTAAGAGCTTCCTTTCTAGGAAATATAAATCCCCGGAACTCGTTAACCCCAAAACGACGGAGAGGTGGCTATAAACCTTCTCTAGGTCCGTCAGAACTGGGCTATGTAGTGGACACTTATTAAACCTATATAACATACTTGCCAGCACCTGGGTCAGGTGTACAACCAACATGTTCAGCCTTGCGCCGATGTGTTAGCTTGACATACCTGTACAAAAAATGAAACTTCTGCATGTCTTCCATAATCCACTTCCTTATTCTCATAACTGTCGTGACGTCCTCGGCTGTTTATTCCCTCAGCCTTTACGACCTTTTCTCTTTACACAATTCGCCTTTTAAACTTGAAGTTTTCTGCCACGCAAGCTATCGGCACTGGGTATTTGTCTTTTACATTCGGGATATACTGATCAACACACGTTTTGCTCCTGAAATCAAAATGTGAAATATTTACAGTTTTGAGGTGCGAACTCTAAATCAGCCAAAACCTACAACATTTACCATATGCCAATACGGAAAAAAAAGCGACTAAAGTCGCCCTACTATTGTCAATAGCAAACAAAACTTTTACGCAGTATTACGTTTACAAAAGGACATTATTGATCATTAGAAAATATTTCGATGTTTTTCATGTATAAACAAAACATAAAATAATGCATATATTATAAACTTCTCCACAGGTAAGCACAAATATTTAAAAAAGTACACCAACTTCCAAATTACTGCCCACATTAAATCTAGTCGACATAGATGAGACAGCATCACATATATTTTCATCTATTTTAAGTAAAAGGGCATAGTCTTCCTTGGCAATAGTTATAAACGAATGTACTTGCCATTTCTTAACCTCACTTGCAAAAGAGTCGGAACATGTTATAACATCCTGCTCACACCATTCATAAAACCTCTTCAACTCGATCCAAAACTCATTTTATACGTTCTTTTCGATCTTTCCTTTCTTTCCTTGCTCTCACTGTCATGTATGCTGATAGATTAGGCAAAATGTCCTCCCTAACTACACGTACGAAATGTTTAATATACACTGCACCTTCATCATTTACTTCAAAACCTATATTATGTAGATTGTTTACCTATTCCTTTATTTACTTTTATTTACAATCATTGTTGAACTAAACTCTTGTTTCTATTACACAAGTTTCTGGTGTGATCAATATTAACGTAATAAAAAACTAAAGAATCAACACTGTACTGCAGTTTATTTATAACTCTGTTTATAAACTACGGTAATAAACCAGACAACTGCAATAAACCAAATAAACAAATCTATGTGTTAATGACAGCAAGATGAACGACTCACTATAGGTGCTGGGAGTTGGTCCTGGTGTGCAGTGGTAACCATATTTGCCTTCTAAACCCAAGACCGCGGGTTCAAACCCGGCCATTATCGATGGATTTTTTCGGGCGTAAAAATCCTAAGTATGGCTTCCTTCGGAAGGGAAGTAAAGCCGTGGGTCCCATGTCGTACATTTAAGGCCGAAAAAGAACCTCAAGCCTGAAAGAAGAGGCTTCTGAGCAAAAAATATCGGTCGTTTCACGCCCTGAATTGAATAGGACTCTGATGACCTGAGCTGTTAAAGAGCGTCCATAAATAATTCAAATCAACCAAAAAATGGATGCTATCTTTGCATAACCACACTTGCAAGCGATGTTATAACATCAGGTTCACACCATTCATCAAAATTTTTATCATCTCAATTCCAAACGCCGCTTTTTCGGGTCTTTCTTTTCTTTGCTAACATATGATGATATATTACTTAATTTGCACAAGGAAAAGGTCCTTCCTACCGCAAATTTTAATACTGCACGCTGTGTACACTGTTTACCCACTCCTTCAATTTCTTCCATTTATGGTATTATATGTTACACTGCCATAAGACATACAAGAGCAACCCATGTTGTACTAATACTTTCTTCTTGGAGTCATTTCTCTGTCATTATAGACTGACATTCGACCCGAGACAATCAATGTTTAAAATAGGGAAACAGCAGTTGCAAGATGGTGGTGTTTGTCATTTCGAACTGTGTACAATTTTGTGTAGAAGTTCTCTGAATGTCCATAGAGGCGAAATTGCAACGAGTTGAAAACAGAAGGGTAACTATGGATACTATAGCCGCTGTTGTTGGTTGTTCATACAGCATGGCAGGTTAGGTTTTCACAAAGTCTGTGCACGATAGATGCCGCGCATGCCGACCCTACAACACAAAATGCAAAGAATGACTCTGGCATTACAGCATCTCAATCGCTATCACGATGAAGCACACGATAAGCCAGCCACAGTGAAGACAGTTTGGTACAAAATTGCCAGCAAAGCGTGCGTCAATGCGGTGGAAACATACACCCTCTACCGGAAAGCGACCAGAACTGCTCACTAAAGGCGTATTGCTTTAGCACGACAATACGCGTCCTCACAGTGCTAATTAGGCAAATGAGACGTTACGAAATTTCAATTGGAAAATCCTCAGGCATCTTACACATAGCCCCGACCTAGCTCCAGGCGAATTTTATTATACCTGCCCTCCTAAACACTATCGAGACAAACGCCTCAGTGCATAGGGGGATTGTGTTGAGAAATAAAAGTATTTTTCAAATCTGTACTCTTATTTATTTTAGATATTTATCCATTTACATCTTACTTAATGACTTACACCCATAGTTCATTTAATACAACAGATGTAATTGGGTATACCATAAAATAGATAAAAAAAATTTGTAAAATAAAGTTGTCTGTATAAAAGGACATAGGCATTTAAAATAGTAATCTCTTTCAAACTTTATACATCAAATATGGATGAGTTACGTTAATTAGTTAGATAGTTACAACAGAAATACAGAGGCCGAGTGCAAATGAAACACCCAGCAGTTTCCATACCTAAGAAGCCCATTATTTTTTTCTTTCTAGAGCCTCTTGGAAAATCTGCGTTTTCATCGTTTCCTGGACAACGTATATGACGATAAACATGATTGCCTATTAAATGATTTGCAAATATTATTATATAGCATTAGATCAACTCTACATACACGGTTAGAAAATCATTTACATTTTATATCGCAATGGCTCAGAAAACATCTTAATCAGAAATGATGAAACGTGCAAGTCAGAGGATAAAATGAAATGAAATATGAGACATTAAGAAATAAAAATGAGTCAAGACGCCACAGGAATTTGTTTCTCTATAAAAAGCAACTCTTTTGTTTTAAACTTCCGGAAGTCGCACTTTATTACGGAAGGGAACGGTCGTTTCCGTTAAACTTTGCAGGCGTTATATCAGCTTTTATGAGAGGGCAGTAGTGTAGTTAGTTACTTAGTGTATGTGGCAGTTGGCCGTTTCACCGGTGGATATTATTGCTTATCCGGTGTAAACACTGCCATCCGGCGTGTTGCCCGTAAGGAATATTTGGAGAAAATCTTCACTGCCTTCCTCCTAAAAAATCTGCCTTATTATTATTATTATTATTATTATTATTATTATTATTTGTGTTTATAACAGTTTTATTGCGTGTTTCAAAGATAAATATTGTTAAATTGGCATTAAGTGCACCTCTAGGAATGTCATTTTTCTTTAGAGTCGCTTAAGTGGTGCAGAATTAACAGATAATGCTCGTCCCCATATGGTTCTTTGCAATGACAAAAAAAAAGTACGCCTCATCCTCTGTATGCACCTGTTTGACTCTCTCACGGTTACATCCATTCCGAGATTTTCTAGCGATGAAGATGTTTTGCACAGGCATAAAGTACCTTGACTTTTCTCGTGGTATAAGGAATTTGGAATAGTTGTAAAGGATTAATTCACTTTTAGTGCTTTATCACTGTCTTATTTTTAAATGCTGTATACTAAATATAGAGCTGGATATTAACGTTAAATGAAAAATACATCGATTGACACTTCGGGTAGATTGTTTTGAATACTAAGTAATTGTCGCGTATATTAAAAGCTGAGAAACTGAACCAGAATCACGCGTCAGGGAATCCAGTACGCCATTATCTTTGTCAGAGTTTATGTGCTTTCGCATTTCTCTGCTAATTAATTTACTATGCACATTAATCCTGGACTTTCTTGCTCGTGGCATATGCACAGTAAACGATATTTATTACTTTGAACATTCAATGAAACACAACTAGCGTAGCCATGTGTTTGCATTAGATCATTTTCCTTTATTATCATTAATCTGTACTCTTTAATATATTGACTCGGTGCAGGAATGAACTTTTGTGTGTTTGTATTGTGTTCAGTATGCCATGACATCAAGGCTAATTAACAGACTGCGAATTCTTTTTTACTTACAAAGTGCACTAAGCAGGGTCACGGTTGGTATGATCTTTCTCGAAGTAGTCCCCAGTGAGTTGTATGCAATTGGTATAACGTGTGACATCCCCTTAAGAACTGCCGCTATTCTCTTCACGACAGTCCTGATAAACCCAAACGCTGATCCCGGAGTTCATTTTTGAGACCAGGGCACATAAAGTCACACGGGGCTAGTCCCGGGCTGTAAAGATGGTTAGGCACAAATTCGGTATTTTTTTCTTGTCAAAAGCTAAGCCAGAAGTTGAGGGCGTACATTATTATAGTGAAATCGTCAACCAGCTCAGGGCGTTTCTTTCGCTCAAAACAATACTCTTCATTAGCCGTTGTTTGTGAGGGGACTTAATGTTGATAAACCTTCCTCGACAGTCGAAAAACAAATCGCTATAACTTTTCCTGCTGCTCGTGCAACGTGATCTTCTTTGGTGACGGAGAACCAGGTGATTCCCACAATGAGCTCGCCTGTTTGCTTTTGGGACTTGACGGTGAAGCCCAGTCTGATCACTTGTAATGATAGAATTCATGTAGCTTCGCTACCGGACGCTCAAGCTCCATCTTCTGTTCAGACGTCAGCAATCTCGGCACCCTCTGACACAAACGCGTCTCGTGCAGAATGATGGGTGTTCTGTAACAGTCTATTCGTCGATCTTCTTATTCCATTATTGTAGCCAGTTAATCAAGGCCTCGTTCACTGCAGTGGTTGGAGCACCGGGACCGCCCTGCTTTGTTGAAACAAGGCCCTTTTTACACTCTTTGAACTATCAAAGTGCGGTTAATAATGGACATATGATAACGCGTATACTTCCATACCGAATTGCTGCAGATGGAAGCAAAATTTTACAGTAGCGTAATGCTCTCTACCAACAGACTCTATTTTATGCAGCCGACTGGCTTATACTCAGCAATTGCTGGTACCTTGAACTAAGACGTATGCGCAAATGCGCTTTTAGTATTTTTCATCAATCAGTTAAGATCTGTCTCATGAAAAATTATTTCATCGCTGTATTTCCACTGTGTGAGTAAAAAATCTTACTCTTTATTGACTAGGCTTCATTATATAAAAAATATTTTGGCAAACTACTGTTTCCTCCAATGGATCTACAAAAAATGTTTGTTTAGCCCAGTTTACTCTATCGACAGTTTATTTTAGCCTGAATCTGCAGCTGTCACGCCAGTGACATGTCATAATAACAGGCAGTTTCTGTGCTGATGGCTGCATATGACCAGTTGCAGATTGCTGTTAGAAGATCAAGCATTATTGCTATTTTTATTGTTACAGGCTATTGATACGTAAGTGTTAATGAGGTAAAGTTTACTATAATGTACTCTTTTGTAATGTTACCTCTAGAATAGAGAAAAAATAAAGTTCACAGAAATAATCCCATGCTATATAAAAATATTAGGGCAGATTTTAGAAGGATTACGGAAATAGAAAATTGAATGTAAATTTCATTCCTTAAAAATTGTTAAAAATTTATGACAATAAACGGACTACTCTTATAAGAAAGAATAACTCTTAGTTCGAGAAAAACTATTATTGTGTGCATTTGTTCAGGGATTTCTCCCGGCATCATAACCCGGGGTGCACCACTTTACTACTGCTACTGCAACTGCTGAATATAGAACGCAGATTTCGATAACCTTAATAAATAACATTAATATTCATATATACATGACTGTACATACAATACAGAAATGAGAGATCATTTAATAAACATGTCATAGTAACGGACCCTTACAAGGGTCATACTGAGAGTCGTGAGCAACCCACTGTTAAAATTCAAATTCCAACAATGTAACAAAAAGAACTGCAGGATCGATATCTAAAGACTTTACACTACATGTTGCCATATTATGACGTCATTAGCTTCTATCAAGTAATAACAGACCCATATTTCCAAAATGGCTTACATCAATGTTTCGTTTCGACAGCATATTGTCATTGAATTCCTCGATAAAGAGGGAAAATCTGCTGCTGAAATTCACCTCAGACTTCAACGTGCTTATGAAGATGTCTGCAGTGTTAGGAGATGGGCAAAACATTTAAACGATGGGAAAACGAGTATCCACGATGAACCTGTAGCGGTCACCCGCGAACCGCCTCCACGGAACGCAACAAGGAAAGAGTTGATGAGCTCATTAGAGAAGATAGGCGTATCACTGTGGATGAAATCGTTGCAAAACCTGCAGTAGGACATAGTGCAGTGCAAGAAATGATAAAGGGCTTAGGTTATCGAAAAGTTTGTGCCGGTGGTTCCATATTTATTGACCGAAGACCACAAACTTCAGAGATTAACCATCAGCCAAAACCACCTTCAGAGATTTCAAAATGAAGGTGATGATTTTTCACGTGTATTGTGATAGGCGATGAAAGCTGGTTCTATCATTACGAGCCAGCCTGAAACAAAACACTGGAGTATGGAATGGCACCATTTGGATTCGTCATCGAAGAAGACAGCGAAGACAGTGCGATCTGCTAGGAAGGTTATGGGTAGCATCTTCTGGGATGCACAGGGTTGCATTCTGGTTGATTTTCTTGAATCTGGACAAACCATAAATGCTGTCCGCTATATCCGGACACTTTGCAAACTCCGTCGTGCATGCGCCCTGGAAAGAAGAGCATCCTGCAACAGAATAATGCGCGTCCTCACATTGCCTGTGTCACAATGGAGAAGATCAGGTCATTTGGATAGGAAACTCTTCCACATCCTCCCTACAGTCCCAACTTGGCACGCTCCGATAACCATCTTTTTTGGTTCTGTTAAGGAACAGATGCGAGGTCAACACTACGAGACAGTGGAGTATATTCGGAAAGCAGTGCGTCAGTTTCTTCGTGCAGCTGGAACGGAGTTCTATCGTAAGGGTATTTTCAAACTTGCAAAAGATGGGAAAATGTGTGCAAAGAAATGGAGACTATGTTGAAAAGTAAGAGAAAAGTTGGCAGATTACGCTGATGAACTTGGTTGATCCAAAACATGAATATTAAGAGGTTTAAAAATTGTTGCTCACTACTTTAAGTATGATCCTCATAAATAAACAAAAAACTGACGAAATTTTGATTTCGCAGAGTTTTCAGGACATCTCTGTGGTTATGTGTGTGAGTACAACATATTGAAGCCGTTTCTTGAATATAGAAAAATGAGATGATCATAACTTCCTGAGGAGAAGCAAGCACTCTTGATTTTTTTTATGCTGGTGGCCACTCAGATCTTTGTTGTTTTCTCTCATGCTGGAAATGATGTAGCCAAGTTTCATAGGCAGTGATTAACTTTGAAAGAAATTTGCATTTTCCTGTAACATCTTGAACTTCATGCAGAACCCACCGGTAATTAACACGTCTCATGTCCAACTTTTCAATTATCAGCATGAGGTGACATCTAGTGATTACCTTTGAAAGTAATTGTCTCCTGCTAGAACATTTTTAATTATCATCGAGCTGTGCTATAAGGAACAAAAAACTCTCCACGGGCCTCCT
Organism: Metallyticus violacea; assembly: GCA_030762175.1. Lineage (NCBI taxonomy): Eukaryota > Metazoa > Arthropoda > Insecta > Mantodea > Metallyticidae > Metallyticus > Metallyticus violacea. Next base: position 5,765,797 of record CM060842.1, on the reverse strand, counting down.
GTAACCTTACATAGGCCTCAGCTGAAGATTTATTGAGATAAAAATGTCTCAAAATGCACATTTCTAATAGAACGAGACAGTTTCATCGCGAGAAAGTATGCCTGTAAAAAGTATTAACATTCCTTATTGAATAATTCTCGTAAGTATTGTAAAATTTATACTATATGTTCATAATTATTAGTACACTTAAGAATATTTTTATGTTTGTGTTTTGTAGCACAGTAAGTGAACACTATGAAATTTAATGTTTATTTTGTCAGCTGAAAGTGCAAAGAGAAGTGCTTGACTAGTGAATTACATCCCTTATCTTGCTTCTTGTGTGCGATTAAAACGCTTCCCTTAAATACTTTCTCATTAAGGTCTTTCTTGTGCGTTACGTAAAAGATGTAGGGAGCAGCCGCTATTAAACAGAAGCCCATTATCTTAGCATGTTCACTCTTCAAATGTTTATCTCCTTACTTGCTTTAACCTCCCCTAGCAACACACAGTAAGTGGGAATTTTTATAAAGTAAAACTTTTCAGTGAAGAACCCCTGCAGTTCTTCAAGGTTACTATCAGCCAATATACGTCAGTGGACCAAGGCTTAACACTCTGTAACTACGGTTGTAAGTGCAGGTGTCAACACGATCACTGACTTGGCAGCCAGGTATAGTCGAACATATCAAAAGGAAATCTCTATCGTCAAATCAAGCTACAGAAATTAAAAAATAAATAAATAAATAATAATCATGCTAATGGAGCACAAACTTTTAGTTGGGTAAACGTTTTTGACTGAAGGCATTTCATGACATACAGATTGTGTGCAGAGACTTGGTTCGTTAATTCTTTGAATTTGAATCTTAAAGAACTGAAAGCTATACAAGTAATAATGTAATTCTAAATCATCACTATACACTTCATGAATATAATTCATAAGCATAAAGAGTAGCAAAAGTTTAACGATGTCGAAAATGTATTGATCAGTGAAACAATAAAATCAAAACAACAAACATACCAGAAAAATCAACAAGTACAAATTGATGTGGGGTACTACATGTTTGAATGAGGCACCTGAGGCTATTGACACTAGATGGCACCATCAGTCGGTGACGACAAGATACATGAGACAATAGCGAAACAGCAGTTGCAAAATGGTGGCCTGAAATCAAAGAATATTCATAAATAAACACTTCTCACTTACGGTGCAAAGTGCCTGTCACGTCAATCTATTTACAGTTGGGTGCTGAAGTTTTCTGAAGGACAAACATGTATCAAAGATGAGCGCCACGTCGGCCTACCAACGGAGATTGCCACAGAGGCGAAATTGCAAAGAATAGAAGACTTAATCCAAGCAGGCAGAAGACACTATAGCCGCTGCTATTGGTTGTTCACACTGTATGGCAGGTGAGGTTTTCAAAGCCTATGCACGAGCTAACCCCACAACACAAAATGCAAAGAATGGTTCTGGTTTTTCACCATCTCAACCGCTACCACGATATGCTATCCTGCATTGTCACAGGTGATAAGTATCGGATTTACCATTACCATTCCGAGACAAAGCGTGCGCCAATGCAGTGGAAACACCCTGCGAAAAAAATGTAAAAGTGACTTGCTCCACCGGGAAAGTGATACTGTGATCCAGTCTCAAGGACAAACCGTAACTGTCGACTACTGCTGTAACATCCTCCGTAACTGTCACCAGCAGCACAAAACGATGGGACAAGTACCTCAATGTAAATAGAGATTATGTATTGTTATGTGCATTTTAACCTACCCTCGTATAACATTGGTGAAAACATATAAGACGAAAATACTGTTACATTCATGTAAAACCTCCATGTCCTTTTGTTCAGAAAGCAACACTGTGCAGTTTTTCAGTTACAATATGTGGGTGTCACCCAGTGAAATTTCTGAAAGTGCTCCTAATATTGCTCGACGATCTTCTCTCACAATGACAGCAGTGGTGTTAACGTTTTCTTCCGTTAGAACACAAACTGGAGCGTCATGTCCACCTTGTCTCTTCTCTTTAAACATTTTAGAGTTGTGTTATGGGGAACAACAAACTCTCCATAAACGTGAGCTGAGAATTTGTTTAAACGAAAGCAGCGAATTTGTTTAGAGAATTTGTTTCGGAGCAGCACATGGTTTGAGCGTGTCACCAGCATTTTACTATAGGTGTCGGCCCTGGTGATCTTGTAGACTCCAAGATCGTGGGTTCAATTTCTGCCAGAGTCGTTGCATTTTTCAGCGTAAAAAGCCTAAGTAGGCGTACTTGAAATGGCATAAAGCCGTGGATCCCATGTGTTACATTTATAGCACGTCAAAGAACATCAAGCCTGAAAGAAGAAGCCTGTGAGAAAAATTATCGCCCTGAATTGAATGGACGCTAATGACATGTGATGTTACAGAGAGTTCTTAAATAAACCAAATCAACAATTTACTGAAGGCGGGACTAAACATTTGTCAACTTGCAGACCTCTAACAGGCAGGAAATGGAAGTGACAAAACGGAGCTAGTCCAGGTAATCCAAATTATTACTGTCATCCAATGTTCGAGCAAAAACATCAAGGATGTCGTACATTAACCTAACAAAATGTTGTTAAGTTAAATTTTAAAAAATTATAATCATTGTTAATAGAACAGTTCTCCTGTAATTAATTATACTATGTACTGTATATAATGTTAAATAGTTCATATTATGTAATGCAAGTAAGTTCAAAGTAGTTCCTGACCGACGCGGATGGCCGAGGTCGTTAAGGCGCGGACTCATGAGCGGGAGGTCTGAGGTTTGAACCCTAACAGAGGCTTTTTCTAGGGTTTTCCTCAGTTCTCATAAATGCCAAAGCCGGGTAGGTAGCCTAAACTTAGGCCTGGAGCGTTTCCTTCCTTAAAAAAAAAGAAATCCTTTCCGAATATATCAGTTCGTCTCATGTATCATCAGTGTCCACCACATGCGACATCTCAGTAGTAAAAATGGGCGTTAAACACCACTCAAAAAAGTAGTTCCTTCCGTAAACCTTTAGGACATCATTATATTATGTTGTCCATTGACATTAAACATGAAACAAAATCATGCAAATATTTTCCAAGGCTTGGTTTGCACACCTTCACTGTGTTGGCCAAATTTTCAAAGACTTTACAGCAAAGTTCCGACTGAATTTCACCCATGCACGGCAAATTTCCGCCTTGAGTTGCGGGGCGGTTCGTTGATTGTCCATATAAACATAAGATTTTACATGTCTTCCACAAAAAAGTAGTCAATCACATAGTGTCAAATCACACGATCTCGGTAGCCAATTTTGATCGCCAGTATCACAGATGAGACGAGCAGATAATCTTGTTGTTTCAATGGCAGTGTGATTGGTCGCCCCATTCTGTTGGAATCACATGTCTTCCACATTTAATTCTTGCAATTAAATCGCGGTTACTGCTGTGGTCAAATCAGTCCGTCAGCCCATAACCCGCACCAAACAGCAACTTCTCACGGATCGTGCGTGCCCCAAATGCGGCTGTCTCGTATATTCACTTGTTTTCTCAATATCCAATCGGTAAATGTTCCGTCGGCTTCACTTCTAGTGTTGATTCGGTCTTAAATAAACACAAATTACAACAAGCTCAATAGAAACAGATGATAATCTGTTAAATTTCAGTTCTGGAACCCCCAGCGGCGCTCAATTTAAAAATTGCGTTCACTATGGTACAGCGTATATTTCCATACAGAATTTTATTTTATTAAGGATATTCCAGTGATATGGTTAACATCCCAGGTCATCAGCGTCCCATTCAATTCAGGGCGTGAAACGGCCGATAAATTTTGCTCACAGGCCTCTTCTTTCAACCTTGAGGTTCTTTATCGTGCCGTAAATGTACGACCCGGGACCCACGACTTTACTTCCCTTCCGAAGGAAGCCATACTTAGGATTTTTACACCCGAAAAAATCCATCAATGCTGTCCGGGTATAAACCCGCGATCTTGGGTTTAGAAGGCAAGTATGATTACCACTACACCACAAGGACCGACCCAGTGATTTGGAACCCCATACTATGGTTAATTCAATTGGATAAATATTTCCTGAAATTAACTTCAGAGGTGATTAATTTGGGATTTTGGACGAGTTTGTTTGTATTTGGGTTATACAAAGCTTTCACTTTTGGGTATATCACCCACAGAAGTTAACAGCCCAAAATGTCGTGGGGGGGGGGACTTGGCAGTAAGGTTCTGGAAGCGTACTCAGAGGTCCTGAATCAAATCTTTAGGGGCTTTTTCTTAGTTTAACGTGGTAGCTTCTGCAAATTGTGTCATGTATCATTCCTACCCACGAATATCCCGTTTTCCCGTTTTAAATTATTTCATTCCGTTGGTTCTATCACAGGGTCAAGTGCCAGGGTGTAGCGAGCTGGTGCTTTGTGGCGAGCTCCTTGGCGGCGGGGTCTTCTATCTGAAAACAATGTTAGGGACAGCGTCCATTCTTCAACTTCCAAATGCCTTGACGCCACAATTGTTAAATCTCTCTGATGAAGAAATGCGCTAGTTATGTTCTATCCCCATCAGAACACTGCTTGTAAAGAACGCGCCTGAGTGATGTTTCCCATTCATGAGGATATCTGTGGAACTCAGACCGAAGGATTACGCTGCGCATTTCTTGCCAATGCTGTGCTACTGTGCACACACAGAACCGCTTTATCTCATACCCCCCCCCATCCACACATACATATCCAAAGCCTAACATACTAAAACTTTTTAATAATAAAAACTTTACGAGCTCTTCCATTTTCAGCTAAAAGCCTTTTTTTTTTAATATTTACTTCTTTTTTCTTAGCCTCTAGTTCGCCATTTTTGCTTATATATATTTTATATAGTTTTCAACTTTAAAAAAATCTCTGGATGTCAGGGATGTATTTACAGCATCATGACATTCAGAAATAGAAGATGAGCGGAAAATTAAGAAAAATGATTCAGCTTAATGAAACTTGTTGGTGAATCATCAAAGGTAGACAAAGCTAACAGGTTTACTATATAATCCATATTGTGCTTGCAAAGTGGCTTTGGAAGAGCCCAATACAGTCGAGTCGAAAGCAAAGCTCTTACGAACACAAGTATTTATGTTAGAGGTGACTCACATAAAGGGATATCTCTTCAATAGACTATTTTAACTTTTGAGTGACATTTTCGAAGAGAGCTACCTTCAGTAATACCACGAGAGCTGATGCTTTTTTAGGTAATTTAATTTGGGTTAAAGAATGTTTGTTGTCATGACGAGTATTTACAATTATCAAATGACAACAAACGTGGGTTTGAAGTCCATTAAACTATCTAAGAGACACTATAAACAAGAGGGGGATCCGGCAAGATAACTGGAATGCGATAACGATGTCATGCGATGGACACTACGAGGGGCATTCAGAAAGTTTTGCAAATGTCACCTTAAAGTGCAAGCTGAGGACCGAATTGAAATTTGTATCCTCACAACCCTTCAAAGTACTCTCCCTCTCTCTCCCTACTCAGTGTGACCACTTGTCAAAAGTACTGACTGAGATATTGTCAACATCATAGCTTGAGCAAGGTCCTGCACTCGTTTAAAAGTTTTCCAGCAATGCAAGAGTTCACTTGAGGAAACAACCAGAAGTCGCACTGTGCAAGATCAGGGCTGTAGGGTGGATGGTCAAGCAACTGGACTTTGGCGACTTCCAGTTTTCTAAAATCTGCAGTTATTTCGTGCGGAGACGCATTGTCGTGCAAAAGCAATAGCCTTGAAGTTCCTGTTTTTGGACGTCGCCGCCTCAGCTCTTCAAATATAAGTGTCATAGTATTCTCCATTCATTGTCATTCCTTCTGGCGTACAGTCAAACACTAATGACCTTCGTAATTGAAGAAAACAGTGAACATTCCCTTTCGAGGACGAAAATCTTATCGAAGAACAAACAACTGATCTTGAGTCATTTTCATTTACCCACACGCAGTTCTGAGCTTTATTTGGGGTGGTATATAATAAAACCAACTTTCATCAGCAATCAAACGTTTAGAACCATTTGGTGGAAACATGCTCAGCAGTTTCCTTGCACATTCCTTTCTCTTCATTGGTTAGGTATGTGAAACCCATTTTGCACAGATTTTTCGCAACTTTAAATGTATGAAGTATACAGTCAATGCTGCCAGTTCTAATAAACACTTTCATACTTAACATTTCAACAGTAATATGTCGATTTTCCTTCACCAAGTTCCTCGCTATTTGAATTGTTCTCTCGTTCACAGCTTCCCGAGGCCGGCCAGAGCGAGGGTTGTATTTCAAAGTCCCTCGCCCTTCTTCAAATGATTGAATCATCTTGCAATGTTATGAAATGAACACACTTGATCACCATAAACTGCTACCAAGTCCTCGTGGATTTTTTCCCGCTCTTTCACCTGCTTATAGCATGTTAAGATGTACAACTCATCTTTAGAAATATTCATGATTTTTACCATATATTGACAGAGGAGAAACTCAAGATCTTAAGGTCCATGTTTGCCAGCTCTATTATTTAGATTTTTGTAGATATTATTGTCTAACAATAGACAGGCTATTTGCATGACCCTCCTAGGGATATATGAGATGGGAAAAGATGTGCTTTTAAGAAATAAAGGAATCATTCCAGATCTAAGTTACATGCATTTCTCCTTTATGAGGGTGAGGAAACCTTAGTCAGGGAAAATGACCCTAGCGGCAATATAACCCCATATACCCCGTTTACGAGAAGTAGTACCTTAATGACTTCGGTTACCCTGGCTTTTATTTATTTACTTATTTTATTTATGGACGCTCTTTAACATCTCAGGTCATCAGCGTCCCATTCAATTCAGGATGTGAAACGGCCGACAATTTTTGCTCAGAGGCCTCTTCTTTCAGGCTTGAGGTTCTTTATAGTGCCGTAAATGTACGACACGGGACCCACGGCTTTACTTCCCTTCCGAAGGAAGCCATACTTAGGATTTTTACTCTCGAAAAAATTCATCGATCCTGGCCGGGATTGAACGCACGATTTTGGGTCTACGCAGTAAGAAGGTTACCACTACACCACCAAGACGGACCCACTCATGGAAGTGACACGGTCTCTCGTAACTTTTCAACAAGTTGGCCAACAGTTTCTCTACCTGGAACACGAATGACAGGAGATGTTGTTTGCGAATCCACTTATTACACAAATTACCTCTCTACAACAAGTTTTACCTGCACAAGATTTATACAGCCATAACGACTGGCTTCTCCCAGTAAACTCAAATAAACTCACTGTAGATTGTTTCATAATGAAAATTAAATTAAATTTGGACGGATGGAATTGTATTTTTCCCAGTAATGTGAATTAATAAAATAGCACACTGCTCATATATTCTTACAACACATGCTATTGTTTCGTTTTTGATTGATTTGGTAACAGTGGCATTTACATTTTAAATATTAAAGTAGTATTTGGTGATTTAAGTGCTAATTCATGATGAAAAGATTGTGCAAAAGATAAACAAAGAAGTGACGAAAATGAGGAAAGAACCGCTGGGAAATGTGAAGGGTACTCAGAGACAACCCTCTTTCTTTCATCTCGCTCTTTTATTTTATTGCAAGCGAATTCTGTTCATCAACTTTAAGAAGTAAGAGAGAGGCGAGGGAAGTTGGATCAATGTGTCATCCAACCTACAGCCCTGATCTAGCACCACATTTTCACACACTTGTATTGCATTTTTGTATATTTGTAATCTCTCCTCCTTCAGCTAATAAATAATGAACTGCTATACCCCCATAGTCTTCGCTCAAACTAAAAGCTCAATATAAAGTTCGTCAAGGTAGAAAGCAGCCTCTCTACAATACCCATCCGCCTGTGTGATGCATACATCCATGTCGTACTGACAGGATGTGGTTAATTTTATTGCGATTATGTACGCAGCGTCGACTTTTTCGCATACGGTGTTGATTTAAATCAATGAACTGCGAATACATGCAGCAACATTGATTGAAATCATTACTCCTACAGCTTGAATAATAATTAAAAGATTTTTCCACGCTAAAAATAACAACAGCAGTTATTAATGTGTTTATTATTTGAAGGTATTGTTTAAAGACCGCGGTATTTGTTTTGAATTAAATGTATTGTTCGTCAATATAATATTATGTATGCAACACCAGGTTTATCACTTTTGTTCGTCCACCCGTTAATGTGTAAATCGGTGCTGGTGGTGTCGTGGTAACCATACTTGCCTTCTAAACCAAAGATCGCGGGTTGAAACTCGGCCAGGATCGATGGATTTTTTCGGGTGTAAACACCGTAAGTATGGCTGCCTTCGGAAGGGAAGTAAAGTCGTGGGTCTCGTGTCGTAAATCTACGACATAAAATGAACCTCAAGCCTGAAAGAAGAGGCCTCTGAGCAAAATTTATCGAACGCTTCACGCTCTGAATTTGAATAGGATGCTGATGACCTGAGATGTTAAAGTAAATAAATCAATCAATCTTTGTATGTGCTCATATTCTGAGAAAGGCGTTGAGAGATATTTTTGAAGAAAAAAGAATTTAGAGCTGTTATGTTTGAAATAGACATTACAACGAAAATAAATCGCATTGCTGAAAGGTATTCAAATATAGCGTTGTATGATGTCTTCTTTTAGTAAAGTGCTAACATGGAAATAGAGGCTTTTTATACGGGGGCTGGTTGATAAGTTGGTAAATTTCAATGAAATGGCGGAAAATTTTGTTAATTGGCATGCCTTTTGGTAAATGTGATTTTTCTAATTATTTGATGAAATGTTCACACAAATGCAAAAGGCAGATCTATCTTGGCAGCTGTCTAAAGTGATCGGTGTAATATTTTTCGTAGAAATGGATAAAGACTAGTACAGTGAAGTGATAAAACATTTGTATTTATAAAAAGTGCCCAGATACAAATTGACCTGAAGGAACTCTGCATCAGCACTCAAAACAATTCATAACTGGATAAATTCATTTAAACGTGGCTGGACAAGCACTGTAGATGGTGTAGTATGTTCCAGACGCCCGACTGAGGTTTCTTTTGAAGAAATTGTCCATAAAATGCATGGTATTGTGACATAAGACCTTCGTATTAAGATTCGTGAGATTACTGGAATGGTGGGCATTTCTTATGAACGATACATAATATCCTTCATGAAGTTCTGAATATGAATACTTACACAAAAACAGCTAACAGTCAACATTTGTAAGCAGTATCTAAGACATAGGGGAATATTATGACAGATTTGTGACAATGGATAGATCAGGACCGAAAGCATAAGAGCTCTAAATAAATTCAGAGAGGAGCCATCTAGGTGAAGTCTTCTCGTATTACACAAATCCTGTGTTATGATAAAGCAGGCTTTAAACTTGTATACTGTCCTGAAAGACTGAAAGAAAGGAAATTCTCATTAGATCTTTTTTTTTTTTTTTTTTTTTTGAATAGTGTTTAACGCCCGTTTTTACTACTGAGGCACCACAGGCGGTGGACACTGGTGATACATGAAATGAAATGATAAATTGGGAAAGGATATTTTTTTTTAAGGAAGGAAGCGTTCCAGGCCTAAGTTTAGGGTACCTCCCCGGCATTTGCCATTTATGGGGACTGAGAAAAACCTGGAAAAAACCCCAGTCAGGGAGGACGGTCCTGGCGGGATTCGAACCGCAGACCTCCCGCTCACGAGTTCGTGCCTTAACGACCTCGGCCACCCGTGGCGGTGTGTAAAGCAGTGATGTATCTGTAGAAGTGTTAAGTCATCTGTGAGAGAAGTGAAGTAAAAATAAAACGTTTAGATGAGAAGAATCTACCCCTGCTACAAACTTCAACGAAAGATGTGCTGATGGACCTGACGGGTCACCAAAGGTTCGTGTCACCAGTCACAGGATTGGACAGCATGTTATGTCCCGGAAATAGACACGCCCATTCTTTAATCTGTCTAATGGTCCTTAAACACGCAGACGGCTAAGGGAACTGAAATACTCAATAGCTACTGCATAAGGGAAACGCATTTGACGTGAATACTTGTGGGATAAGTGTAGAACATTGCGGATATTATACGTTTGTTTGAAATGTTTACTTCTGGAGCAGATCGGGTAGGCAATTATTTTATTAATGTTTAGTTTCGTTATAATTTTGCATGACTTTTCTCAGGAGATTGTAATAACATTGTGGGTGGCGGGGTGGCCCCACTTTGGGTGCCAGTTTGATACTAGATTGCAGGGATGTGGGAATTGGGCTGTATGGTAGCTGAGGTAAATCATTCAAGCCCGCTGATCTCAGGTTTCGCCACGGCTGCTGCAGACCACCCCACTCTTCTTTTATGAGACTCTCTCGAGAGCGTTTCGCTGGATTTTCGCGGCTATGAGCATTCCGGGACTGAGTGAACGGGACTCCTCTGCAAAAGGTGACGATAAATAACGCTGATAGGCAAACTCACGTCGAACCACAGGCAAGGTAATCTTGGCAAACAACATTCAAGCCAGAACTGGTACTTGGTACTTAGGCCGCTCTCCCGCTCATCTCAGGGCGACGGTAGCCACACGTATCTGGGCCCAGAAAATTGTGAGACTGCGCAACTTTTGGGAAAAATCTATTCCTTTTATATACAATACAAAATGACACTATCCATGGGCAAACGCGAAATGCTCCCGCCAGTTTTGTGTTAACGTCTCTCATAGGTCAATGCTTACCTCACTGAATTTCATTTCTATTCGCTAGAAAATTTTGGTCAAGCCAAATGCTCCGCTATTCGTCATAAAGATGCATTTAAAAAGATTTCATATGAACACCTGATACTTTGCCGCGTGTTTGCCCTGAGGCGGGCCCAGAAGGGGTTACCTTACATTGTCTGACTTTTGCCAAGTCTTTCTGTGTCCGTAGAAAGATGTGAGTTTTTCCTTATCTTGTTACATTTCTACACATTATTTCTTAAATATTGACAAAATTACACTTTATGAACGCATTTAAACAGTACACAATATTAATTGTACATATACGACTTATGTCATTAAAGTTCCTCCACTGAAAGAAAATGCACAACATACTTGCACATAATATCGAGTTGCTGATTCTAAAATTACAAACAATTACTCTGTAATTGACGGGAAGCCAGGAACAGCTTCAAGATTTATCATTGTACCTGAAGGCGTAGGTAGGTTAATTATTATCGGCACGAGCACTGTCTCTTATTAGTAGTGATAATTGTGTATTTATTTTATTGGCATCAATAAAATAAAATTTCAACAGGGGTATGAGTGGAAACATAAAACAATCATATTGGTATATACAACAAGAAAATATATAAGAAAAATAATAAAACTGAATTTTAAAAATTCAAATGTATATACAAAGAAGATACGTTTGAGTGACACACACACAAGCTGCCGGACTCAATCACTTTGTTTCCCCACACCACTCTCCCCTGCTTTCAGCCTTATCAGGCCTTAGCATTCTCTCATCAATAATTTACCTATTTCTCCTTCCTTTGCTTACCTGCTACCCGAGTCCACCATGACCATCCTTTCTGCTGGATCTCATAAAGGAGTGAGGCAGATTCTTGCCCTTTCATTTTCCCGCATTTGCGTTCATGATTCCCCCTCCTCATATATGGGGCAAATTCTCCGCTAATAGTCCACAGAGATCCACCATTCGAGTTTGGCCCCTGTTTTGATTCCTCTTCAGTCCCGAATGTAGTTCCTCTGCATTATGCAATTGTCTGCTGTCTATCCCTATCCCTCAGGCGGTTGTTAACCTTCCTTCCTGCGCTCTTTCTTTTCCAAATAGAGCCCAGCCTTATTGTTTCCAGTCCCCTTCTTAATTTGGTTTCCTATGTCATGTTCGTTCCCAATCTCAGCTGTTCAAGGTAACTCAGTACCCTAATTAAAGTTTGATTTCCATGAATAATACGCAGCCAGTAATTCACTATTGTGTGGTCTCGCTGTAAACTCAAAATTTCCTCTTAATTAAGCAGTTTGCTGTGATCCTCCCCAGCCCCAAAATTCCTTTCAGAAAACTTATCCTCACTGAATTTAGATCCGCAGTTTGTTCTCACCCACAAATTTCTGTTGTTTCCAGTACTTCTACAGGCGTATCTGCTGCTTTATGCTTCGTCAGGTCAATGTGCTTTGTCCATCACAAAGCAGCGACGCGACGTGTTAACTATCCGAGATATTTAAAACGTTGCTTGCTCTCTCATATTAAGAGATATTTACTTTCTACTTTCTTTCAATGTAAGAGAGAGAGAGAGAGAGAGAGAGAGAGATTAGAGGCATGTCTATATATCTTTATTATGTTGTAGTTCTATCAGATTCAATCAATGGAATTTCTTTTAAAAGTAATAATGTACCTACTTGGGGGATTTGGTAACTAATACGGACGTTCAAAACATTTTTATGAATAAGTTTTATTATTGGGTAATTATTCTGACAAGTGTGCCCCCCCCCCCACCATTTATCATCTGGACTTACGGGCAGGAATTTCTGTTAGGGAGTAGAGAGTGGCATAAACATATTGTTTCGAATTAGGTAGTGCTGTTGCATTAACTACACAGCTCTGTGAGTGTCTTTAAACAATGAAATAAAATGTAAATACTTTATTTCACCATCAATTTTAGTTGCTAGATATAATCCGTGAATGATTAGGCAGTACGTGTGAACATTTGAAAGCGTGTTCTCAAAAAATTAGGCAGGGTAACGTGAACGACTGATAAGCTATAAACGTAAATAAAATGTTTTTTTATACTTTCATAAAGACATAAATGCCTTTAATAAGTGTGGACCTTTAGAATGTTTCTGGTGTCAAACTTTCAGCAATTACTGTACAGCATTCTTTGAGCCTCTAACGTGTGCGTTGTTTATGATTAGGCAGTATGACTCTGTTGTCAGGTCTGCCAGGAATTACTGTGGGAGATTAGGCAGTGTGCTGCGAGCACTTAAGAGATGATTATTGATTACGCATAGGGAGAATGGAGTGTTCGTTTTTATGAGTTTCTTGTATGAAACTATCGAGAAATGGAGGGTGATTTTGAACACTTAATTTTGTGACGCAATGATTGATATGACGTGTGGGCGTTTGAAGTTACTCTGTCGAAGAATTGCTGTAGAAGATTAGGCACTGAGCTGTGAACACTTAATAGCTTCTGACGTAAGCGATTGTTTTATATGATTAGGCAGTATGAGTGTGGACATTTGAAACCTTTCCATTAAGAGAACTGCTGATATTAACTAGTATCATGGGAACCATTTGCCGGGGTCGTGCGTCATGCCCATCGATTGTGGAAGGGAGTGGGATGAGGGGGGTTTAACCGATGATGATAATCGCCGGCTTAGACTGCCCAGCTACTGCCCCAACTGATGCACCCCTCGCCAAGGGTACACTTTGTTGCATAACGTTAGGAAAAAAATCTTTTGGACAATAAGCACACAAATATCGCAATTTTAGGGTAGTCTTGATGAGTCACCACTCGATGTAACCGTCGTCTATATATGGCGTCCTATAACAAACATGGAGATTTGGAAATCAATCGTACTGAGAGGTTTTAAAAACTATATCATCATTTTCTGCTCCTAAAGCAACTACAGTAATGGAAACATTTATTGTACCACTTTTAGCTCTTTAATGTTTTCGTTATAATCCTTAAATATTTTATTAGTTGTTTTATTTCGTTCAAACATTATTGTTATAGTTTTCATTTAGTGTAAATGTTAATTAAAAATACAAACTAAACACTTGCAGAAAGAAGTGAAGTTAGGTTGTGAGTAAAATTGCTTATTTGTTATTTTAAAATATCTAATATAAAGCTATTAAAATGCTTATTAGAGAAACATAGCACACTAATAAATATAAATATGTGACAGGCTCTCACACCCACGTATGCCTAAAAGTATGTGCCTTTAGATAATGTAAATAGTAATAATTATTAAATATATAGCTTGTAGTAACCATCAGCGACATTTCATGTATTACGAAAATATATTCACGGCTACCTGGACGTTTGAGTCTATGACAATAGGGAAAAGGTTGCCTTTTGTCATCTTTTGTGTTTCTTCTGCTGGTAATGGCTAGAGCGATGGGTCTCTCTGCTGTAACAAAGCTAAGTGCATGCAGGCAGCCGAACAATATATCATTTTGTATCTTAGTTGCTGAAGATGCTTCAAAGTTCATTAAAGGTAGAAGGCGAAAAGGTATCGGTGGTGAAGTCATTACATCGTTTGATCAAGGGCTGTCCAATTAGGTGTCAAAGAAACGATAAATTTAAAGTAAGCGCATTTGGGAGTTCAAAAACTCACCAATATTATTTAAAGGCTCAGGAAGCCGTGAGCGCCTCCCTGTGAACCCTGTAAGCTTTTTAACCACATGGCAACGTTTTGGATTTCATCTATAAAGAGAAACACTCTAGCAAAAGCAAATTTTTCAGTCATATATTCGCTCATTCATACATATATTTTTGTACTCGTTCGTTCATAAGTTTCGTTCGTTCGTTCCCTGATCATCAACATCGCTTTACCAAGGGCAGTAGATGAGAGACACACAAATGCAGCTTATGTACCACGCATCATCAAAGTCATAGAGACAATGAATTAAGCGGCCGGTTACTAAATGTAGTGTGATTAAACATTTCAATGCGTTCAATTATGCAAGGTTGTGTGATTTGAACCACCTCCTTCCATCTCTCTCCTCCCATGAGCAATAAGACACATAAGGCGACTTCAAGCCTCTGAACGACGAGGGGTATAAAGTGGGACCCTCGGTCCAACAATAATAACAGCATCTGCATATAAAGACCGCTTCAAATTTCTACTTTTGAAAAATTCAGCCCTCTAATCTATTGTATTTTTTCAGTGGTATTTTGTTGGTTCACCATGTGCTTTAGTCACTGCCTGGCGTTGTTTGGGCATTGAGAAAGTCAATTCTTCATGTGTTCCTGAGTCAGTTCCTGAAACCACATGTACAATCGTCTTCTAGAGTTCTCTTTTGTTACTTGGCTTGTTTCTTGCAATAGCATTTCCCATGTTCTCAATCTCATTGAGGTTCGGGCTATTTCCAGGCCAGTCTACCACCTTCATAATGTTCTTTCTAAGAAATGCTTTAACCTGATCATTTTGAATTACTGCCTACCTATATTCCAATTCTATACAAACATTAATCAAAATAATTAACTTCAGGGCTCTGTTCTGGAGTGGCGACTTTCAACTTCCACAAAAGAAAAAGTTCAAACAGACGTCACACTAAAAAAAGGGTCCTTTTTGTACTGGTAACAACAATTAACACTTTCCAAACTGAGCTGTGCCCTTCCGAGCCGAAAACGTGGGAAGCTGTCGCTAGGAATGATTTTCCTTCTTGACAATGCACATTCACACACTACTGTCAGACTATCAGAATATACCAGGGTAGGTCCATAAGTTTCCTGCCTCGCCGATAAGGATTATTGTCTTCACAAAATCTTTATCTGATGTCATACCTTATGTTAAATAAATAATTGCAGCTGTAACTTCCCATCCGCTGTGTTCAGCTGTTCACATATAGTTACATAAAGAAGACTATGTGTAGAAGATTGTGACATGTTTAAAATGGAGTACCGAGCTGTTATTAAGTTCTTCACAAAAGAAGGACTTAACTCCAAATGAAATTAAACAGCGATTAGATGGTGTATATGGGGAAGCATCCCCCTCATATTCTACCGTAAAAGAATGGGCCAAACTTTTTGAATGGGTCGAGAAAGCATTGAAGACGAAGAGCGTTCAGGTGGACCCTTGGAGGTGTTCACTCCTGAAAACACCGTTCTTGTGGAAGGAGAAATTATGGAAGACCGGTGACTCAAAGTTACAGAAATAGCAGCAAGGTTGTGCCTTTCTAAAACAACAGTCCTTCGAATTATTCATTAACCTTTAAACATGAATAAGGTTAGTGCCTAGACTTCTTTCCTCAGTCCAAAAGCAGCAACGAGTCATCTATTGCCAGGCATTTTTGGTGCTCTGCCGTGGCTGGCAACGAGAGAGAAGTTCTGCAAACCATTGATTGATACTGGAGATGATTCTACTATGATCCCTTGTCCGAAAGAGAATCAATGGAGTGGTGTAAACCTGGGGAAGCACCGCCTCCAAAGGCCAAGGTCACTCAGCCAACCAAGAAGATCTTGGCCACAACTTTTGGGACTGTGAATGAATACTCTTCATTGACTTCAAGGAGAGGAACACTATAGTAAATGGGGAGTACTATACTGGCCTACTGCAGACTACGTGCTTCCATCAAAAAGAAAAAGCGAGGAAAGCTGAGTGGTGGTGTGCGCCTTCTTCACGACAACGCGCCTGTGCACACAGCTCTTATTGCAAAGGAAGCTGTGAAGAAATGTGTCTTCAAGAAGATATACCATCCCGCCTAGCTCCAGATCTAGCTCCCAGTGACCATTTCCTCTTTTTAAAGCTCAAGAAGGACCTTCGAGGAACGAAATTTAAGTGTGACGAAGAAGTGATGAATGCTGATTATGCTTATTTTGTAGACAAGGCTTCTGACTATTTTGGGGGTGGGGTTGAAATATTAATTCAAAGATGTGAGAAGTGTATTGCAATAAAAGATAACTATATTGAAAAGTGAAATATAATATTTGTCTTTATCATACATGGAAAATGGTTAGGCCGGAAACTTATGGACCTACCCTCGTAATGAAATATTACGCATACATTGCATCCAGTGGTTTTCTTTAAAACAATGGCTTCGTTCCGAAATGGGTGTGGTTTGATAAGGAACATGGTCCGCAATGTTTTATTTCGTATTACCAATAATGTTGGTAACAAGGAAATCGATCTTGTAATGTCAGCAAAACGCGTGAAGTAATTGTAGGTGGCAGGCAGCTAAGCACGGCATTGCCATATCTGTTAACTAATTGCCCCACCCTTATCAGGTGCACCGTAGGCTTGCCCGGTTTATTCTGAACTGAGATCCCCTACTTTGATAGCGCTGTGCGTTCCAGGTGCTGGTTTCTGATATTTCCCATAGCTAAAATATTCATCAACCACTTTTGCTTCTCATTTTCTCCGTTTTATGTTGAGAGGGATAAAAAAAAATCATCGTATAAAACGAGGAGATATGGAGAAAAATAGAGAAATGGCGTTCATTTTGTTGTTCTAATGACGGGAGAAGCTTTCGGGTGAAAGGAATAGGAGGTAATGCAAGCTCGGGTCGCTACCCGACTTAGGCTCAAAACTCCGAAACAGTACTTTGTGTGTTGCTGGTCAATTCAGTTTTTTCCGGCTCTCGTACTTTTTGCAGAAGTAGATACTTCATCGCCTCTAAGTTTGTTTTAAAATATTCTTGCCCCTTCATGTGGTTCACTCCCTGGAACAAATAACCATAATTAACAAAGCCTAACTTTGCTTTTCAAACACTAAATTATTTACGTCAGGATGTGCACTATTGAAACAGCGGTTCTACTTTAGTTCTTTAATGTTAAAGACAGCGCACTTAACATATAAATATTCTTGTGAGCTGGTACGTGTATGCACTTTTATAAAAATTCTTCGATGTCTTGTTTACAAGTTAAGTGTTTTATTAACATCCGCTGTCTAAAAACTTTTCTCTTTCCTCGTTAAAATGCGGAGAGTCAAATCTGGGTTGTAGGGAAGATGTCTCCTCTGATTACCATCAGGGACACTTAGTAGAGAGTGGTGGAAATTTTCGCGCTGAACTTGAACAAAATACAAGCTGAGTTTTCTGAAAAACTGTACTCTCTATTAAAATTAAAACCTTATTAAGCAATTTTTTTTCAATTTATATTTTTTAAATTTTTTATTAATCTTAATTGTTATTATTTTATAATTATTTTAAGAAACTAAAAAAAATATGAATTTGTAACTTTTTTGCTGCTTTAGGTGCACTTTCCTCATAAAGCATTTATCTCAATACCCTCAGATTTTAAAATCAGTTTCAAAACATGTTACTTAGCATTTGTGCTGAAATAATATGTAATATAGAGCAAACGTTTTTTTTTGTAAATATTTTAATGTATTGTCATGGAAATTTAACCATTTTTTTTTCAAAACTCTCATTCATCCCTAAATTAAAAGCTTTCAGCAGCTATGTAGAGAAATCTGTTTTGCACATGCATAAAAGAATACATAGCTCTTTTTTACAGTTTTTAAGAAAAGTGCGCCTAAAGTTATAAAAGTGCAAATTACGGCAAATGACAAAAAAGACATTAGTGTGTGTTGTGTTATGTGCGGTGGCCATGTTTAAACTATTTAAATTCCCCAAACAAATAAAAGTGTATACCTTCCCCCCCCCTTCCCCAGAGCATTGCCGCAACTGTATCAAAATTCAGTCCATAGTTACAAAGGTAAATTAAAAATGTTCAAAATAATATCATTATTTGAAATGTGAATATATCATTACTTAGTGACACTCAACCAGCACCAGTCGGTCGGTCCTGGTGGTGTAGCAGTAACCATACTTGCCTCCTAAACCCAAGATAGCGGGTTCGAACCCGGCCAAGATGGATGAATTTTTTCGGGGCGTAAAAATCTTAAGTATGGCTTCCTTCGGAAGGGATGTAAACCCATGGGTCCCGTGTCGTACATTTACGGCAGGAAAAAGAACCTCAAGCCTGAAAAAAAGAGCAAATTTTGGCGGCCATTTCACGCTCTGAATTGAAGGGGACCCTGATGACCCTGAAGAGAGTCGGTAAAAAATAAATTAAAAAAGCACCAGTCACCTCATGTTCTTCCAGTTTCCTGTAATATTTCTCTTTTTTCCTAAATACTTTATGAATAATTTATCCTGATTATTTTCACCCGTAGACAAAGGAAATTATTAATTATTTTACATCGTTGAAACATTTAGTGGTTGTAATGCATAGTAGTAGTTTTTAGTGTGTTATATTCGAGTATTTTTAAGGCAGCGATTTGTAAAGAACACAATGAAATAAATTAATAATATTTTAATTAGTTATTTATAGTTTAATCTCTAATTTTAAAAAGAAATTATACTATCCTTTAAAACTAAGTGCTTTATCACAGTTCGTATTTCAGTTTTTATAAATTTTGTATAAAATGTTTACCCTAGTTTGTTTATTTCATCGTTACAAACAAGTGACTACTTAGAGCGTCTACAATGCGCTATCTACTCCTACATTACAAACTTAAAAAGTATTATCACTGCAACAATGAGAGTCAACAATGGTACTAGCTGATTAATGATTCATATTTGTTTTCAATATCACCAGAATCTACGTGTATTTGGTAAGATTGAAAACAAATATAAATGTTGATGAAAGTGTCAACAATTAAAATTATAACAATTATTTACAATAAACAAAAGTTTATTAATTGTTGGAACGCGTATGATTATTGCTGCGTCTCATACAAAGCTCCCCTCCCCCCTTCACCGCAGCACGCCACGACGCCGTTACTTCAACCCACCCCTTCACGCTTCAGAATCTGAGTGGTGGTATCTAAATGACGTCAGTTAAAGGTAAGCAGAAAACTGAATACTACCTCCTCAGCAGCACTTCAGATAAAGCCATTGTTGTTTATGCATCTTTTCGTTCACGCTTTGCTACACCTTTTCATTTTAACTGCGATGTAGGTACTTAAAAACGTATACACGTTTACGGGCTCTTTATTTCTATTTTTTTTTTTCCTCTCCTTACACCTTCTCTCTTATCAGTCTTCGTTTTCGTAGGTCTCAGCAGTTAGTACTATATATGTTTTAGTTCCTTCTTTATCTCCGTTTCATTTATTTCTTGGTTTGTAATCTCGAGTGCTAGCATTTCGTTTCGTCAACAGCGGCGCTTCTGTCGTTTTCAAAGGCGAAATCACAAAGCATTAGTGCTAAAAACTATAAGGGAACGTTTCCATGGAAACGCGAGCGATATGCCTTATGAATAGCAGCAAAACACAAGCGTACTCCATTGTAGAACATAGAGAGCTTCCATGCGGACTTCTCTGGGCTCAGCCAGCTCAGCTAAAAATATCAGCATTGTAAAATTTTACTATAATTGTGTTTCTAGGTATAACCCGAATATTTTAAGTCTAAAAATGCTAAAATTGTTATGCTAATGATCTTTATGTCTATTAAAAATACATGTAAACAGTAAAACTGAACAAAATGTCTAATTTTATAACTAAATAGTCGTAATGTTGTAATTAAAATTGTATAAACCTGATGAATTCTTATTTAATAATTATAATAACAGAGACTTTTACACATAAATTAAGTCTCTCTCTCATCGTAAAAATGCTGAATGAATACTTTGCGTTGCCTCCCCAGCTTTTATTACGGCGTCACATCATATGGACATTGAAAGTGTTAAATTTTTTATTTGATCAGGCGAAATCTCACTAAACTTACTTGCCAATAATCTTCCATAATCTCTCAATACGGTTCATATCTGAACTGTCCCCTGATCATGTGAGGGTGGAAATCCGTCGTTCTTCCAAATAATTTCTAACTTGTAGCTGTAAAACTGTAATTTTTTATAAATGTGTGAATGTAACTTGACATTGGTAAAATCAGTAGTGTCTAAACAAGGTACTCATTTTTCTTGCCCTTTGACACGGTGCGAAGTCATCCAAAAGTGTAATTTTCTGGTGACACAAACTTGTTGGCATTAAACTTTCTGTTAAAATCATCATGTATGCACCTGTTCCCTCAACAAAATGTAACGCACTCACTCTTTGCTGGAAATACAACCCCAAATCATGTGGAAACATCACTGTTGAGTCCAAACATTCTGACAGAAATTCTTCACAGCTACGACGACATATAAATATTTTCCATCGTTTTCTCTGACATTAAAGTTTGACACATCTCAGAAGATGACTTTACTCCAAATCTCTTCAGTCCAATGGACATGTTCCTTGGCTCACTCTAGTCGAACTTTCTTCATTTTAACTGTCAGGAGGGACTTCTTCTGTGACCGTCTAGCAAGTAGATCCATTTCTGAAAATCTGTATCTGATGGTTCTGCTATAAACCACCGCACCAGAACCTTCTTCCCTTTCTTTTCAACTCCACTGAAGTCATACAAGTCATACGCCGGTTTTTCCAGACAGATCCGCTTCAAAACGCGATCATTAGCAGCGGTTGAAGAACTTTTCTGTCTCTTTCTTTAATTCTTTCCAAATTCTTATAATTAGCCAATAATCTTGACACAATGGACTTGTTAAATCCTGTTTTTGATGCAATATGTTAAGCAGAAAGGCCCTCAGAAGCTAATCCGACAGTTACACTCTTTTTGCGAGGAGTTAATTCAATTCCTTTGCCCATTTTGTGCAGCTGTTGTTAACACACACATCACTGAATGCTACATTAAAACCAAAAATAAAGGTAGTAGTAATACAACAATGGAAAATGTACGCCATAACTCTGGTCGAGCCGTTTGACTGTCAATGCAATGCGCTTATTATTAATTTATTTTAAATATAGCTATACACACAAACAATAAACAATGCAAAATTACTTATAGATAATACAAAACTGTTCACATTAAGTAAGGTAAGTGTAAAAATACACAAAATCTTTGGTTATGCAATAAAGTGTACCCTATTTCTAAACCTATAGCAATTTAAGTGTTCAGGGGCGTTATTTGGACAGATTACCTAGTAATGTTAATGGGTTTGTTGTTTGCACGTACAGCTATATTTAAAATAAATGATGCAAGTAACCATAATCATTAGACCACGCCTGTCAAAAATGGGACTCCCGCGTACATTAACTAAACAGCGACGTGGAAAGACACTGAGGCACACAAACCGCAAGTGTTTGTTCCCACGAAACGGCGGTTTCACATCCTGACAGCGCCGGTTCGTTCAATTTGACGTAATGAGGGATTTGACCCACAGCTCGTGTCAATCAGAGAAGTTCATTCACCGGCTGTCAAACAGACTGTTGTCCTACGTTACATCAATCACAAAGGGCGTTTTAATAATGAGCGCGTTGCATCGACAGTCAAACGGCTCAACCAGAGTTATGGCGTACTTTTCAAAGCTGATTACATCCTAATTTTCATTTCAGACTTTGTATGCACTTCACAAACCAGTTCAACTGTTTGATGACAGTGACATTAGCACTAGAACTAACTCTGTGTACTTTACCCACAAATATTATCTGCAGAATGTTTCATTACAGTACTTTATAATCATCATCGTCATCATTATTAAATATCAATCATCGAAAAATTTTTCTTTCACTTTTGGAAAGGGTGTATTTATTTGTATTAGATCTGGGCTATTCGGCTGGGGTACATTTCTCCATAAAGCTTATTGGTTTCTAACATTCTCAGCTGCAAGACCTGAGGTGTGCTATTTCACTCACCGATTTCTCCCCTCAAAGGAGAATCAAAGGAAAGCAAATGTCATAGTCCACTTTAAGGAAAGATATGATTACAAAATGAAAGCAGTTTGGGTTGACTAATCTCTAGGGGTTAATATAACAGAAAAACGAAAGATTTAAAGATATGTTTATATGAACTTTTAAAAAGGTTTCATTGTTAGCAATATGTCCCTCAAATGCGAGTTGCGTTCCGAAATTATTTAAATCACGGCATTTATAGTACGTCCAGCGTAACCACGCAGGCGCTAGATGGCGGTTGTAAGCAGAATGTGTACTGAAAGGACAGTGTTCGTTTGTATTCAAGTAGAGAAAGACCTTGACAAGATGGAAGGCCCCAAACTGAAGAAATTCATAGATAGTGGTCAAGAAGCTCCTCACAGATGACCGCCAGTGGCAGGGAATGTGAGTACTGGTCATAGGTTAACATCGCGGTCTCCCAGAAACTTTGAGATGTGTCTCCACTATGGATAAACTGGAATATCAGACAGGCCCCGGCTGCGTATTCTGCACATCGTTATTCGCGACGATTTGAATGTTTTAATAGTATTTAAGTCTGTTTTTACTACAGAGGCATCACAGGCGGTGGACACTGGCGATACATGAAATGAAATGATATATTGGGAAAGGAGTAACTCCTCGGTATTAGGCATTTATGAGGACTGATCTGAATAAAACCTGTCAGGGAGGACGGCCCTGGCGGGAATCGAACCCCAGACATCTCGCTCACAAACCCGTGGCTTGGCGACCTCGGCCACCTGTGGCGGTCGATTTGAATATAAAAAAGTTACACGCACTTGAGTTCCACGAGACTGGACACAAGTTTGAAGAACATAAGAGTTGAAGTGTGTCGTCGGCTACTGGAAATGCATGAAGAAGCTGGTGACTGGCGACACTACCACACACAGAGAAGAAAGTTCAACCATGCAGGGAGTCCCCAGCCTAGCAAATTTCGTGCTGCTCCGGACTTTTATGTACAGACTTTTCAATGTTTTGCTTTTAGGAACACGTCCTTAAAATACGAAAGCAGTCTCTGTGTTACACTCCTAGGTATTTCAAACTTCTGCCAAGGGAAGATGCATGGCTTCGAGATGGTGTTGACATTTGTCAACAGCCTGTCTAAGTAGGAAACAAAATGGCACTGTCAACAGCGAGGTGTACAAGACTTTTTCTTTTTCTTCTTCTTCTCCTCCTCCTCCATCTCTTTGCCTGTACAGCTCGGGGTGAGCCTTGACCTGCCGCGGCCACCACTGTTTCTTCTACCTCCATCTTACGACTTTATTTACCTACAGATGGCAGTAATACAGAAACATGTGATGTGCATGACATCATATGATAGATCATATTACGGACTTTTCTAACTTAGAAAAATTCCTAAGTAGATACCGGGAATTGAACTCGAATCTCCCGCCATCAGTCAGCAACGCTAACCACTAGACCAAGGAGGGGGTCCCTTACACGAATTAGAGGAAGGGTTGAGCAACGGCGAAAAAGGAAGTGGTCGACAGAGCGTTCCTTCAACATGACAATGCGTGGCCCGCACCTGCAACACTACGACCGTAAATTTGGCATCGCTGATGTTCATTGTTGTGCCGCACCTCGCATCAACATGAAGGACTCGCTGCGAGGTAAAAAATTAGGTAAGAGCGAGTAAATTCAGTAGCTGTCCACGGGCGGTGGCGTGGTACTCCCAAACAATGGTTTCGTGACGTCATAATGAAGTTACCAGGAAGACAGATTCCTTGTGTATTGACATGTTGCAATATGAATAAGATACAAAAACTAATATTGCAAATCATTCCGAACCCCCTTCTTAAATTGTGTGCGCACCCTAAAATGTTTGACGCGGTTTAACAAGAAGACTTCCTGGCATTTGTTAAGACGAAATCTGATGCATCATTGGCAGTCCAAAAGCAGAGGCGGTCTAAAGAACGACGATACACATCAGCCTAGAAGTTTAAATTTCAACCCGCTCCGAAAGGGTCCTCTGGGGTTACATGCAGCCGTTTGTCTCTGATAATCATCATGCCTTTGCATTCGTGTACTGTAATCATAGATCTAAAAACTCGCGTCCTACTCCCACATGAGGTCATAGGAGTTAGTTCAGTGATGTGAATATGTTTTTAAAAGATTGACGGACGGTTCTTTGGAAAAATGATATCTCTTGTGGAGATGTATATCTTACGTTTACTGTTGTTTTATGGTAAGTCCTTGTTAAGGCGTCGGTTATCAAATGGATTCCGGTACATGTCGTTTTAGCATTTTTGTTACTTAAGAAGGCATGTTACCTCCTTTATTATGGGTTTGCGCTGATCTTGGAACTCTGTACAGAACGAAAACAGTTGTTTTGGACCTCCTACATCTTCATTTGTTTCACAAACACCTAAAAGACTGACCAGTACATAATTTGTAAGTTTTACAGATGTAATTTACTTTACTGCACATTATCATAGTTTTCAAAACTCGCGGAAACAAAAGCTCATCGGATTGTGCAAGCAGCGATGATATGTGAACATTAATACTTATAAAGCAATTTCATTGTTTGGTGTTAAAAAAATTGTTTCTCTCCATCAGAGATACGGAAAATGATTCCCTGCCAAGCATTTTATGCAAATTGAAACCGATATTGAGCCCTCCGCCATTTTTTACGAACGAACCAGTAAAAATCCTCTCCCCCGGTTCACCAATCGGATTCCATTGCGTAAGCCCTTCCACTGAGAGGAGAGCATTTCAATACAGAAGCAGAAATCTGTATCGACTGTTTTTTATTCTTTTTATTGTTTCCAAAAGTTTGTGTGTTCCTTTGGGTTGTAGCAGCGAAAATCTCGCGATACAGCTTTGATGCAACACTGTAGACAGTGCATTAAAGAAGACGCGAACGCAATTAGAGGCGTTCTCTGAAAACGAACACCTGTATAGAACAGTGAGGTACTCACAGGAAAGTAAACGAGAGCCAAATATGAATGTCATTTGAACAGTTCTCTGAATGAAGCACAATATGGCAATATCCGTTTAGTAAATTATTATTTTTGTCTAGCGATGCTGCAAAGTCTTTATTCCATCACGAAATTTAGTTCATCCAGGCCTGCCTAATATGCCTCAATTAATAATTTAAGCTCTTCATTGGATGAAATTTTCTTTTCACCAAGGGATTTTCTCAGTTTAGGGAACAAATAGAAGTCCGATGGAGCCAAGTCGAGGTATAAGGCGGATGTGGCAGCAAATCTTACCCCAATTCATTGATTTTCGTCATTGCAACGACGAATGGGTGAGGGCAAGCATTTTCTTGACGCAAGAAGACTTTCTTCTTTGAAAAACCCGGCCTTTCCTCGCATATTTTATCTGCAATAGGACCAAAAGATTAGTACAGTATAAGGGTAGTCATAAAAAATGAAGTTAGGTGTTTATTTTTTGTTTGATAGCATGTACATGTCTCCAGCCCTGGTACCATTGAAATTCCCGTGCACAGTACCGTAGCACGCCGCTAGAGAAGTCAAAACAAAAGGGCGCAGCTCTTGATAAATTGGAGTATTCTGCGGTAATTCGTTTTCTGCATTTGAAGAGGAAGGACACTGCAAGCCCTGCTGAGTTGGTGCAAGTGTACGGCAACAATGTACATCTTATGATACAGTGGTCAGGTGGCGCAGACGCTTTCAGTGTGGTCAAAAAAGTCTGAACGACCTCTCTCTGTGAAGAACCGGTAATCGCAAGAGAAGTGGAGGCCCTGGGGCTCGAAGACTGGAGTGTCACAATCGAGGCGATAGTGGAAAAAGTGAAAGTCAGTCATGGATCAGTTTTTTCAACATCTTGCAAGCGACTGCTCAAACCAAGGTAACTATGTCAGCCCAACGCAGATACTTCGCTAGCCCCTAATCACCATGTGTGTGGGTGTATCACTATGACCCCGAGACAAAGCAGCAAAGCAAGCAGTGGAAACATGTGATTTACCACTGCCAAAAAAGACGAAGATCCAATCATCACCGGACAAGGTGGTGCTGAGTGTTTTTTGATATTGCCATGG
Source organism: Metallyticus violacea (assembly GCA_030762175.1). Taxonomy (NCBI): domain Eukaryota; kingdom Metazoa; phylum Arthropoda; class Insecta; order Mantodea; family Metallyticidae; genus Metallyticus; species Metallyticus violacea. The sequence goes on along the minus strand of CM060842.1, from coordinate 5,739,486 downwards.
TGTAGTGCTAATAATTTACACTCGTAAAGGGTAAACCGTCACAGGAGCACACTACCGAAATCTCCTGACGAGGTTACGGGAGGCTGTCAAGACAAAGCGTCGCGGGAAGCTCTCTTAGGCTTAGCGTCTTAACGCCCCAGCACATTCTGCACGGGACCAGTCATACATGCTGCTCAAACTGAGCCTCATACTCCGCATACTCCTGACATCCTGTGACTTCTTCCTCTTTCCTTGGATGAAGAAACCACGCACGGCAGGCACTTCCAGAATGACGACGAGGTGATTTCGAGATGGAACGTTTCTGAACAGTAAAAATGCAAACTTCTGCAACCAAGGCCTGCCAAGTTATCCATCTTTGGGAAAAGTCAGAAGATAATGGATTGGTTGTACACCCTTGGCAACCCAGAAAACCGAAGTCCTGATCCTTCCGGTCGATTTCACACACTTGGCGGTGTAGAACTGTGATGCTGTTTTGTTTCAGGTGTGTAATAGTCTCATCCTTGGTTACAAATGGACGCATAAAGTCGGCGGGACTCTCTGAAGAGAGTTGCACTCTGATTGGCTTTTGACCCTGAGTCAACAGCCCCCGCATCCATCTTGCCGATCATTTTACAAATGCTGTTGTCATGGTCATCATTTTTCTGACAGCATATCCTTACTCTCCTCATAATTCAAGCTCTTTTCTCAAACTCCCGTTGAATGCAATGCACTTGTTCCAGCGTTACTAATAACCTTCAAAAACATGCTGAAAACATTTTTGACATATCCTTCAGAGTCGCCTCAGCACTCTCACCACTGTTTCTGATGAGGGAAAATGCCTCTCACGAAGGTATTTCTTCTGTTTGAGAAAAATGAAAAAGTCATACGGGGCTAAATTTGAACCATAAGAAGGGTGAAGGGCACATTTTACATCAGTTTTTTTGAGAGATTCAAAATAATATTCCTTGAATATCGAAAAATGAGAGGATCATATCTTTACCATTTATGGAGATGCACAACCGTTTTCTCTCAGGAATCGAAGTGATGTAGTCACGTGTTCTTGTAAGATCATCTTAAATTGCATGCAGCCTTGGAAGCAAAAACACGTCACATGTGCGATTTTTCAATTAATAACACACCCTGCGAAATTTCAAATTTTCTGAAAGTGTTGTTAATGTTATTTGACGATCTTCTCTCTCAATGATAGCAGCCTGTTAATGCTGTCTTCAGTTAAAGTACAAACTGGAACCTTTCTTTAAAATTATTGCCTTCACTCTTTAAACATTTTAATCATCTTCGAGCTGTGCTATAGTGAGGAACAAACTGTTCATAGTCCTCAGTTGAAGAGTTGTTGAGATGAAAGCAGAATATCTGCAGGATGTCCGTTGCGTGTCACCTCCATTTTGCTATAGGCAGGACTGAGCATGTCTCAACCTGTACACCTCTCATAGGCTGAAACCGAAAGTGACAACATTGAACAGTACCATGTGTACGCTGTGCATTATGCTAACAAAGTATTGTTCTTTTTAATTTTTAGCGAGAAAATATGCCGTAAATAAAGTGTGGCTATTCTTTATCTTACAGCTCTCGTATATTATATTTCTATCATTTGTTCCAACTTACCCAATTCATAACAAGTTTTCAGACTCTTGTTCTGGAATTATTTCAAAACTGAAATATACTGTGAGATATTGAATAGGAATCAAAGTATACAATAAGTTATATCAGTAACTTTTCTACCCAGGTAGTTTTACCAAGTTGGAATTGGCTTCGAAATCTTCGAAAATCAGGCATTGAGGTCATACGGCGAGCAATGATATGAAGGCTTGTGTACAGTAGCTGCTGTCAGTTTTGCACGATGAGCAATTTTCTATCATTGGCAATACTTACTTGCGGAACATGTTACATTGTTAAGTTGGTGTAGGTCAGCATTTAAGTGTCCTTTTAATAAAATATGCCAGAACTGATGCTCATGCTGTGAATGAACTGAACAATTTCACAGGTCCCATTTTTCAGGGACTTACCGAAACTTTTCTGTTCTGTGCTAACGTTGGTAAATGAGTCAATCATTAAAATTTCTCTGACGGATTTTGAAGCTAATTTTATCAGTAGGGTACCTGAAAAGATGTGCCTAATAAAGCAGGGAGAAGCTAGAGCAAAGAACAAGCGCAGTGTTCCAGTTCCTTCCTTCCACTTTGGTAAAGTAGGTCTCGGGAGAAATTAGAGAGCTGCACATCTTTCTCGCAACCCCCCTCCCAAAACCCCCCGTCCTACGCTCGCCATTTGCAGAGCTTTAAAAACGACGGCAAGTAAAGATTTCGAGACTCAACTTGTAGAAGATGCTATTGGTTTTGGTGGAAAAATTACCCCCTCTGTCTGGTTGTCGTGTTATTTGTGTAACCGTTTTTATATTTGTACGAGGGGCGTTGAAAAGTTCTCTGCCTAACCAAGAAAAAACAAGATTTAAGAAAAATATTTTTTATTTTTAATTTTTCAACAACCACCTTGTACATCAATACATTTAGTCCCACAAATTCCCAACATCTTAATATTCTCAATAAAATAAAATTTGTCCAACTGTGAAAAATAAAAGTCTGTCTCATCGTTTGATGTGAATCTTCGTCCACCCGGCCATTTCTTCAGATTTGTGAGCAAAAACAAAGATCGTGCAGTTTTGCAGCAACAATCCCAGACGTGTGTGAAGGCGCATTATCGTGATGAAAAAGAATTTTCTTTTTCGCAAAGTGTAGACGTTTAGCCTGCCCAGCATCCTTCATTTGGTCCAGTAGTGAAGCGTAATACTCCCCGGTGATGGTTCTGCCCTTCTGGAGGTAGTCTACATCATGAGAGTCCCAGAAAGCCGCAGTTCTGTAGATGGAACCGTTGCACTTTCACCTGTTGCCACTCAGGTGAACTGCTCCTTCGTATTAGACGTGTAGTGATGAACGTCGCTGCAGTTGTGTTTCAAGAAGTCTAAACGCTCTTGCGTAATGTCCATTAGCAAGCGTTTTTGGTCCATTATTAACAAACCTGGTGTCCAAAACTTTGTGTAAAATGTAGTGGACACGGCCTATCGAGGTCTTTGCAATGTCAGCCAACTCGCATACCTTCAATCCGCTATCAATTGAGTACAGTACTGTGAATTTTTTTCAGAACCTCGTTGGTCACTCGTCATCTTGAATTCATTACTCCACGTTTTAATGTGGAAAACGGAGGGAAAGAATCTGTTTAATATGAAACCTAACTGATTTTTATTTATCTTAGGGTCAAACCCTTCAAAACTAACTAGTTTTTATCCATTTTTAATACATGTTAACTGACACTAGTTTGTTTACACGATCGTCACAAATCGTGACTACAGTTACGCATCTAAAATTTACAACGCGAAATCTATAGGATGAAACTTAACAGCTATCATAGTAATTTGTCCATCTTCACGACATCTCTCCGTCAGGCCGAGAACTTTTAGGGTACTTCTCGCAATGCTATATAAATTACCTCGCTATTCCCTACAAGGATAACCGCGGTTGACGTGCTAGTGTCAAGCTCTTTAGGGATTAATTCAATCGATACTGGAGTTCAGAAAAACCTAATTTGATTTACGAGGAACCCCTGCACGATCAAAAGATAGGAATATGGTGCGCCATTAACAGTTACAAAATAATAGGTCCTGTTTTTTTTAAAAATAATTAATAGTGATAGGTTAGTACAAATATACAGCCCATGTCTCCTTGCATGCAATTCATAAAATATTCGACGATTGAGCCATCACTGACGACATATGGTCTTCTCGGTCTACTAATTAAACATCTGCGAGTTTAATCTCTGAGGAGCATTATACATTTTTACAAGACAAATTCATACACATTAAGTGAACTGAAAAATAACATTCGTGAAGAAATTTCTTCCATTTCTCAAAGGGAACTAGAGGGTAGTGGTTAATTTCATAAGCTGATGTCAGAAATGTAAAGATTTAGTAAAGAGGCAGTTCCAACATCTTCTTGTTGATAATGGTAAGTAAATGTAACTTTTATGTGTTTACAGCTTACGCGACATTCATAGGTGCGGGTTTTCTGTCTCCCGTTTACCGCCGTACAGCTTCAATTGACCAACTGGCCGTTACGCGTGAAGCGGTTCCGCCAAGGAAAAATCGCCCATTATAAGCCCGTAGGTAACTGAGCAATAGATATAAAGTGCGCCATACGTCACCCTGTGATCTAACGGGGCTGTATGAAGCGATTACTCGGCAGAGCTGGATGTGTCCTTTCACTGACATTTTGCGAAACATCAGCTGTGGTATGAAGGCGCTTTGCACAACATCTTCCAGTTCGTGATTTGCTTCTTAGCGTTTACAGCACTTCTTCTATAGGCTGTTGTTCGGTGTGGTCAAATCGAGATTTCGGGGAGATCATGGTAAGATGATGGTGATGTTGCAGATCCAAGGTCCTTCCTGGGAAGTTATTATATGGAAAATCACCAACAAAGAATGCGAAAGGGGACTGCGCACCATCCTGTTGCGGCCATTATTCCTATTTCATTAGTTGGGGTATTAATCATCCTGCAGGTAGTGTCTTCCATTAATTGGCCCTTCAAGAAAACGTGGCAGCAACATAAAAATGATGTTCCTATTCAAATGTGAAAGGTGGGCTTTCTTTCCCAGAAATATAAAAATATTCTGATCGCGAATGCTGCGGTAAATCGCACACTCCCAGAAAGTAGGACACGTTAATGGAAACTCCTCAAATAATAAAGAACATGCTTTGCTTCAACATCACGAAGTTCGTTGACGAAATGGTCTCAGCTGTAAGCCCTTTTTTCAAATGAGGACGCATGTTGAACATGGTGCTCCGAGTTCGGCTGCCCGTTCGCGTGTCGATTTACTAGGTGGCCGTTCGATTGATTCTGCACCTCAGCACATTTTAACCCATCTCGTGACTGCCAGAGTGATACGTCCTTTCTTCCAAGATAACGTTGTTGCTTTCCTTGGAAGTGGCTTCCTAAATCTCTGTAATAATTTGTTGCATTGTGTGCCCATGAACCCAAACACTCGCAACTATCAAATAACTACTTGTATCTGTCAACATGACCAAGTTTCCCTTTCACGATATTCTACTATTTATTTGTACCAACTGTTTCCACTGTTGCCAACATATTGTTGCTAAAGTGCTTTATGGTGCAACCTGTACATATAGCAATGAAGTGTTGGATGAAGCAATTCAGTCCTTCATTAGGCCGGAACGAGCCTCAAGGCTTATCATTATCCTTAATTGATCAAGATAATTTTAATCTGTTTAAATAGTTTATTATAATATTATAAGATAAAGGATTTGAAATCTTTCTGTCAAATTTCATTCTTAAGTTTAACTTTATTTCTTAATGTTGAATTATTTATTTTTTTTTTCAGAATAATATTAACATTACGTATTTTGTCTAATGAACACATTTTAATTCATAAGGAAAGCAGGCTACAAATAATACACCGGCGTACTATAAAAGATACATAAATCAACGGTTTGAATGTAAAGAGAGATGAGGTTTTTTCATACAGTTCTATCGAACTGAAAGCTTCCTAGATACCTCCTCTAACCGATAATCAATACAGTGTGCGGAGGAAGGAAAACTGGCTTTAGAGAGAACTTGTGATGCTGTTCCAATTCGTTGAAGAGAGTACCGGTAATTTTGCCTTAAAGAGACACTAACAACATATTTGGCCAGGCAGCGAAATTAACATAACGTTCACTGCAGAAAGTAGAGGTATGGAAGAAAGCAACCTGGCATTTGAATTCATCACAAGAAACTTCGATCATATTGGCCTGTTTAGAGATCGAGCACATTAACGAGATAAAAAACTGGAAAACTAACTTTCGTTTTGTCAAAAGAAATGTAATTTATTTATTAAGTGCTGAAATTACTGCCGAGCTAAAACTGTGAACCAGGTCCTGGATGTTACAATGTCTAAATTTTGGGGAGGGGGCTTTTGCATTTCCTTCGTTTCCTCGGTTTAATTTCACTAACGCTTTCTACTCTTTGCCTCTTAATGAACATTTCACTTTAACGCCACGATAGTATTACTTGTTTTTGTTTATTTACGAACGCTCTTTAATGTCTCAGGTCATCAGCGTACCATCCTAGACAGTGTGAAATGGCCGAAAAAATTTTGCTCAGAGGCCTCTTTTTTCGGGCTTGTGGTTCTTTTTCGTGCCGTAAATGTACGACATGGGGCCAATGGCTTTACTTCCCTTCCAAAGGAAGCCATACTTAGGATTTTTATGCCCGAAAAAATCCATCGATCCTGGCCGGGCTTGAACCCGCGATCTTGGGTTTAGAAGGCAAGTATGATTACCACTACACCACCAGGACCGATATACTTCGTTTGTATTTTGCACTTATCCGTATATAATAAAAACATTGCGATCAATAATGCTTATTTCCGCGGCGCGGTGTTTTTCCATTGAGCGAGCCCCCACTCGTTTGCCGCGTCGTGGATGGGGTAGCGACCTTGCTTGCTTACTTGTTGACCTTGCTGACTGTTACAATCGTAGTGCTACTTTCCCGGGTGGTGTTGTGTTGTTTGTTTTTTTTTTTTCCCGACAGTATACATAAAGTGTAGTATGCCTGTGTGTTTACAAAGGCATAGCGTGTCTTTATACGTGTTAACTCAGTGGTGAAAGAATCATAGGACCAGCATACTGTTGATTCTGTTACTTATGTCAATACCACACTAACCTCCCTTTTCAGAGAATTAACCAACAGGGAGCGTGATCATGCATTTTTTCAACAGGACTGTGCCACTGCTCATATTGCAAATAATTCCATGAGAGCGATTCACAATGTGTTTCCACAAGACAGAATTATTAGTAGGGATTTGTGATCTCCTTGGTCCCCCGATTTAACAGCCTCCGATTATTATCTTTAGGTAAATCAAAAAATGCCATGTGAAATACGAAACCGTATACCATACAAAAACTCAAAGATAATATTCGTTAGGAAATTGTGATGTTCACTACCCTGGTTTAGACGCATATAGCCACTGGATAAATTTATTAACAGGTACGGATTTTTTTTTACATTTTTATTAATAACTTATAGATGAATGTACAGTTTTTAGTACTGAAAATAAAGTTCGTATTTCAAAACTCAATGTTTTTAAATCTCAATTTCTGCTAGTAAAAAATGTTTGAGAGGTATGTCTATATATACTTTTCCGGCACTGGCTTTGTCTTATAGTTTCCGGATACACATTATCATAATTAATAAAAAATTAATGAAATACTAATATATTTGGCGCTTCAAACACACTTGTCTCAAGAAATACATTCCTACTAACAAGCTATATGCTCTTTATAGTCAACAATAGCACGATTGATATTCTCCTACCTGTTAAATCTGAATTCAAAACGTGTGCGTTTATAATCGGATATTTTGAAACGTGTATTTCCGTAGATTAACATGATGTTGGGAAAATTAAAGCTCTATGTTAAACGAAAGTTTGGGAAACTTTCCGACTTCGTTGAATCTGAAACTAGAGGAATGTTATTATGTTAATCAGTAAAGTTGTAGAATCTGTAACAAATAAATTTATAATCCGAGAGCCCGCCGGCAAAGCCGTTAAAATGAAACTAGACATGGATCTATTAAGAGAAAAAGCCTGACCTAAAGAGAAAGCCAAAAAGCTCATATCTGGACCTACAAAACTAACACATCTTGTCTTGTAGAGAGGTCTTGAAAACATGCTTGCATATTAAAATATTGAAAACTTAGTTGTATTGTGTAAAGGCAAATAAAGTTTATTGTATAAGCCACGCGTTTCTAGCTTATTAAGAGATAAAAACAATTACAAATAGAAGATAAGCTAAAAAGAATTGACTGTTATTAGTTAGTTAATTATATGATTTAAAATTTTGATATTACATGTTTTGATATTTCTGATTTTTATGCATGTAAATCTTGCCGAAGTTATCAAACACAGGAAATATAAATCGTTCAAAGAGGGGAAAAAGGACAATTTTAAAAACTTTTACAAATACACAAGGACTCCTTTCAACGGTAAAAATAGCTAAAATAAAAACCGACTTCAAGGTTGGTTTTGTGTTTCCTGCGTGCAATAAGAATGCTCTTTAATCCAGTTGGACCCAAAATATGGAGAAAATGTTGTTCAAATTTTAGATATAAATATACGTAAGTAAATGATGCATATTAAAGCAAAAATATATAAAAAGTGTATAGTTTTATATTAGATGGTGTGGTTCAAGCTGCCCTGTAATAGACGGTCATCGAGAAGTCGCTCCGCAGCTATTGTATGGGCAAGTTTCAATAGGATAGCGAATTCGGGTGGCAGCACTGACCGCGCGCCCAGTGTTCGCTTATTCACTGAGGCAAGCACACAACCCAAAGTCCAAACCTTACCAACGGTGGGCGGATTACCTGCATCACCCGAGTGGGCAAAAACTTGTCGGTAATTCTTAGAACAATCGGATCATAAGCGGATCCTTTTCTGTTTATGTTAGTAAATATTTACCATACATTACTCAATTAAATTAAAAAATAATACTTATATAGCACAAAATAAAGGATCATACATGAACAGAACATGTTCAGTTCCGGTCACAGCAAAATGGGGATGACACGCGACCAACAATATTCTGCTCTGAAATTCTATTTACTTCCTGATCACCAAATCTTCGGCTCAGGTCTATGCAATGTCACAGTTCGAGGATGGTTTAAAATATTCAAAGAGGGGAGGCAATCATTTACTAAAGAAAACATTGACACCTTAGATGCCATTGTGAGAAGGGATTGTTGAAAAACATTAAAAGCACTTTAAGAAATTTTGAAAATTTCACTGGATGCCACCCATACATTGCTAACTGAAAAGTTGCACTTGAGATGTGTTTGTGCACGGTTGCTGATTCCCAAACAAAAGGAACTTGGGGTGCAGGTTTGCATGCAGTTGAAGATGACGTTACAGGAAGATACGGAGTTTCTTTTACTGCTGAAGAAACTTGGCTACATCATTTCGATCATGAGAGCATACAGCAAAGCTCTGTGTGAAAATTTCCATCACTAACACAAAAGTGGTTGCTTCTTTTAGGAAAGTTATTAATCTCATTTTTCAATATTCAAGGAATGTTTCATCAGCATGTCCTACCTGCATAACCGGGTAATACTCAGAGATGTCTGAAAACTCCACGTTTCCTTACAAGCTGGATGCTGCACTACGGCAATGCTTGATTGCAAATATTGTTGCTGAATATCTCACAAAAATCAATTGTGACTTTTCCTTTTTCACCAGAGTGAGGAACTTCGTGGGAGGCATTTTCCATCATCAGAATTAGTGGTGAAGGCTGTAAAGGCTGAAACGATAAGTAAGGGCAGGTTGCCAATACATGATGACATTCCATTTTGAACACCTTTCGTAATATTCTCTTTTTATAAAAGCATTTTATTCCGTAAGTTCGGCTTGAAAACGATTGCTGTTTTTATTTACTAAATAAAAGCTCTGAACTTGTATCATTGCAAGTACAATGTGATAATAAAATGCTCGTAAAGGATTATTAAACAAATACGCAGTTAACTGGCAAACAAGAACATACCAGGTTTTCACTTCTAAACTGATGAGATTATTAAACACGCTATTGCGTAATAAAAGCCACATGCATTGCGAATGAGGAAACTCTTCATTCTGGATTGACTACTACAAACTAGGAAGGGAATATCAGCGAAACACGGCGTTTCAACAGACTACGTGCGTTTTAATTACGTGCTTTTAAATTTTATGGCTGGGCTAAGCGTCAAAAACCTTTTAAGAGCAACGCTATAGGCAGCCTGTAATTTAGGCCAGAGGTGCGTTCCTAAGGCAAGCAGCGTAAATTGAAACAGCTTTATGTAATTCGCCGAGAGGTCAATAGCGTTCATACGTTAACAAATAAAGTGATTGTGTTGCATTTTAAGCTCTAAAGGTAGTTCTGCTATTAGCATGGTTTTTACTTTTAAACACATACGTTCTTAATATTGCCAACAGTGCTGTCACCGTTTTAGTAAGTAACTAAGGGTATTTTAATACTTTTTCCATTAGTTTTTCATATATTCCATTTGTTTAGCACGAAGCTATTGTTTAAATGTCCTCTCTTCGCCCTTATATATTACCGAGATTGAATGCCATGCACCTTTCATAGGATTTCTGCCAAACTTTAAAGAATGCTGGAAACCAGGTCCTTCAGAATCGCCTCCGCAGTTTTCATCACTGCTTCTGCTTGATGCCTGCCACAAAGTTGTTTTTTCAATTTGGGGAAAAGGAAAAAAGTCGCACTGCATTAAATCTGGACTTGGGAAGGAGAGACATTTATTTTTATAATACATCAGCAACAACATTTACCACCACGGGGCGGGGGGGTCGATATCGTAAGACACGGACTCTTGAACGGGAGGTCTCCGATTGACGTGACTGAGATTTTTCCACGTTTTCCTCAGTCCTCATATATGGCAAATGCTGGGGAAGTATCCTAAACTTAAGCCCGGAAAAGAAATATCCTTTCCGAATTTATGAACAGTGTTCACAGCCTGTTGTTCCTCAGTAATTAAAACTGTAGCTATCATGATGTACGGAAAGGGTTGCCTAGCACATCTCTGTAATATTTATTGCTCGGGTACAGTTGTATGTTCAAGTACAACATCCAGCTTGTTATATAGAAATGTGGTCTTGCAAAATGTTCAGTTACAGTTGTGTATGCAGGTACGGTAAACCATTCCTTGAATATCGAAAAATGACATGACCAAAACTTTCCCAGCAGCATCCACCACCTTTGCTTTTTCTGGTGTTGTTGGCCATACAGATGTTTGCTGTTTGCTCTCACGATTGAAATTTTTAAAAATTCTTAGTATCCTTAATGTCATTAGAGCTCATCTTTCCAACTGACAGCAGCGGTGTTAAAATTTTTTACTCTATCGTACAAACTGGAGCGTCAAGTGTACCTTAATTTATTGCCTCCCTCTTTAAACATTTCAAAACATTTTCAAACTGTGCAATAGGCCTCCTGTAACATTTCATTGGACTTAACTGAAGATTTTTAAGAGGAAAACAGAAATTCAGAGCAGTGTTTTCTTCGTTCCAAGTTATCTTTATTTTATTGTAGGCGGAACTGAACATGTCTCAATTTTACCCCTCTCACAGGCGGAAACCAGAAGTGACAACAATGAAACTAGTACCGCGTGTTCATTACGCATTGAGTTGACAAAATATTATTAATTTAATTTTAATTGGAAAAAGTGTGCCTTTAAAATTTTATGATAATTTTTATTGTACCGACCTCGTATGTTTAGAGAATATTACACCATATTTAAACTCTTGCCATGGATTTACTCCGTCATAAGATACAATGTATTTCCCTAAATTTTCATTTCACTATCTTGGCTGAAGAAGATGTCCTATCCAGCTATCTAAACTGGAGGATTCACACACTTCCATCTGACTGAAACGTTTTCTATTCATATTTAATAAGATATAACTCAGAAAAGTGTAAAGTGACTTAAACAAAGTAAAGCTAATAACAAAAAAGGCAAAACACATTAAATATTCAATAACAAAACATGCGAGTTCTAGAAAAAAATCTCGCACGCACGTGCACATAAAGATTTCTCCTTCCACCATAAAAAATGACAGTCTTATGGATTTTCTTTGGAAGAGTCCTCGCTGCCCCGGACTGTATAACTCGTGGGTGAAATACGACGCAGGAGAACAAGAGAGATTTTTTACGCAGCAGTTGTTGATATGCAGGACGGTCCACCCGCGCTCTTCCGTTGAGCTCTCAGAAACGTCTGGGATATTAACGGACCTGGGTTCAGCCGCTGTTCCGGCAGCAAAGAAATAGACCTCGTATTTCATGTCGGGCGGTATGGGAATGGGCAACTCAACTGGACTTGTAAAGCGTTCCCATCGCCAGTGTCATAAACTCCAGCGTCTTGGGATACTTTATGAAAAGAAGTTTGAAAAATAACAAAGAGCAGTAGCGAATATTTCCTCTTTTTTTTTTCCTACATGCCTCTCATTTATAATATTTTGAAATAAGGTCAATAAGAGTCCCGGGTTTGAACCCTGGTGACAGTCCATCTGATTGCCTGCCTTTTAGTGGTTTTCCCCAGTCTGCTTTCTTCCACTATTAACTCCACATACGGAAGTCATTTGAAATTTTCTCGTAATGACCTACAGATTGGAGCAGCAGTTTTGCTATCAAAGCTCTTCATCTTCCATAGAAACACTTGTGCAATAATACATGGATTAGTCAAGAACTGTAGTAGCTATAGGTGTTTGTTGTAGTACAGACGTGTGTGTAACTTGCAAATATGGAAAATCGGACGCTTATTAAGTACTTGGTAAAGAAGGGGGTGAATGCAACAGATATGACACTCTATGCGATTCTGCACCATCATTTTCAAATGTTTCCAAGATGACCAAGGAGTTTAAACGCGGCCGTGAAATTTGGAAAATAATCCGCTCAGTAGACAATCAAAAACCATCACCATGTCAGAAATTATCTACAAGATGCACAACTTGGTTCTGGAGGATCGCCGATTAAAGGTGTCCAAAATTGCTGAAGCTCTGAGCATCTCATGGAAACGCACATTTCACATTTTGAGGAAATAATTGTGCTTGAAATAATGTTTGGTAAGATGGGCACGTGCGACTCAGGAACAAAAGCGAATCAGAGTGCAAATCTCTCAGCAAATTTTGACCGTTTTCACAGAAATCCCGCCCACTTTATGTTTCATTTAGTGACCAATGTTCTAACATGGATGCACAGCTACACACCTGAAACCAAACAACAATGTACACAATGGAAGCATCGCAGTTCTCCACCGTTAAAGAAAGCAAGGTGTGTGAAATCGGTCGGTAAGATCATGGTTTTGGTTTTCTGAAATGCCTAGGGTGTACTGCTAATTATCATCCCACTGGAGTGCATTAAATCGGCGCATAAAGTGGGCGAGATATCTCTGAAAATGGCCTAAACTTTGCTGAGAGATTTGCACTCTTATTCGCTTTTGTTCCTGAGTCATCAGTCACAGCATCCATCTTGCCGACAATTTCTTCAAGCACAATTCTTTGTTGGTCCTGGTGATGTAGCAGTAACCATACTTGCCTCCTAAACCCAAGATCGCTAGTTCGATTCCGGCCAGGACTGATGGATCTTTTCGGGCGTAAAAATCCTAAGTATTGCTTCCTTCGGAAGGGAAGTAAAGCCGTGGGTCCCATGTTGTACATTTACGGCATGAAAAAGAACTTCAAGCCTGAAAGAAGAGGCATCTGAGCAAAATTGGTAGGGCGTTTCACGATCGGAATTGAATGGGACGCTGATGACCTGAGCTGTTACAGAGCGTCCTTAAATAAGCCAAATAAAATAATAAATAAATAACACTTAATAGAGAACGGATATCAATCAATAACAATACATTTTCTTTCTTCATTATCATTATTTTTTCTTTCCTAGTTCTTTTATTTATTCTTTTTCCTCTTTCCCCTTCTCATTTTTAGCTTTTCTTAAAAATGTTTGAACAGGATAGAAAGAAAGTTCTGTAATTGTTTTATGGTTTAGAAGACATACTCTAGTGGATATATTTTCGTAAAAATATCTTTCTATAGTGAAAGTCGAAATGGAACATGTTTGACAAGTTTACAGTATTCTGTACAATTAAACAGTCAACATAAGCTGTTTTGACTTCTAGTTATATCTATAAGCAGTCTTTCTGTGCTCTATTTAGCAAGCAGATGCAACAGAACGCGAGTATAAACTTCCATATAATTTCCGCATACGTAAAGACCAACTCTCGACTTGAAAAATGTTCTGTACGTTCATTCAGGGACAAATGGTTAGTTCATAGCAAGCGGGTTGTTCGCAACGTTAGGATTTCGACTTTCGAGAGCGAGAGAATCGATTGCTTGCACTCATATTGCTGTGAACAAGCAAAACCATAATGGCGACAATAATTGGTAAAGCTTGTGTTTTGCTGTGTTGTGGTTTATGTTTTGTGTATAAATGGGGAGGTGGAGCAGTTGTTGTTGAGCAAACAATTACAATTACAGTTTCGGTAAACTAAAGTCGATATTTGTTGTTTTCTGCAGTGAATACATGTGCATTATACTAATATGAACAACAAGGTGTGCCTGCTTGTATGTATAGCTTCCACGTGTAGCAAATTCAAGCTAGGATAGTAAAACAGAATATTGTGCCTGTTCAGCTTTAATATAATTACCACAATATAATATCCAGTCAGAAGGAGCATCCTTGTATAATACTTATAAGTTCGTTCATAGTTTTGAAGTGTCGAGTTCATAAGTGTGATATGGTAGTGAAATTACACGTTGTTCACTAGCAATTATACCTCTCGCAAGTTAACAGTTTTAAATTTTCTGATGTGTTATACTTAAAGGGCAGGAGATGTAAGTACCAAAAGTAAATTCAAAAGAGGTGTCGAATGAAGGTACCCACCAGAACTCAGAGCTGCTTCGGCTAAAATGATAGGCTAGCGTAAATAAAGAAATGACAATCGAAGAAAACATGATAATTGTTTTATTAGTATTTACCAACATAGTTGTTACAGGCATAAATAAACAAAATCAACAAATATATGTGGTTATTGATTACAATAATTAAAACTTTAATGACGTGTATTTGATATAATATCGGAATCAGTAAACATAAGCGAAACATATACTCACTCGCCACTTAACCTAACTTTTTACTATTCTAATAAAATTGAAAAGTAACGTGACATTTTCCCATGTAAATTTAACCTGTATTTGAACTCTGTCATAGGTTAACGTGCGTGAAGCATGAAAAAATATCTCTAGATGCACGCATGTTGGTAAAACGTTTATGATGTATAGAAGTCTACTTGAACGCGTATACTCTCGACAGTTAGCGACAGTTTATGTAATGTTAGCTATGCTGCAGTAGTCGCAACAGTCACCATTGTTTAAAGGCTGATATTGCAGAGTTTTCAATTGTCCTAGTAAACGTATATTAAGCTTACATAATAATGAATGACTTTGCTCTAGAATTATTTATAGCCGCAATTAAATGATTGCACATTAATGTAAAATGCATTAAGATCAAACTTTTTGACCGTAAGATATCACGTTTTTAAGTAGGAAAATGCCCCGAGCCGTTACGATACGTGCCTTTTCTAAAAGAATTTGCGTCCGTGTAACACCTCGACGTAACAATTTAGATATACTCCATGAATTACTCTGCAAAAGACTTGGGAAATTTTCTAACTGTAAATCAACCAGTTCAATTAACTAACTCAAGCGCAAACACGTGATAGAAATCAGCTACATGATAATAAGAATAATCGGCAACAAAGCAGCTGCAACGTCAATACCGACTTACTTTGTGATTGGTTCGGAAGGGTAACGGGTAGCTTTCCTCATTTGTTAATTTGTAACATTGCCAACTGAAAAAGTAGCTGTCAAGTGCAATATTTCAGCGGCACTGGTGTACCATGAGAATTAGGTTAACTCCTGCATTACGATTCCTCCAAAACAAACATGGGCAGCGGAATATTTGGATCGGGAATAGCTTTGTCATTGATTACGTCATCAGTCACAAACAAAAAATAAACCTCGTCCTCGTATTTAACGCCTTTTTGTAAACTTCTTAAGATAACTTAAATTGTCAATTAAAATATTAATATATTAATTGTATTTATGTATATACAGATTTAAACTAAAGTTCGCCACTCTGCCACCATGTTACGAAACAGATCGATATTTTCAACGTTTGTTTTTAAGAGTAGTTCATGTCGAAATCTACTCAAGGACGGCGTTTTATGCACCGGCAAAATTTATATTTGCTACTTTTGAACAACTGTCAGTAGGTGCTGATGGAGAAAGCAGTACGCGACATTTGTGGATTAAACTTTAGGGTAATACTTTACACACCACACAAACCGCCACGGGTGGCCGACATTGTTAAGGCGCGGACTCGTGAACGGGAGGTCTGGAGTTCGAATCCCGCCAGGACCGTTCTCCCTCACTGAGGTTTCTTCCAGGATTTCCTCAGTCGTAATAAATGGCAAATGCCGGGGAGGTACCCTAAACGTAATCCTGGAACATTCCTTCCTTAAAAATAAATCCTTTCACAATATTTCATGTCATGTATCCTCAGTGTCCATCGCCTGTAGCGCCTCTGTAGCAAAAAAGGGCGTTAACACTAGTCGTTCATTCATTCACCACACACATGCGTGCGCGTACACAGATTCAGCTTAAAATTAAAACAAGATTACGAACAAGAACTAAATTGTAATTAATAAAGTGTGCATTAATTATATCCAAGCTATGCAACTGCATACTCTAACAAGCAGACACTAGACTTATTGAATAGGAAGAAAACTTATAAACAAGATTAATCTATTTTGTTAAAAACTATAAGAAACTAACACTAAACCTAACGTAAAAAATATTAAATGTTTCAACCCCTAACATCACAGAACATCGGCTATTTACACTTTAAAACCTAGCATTTCTAGCATTTATAATGTTACTTACATTCGCCATCTTGCGCAAAGTAACTAGATAATAACAATTACTTAACAATCTTTAACCTCTTAAAATAGACACCTATAAATTTTATTTCTCGCTACAATATTGTAAATAAGTCTCAGCTAATAAGTTCCATTTTGACAACAAAAAATATTTTAGCGTATTGTATTGTTTAGAAATATGTATACATAAAATATATGAATAACTTATCTTATTTTAGTAATTATTCTTATATATCATTAAATACTACTCTTAACATATTATAGGAAACTATCAATTATTTATATATGCTCAATACACACAAGTTGATACACTTAGATATGGATACACCTCTCTCTATGAGACAAACAGCATTGTTTTCACACATATATTTTTAAGTTATAAAGCTGATAAATTTAAAAAATGAAATATGACTTTTCTTTTATTTCCAGATCATTTTTACACATGGTTTATTCACAATGACGAATATTGTGTTGACTTTTGGGAGTTTTATGACTTTCAAAATTAAATTATTGTAGAATAGCTATGTACATAAATTTTTATTAAACAATTTTTATTTTATGTATAAAATTAATATTTGAAATATGAATATAACGGGATGATTTTTATTTCTCAGAACCGCTTCATACGTAACGGCCGGCCGGTCAGTTCAAGCTGGTACCTCGATGAACGGGAGTCAGAGAGTCCGCAGTTATGATTGTTGTGTCAGTTATTACTAACACTTAAAAGTTGCATTATCAAGTAAGAAGATGCTGGAATGTCATTTTTCAGTTCGTGTAATATGTTGGGCTTGTCTTGCACATTTTTTCCTTTAATGCCCCCCTCCCAAAGATAAAAATTAGATCGGGAAACCGAAGGGGCTGTATGTTGTTAGTGATGAATATTTCATGAACTGCAGGAGACATGGGTTGTATGTTCTGTTGTGAAGTCCTGTTGGAAAGTCGCGAGCCTATGTTCTCTCACAGTTAATTAACGGAAAAATATTCAGCACAAACCTATAACTATTAATTTTTTCTTCAGAAAAAAACAGAGCCTATTATTCTCTCGCTTCTATTGGCTAACCACACTGCTCTCTTTTGATCATGCAAGCAAGGGTCCCTTGTGAAGCAATTTAGGTTTAAACTGCAGTATCGGTTGATTTGTGCATTCACATGCTGGATACAGGGTCACCCGATTTAAATTCTTGCACATAAATTGAACGTCGACTTGGAAATTGAATATCAGGAATTTCTCTGAACATTACGAGCAGATTCTGTACGCTCTCATCTCAGGTCATCAGTGTCCCATTTAACTTAGGTCATGAAACGGCTGATTTTTTTTAGAGATCTCTTATTTCAAGCTTGAAATTGTTTTACGTGCCGTAAATCTACGACACGGGGCCCCCAGGCTCTACTTACCTTCCGAAAGAAACCATACTTAGGATTTATATGCCCAAAAGAAAAAAAAAAACCATCGATCCTGGCCGGGATTGAACTCGCGATCTTGGGTCCACGAGTAAAGTATGATTACTACTAGAAAGCTAGGGGGAAAAACCCTGTTGTAGAGCCTTTATCAAATCGGGAGATCTGGAGGCCCACCGAATCTCCCCTCAGGACCCATTAGTTAATCGGGATCATTTAGTTGAGAATATCCCTTTAAGGGACATTAAGTATACTTTTTGGTATTTTATTACATCCAGGACATTCATTTTTTCTTGCGTAGAGCAGAACAGATTTATTTAATTAAATTTGAAATGTTAAGGGCAGTGTAGTCATGTAAAGGTGATAGTATTTTGAATTACTAATATTCCCTGGCTTTCCTATAACATGAACCCATGAGCAGCATTTCTCGCAGTTGGTTATAACAGAAGGGCCTGCTTTGCTATTTTTTTTTTTAATTCAGTCATCTGTTCATTGACAGTTCCCCTTCAATAAGTGAAATATTTCTATGAGGATGTTTTCAGCTTTAATGCCACTACTACAGAGCTTTCACATAAAAAGTATACCGCACGCGCTGTGATTTGAGTCCCGTCGGCTGCAAGCTGCACTTCCCACTCTTTCCCCTGCAAGTCTTTCCTCCTATCCTTGAACGTTGCTTCGAAACAGTGTAGTAGTTGACCTTCGTCAAGATTGGACAGTTGACTCCAGATCAGCGCATTTTCGTGTGTAGAAATACGAGCCAGCTCGTCGTGGTAGTGCAGAAATTTGTTTGCAGTACCCTGGTCAATTGTGTCTTTCCAGAAAAGCAATGCACGATATTGCGAATAAAGTTTATTCTGTTGGATTAGTGTACGCGGAAGTTTCAACAGTGGACAAAATTGGTGCAAACCTTGAACGTTTGGCAATAAAATTGCTCCTGTACTTAGCACAAAAGTAAGGGTTTGGCACGTAAAGCAACAAAATTATTACACCCCAAACCCTACGAGCGTACCCATGTCCATTGTTTAAAACAAGCCGACCCAGTTTTTTGAAAAATTAAACCATGCGCTACTGGTATACCGAAAATCCACGTGTACAGGAATTACTCTTTATGATAGGAAAGTTTGGTGTGCTGTAAGCGCAAGGTGTATTATCGGTTCAATTTTTTTAAGAGATGACAATAGGCGCAGCAAGGTATAGAAGGGGCCTTTTGATCCCATTTTTTCAGCACCTTACAGAAGAAGAGAAACCATATATATGTAATAAATATATGGGCCTGGTTTTAGTTAAATTTGAGAAAAAGTTCATAAATGGAGTTTTTATAGTTAAGGAAAATGCTCCATTCTGCTAAACTATGCCTACAGCTAAAACAAAGCTTTCTCGGAGTGTGTAGTTCTTGTTTGTGTAAATGACGCGAGGCAACTGTCTTTGTGCGTGACGTAGTGCTTTATTCCAAAGCCGTCTGTCACTGATGGCTTCTGTTGAAGTGGAGTGATGAGTGATGTACGGTATGTGTTAAACCGCCCCCACCTCACCTCTCTCTAACGCAATTCCCGTTGTTTGTACAGGAATGGTGCTTTCATTGGCTAGGGAAACTTTCACCTGACTGGGAACTATACGTTATTTAAACGGGTCCCTTTCTTAATGCAGAAACGTCTTATACGATTATTTTTAAAGAAATAATGCAACAAAACCTACAGAGATTGATATAGAACACGTTTCTTTCTTTCTTTCTTTCTTTCTTTCTTTCTTTCTTTCTTTCTTTCTTTCTTTCTTTCTTTCCTTCTTTCTTTCTTTCTTTCTTTCCTTCTTTCTTTCTTTCTTTCTTTGTTTATTCGGCTAGGAATTGCTATTGCGGTATACCCATGAAAAGATTTTTGAAAAATCCGTCATTCCTACATACCTGGCACCGAAATAGAGAATGAAATATATATATATATATATATATATATATATATATATATATAAAAGAAAATAAATATAAAGTAACACTATTAACAATGTAACAAATGAACAGTAATTATAATAGTAGAAAAGGATAAAACACTAAGAAAAAGTCACACTCGACATCGCTAGTGACCTTGTCTTGTCTTCTTGCCATAGAAGGACTCCACGAGTCCGAAATATAGCGATCTTGAGTGTGACTTTTTCATAGTGTTTATCCTTTTCTGCTATCATAATTACTGTTAATTTATATGTGTGTGTGTGTGTGTGTGTGTTAACGCTCTAGCGATCGCAATTTTTGTTTTTTCTCAAAGAAACAGTGTAGATAACCATCAATTAACAAACAATTCGTCTGGTTCATTAACCAGCAAAATTGAAGCATTGGGGTTTGGGGTTAACCTAAAACGGAAAAAAAAAAAAAAAAAAAAAATAATTAAAAAGATAAAAATTCGCTCTAGCGGCCGTAATGTTTATATTTTCAGAAACAAACCTTGGTATGTTTCTTTAAAATAGATTGATAAAATTTGTTTCCGAAAATCAGGGCAATCGGGCCATCAGAAGTGGAGGCACGATATACCTGAAAAAGTGGGGGTTTAAGCAAAGTTTGAAAATCGCTCTGCACTTGTATTTTTTTAAAAGGAAACTCGGTATATGTCATTGAAATAAAATAGAAAAAAACATTTTTTGAAAATTAGTGATATTGAACTATTAAAAAGGAGGGAGGGTTTGCCCTAAACCCAAAATTTAAAAAGTCGCTCTAGTGGCATTAATGTTTGTTTTTTTCGCAACGAAACTCCGTATATACTATTTAAATAAAAAAGAAAAGTAGATTCTCACAATCAGAGAATCCAAACCAACGGGAGCGGGAGTTAAACCTGAAACCCAAAATTTGAAAATCGCTCTAACAGCGCAAAAATTTGGGTTTTTACAATTTAACTCGACATGCATACCATTTAAATAAAATAAGAAAACTATTTTCTGAAAATTAGGGATATCGGACCATTAGAAGTAGGGGTATATCTGAAAACCGAAATTTAAAATTGCTCTAACATTCAATTTCTTTTCTATTCTTTTAAAATAAAATGACAAATTAACTCAGCATATAAACTGTATTTAAAACGAAGCATAAGTTTTAAATTTAACAAAAAAATCGTCGTGAAGATAGCAAATGTGAATTATTAATCTAACATATGGTTAAGAATTATATTTGTATAAGAACGCTCTGTAATAACCTTCAGAAAACGATTACGTTACATGTTTTTACTACAATAACATTTAAATTAAATTTCAAAGTCAATGAAAATCGATAAAATTTTGAATTGTATATAGTTAATTGTGTATATTTGCTTAGTATGTTGTAATTCTTTCTGAATAGTACCATGTTTTTGTTTTATTGAAACATATGAACATCATCTTAAATACAGAATGTAACTCGAAACTTTCTGTTATTTCTCTCTATTTTAGTGAATGTAAAGATGATATCAAGGGCTCAGATAAAAAACGTGGTTTCATTTGAAAATGTTTACAAATACCCGCACAGTATAACTTTGCATATCACTAGTCATATATTTCATTTAATTAAAGTATACCATTAATTCTTGTGGTTTAAACTCAATAATAATAATCTTAATAATAATTCTACAAATGTGGTTTCTATTTTCTAATAATTATAGATTGCAAGAATTCTAGCTTTGTTTCTCTAATACCACACAGTAATGTCATAAATTATTTCGTTAATTAATAAGGCTATAATTTGTATTTTATATTCATCGTTGAAGTTACTGTGCTAGGTGAGGAATTCATTTTCTTTATGCAGCTATTGCGTAACAGACTTTTCTGTAAAATGATTTCTTATGTTCCACCGAATACTTTACAGTCCCTTTCTTTATAATCCTGGCAAGATACTCGCCGTTGAAAATTACTTAGTAGCAAAGGGACAAAGTTGACAAAGAATAATTATTAACCTATGTTATGACCCCATGCTGGCAAGGAGCAATATGCGCCTAATGCGCACCGTGTCACATTTCCTGTCCGTACATATTCTATGCAGTCACCTCCAACACAATTTCATGCATGCCGGAAATAAACACCCGCCCTTCACTATCTACTGCATTGCTGCCAACAATCAATCGACCTTCACGAACTGAGTACACCATCATTTCTGATCTTCCGTAAACCTGCTCCTCGTATATTCTAACAGTCAAAGTAGTGCAATGGTTTCTGTACTTGAAATATATTTATTTTAAATATATTTTCATAGATTTCGACTATATACTCTCTCTTGGGAAAAGTCTGAAGTCAACGATCACAGAAAAACGTTCCAAAATGGTGTTATCAATATGAACCGCTAATCAAAAGACAACGATACTGAACTTGCAATCTGGGTCTTCTCAAATCAAATTAAATGATACTATAGGCCGGAAGGCGGTTTTCAGTTTCTTTTCAGCAACCATTCCATCCACGAATACACAACTGTCACTGTCAAACGGTATGAGGGTAGGTCCATAAGTTTCCGACTTCGCCGATAAGGGTTATCGGCTTCACAAAAGCCTTGTCTGGTATCATTCCTTATCTGTTAAATAAATGGTTGCAGCTGTAACTTCCGCTCTGCTGTATTCAGTTGTTCAGATATAGTTGCATAAAGAAGGCTATGTGTAGAAGATTGTGACATGTTAAAACTGGAGTATCAAGCTATTATTTCGTTTTTCACAAAAGAAGGACTTATTCCAAATGAAATTAAATTGCGATTGGACGGTGTATATGGGGAAGCATCCCCCCTCATATTCTACCGTAAAAGAATGGGCCAAACTTTTTCGAATGGGTCGAGAAAGCATTGAAGACGAAGAGCGTGTAGGTTGGCCCTTAGAGGTGCTCCCTCCTGTAAACATCGCCCGCTCTTGTGGAAGGAGAAATTATGAAAGACCGGTGACTCAAAGTTACAGAAATTGCAGCAAGGTAAAGTCTTTCTAAAACATAGCCCTTCTAATTACTTATGCGCATTTAACATGAATAAGGTTAGTGCAAGATGGGTGCCTAGACTTCTTTCCTCATTCCAAAAGCAGCAACGAGTCATCTGTTGTCGGACATTTTTGGATCCCTGTCATGGTAACGAGAGAGAAGTTCTGCATACCATTGTTCCAGGAGATGAAACTATGGTCCTCTACTATGATCCCTTGTTCAAAAGAGAATCAATGGAGTGGCGTAAACCTGGCGAAGCACCGTCTTTAAAGGCCAAGGTCACTCAGTCAACCAAGAAGATCATGACCACAATCTTTTGGCACTGTGAAGGAATACTCTTCATTGACTTCAAGGAGCGGAACACCACAGTAAATGAGGAGTGTTATGCTGACTTCACGACAACGCGCCTGTGTACATAGCTCTTGTTGCAAAGGAAGCTGTGAAGAAATGAGACTTCAAGGAGATGGACCATCCACCCTACAGTCCTGATGTAGCTCCCAGTGACTATTTCCTCTTCTCAGAACTCAAGAAGGACCTTCGAGATGGTGATTGAAATGTTAATTCAAAGATATGAGAAGTGTATTGCAATAAAGGGTAACTATATGGAAAAGTGAAATATAATTTTTATCTTAATCATACCTAGAAAATGGTTAGTCCGGAAACTTATGGAACTACTCTCGTGCACCACCAGAAGATTGCTACTGCACCACAACAATGCCTCTGTGCTCATCTGAAAAGACTACAATTTGTTTAAGAATCGGGGGCGACACTAGTACATCACCCACCGTGCAGAACAGATCTGGCTTATTGTTTTTAAATGTTTCAGCAAAAACTGAGGGGAGACTGGTGTCTTATCGTCTCGGAGAATTTAACTACTTCGATAATACTTTAACAGAGTTGGTGAATTAAATAATTTTTCATTCAGTAGAATCCCAAATTAAATAGTTACCCTCGTAATTTTGGAGTATTTTATGCTGCCTTTAGTAAAATGTCTGCCATGGCAAACAGGGACATTTCTTTGGTACGACCCTCCCTTCACTTCCTAATCACGCCCTGAGACTACAGATTTGCAAACAGTATAACTTTTGTTACGTCGTTAGTTGTCACAGAAGCTGTGCTGTGTACAAGTCAGTAGGCAGTATGGGATCTCTCCTACCCACAGCACACTCTTATTACCCGATACAATAGCAGTGCAGGCAATCTATCATAATTTCGCGCCGGATTCCCTTTTCTTCCTTTTGGGAAACCCCAAAGTGAACAGCTCGAGACTAAGGCTTTTTGTTGTCGTCTTCAGCTCCTGATGAATGGAGGTCCTCCTTTTTTTTTTTTTTTTTTTTTTTTTTCATTCTTCCTGTTCCTGTCTCACTCCTCGATTAGAATCCCCTGATGTTTAAATTAGCACCCCATGTGCTAAGGGACTTGTAAACAGGTTCCCTTATCAGTGTGTTTCTTTTTTCTTGAGCATGGTGTCTGTGAGGGCTTGTGCTTCAGGCATCCTCACAAAACTACCACGATTTACTAATACACTTATTCATCGCATCTTTTGCAACATCCTCTTCCTATCTTATTATTAGATATAGTACATTAGGTACCTGAAAATGTAACACTACCAAAATTCCAAGTTTCCGGCCTAATTAGTTTTGAATGTATAAACTGGCATTTTGTCAATACATTTCCTGTTCACTGCAACTGGTTTTGAAAAGAGGTAACTGTCATTGGGTGTAACTTTTGTGCTGTAGGAATAAACTAAAATCTGTCTGCAGATTCTAAATGAGCGAAGCATGTACAGTGATTTTCCTCTTCCTTGACATCCCCTTCAGCGCTCTTGGTGGACGCCTGACGTAATACACTCTCAATGGTGACTTTAACCTCTCCATGGATCACTTTTGGAAATAGCATTAGAATGTAAAACTACAGTTTCACCCCATTCAGTGGGCATTTTTAATACCTGGGCAAAGTTTTGTGAAAGAGGTTACTTCTGAACTGCAGAAAGAAATCAAGGCCTCATCTTCCATTGACTTTCTTCACTTCTCGTGAGAATGTAATGCTACAAATGCTGGGGCGTAATGAAATACAATCTTGTAATCACAAAGTAAAATTTTAACACGTGCAACATTCTTAGACGTAATTCGTATTATTCGACCACGTGTTTCAGTTTCATTGTATGTTAATGCTGTCATAATGCCAAAATATCCTATACTTCAGCACACTGAAAATTCTTGTACGTGACAATAGACTCTTGTAGAGAAATGAGACGGTTATTTCCCTGCTGTTCTTAATCTTGCGAATAGATTATGCAAACGGGATCTAGATTAGAAATCGAAAGTAAAACTCAATGACATCGGAGAAAAGTTAGAAGGAGGTTTAAAGTAATCTCTGATAAATCTTGCACAGGGATCTGGAATTTTACAAACCTCATCTTGACATTTAAAAGTAAACCTTATAAGTTAACCGTAATTCAGTAATTGCAACCACGTGATAATGTGAGTATAGTTAATTTTAGCAATTTGGTGTTGCAAAGGTTAATGTTCGCTCTATTGACCAGCGTTTTTTTTTTTTTTTTACCGAAAAAGCATGGATATATTTACATGACTATGTAGTGACACAAAACATTACTAGGTATTGGAGTGCAGAAAAGCCCGATCATGTACAAAAAATGTAGTGTTTGGTGTACTGTAAATGCATACAGAAATCTATGCACTTGAATTTAAAGGGTTATGAATATTCGACTTTGGCAGCAAACAGCGTACTTCCCGGTGCCAAACAAATTCCCGTTAAGCCGGCCATACGTCCAAACGAACGCTCTGTACACAGGTCTGCAGAAGATGGAGTATTCTTGAGATGTAATAGACATCTTGTGAATTTTCCCAGTATTTCTTTGAAAATCGTACACATTTATTAAAAACAAAATAAGAAACAAATATGTTTATAAAATAATATTGCGAATCCGGTGTTGCCGTTTGAAATGGTAATGTAATGTTGGACTTGCAACACTACTTTGTTTCAACGTGTAGCGCTTTCGGCGTATACCTATCATGCAGAACTCCAGACAGAACTCATTTCCACTTTACCTTTTATTTCAAATTTAATACTTCTTTGCTGCATGTAAAACCTCGCCCTAGTTTTGTTACAACTTCGGTGTCTCGCTCGATACTAGCCAATCCGTGCAACTTGGTCGGCTTTACAGCTGAGCTTCTAACTTTAATGCGCCTTCTTAACTACATTACCGACTTGGAGAACAATCAAGCAAATGGTATAACTATCTGTTTTACCTCTTGAATACAAACATACGTAGTGGGCGGAAAACTTTGGTGTCTCAAAAACCCTTCTCCAGCGTTCTGATATGCGCTCACAGCGCCATTTTCACCACACTTTTGTTAATTAACACACCCATGAGCAGCCGTTTGTTCATTAAGTTGGGGTTAAAAAGCAGAGATTTTATAACGGCAATTTCCTAATGTTTATTGCATTTTCAGCGCACAAAATGTATTTGAGTTATATTTGGATAGTGTGCCGAATGTTGCAGTAATTTCAACTCTGCTTCATCGCAAAGGAAAAACTCGTGGTCTGAAGAAAGAACATACCTCACCTCAACAATCCGGGACGTTTTGCATAACATGATCTATTAGTTTTGCTTCTCCATCTTACTTTGCAATTAACAGTGACAATGTCCGAGAACTTATTGATATAGCTCTCAACCATTTTTGAATAGGCGTCAATATCTTGCAGTTAAAATATATCGATAGGAGGAAAAACTTATTTTGAATATCACGCATTATTATATGTGAATTGTTTTAGTTCCGTTCATTTTTGAACGATAAATACTTTTCAAAATATTTTTCAATCATTCATGAATTCGGATATCATTTTGAGTCTATAATTTCCTTTATTGTGTAAGTATGAAAATGAATGCAAGTTAATCACATTTTTACACCTGGGCCAACTGAAATGTGTAACGGCATTGTGGTTACATCGGTTTTACTCTATTGTTAAGGTATTTCAATCAGTGTGACTCATAATTTTATGAGGTAATGAGGTCATTAAGTCGAGAGGAGGCTATTAAAGCAGTTGTCCTGATGGAGGATGGACAGGCATGCGTTGTGTTGCCAGTCAATGTCTCTGCTATACAAAGCACATGCCGAGGTTTCAGGGAACTGCAGAAGACCAGGATCAGTCGCAGAAGGGAGACATCTGTCAGAGATGATCAATTTCTGCAGCTGCAAGTTTTGTATGGTCGTCACACAACAGCCGTAGAAGCTCAAAATCGCTTGCAAAGAGCATCAGGAGTGAATGCAAGCGTGAGAACAGCGAGAAGGAGATTTGAAGAAGCGCAGCTCACATCTAGAAGATCAGCCAGAGGTTTCTTGCTTACCCAGCAACATCGGCAAGCACGTCAACACCTGGAGCGGACTGAGCAGCAATAGGAAGCCGTTCTATTCACGGACGTGTCGAGCGAGGTTCAGCCTGATGTCAGGGAAAGAGTGTGGAGGAGGACTCGACGATGTCTTTCTTTCAGGGGAGGTTCCGTCATGGTGTCAGTGTGAAGTCAACACTTCTCCTGTTTTGTGGAGAACCGGTACATTGAGGAAATTCTTCAGGAGCATGCTATCCCCTCTTTTTAAACATTTTTAAATGTGACCATGGTTATGAACTAAGCCCTTGATATCATCTTTACATTCACTAAAATAACAGAAAGTTTCGAGTTACTTGTGTATTTAAGATGATGTTCATATGTTTCAATAAAACAA
The DNA here is from genome assembly GCA_030762175.1 of Metallyticus violacea. Classification (NCBI taxonomy): domain Eukaryota; kingdom Metazoa; phylum Arthropoda; class Insecta; order Mantodea; family Metallyticidae; genus Metallyticus; species Metallyticus violacea. The sequence continues at coordinate 5,711,926 of CM060842.1, read as the reverse complement.
AAACGTGTTACTATTCAGAAACAGTTGCAATGTACTTAGCAAATATACACAACTAACAATATACAGTCGAAAGCTTAATCGATTATCATTGCCTTTGAAATGTAATATAAATGTATTGTAGTAAAAACATGTTACGTTAACGTTTTCTGAAGGTTGCTACAAATATAATTCTCATACATATGTTAGATTAATATTTCACAGTTGCTATCTTCACCAAAATGCATTTCTTAAATATAAAACATGTGTATCTTTATAAGTAGTTTATATGCAGAGTTAATTTGTACCTATTTTGAAACTCTTGAGAGAAAATTAAACCCTAGAGCGCTTTTTAAATTTCGGTTTTCCAATATACCCCAACTCTTAATGCTTCGGTTTCCCTAATTTTTAGAAACTAATTTTCTTATTTTATTTAATATAATATGTTTCGTTACGAAACATATTGGTGCTGGTAGAGCTATTTTTAAATTTTGGTTTTCATGTCAGGTTCCACTCTTTAATTAAATTATTTTTCTGGTATATACCGAGTTTCGTTGAGAAAAAGCAAAATTTGTGGCCGATAGAGTGCTTTTAAATGTGTCGCTTTAGGTTAACCCCCTTCCCCAATTGTCCAACTTAGCTGGTTAATGAATACGATGAATCGTTTTTAATTGATCGATAAATGTCGATTTTCATTACTAAATGGAAAATTGCGGACGCTATAGTGTTAACACACACACACACATATTTTTCTTATCATTTTTGTTGCCTAGTAAGAGGATCGATGGAGAGTTGAACTTTTTTCAAAAGCTTTTTCATAAGTACAACTTCAAGCTACTCTGAAAGTACAGGGAACTCTCCGATGTTACGAGAAAGTAACTATGGCGTTTCGTACAAACATTTTGAGTGCATCTAAATATTAAACAAAGCTTTGCTCCAGAGAGCTAAGATCGAGAAAATCTAATTATAAACACAACGGTGAAATCTAATAAAAGAATAACGGGGGTAACTGCAGTTGTTTTAAAACTTCTTCCTGATTACACAACACGGTTAAGGTTTAAAGTGAATGCACAATACATGACAAATTTGCAGTTTTAAAGGGAACGATAGTCTTCTCTGTTTTCTATATGAAATAGAGCATTCGTTATTCAAAAGATTCAATAATGAACTTTCCATTAAATTAATAATCAGTACAATTATTTTCTATTGAAACGGTTGGCCGATATGCCCCAGGCACGGATTTGTGAACAGGAGGTATATGGTTCATATCCGGCCAGGACCGTTTTTTTCCTGAAAGGTTTTAAAACAATATCACTTAATAGGGGTGTAAACACATTTTAGCAACACCTTTATATTTATTAATAATTTAATAATATGAGTTAAATTTATTTCAGTCAATTTGAAATGTCTATTGTTTCAAACAAATAGTTTGTATGGCTCTCAATAAGCGAAGCATAAATTTCTGAATAGTTTTATGAACATATTTTTGTTGCTATTGTTATTACCTATTTTTAAAATATTTCGATTGAAAATTTTAGGTATCTTGCAATAGAATTACCTATAGTATGCGTATGTGTCTTTATAGCACTAGTTGATTTTTAATTTTCTTTGCCGACGTGATTCCAGAGTGTCAATAATGTTAATTATGCAAATAAATTTTAGAAATAATTTTAAGTTATGTAACATCACAAATTGTGCTATGATAGAATTTAGAAACCGCCGTGAGGAATGTAAAGATTAAAAAAAAAATATGAAATACACATAATGTTATTAAATATATTAGTAATCTCCACATTCCATATTAAACCAAAGTTGGTAACACTGCAGTGATATATATATATATATATATATATATATATATATAAAACACCGAATGTTATTTTAATGCATTGTGTTAATAGAACTACTTTTAATATGAATATTTTGTATTTCATTAATTTACACATACTAAATATGATTGATATTTGAATTATTTATTGTCATGTATTGCTTTTCTCACCGGCGTCTCGTGGCAGCATAACAGGGGTAAAGCCCAGCTTTACTACCAATTAGAGATCGGAACCTTCTAGAATTCATACTTATATGTGAGTGATTTTTTAATAGTGCTTAACACCTGTTTTTACTACTGAGGCACCACAGGCGGTGGACACTGATGATACATAAAATAAAATGAAATATTGGGAAAGGATTTTTTTTCAACGAAGGAAACATTCCAGGCCTGAGTTTAGGGTACCTCCCCGGCATTTGCCATATATGAGGACGAGGAAAACCTGGAATAAGCCTCAGTCAGGGAGTACGTTCCCGGTGGGATTCGAACTGCAGACCTCCCGCTCACGATTCCGCGCCCTAACGACCTCGGCCACCCGTGGCGGTATATGTGAGTGACTGAACAATGCACAACAGAGACAGAAAATGTAATAAAATACTGTGGTAAGGCAAATATTTCAACAAAAGAATTCATTCACTTGCTTTCATGACAGCAAAATTAACGATGACCCTTTGATCAAAGTTTGCAATCTGCATGATGAAGTCTGTCTCGACATATATACTTGAAATTACAGCTCGATTCAAATTAATACTTAGAGCAGGTCTATCTAGTATTTTAATTTTGATTTTCTCTCTAATGATCGCAAAAAAAAAAAAAAAAAAAAATACTTAGAGAATGCACACTTGTAAAGTGCTCATTTGCTTTACAGTTAATTAACACAAAACGAAATAAAGCAATAACTTTATGAATTCACACAAAACTTTACTTACCTGCAATTCAATAACAGCTGCCTACTGACGAAACGTGAAGAGTGTCAATATGAGAGCATTACTACTTCAAATGTAATATTGTTTAATATTTAAATATCTTTAAGTTTTCCCATATTTAACATATATAATGTATGACTGTATTGGAATTAATATATTTGTATCTAATAGTCTTTTGAAATATTTAATTTAACTTTTCTAGGGATGCACAAGAGCAGAGATGACGTTTCAAGTGGTGCATACACATAACGACTCTTATGGGCAAGGGGCTCGTTCTATCGCTTCCTCTGTACTGCCCGAAAACAAAAATGTTTCACAACCTTACCGAGCCATTGGTTTGTTTCGCGACTGCAAACCCCTACAGATGATAACCGCAATCAGACACAGGATCGGCTGCAGACCCTTAAAAATGCTTCAAGCAATTAATAGTTGCAATATTTGGAAATAGTTTTCTGTCGCATCTTTAAACATGTCAAGTCATGCAGTTTAGCAATGATAATAGCTACTCATTCCTTTATAAGCAGCATTCTGTAATGACAGGGGAAATAAAACTAAATAGCACTTGTGTACTTATGTCACAGTAATGGGCATGGATGGTCACCATTTTGAAATAAGCTAAAATATACCTACCGTGCCTTCGTATCACGTAAATTTCCTTCACGGTAGAGAGTTATTTTTAAAAAAATACAACAGAAGTAATTAGCAAAAAGCGAAGCTATTTAAGTAGTGCTTGAAACTGTTGTTCATAACTAAGCAAATGTTCACGAAATATTCCATAGTTGCCACTATTTTTAAGTGAAGCGCTGATAATTAGAGTATTGTAAATAAAACAGCTTAATTTAACATATTCACCCTTTTTTATTCTTACCTTAAATATAATTGTTTTTAAAAATACATTAAATTTTAAATCTTCGTGTACAGAATTTTCTTCATCCTAATTTGAAAATAGTTGTTGTGAAATGTAAACACCAGTTACCTGTGTACTCAGTTAACGCATTTAAAAACTTGCAGAAAGGAGAGTAATATATTCCTAACTTTCACGTTACACAAAATATTACTCTTATTTTAAATAACTTGCAGGACAAAAACATCTTTGAAAAAATATTAAATTATTGTTTTCCTGAAACAATACTTGATGCATTATTCAGATTTAATTTATTATTAAATGTTTATAAATTCTTTAGGTACGTGTTTATGTATTTATTTATTCATCTGCAACTGCGCAAACACACGGTGGCAGAAGACAAATAGTGAAATACAGTATTTACATTTATTCATAATTAAATATATTTCAACCTTAATAAATGCATGACAATTTAATATTATATATATATATGTGTGTGTGTGTATGTGTGTGTGTGTTAACGTAATTAAATATTTGTCAACGCACTTAAATGTATAAATATACCTCAACAAGATTAAATATACAATTAATTAAATATCTGCCAACCTAATTAAGATATAAATGTGTCATCATACATAATTAAATATATTTCAACCTAAAACAATACATGGCAACATAATTAAATACATATTAAGCTAATTAAATAAGTGCCAACCTAATTATGTATACATACGTCAACCTGTTTAATGTATTTTAATACATTTATATACACGACAATGTAATTGAATAGATGCCAACCTAGTTAAATACATGTCAACATAATTTAATACAAAAATATTTCAACGTGATGGATGTCAACATAGTTAACTGTATAAATACATGTCACTTAAGTATTTTTCAGTCTAATCATATAATGACTATTTAATTAAATACATGGTAACCTAATTAAAATCATTTAACCTAATGTATGTAAACCGAATTAAATACTAGTCTTTTTAGTTAAATATCATTTAATACTTTTCAACCTGATTGTTATCTTTAGTTAGGAATATATAAATGCAAGAGCTGGTAATTCAGGAAATCTTACAGTGCAAGGGTTGCGTACTGGGCTGGCTGTTTTCTGGGCCGTGCCCTTTTGGGTGGAAGGGAGCAGATGTTTCTGGTGATGGATGGTTCCAGGTTTATGGCTTCTCGTTAGCTCTATAATGAGCACCTACCCGTGTTTTATTACCCACCCCTCTCTGCCTCTCTGCAGGGACGGAATCTTCTAGCGGTGGTCGGACTGCAGACTATTGTGCCTTAACAGTTCACTCCGGCGAGATTATGGAACGCTATAGGTCATTGTATGTTCGTCTAAAGGGCTTCCATGCTAAAACATACAAGTTTCTTGATTGCTATAATAAATAGCACTAAGGCTCTTAAACTTTCTTTGTAGCCATTTAAAGATCTCTCGCTGTGGTGGATTTAACTTAAAGTTTAACATTGTACCGTACCGTATAACAATATATGATATGTGGGTGTTTGTGCTGTTACTTGGCGGTCCATCGCCAGTCGTAAGCGGACGACCCGTCCATGAAAGATGCTGTAGTTTGGTTTAACAGCTACTATTTTATGTTTTTCCTTAGGTCGTAAAAGGTTTGTAATGCCCCGTTAAGAAGAACTGCAATACGCGTAGTAATTCTGTAAGCAGAAATTGAAAGGAGCTGACCTATTTTACGTTACGAAGGTTGTAGGGTTGGCAGAGCTGACAGCAACTTAACTCGATGTAGGAAGAGCGTCCAGGAAGATAAGAGGATTACAAAAAAATACATGTACGGAAAACAAGTATCGTTTGGAAATAAAATAAGACATGAAGAATAAAAACGTGAGGGGGAAAAAACAGAACCTTAAGAAACGTAACAGCATTTAATAATTGTATTTCCAATTGCGTTGATGTAATAGTTAACTTTTTAAAGCAGCTCAAAGAACATTAAAAATTTGTGTACAACATTTCTTAATCCTTCCGCCCTACCTCGTGCATTTTCATGCTGTTTCATAAAGAACGATAATTTTCACGGGTATTATTTTTCGCGCCAGTACTTATGTCATTATCTAAATGTACACTAGGTACAGGTTTCATTGCTGCCACTTCCATCTCCGACCAGGTCCATGCATGTTCAGTGTCGTCACAACAAATATTCAGCTGAGGTCTATGAAGAATTTTTCTTCCCTATAGCACAGCTTGAATGTGGTTTAAAATGTTTAAAGAGGAGAGGCAATCAATTTCAAAGAAAGGGACCCAGTGTTACATTTTGTGCTGTAACAAAAGAAAAATTAACACCGTTGTTGTCATTGTAAGAGAGTTTTAAAAGTCATATCATTTAGATTTTTTTTTCTTCAGAAATTATGGGAAAAAAAGTTCTCTGAGTGTCACCGACACGCTGATAACCGAAAAGTTGCACATGAAAAGTGTTTGTGCACGGTGGGTTGTAATACTGAAGATGATGTTACAGGAAGATGATGAGTTTCTTTCGGAAGATGGTCATCTCATTTTTCGATATTCAAAGAATGGTTCACAGCATACACAACTTGAACGGGGTAGGTACTACAGAGATATCCTGAAAGCTTTGAAAGACCATATCACACACTTACAAAAGGTCACGTTTCCGTGCATTAATGCACGGCCTACATAGTAAATATTGTTGCTGAATATCTCATATAAATAGATGTGAAGTGTGTCCCTCATCCTCCCTATAGTCCATATTTAGTCCCGTATCACTTTTTTATTTTTCACAAATTGAAGAAATAATTTCATGTGAGACATTTCTCATCAGAAGCTGTGGTTAAGGCGGGGGATGCGAGTTTGTAAGACCTGTCATAAATAGTTTTCAGCGTGTCTTTGAAGACTGGCAGGTGCGCCGGGGACACGTGCATTACATACGACGGGAATTACTTTGAGAATGATAATCTAAATTATGAGGTTGAATAAAGGTAGTTTATCAAAAATATCATTCTTTATTAAGTAACCCTCACTTAATTACACACATCAAAATTATTTAAAGAATAATGCGTGTTTTAAATAAAAATTTTAGTATATATAAGCAAAGAACAAACTTTGAGTTAATGTGGATACGGTGTTATTTTGTTTACATATAGCAGGTTACAAGAGTTGACATCCTGGACAATGAGTACTTCTTGTCAATTTTCATACGTACAAACCGAATATGTCCTTTAAATTTGCCTATCAGGTGTCAGTTTTATTTATATTCCATTTCCGACTATGACAATATGTACTAAGACTTTGTTACTTATATTTTGTAGAATGGATACTAAATAAATAATTATACGCAGTTTAAAGCACAATTATTTCGATTGATAATGTTTGTACTTGGTGAGTTCCCTAATACCTAAACGTACTGTGTGTATCACGTACAACTTGCTGGGTTGGCAGCACCGGAGCGGAAGTTTGCGTTGAAAATAAGTAGGATGGATCGTAAGTGATAAACGTGTTGGTGATTATTTTAAAATTGTTCTAGTGAAACTTTCGTTTGGAACTTTGATCTGATGATTTAATCTAGTATTACACTTTTTGAAGCAAGTAGTGATGTAGGGACTTTACTTCTGTGTTCGGCGTGCAGAGGCGTCGTTGTCGTAATCATCCATATTCCGTGAGAATACCCAAGTAACGTAAAAATATTGGGGTAGTATCAGGAAGTTCAAAAATTCAAAGCAGCTATCATCATACTTTGGGGGTAATATCGCCAAATTGAAAAACGGACCTTACTTTGATTCGTAGAACAATAAATGCAAACAGGTACGAAGGTAGGTCCATAAATTTCCGGCCTCACCGACAAGGATTATCGCCTTCACAAAAACCTTATCTGGTGTCATACCTTATTTGTTAAGTAAATAATTGCAGCTGTAACTTCCTCTCCGCTGTGTTCAGTTGTTCCGATATAGTTACATAAAGATGGGTATGTGTAGAAGATTGTGACTGTTCAAAATGGAGTATCAAGCTGTAATTGAGTTCTTCACAAAAGAACGAGTTGCTCCAAATGAAATTAAACAGTGATTGAACGGTGTATATGGGGAAGCATCACCTCATATTCTACCGTAGAAGAATGCGTCAGGCTTTTCCGATTGGGTCAAGAAAGCATTGAAGACGAAGAGCGTGCAGTTTGGCCCTTGCAGGTACTCACTCCTGAAAACATGGCTCTTGTGGAAGGAGAAATTATGGAAGGCCGGCGGCCCAAAGTTACAGAAATAGCAGCAAGGTTTGGCCTTTCTAAAACAACAGTCCGAATTATTCATGAACATTTAAACATGAATAAGGTTAGTGCCTAGACTTCTTTCCTCAGTCCAAAAGCAGCAACGAGTCATTTGTTGTCAGACATTTTTGAAACTCTGCCGTGCCATCGAGAGAGAAGTTCTGCTATCCATTGTTACAGGGGTTGAAACTATGATCCTCTACTATGATCCCTTGTCCAAAAGAGAATCAATGGAGTGACGTAAACCTGGCGAAGCACCGTCTCTAAAGGCACTCAGTCAACCAAAATCATGGCCACAATCTTTTGGTACTGTGAAGGAATGCTCTTCATTGACTTCAAGGAGAGCAACACCACAGTAAATGCTGGGCTACTGCGCAGACTGCGTGCTTCCATCAAAGAGAAAAGGCGAGGAAAGCTGAATGGTGGTGTGCGCCTTCTTCATAACCACGCGCCTGTGCACACAGCTCTTGTTGCAAAGGAATCTGTGAAGAAATGTGGCTTCAAGGAGATCGATCATCTCCCTACAACCCAGATCTAGCTCCCAGTGATTATTTCCTTTTCTCAGAACTCAAGAAGGAGCTTCGAGGAAGGAAATTTAAGTGTGACGAAGAAATGCTGGATGCTGTTTATGCCCATTTTGCAGACAAGACTTCTTACTCTTCTAGGGGGAGGGGGTTGAAATGTTAATTTAAATACGTGAGAAGTGTATTGCTATAAAAGATAACTATATTAAAAGTGAAATATAGTTTTTGTGTTTATCATACCTAGAAAATGGTTAGGCCGGACACTTATGGACCTACCCTCATGTATTCAAAATGTTTTCCTATTGCTCAGGCAGCTTCATGTGGGTTCCTTTACATGTCAGGGGTGTGTCTAACTGGTTAGGAACGACACTGTTCCAGTTCTTCAGTATTCAAAGCATCTGCCGGAATATACTTCAAAAGATATGACGTTCAACACTCGAGACTCTAAATCTGCTTTAAAAAATGTTTTCCAATGTGCCTGAAAGAATCTATTTATTAATGAATATAACAACAGAGTTTACAGTTTAGATATATCAAGATTATTTTATCTATATTTCTCTTCAGAGATATGTTCCTGTCATTTTCATTCTAATAATATGTACATACACATTGTTTACTGCGACACCAGTCACAGAAACGCTTCCATGCTGGTAAAGTTTTTGAACACCGTAGGCTTTAAGCCACTTTTGTAAGGAAGAGCCCGCGATCCGAAACCTAAATCGACCGAAAAGATCTTTGTCTCTTCAGCCAGTACCTGCTTTAATGAAAAGGCAAAGTAGATGGTATCAGCACTTGTTACAGTGCTACCAACTTGTCCCTACAACTGTGGGCACAATAGCCGCAGCATCGAACAGAGTTCCCGCAGGAAGAAGAAGAACAAAAGCGAGGGAGAAGAAGTTCGTTCCCACCCCTCACTGCGTTATTGGAATCCATTAAGCCATCTTTACGGTGGGCCTGCTTAATAGAGAAATTCTTGAATTAAGAAACCCGTCACCACCAACATTTCGTTCCTGTCTCTAACACAACCCTCCTGGATAGAAGAGTCTGCAGATTTTCTTCCACTGTTGAAATAGTACAAGTTTAACGCCGTCAGAAAATATTCTCTTTCTTTGAAACGAAATTAACTGATCCTTCATTAGAGCTAATTTTATTTGTGCGGCCTTCATTACATTTTAATTTTATTTCTAATTTTTTCTAAGATTATTAAATCAGTATTGCTCATTAGCACTATAGATATACAAGAATAGCTAAATAGAAAGCCAAAACTCGGCAATTCTCTGCAACACATCTGGGAAGCAATAACAGCTGGTTGCTAACTCCCCAAACTGTATCTGTTATAGACTCGATCACCGCAGGACTGCTGTGCGTGACATAGGCATGACGTCATGTTCTAGCTGGTAGGCTTGCGTCGGTGTTTATGGCTCCAGTTTATCTTCCTTGGAAACTTGATTGCCTTCCCTTTTTAAACACTTTAACCCATCATCGAGTTGTGCTAAAGGCCTCATCAGATGACGATTTGTTGAGACGAAAACAGAATTTCAGAATAACATATTCTTGATCGCATGTCATCTTCATTTAACTAGGTGGAACTGAACATGTCTCAACTTGTACACCTCTTACAGGCAGGAACCGGAAGTGACAGCAATGAAACCATATATATAGAACTAGCACATTTCTTTCTTTATTTATTTGTGATGCAAGTCACAACTTATACCCCAAATGTAGGGAGATTGTTAACCTCTATAGAAAATTTTCTCCCTCCTGCATAAAGCATAAAGCATAACTCAACACGTGGCCGCTCGACGGAAGACTGTGTTGTCAATAGTATTAATCTCCTGTGTAATGTTATGCTTGATCGTTCAATGTCTGGGGGTGTATGGCATAAACTTTGTCTTTTAAGTAACCCCGTAGAAAGAAGCCCGGTGTTGTCAAATCAGGAGATCTCGGTGTTCACAGGTCCTTGAGATTATCCGGACGTCAAAGAAACTTTCAATGAGCGCCTTGGATTTGTTTGCTTTATGTCATGTAGCGCCATCTTGTTGAAAATATCCGTAACCCAGCTCTACATCGTCCAGTAGCTTTCAAACTTAATGAAAATCCGGCGGTACTCTGCAGTGTCCACAGTCTGATCAACAAGTCGCATTCTTCTCTGTGCTGATTTTGGGTACCAAACCTCAACTTTAAATGGGTACTTGGTGCTTCATGAATGTCATGTGGATTTTGGATGCACGACCCAATAGCGTGGGTTCTGTCAGTTCGCATAGCCGCATTAATGGAACCATGTGATGGACAATATGCCAGGATGTTGCTTAATGAAGGACGTGTTGTGTTATGCTTTATGCAGGAGAGAGAACATTTTCTACAGAAGTTAATAATCTCACTGTATATTTTGGAGTAGGTATTATAAGTTGTAGCTAGCACCATTCATTTTGAAATAAATAAATAAATGCGTTAGTTATACAATGTGATTATAAAGTACCAGTACATTTTATGGATAACGTAGTCCAAATACAACTAAACTTTGCAGTGGTTATTGATGGGGTGTGTCGACGATATCATCCAACGTTGGGCGCCATTTGAAACGGGTTTTTACTGGGATGTGTCGATGATATCGCCCCACTTTGGATATGCCCGATTTGAAACGGTTTTTATATACTAGTGTTGATGTTGGACCGACGGTTCCACTTCGTGTTTTATTGGTCACGTCAGGGAGGAGATGATTAAATCACACATTGAACACATTTAAATGTTTAATCACACAACATTAGTCATCGACTACCTGGTACGTTATCTCTATAACTTTGATGACGTTTACATGAGTCTCAAATTTGTCTCGAATGTGTGAAATTGTTACTCACGTTGGCGGTTCTGTTCTGTTCTGTACACACGTCTCCATTGCCTTTGAACTTCAACAACATTCGCGGTTTTCCAATATCACTTCAAAATTGCTTTCCGCTGTTCAAACGACAATCTTGGCTCCATTTTGTTGTAGCAACGCTAGCATAACGTAATGTAAGTCACATCTGTTTACAGAACATTATACGATAATCTTCACTTCATTTGTTCATTGTTGATTTATCTGTCAGGTAGCAACTCTATCATAATGTATGTGAGTCACATCTGTTTACAGAACATCATACTACACATTACTGTCCAACTTTGAAATATATTAAATAGATATCTACTGTGAAAGTGTGCATACATTTTTCAGTGCCTAGTAGGTATATAGATGTAGATTACTAAAAAATATTTCCATGGGCACAACCGCAACTGCTTCCATTCCTTCGAAATTCGCTAAAATGAGGTTTCTCTATTATAATAATTATAAATTGCAGTAATTCTAATTTTGTTCTCCTAATACCACACAGTAATGCTGTATTTCATTTCATTAATTAATAAAGCCTGGTTTGGATTTTATATTAATTTTTATTAAAAGCTACACAACTCGGTGTGGAATCGGCTGCTGCTTGACGGCAATTTTTTTCATAAATGATGTATTTATTAAAGTATAGTAAGCCTTGGGTACAAGCTGATAAACGTGCATGTAGAACCCGTGTCTTGCATAATTGATAACGATAAGTCAGAATAAGGAACAAGGGCGATGTTGGGAGATTAAAGCTTTGTAACGGTACAAACTTCTGTTGTACATTGATGAGGGCTAAAACTTTTTCTTCTGCCTATACTTCGTACACATGTCCAGTCTTCATTTATTTATATACCGTACCTTACATAATATATAGCATGTACTTAAGTAATGGAAGCCTTTTAGGGTTGGATAAAGCAACTAAATAAAGAGAAAAATCTTTATTTTAAATGTAGTAATTTTATATTTGGTTTTTGACTTGTTCTTATTATTTATCTCGTTGGAATTACAAAATAATCCCCAAAAAATGTATACACTCTTTATTCGTCAATAACTTTAGAACAAAGCGAAACAACCTTCTCATTTTCGGGGAAAGTGTAGCTTAATGTTCGAAGAGGCCACTATCAGCGTCCAAACTTTATCGATGTCGCCGGACTGTTCAATGAAGAACTTTCTGTAAGGTGTGATAGCTGCACATGATATTTCGAATTGTTCCATCCCAACCAGTGCAATTGACTTTTCTGCAGGTGGTAAAGTACAGTTATGACAGCACCTCTGGCCTACATGGAGTTTGATGTTCATGCTCCATTATGGAAAGTACACATACAATTTAGCATAGACTAAACATAAACATGTTTCATAGACTTCTGTGGTCAGCATGTATTGCAGCTGCTGAATCCCGGAACTTCTTTTGTGCACATCGTTAACATTGCCAATTGTTAGACGTGTCCTGACTTCTTCCGTCATTGTCGTTGTATCTCGTTGAACGTTGCCTTCCGTTCTTTGAAGGACATGCCATTTTCTTTCACGTAAGAAATTTAAGCTACCATTTTCCGGAAAATGAGAAGTTTGTTTCACTTTGTTCCAAAGTTATTAACAAAGTATATACACTTTGGGGGGCTACTACCGCCACAGGTGCCTGAGGTCGTTAAGAGGCGAAATCGTGAGCGGGAGGTCTGAGGTTCGAAACCCGCCAAAACCGTCCTCCCTACTGAGGTTTTTTCTCAGTCCTCATAAATGGCAAATGCCAGGGAGGTACTCTAAACTTAGGTCTGGAACGTTTCCTTTCTTAAAAATTCTTTCCCAATATATTATTTCATCTCATGTATCATCAGTGTCCACCACCTGTAGTGTTTCAGCAGTAAAAACCGGGGCTCATTCATTGGGGGCCACCCTGCAGCGTTTGGTCAACTTTTAGTGAAAGACCAAAGAAATGACAGACATCAATTGAGAACACCAGCTTTATCTATGCCGCTTTCAAGGAATGCACACACTTAGTGAGGTCTGTTTCCATCCTGGATTTTTTTCTGGTCGTATAATGGTAACCATACTTGCCTTCTAAACCCAAGATCGCGGGTTCAAACCCGACCAGGGTAGATGGATTTTTTCGGGCGTAAAAATTCTACGTATGGCTTTCTTCGGAAGGGAAGTAAAGCCGTGGGTCCCGTGTCGTACATTTACGGCACGATAAAGAACCTTAAGCCTGAAAAAAGAGATCTCTGAGCAAAATTTGTCGGGCGTTTTACGCCCTGAATTGAATGGGACGCTGGTGATCTGAGGTGTTCAAGAGCGTCCAGAAATAAACCAAAAGTATCTCAGTACGCCAGTGACTAATAAAACAGTATGAACGTTTATATTCAATTTTCGGATATGAAGAGACTATGGCTGATATTAATTTGGAGTTAGCACCAATCAAAAGCGTGTCTCCTGATTATAGTGGAAGTTAGCGTTGTTAGTTGTGGTTGTGCGTTGACTATACGAAGTTCTAAGTTAGAAGCGACTTTTCGCGCGATGATTTATTACTAGAGCCCGGAAGTTCAGGCATTTATTTTGGTTAAAATGGGCAGGCAAAAATACACTTAAAATACTGAAAATATAATTAAAATAGACATTCATTAAAAGTGAAAACACAGATCATTATCACTCATTATTAATGAAAATAGGTATTTAACATACTTATAATTTCTTTATCAGATAATTAAAGTACTTAAGCTTACTTTTCTTGGTTACAAGCAACAACAAGATGTTTTTTTAAGCTATCAACTGTCATACTCAGCCGCTTGTCAGAGAGAACATTTTTCATCATGGAAAAAGAACGTTCTACTTCCACTGAAGTGATTGGAGCATATTTAAAACAAGCAATTTTAGAAGAACTCATCCCAGTTTCAACAGAACATTCACCTTTCAGGATACCACAAGTGCTCTTAAGTTTTTGTAGGTCCACGTTAGCTCTCAACACTTTGCATTCTGCCCTGGTACTTGCAGCATCGTGGACGTGTCGCGCTTATTCTCAGTTTCAAAGTTGCATCCGGTAGCACACTATAATGTGCAGATCATTCCAGTGCTACAACCGTCTTCTGACACAGCATCAAGTACGTCTTGTCCAAATTGCTGCAGAGGTCCAGGCTATGGAGGTAAATTGAGCGCTGGGGCCACGTCCTTGGAAAACCCAGATTCGGGAGGAAAGCTTTCTTTGATGTTGGAAATCAACCCATCCACAACTTGTTACTTCTTCGCCGAGTTTATGCAGCCCGTGAGCTAGACAGAGCACTTTCGGGAAGAGAACTTTCAAGACTTCAGCTGCTTTTTTCACGTACGTTGCTGCATCTGTGACGTAATCATGTAGCATTAAGGGGTCTGTAAAGAATTGAGCCACTGTGGAACTATTTGCTTTTCCAACTCTTCCGTTGTCAAATCAAATGCTGATTTCAGTTTCGGGAACACAGGGAGCATGATCAGGTGAATTGGGTAAATGTGGAAACAGTTCCGCCGATTTATCGTGAAGGAGGCAAATTGAATGCACCGGCGTGTTGTGATGAGGAAACAACACCTTTTGGTGATCCCCAGACTGTTTTCCGCAATCACTGTCTCCACAGTTTCCTAAAGTGATGCATAGTATTCCCCAGTAGTAAACCAATGCGTTCCAAAAAACTGAAGTCATCGCGTTTCCAGCGAATGGGACGCATTTTGAAGATGGTTTGCCTGCTGTTTCCAGTCTATAGTAATTCCCGTATGTAGGGGGGAGGGGTGACTTCGGTCGTTACGCTACAGGTGCTTCTTTGCGGACTCTGAGTACCCGAGTACTTCTGACTTTACTAGAAGCAGCCGGGCCGGACATGTTCGAGCCTCTCCTTGTGCGGAGTTGTCCGGAGTGTTGAACTCGGCGTGGCAGTGGTCACGGGACTCACGATAAATGAGTACCTGTGGCGGCAGTGTGTCCTAGGGGAGTGCCTCAGGCGTGTACCTTGGGGGCAGGTTTACTTGAATCACTGTTATCGTGGGGTGAGTGGTGGCTACCTTAATGCTCACCTTTTAAATTGTGTAGGTCTGTGCTAGACGTGACCTATCCACCAGTGAGAATCTGGTAGCTAAGTTCGCTTGGGTGACGAGATCGTCTACGGCCGAAAGGCGGGCCGGTTTAGGTGCCGTCTCCTAAATGTAAAAACCCACTGAGGACCGCGGACCTCCGTGAATCCTTTTGGACCTGGGGAGGGAGGCTATAGCAATGAATCCAAATTTCGTTCATATTCACAAAACAATTGGTTCTCAAACATTTCCAAACAGACGGCCGATGTTTGCATGCGCTTTCAATTTTGCTCCAGAGTGCGCAGATTCTTGCCGCAAATTTTTTCATGTGTAATTCACTATGCAAAGGAAAATGAACCCACTCAAAAACCAGCAAAAATACAGAGCACACTTTCTATTCTCACAGCTGATTTTGGAGACGGTGCATCTTTGATGCTTGTTCTGCCACGCTTGAAATTATTTACACAAAGTTGAATGGTTTCACAAGAAGAGCATACGACACCCAGTGTAGGCAAAACCCTCTCTTTTTGTTTTTCATTCCAGTAAAAAGCACACCATGAATTCAAATCTTATTCATTTTTCACTGTCACTCGAAATGTTTGAATTTAACATAATGTGACTACAGAAGTAGAAAGTAAACCTTTTGACCACATGTTGCTATTGCCCTCTATCAGTATGCAACTACCTCGACTATTATCGAGTTCATTGAAACAAAATCTGTCTTGACACAAGTTACTGATCCTTGGCTGTTTGTCTACACTCAGAAGGTCGTAACTTTGGACTGTAAAATCCAAACACCTGATCATTTTGGTCCATGAAGAAACCAAATGCGCTTTCTGTGTCACTTTGATTAAGAAATTGAGAACCATGCCTCAGAAATTTCCTCCCTCCCCTCAATTAGAGGAAACCGTTTCGATGTAGCAAGCTCACAAATCTTGCAAACTTCGTCCTGCATCAAGAGACCCATTACCGTCACAGCTTGATCCATCCTTTTGACATTCTTCTATCATTTAATCGTATCTTTGTCTTTATTGTCTTACTTTGTTTTCATCTTGCTCAAGTTCTTATTACTTTATTTAACTTTGTCATCTTTTCGAGTTTATTTTTTCCTATCTCTTTCTGTCAGAATTCTTCTCAGATCCTTCACCTCTTACCCGAGGGCTGCATCTGAAACTTCATCTCTCTTTGTGCCACAT
The DNA here is from genome assembly GCA_030762175.1 of Metallyticus violacea. NCBI lineage: Eukaryota > Metazoa > Arthropoda > Insecta > Mantodea > Metallyticidae > Metallyticus > Metallyticus violacea. The sequence continues at coordinate 5,695,496 of CM060842.1, read as the reverse complement.
TCTTTCCCCGCCCATCGCTCCTCAGGAATTTCACTATTAGATAAAAACAGAACCAAGTGATAAAAATCGCAAGACAAAGGAAAATTCTTGCGTCGTGCGCATAGAATTTGCAAATATTTGTGCCGCCGACGTTTCTTTCTTCAACAACGTCGATAATTTAATAACTGCTCGTTTCGAACCTCTGAGTGGTTGCAATCTGTTGTGTATTTCTTGTCTCCTATTAAATAGGAGAATACAATCATGTGCTCAGAATTTAAATTATTTCTTACTAATGAAATAAGAAAGTTTCTAGCCAATTTCCTATGTGTTTTCATTTAAAGATGTGTATTTTATCATGTCTTTGTATTGGCTTTAAAATTCTAAGATGCTGCAATAATCTCCCAAGTTTCAGATGGTCTCTTTGCTGACTGCGAGTGTTTCTTCCAAGTTTGAAAATCGCTGATTTTACAATTAGGTAAAGGAAAGGTAAAATTTCATTAGTAAATTTTAAAAACTTTATTTTATGTTGAAATTTCCTTCCTTAATCCAAATCGATTGTTAACTAGAAGATTATTACTTTCAAAATAATGATAAATTATCTTCTCAAACACCTTAGAAAATGTGGGTGAAATAGCTAAGGGTATATAAAATTGGAGATACTTCCCCTTTTTTCCTTTTTGAACATAGGCTTCACTACCGAATATTTTAGCCTTTCTGGGAATATACCTGTTGAGAAAGCACATTTCCTTATACCCCTTTCCAGTAATGGTTTTTTTATATTTTTAAAATAACTGTCGTACGTTAACCATTTTTTTTCTGGCACTACTTTTCATTGTGATTGGCCTTTGGGAAAGATCCAAATAGAAGACACATTCTTGATAGATACAATTTTTTTCTCCAGTGCGAATTTCAGGTGCAACATTTTTTATATCATTTCACCTTGGAGATATTCTGCTTTCCGGTAAAACTGCTCAGTAACCGTGTTAATGTTTGTTTGTTTTTTTTTCAAAATCCTCGTAGACTTTAGACCTTCTTCAGTTCTGTACAACGCTATTCTTTCCTATAGATGAAGCTCTATGAACCAAATGAGGTGCAATGAATTCATTTATGAAATTCAAAATGTTCTGACACGTGCCATTTTTTATTCTGCTGACAATTTTTTTGTTTGTTATAAGGACCAACACAAAATTGCAACGATTTCTTTTTTGATCGTTTGCGCTTATGAACAAAATCTCTGATAATTTACCAGCAGTTAAAGCGTACATGCATTCTATTTTCAATAATGCAAAACAAGTGCTTAAATCATCCTGACTATTACTAGGAAAGTTGGCTGGGTGGCACCCACATGTTGGTGACTCAAAAGTTGTAAATGAAAAGAGTCTGTCCACCAGAAAGTTGTGGTGTTTCTTTCTGATGAAATTTGACTGAGAGCAAACAGCAAAGCTCTATGCGGAAATATCCATAGTCACCGACACATACAAAAAAGAATAAACATAGAAATGAAACGAAAAAGTGGTTGCTTCTGCCGGGAAAGCAATGAACATCTTTTTTTTTTTTTTTTTTTTTTTTCGATATTCAAGGAATGATCTATCGGTCATGACTTAAGTTCTTGCATTCTTGTAACTGGGCAGTACTACAGAATGTGCTGAAAACTCTGTAAGGGCATATCAAACGCAAAAGCTTACATTTCCATGCAATAAGATAGATGATAATGCACGACCCCACATCGTAACTGTTGATATTCAGTTCAGTTCTGAGATAAAGCAATGCGAAGTGCGTCCTCACCCACCATATAGACCAGATTTAGCCCTATGTGCCTTCATTCTTCTTTTTTTTTCCAAATTGATGAAACACTTTCGTTGGAGGCAGTTTCCCAACCAGAAGTTGTGAATAGTCTACAAAGAAATGGCATGCTGATTTAAAAGAATTTTGAAGAATCAAGTTATCTATATATTTACTACATAACCAGCCTCGGCATAGAGCAAGATAATTATGTTTTTCATGAGGTAGTAAAAATGATGTAATTGTGAGAGAGGGGAGCCTGAAAGCTACTTATTCAAACTGAACATACACGATATGTTTATTGCAGGAGCAGTCAGCCGTTTCATGGAAACCAAGGTAAATGTTTCTGTACCTAGTGATTCAAATCAGTTTATGGCTACTACAGTACATATATACTTATTACATTAGCAAACTAACGATTAACGTTATTGGTTTCGGAATGTAGTAGAAACAGTGCCTTCTTGATTCTTTTTATTAGACACCAAAAATCCCCATGAAAAAATGTGTGTGTGCTTTACAGTAATTTTAGCAAATTCCGAAGGAACGAAGCTATTGCAGCTGGAACCATAATAAACCCGTTTATTATTATTATTATTATTATTATTATTATTATTATTATTATTATTATTATTATATACATATTTTTATTTTTTGTGAATTCCGAAGAAAGGTAAATTATTGCGGTTGTACCTATGGATAGGGTTTTTAATGGTCCCTCCAAATCTGCATCGATCATACCTACTATGCACCTACAATTAAAAATAAATAAAATATCTGTACATATATGCATAACCCAAGGGTGCCAATAAGTGTACACACTTTCACAGTAGATATCTATTTAATATATTTCAAAGTTAGACCGATAAACAACAGTAACGTGTAGTTTGATGTTCTGTAAACAGATGTGACTCACATTACGTTACGCTAGCGTTGCTACAACAAAATGGAGTCAAGATTATCGTTTGAACAGCAAAAAGCAATTTTGAAGTTGTATTGCAAAACCGAGAATGTTGAAGTTCAAAGGCAATGGAGACGTCTGTACAGAACAGAACCGCCAACAATTGCACGCATTCGAGACAAATTTGATACTCATGGTACCGTATGCGATGTTCACAAGGGCAGATCTGGGAGACCTCGCACAGCAACAAGCCCCGCCTCCTCGGCTATGGTTTTGAGCACTCGCGGCAGAAATCTACAAAGCAATGTGCACGTGAGACTGGGACTATCAGAACCAGCGTACGTCGTATTATTAAAACAGCAAAGTTGAAAGCTTTCATCCCAAGACTTTTGCATGCATTAAATGAAGATGACCCTGAAACGGCATGTGCTACAATCGCTGAGGACACTTTCGCAAACGTTGCTCAGTCAGTAGTTCAACGTACTCAGAAGTGTATCGACGCCGATGATGGGCATTTTGAGCAACTGTTGTAACTGTAAAAGTGTAAGATGATTAGTGCTCATCATTTTCTGTTTGTATCAATTCAGCTTTGTTATGTTAACACAGTTTTTTCTTTACTTGGAGTGTGTATACGTTTTTGGCACCCTCTGTGTATGTGTGTATCTCCTTTAACGTTCTAGCGGCCGCAATTTTTGTTTGTTTTATTTTTTTTTCTGAACTAAACTCGGCACTTAGCCATCAATTAACAACGATTCGTTGAGTTCTTTAACCGGCAAAATTGGGCCATTGGGGGTGTAAGTTAACTTAAAGCGAAAATTAAAAAAAGGAAAAAGAAAAAGAAACATTGTTCTACCGGCTATATATATATATATATATATATATATATATATATATATTATTTATTTTAAACGAAATTCGGTAAATGTCTTTAAAATAAATTGATAAAAGTATTATTCGAAAATCGTGGCAATCGGGCCATTAGGAGTTACTTGAAAAAAAAAAACTAGTGGGGGCTAAAGGAAAATTTAAAAATCGCTCTTGCGCCGCATTTAAAAAATAATAAAGGGAATCGGTGTATACCATTGAAATAAAACAAGAAAAATAGTTTCTGAAACTTAGTGAAATCGGACTATTGAAGGGGAGGTGTTGCACCTGAAACCCAAAATTTGAAAAGCGCTCTAGTCTCGCTTGTGTTAAAAAAGTATGGATTAAAAGTATATACAATTATTTTTACATCTGGAAAAGCGGTTTGTAGATTTGAAATTTAAAAGTTTAATATAATGCCATTACTAAATAACGTTTTACAGGCCTCAGGTTTTATACGATAACAATGTAAATGTTTTTTTTTTTTTTTTGACTAAAGCATCGTCGTGAAGATAGCAACTGTGAAATATTAATCTAATTATTATTAAAAAACTGTTTGCCCTCGCTTATTATGCATACAATGTGTCCAGAAGAACACTACCAATAAGAAATGTGAATATCTCCTCACTTATTTAATTAAGAAATATGATTTTCATCTCATCTTGTATAGATACTCTTAAACTTATAGCAATGAAAATTATAACGCTGTGCGCCTGCGCGTGGTAGGACAACACATAAAGTTAAAATGGTGAAATTCACAGTTCAGCAGAAAGTGAAACTGTTGATATTGGTTAGCGGAAGTAAAGTTCCTAATAGCAGTCCAAAGAAGATTCAAACAGTAATATGATCCAAATGCTCCAGAGTGTCTTACCTTGTGAGATGACATAATCAGCTGTTTGAAACGGGTTCTGCATTAAGAAAGAAGGTAGCTGTCTACAGCTTAAGTTGAAGATGTTAGGCAAGCACTTCAGCGCAACCTGCAGAAATCAAGTTCAGATCTGGGCAATCCAAAGTTCAGTTTCTTGACCATCCACCCTACAGCTCTGACCTTGCACCTTGAAACTTCTGGTTGTTTCCTCGAGTAAAATCTTGCATTGCTGTAAAACCTTTTAAACCAGTGCAGGACCTTGCTCAAGCGTTAAATTCAGCAATGTTGACAATATCTCACCCCGACAAGTGGTTGCACCTGTATGTGCGGAGAGGTGGAGTGTACTTCAGTGCTTAGCTTGAACTTTGAGGTGACAGTTGCTAAAATTTTGAATGATCCTCAAAGGCGGCATAGAATATAAATGTAACCGCCACAGAAGATACCATAATTATAACTATGCATTTCACCATATTTAGTTGTATCTATAAAAGTTTAATTTTCAAATATATTCTATACTTACATCGCAAATGTAGGTAGTTACCCCCACCCCCGTATATTTCTAACAGTAAGCTTTGGCTATTGAATACCCCACTCGGAAAGGGATTTTCCGAAGGTTTTCTCCACCCTTCTTTTACTATCTCGCATCTTAATATTCATGAAAGGTTTTTCATTTGTTATTTTTCCTTTCTGCTACACAAGATAGCGTTACTATAGAAACCATTTTCTGAAAAATCTTGCGTTCTTTGTTGTCGCATGATTGAAAATAAATTAAAGCGAACTCAATCCGGCTTTGAAAGAGCAAATGCATGAAATCTGCTTCAATATCCTTCTTCTACAGAAGTCTTCTATTATTTTCTTTTCCTATAAGGAATATACAGAAGCGGAGAATCCTTTGTACCTTTCCTTGATCCTGACTGCAATAAACCATATCATTTCGCATTTCTACTTACTTCGATTATAGTACTGCCTTGGAAGCATTAGCCGGAAGAATTTCAGTCTTTATAAATGAACTTCTGATTTCCGTTAATTTCTTAAAAACATTTTCACTTGTGGTCGCGTTAGTTACGACTAATATAATATACGATTATTACACACTTCAGGAACATACAAAATTAGCATTAGCGATGAAACTATTTTTTGTTCGAATTTTTTACTTTATATAGAATTAATGCTTATTTTAAGGGAAGTGCTATTTATACAGCAATTTTGAGAATTACTGCATTTTAATAATATACCGAGTGAGTCGTTTCATCCCACAGACTGTTCCGTTAACACTGTCTCAGCGTCGTATTCATTTCGGCCGAATTTATTTAAAAGTTCCCGTCCTGGCGAAGATAATGCATCATTTAAGAGAAATATTTAATTTATTTTTCAATACATATAGTCAACAAGTTTCCAACTTTTCAATACCCTTAGCAAAATAAGATTTGTCCAACTGTGAAAAATAAGCGTCAACCTCATCATTTGATTTAATCTTAGTCTACCCAGCCATTTCTTCAGGTTTGGGAACAAAAATTAATCGCTGGAAACTAAATCTGGTGAATATGGTGGATGTGGATGCACTTGGAAGCGAAAGTTATGCAGTTTTGCAGCAACAATCCCAGTCGTGTGTGAAGACACATTATCGTGATGAAAGAGAACTTTCTTTTCCACAAGATGTGGACGTCAGTCTGAATAGCGTCCTTCATTTGGTATAGTGGTGAAGCGTAATACTCTCCGGTGATGGTTCTGTCCTTCTAGAGGTAGTCTACGAAAACTACATCTTGAAAATCCCAGAAAACCGTAGCCATGACTTTTCCTGCAGGTGGAGCCGTTTTTTGTTTTCTTTGTTGCACTTTCGTCTGTTGTCACCCACTGTTTGGACTGTTCCTTCGTTCTCTGGCATGTAGTAATGAATCTGTTTCATCTACTGTTAGGAAACGTCTGAGAAACTCACTGGAATTGTGTCTAAACAAATCTAAACACACTTGCGAAATGTTCGTTCGAAAGGTCCATTGTAAATAAACGCGGCACCTTCGAGCGGAAATCTTTCTCATAAGCAAAACTTCGTGTAAAATGTAGAGGGCATGGCGTACCGAGGTCTTTGCAATACCGGCTAACTCGTGCGCCTTTAATCGACAGTCATTTTGTCACAATCTCGTCGGTTGTAGCAGCTTTGGGACGTCCTGAGCTCTTATCATCTTGAGTGGATGTACGACCACGCTTAGAGTCAGCAACCCCACTTATTAACAGTAGTGAACGAAATGGGAAAAACTCTTTAATGTGAAATTTAACTATTTTTGTATTTTTATTGGTGTTAAGCCCTTCAAAACAAAGTACTTTATTACTGATCGTATTTCAATTTTATCCATTTTGTAGAAAATGTTAACACTAGGTTGTTTACACGATCGTCACAAACAAGGGCCTACACTTAGGCGTCTGAAACTAATATTCATAAATTTCAAGCATTTTTCTTTAAACATACCGATAGAGGTATCCACTTTGAATCTGTCCATCTTTATAAAATGTCGTTATTTTGTCAAAGTGGTTTGACTTTGGCGACAAATATCCTTTTCTAATTTAATTCTGAATTGCTTGCTCTTGTCGATCAGAAAATTTGATTATTACAAAATATCACGAGATGGCCTGAGATTTACTGATAAATTCACCAACGTAGTGGGTAAATTTACCTGGATGGCTCAGAACCTCGAGTGATATTTATTAGGACTATTTCACGAATAAAATAAAAATTTAAACATAATTCCTCTAAACTTGGCTTACAAAATTGTAATAACTGTATATTTGTACTTAACTCTTTTCAAACAATCTTGCGACAGAAGAATGCCGATTATCAGTAATGCCAATAGAAAAGAGCCAAATACTGGTTTAGGACTATTTCATGAACAGAAATAAGATTAAAAGGGATATGTATATATTTTTAATTTGTGCACAGAATATTAACACTTGTTATACTTATGAAAATCAGATACCGTGAGACTGAAATCGACAAAAGTCGACTATTACAATCGCTATCGTTCGATTTTCTAATACCAACTGAGAAAAAAATATATAACATACAGTGTCTCTGTTTTTCTTTGTATTCGGTGGTTTTGGAATTCCTAATAATAAGATAAATTTGCACATTTGACGTATCACCAAAACGCTTTGAAGAACTCTCCATTTTGCGTTATGATTGTCGATTGTCCATGCTTTTGTTGCTATCAATAGCTCTCCACCGCCTCACCGTGTTCAGGAATTATTTAGTGGAGGTATAGAGTTGGCTGCACTGACCACAAGACAAATGCAAGCTGCGTGATGAAACGAAGTTGACAAATTTTTTCCCCATAATTCACTCCGTAATCTGGAAGTGATTGGTCAAAATTCAAAATTTTGTCACGTTTCATTGGTAGGATAGCGTCACATGAAATATTTTAAATTATAGTACAAGTTTGTTAGGTGCGGGTTTATTTTAAGCCCAGTCTCGCCCCCTTAGAGTGACAAACAGGGGGTGATATCCGATGCTCTCGCAGAATATTTCATCTAAGGAAATTCGACAGGCATTCCAATACCGGATACGACTAAAAATTCCAGCGAAACAAGAAAACCGCACGGCACGCCTAGCTGGCAATTACTTCCTCAACGTGGCATTGCGCACGCAGAAAAAGCAAGCCCTTTGAAGTTCTTTCCCACATTTAATACCCTTCTGATTGCAAGGTTTCCACGGCTCGATCCCCCTAGCAAGTGTTGTCCGATTCTTAAAGGGGACGCAGTTTCCTTACTGCCTTTGGTTAAACCCACGCCAATTTTCCTCCTTTCCTTCTCTTCTCACTTTTCCTACCCTCGTCTCAGTTTTCCTTGAGGTGGAAATAGAAGGAAATTCTTCTCTTTGGAATGTCTGCAACTTCTGCCTTCGTTCTGAGGCGGAGGCTCAAGGTGTGTGTCAAAAGAGCATTGGCAGCGAACGAAAATAAATGGGAGGTGTGTACGTTACATGAGCTCCTTTGAACAATCGCAGCTCGGGATGTTCAGATCATTTTGGTTTTTGTTGTCATGGTAGAAAGTTGCTTTTGTTTTCCTAGGTTTTGTGCGTTCCAATTGCGTAAAACTGGCTAAAAGTTTCCTGTAATATTTTCTTCAGTTCAGCATGAAAGGTCGATTTCTGATTGACGATTTTCTGCAAATGGAAACTGGGCCTTATTCCCTGTTTTGTTATCATTAATGTATGTTAGGTTTAATTGTGCTGCTATTGGTCATTATATAAAATAGGAATAAAACACTGGCTCTTGCAAAATGTAATTTTTTTTTTTTTTTTTTTTTTTAAAGAGTTTATGTTATTGTTTCGCTTAGGACAATTTCATGTGAAATTGTGTGCATGCTTAGAGCAACTGTTAGCACATTTGCTATATTATAATATTTCTTTATCAGGCCTCTAAGCAAAATATGTCGACTGTTATAAATTTATTAAATATGACGCCCTTAGATAATCTGAACAATGCTATTTTATACTCATTTCTTGCCTGAAAAAAAGAGGTCTCTGAGCAAAATTTGTCGACCGTTTCACGTCCTAATTTGGATGAGGCGCTGATGATCTGAGATGTTAAAGATAGTCGGTAAATATAACAAATCAAAAAAATAAATGAATAAGATAAATTTTCTCCATGTACAGAACATGTCATATTCCTTTTCGTATACAATTTTTCAATTTTTGAGGGATTAATAAATCTTCTGCTTCCTTTATAATTTCCTTTGGAATGATATCCATATTTTCAATATCAAACATTGCGGAATTAACATCCATTGCCATTTGAATTCTTCAAAACTAAATAACATCGCCATAGAAACGAATACTAAGAAACCATGCAATATAATACGTCATAATATCACATTTTTGCAAACGTTTAATATTTTTTTAAAAATAGTTCAATACTAAAATTGCACAAAAGAGTGTGTGCAACACGTGATATTCTTCATTTTGAACACTAGATACTTAAATAACTATTTTAGAATGTACGCTAAACGGATCCTGTAGGGAGATAGAAGAGGCTTTGGTAGGACATTTATTGCGGGGTTTCGATCTGTCACATCCCCAAAACTGTCTCATCCTATAGTAAGCTGAAATCGGCACTGCTAGTGCAACTTTGAAAAAGAAAAAAAAAAAATGTCAAATTCGCGCTCCGTAACCGCGTCAGTTGACAAATTTCTTTGAAATAGAACATGACATGCTCTACCTGCCTTCAAGAGGGCGAAACACCAGTAAATGAGGGGATATCCATAACATTATAAGTTTGTATTGTTCATAGTTTCAGGAATATTTTCAAAACTTCTTATTGTTCTAGCGCTTTACCATCCAGGCATTAATTTGACTTTCTAGGAATACTTTTCTCTATATTGTATTAGTTGACAAAATAGGTTGTCATATTTTTTGCGGGAAGGAACTATTTCCGACAGATTGTTAAAGAGCTAGGTTCAATTATTCCGTGTTACTCCCAGAAGCGCAGTCAAACTCGAAGGTGATAATACAAAAGTTTAAATTGGGGAACAATGCAACTAGAACACGCAGAAAATAAATCAGGCCCCTTAGTGCTGATAATGTGTAGGAACGTACGTGAGAGCCAGACTTGTGAGGACGTTAGACAGAAATTCAACGGCAGTGCAGAATTTACACATTAGCTAGGAAAATGATTCAGAAGGCGGAAGGAATTGACGCTTGCTTTTCACGTACAAGAACCTCTTTCCTGATAGGCTGCTGACATGCGGTAAGACGCCATCACCTCTGGTTTGCAGTCCATTAATCTGTTCCTAAACTACCAGTGCATCTTGAACTGCTGTCAACCGGTCAGTGTATCCAACGGGCTGGAACGTGCCCATTAAAAGCTCAAAACCAAGTAACTTGTTTGATAATGCTAAACCACGCACAATAAGGCGGCTCGTGAAAGCATGCGATACAGTGCACCCACTGCATCCTTCAGACATGCCGATCTGAAACAACACTACATGAATACTTTGAGTCCCTTCCAAAGTAGTTTTATCGCCATAGCATTCATAGTGTATAACCATGGCAGAAGGTCTTCCATAGCGATGAGTCTACGTTACAATTTTTTTTTCTTCAGAATTACCTGTTTTTATACATCTGATCTGAAACCAAAAGACGTTTTGTTCACCCTTTACACGGAGTTCTGGAAATGGTTTATAATAGTAGTTATTTGTTTCTTATTTATTATGCAAAATGGTTAATGCGCATGGGATCTGTCAATATACTCGATGCATGGTCATCTTCCTGGTACCGCCGAGGGTGGCCGAGGTCGTTAAAGCGCGGACTCGTAAGCGGGAGGTCTGGGGTTCGAATCCCGCCAGGTTTGCCTCAGTCCTCATAAATGGCAAATCCCAGGGAGGTACCTAAACTTAGGCCTGGAACGTTTCCTTCCTTAAAATAAATCCTTTCCCAATATATTATTTCATCTCATGTATCATCAGTGTCACCGCCTGTGGTGCCTCAGTAGTAAAAGCGGACGTTAAACACCATTAAAAAAAATCTTCAAGGTAGCTTCAATATGGCGCCGCGAAAACGTTGTTTGGAAGTACCAGTGGACAGCTGCCTGGATATATTTGTTATATATATGTATATATAATGTATATATTATATTATATATAACAATATATATATATATATATATATATATATATATTGGCGACATCCGGTGACTGGTGTATGCGGCACAACAATGAACCCTAGCGATGGCAAATTGCAGTGTGGAGCCGCTCTTTATCATGTTGAGGGAATACTCCTGATGACGCCTTTGTTGAGTTCTGCGTCTTAGCCTCTCGCTGCAGACAGTCGTCCCTTAAGGAAGTCTGTCCATTAGCAGTAAGCCTGAAGGGTCCAAAAGTCGGCGATCATCTGCTTACCCGCAGATAAAGCACCATGATTTTTGGGAGGGAGGGGGTGTTGCGCGTCCAAGACCTGTCTGGCATTCCAGTTCATCAAAGATTAACGGCCATAATCAATTCAAACTTAACCTCAATGTTGCTGGGAGACCGCGATGTTGACGGAATACAGTACTCACATTCTTGTGTGCCCATTCCCTGCTACTGGCGAACCAATGACCCAGTTATTACCGGTCTTCTCTGCAGGAGCTTCTTGACCACACACCGCAGTTAAACGTCTGTGATTTCTGTATTTTGACTCCTCCTTTCCCCAAAAAGAATGCATTGTTTAATTTTCTCCACGTCTTTCTCTACTTTACAGCAAACGAACACTGTCCTTTAGCTACCCACTCTGCTTAGAATGCTTTTTTGCATGAAGTACTAATATCTGACCATCGCCCTATAAATGGACTAGCCCAATATTCGTAAAGCACGAATATTTAGATCAGTTCCGGGAGCCGCTCGTATGTACTGTAAATGCACAGTAGTAAAGTCAGTTTTCTTACCTCTTTATTGCGAAGTGAGCCAGCAAAGTGTTAATGGCACCTCGTTCCAGGATAAGTACAGCGCTTAAAGGAGAGGGGAAAAAATCTGCGTTGTACAAAAATCCCCGGTGCTAGCATTCTACGATTTGATGGCAAGAAAAAAAAAAAAAAAAAAAAAAAATAGAAGCTGGGTGTAAAAGTTGGTCATTACCATATCTAATCCTCGCGAGTTGGTGTCCGTCAGGAGTGTGTGAATTATTGTGGAGGCCCCAGGGGTAATAAAATGTGCAGTAAAAGCGCGCAGCCATCAGCCGGACGGCCGGCCGGCCCCTGAGGTATAAAGCCCTTAATGGGCACGAAGCAAGGACATCCTTACCTCCCAGCATTAGGTTTTATCGAGATTAACTCGCCTAAATTCTTCCTTAAACTGCAATATCCTACATATTTCAGCAGTGATTCTCCGTCTAGCATTAAAAACGCGTGAGCGAACCATGGAACAGAATACACGGTGCTCTTTCCAAAAACAGCTTTTATGTTCATTTAAAAAGTTATCTAAAACTATAAATATGCTTCTTCATTCTAATAAATATTAAAAGTTAATTTGACCAGAGATCTATGTTTGATTTACTTCCATAGTGTCTCCAGACTCCTAAACGGATGGTCTTTCAATTCAAAACATGAAAAAGCCAAAGGTGTCACCCGATTTTTATAATAAGTCCATTGTTTTCATAGCACTGTCCGGTGAAGCAACAATCCTTGCAACCCACTTTCTATATGTATGTATTCCTTCAATTTGCAAGTGGGCTTACACCTAGCGGCAGCGGAGAGATGGTGAAATTACTACATTTACTGCTTCGCTTACAAATACTTAAATAAAGTACATGTTAAACCAAATTAAACACAAAAATTATATATGCTAACCTAATTAAATTTACGTTAACGTAATTTAACGCATTTTAACTTAATGTAGTACATATGACGATAAGTTAATATATTCAAACCAATTAAATACATTTCATCTTATTAAATATATGATTACATAATTAAATATGTATTAGTTTAATTAAATACATGTAAACATAATTACACATATTTCAAAATGCAAAAGCATATTGCCCAATTATATACCTGTCAACAAAATTATACACATATCAACTTAATGAAATGCATAAAATATATGTCAACGTAATAAAACACACATCACCCTAATTATTTGTCAACCTAATTGAACACATGTTAGTCTAATTAAAACATGACAATATAATAAAATACTTAAATATATGTCAAACTAATTAGAAACATTTCAATCTTATTAAATACACATTAATTTATTTAACACATTTCAACATAATTTAATACATATAAACCTAATTTAATACGTTTCAACCTAAATATATATGTACATACACACACACACATATGTCAACCCAATTATATTCATGACAACCGGATTAAATACATTAAATACATTAAATCTAATTAAATACATGTCAAATTTTCTGTTAAGTGTTCTGAAAACCCTGGAGAGACAAATTTGCAGTGGCTGTGTTTGTTTATGGAACGGGATGGTTGTAATATGTCTGAACTCGATATAGCTCTTAACCTTCAACAGGGTTCGTTATTTGGATAGCGCACTGCCTCTTAATTCAACATCTGTCACCTGTAAAGATATCGTGGACATGTCGGGAGATGTTGTCAACCAACCATTTCCTGACATATTCCTTTCTGTTTTGTGTGTGTGTTCGACAACAAAGCTTCCTTACAGAAAGACATTCATGCAGTATTACCAAAACCTGCGGCAATTGAACTTTTAGGGACTTCTGTATGTCCCTGTAAACCATTCTTCACTATGGCTTCTACACGAGGTATGTTTTCATCTGTGACTTCTGTTGCTGGACGCTCCATGTACTTTTCGATTTTGAAGGCTGTGGAAACATTTTTACGCGAAGAGCACACTCTGGAAGAGCTCTTTGTGATTTTTCCTGATATTCTTATTGGTTCCAGGTGCACATCGTAAAAGTTTGTCGCATGGAAATGCTCTCTAGTAACCTCCACTTTAGTACATGAGGTAGCGAGCGCATGACTACAATTAGCATTTTGCTGCAGCTGCAGCAATTGGTGCCGCGCGATAACTTCCGCATTTGATATTAAGCAGCACACACTCTTTCTAGTGCTGCCAACAGGAAACATATTTTAATACGAGAGTTACTCAATAAAGCCTAAGATTTTTTTTTTCTTATGTGGGCAGTATGGTCTTCATTGAGCTGTATGCACTTTGGCCAACGTGTCTTGGAAAACGTTGTGGAAGTCGTTTTTTAGTATAGTCTTCAGAACCCTTTCCTTTTCACCAAAACGTTGTTTCCGCAGCTCGTTTCTGAGAGAGGAAACAAAAAGGCCATAAGTGCTAGGTCCGGCTGTATCGAGGATGAGGCACACGGTCGATATTGAGCAACAAAGTCGCAAACGTAAGAGCAGGCATTGTCATGTCTAGGGGAGTTTTCGTCAAATATGTTCGGCCAGGACGCCCAAAACAGTTTTGTAATACCCCTCATTATCCGTTGTTTGCAATGTAATTTCATGTGGATAAACCATTTCACGACAGTTGAAGAACGAAATCGCCATAACTTCTCATACCAACGGAAGGTCGGAAAACCAGGTGATTTCCAAACTGAGCCTTTTTGCTTTCGAGGTCATAATGGTGATTTGGTGACCAAGTCTCATCACTTGTAATGATGGAATTCAGGTATGTCTCACCACCGGACACTGAAACTCCTAACATCATCTTTTGTTCAGGCGTCAGCAATCTGGCACAGATGTATCTCTTGTGGGCTATGATGCTTTTGATGAAAATTCTACCATGGGAAATCTGTAACATATCTGCAAGTATTTCCACTGTTATTCGTCGACTTTATCGAAATGATGACAGCTTTTTTAAACATGGTCTCGTTCACTGCAGTGATTGGGGCACCTGGACTGCCCTCCAGAAACTCTTGGAACCACGGAAATGCGGTTGGTTGCGGCAGAACACCATCGCCATATGCTTGCTGTAACATGGCTACCATTTCCATACTGGGTGTTGGCAGATTGAAGGAAAATTTTATAGCAGCATACTGCTCTGTATAAAGCGACTCCATTTTATGCAGCCTGCCTGTACGCGCTTCTAATTTTTTTCATCATTCACATGAAATCAGTTCTTCCTATGAAAATTTGTTTCATAACCGTATCTCCAATATGTGATTATTAGTACACCCTTAGATTTCCTAGTGTTCACTTGGCATTCCTTTCTTGACCAGAGCCAATTTAGTGATGGTCGAAGTGCAAAAACAGCATTTTAATAGTGTTTTTATAGAAAAAAATGCCTTGAATTGCAGAATAGTGTACGCATAAAAACAGAGCATGCTATCTTTAATAAAAGTATTATCAATAGGCCTATCAATCAGAGCATTGTTCTGTGTTCATTAAAAATGATTTTAGTACAAATTACTGCATCCGGGTGCTTATACTTTCTTGACCCGCCCCCCACTCTTACATTGGTTTTAGCCTTCGTTTCCTTTTCTATATTCCTCCCTCGCATTTAGCCGTATTCACTTCAACGCTGACTCGTTTCTTTTGGCCACTTCGGGGCGCATTTTTCCCTCTGCTTCCTGGCTGGTAGTGACGCAAGATAACGCCCCGTGTGCGAGCGAGATTTCCTTTTACTTAATCTCATTAGCAGCCGCTCGACAATTATTCTTATCGGATGAGACCGGTGTGCCTTAGTTGCCGGGAAACTTTTTGTATTCAGCGTACCTCTGGCTGCGATTTCCATTTCACTGTAACCACGCCCCCATATGGACTTCAGGCTTAAATGCATTTCCGAGTTTAAACTTTTGTGTTTTTAGGACTTTAAACGATGCAAATGAAATAGTGTTACGTTATGTGCACTGCCCATATTGAACAAAAGCAACGTAATTTGATAATATGAGGGGGAAAAGAGAGAAATGCTATTCTCATACCACCTAAATACGAATAAAGGATGAAATGGGGATTTTTAAAAACAATTTATGTCATTAACAAAAGAACATTTAAAACATACAATTATTCACTTATACAAGCGCGAGTCGAATCTAAGGAATATTTTTTTTTTATTTCATTCGTCAGTGAGTAGCACGAACGCCTCTGAGATGTTACGCGTTGTGCCTTTGTTATTCGAGAACTTTCCGCCGGTCGATATTTGCCTGTTCATTTCCTAGTTAGTGTCAACAGAGACTTAATTCTGCTGGTCCATATATTACTGAGAGTCGGGCACAAAATTTCATCTCTTCGTTCTGAGCTCGCTTAATGGCAGGTCGTATGTAAAATGTTCCCAGGGAAATGGAGCAGTTTGGGTTCATTTCTGGAAATAAAAAGTAGGAGCTTCTTGCCTAGTGGGGTGACCCATTTTTTCTGTTATCTTTTAATTTGTTTGTTTTTTTATTTATAGAGTAAATTGTGTATAGATTTCCAGAGTTCTTAAAGGAATGAATATAACATTTTATCCTCATTTACGAAAAGCATCCTTTTGATTTGTCACCTTACCCATGTACTCTATGACAACGTCCTAGAACCAATAATTCTGAATTATATAGCATATTTGCGTTTGGATATTCTGTACGGTTGCATGCCTCTCTGTTGAGTAACGATGGGCATTCAAAAGGTTTTATTGTTGTCACCTTAGAGCCCAAGCGAAGGACCAAATTCGAAAACTTATCCACACAATTCTTCAAAGTACTCCACATATCTCTATAATGAAACCACATGTAAGAATGAGATATTGTCAACATGATAGCTTGAGTAAGGTCCTGCACTCATTTAAAAGACTTTCCAGCAATGCAACCAAAAGTCGCACTGTGCAAGATCAGGGCTGTAGGGAGGATGGTCAAGCAACTGGACTTTGGCATCTTCCAGTTTTCGAAATTTGCAGCTGTTTTGTGAGGAGACGCATTGTGCAAAAGCAACAGCCTTGAAGTTCCTGTCTTTGGACGTCGCCGCCTCAGTTCCAAGATATAAGTGCCACAGTATCTCTTACTCATTGTCATTCCTTCTGGCTTACAGTCAATCACTAATGGTTCTTCATGGTTGAAGAAAACAGTGAACATTCGTTTCCGAGAACTTAAATCTTGTCAAGAAATGGTCTTGG
This sequence comes from Metallyticus violacea, assembly GCA_030762175.1. Taxonomy (NCBI): domain Eukaryota; kingdom Metazoa; phylum Arthropoda; class Insecta; order Mantodea; family Metallyticidae; genus Metallyticus; species Metallyticus violacea. The sequence continues at coordinate 5,678,559 of CM060842.1, read as the reverse complement.
ATCCTTCTCATTTTCCTACACGCAGTTCTGAGGTTTATTTGGGGGGGGGGGTATAGTAATAAAACCAACTTTCATCACCAGTCAAACGTTTAGAATCATTTGGTTCAAACATACTCAGCAGTTTCTTTGCACATTCATTTCATCTCTTTTTTCCTCATTGGTTAGGGAATGTGGAACCCATTTTGCAACAGCTTTTTCGCAGCTTTAAGTATTCATGAAGTATACAGTCAATGCTACCAACACTAACCCACTTCCATACTCAGTATTTCAACAGTAATATGTCGATTTTCCTCCACCACATTCCTCGCTCTTTGAATTGTTCTCTCGTTCACAGCTTTCCGAGGCCGACCTTAATGAGATTTGTCTTTCAAAGTCTCTCGCCCTTCTTCAAATGATTGAATCCATTTTGCAATGTATCAAACGAACACACTTGATCACCATGAACAGCTACCCAGTCCTCGCTCTTTCACCTGCTTGTAGCGTGTGAAAATGTAGAATGTAAAGTTTTCTTTAGAAATATTCATGACTTTTCACCAGCTGTTGACACAGGACTGAGCTCAACGACAGTGACTATGCAAGTTTAAACTTCCACTTGTACATATTTGATAGCTTAAGGTCCATTTTTGCCATTTACGTAGTTACATTTTTTGTAGATATTATTGTGCATTAGTGGATAGCGTGTTTGCGAAAATGTTTGATGTCCCTCGTAATACGTCTGACCTCTTAGTTTTCTAATTTAAACATAGTTACAAGAGTAACCAGTAAATATTCTTAAAGTTTCGGGCAAAAATTGAACAGGCAAAACATCAAGTCTGGACTGTTTAGAGGATGTTAGAGTGTTTTAAAGTTTGGCGTGTCATAATGTTCCATTTTGCGTTGATTTTTATGCAATGTTCTAAAAAAGCAACATGGATAACACTGTTATCGTCTACCCCCCTCAACCTAAACACAAAACGTTCTTTTGTTTTGGAGGTGAATGTTTTTAAATGGTATTTTACTTATTCCTTACTCGCAACAGATTCTACAAGTTATTCTTAGTTGATGACAAATGTTGTGTAATTGAGTGCATGTAATTAAAGAACACACCCTGTTATTAATTAATTAAATATTACTGTCCAACCACTTATAAACTTACAGTAGAAGGATTGACAGTAACCGTATTTCGTATGTTTCATTTTCTTCTCTGTAGATTGTACAGGCCTTTACATGCCAGATTATGACAATCTCTCCGTCGATGTTGGTCACAACTCCGCAGCGTAAGCTAAAAAGAACCACGAAAGAAAAAAAAAAAAAACGAGATAAAGCGATTATCTTTCCAGAAGATGACTTGTTTCTTTTTCCCCCTGACATTTCTTCATCCCCTTGCCATTTCATCCCCCCTCCAACTCCGACCGCATTTTGACCGTTTCTGGTTTCCTGCAGTTCTTTTGCCTTCCATTTTTGTATCAACGTATGTCTTTTGTAGATTTCGCTTTACATTTATTGACATTAGGTCATATATCATTCAAATAACAGATGTTGTAGTACCAGCCCTGCATATTATTCCATTGTGTTTAGCAAAGCTATCCGCTTCATATATTGCTGAATTGCAACGGCAAGGTTTCGCTGCTTTGCTACGTTATACAAGAATGTCAAACAGTAAGGTTATTTGAGTAACTGGCCGGGATTACTGGAAGAAGCCTTATAATGCATGTGCGGGTGGCAGCTTGTAGTTAGTTCCGAGGGGGACCGAGAGTTTCTCGTTGCTTTCACAGTGTGTAAATTGTATGCTAAAGGTATAAGCAGTTTTGAAGAATTAGTTTTTATGTGCGACACACATGTAAAAGCGGATTCTTGGAGAGAAATGGAAAGGTGATCCAACAACTAGTAGAGAAACTGTTCGCTTATTTGTTTCAAAGCTACAAAAGAAAGGATCACTCAATGACACGAAAAGTGTTCCAAACTGCGGAAGAATAGTTGGTTAAAATTACGGAGTTTTCTGCGAAGATGCCAGTAATGTAGAGTTAAATGTTTTTATATAATATGTTATGCTTTTAGTAAAAATATAAATACTAAAATAAAAATAGTAACGTGGCGTATTATGAATTCCTGTTACCACGGCTGCACTTTCGCCGTAAGCAGCAGAGCTCAGGTAGCACATTACTTAAATATATAACATGTTGTTTACGAGCCCCGAATAAAAAGGTAATCTCTAAGGCTATAGTAGCGTCAACCCGCTACCACCATTAAACAAGCTCGCCACAGCTAACAACATAGAATAATTACTTATAGTTTAGACACGCGCCACAGCGGCGCTAATATGTGATATACTTGAGACTCAATAAACTAGATAACACCACAGGTACTATGCGCCCATGACTTGAACCCAGCGACACGTATAAATAGGCTGACCAAGTCTGTCCGCAGGTAGTTCGCATCATTAGGCTGTTTTATTTGGTGGACACTACATGTATTTCCCTACCGTCCTTCCTCTAATCCTGTGAACCGTCGTGGCGTAGGCATACCGACTTGACAATCCCGGACAGCGTACCGACATGGATGAACGAGGTCGTTAAGGCACGGACTCGTGAGCGGGACATACCGCCAGGACAGTTCTTCCTGACTGAGTTTTTTTTTTTTCAGTTTTTCCTCAGTCCTCATAAATGGCAAATGCCGGAGAGGTATCCTAAACTTAGGCCTGGAACGATTCTTTCCCTAAAAATAAATTCTTTCCCAATTTATCATTTCATTTCATGTATCATCAGTATCCATCGCCTGTGGTGCCTCAGTAGTAAAAACGGGCGTTAAACATCATTCGTTCTACATTCCGGACAGCGTTGCTGCAACGCTGCTCAAGCGGAGCCTCGTCGGTATTGGTTAAACCTCAGACACCCTATGGCGAACCTGGCGCATGCGCTGTGAGCACGTCGCCAGAGGAATAGCTCAGGCTGGGCAAGCGTTGCCATCACCGGCCGATTGCTCAATCTTTTTGCCTAAACCTTTCGCAACCATGGACATTTATTTATATATGGTTGTGTTCTTTCACTCTAGCAGGGTGTAAGACATAAATTGGACTTGAAAAGTTCGGGTCACTGCCTGGAATCGATTGCTCGCCTGATGTTTTCTTTCAGTGCTTATGGGTTGGGTTTGTTTCGCCACTTATTGAACTTACCTCCATAAATAAAAATCACAGGTAACGTCTGTGTCTTTCTACATTTAAGGTAATTTCCAAATAATAGGGACCTATTACTCTGCACAAAATTCGCAGATTTTTTCATTATACAATGAAGTTTCGTGTATAAAGTGAGATTTTTCTAGCATGAAAGAATATTTATATATAGTTTTAATAAGCATTATTCGAAAATAAAAATATAGCAATAAAATCAGTACACATTTTTAAAAAAATAAAATATTTAAATTTTCAAACAAAAAATTATATATTCTGAATAAAGGCAAAAAATATTTGACTACCAGCTAAATTTCTTGCTAGTATTATTATTCATAATATGAACTGGAAATGACTTTTATTTGAGTACTTTACCAATGATGAAAATGAGCCAGCTCAGGTCTGAAAATGGGAGGGCACTGGAGTAATAGATTGAATCCACCTCTATGTCATTTGTAATGGAATTTCGTTATACTTTATATGTATTCCTATAAATTATGTTTTGGTATTTTTATATTTTATTTTTAAAACACACGTGTTTTATTATAAAAGAAAATAGGTCCATTAGACCCGTGCGCCTAATAAAGTTGTTTTATATTGTATTTTATTGTATTGGTGTCAATGTAATAAATACACTACTACTATTTCTACTACTACTACTACTACTACTACTACTACTACTACTATTACTACTACTACTACTACTACTACTACTACTACTACTACTACTACTATTTACGGCAAAAACAAAATACACAACTTACTGTAAATCTCTTTTCAAGTAATTTGAAATTCTGTCACAAGATGCTAATGTATTTTAGTTATTCTGGTATTTTAGAACAAAATCCAAAATCCTCATAAAATTAAGACATGAATGGAACAAAAATGTCGAACTTGATTTATACACACCAAACAGTTTCATCTACATGTTTTTCAGAAAAGTATATACTACATTAGTGAAATGTTTTTAATTCACTTCCAAAAACTATAAAATAATTGCATTATAAAATCACGTTCAAGAATCCAATCCCTTTGTCTATACAGTAAACGAATTCATTGAACTATAAAAGAATTGCTCTAATTCTTCTTTAAACAATTTTCCGCACATGTAAACATAACAAATGTGATGTAATCTGTATCCTATATTTAAACTGACTCACTAATGGTTCATGATAAGATATATTACGGTATTTACATATGGTTTAAATATTCAGAAAATATTTGTACCCAAAGCCTAGTGACTATATGAAGGAAAGCTGAGCCCAGTGGAAGAGAAAGTATGATTTTTTGCAATATTGCCGGTGTATGCGACGGAAGGTCGATAAATTTCTTGTCCGACATTTCCCATGTTGCCGCAGAGAAACGATGTTCGCCATTGTCTTGGGAAACCCTCGTGGATACAAGTAAAACTTCTCGCCCACGCGCCGCTAGAATGCGTTAAAGGACATGGAGTGAGCGAAATTGCTAAATCTCGGTTCTGGCTTCAGCGTCCCAGGGCTTGAAATGGCGGACAAATTTTTGTTCAGAGGCCTCTTTTTTCAAGCTTGAGTATCTGTTACGTGCTGTAAATCTACGATAGGAGACCCACGGCTTTACTTCCCGTCCGAAGAAAGTCATACTTAGGATTTAACGCCCGAAAAAATCGAACCCGCGATCTTGGGTCCGTGAGGCAAGTAGACTAGACCACCAGGACCGACGAATCTCGCAGTGATTGAACACGTGCATTTGCAGAGCAACCTGTCAAAGGAAATAGAGGACAGGATTAGCCAGTGCTGTATCGTATGGAATGGAGAACACTGACAGACTTGCGAGACCGTTAACGTCGCCACAGGTTGTGCAATGATCTGTTTCAGATGAAGATGTGGCTGCAGCACTTTCACGTCAGAACTCCTCCCTCGCTCACTCCAAGAAAGTCAGTTACATATTTTCACTCAAATTTTACTCTGCCCAAATTCCTATATCATTCTGAAGTTTTAAACATCGTCTATGAAGAGTAGGGAAAAGGTGATAGACAATAAATGGAAAACTTGTCCGATTTCTGAAATCAAATGAATATTTTGAACAAAAATCTATGTAGAAAATACTGCTATTAGGGAGGGGGGATTACTTGATGTCTGTGGTAGAGAAGAAAGAAGTGGTCTCGCATGGTTCAGATTAGGAGCTTGGAAAGGAAACAAAACAGTTAAAGCTCTCGGGGAAAGAATTTGTCCATTGTGCGGAGAAAGCGATACCTGGAGGCATATTTTGGCAGAGTGCAGGGAAACGGAAATTTTAAGAAATGAGCGTTTATCACCCCAATTTCTGAATTCCAATAGAATTTGAACATTTAGTGGGAAGTGTTGGTGCATGCGAAATACTCACACAATTTGAGAATATTTCTAGAGAAGACCCGACAACGGAAGCTAATGGTTATAATGAAGAGGGGGAAATTGGAGAGGGGGTGTGAGTAAATGGAAGGGGGGGAGCTCAAGAGCAAGGGTTCCATTCATGTTTATGTATTTGTATATAAAATTATTCATAGAAAACATAAATATATCGAAGTATTTGTATATTTGTATGTATGCATGTGGATTTGTTATGTAAGTAGGTATGCATGTGTATGTATGTGTAGGCCATTTAGATTATTATAAGGACAATATTAGCATGTACGACCATAAGACCCATGCGACAGTTGTATTTATTTGAATGTATTCTAAAATGGCACTGCTATTGGGTCTAATTTGGAGAAACAGGCAAGTGATACAGTAGTGATAAGATATACATTAATAATATTAAAATATAATTAGTCTATTAAGAAAAAATATATTAAAACATGTGAACAAAGTCAATAAAATAATTTATGTTTTTGGCAAAGTTTTATTCAATTCAATCCTTTCTTTTAAATTGCTGAATTTTAGTTGACATTACATGACTATAAAATTTTTTAACTTAATAGAAAATCTATTATCTGTATCAAACTACAGAAGAAAAAATTGTAAGGTATCATAATTATTAGATCTTAAAACTTTATAATTATAATTCTCGAAACAATAAGGTAATAAATTTGAACAGTGATAGGCAAGTTCAGCCATTTATTTTGGTTAATAGGCAGGGAAAAGGGCACTTAAAATATTGAAAATAGACAGTAACATAATTACATTGGACTTTTCTTAAAAGTGAGAACATAGAATATATCTTATTATGAACGAAAATAGATATTTAAGATACTTAATAATTTCTTTATCACATAATTAAGCATACTTTTCTTCGTTACAAGCAACAACAAGATGTTTTTTCAAGATTCAACTGTCTAGCCGCTTGTCAAAGAAAACATTTTTCATCACAGAAAAAGAACGTTCTACTTCCACTGAAGAGTGATTGGATCATATTTAAAACAAGCTATTTAGGAAGAACTCATACCAGTTATAACAGAAGGATATCGTGGAAAAGTTGATCAAGACAAATTGAAGTAGTTTTGAATAGTCCTGGCGAATGAGCAAAGACGTGCAACGGTTTCTGGTCGAGTTCATTTTATGTTCATGCGGTTATAGGGGAATCAGGTTAGTTCTTCTCTAACTTCCGTACTGAACACTTTGTAGGGATGGTTTCTTGCACAGCTGTATCGTTCTCTCCCTTGAAATTGTTTGTTAGGTTTATGCAGCCGAGAATTTACTTCCACCACAAATTTTATAGAATTGTTTCGCGCAAATCGATATAAAGTATGGCAGAACTGTTCAAAACTACAGTACTTTCCTCTTCCTCTTTATTTTCTGGTATTTATGTGCTCTGGGTAACCACGGGCTCCTTTCACTAATCAAAGTTGTTATATTTAAAGAGGTTAAATGAATAGGTTGAGAAGAAAGTTTTTGTCTGCTTGAAAAGAAATAAATGTATAACAAGATTCTCAATACATATTTTTGGGATGTGAATAAGCTATTTAATTTTTATAACTTTTTCGCGTTGACATTATTTTCTAGTTTTTAAAATGCATGAATAATCGCAGAAAAGGCCATAACGATCCAGGCGGGGAGGTTTAAACCTTAAAATGGACAAAAGACGCCAAAAAATAAAAACGGGCCCTATGGACTCCAAATGTATGGAAATATGTTCGTTTCTACCTGACTCTTAAATTACCCACCCAAATAGAAAAGGCAAATTCCCGAAGTTTCATGAAGCATAAATACTGTTAACAACATTTATTTTTTAATGTATTGATACAAACAATAATTAACGAGAAACAGGCAAATCCCAATTTTTACCGAACTATCAAAGAAAGTACTTAATATTTTTATATTTGTCTAAAACGATGTCACTTTACATTAAACAATGATCAAATAAATACATTTGTGAGTAAAACTAATAGTTAATTATTACAATATAGAAGTATGTATTTAGTTTAATTTTTCAGGTAATTGAATTTTTATGTAAGCGAAATGTTTTGTTATTCTGTGAACTATAAAGCATATCGCTCTCTCAAAGGAACTTGCATATGGCATACAAACCTGAGCTCCCACTGTGATTGAGGGATTCTGTTTCACTTAAAAGGATTTGCGTTGCCGTTAAGGATGATTGTTTTGATTTGCTCATCTCATCTTGTTCGCATACACGAAGAGGGGCGAAGGTGCCTTGTCGATAAAGCCAGTCATCTCCCTACAGCAGAGACAAGAGCAAATATTTCGCTACCTACATTATCGATTGAGCCACCGGGGTCTGCTTACTACACTAGATCTGATATCACGCTCTGCACGCGACGGGTATATGCAAACTTCCCAGCACATCCGTATTTTGTAGCCTCCTTTCTTAAGGGCACGAAACAATGTGATGCACATTATATTAGCCAAAGAGGTGTTTCGTTGTTGTAAAAATAATAACCGAATATATCCAAAGTAGTACATGTAGTACATGTTTTATTTACTTGGCGTAAAAACACCCGTTCATGTCTTAAACAATGAGAAGGGTAAGTGTCTTTGCATAAGTAAGTTGTTAGTGGGCCGTATAAAACAGCTGGATTTCCTCCTGATACAGAACATGCAAAAAAGATTTCAACCCACATGAACCTGCAGTGACTTGAGAAAATCCACTAACAGCACTGGAATATCTAAGGGCACAGTTTGTTGCAAATTTGGGTTATAAGGGCGACATCAGCCAGATGCGCTTCACGAATGCTAAGAAAGTGTATGAACTCCCTTACAGATGAAAAGTGACAATGGGTGGTTTCTCTGGATGATGCAAACAAATCGTTCAGTGAACCAAGGACGCTCATCAGGAAAAACAAAGGAAAGTTCTCCGAGAGGTTCAAGGGGTTGCAGGTTACTGCGCTCAGGGACAGCTCCGGTTTCCCACAGTTGTCAACACAGTTACTTCCAAGAAAATGTCATGGGCCCAATTTTTGATGAAAAGGTCCTCCGGTTGTGTGGTGAAGACGCCCCAAACTTTTGAATCCCCAAGGATAAAGTGTCCAGTCACATAGGATATTTACATAGGAATGGAAGGGGAAAAGTCCTGTGGATAAAACAGTTACCAACCTATAATACAGGCCGCGGTCCCCTGTAAACTAAATACGGCTAACATATTTTGAGAATTACTTGTAAAAACTATTAGTCATAGTAAATGTCGTATCATTACATCATTCCATACATAACACAGAGAAATACTACGTTTCAAACTGATATCGTTTGCATCCTGGTACTTCCGTTGGGCTTCGAGTGCTACGAAATACCAGAAGAGGGCAGACAATCACATGGGGCTACGACCAAAGCGACCGTTAACGAACATTTCATTACGACCCCTTTACCTTTCCCTGACAGTGACATAGAAAGTCACTAATGCGCTTGCGCAAGATAGGCTGAGCCTTCCACGATAGCAACTGGTGATCTGTTATCTGCGTCACAGATAGCAAACTAGTTCAAATAAGAAAACGTGCAAATTCGGCAACAAAAATTAACATATATAAAGCGGTAAACTGATTTTGGGTCCACTCATCCTTATACCCTTAATGGGCACTTCGCCTCTGTAGACACATTTAGGAAAAAATCAATTTAACATTTAGGGATTGTGTAAATAAATGACTGTACATTAAATCTAGTGCAACTTTTAATAAAATTGACTGCACTATATTTTTACTGTAGAATTTAATAAATTTTATACTGAAATATTTCGTAAGGAAAAGGAGATTTTTAAAATAAAGTATTAATGAATGCTACTATTTTGGTTTAGTAACAAATTATTTATATTTTATTTGTTTTTCTCGATTGGTATTTATTACATAGGCTGTTGCTTTATCGTCCTAAAAAAATAACTTTTTTTTATTTGACTTATTTACGGACCCTCTTTAACATCTCAGGTCACCAGCGCCCCATGCAAATCATGGCGTGAAACGGCCGATAAATTTTGCTCAGAGGCCTCTCTTTCAGGCTTGAGGTTCTTTTTCGTGCCGTAAATGTACGACACGGGACTCACGGCTTTACTTCCCTTCCGAAGTAAGCCATACTTAGGATATTTACGCCCGAAAAAATCCATCGATCCTGGCAGGGTTTGAATCCCCAATCTTGGGTTTAGAAGGCAAGTATGGTTAACATTATACCGCCAGGACTGACTTTTGTAGCTCCATTAAAATATGGTATGCTGATTAGAAATTAATTTTTTAAATGACACCATGTACAATTTATTCAAGAATACACTTACCCTCTCCAACAGCTATTCACAAATGTATCATACCACCAAATTTGTCAAGAAAACAGTAGATATGTACAACACCGAACTGTTTGTACAAATTACAACATGATTACATTGTACAAATTACTTACATGATTACATTACATGATTCTCGATTCATATAAAAACAGATGATCTGAGAGTGAGGTGGGGATAGGTGACCTATCCTCCTCAAATTGTCGTTGTCCTGTATACCAGTGTAATGTAGTCATTTATCACAGTATGCTAGGGTTGCACAGAGACTGCACTTTTTCTGGTGTAACGGTATAAAATTACACACATGAAGAGAAAGTAGAAATTCTGTGATCTACGGAGAGTGTAAGTTAGGCGGAAAATGACAAAATAATCGCCGCGGGTGGCCGACGTTGTTAAGGAGTGGACTGTGAGCCGAAGGTCGGGGGTTCGATTGCCACCAGATCCGTCCTCCTTGATTGAGATTTTTTCCAGTTTTTCCTCAGTCCTCATAAATGGAAAAGCCTAAACTTCGGCCTTAGACACTTCCTTAAAAAAATCCTTTTACAGTTTATAATTTCGTCTAATGTATCATCAGTGCCCACGGCTTGTGATATCTAGGTAGTTAAAACGGGCGTTAAAAACTATTAAAAAATTTAACTAATGCAATGTACTGCTATTAAATAATATAAGTCACTGTTTTGTTAACTAAAATTATCAAGTGATACATTTTCAAATAGCTCTTGGAGAGGGTAAATGTATTCTTGAATAAAATGCCATTTAAAAAACTAAGTTTTATCTCGTATCTCTTACATTATGGAGATACTAAAATAAATGTAACATCAGTAAGAACTCCCCCATGATAGACGCGGACTCGTGAGCGGGGGGTCTGGAGTTCGAATTACGTCAGGACCGTCCTCCCTGACGGAGGTTTTTTCCAGGTTATCCTCAGTCCTCTTAAATGGAAAATGCCGGGGAGGTACCCTAAACTTAAGCCTGGAACGATTTCTTCCTTAAAAACATAAATGCTCTGCCAATATATCATTTCATCTTATGTATTATCAATGTTCACCGCCTATGGTGCCACAGTAGTAAAAACGGGCGTTAAACGCCTTTCATTCATTGTTCATACTGTTAAAATAAATTTTATTTGAAATCTTTTTTCATCTTTCTATTAGAAGAAAGCTAGTTTTGGGGGAGCTAGGTAAATGGGACAGTCTGTATATAATATTTGGGGAAAAAAACACTTGCAATAATAAAAGTTTCGTTAATTTGGTAGAAGTTCTAAGATAAATTAAGGTACTGTTAGTTATCTTCATTAATTAAACACTTTAAATATCTGATCTGAAACTGAAATTAGTTCTTAAGCCTAAAAAGAAAGCTTCAATTTAATAAAAGCAAATGTTTTTGTCTCCCCTGTAAAATTATATTTTTGGATTTTTCGCCCACTTAATAAATAGCAATTTTATAGTGTTGTGTTTAGATGGAGGTTTGCAGGTGTCGCACGGAAGGTATTTTAGCGAGAAACTTATCTTTAACTTCAGCTTCCTACAATTTGCTGTACGTAACGACTTCCTTTCGGTGACATCCCCTTTAAACGCCCTTCCATTTCCATAGGGCTGAATATTACGCTCAGTATGTGTAACACCCTTTTATACTCGTATAACTGAGATTTTGTTTCTAGCGTTAAGCAGCAAATTAGTGATAGATTTTATAATTGACATTTTCCCATAGTTCCACTGAGGCCGATTGATCTGAAAAAAGAATGGTGTAGACTGTTTATAAGGATCTACACCAAGTTGTTTTCCAAAACTATTGTAGATTTTGTGCATTTTTAACTTGCAAAGTTAGTTTTTCACCATAAACTTGGTGCGTTTCCATTTAATTTACTGGTGGAAATATGTTATATATTGTAAAATAGTAAATTGATATTATTATGCGTTTAAAAGTGATGAAGCACCCCGTGAAGATGAAAACGGCAAAAAGTTTAAATTGGGTGCCGAGCGCCTGTAAGGAACTTAGTAGAGCGTGTAGAACTCTCATACCACAGCGTAGTGTGTACACTGCTGTCCAGAAGTTTAAGGTCTGGCCTTGTTACGTAGATGATTGAATAAAAAGTCAGGCACATTTTCCCGATCTGATCTTTCTTTGCTTTAATGCACTTCTCACGTCTCTAGGTTAACGCTTCAATCCTCCTAAAAAGAACATGTCTACAAAATGCCGGAAACCACGTCCAATCATGAAGGTTAGATTACAGTTTTTATGAAAACAGGCAATAGCTTGGGGTAAGGTCTAGGTTGTACTGTGAGTATTGCAGCCGTGTGGAATGGTTTGTTTTCGTGCAGCAGACAAAATCCCGCGCCTCTTGATGACTTGCCTTGCAGAAGCTCTGCATAACGCTTTTCCGATCACGGTCATATTCCTGAAGTCTATCATCACAATTCCCCTGCAGTCCCCAAAATATTACCACAATAGTCTTCTCTACGGTACTTCGTCTTCCTAGGGTGCTTCATCCTTCTTCGCCAAACCATTGATTTTATTTATAAAAGAGCACCATGGTAGAGGACCATAGTTTCGTCCTTTGGGACGATAGATTCCAATATGACCTTATCGTCGCTATGGGAAAATGTTCAGATACTTCTGACAACATTCCACGCGCACTTGCATTTGAACTCATTAAAAAATTCGGGAGACTGACATTATGCATATGCAAAATTGAAGAATTCAAAGCATGGTCGTTTTAGAAAGTCGCTTCTTTTGTCACTCGGAATTTATTCCTTGTGCTACACACCCACAGGCCTACGTCGGTTATCATCCTAGAATATTAAATGTTTACGTTTATACCTATATCCATTTCAAGCAATAATATTGTTGCCCGTTGGGAGTAACCTTTAATATGAACAGCATTTATCTGTAACCTATTAATTATTAAAGCAGGAGGTCTACAGTTACTCGCGTTCCAGATATACCTGCAGATAAATGTGTGCAACGATTAATCTATTCCGCTATACGGCACTAAAATTTGGAACACTGAACATGTAAATAAATTTCAAAACGATTTCTGGAAAAGGATCCACGGACTGTCCAAAAGAACGCTAACCGTGGGATCATGAGGGAGGTGGGTTACTACGAAGATACGGTTACAGTAAAACAAGGACGATGAAACACTGGCAAAGACTAATGCAGGGAGACCAGTCCATACTTGCACTAATGCAAATACAAAATATAACAGCAAAGTATGGGAGTCCAGAGGTGGACAAGATCTACGAGCGGGGAAAGGACAGGAAGGAACTCCTAAGACATCCGGCCGAGCTCTTACCGGACCGCTTCGCTAATAAACCCTTCCGAATTCCCAATCAAAAATCCACCGTCCATCAATCCAAATCAAACAACCAATAAAGAATTCCCCTACCATCAATCATCCAGGATAATTAATTAAAACTAAAACCTTCCTACTAAATTAATCGAAATCAACTATTAATGGTTAATGGAAGGCATTGCAAGACGGTTTTGAGCGTCCTGAACGAAAACGCTCTGAGCTGCATCCATCTGGCTGATGTCTTCACCACGACAATGCACATATCACGTTGTTGATCAACATTTGGACAATAAAAAAATATAAAATGTATGCCCCACTCTCCATACAGCCTGGACCAGCTCCACGTGTCATTTTTCTGTCCCCTCGATTGAAAAACTGCTGTTATGAATAAGGTTGAAGACGATGTCAGAAAACTGTTCTCAGCAAGTCTTAATCACGTTGTCAAATAACAAATTCCAGCACTTGGGTCTTCTCTTTCCATATTTCTGTGAGTGGAATAATTTCGTCTTACTTGTATGACACACGCATTTAAAAATTTTCACAAATTCACACACTTTTCCCGCAATACACAAACAGGCTCTCTGGTAGCAGTCTGAAGTTGGTAACTTAAGCCACCTGTCACCAGCTTTCGATAGACTGCGCACAGACCACTTGCGGTCGTTACCCGAGAGCTGGAATTCACTGTCAGAGTAATTTTCCTCACGGGAACCGCAAGTCCCTCAAAGGGTCAATTAGAACATTTGTCAGCTTTGATTTGTTAGTCTTCATACCCGAGCAGTAAACAGTCATGTCGTGATGTTTCAGAATAGTTCAGGCGTTTGTTGCTAAACCAAAAGTTTATGAGGGAGTCAGTATTACTTTTTGTATGTATATGAGAAGTTTAAATGTGTTCAACCTGTGTCTAATATACTAAGTAGGAAATGGAAAGTAGTTCCAAATGTATATACTGTATCTAGAATGGGATTATTTAAGAATGTTCTCAGTTGGTGTTGAAATGATTTTTTATCGTACAAGTGACACAAATTTGACTTTTCCAGTTTGAGCACAATGTTAGCAGTTTACTTATGGACACATTGTAGTTTTTGTCATTATTTTATCATGTAAGGCGTTGTTTTAATCAGTATTTCATCCAGCACATCTTTATTTTGGTTTTCCTTATACAGAATGTCCCCGAATTGTCGTTCACTTCGTGATGTTACACCTCCTAGTTATGCATTGGTTGCATTTTACAGGGGTTTCAGGAGTGATACAAAGTATATTTGCTACGAGTTGTGACTTAAAACAGACCCAGATTATAACTAATGAAAATACATAAAAGTTCGTCGAATTCAATGAGTGTTGATTATCTATTAATTCTATCTCGTACAAGTTAATAATTTTGAAAAGTTACCCCCGTTTTGTTTTCCGCGTATTTCCAGTCGCGATGAGACTGGACAACCGTTGAAAAGTCGGTGTCCTCGAGTCTTACTGTGGAGGTTTTTTTGTGCAATGTAATTTTGAGTTATAGTAAATTGGGTATGCCATATCATAATATCACTTCAGTCTATGAATTCTATACGAATGTAAAACAGTTAGTGTGGGTTCAGGATGTAGATTTTGTCATATTAAATTTGATGAAATTATCACACTCTGTGTGATGTCTATACATCTCTGGTGTAGAGCTTGTCAGAGATGGCCATCTTAGATTAGAAAAGAGATTTGTCACGCAGGAACTGCCTAAACTAAGTGAATTCCTCAGCAAGTAAAGTAATTTTAAAAAAAGAATTTAAAATTCAATTTATAGCCTTATTAATTAATGAAATAAGTTCGAATTACTGTCTGGTATTACCATGACATAATCTAAAGCTAACTAATAAATAAAAGAACAACTGAATTACAATACATTACTTAGCTATGTTTTATCATTTTTTTTCAAAATCACTTGAAATAGATGTATATAATGAAATTACTCCAAATTAAACGGAATAAAATTGAAATTCTTACAATCTATAATTATTATAAAGATAAATCATATTATTATTGTTGTTTTTTTAGATAAAACCACAGAAAGTAATGATATACTGTTAATTAAATAAAATATATGAATACTTACAGATAAATCAAGCCTGTGTAGGTATTTTTAAACATTTTTGAATGTAACCATGTTTATGAACTAAGCCCTTCATATCATCTTTACTTTCACTAAAATAGAGAAAGTTTCGAGTTACATTGTGTATTTAAGAAGATGATGTTCATATGTTTCAATAAATAAAACATGTTAGTATTTAAAAATAATACAATGTACTAAGCATATATACACAATCAACAATATACAATCGAAAGTTATATCGATTTTCAGTGGCTTTGAAATTTAATTTAAATGTTATTAACATGTACCGTAAACGTTTTCTGAAGATTATTACAGAGCGCTCTTACATACAAATATAATTCTTAAACACATGTTAGATTAATATTTCACATTTGCTATCTTCACGACCATACTTTTGTTAAATATAAAACGTATGCATTGTTATAAATACAGTTTATATGCTAAATTAATTTGTCGCTTTATTTTGAAACAAATTTCAGTTTTAAGGTATACTTCTATTCGTAATGGTCGGATTTTCCTCAGAAACAATTTTTCTTATTTTATTTAAATGGTATGTAAGGGGTTTCGTTGCGGAAAAACAAATTTTGGTGCCGTTAGAGTATTTGTAAACTTTTGGTTTCAGGTAAACCCCCTCTCCCAAATAATCCGATTTCTCTTAATCTACAAGTGTTCATTAATAGATTTCAATTCGTTTGAATTGAAATAAAGCTCAGATCACTTTCAGCACAAAGTCTAGATCTGAATTAATTTTCTTAATCGAATGCATCACTGAAATTTGCCCACTATGTATAATATGACAATTTTATTTTTGCATCCGAAAAGGAATCCAATGTTTCATCATCTACTTCCGTTTTTAACCTAACCGGACATTTAAAGATCCTTATCCGACTTTTTAAATGTCCCTGCACACGGTGTAACTTCCTCTTTAAATAACTCCCCTGCATCGAATATTTTTAATTGCAGTCGGCATAAATTTACTTCATTTGTAACATTTGAAATTAGCGATCAGAAAGGAGAAGGGATTTTCTTGCTTGGAGAGCTGTGGTGGCTATACTGGCAAACAAGAGAGCGCTTTCACGAGATCGTTTGTTATTGCTTAGAGGTCGGTTCTTCCTGTGATCTGTGTTTGCGAAAGTTTTACGAGGGAATAGGCGTTTTAGTTTAAATATTAACGCTTTTGTGCATTTATTTGTGTATAGGTAATACAATAATAGCTTTTAGGTATAACAGCAGGAAATTGGAACGTAGTAAATAACAACTTAGGTCAGATTAGAGAAGTTAGGTTATAGTTAAATAAACAAGTGTATAAAAGTAGGCAGAATAGGACTTAAAGCGACTGTGTGATAAACATAATAACAAGAAAACCAAGTGTTTAATAAATAACTGAAAATGTTGAACTGCCAATACCTGCCTACTAGTATCAGAGAGAGAAATTCACCCATGGCTTCCACCGAGAGGAAATGCCGCAGTTGACACCCAGGTACACCTCATAGTGATTTAACGCTAGTGTTTGCTAGGTATGGGAAGAGCTATACAATAATAATAATTTATTCACTCATAGATAAGCTATACATATTTTCAGACATTTTAAATTAGTAATTAGCTTTAATTTCCTAATATTAGTTTTGACCAGTACTTTCTGGCTACTAGAAAATTTAATTTAATTTCTTTTCTCTACAACATAATAAACATGTTACAATTACAAGAGATTACATCTAGCAATTTCCCACTGTAATGCATACTAAATTACAATTCATCAATTCTGTGTAACCCTTTTCTCAACAAATTGTCCTTCAATTTCATTTTAAAAGAGTTACCTTGTGCAGATTTTATGGATTCTGAATAATATAGTTCCTCTGAAATAGGGATCTATTTCTGTTGCAGCTTTTGTTGTGGTTACTCTTTGATAATTATTAATACCCCTAGTGTTACACAAATAATACCCTTTCTGTTATTCTTTTTAATTAACAGTATTACTTCATATACATAAAATGAAACTTATGCTTATTTTTAAACACTTATTTTACAAACTGGCAAACTTTTAGAGTATATATACATATTTTTTTTAATTTATTACCATTATCCTATTTAAGTTTGCAATAGTTATTGTATCCCATATGTAATTACATACTCAAAGAGTGAGTGTGTTATTCCATATTTTACTGATTTTAAAATGTCCTTTTCCAGATGATGTGATAATGTTTTTAACAAACATAGCCGCGAGCCTAGCTATGCAAAGGATGTCTATATGTTCATTAAAGTTCAATAAATCATTTACTATTTTACATACATTTTCTTGTTCTCTGCTTGAAATTGAAGGCACTTTGTTTTATTAAAGTTAAGTTTACGTTGATAATATTTAAAATAATCAGACAGATGTAGTAAAGATAATGGTGCTTTGCTTAAATCCTTGTCCGAGCAAATAAATGAAGTATCTGCGTCAGATATAAGTTACTAATCTGGTCACTGTGGCATGTCGTTTACATAGGGGCCTTGTGAAACACTTGTTTTAACCCTGTCGTATTTTTATTTGTATATGTTGTTCCAGTATATTTGAATACACTGCAAGCGATTTTTAGATAGGATGGGAAAAGATAATGCATTTTTACCCTTTTAGCATTCAAGTTTCAACATCAAAAGCCCGCGAGACACACAATGGAATGTCAAAGACATGTCAATTGTTTTATTTGTCAGCACCCTATGTGTATAAATTCTTTGTTCGTATGGGAGGAACCGTTCACTAAAGTTTGTATCAGTATTTCTTACTCTTTATTATCCACAATTAACCTCCATGTTTATTATAGGAGCAAAATGCGGGTTCGAACCCGGCCAGGACCGATGAATTTTTTCGGGCGTAAAAATCCTAAGTGTGGCTTCCTTCGGAAGGGAAGTAATGCCGTGGGTCCCGTGTCGTATATTTACGGCATGATAAAGAACCTTAAGCCTGAAAAAGAGGCCTCTGAGCAAAATTTGTCGGCCGTTTCACACCCTGAAATGAATGAGACGCTGATGACCTGAGATGTTAAAGAGCGTCCGTAAATAAATCAAATAAAAAAAAGCGGTGGTTGACAGAAATTGTGTTGGTTTACAGATACTTTTTAGTATATGTATTTATTATTGTAAATAATTTACTCAGGCATGAAAACATGCTAATGTCCATTATATCTGATGTGCAACGCGAGGGGTATCGTGTAATTGTGAGATAAGAACGAAACATTTTGGAGTTGCTGTTTCTAATGATACCATTATCACATGCATAGGGCCATCCTCCAAATGTATAACTATGGAAGTAATTAGTGAACACACTGTATAATGTTTCTCAGAAAATCTCCTTTCAATCCAATCCGTATGTCGCGTCTGAAAAGTGTCGGAGAATTTAGAACAAAAAAATTCAGTTCTGAGCAAGTGAGAAATTTCGCTCTGTAGCCTTCTGCAGTTGAGCAGGTAGTTGCGGGAGGGAAGTATCGAAATACAGGATGCGGATGGAATCAGCGATGAAGCGGACCAGATACAATAATTAGGTCTGTAATTACAAAACCCAATTCTGAGCACCTCTTTTGGACATGCAATGTGAAGTAATAACATAGACGCGCCGAAAACATTAACAGACCATGAAGTATACATTCCTGTCCTCAAGTTGCGGCCCAACTTGCCCCATTCCCGGCGCATGTGTGTTGGGTTATTAATCCCGCACGGTCTATTTCTGCTGATGAACTCTCGCCAACTCTCAGCTTTATTCCGTCACTACTGCGTGTAATGGTGATGAGCTTGCTATTGTGACGCAAGAATGCCGCAATATTAAGCGAATTTGAGTAAGGCTACTAACTTAGTTAGGTGGACAGTGTTTCCCGATTGGCTGCCCTCACAAGCACATGACGTTGATCTTGTGATGTCACAAATAACGATCTCTGCTTCGCTGGGTAGCTTTGAATTCCAGCAGCATTTACATCTAACAGAGAAAGGTTTGTTTCCAACCAAAAGCGGAACTAGTAACATGATGTGAAAAGAATTTTCCTCCATGGGAAACGAGTTGATTGTTATGAGAAGCGAGTAACAGAAAAGCGTTGCAAAATGTCCATCTCTTGTTTATCGTTCCGTCTCATTCACACACTGAGGTGTATGTATTTTTAACTCTGACATTCCACCCGAAAATAAATGCATTACAGTCCTAATAATAAATTCTCTACAACAAAAATATAATTACGAGGGTTACCTTTTAAGTTGTTACAAAAACTAGGAGAGAAGCAAACAAACTGTTTCATTGTTTTTCAAAATATTTCAAAACATGTTTTTAAAGACTTCAACAGCTTCTTGAGGTGATGAAAATCGCTGTCCACTCATTTTCATTTGACATTTGGAAACAAAAAGGCTATAAATCAGGTGAATACGGGCAATGAGACATTAATTCGATATTTTATCCCTTCAAATAATCAATTTGTTTGACGTACTGTGTGAGAGCTGGCATTGTCATGATGAAGAATGATGCGACGTTTTCGGTTGTTTTTCCTGATTTCATCGATTACTTCTGGCAAAAAAATTGTTGTATACCGATCAGCATTAACTGTTCTTCGATCCTCTAAAGGAATGGTTGCGTCATGTCCAGTACAACCGAAGAAACATACCATCGTTTTCTTGTAAGTGCTTCGTGAACGAACAACTTTTGTGGGATTCGGTTCATCTTGGAACCCCAAACAGTGGATTAGTTTCCAGTTCATACGAATATACCCAAGTTTCGTCACCTGCTACCATGTTGTATATGCATTTTGCAGTTCCTCGGTGGAATATTTTGAGCATTTCATTGCACTAATTAACACAAGTGATTTTTTTAAAAGCTTCATTCAAATTATACGGAATGTATTGGGGACAGATCTTTTTCACTGCTAAATGTTCATGCAAAATTGAATGTACTGCATTCTTCGATGTGCTTAAGGATGCCTCTATCTCACTGTAAGTCACATGCCGATCTTCTTCAATCATGTTGCGATGATTTTTAGAATGACAACCAATTTTGATTGACCTTCACGAAATTCATCACTGACGGACTCACGGCCTTGACGAAATTCTACAAACCAATTGTAAACAGCCTTTTCTGATGGTGCTTGATTACCAAAAGTTGAACGAAGCGATTCTATGCATTGCTGTTGAGTTAGGAATCATCCAACGAAAACCTTCAAATGAATTTTCCATTTTATCGCCTTGTTTAAACGCTCGCTGTAAACAAACTGCTCGGTCAATTTCTAAGCTGCAACTGTTTTTTACAGTAACAAATGACAAGCGCTTAAAAATAGTTATGACATGTTTCAATGGCGCCAGCTATTGGCCGTTTGTAATGACCTAAAAGAAACCCTCGTATGTATTTTATTATGCTAGAATTAATTACATTTTAACACTACAGCTGCATTACATTGGTGGGAACAAAGGAGGAATTTTCAGTGCTTCAGTCGTACAAGAGCTGGCTGTTTGAGATTGAGTCCTCCTTATGGGGCACCACCAGTAGAAAGGGGTGAGTTGAGGGAGATACCGGGCAGACAGTATTGCAGCTCCCTTTAAAGAAGTTAGATCGCTTCTAAAGGTCACTTTCACAACAGACATTGGGGCAGAAAGTTTTCTTATAGCGCAAACCCCCGCCACACCTCACATAGCACCAGCTCACTCGCCTGTCACAACCCTGTAGCACAATTAAAAAAGTGAAATGATGTCAAATGGGAGAGTGGATATTTCGTGGAAAGGAATTATCCACCAGTACTCGTCTAAGCCTCTAGAAGAAACCATGAAAAAAATTAAGGCCACGGTGACGTTCCAAGGGATTTGAACCAGGGACCTCCCTAATGCATCCGGTCCTAAAACAACAGTACCAGTTCCTTTGTCATCAGAAACTATAATTACTGACTCTAAAAGTTTGTCTTATCCTGTTTATTTCATGAAGTCGCCTTTGTGCATGTTTTACGTATATTTCCATTCTGTCCAGTTCAATATTATCGAGTTCGTAGTCTTCCTGTGTAAATATTTTTCTATGAGGGTGAAACATTAATAGTTATAAACCTCTCTGTACATTGAGACACTGGTCCAGCAACAGCTGTCGGAACAGACGGCGAATTCCCTTTCTAAAGCTTATCATCGGAAAAATGTTCTCCTGATAGATGATGCTTGGAGCAAGGTCGGAACTATACAGACGATGCTCAGAGGGTTTTCACTTGAAATTTAGCAACATTTCAATTGTCTTGTTGGCAGTGTGAGGACGGACGTTGTCCTGGTCGCTTCCGTTAAAATACTTTTCGTAGTTTCCTCAGGATGTTAGAGTAGGTGTCGACATTTACGATTTGTCCTTGAGGTTGGGATATGTGTTTGTGATCCGAAAAGACTGTGAGCATCCTGACAGATTGTTTCACTTTCTTAGGGGACGCAGATGTTTCTACTACGGACGCTTTGTCTCGGACTGGTATTTGTGAACCCAAGACTCATCACGTGTGACAGTTTGGGTTGAAAGATCGTATCCGTCGTCGTGGTAGCGATTTAGATATTGTAATGTCACTCCCATTGTGTTGTGCGGCCAGCATGCATACCCGACTACAACCAATAGCAACTGCTGTAGTGTCTGTAGGTACCTTCTGTTTGCCTAGATCAGATCTTCAACTCTTTGCAAATTCGCCTCTGTGGTAATCTTCGTTGGCCGGCCGATGCGGTGTTGGTCTTCGATACGTGCCCGCCCTTCAGGGAATTTCTGTAGACAGCTTGACGTGATAGGTTCTTCCCCCCGTAAAGAGGAAACATTTCTTTATTAATATTCTACTTCAGCCCACAAAACGGAGCGCTGCTCGAAGGTGGTTGTTACTCCGAGGCTCCACCGTCTTGTAACTGCTGTTTCTCTATTGTAAACATCGATTACTTCATATCGAATTTCACCAATTGCCACTAGATGTTGCGATAGCCTTTATTGTCTCATTAATGACTCACCCTCGAGTTTTAAAAAGGTTCCGTTTTATATTAAGAAGCATGGCCCTTGTAATACTTGGTCAAATTTTCACAAAGCTATACCAGCTTTAATTTCCATTTCGAGTCATAAAATGCACATAAGAGGGAAAAGCTGGACTTATCATCAGATCGATGTAGCCAACCTTGTAAATGTTACGCATTACCGCCTCTGGTAAAGCC
This sequence comes from Metallyticus violacea, assembly GCA_030762175.1. Classification (NCBI taxonomy): domain Eukaryota; kingdom Metazoa; phylum Arthropoda; class Insecta; order Mantodea; family Metallyticidae; genus Metallyticus; species Metallyticus violacea. The sequence goes on along the minus strand of CM060842.1, from coordinate 5,656,209 downwards.
TGATGCCGTTGCTGTCATTATTCCGGCTACAGAGAACGAGGAAACTAATTTTGGCCTAATTAAGGGCTCCCATTTAGAGGCGCCTCTAGCGGCAAGGAAACGAACGAACAACGATTATTTTCTACACTGTTGCTTCCCTTCAGGCTATTATCCTCCGTGCGCAGTAAAACAAAGGTAAAAGAAACGTCTGCAGAGACCATACGGCCTAATCAACAATAAGCTTCGTGTTCTCTTTGTTCGCTGCGACAGAATTACAGTGATCATTGTGTCAAACAGCTCTCTACAGATATCATAATACAAAGAAATTAATATAATTATTCGTTTTGTTTCTTTTTCAAAACAGCAACGCTAAACAAAATTACCTCTAGCATTGTGTGAGGAAAACCCGACAATAATCGGGTTTTCTCATTTGTTTGAAATGATAGACTTTCAAATAGAATTTCCGTTGTATAAATGCATCAAGGAAAACGTGTCAACGGGTGCATTGAGAGTAGTTTGACTGTAAAGGATTTTGGAGAAATTTTGCAGTTTCAGGAAGGAATTACATAAGAAGAATTTTGTGCAAAGGTACCTGCAAAAAATTTTGTACGGAAGCAGAAATTTAATTTGAAGAAACTCTGGGTGAAATAAACATCTTGTTGGCAGCACTGGAAAGATGTTAGGCGGTACTATTGTTGCAGCTGCAGCAAAAATTTAATTGAAGTCGTGCGCTCCTGTCTTAAATTACTCCAGAGGATTTTGTGCGATAATTTTTTAATATTTTAAACAAGACTGGAGTCAACACGCCCGGAAAAATTACCAAGGGGATTTCCAGACTCTGCTCCTTTGCCGCCGGAACCAGGCGGTGACTTGCTTCTCTACATCGAGAAAATGTTCACCCGAAATATGATGTTAAAGAGGGCTGAAAGTCGCTTGGAACAAGATCCAGGCTATATGGAGGATGTGAAATTTCAATTTGTCTCGTATGCGTGCAATTTGTTACTGCGTTGAAGGTTCTGTTGTGTACACCGTTTTCATTGCCTTTGAACTTCAACAACACTCTCGGTTTTCCAATACCACTTCAAAATTGCTTTCCGCTGTTCAAACGATAATCTTGGCTCCATTTTGTTTAGCAACGTTATCATAATATACGTAAGTTACATCTGTTTATAGAACATCATACTAAACATTACTTTGAAATATATTAAATTGATATCCACTGTGAAAGCATGTACATATTTTGGCACCCTCGATAGCTAATCTTTCTGCTTGGATCAAGTAATCAACTCGTTGCAAATTTGCCTCCGTAACGGCAGATGGGGTGTTGTCTTCGATACTTGTCCGCACTTTAGAAAACCTCTGCACCCAACGTGACAGGCTCTTCTCATCGTAGATGAAAATTTTTCTTTATCACTAATGATCAATTTCATACCTTTGCCCACAAAAAGCACACAACAAGCGCGATTGAGAATTGTGCACTCACCCAGAGACGCCGCCTTCACTGCCTATTATTCCAACAATGGTATTAGTTCACTTTTTCTTCTCCAAACAGGGTCTAACAATTCTTTGGAGTTAAAGAGAAACATTAATAAATATTTGAGCGGATGAGACATTGTACATAGTGCAATGGAGAATACAATGGTAGACCGCATTGTTAAAAGTGTTATTTCTTTACTTCTCAATGTATTTGACTCACATTTCAAATCGATTAAAAGTCCAATAAACAACAGCTACTGTCCATATTTTGTGTTTCAAATGCAATATCTGAAGTGATACCAAGAGAGAGAATGCGCAAAGTAAATTTTATCCAATGTATTCATTCTGTGTTGTACTTTCCATCACACGTGTGGCAGTTTCGAAAACAAACTTTCGCGACAGGAAATCCGGTATCAGTGGAGTGTTTTCATAAAAGAGCTTGGGATCTGTGGCCATCGGGAAAGTTCATGAAGCACCTGCTCTGTTATTGGACTCGTGGAAAAACAAAAGGAGAACGGCTCTCGAGTTATTTACTGGTGGGCCTACACCTGCGCACCTGAACCAAACTAAAATTGCACTGTGTTGGGAAAGCAATATGAAGAACCGGGTGGGACAGTGACCTACAAAGGTATAACATCCAGAAGGCTCTGTCTCTGATGATTAAACTCGGTCCTGGTAGTGTAGTGGTAACCATACTTTCCTCCTAAACCCAAGATCGTGGGTTCGATCCCGGCCAGGATCGTAAAAATCCTAAATACGGCTTCCTTCGGAAGGGAAGCAAAGCCGTGAATCCCGTGTCGTAGATTTACGGCACGAAAAGGAACCTCAAGCCTGAAAGAAGAGGCCTCTGAGCAAAAGTTGTCGGTCGTTTCACACCCTGAATTGAATGGGACGCTGATGACCTGAGATGTTAAAGAGCTTCCGTAAATAAACCAAATAAAAAAAATCTGATGATTAAGATGAAAAGAAACGCTGCAAATCAGAAGAGTTGTTGTAGCTACACAAATTTAAAAAACCTTGACTATAATTTTATTTGCATGTTCCTATATTTTATTTCTATATAACTTGAGGTCTAACAGTATTATCATTATTTTCATTTTACAGACGGTATGACCACCTCTATTATAAGCATTATCACCGAAACAGGTGAATGAGGTCGCGAAGGTAGACAGAAGGTCTGCAGTACAAATCCAGCAACAACATACACCTGAAGTGTTGTTCAGACTTTTCTCATTCCTTAGCAATGAGCAAATGCCGGGGATGTACCCCAAATTTAGGCCTGGAAAAGTTCTTTACTAGTTTAAGGGGCGGCTACTCTAGCAGCATGTACTTTTGCACTACCCCCCAAAAATCTCAATGTTTAATCTTCTATAAATGTTGCATGGTGCGTTTTTACAAGGGGTTTTTACATCGCGCCTGATATTTGTATTTGCGATTTGTAGTCTGATGCTAACCAAGGTCTCGGTAAGCTTGTGGTGCCGCCACGCTTGACAGAGGTCGTTAAGGCACGGACTCGTGAGCGGGAGGTAAGAGGTTCGTTCCCAAAGGACCATCCTCTGAGTTCCCCCCCCCCCATCAGATTTTCCTCAGTGCTCATAAATGGCAAATGCCAGGGAGGTACTATAAACTTAGGCCTGGAACGTTTCCTTCCTTTAAAAAAAAAAATTTCCCAGTTTATCATTTCATCTTATATATCATCAGTGTCCACCGCCTGCGAAGCCTCGGTAGTTAAAACGGGCGTCAAACACTATTAAAAATTTGTGGAGTATTTTCATCTAGGAAGTTGAGAGAAGGCGATAGGAAGACCCTTTGCGAGCGCACCACTTGAAATGTCATCTCTGGTCACATAGGAGCACTTACCTCGAGTTTTAAACGAGTGAATGTTGCGTTAAATATTGTTAGAAATGTATAGTGAAACAACATATTAATGACATTACAGTAATATATATATATATATGAGAAAGAGGACTTGCGACGATTTCAGTAGAAAACAATATTACATTTAAAGTAAAAATAATCTCATGTAAACGCAGCGATTATCCGTTGTTTGGTTAGTAATCAGCTGTTACTAATGACTGGTTAATGAAGTTTCGTGTGCATTTATGAGGTAATAGCTTTATTTCGTTTTGTGTTAAGAAAGCGTACATTTTAAGCCTTTTCTTTACAATCACTGGAAGCGAAAATTAAAATTAAAAAACTGGATATAGGAACTCCAAATATTAATTTGATGTTGTTTCAAAACTTAATAAATATATAATACTTTATGTAGAGACATCCTGTAGATTTCAAAGTTTAATCATGGAATATTTTGCTACAAGAGAAACAGGTAAATTAAATATTTTTGTGTGTTTGTTGTTACGATTTTTTTATCAAACTCTCTCTGTATGCGTGTCAACTCAGGAAGCAGTAGCAGTAGTAAATTTGTGCACCCGTGAGCAGTCACTGTCTAAATTATAATTTCAGCTTATTTATTATCAGTGTCCAACGTCCATTTTTATCAAATTCCAAAGGAATGTAGCCATTGCAGTTGTACCCACGAAACGATTTTTGAAAAAAGTATTCAAAGATACATCGATCCTACCTGTACATATAGGTGCCGAAAATGACAATGTGTATGTTTTTTAACGCTTTAGGGGATCCAATTTTTTTTTCCTCAACGAAATTTAAAATACAAACGACTCATTGAATTCAAATACTAGCAAAATTGGACGTTGGAAATTTTTGTTTCTCTCAACGAAACCGAAATAAAATAAAAATAATTTCCGAAAATAAGCGAAATCAGACTATTAAGAGTAGCATTTAATTAACACCCACAGTTTAAAAATTGCTGTACCCGCACCATTTTTTCCCAACGAAAGTATATACAATTGAAATAAAAATAATAATAGTTTTTTGAAAGTCAGGGAATGGGGTTATTACAGTAAAATCGTTATATACCATTTAATTAAAATAAGAAAAATAGTTTCTGAAAATAAATAAATCGGACCATGAGGAGTAAGGCTATATCGGAAAACCGAAATTTGAAAAGTTCGCTTGTGTTTATTTTTCTCTAAATTGTTTCAAAGTAAAAGGACAAATTAATTCGGTATGTGAACTGTATTTATAACAATGCATATGTTTTATATTTAACAAAAGCATTATCATGAAGATAGTAAATGTGAAATATTAATGTAATATGTTTGCGAAAACTTTCAATGCTAATTGTTGATTGTGTATATTTGCTTAGTACACTGTAATTGTTTTTAAATAGTGACATGTTTTTGTTTTATTGAAACTTATGAACATCATCATCTTAAATACAGAATGTAACTCGAAACTTTCTGTTATTTCTCTCTGTTTTAGTGAATGTAAAGATGATATCAAGGGCTCAGTTCATAAACATAATTACATTTAAAAACTCCACACAGTGTAGTTTTATCTGTCAATGGTCATAAATTTTATTTAATTATATAATTAATGTTTGTGATTTAATCTCAATAATAATAGTAATTCTAAAAATATCGTTCCTCTGTTGTAAAATTTATAGATCACAAGAATACTAATTTTGTTCCCCTTACTTTTGAAAAGTAGTGTAATTTCATTATATAAATTTATTTTCAACTGACTTGAAACGGATAAAACAAATAAACCTAGTTAAGTAATGTATTATAGTTAAGTTTTTCTTTATTAGTTAACTTTAGAGTTTGTCATGCTATTGCCACATAATAATTTCATAACTTTTTCCATTAATTGTAAGGTTATTATTTGGATTTTTATGTTCTTTTTTAAAGTTATTCAACTTGTTGAGGAATTCGCTTAGTTTACACAGCTCCTGTTTGAGAACTATTACGCTACTATTACGCTCACTTTGTCACCATCAATGTCAACCATCATAAATAATTATTTCTGTTAATATTTAGTAATTTTATGTGTGTGTTTTTTATTTTATTTAACAACCCTTACGAAGTGCTTACATGCCTCTCAGATTCTTTTGTTTCTCTCTAAGTTACTGGAGTAAGACGGTAGAACTGGAGAGTAAAACATGTCTCGAGTAGTGTTGTGCGTAAAGAACATGAACGAAAAGATGTTTACCTCGAGGACGCGGGGATTTGAATGATAAAAAGTGTTGCTTGCTCAGGGAAAGTTATCATCTGCTTTGTTGGTATAAATCTGCCGGCTGTAACGACCTACTTTCCGCCTGCTTCTGTATTTATTGCTATCCCAACACTAAATAACTGCTGTATCTAGGATTCTAGCACTCTCATCTTGACATAATGCTTTTGGACTTGTCTTGCTGAGGGGCGGGACGTGCTATTACATTATTTTCTTTCTCCCCACGGCTCGCTTCCTCTGCAAGGGGTTGTGTGTTTCTGTACCTGTTCAGCTCAGCTGACTTTTAGAGGCTTCGCTTTCTGCCTTTAATTTTCAGAGATCGGTTCTGAATGGGACATGAAAAAGGATAAAAAACTGGTGTGAATTTATTTTATCCCTTAGACATTAAAATATTTTATAGTTTAAAAAGTACACCAAACTTCAAAGCACTAAGATAACCTGCTTAATTCCGAAGAGGTTTTCAATAATTTAAAGAAGGGGTACGTTATATATTACCTTCAAGCATTGGATTTAGCTAATAAAAAATTATGTTTTTTTTCAATCTTTCATTTATTCTCGATTTCTTTTGTTTCCTGCCTAGGTCTTAACGTAACTACTTATGCTGTATAACCAATAAATTCCTAATTTCAAATTTCTATTTTTTTTTTTATTTCTGTTTCCATTATTTCAATACATAAATATTTTAAATTAGAGTTTCCTATGAAACTCATAAAACATGTCTCACATTTTGATGCATTCTGAAATGTTGAATTTTGTTTTTTTAGTCACAATTCTTGTTTGGGCATCTTATGACTGTCTTTCGCCCTTCTTACGTCGTGATTTGGTTGTGGAGTTGGTCTTAATTTTTTCCGTGACCGTGGGGTTGGTTCTTGGAGCGGTTTATGAGGGAAAGGGCGTTAGGTACGTACGGGGGATGCGGAAGTTCGATGGTGACTTCTGATCGTTGAATTGTCGTTCTCTCGGCTCCTACCTCAGTCGGGTGCTCCAATTCTATTACCATGAATTCTCAGGGTTTACTGCAGTGTTTTTTGACACAGGAACAGGGAATGGCTCACACAGATTGATTCCTTCGCTAACAATTTATTCAAAATCAAGACACCAGGCTATTAACGTCGGATTTCTCGTCATTGCCCGACCAGTTCCTGTTGCTATGGTGTACCTGATATTATTTCCCCCACGTCTAATTTCTGCCTTACATTTCGGTCTTTGTCTCCTCATACTATAACAACGCATTAGCTCTGCTTCGGCTGTTTTCACACTTGCCCTATTTTGTTACTTTCGCAGCTAACGTCATCCCACGTTCTTCATTCTAACCACTGCCTCTCCGAATTAACTGATCAATGCACTCAACTGCACTAACTTTTGTGATCCACTGTCACTAACACCTTCACACACACACCCTCCCCAACTGTTTGACATTTCGTTTTTCCATATTCTGAGCACGCCCATGTGAAAATTAGGCTGCATACTTTACTATTTTATTCTCGACTTGTAAATTCACTATTGGCTATCTTAAAATATTTATTATATTGCTAAGTAATTCCCATTTGCACTTTTACATGCGATGGCCATTGTTTGAAAATATTTCCCTCCTTCTGACATTCACTTTTCCCACAGCCTGGGGTTTTCTGGAAAGTATTTATGTCGTATATTTCGGCCTAACGTTGCCCATCTGCCTATAATAAAACACACTGTCTTGTTTTTTTTTGGGGGGGGGGAGCATTTCAATTCCCTTTAGAATTGCTTTCTTTTCAAGCATATTCCTTAATTCGGTTCTAACAACACATTGCAGCAATTTCTCTAACTTGGCCCTGCATAAAACAACTTTAATCTGCTAGACATTTGTCAATTTCTGTGTCAGCACCATCTTCCCACCGAATGCCTGGCACTTGACTCTTAACACAAAGGAGCAAGCAGTCTTAGTAATCATCTGTATACAATAATTCTTCCCTTCTCTAATGGGCTTCTTACAGGTGACTAAAGTAACCACAAAACATGGAAATATACATATGTCTCTTGTAAAGTGCTGTTGCGTACCAAAAAAATACAGAGACGCATACAAGAAACAGCCATATCAATGCAAAGTAAACGTAGTTGTGAATCGTCATATTATATATACATAATAAATAACCATATCCGCTCATTACTTTAATAAACACAAGTCTGCAGCCTCAGTGTTTTTGCCTACGTAATTATTACTACTGTCAACTTATTAACCCAATAAAGGTAGCCTTGAGTACCGGATGCGCTCTTTCATTTCGGATCATATCCGCAAATCCAGCTTTTATCTCCGGTGAACACGATTGTTGACACCTGCGGCGAATGAATGTTTAGAGACTATCCTTTATCTTCCTGTTCCCCGCTATGGCTTCTACAGGAGCGATGTTTTAATCTGTAACTTCTGCTGATACACCGCGTTAATACTTTTGTACTTAAAGGAATACATTCTCCAATTCTCCTATCATTCTTGTTGACTCAGGCTGCACTTAATACTTGTAAAAATATTCCCCCCAAAATACTCTCAGACAGCGTGCGTACAACTACAGTTAACAATTTGGTGTACTTCCATAAATGGGTACCGCGCGCTTATTTCTAGAAGTTGATCAAGACACACTCTCCAGTCTTGTCCAAAGTTTCTTTTGATCCCGAAAATTAAATAGCTTCACTCATATAAGAATAGACGGGAATTTGGGGTCTAAAGCGTATGTATAGCACTGCATAGTCGCTTCCTTAATTTGTTTCAAATAATGCTGTTTATTCAAGTTTTGTTGCATTTATAATTTATAAGTTAAAACCTGATGTACCTAGCAATTGCGTAAACTTTTAATGCCTGTGGTAAGGTATTTGACGCTAAATTACTCTACTCTTGAAGATAGCTTATGGCTATTATTCCCTCATCCAATTAACTAATGACAGAAGCAGTGGTAGAGAACCGATAAATTAGGAAAGGATTTATTTTTATGAAGGAAAGGTTTAGACTTAAGTTTATGTAGAGCACCTCCCCGGCATTTTCCATTTATGAGCACTCAGTAAAATCTGGAAGAAAGGGAGGACGGTCCGGAAATAATCGAACACCAAACCTCCCGCTCATGAGTTGGCCCCTTCACAATGTGGGCACTCCTAGCAGTACCACTCGTGTTTTTTTAATAGTGTTTAATGCCCGTTTTTACTACAGAAACACCATAGGCGATGGACCCTGGTGATGCATGAGATGAAATAATAAATTGTGAAAGAATTTTTTTTAAAGAAGGAATCGTTCCAAGCCTACGTTTAGGGTACCTTCCCGGCATTTACCATTTATGAGGACTGAGGAAAACCTGGAAAAAAAAAACTCAGTCAGGGAGAACGATCCTGGCGGGATTTAAACCCCAGACCTCCCGTTCACGAGTCTGCGCCACAACGACCTCGGCCATCCCTGGCAGTACCACTCATGCGTGAAAGACAATACTCACTGTTGACTCTAGACCAAAAACGCTCAAGGCAGGGTATTTCAAAAATTGTGTTGGGTAAAGTTGCAGCATAATCCGAATGACTGCTGGAGTCGTTTTGTGTCTGGTGACGAAAGAAACTTTATGTACATATTAGCAGTAACTACCGAAACAAATTTTATTAGAAAAAAGCGCTCCTGTGTTATAAAAAGACCATACCCGGTGAATAAATGTAGATTGAGTTAATTTTGTACATCTGAAAGGTGGGTGTGCTTGCGTGTCTTTCAGACCACCAGTGTTACAACACTCGGCTGGCGTGCCAACAGGTGCTTAGACTGGAAAACTGGCAGAAAAAGTTTCATTATTTGAATATTGAAAGTTGTGGGAACGATTCAACAGAAAAGTAAATACCGAGAAAAGAGGGAAAGAAAAATAGTATATAAACTGCTTAAATAAATAATGCTGAAGAAGAGGAGTAATTGAAAACAAAAAAGAAACGCTGGGGCAAAGGAAGGAAAGAAGAGAGGACTTAAGGACGAAAGGTAGGCTAGTACGTTATGGGCGGACCTATAACAATTAAGATCAGGCGATAATTGGGTTTAAAGGTAAAGGCACTTCGCTCTGATCTCATCTTGTCTGAAGGAGCATCAGACGTGTGTACCGGTCGGTATTAAAAACTGCCCATGTGCAAAGCAAAGGCCTCCCTTTTCAACCCCTTGCACCGCTGGCTTTAATAAAAGCCAGGAGATGAGATATCCCGCCGTGAACAATAATTCGTCGCAACATCTTCCCAGCAGTAGTGCCAACACTAAACGCAGCAGGGAAATTTTGACCTTCAGCCTTTTTAAATGAAAATGAGGAACAGGCCTACAGCATCTGAAAATTAAATTATAAATATAGAATATTTTAGCAATAAAAATGGTCATGCTTGCAGTATTTATCTATTATGCCTCACCATGACCTTTACTTTTTATTTCAATATACTCCCCTTGAAAACTTGGGCACTTTTCTCAAAGATGCTGCAATATTTGTTCAACTTTATGCAAAAATGTTATCTAACCTCTTCAGTTTGGTTATAGGAGTCACTGGGAACTAGATCTGGAAAGTTAGGAGGGTACTCCAGGAGCTTAAATCCTGATTGATCACAATAGCACACCTTACCTCAACTTTCCATAACGTGTTTCCTTGATTACATCTCGTAGCTTTGAAATTAACTTTGAACAATGATGACTTTTCTCTTCAAACAATCAACAAAACACATTGTGCACCCCTCGAAAAAAACGGGCATTATAATCTCGCCTGCTAATACTTGCACCCTGCTGAAGCATCTTTATGCTTACAAATGTTGCTTACAGACGTTGATATCGAAAACCGTGTCAGCACCTTGCAGTTAGAGAAGTAATTCTTTAGTTAGTAGTTACAATGCGTCCAGAATATGCCCTTACCGGTCGTACGTGGTTGCATCTCGGCAGCTGGACATGCGATAGTCGGCTGACGCTACTTTGCTTCTCAAAACTGTTTATAGAACATTACCCAATAGCAAATGCTAGAAATGTCAGCCTATCTCCGGATAAACATACTCCGAGTTCGACCTCTGTAATGTTTCTAGTTTCATTTTATATACTTTCTGGAATTTTACCACTATGTAAGGATTTGTTTTGTACACCTATTCCATTACACTACTCCACAAATAAAAATAACAAAGTGTTACATTTGGGGAACTAGACGGGCATAAACCAATACTAATCAATCTATATCCCACTCTTCGCTAATTTTACCCATAGACTCCTGTACTGTATAAGTAGTGTATCCCTTCTGCTGTCAGCTTATTAAAAAATAGGGTAAGAATGTCATTTCGATACCTCTGCATTTACAGTTTGTTCGTAAAAAGTTGGATTGAATGTCCATCTTGCGCTAATTGCTCACGAAATTCAAAGTTCCCTATCACGAAGGGGGGGGGGTGGTTGTTGGAATTTCAGAACACTAATAGGGAGCATTCTGACAACCAGTATGGTGGCACTTAAAAGAACACAAGCTGTGGTCGATTAATCCTTCAGTCACTGATGAAAGAAACCACTCACAATAATGCACACTGCTATGGGATCATCTCGGCGTAGACAATGCACATATGTATACCTGTAAAGCTTAGTTTTTAACAATTTTGTTGTCAAACCCTCAAGATTTATGCCAATTTCCTTTAATTTATTTTCTGTTAAAGCTGTACGTGTTCGCGTATATTTCTTGTTTTGTACTGAACCAGTAATATCAAATTTATTCACAAGGTCGTAAATTGCAGTTCTGGAAGGAGGCAATTGCCAAGGGAACATTCGAATAAATTCCTCAAGAATGTTACGTGCTGACATGTACTTGTTATCACACAAATATTGGTCCTAAAGTTACCTATGTTGCCATCTTCACAAACAAATGCAGATTGGTGACTGCCTGTAAGTTAAGGACAGAGAGGCAGTTGAGTAGAGTGGGAAACCGACCATGGCCGAGATGCGGGTGGTGAGAAATGTTCTGGAAGGTCAGCACGTGTGTAACAGAAGACTAAAGTAGATTTTTATTCATGAATGGAAAATTTATCTGCAGATACTATCACCTCGGGAGATAATTTTCTCGAGAGAATAATAGTTTAATACTCCGTTTTAATGAAAGTAATATTTATTTTCAATTAAATATACGGTGTCATCCCCTCCCTCCAAAAACAAAGGTTGAATGCAAAATAATTGCTACATAAGAAAATGCTAAGAATGAACTAAAGAAGGCAGACTTCTTGTAAGTGCTATATTTAATGTGTATTAAGCTAAAAATATTATTAACTATAGCGATTAATAATTACACAAACTTGTTTTTGATTGTCAGTTAAGAAGAAAACCGCCTTTTTTAACGTCTCAGAATCAGGGAAATGCATATTTGTAATTGTGTTCCTCACTTCCAGAAGAAATACTTACGTCTGGTGTAGCTTTCACATGTCAGTTGAAATTGAGACGTATTCCCTAAATTAAAAAAAAACAATATATGTTATATGACTCTAAATAAATAAATTTTAACATATAGAAGTCTTCAGCGCGTCATATTCTGTATTCTTATTTTCTCTTTTTAATGAAATGTTTTAATCTCTTCAAGTTCAGCGTAAGTTATTTTTCTCGTAAATAAAAGCACGTTTCAGTTTACAATGTTGCATCTACAGTGCGATCATTTTCTTTTCCTCCCGGAGTGTTTTGCCTATGCACGAGCCCGCCATTTATAACCGGTTAGCCGGCAGCCGAATCTCGATGATTAGCGGGAGGTAAGACAATAAAATAAACCAACCATATAACACAAAAACCAATTTAAGAAGTTCATTACTTACCAAATTTTCAATTATCAAACAGTCCGCCTTCATTCTTCGCACACTTCGGCATTTCTTTAGAAAATTATTAACCACTCGCTGTAGTTCATTTTTAGAAATCAGGACAATTTCCTGACGAATATTATCTTTGAGTTCTTGTATGGTGTACTGCTTCGTCTCGCATATGACATTTTTTTTTTAATTTATCCCAGAGCTAATAATCGCAGGCTGTTAAATCGGGGGACCTAGGGGACCACAAATCTCTAGTAATAACTGTCTTGTGTTGTAAATTGCTCTCATGGAATTATTCACAGCGTGAGCAGAGAGTTATGTTGAAAAAAAATCGTGATCATGCTCTCCATCAGTTAATGCTCTGAAAAGGGGATTAGTGTGGTATTTACATAAGTAATAAAAGCAACCATAAGTTAGGATTCTTTCACCACTGAGTTAACACACGTGAATTGTACACAAAGACACGCTGTGACATTATAAACACACGAGGCGTAATACACTTTATATATACTGTCGAATTAAGAAACGAAAAACACAACACACACCCGGGAACAGCTGCGTTACGACTGCGACAATCAACAAGGTCAACAAGTAAGCAACCAGGCTTCCTACCGCGGGGTTAAACAACGCTGGTGGCACTGTAGTTAGCCGTGACCAATGTGTTTATTAATAAGTGTATAATTCACTAGCAATAAACTTTCATATATTGGTATTAGCGCCTAAGTTAAGTCCACAATTCATTTCATTGTGCCCTAGATAATAATTAAATTTGGTTTCGGAAGTGTTTTATCCTTTCACCCCCATCCCGCCCTCTGGCTGCACGTACTTAGAGGATAGATTCGAGCAGAGTAAAAAATACCGATTGGAGGGATGGATTATCAAGAGACGCATAACAAACGATGATTATTGTAAAAGTATGCCCTACTTTGCATTCTCTCATCCTTCCCTCCCTTACTTTGTGAGATTTGTTTCGTATGAGACTAAATTGTACTGCAGATTCCGTAGACACATTTCTTGATTGTTTGACTTAAAAAGTTGGCAGGGATCATAAAACAAGAACGAAAGGGAGGGGGGAAGGAAGAAAAAGAGAAAAAGAAGAAAGTTGAGAGGATGAAGCAGGAAGCGTTGTGGTGACTGGGAATCTTGTTACGTCCATGCTGCCCTCTTGGGGAAGGAAGTTGAAGTTAAGGAAGGAAATATAGACTTGGCAACGTTGCCTCATGTCCGTGTTTTGTTTCATGGTGTGGAATAATATACTGCTAGGATTGTGTTAAGAATTTCATTTTTATGCGTTTATATATAGCTACCATTATCATCTCTATAATGTGGGCTGCTTACAACTGGAATGTGCCTTCTCTTTAAACCCATTGTGTGCAGATACGGGAGAAATTTTCTTATAGAACTCTTGAAACATCAAATAAGTTTGTGCTTTATATCTCCATGGCCTCATAGAACAGTAAAAGTAACATACCATTTATCAAATGCAAGTTATACTTTTGTTTACGTTGTATTTCCCTATACTGAAGAAGTTGTTTCTTTGATTAAAACTTTCTATAAACGAATCAATAAGTAAGATACAAATTGATTTGGGATATTTCATGTTTCAATGAGCCATCTAACGTTATTACCATTCGATGGCAGCATTAGTCTGGTGGCAATGGTGACATTCGACACGAGAACATCGAGAGCGAAACAACAGTTGCAAGATGGCTGAGCCTTTGAGTGAACAAGCCTTGTACAGCACTCCGTTGTGCTTTTATGAGTGCATAATGCATAAAATCAAAGAATATTCCTAAAAAAAGTTCCCCATCTAAGGCGAGAAGAGCCTGTCACGTCAACCAGAAGTTCTCTGAAGGGAGGACAACGGAGATTGCCAAGAGGCGAATTTGCAACGAGTTGGAGTCTTGATCCGAGCAGACAAAAGGACGTAGACACTGTTGCAGCTGCTATTGGTTGTTCACAGGGCAGTCTATCTCATAATGAATGACATGTTGGGTTTTCACAAAGTCTGTGCACAGTGGGAGCCGTGCAGGCTGACCCCCAACAGAAAATGCATTAAAGCATCAAACTTGGTACCACGATAAAGGACGCGATATGCCAGCCCATATGATCACATGATGATTCTTAGGTTTACCATTACTAGCTTTCGACAAAGCTTGGAAATATCCTGCTGAAAAAGTTTAATTTGACACCATCCATCGGGAACCATAAAGACATCCCAGTGTCAAGGATAAACCGTAAATGTCGAATCCTATTCTATTATTCTCAGGAAATTTCTGAAGTAATTCAACGGAACTCCTGCGCAAAGACATACTGCGTTCTCATATTACCAATAAAGCAAAGTGGAAAGTTCTGAAGCATCCTCCGTATAGCCCCAATCTTGCTCCAAGTACTTCCATTTGTTCGGCCCTCTTAAACGTCAACTTTCGGTTGAACATATTCCCAAAAAGGAAGCTGCCGAATTGGAAGTTTCCCCTGGTTCCGGGAGCAGTTCAAATATTTTATGTGTTGGATTTCAGAGGCTTATGAAACACTGACACAAGTGTCTTAATGTACAGGTAGATTATGTTGAGATATAAAAGTGTTTTCCAATTAGCTACTCTAATTTAATTTCTATATTAATTTGTATCTTATTTAATAACGTACTCGCGCATTTAAAAGACTACTGCATGCCCCTTGTTTAGGTAATCTCAAAGGTAAAGTATGGTAACCACAGTAGCATTCCCTGTTCCGCTGCTGGGAATGTCTGTTGCGAAACTATTTTGATTACATTTTTATGTGCAACGCAGAAATATATTGTAAGAAATGTCAATCAGAAAGAGCAAGACTTGGACTGTAAGATAGATGAGGAATTTTACCAAAGTTCTGTGATATACTTTAGACTTTGTGTGACTTAGATAGGACCCCTTTGGCTGTGGGCTATTTAATTGCTGAACTGGAGTAGGAAAGGACATTGAGATGCAAAGGTTTTTACAGCGTTACACAATCACTGGCCATCGAAATTTTCTGTTTAGTGACGAGAAAGCTACAACCGTCAAAATGACGCTGTTTAGACAAATGCCTAAACATCAAGAAGTCACCAACTTGCGAGCTATGCTTGTATGACCAAGCTTTAATTCTGTCAAAAGGGACTGAAGTCACCTAAAATTGAGAGTTTCAAGCGATACTTAGAATGAACAGTGGCTAATTTTCCCACTGTACGCGGGTAGGTCCATAAGCTTCCGGCCTAACCTTAAAAACTACATTTTAATTTTCAGTATAGTTACCGTTTATAGCAATACATTTCTCACATCTTTGAATTAACATTTCAATACCCTCTCCCAAAAAAAAATAGTCAGAAGTTTTGTCTGCAAAATGGGCATAAACAGCCGTCGTCACTTCTTCGTCACACATAAGTTTTCTACCTCGAAGGTCCTTCTTGAGTTTTGAGAAGAGGAAATAGTCACTGGGAGATAGATCTGGGCTGTAAGGTGGATGGCCGATTTCCTTGAAGTCACATTTCTTCACAGCTTCCTTTGCAACAACAGCTGTGTGCACAGGTGCGTTATAGCGAAGAAGGCGCACACCACCACTCAGCTTTCCTCGCCTTTTCTCTTTGATGGAAGCACGTAGTCTGTGCAGTAGGCCAGCATAGTACTCCCCATTTACTGTGGTGTTCCTCTCCTTGAAGTCAATGAAGAGTATTCTTTCACAGTCCCAAAAGATTGTGTCCATGATCTTCTTGGTTGACTGAGTGGCCTTGGCCTTTAGAGGGGGTGCTTCGCCAGGTTTACGCCAGTCCAATGATTCTCTTTTGGACAAGTGATCATAGTAGAGGATCACAGTTTCATCTCCTGTAACAATGGTTTGCAGAACTTCTCTCTCGTTGCCACACAAAGCTCCAAAAATGCCTGACAACAGACGACTCTTTGCTGTTTTTGGACTGAGGAAAGAAGTCTAGACACCCATCTTGCCTTATTCATGTTTAAATATTCATGAATAATTCGGAGGACTGTTGTTTTAGAAATTCTTAAACTAGCTACTATTTCTGCAACCTTGAGCCGCCAGTCTTCCATTATTTCTCCTTCCACAAGAGCGATGTTTTCAGGCGGGAGCACCTCCAAGGACCGACCTGCACGCTCTTCGTCCTCAGTGCTTTCTCGATGCAGTCTTCTCAGATTTTTTCTTTCAAGTAAACTCAGGTTTATTTGAATTATTTAGTAGTAGCTCTTACTTTTAAAATTATTCCGTCTTTTGATTTTAAGCATCAAACGTTTCATTTTCCGAAGCTCTATTAGGATTTTTCTTTCCTTATTTATCTTTGTTACTTTTCTCAATCATTTACTTTAGATACCGTACATATTGTCACAAATCCGTTCTTCACAACACACTTTTCACTCAACCTCATAATTTTGATGACATATCTCAAAGTAGCCCCCGTTGGATGCAATGCAGCGTTTCTGCCAGTCTTCAAAGATATGCTGGAAATAATTTTTTAAATTCTCTTCAGAATCGGCTCCGTTGCCTTCATCATTACTTCTTATGATGAGTAATACCTACCACGAAAGTGTTTCTTCAATGTTGGTTAAAGTTAAAAGCCACATGGGGCTAATTATGGACTATAGGGAGGGTGAAGGATATATTTCACATGTTTCAGCAGCAACATTTGCAATGTGCGGCAGTACATTCCACGAAAATGTGGCCTTGCAGAGTATTCAGGGCACAGCTGCAGTCGTGTGTGCATTTTTTGAATAACGAAAAATGAGATGATTTTCAGTGATTGCGTTTGAATGAGCTTCCGTATCTGCAACTTGCACACAGCAGTCTTGGAACCCACCGTGTTTCACCTAGCAACGTGTGGGTCTCACCCAGTGAATTTTTCTTAACGTTTTACCACCTTCCTTCACAATGGCAGCAACTGTGTTCATGTTTCCTTCCATTTGAACAAAAACTGAAGCGCCGGGTCATCTTCCTTTGAAATTGATTGCCTCCCTTAACATCTTCGAGCTGTGCTACATGGAAGAACCAACTCTCCATAGGCCTGCTGAAACATTGCACAGACCTCAGCTAAAGATTTGTTGAGACGAAAGCAAAATTTCAGAGCAGCATGTTGTTCCTCGGTATCACCTTCATTATGCTGTTGGCAGAACTGAACATTTTTCAACTTGCACACCTCTCCTAGGTGAGAACCGGAAATAACAACAATAACAAAATTTTTAAAGTAATAAATTACGTCTGTAAAAATATTCCGTGCATTCTTATTGAAGAGCTTTCGTAACAAAGTGTTAATATAAAAAATTCAGTAAAACAAAGCATAAAAACTGTAGACTTGTGATAAGTTTGTAAAACAATTGCGTTTAATGATGAGACCAGTATTGTTATTGTAATTCAGTAACATGGTCAGTTATAAGTCAACGAACATGTCCGTAAGTTTATTGACTATGAACGTGACAGAATGACAGAAAACGTATTGGCTGCCTGACACATAATCGACTGATAACTGCAGTTTCATTTGCGGAAGTTACTGCGACATTCACAGAATTATCTCGAACTGTCATTTGACGAGTACAACAACACAAATGGAAGATATCGATGAATTAGCTCACAATTTTTAATGTGGATATTCTGTTTCATATGAAATACACCAACATTGAATAGCTGATTTAATATTATTTCTATTTGGGGTAAAGTCCTAACATTTTGGATAGGTGATGTTCTTGAAAACGTATTCATTAACTACGATATAAGGTGTTTCGAAGTTACAATATCTCGGACTTCTAAAGTAGATAACCTTTTGAATGTGCGAAATCGTACGCTTCTTCTGATCAAAGAGCGACTATCTCGTTTACCTGTGTGCTGTGCCATCAAATTGCGATAATCGTTCAATGCCATATCTGCTCAATATGTTTATTCTCACACAAAGCCGAATACTCTATACCAGCACGTGCATTATATACAAGAGTTGTTCCATAAGTTTCCGGCCTTGCCGATAAGGATTATTCCTTCACAAAATCCTGTCTTACCTTATCTGTTAAGTAAATAATTACAGCTGTAACATCCTCTCCGCTGTATTCAGTTGTTCAGATATAGTTGCATAAAGAAGGATATGTGTAGAAGATTGTGACATGTTCAAAATGGAGTACCGAACTGTTATTAAGTTCTTCTCATAAGGAGTAATTATTCCAAATGAAATTAAACAGCGATTGGATGGTGTATGTGGAGAAGCACCCCCCTCATACTCTACCGTAAAAGAATGGGCCAAATTTTTTCGAATAGGTAGAAAAAGCTTTGAAGACCCCGAGCGTGCAGGTCGGTCCTTGGAGGTGCTCATTCCTGAAAACATCGCTCTTGTGGAAGGAAAAATAATGGAAGACTGGCGGCTCAAAGTTGCAGAATAGTAGCTAGTTTAAGAATTTCTAAAACTACAGTCCTTCGAATTATTCATGAATATTTAAATATGAATAAGGTTAGTGCAAGATGGGTGCCTAGACTTCTTTCCTCAGTCCAAAAGCAGCAACAAGCAATCTGTTGTCAGGCATTTTTGGAGCTTTGTGTGGCAACGAGAGAGAAGTTCTGCAAACCATTGTTACAGAAAATGAAACTTTGGTCCTCTACTATGATCCCATGTCCAAAAGAGAATCAATGGAGTGGCGTAAACATGGCGAAGCACCCCCTCTAAAGGCCAAGGTCACTCAGTCAACCAAGAAGATCATGACCACAATCTTTTGGGACTGTGAAGGAATACTCTTCATTGACTTCAAGAAGAATATGCTGGCCTACTGCACAGACTACGTGCTTCCATCAAAGAGAAAAGGCGAGGAAAGCAGAGTGATGATGAGCGCCTTCTTCACGACAACGTCCGTGTGCACACAGCTCTTGTTGCAAAGGAAGCTGTGAAGAAATGTGGCTTCAAGGATATCGACCATCCACGATACAGCCCAGACCTAGCTCCCAGTGACTATTTGCTCTTCTCATAACCCAAGAAGAACCTTCGAGGAAGAAAATTTAAGTGTGACGAAGAAGTGATGGATGCTGTTTATGCCAATTTTGCAGATAAGACTTCTGAGTATTTGGGGGGGGGGGAGAATAAAATGTTAATTCAAAGATGTGAGAAGTGTTTTGCAATAAATAGTAACTATATTGAAAAGTGAAATATAGTTTTTGTCCTTAGCATATTTATAAAGTGGTTAGGATGATATTTTTTTTTATTGATTTATTTATGGACGCTCTTTAACATCTCAGGTCATCAGCGTCCCATTCAACGCAGGGCGTGAAAGGGCCGACAAATTTTGCTCAGAGGCCTCTCTTTCAGGCTTGAGGTTCTTTTTCGTGCCGTAAATGTACGACACGGGACCCACGGCTTTACTTCCCTTCCGAAGGAAGCCATACTTAGGATTTTTACGCCCGAAAAAATCCATCGGTCCTGGCCGGGTTCGAACCCGCGTTTTGGGTATAGGAGGCAAGTATGGTAACCACTACACCACCAGGACCGACAAAGTGGTTAGGAAGATATACAGAAACTACTTGTGAATTGTCCTTAAAAAGAATAATAACTCCCTATAGATGAAATTAAACTGTTTTACACACTTGTTGCGAACATGAAATGACTGTCTTTTATATTCAGTTTGTGAATAAACATTAAGCCGGGTCTACATACTGTTATATTTCTCGTCAAGACACCGAAGTGATTGTATAAAAATGCTGTCAATTACTAAAACATGATAAGCGGCAGTAGGGGATAATAATATCAAGACAAAGAAATCCGAAAATAGCCGCCAGGTATGTAATCTATGCAAACACGTAGTATTACAACACAGGAAAATAAATAAAGAAAACTTAAGGAACGAATGAGAAAAGTTTGTAGAATCATATAATACTAAACTGTTAATTAAACATTTACTTAATGGTACAATTATTATGAAAAATGTATATTAGTACTCAGTTTTTAGTGATAATAAACACAGCAATAACTAACAGCAATGCAAAATCATTGGAATTCTTTTCCTACTAATAAGATATGAATTGACAATTAAAAATTCCATAGAGCACATTAAAGTGAGAGAAAATAGCAATAATATAAAAACTTAAAAATTATATTTGCAATGTTCTATTTGTAACTGAAAGGTCACTTATGTAAATTATAAATAATAGAATACATAAAATTGATACCTGAGAGATCATTTATCTAATTTGTTGAATTGTGTTTAATAAAATCTGGAAAATTAAATGCTCATTTGCGTCAATTAATAATTTGTTAGAGAAATTTGGAAATAAAAATAAAACGTTGTATTAATAAATAGGTATTTGGCATAATAATGGACAATATGTTAATTTTCCTACAGAATGATAAAAATATGTTTAAATTATCAGTTAATGTCTGAACACATTTGCTAGGCCACTAACAACAAAATCTGTAAACGATATAAATGCAGTGTAAATAATAGTTTTGTTTTTGCAATGAAATCAAGTGCATTCATTCCTTAATGAAATAATTAAACAGTATTTGTTGTCATATTAGTCGAATGCCACATTGGTGTTTATAAACCCTAGCTGGGTTATTTTGCTTTTACAGCGTTTATTATGCGCTGCAAAATAAACAGATAAACCTCTAATTATTGCATATTGTAGAACTAAATACCATTAGATAGTCAAATTCACACATTCGCTGGTCAGTTTCTGCCCGTGATTTTTCCTTATAACTTTCAAACTAATGGACGTGATTTTGTGAAATTTGGTACAAGCGAATCTCAGAGTTTGAGCACCACAATTAAGAAAGTACACTTGGCAGTGTTAACCTCCAGCCGGTTATGTGTTCGTTTCTGAGTGGTAGTGCTTTTATTACTGAATCAAGTACAGTACAGAATGAGGCATGCTGGAAAACTTTGTTAAGGAGTGTCGGAGACAAACGATGGTTCAGTGTGGCGTTCGGAAACCTTGGGCAAAATGTTTCACTCAGTATCTGGTGAAGAAAATGGAATGAAAGATGAATTCTTGGTAGAAAAATAATATCTCAGCATTTACACTCTGGTAAAGCGCACTGATGAAAACCACGGTTAATCGGCTGCGGAGTCTGAACCTAGGACCCCCCGTCCCAAGCACTATCGCCAGATCTAACCTTTACCTTCTGAGGGAATATCGAATTTTAATTACTATAAGGTATTAATCTTTTACAGCCTGTTATTTAACTTGTGGGAAAGCAAACAACTTGTGTAGGTATGTTGGTGTTTACAGGTGGATGCTGTGTTGAGATTTGTAGTCAAAGGCATCTGTCATCTACGTAAGAAATTTCACAACATCTCTTAAGAAACGATGAAAATACTCATACAGTTTTGGAAACAAGACATTAACAATGGTTTTATGGTAATGTAGAGGCTAGAATACTTTAAGACACATTAATCTGCCCTTTATTTTACCTGAAACATAAGAGCGTCATTGTGAGACTTTTTAATCATCGACTTACAAGGATTAGGCTTTAGGGCTATTTCGTCACCTGAGGGAACATATACAGTATTTTAATTTACACCTACGGTATAGTCCAGTACTATCTAGTGTAAGACTGGAGGTAAAACAGTCGGTAAGGTGTCGAATCACCTCTGTTTTTTAGGTATGGGGTTCTTTAACTTGCCATAAACCTACGACGGTCTCAGGGGTATAAGTCCCTTCCGGAGATTTTAGCATCCCTAGAAACCCATCGTCCGGGTATTAAAAAAGAGGGCGTTATGGTATATTTTTTGTTGAAGAAAGTTATACTAAACTTAATATGCATCATGTAATGCATGCACATTAAGTTTTGTCTTGCTACTAGAGCGTTTATAGGTCATCGACTGCTAAATACACTACTGACCATTAAAATTACAACGCTCATGATTGACGCAGTAAACGGTGCTACGTTTTCTCTGTGAGAACAGGCAAGTCTGGTCGAAATACCAGCAGATGTGTGAATTTGATCAAGGGAGAATTGTGGCATAGCGAAAGTGCGCGATGTCAATTGGTGCCCATAGCGAAACGGATATGAGATCAATGTACCGAGTAACAACGAGCACACATTCGTGAAGGATGCCAACGGAACCGTCAACGAACATGCACATATCATTTCCGCGTGGTTATTATACATACACACAATATGTTTCAATTTTAATAATCAGCAATGCAGATAATAGGTATGGGGCATCATACATCCTGTCAGCAAATTGGCAGACATTAAAGGCGCTTAGAAGCATGTATTAGAGCTTGTGGTGGGCTTTCTATGAGCTTTCCGCGTTCAATTCCAGAGGTTTCGCTCATGTTAACAAGCACGTTACAAACTACTGTTGGGTACTGCATAATAAAAGAAAATGACATACAACTATAGGGCAGGTAAGGGACACACTTCACGTTGTTTTTTGTGTTACTAAGCAGCAACTTTCGTGATGTGAGGCACGAAAACGTGACCTTTGCTTAAGATATGGCCTTGCAAAGTTTTCAGGACATCTCTATTAGTATTGCTCAGTTGAAGTTGTGTGTGTAGGTTCGACATGCTGCTAAACCATTCCAGAATATCAAAAAATAAGAGACCATCAGTTTACCGTCGAAAGAAATACCTGCACAAAGCTGTCTTGGAACCCACCGTAAGCAAACACGTCTCATGTGCAATTTTTCAGTTACCAATGTGTGGATTGCACACAGTGAAATTTTCACAAATCTTGAAATGTTTTTAACGTTCGGCGTTCCTGTCTCAAAATCTGGACACCGAGCCCATTTTCCTTTGAAATTAATTGCCTCCTCTTTAAACATTTTAAACTATCTTTGGGCTGTGTTATAGAACAACAAAAATATACTGAGGCACCTGATGCTATTGCCACTAGATAGCAGCATTAGTCATGTGGCAATTGGTGACATTATACGCGAGACAAATGATGTTTACAATAGTGAAACGGCAGTTGCAAGATGGTAGGCGCTTCTAAGTGAGTGCTCAACCCTCAAGCAGAGTTCCTTTGTGAAGTTTTTTTAAGCAAAATGTATGGAATCAAAGAATATTCATAAAAAAAAGGCCTGCCATTTCTAGCTGTTTACAATTGGGTGCAGAAGTTCTCTGAAGTTCTCCGAAAACGGTGTCGGCCGGACAACGGAAATTGCTACAGAGACGAATTTGCAAAGAGTTTAAGACTTAACCCGAGCAGACAGATGGGTAACTACATTCACTACTATTGGGTCATGACATGGCCTACTTCATAATGCATGACAGGCTAGATTTTCAAACTCTTTCTCTATTCTATTATTGCGTCGTGAACTGCCTTGTATGTGATCTGTTGTATTGAAACAGTAGAGGAAGGGGGCGAGAAATATTCTGAAGTAAGAAGTTTTCTTTCAGTGGGTGGGACAGGGAAGAAAGTTGGCATTGCCTGCATAGACAAAAGTTTAGCATCGCGCAGTCTGTAAGGTGACAGACAGAAAGTCATTAGACGAAAAGTGTAGCTCTGTTTGTTTTATATCAGAGCGGTTTGTAAAGCTTAAAACTTTTACCTCGCTGCCCGACAGCTTTGAATCCATTATAGTGATGAATACAAAACAGCGTTACGACGTTCATTTTCTTGTGAAATTAGCCCTTTGTATTTACATCTCTTCTTTCTGCTTCTGGGATCTAAGTGATTTCTGGGATCTAAGTGATTTCAAAGTGCTTTTCTTTTTTCATTGAGGTGACATGAGGTCGCAAGTAACAAAGATTTATGGAAAGCGAAACACATAAGCGTTTCGCATGTCTTTATTTTTAGCGAATTCCGAAGGAATCTATAGCGGTTGTACCCATAAAACGATTTTTGAAAATTTTCTTTAAATCTCCATAGATCGAACCTGCTAGTATCCGAAAATGGTAATGAGTATATGCACCGCCCAAAAATGAAAGAACTCGTGTTTAAATCAAAGCCCCAAAATAAATATTGATACAATTTAATGTTTGACAGTTTGTAATTATAGATTGAAGAATTGTATAAAATTAGAATAGACATTCTAACAAACTTTTATTTCACAGGATTAGAAATACGAACAAATTATTGATTGATGCAGAAAACAAAGTGGAAATACAAGACTACATTGTTTAGTAATCAATGTTTCCTTGTTATTTCAACACTCAGTACCTACTGTGTACTCCGTGAGCTGCGATGACTTCATAACACGTACGTGTGGCATGCTTCGCACCAGCCTCCTAATAAAGATTTGTGGGGTTCTCTCTCATTATTCAGTTAGTGCATTTGTGAGTTCTCTCAGGTTCTGTGGCACAGCAGAACGCTCGTGAACAAGTTTTTCCATCTTATCCCACAGATGCTCAATCGAATTGTGGCCAGAATTGTATGCAGACCAATGCATCACCCGAATTTGGCATTCTTACACGACATCTGTGATATTCCGTGCTGTGTGAGATTTAGCATTATCAAGCATTAGACGAAAATTAAGGTCCATACCATAAGCAAAAGTTACGACATGTTGAAAGGTAATGTCATTAATGTAAACATCAACATTCATGCGCTGTGGGACAACAACACGCTCTGTCCGAGACTCAATAGTAATGCCAGCCCTAACCATAATCGAACCGCCTCCAAATCTGTCATGTTCAATAATGACAACTGGAGCCGTTCACCAGGAGGACCATCACAACCCGTCAAATGAAATCTTGACTCGTCTATGAAGAGAACAGCCTTCCATTGGCAGAGCTGTAAGTTGAAATGATTCTGAGCAAATCTCAGCCGGGTTTCCTTGTGCTGGCGTGTCAAACGAGGGGCTTGAAAGAGGATTCCAGATCCGAACCCTGCATTTCTGTTTGATCAGAAATCACCACTCCAGATGTTGTTCATACATCATTTTGTAGATTTCTGACTGTAGATTTGCGTCTTAACAAAGGTGATAGGACAAGTTATCTATCCTCTGTTGTCTTCTTCTTACTCTCTTGCCCGGGCCGCCTCTTGTATCCACCTGTCTCTATATATCGCACCCAAACCCTATGGATGACTTCGGGCTGATATGAAGAATGCTGGAGACAAAGCGAATGAACGGCCATCTTCAATCCACGCAGCTGCTTGTGCGACTGATGTCTCATTGCTCGTATTAGCCTTAGAGGACACGAAATAACAATTTCCTGCCACCGAGTGCTGTTAAAACCTGTTTTCAAAAAAAGAAGTAAAATATCACTTACTTTGGTTTCAATAGTTCTTGAAACTTCACTATTTTATTCGGTGAAAATCTAATAAATGCTAGAAAAGCTTTATTCTAGTTTTAAACAATATTTCAAAACATGACATCTGACTGTCAAAATTGCATTGTATTAATATTTATTTTGGGGCTTTGATTTAAACATGCGTTTCTCTAATTTTTGGGCGGTGTAAATGCATGTACATATAAGTGTGGGTATATCTGTTACGCTTTAGAAGTTGCAATTTTTTCCCCCAAGAAACTTGGGATATAACCATCAATTAACAAACAATTCGTCAAGTTCGTTAACCAGAAAAATTGGACCAATGGCAGGGGGGTAACCTAAAAGGAACATTTTTTAAAAAAATTAAAAACAGATCAGTTCCACAATTTCTGTTTTTTCTCAAAAAAAAACTCGGTAAATTTCATTAAAATAATTTCAAAAAAATAGCTTCTGAAAATCAGGGCAATCAGGCCATTAGAGGAGGGGGGCATACCTGAAAACCGAGTAGAAGTTAAAGTTTAATTTTGAAATGACTCTAGCGGCCGCAATTATAAACTATTTTAAACGAACGCTGGGTATATGCCATTTCAATAAATAATATAAATAGTGTCTGAAAATCAGTGAAATCAGATTATTAGAAGCGGGGTTTACTTGAAACGCATAATTTAAGAATCACTTTAGTGCCCCCAATATTTATTTTTTCACACTTATATTCGATATGTGCTATGTGAATAGTGTAATTAAAATACTTTCTGAAATTGAGGGAAATTGGACTATTAGGAGTAAGGGCATACTTGAGAACCGAATTTAAAAAGGCTCTGGTGTTTAAACTTTATATATTGTTTTAAAATAAAAGAACAAATTAATTCAACATATAAAATGTATTTATAACGATTCATATGTTTTATATTTAACAAAAGCATTGTCGTGAAAATAGTAATTGTTAAATATTAATGGTGACACTTTTTTGTTTTATAGAAACATATGAACAGGTTTGATTGATCACTTGTACTATTCTGTTTTTAGCAACAAAAAAAATTAATAAAGGATTTTCTGGCGCATATCACAGTACTTTTTTAATGTTTGTTGCTAGGACCCACTGTAAAACGTTTTACGTAAATTTATAATCAGTTTGTTGATGTTTGAAATTAAGAAAACTGCTAAATCACTTTATTTTGCCAGAATAGCGCTAAAGGTTATTTCTTGATCTCTATCAGGGAGGTAGGCTTCTTGATTTCCATGCGAGTGATACAGGTTTAAACACAGACGGCCATGTTGATATGAACTAACGATGCGTTGATAGCACTAGTCGCTTTGTGTGCGCCACACGGCTAACACTTTCATAAAAGATGTGTGCGGTCGATTAGAGTCGAAAGAAAATACATTCCCACTAGAGCGTGACAATATGTAGTTTGTTATTTGTGACATTACTTAAGGGCGGGTAATGTATGTGAAAACGTGTTCTTGCAATAAAAAATAAAAGTGATACGTTGATTCGCTGATGAGAGGCATTTTATAACGAACTATTACATGATAGTCGGAAGAACGAAATTGCCATAACCTTTACCAGCAATCTCTTCACCTGTTAATTATGGCCTTGCTCCGCTACCAGACGCATAATCTTCTGTTCAATCTCCGCACCCAGCGTCTTGTGTAAGCGACAGTACAGAATGATGGGAAATCTGGAACAAGTCTATCCACTGTTACTTGTCGATCTTCATAACATGACAACAGCTGTGGAGAACCCAAACTGCCCTGTATTGTTGAAACATGGCTCCCAAGTGCGGTTGATTGTTCCAGAACATCATCGCCATATGCTTGCAGTAACATCGTGTACGCTTCCATACCGAATTTCTGCAGACGGAAGCAAAATTTCAGAGCAGCGTATTGCTCATTAAGAAGCAACTCCATTTTACGCAGCCGACTAACAGACACTCGCTCTTTGCTGGCGTTCTGTGCCAAAACGCATGTGCGTATGCTCTTCCAATTTTTCCCACTAATCACATTGGATCTGTTCTTTACATGAATAATTGTTTCATCATCGTATTTCCACTGTGTGATGAGAAAAAAAAAGCATTTTTATTGTCTAGTCTTCTAATAATATTGCGTTTAGCAAATGACGTGTGCACATCTTGCTCGGACATGATGCTACTTACAAACGAACTGTTGTGCGGAACGAAAGGGTTTCTCCCCACTTCTGAAACTCCTGTTCTAGCGTCTCAAAGTTAATCTCGCATCCGTAATGCGCATAAGCGTTGATTCTCCCTCGTAATTTTTAGTAGGGGCTGTAATTTTAGATAATGGCATAGTAATTTAAAACATAAGACTACGATTTGAATTGTTCAGTATCCTTATGGTCTGTTTGCATTTACCTGACTTTTTCCCAGCAATAGCTCTGCATGGTGATTCAACTCATCAAGAAACGGTGCACCTATGCGCAAGGAGCGAGTGAAAATCTCAAGTTCGATAAAGAGATGAGGTCGAGACGCGACCCTTTCTGGAGATTGCAGTGTAGGCCTCTAAGGGACGCCAGGAAAGTCATCTCGACGTCATATTAATGACTTGATCTCCGCCGGGGATTGCTTTGAAGTGCTAGCGATGTCGGACGACGCCTTTGTGGCAAGAAGACTGGATGTTCCTTTCGCGGAAGCCGGAAGCAACCTGTCGAATGAGAGAAAATAACTTGCGGGATAGGAGAAGAAGTCTGTGTACTGTTCGCCTGAGGTTAGCTCTACAGAAACAGTTCAGTTATCAACCTCTGTGTCAAAGCCGTTGCTTTTGCCAAATGGTGAACTGAAAGACTTGTCTTGTGCATATGTCTGCGTGTTTACAATAAGCGGATAGAATGGTGTGCTAAACTGAAAGTTATAAATAAATGGCATTAATATGTTGCACGTATACCACATATGAAGCTTTTATAAAATAATGCATAATTGATTACTTGTTCTCTAAAGTATATTGCCTTATATATGTATAATAAAAACTAAATTAAATTAAAAATAAATTAACTCTTTAAGTAATGTAGCTAAAATAACAAGAATTTGAGAAATACTTAACCTTAATTAGTAACACAAATTTCGAACAGCTCGCATGTTTCTCCAAACGCGGAAGACAAGCCTTATATATACAGGCACATAATGTTTCCATTAGTGAAATAAATAAAATGTACTATTAGAACTAAATGTTGTTACAATTTAAAGAAATCAACTGAATTTAACTATGATCCAAAAATTCTGGGATTAGAAGTTAATATCACGCAAAGCGTATTGGAATTAAGTTCAAAATTGACCAAAATTTCCGGCCTTAAACTCAATCATCCAAAACTTCAAGAAATTAAACTCCACAATCCAAAAGTATTCCTAAATATTAAACTTTACCTATAGTGAATCAAAAACTTGCCTAAACTGAATTCTCCTTCATGGAAAAGCTAGTCGTTGAATTTTAAATTCATAATTTTACCTTGATCAAAAATAATTAGGTCTTAATACTTATAAATGCTTATAAGCTCAATAAAACTCAAAATATTGAAGTTGGATTCTGTTATGCCTGAAAAACATAATATTATGTGTACCTCAAAAGTACTTGTACTGAACAGAAATGCAACAAAAAGTCTCAGAAATGATTCTACTATCCCTCCAAATTTAGAAACTGAAATCAGCAACAACTCCTCAAGAATTATTTCCAAGATACCTTGGACTGGGTTTCGTGACTTAAAAATCCTTGACTGCAGTGAAGCTTTAAATTATTCCGTCAAAACGATAAAAAAATATGTTTAAGTACGAAGTATTTGAAAAGTTTTGACCCAGAGATTGCAGTATAGGTTCCGAAGCAGTTTTGTTATCAAAACCCGCCAACTTCCATAGAAAAATTTGTGCAATGATACATGGATTGATCATAGCTATACATAGCTGAAGTACAGATGTGTTTATACAAACACTAGCAGATTCTGCACAATCACTTTCAACCGTTTCCAAGTGATTTAAGCGCGTCAGTGAAAGCTGAAAATATGACCCACAGAGAACGCCCAAAATCCGTCACGACATCAGAAATTATCGATATTTTAGGATGTTATTCTGGAGTATCGCCCATTAAAGGTATCCAATATTGCTGGGTGTTACAAGGGAATCAGAAGGCAAATATCTCATCAGGCCAAGTGTGTAAAATCGGCAGGAAAACCGTGACGTGTGATGCCAATAATGTACTGTTGACTGATTATCTTCCCACTGGAGCGCATTTTACAAACCCTTTGTACCTATTGATCACAAAAAAAAAAAAAAAAACGCGAGAAAAGGCTGAGTTTGTCTAAGAAGAAAGTGATCTTGCATCAAGAAAATGCTCACCCTCATACATGTAACGTTGTAATGACAAAAATCAATGAATTGGAGTACAATTTGCTGCCACATCCGCCTTATTCCCCTGAATTGGCTCCATCAGACTTCCATCTGCTCCCTAAACTGAAAAATTCTTTGGTAAAAAGAAATTTTCCTTTGATAAAAAGCTTAAATAGTCAATTGAAGCGTATTTTGGAGAGTTCTGACTTTCAGGAAAGGACAAAGGCTATGGAGCATCCCTGGACAAATTGCATTAGTATCAAGGAAGTGTTGAAAAACAATAATAATTTCAGAAAGCTATGTCGTCATGTTGTGCTTCATTGCGTGAACTTTTCAAATGATTCTTGTACTATGAACTCGCTGTTGCCTTTAGATCATGGAAATAGTTCCGTTTCCGAGGATATTTACCCACTGATGATGTCACTCTTCATATAGGACAGGGGAATTCTCCGAAATGAGGAAACTGCGGGCAATTATAGCTTACCCAACTGGGATCGTGTTACATAAACAACAGGGCATTGTTCTCCCGACCTCGCCTAATCAACACAAACGTATGTTGCCGATGTCAACACGAGTACAGAGGTCGACAGTTAAAAGAAAATACTCGACCTACATCTAGGGTTGCCAGCTTTTTCATCCCACTCATTATAACAAAAATTACTTTTTAATAATAAATCACTAGCTTGTTTATTAATTTATTGGTTAAAAATAATGAAAGAAAGTTTGTACAGTATTCCAGAGGAAACAACTTGGAAAACAGTCACTGCCATTTAAGGAAACGATTGTATTCTCAATTTACTCGTTTCATCAACATGGGGACATGCTAATGTTAATAATTGAAACTTTTCATCAAATGTTATCAAACAGTGACTGGAAAAACACTGTGACATGTTCAAAATGGAGTATCGGTCTGTTACAAAGTTCTTCACAATAGAAGGACTTACTCCAAATTAAATTAAACAGCGATTGGACGGTGTATATGGGGAAGCATTCCCCTCATATTCTACCGTAAAAGAATGGACCAAACTTTTTCGAATGGGTCGAGAAAGCATTGAAGACGAAGAGCGTGCAGGTCGGCCCTTGGAGGTGCTCACTCCTGAAAACGTCGCTCTTGTGGAAGGAGAAATTATGGAAGACCGGCGGCTCAAAGTTACAGAAACAGCAGCAAGTTGAGCCTTTCTAAAACAACAGTCCTTCGAATTATTCATGATCATTTAAACACGAATAAGGTCAGTGTCTAGACTTCTTTCCTCATTTCAAAAGCAGCAACGAGTCATCTGTTGTCAGACATTTTTGGTGCTCAGCTGTGGCAACGAGAGAGAAGTTCTGCAAACCATTGTTACAGGAGATGAAACTATGGTCCCCTACTGTGATCCCTTGTCCAAAAGAGAATCAATGGAGTGACGTAAATCTGGCGAAGCACCGCCTCTAAAGGCCAAGGTCACTCAGTCAACTAAGAAGATCATGGCCACAATCTTTTGGAACTGTGAAGGAATGCTCTTCATTGACTTCAAGGAGAGGAACACCACAGCAAATGGGGAGTACTATGAATGAATGTTGTTTAACGCCCGTTTTCGCTACAGAGGCACCACAGGCGATGTACGCTGATGATACATGAGATGAAGTGGTATATTGGGAAAGGATTTATTTTTTTTAAGCCTTCCAGGCCTAAGGGTAGGGTACCTCCCCGGCATTTGCCATTTATGAGGACTGAAGAAAACCTGGAAAAAACCTCAGTCAGGGAGGACGGTCCTGGCGGGATTCGAACCCCAGACCTCCCGCTCGCGAGTCCGCGCCTTAACGACCTCGGCCGCCCTTGGCGGTAGGGGGAGTACTATGCTGGCCTACTGCACAAACTAGGTGCTTCCATCAAAGAGAAAAGGAAAGGTGAGTGGTGGTGTGCGCCTTCTTTAAGACAAAGCAGCTTTGTTGCAAAGGAAGCTGTGAAGAAATGTGGGTGGCTTCAAGCAGATGGACAATCCATCCTAAAGCCCAGATCTAGCTCCCAGTGACTATTTCCTCTTCTCACAACTCAAGATGGACCCCCGAGGAAGGAAATTTAACTGTGGCGAAGAAGTGATGTATACTATCTATGCCCATTTTGCAAATAAGATTTCTGACTATTTGAGGGGGGGGGGTTGAAATGTTAATTAAAAATGTTATATGTGTTGTAATGAAGGGTAGTTATATTGAAAAGTGAAATATACTTTTTGTCTTTATCATGGCTATAAAATGGTTAGGCCGGAAACGTATGAACCTATTCTTGTACCTCACCCCAACTTACCGCATTTGTTCAGTCTGAAAATGTTTAAAGTGTTGTTTACAAATACTCTGAACCGTTATCGATATCTAATGTTTTAATTTATAAATCATCAGTGAAAACATAAATACCGTCACACAAGTAAAGTCGGTTTCAATGCTCTGATAAGAAATTAAACTAATCTTCAATGTAAAGGTCATTAGATTCATTGTAAAGTGTTCAGCGAAATTTGTTATCCAGTTTCTGGATTTTGTTTGCCAGAATTCGGTGATAGTTCTACAGCTTCAATTTTTCTGAAAGTTCTTACATAAAGAAAAAGAGCCATGAATGGAAACAAATAGTAACACGAAGGGCTAAATGCTGTGTGCGGTAATAGTCCATTCCTTCCAATTCCCGGGTTGTTCGAGCAGTATGTGGTCTGGCATTATCCTGCTGCAAGAGAACTCTAACTCGATTAAGTAAAGTTGGGTATCTCTGTCTGATGAACTCGATCCAGTTGTTGACAATAAAAGTTCGCATCGACTGCACGCCCTTTTGGAAAAAATTCCCAGTAAACCGTACCTTCAAATTTCCACCAGACACAGCATCACCTTAGGGCTTACGTGATTTTGTTTTACGATTACTTTTGGAGGCTGTTTCTAGGAGTCAGGATTGCGATAATACCCATTTTTCATCACACATGATGATTCTCCAGATTAATCTATCATCCATGGGATTTGCGATAATCTGACGACAGACATCCACTGTGGGTTAACCTTGTTCAAGTGTCAAGCCACGAGGTACAGATCTACAGCTTCTGTATGATTTTAATGTGGCGATGTGCCAAGTTCTTCTGACAGCCTACCAGTTTATCCAAAATTCTCCTGTAATCTCAATACTCCACACCTTAGGTCTTCCAGGATGTTGTAAATTGTGAGTGTCTTCTTCTTCACTATTGAAACTCTGGAACTATCGTTGTGTTACACACTCACGACCTCCCCTTCACAGCAGCTCTATAATCTTATTTTCAGTAATGCTTTAGAAGAACTCTCATCTCAAACTTTGTTACCTCCATTTTATGATTGTGTATTAACAGCTGACACATCCTCACAGTAAACACGACATCCTATAAATAACATTTCCAAACAAAGAAAACCAGCAAAATCTTACAAAACACCAAACTTAAAAACCGAGACAACCTAACACTATCTGACATATCTGTTTCCTCTGCTATTTTTAGCCGATCTTGCAAAACCAAATGTACTTAGTTTTCCAAAAACCTCCGGCATAGTCATCTGCTCAGAATGCTCTGCCACAGTTAAAGAGTGCAATTTTACCACATCATAAGACACAACACATTCCCTTCATTTGCTCGACATGCTCCGTTTTCCTATAGAGTTAGAACTTGTTGTTGTTTCGATAGCTATTATGTATGAACTTTAAACTGAGTACGCGGCACGTTTACATTTCACGCATTCTTCTGTCACGAACAGATCAGAGGGAAATAGAGATGAATCATTGACAAGTTGGGTGCACCAGTTTCTTTCCGCAGTTCATGATTTTATGGTTTTGGTGTTGTCAGGGAATTGTTATATAAACCGAACATCATAAAATAAAAACAATAAATGTTCACTGCTTCACGATCACATTTGTGAGGATAGCAGATTGATGGTTTCCAGCAAATGAGACTCGCCCAGCAAACTTCACAATTCTATCTCTGGGCAAGTGTCACAAATTCCTTCAAATTAGAGTATAAGATGGGACTACCATTTAAAATTTAAAAGTGGGAGTGGGTGTGGGTGAGGGCGTGAAATCTAAACCTAAAATGTAATCAACGTTAGTTTTAAAGGTGCCCTCCCCCAAGTATCGTAATTAACGTGTTTTTGTTCCAATTATTTTTTTAAATAGGTATCTAATTTTGGCAAATTTTGAGGTAAAGGCCCACTATGCGAGCGACGTTCTAAAAGTTTTCGGCATGACCAAGAAAGTCTAGATTTAAGAGACTTGTGAGACAGAGTAGTGGAGTTCGAATCCCGCCAGGACCATCCTCCCTGACTGAGGTTTGTTCCAGATTTTCCTCAGTCCTCATAAATGGCAAATGCCGGGGAGGTACCCTAAACTTAGGCCTGGAACGTTTTCTTCCTTAAAAAAATCCTTTCATAATGTATCGTTTCACTTCATGTATAGTCGGTCCTGGTGGTGTAGTGGTTACCATACTTGCCTCCTACACCCAAAACGCGGGTTCGAACCCGGCCAGGACCGATGGATTTTTTCGGGCGTAAAAATCCTAAATATGGCTTCCTTCGGAAGGGAAGTAAAGCCGTGGGTCCCGTGTCGTACATTTACGGCACGAAAAAGAACCTCAAGCCTGAAAGAAGAGGCCTCTGAGCAAAATTTGTCGGCCGTTTCACGCCCTGAGTTGAATGGGATGCTGATGACCTCAGATGTTAACGAGCGTCCGTAAATAAATCAATCAAAATAAAACTTCATGTATCTTCAGTGTTCACAGCTTGTGGTGCCTCAGTAGTAAAATGGGACGTTAAACACTAATTTAAAAAAAATCCCCCCAGTAAAACAAGATTTTTCCAACTGTGAAAAAATAGGTATTTAACTCAGTTTCAATCTCATCATTGGATATGAATCTTCGTCCACCCGGCCTTTTTGTCAGGTTTGGAAACAAAAAGTTATCACTGTGAGCCAAATCTGGCGAATATGGCGGGTGTGGAAGCACTTGGAAGCGAAAGTTGTGCAGTTTTGCAGCAATAATCCCAAAGTGTGTGAAGGCACATTATCGTGATGAAAGAAAACTTTCTTTTTTGCAATGTGTGGGCGTTTAGCCTGAATGACATTCTTCAGTTGATTCAGTACACAGAAAACCGTAGTCATGACTTTTCCTGCAGGTGAAACCGTTTTTGTTTTCTTTGCTGCACTTTCACCTGTTACCACCCACTGTCTGGACTGCTCCTTTGTCTCTGGCGTGTAGTAATGAATCCATGCTTCATCTACTGTTATGGAGAAACTCACTGGCATTGTGAATTTTGGTCATAACCTCGTCAATGGTACGAGTTTTGGGACGCCCTGAGTGCCACCATCTTGAATGGATGTAAGACCACGCTTAAATTTAAACATCCAAAATGAAGGGGAAGAAGCCTCAATGTGGAATCTAACTCCTTTTGTGTTTCTGTAGCGAAGCACCTCAAAACAAGTACTTTATCTCCTATTTCAGTTTTACCCTTTTTGAAGAAAATGCTAACACTAGTTAGTTACACGATGTCACAAACAACAAGTGACTAAACTTACGCGTCTGAAACTTTACAGCGCGCCATGTAAAGGATGATACTTGTCTCCTACGCGACACCTCTGAGTCGGGCCGGGAACTTTTAGATCACCCCTCGTATTATGTAAGGATACTAAACCTAGTAACTTTTGTACTAAAATATGTTTCTAGCACAATAGTTTCAGGGCTATAGCTGTACTTTCCTTCAGTAATCTGGTTTTAACGACCGTTTCTAATATTAAAAATGTTTTTTTTAGGCATCAGTTAATACATTGTTGATACTTTTTATAAAATTGAAAATGCTCATTGATCAAACTCAGATTTCTACTGCCTTCCGACAAAATGTTTGTTCATCTTTGTATTTCATAACACAATGAGATCAAAGACATTTCGATGCCTGCCAGTTTAAATAACTCACATATTAATACAGAATTTGCATTACACGCATACGGTTCAGTATTTATTAGATATGCAACACTGGCCATCCATTTACATTCTGCACAAAAGAGAATGCATTTAAATGTAATATAATAGGAAAAAATATAATTAAAACAATGTACTCTGTGCGTTTCCCACTTTTCAATGCAAATTTTGGAAAGGGTTTAATTAAGCAATGGAATTCATTAACCCCGGTCAAAGCAGCGGTGTGTACTGGGAATTGACTTTTCCGTTGTAGAATGGTCAGTTATTTTTGGCAAGCTTCATACGCCAAAAAACTCTACCATCAGCTATCAACTGTATTTCTTAAAAAAGTAATGAGGTGATAAACAGCGAATATTTGCTTTGAAAAAGTAAATGTATAATAAAAAATAAAGTAACCCTTGGAAGTATAAACTAAAGTAAGAACTAGAAAAGCAGAAATAGATAAAAAAAATCAACTTGTGTTCAAAATGTAGCTAAAACTGTGTTTGGAAAAGTTGCAGCATAATAAAAGTTAAAAAAAGTTAAAACTGTTTTGTCGGCAAGAAATGTGTGACAATCCTTTTTTGAGTCTCATTATGATTGACTATTTGTAAAAGTGTAAGACAGTGGCTGTCTGTTATAACGCAACGTTATTGTGCGTTTAATAGCAAGTTGAAACAAAAGACTGGCGCACCAAAACAATGCGCCTGTTCACACATCGGTCACTGGGCTTCGAAATAGTTCTCCACCCACCTTATAACCCAGATTTGGAACCATGCACTTTTTCCCCTTTCCTACCTCAAAAATTTACTTAGAAGGAAGAAATGTTCGTCGAATGAAGAGGTTATCAGTATGTAAACATATATTATGCACAGTCCGAAAGAAATGTTTTTCTAAGGGTTAAAAATTTGAAATCTCGCTGTACCAAAAGTATTCAGCTCATAGAAGATCATGTCAAAAATACATTTTTGTTTTTTCAAAAAGAATGCTCTTTGCTAAGCTTTTTAGCAGACTTATCAATGCATCCCATCCTATGCCTATAGTATTCACTCCACAATCTATAGACCAGTTCAGTCAAATGGGCAATAAATAAAACCTTACGGGAAAACCCTCCGTTGTCATTGATAATTCCGAACAAAATGCTCATTTTATTTTCTCGATCGGAAAGCTTTCGAAGTGTGTCGGTCGTCTCTGGCAGTTAAATGCCACTTTGAGACAGTATTTAAAAGCTGCCTCCCCCATATTTAATTAGACTAATTATAGCAAGTAATTTTATGTAACTTCCGTCATGGGCGTAATGTAATTTTATTTCCTGAATTGTTGTGTGTAAAATGTTATTTTCTTGCCAGGATGCAGAAAGCTACCCCAGTCATAAAATCTGACCCGGGATTTTCTGTTGCACTATTGTAACAATATACGTAAAAATGACCCAAGCAACCAAATATTTTCTGGAGAAATTTCTAAAGGGGAATCCTTGAGTGAAAGTTTATTTGTATTCTGTTAGAGAATTGTAAATCAAGGAAGACGTAACAAAGCAATAAACATACGGGCTGATAACCTCTGGAAGGGGTTCCATGTAATACGTATGTGGGTTACTTGTAAGAAGTCACGTAAGCCATCTGACCAATAATATAGCAGAGAAAAAAATGGAGGGACCAGATTAACCAATGGAGATGCGAGGATGGGAGAAAACATTCTAGATTTTTCTAAAAACATATTTGAAAGAATAAAGATAGCTTCATAAGACCGGCAGACTGCCATGTTTATTTAGTCTTGCGATTTTGCGGCCCAGGGCGCAGTCGATCCAAATTCTATCAGTTCACTTGGTTGGAAAAATAGACAGTCGGTCCGCGTTCATTCTCAGTTCAGTTCAGTTAATGGAAATATGTAGTCAGTTTTGGAATAATGTTCAATGTGGGGCATTATCATTGTTTTAAATGGTGTTTAACACCCGTTTTTACTACTGAAGCACCACAGGCGGTGACATGAGATGAAATGATAAATTGGGAAAAGATTTTTTTTAAGCAAGGAAACGTTCCAGGCCTCAGTTTAGGGTACCTCCCCGGCATTGGCCAAACTAAGTAAAACCTGGAAAAACCTCGTCCAGGAATAACGGTTCTGGCGGAATTCAAACCCCAGACCTCTCGCTCACGAGTCCGCGCCTTGACGATCTCCATCCGTGGGGTATTATCAGGCACGGTCAGTTCAGTTCCGTTCAATGGAGGAGTATTAAGTGGAAGAAGTTTATTAGTTGAGTTCAGTTGCGTCTCAGCATTAGTTGATTTCATAATCAGTCAGAAACGTCAGAGAGATCGTGATAGTTAGTGCGAAAGTGACACATATTCTCCAGGAAATAACGACAGCACATTTTATGTGGAATAGTTTATGAACAGAGAATTGTATTTCATCTCCAATAACGAGAAATATTATTAATCTCCAAGACTCTTTCCTCTATGATCACAGGAACATAAAAGTATCCAGCAGCAGAGTCTCAACAGCCGTGGCAAAATGTAAGTCAGCGGAAACCAATTCGTCGGAGAGGAAGAAAACCCATGAGATTCTATATAACCAATTAATTTAAACCCTTCCAAAAGATTTCCCTTCACTCCGCATATTTAATTAACACGTCCTCTTTCATTATTTAAAACCGCTGCCACTTTCAGACACTTCTTTATGTGAATCGAACCTAAGAACTTGCCGTAGAAAGAAAACACGTCTAATCGTATGTTATTTCAGGCAGCATTCTACTTTTTAGCACAGTAGTGATATACCTGATCTACACAATGCATTGGCAAGGCCGTGCATTTAATTCCCTGGCCTTACACCGCTCCCCAGCCCCTCTAATTTATACGGAGCATGATTCCGTTTGAAATTCGGAATTTGTGGTTTTAGAGCAGCTTACAGGCTCGGTTAGGATACTTTAATGAAACGGTAGCGTTACAAATATCTGTCTGTGTTCGAATTAATTGAGAAATTACTTCCGCCTGAGGACATACAGAACCTCCCATGCCTTCACCCTGGGAGAAAATCCGTCTTGAGGGCATTAAAATAAGAGATTACCGCAACAACGTGCGATCAGGTGGGTAATAGCATTCTCTACATAGGGTAGGGAATAACGTATGTAGCTGTGGCTGGGGGAGGTTTTCAAACAGTGGGGCGTGACCAATGTATTACTAACTATACGAAATAAAAAAGGCACGCAGGAGCTGTGTAAACTAAACGTTTCAATAAAACAAAAACATGTTACTATTTAAAAACAATTGCAATGTACTAAGTAAATAAAAACAGTCGAAAGTTACATCGATTTTCAGTGGCTTTGAAATTTAATTTAAATGTTATTAACATGTAACGTAAACGTTTTCTGAAGGTTATTACATAGCGCTCTTACATACAAATATAATTCTCAAACATATTAGATTAATATTTCACATTTACTATCTTCACGACGATGCTTTTGTTATTATTTTATTTACACAGGATGTGCGTAGTTTTGTTGCGAAAAAAGTAATGGTATTGACAGAGTAAATTTTAAATTTTGGGTTTTAGGTAAACCCAGACTCCTAATAACGTGATTTTACTGATTTTCACAAACTATTTTTATTGTTTTATTTAAATGGCATATACCGAGTTTCCCTTTAAAAATTGACAATTGCGTCATTTAGAGCGATATTTAAATTTAACCTCCCACTATTTAAATTTCAGTTTTCAAGTATACCCTCACTGCTAATGACTTGATTTTCCTAATTTTATAAAATATTTTTGTTATTTTAATTACATGACATTTACCGAGTGTCGTTAAGAAAAAAAATTGTGTTTTTAAAGCAAATATTAAATATTGTGTTTCAGGAAACCTCCACTCCTAACAGTCTGATTTCGCTGATTTTTGTAAACTATTTTTATTATTTTATTTCTATGACATATACCGAGTTTCGCTTAGAGCGATTTTTAAATTTTCGCATTAGATTAAATCCCACCCCCAATGGTCCAAACTTGCTGTTTAATGAACTGATTGAATCGTTGAATTGGGGGTTATATGTCTAGTTTCGTTGATAAGAAATGCAAAAATTGCGACCGCTTGAGCGTTAACGCACACATATATAAACATTTCATTGTCATTTTCTGTGTCTAGTAGATAGGATCGACGGATATTGAAGAAATGTTTAAAAAAATCTTTTCATGGGCTCAACCACAATAGCTTCAGCCTTCGGAATTTTCCGCTATAGATATGGGGCTACGGGTTGTTTATACACACACACACACACACACACACACACACACACACACATATATAGGAACAAATGATGAAATATAATAAAACATATCTTAATCCAAAAAAAAGCATTTATTGCAAAGGTTTCTTAATTCAAATGCGAATTACTTACAAGACGATATTGTGATAGAACGTAAGATCTGGCAGTTGCTTTTGTTTTATTTATTTCTTCTTTAGTCCCTTTATTTCGTTATAATTTAGCTTAGGTTTTACGAGAGCTACTCAACACAGATTGAATATGTTTTTTTTTTTTTTCTCATTACACAGTGAAAAAACGGCATGAAACCTTTTTAATGAGAAGAACAGATATCATGTGATTGGTGGAAAAACTGGGAACGTCTACGCGCATGCGTCTTGCGTACGTTAGTACAGGACGCCAGTGTTTGTAGTACGCTGCTGCATTGTTTTGTTTCCGCCTGCAGATAGAGCCACAATCAATCGAACGTCTGTTATTCAAAGTGTTTCAACAACAAAGCAGGCCGGCCCAGATGCTCCAACTGCCGCCATTGTTCCAGAAGATCGACTGGCAGACATGTTGCAAATTTCGCCATTCTGCACGATCGCTTACACATAGAGGCGTCTGTGTTTAAACAGAAGAAGAGGCGAGTTGAGCGTCTGCTAACGGAGCATGGCGAGGCGTTACAAGTGATCAGACCTAAGACCCCAAAAACAAACAGGCGAGCTCAGTTAAGAAATAACCTTTTGAGGGTCCTGGCCAAACAATGCACGCCCTCATGTTTACAGCTTGTTGCTCTACATTTGGTCAGAATAAATACCCCATCCTCCAAACAGCCCGGACCTTGCTGTATCTTCTTTCTGCTTTCCTCTTAAAACAAGCTGTGGGGACAGCGCTTTGGTTTCTCAACGGCTGTCATGAAGGCGTAGGCGATTCTGAAGACAGTTTCCAGCTCGTCTTCCAAAACAGGCAGACACCTTGGGTCAAATGGCTCGATGGGGATATTTCTAAAAAGACTATACCAACCTTGTCCCTGTTTAGAGTACTTTGTAAGTAAAACAAAATTATTGCACAGTGCATAGCAG
The DNA here is from genome assembly GCA_030762175.1 of Metallyticus violacea. NCBI lineage: Eukaryota > Metazoa > Arthropoda > Insecta > Mantodea > Metallyticidae > Metallyticus > Metallyticus violacea. The sequence goes on along the minus strand of CM060842.1, from coordinate 5,615,184 downwards.
GGCAAGTTTAAAGACCTCTTCGGTATAAGGGGTGTGCGCGCTGTGGAAACTGAGCAATTGCAACAATTAAACTGCAGTTGAGATGTTTAATATAACTTGCATCTTTGTACCAAAGTACGCAATCGTACCAACATTCGCTAAATGTTTAAATAAATAGAAAAGTTTATATTCAATATATTTCTTTACAGCACTAATTAAAACGTGTCGTTTTAATTTCGAGTAATTGGATGTTTACAAAGTATTTGTATTTCCGTTTCCTCATCAATAACTAAGCTCCACTTTGCATTTGCGTAATCTGTTTCCTTACAATTTATTGACCACTATGTTTCCATTGTCTAACACAAATTCTGTATACAAATTGAAGAGTATTAGTGGTAAACTGCAGCGTTGGGGGTTTCTATCGGATGAGAGAGATATATTTTACCCATTTGTATAAAAAATTTGTTGTCATTATACATTTCTTTTATAATGGCAATTAATTTATTATTGATGGTACTCTTTTTCAAAACTTTCATGTATTATATATTATATGTGTATTATATATTTTTTCAAGATCAATTAATACTAAAGTGTTTCTTCACCAACTGTAATGTCGGTCCTGGTGGTGTAGTGGCTACCATACTTGCCTCCTATACCCAAGATCGCGGGTTCGAACCCGGCCAGGACCGATGGATTTTTTCGGACGTAAAAATTCTAAGTATGGCTTCCTTCGGAAGGGAAGTAAAGCCGTGGGTCCCGTATCGTACATTTACGGCACGATAAAGAACCTCAAGCCTGAAAGAGAGGCCTCTGAGCAAAATTTGCCGGCCGTTTCATGCCCTGAATAGAATGGGACGCTGATGACCTGAGATGTTAAAGAGCGTCCGTAAATAAAACAATAAAAAAACCAACTGTATTGTGTTTCTCAATTAACTTTTTTAAAACAAATAGGTTGCTAATGCAACATCTTCCTGCTTTGAATCTAATTTGATGTTCATCTGTTTTTTCTTTTTCTCCTTTTGCAATTATTAATTACCTATAAATATAATCTGCATATTGTATTATTTATACTTATCTCCTTATAATTTTATTCTTTTTTGTAAATTTATATTATGTAGCTAATTTAACGTTCTTGACAGATTCTTTCGTTCTTCTGCACACAAATAATTTTAAAAATCTTAATTAATATACTTTTACTTCAATAATTAATGTTTACCTAAGAGCCAGAAATGCATCCAATCAAGAACCCCAACTTGCTGGTAGACCCTAGTGGCATCCGAATCCTAGAGGCATCCTTTGCCTCTTTGGGTAGAAATTTTCGTCTATTGCATCATCGGCTTTAATGACTATTTCTGACGCTTTGAAAAAATGTTGAAACTCGGTGTCTAAAACATATATAGCTCTTAATGGAGAATATTAAATAAGATAACTCCAAAAATGTGTAACTCACATGTTAAAGGAATATCGTGTCTTTTCTGTAGTTTAAAAATATTTCTACCTACACCGTAATCGAAGTGCGGACTTTAGTCCGGCCCTCTGAAACGAGAGTAAGTATGAATGGATTCTTTATAGTGAACCGTTTTTGTCCACCGAAGGTTAAAAAAATACATTTTCAAAGGAAAAGGAATAAGAATACAAGAAACGTTTATTCTTCCGTCTCTATCATTCTTCTTCTATAGAGGGGGGAAGGGGTACATGGTTGGGGTAATATTAACAAAATATTATTGGAAACTGATAATTTCTGAAAAAGAAATTTACATGTCTAAAAAGTGCATGAAAACAATGTAGGGCGTATAAGGATAGATAGAAACAAACAGAGCAACTGACTGACCGCGCACGCCGCCGGACAGATCTGTTGCTCTACTTTTATGATTGATTCTGGCGGACTTTACTGCTATCGATTGGAAAATGTCTCTTCCGCTTGCTTAAGCAAATCTTTCCACAAATCTGATTTAACCAGTTCTTTCTCTGGTCTACATTTATTCAGACTTTGACCACTCGCATTTGTTTCTGATGTAACGCTAAATATGACAAATAAAATATTTTTAAAAGCCTCAGTACACCAAAAAGATTTACTTCCTATATACATGTTTTACCGTTGCAGTCAAAATTTAAACTTTATTAATCTTGAACGTTTGAAACATATGAAATCCCCCCCCTACTGTTTGAGGATACCAATGTTGTGCAATAAATAAAGGTTTACAGATATAATTTAACTTTGCAATATTCTGTAGCTTGCTGTGTAATAAACACGCGACGAACAAAATGCCACTTGGATATTCTACTTTCGTCTCAACAAATCATCAGTTGAGGTCTTTGGAGAGATTGTTCTTCCCTATAGCACAGCTCGAAGATGCTTTAAAGAGGGGCTTCAGTTTGTACTGTAACATAAGAAAGCAGTACTATCGCTGCTGCTGTCATTGTGAGAGAGGTTCGTCAAATAACATTAAGAACATTTTCAGAAAGTCTGAATTTACAATTTAATTTTTGAAAGTACAAATGTACATCATCTGCAAAACCAAAAAAGTAAAAGTATAAGTGGTTATTTCTGCTGGAAAAGTTATGGTCCTCTCATTTTTGATATTCAAGTAATGGTTTACCAGCAGTTACACAACTGCTACTGGGCAATATTACAGAGATGTGCTGAAAACTCAGCAAGACACACGCAAAAGGCAACAAACTGGATGCTGCAAGGTCATATTTTGTAATCAATGTGAAGTTCGTCCTGCATTTTCCCTGTTAACCAGATTTAGCCCCGTATGACCTTCTTTTTTTCTTCTTCTTCTTAAATTGAAGAAACGCCTTCTCGGGACGCATCATGAGAATGATAAAGTTTATTGACGAAAGAGAATCCATTCTTTACTGAACCATTCTCACACAAATGGGGAGCTATTTGGGAGAGTAAATTGGCTAATAAATGTGGTCAGATTATTTATTTATTTAAATATACCCCTTTATCACTTTGGTTATATTTATATTTGAGGGTACGTCCATAAAATTCCGACCTAACCATTTTCTAGTTATGATAAAGAACAAAAACTATATACTACTTTTCAATATAGTTAACCTTGATTGCGATACACTTCTCACATCTTTGAATTAACATTTTAATCCCCCCCCCCTAAAAATGGTCAGAAGTCATGTCTGCAAAATGGGCATAAAAAGCATCCATCACTTCTCCGTCACAATTAAATTTCCTTCCCCGAAGATCCTTCTTGAGTTTTGAGAAGAGGAAATAGTCCCTGGGAGCTATATTTGGGCTGTAGGGTCGATGGTCGATCTCTTTGAAGTCACATTTCTTCACAGCTTCCTTTGCAACAAGAGCTGTCTGCACAGGCGCGTTGTCGTGAAGATGGCGCACACCACCACTCAACTTTCCTCGTCTTTTCTCTTTGATGGAAGCACGTAGTCTATGCAGGAGCCCAGCATACTGTGGTGTTCCTCTCCTTGAAGTCAATGAAGAGTATTCCCTCACAATCCTCAAAGATTGGGGCCATAACCTTCTTGGTTGACTGAGTGACCTTGGCCTTTAGAGGCGGCGCTTCGCCAGGTTTACACCACTCCATTGATTCTCTTTTAGACAAGGGATCATAGTAGAGGACCACAGTTTCATCCCCTGTAACAATGGTTTGCAGAACTTCTCTCTAGTTGCCAGTCACGCCAGAGCTCCAAAAATGTCTGACAACAGATCACTCGTTGATGCTTTTTGACTGAGGAAAGTCCAGGCACCCACCTTGCACTAACCTTATTAATGTTTAAATGTTCATAAATAATTCTAAGGACTGTTGTTTTAGAAATGCCCAACCTTGTTGCTATTTCTGCAACTGTGAACCGCCGGTCTTCCATAATTTCTTCTTCCACAAGAGCGATGTTTTCAGGAGTGAGCACCTCCAAGGGCCGATCTGCACGCTCTTCGTCATCAATGCTTTCTCGACCTATTCGAAAAAGTTCGGCCCATTCTTTTACGGTAGAATATGAGGGGATGCTTCCCCATATACCGTCCAATCGCTGTTTAATTTCATTTGAAGTAAGTTTTTCTTTTGTGAAGAACTTAATAACAGCTCGATACTCCATTTTGAACATGTCACAATCTTGTACACATAGCCTTCTTTATGCAATTATATCGCAGTTAGAGTTGCAATCATTTACTTAACAGGTAAGGTATGACACCAGATAAGGTTTTTGTAAAGGCGATAATCCTTACTGGCTGAGATCTACCCTCGTATAACCAAAGTGATGGGATAGAAGAAAAACAGGTCCACAAATAGCTACAGCACAGGCTGCAGAACTGAAAGCAGCTTTCCCACGAGATTGCAATGACAGATATTTCCTTTTCACATAGCAGAAGCAGCAATTATTTTAGAATTGTCCAGTAATTTTTCGCACCCTGTGCTGTCTGTGCGATGCAATTGCCAAAGATCCACTTTCTGCGCTTTTGTCCTCAAACATGAATTGGGGGTGCTGACACGGTAAACCATTTAACTAAGTTTAACTCCAGCGCTGAAATCATGTCCGTTTTTTTAATCGTATGTAAAATGCAAAGCGGTCGACACTTAAACGCTTTTTTAGCTCTGACAAACAAGTTTCATGAACTTTGTTTATTTTTTTTTTTTTTTTGGCTCTGTTTGTCAATAAAGAAGTATGAACGAGGAATTCGTTGAGTAAACACGCGTTTTGTTACCCAAGTGATTACTTTAGAATAATTAATGAGTTTACGTGCTGATTTTATTACTAAATTTGCATCCAACAGCAGGATGATGCAGTGCGCGCTGATTTTTGCTGGGAATCTGGTCTTCTTTTACGCACCCTAGAAATACCACGAATAATGCGCTGTTGTTTGTTAATGTACAAAGAAACGCGAACACTCTTTTTAGTGCGGAAATAATACGGAGAGAGAGATTCATGTAATTCGTTGTCTGTAACTCATCTTATCCGCGACTTCTACGTGAAAACAAAAGAGGGGAAACCCATAAATCACATTGTCTAAATTATTTAATTTTTGTAGACAGTCATGATAATAGTAGAATATAATAATTTAAGCATAGCATTTAAATAAATTAGGACAGCCAAATTTATATAAGTTTATTCTAAACTCAGTTCCCAGTTAGCCAAATTTTATATTCTGCAAAAATAAGAACATAAATTTGTTTATAAATAAATAGAATTTTAAAAGAGTAAACAATATGAACCGACCACCTCCTTGATCTAGTGGTTAGAGTTGCTGACTGCTGGCCGGTAGGCCCTGGTTCGATTCTCGGTACCTGCTTGGGAATTTTTCTAAGCTAGGAAGGTCTGGTTCACCCAGCCTCGTGAGGACAATTGGGAAGCTGCCTGATGGAGAAGTGGCGATCTCCGATCTAGTAAGCCGGCGGGATGCGGTATGTGATCACTTGCCCTCTGCACCCTACCAATGATATCATGTGATGGAGGCAGTAAGCGGGAGGCCCACGTGGGGCTTGAATAAAAAACAATATTACACCACCATGGTCGTTCACCTATGATGTAATTACAGAGAATGATGACTCTTAGTTCATTCCCGGTCAAGGTGTAAAAATCATTAGTATGATTACTAAGTAGTCGTGGATCCCATATTGTAGATTTACGGCACGTAAAAGAATCTCAGGTTTCTGAACAAATTTTATCAACCGTTTCACACCCTCAATTGAAAGGGACACTGATAACCTGAGATGTTAAAGTGCGTCTGTAAATAAAACAAATCAACATTCCGTTGGTTCGGTTGCAGAATCAAAAGTGCCAGGTGTGGTGGTGACTTGAATTTTTTTAAAGATTTCTGCCCGTTCTTGATATAGAAGCGCCCCTTTTCAAGAGTTCGAACTTTTTAAACAAAAGTGCTCTACCAGGGTTGGTATGTTTTATCTGAAAACAATGTAAGAGACAACTGCTCGTGGATCCTGAGTGCCTAGTGTTTACCTCACCGCATCCCTTCCTCCCGTAAATGCTCCCGCTGAGTATCTTCCTTCATTCCTAACAAACCAATTCACTCTTGATAATGTGCTCATAGTGTTAATAATATTTCATTGTGCTCGGTGTATCCAGGGAGAGTAATTTTACGTGATACTCTGGTCACATTGGTCAGAAACTGCTTGCTAGAGCAATGTTTTCAATGATCTTTTGATCCCTAATAAATTGCATTTTAACCTTGCGGGTTCTCTGCACAAAAATAAATATATTAAACAAATGTATGTCGTATGGCTAGAGCAGTTTGAAGATGGTATTAATCTATCCATTAGCCATCCCCTTATATCGCAGACATTTCTCGGTCAGTTCAGTCAGCAAATTTCTTTATATACAAAACCCCATTTGTTAATTTTTGTGATATACTTTTTACGCCCTATTATGGAAAGAATAAAGCTGAGAGGGACCTGCAAAAGGCTTAGATATTAAAGAAATTATTTGCGAAACTGGAAACATTAAGAATTTATTCCATGCAAGTTCAAACTGTAAAACCACTGTACAAGAATCAGGTGACAAAAATAAAAGTGGAAAGGAGAATATCTAAATGTTATCTTGAAGATTTGTGGAGTATATTTACGGTATATTTAAATAAATCCCTGGAAGCGTGGAGGAAAAAAAAATCAAGAAATGGGAATCCCAGTTGGAAATGAAGTTGTATACAACTGTATTTCGGGACGATCAAACTGTCTTAGGTCAGTGGTAAGAAAATCTAAAGAGAAATATGAAAAATAACCCCTTCAAATAAATATGAAAAAATACCCACCTGTGTACATACAAATTTAACAGATCTGTTAATTGAAAATGTCATAAAAACTAAATTGGAGTTTCAATATCTAAAAACAATAATTATCCATGAAAGGTACTCATGAAGCGAAGAAAGGTATTGGAGCTTAAAGCTCAATGCTTTGAAGTAAGTATATTGCGAAAGTACCATCTATGTACGAGGGCATTTCAAAAGTTCTCGGAATGACCCACAGATTGCAGCAGCAGCAGCTCCAAAGTAGTTTGGTTATGTAGTAATAATAATAATAATAATAATAATAATAATAACAACAACAATAATAATCACTAACTGTGTTGAAGATGATGCCTCTCAGCAGCAATACATTGCTGGCATCCAGTGTTAAGTCCAACTTTTCCTACTCAAGAACACGGCGGTTTCTTGTGTAATACCCCTGTCAAGATGCCACCAGCATGTTATTAAACGAAATCCAAGCTGTGATGTCCGTCGACTGACTTACAACTTGTTCTTCTGTTTAATGCGGTGTTACAATTTCCCTATTCAATCTCGATGGCTAAGACGAGAAGGGGTGTTATATTGAGATAATAGGCGTCACTTCGAGGAATCGAGCTAGGTGAACTCCTCCAGGAAAGACGAGGTGTTTCCAGACGAATGCTCAATAACTCAACAAACTCTGTTAAAAGTATAAGTATTAATTAAAGGGTTTTGTTTTCTTATACAGTTGGACGAGGATCCTGCAAGCACCAAGGCTTCTCTCCTGTCTCTGAATAAATTCAGGGACTTTTTATACAATTATAATGCCCAAGGAGGGGTAATAATCACCTGGTCTAGACATAAGAGTTATTGTTAAACACTTCCCACCACCATGAGGTCAACTGTCACCAGGTACTGTCATCATAAGTTCTAAGAGGTTCATGGTTTGGGTTTGTTAAGCTTAACACTAAACAATATTTCACCAACACAATAAATCTGTCTATTCATAACATGCACACGTGGACATAATATTTTAAGTGAGTAGAAAAGAGGGTTGCTTTTTGTCGTGCAAGTGTTTCTCTGAGAACCCTTTCAGGTCACGTCACCACTGGAGGGCAAGGTAAGTCACCCTTAGTCTACGCCTTACTGTGTTTGGGTTTATGCAGCATGTTTCACTAACTAGGATATACAGCGTGCTCTGATATAATATAATGCTTTTCTTGATTTCTTATAATACCACGCTTTCGTTACACTTGGCATTGTCTCTCGTAACGTTTTAACATGTTTGCGAACAGTTTCTCTACATGGAACATCATTTTCAGGATATTTCTAGCAAACCGCCTTACCACTTCTGCGTCGTACATAAGTGCATGTTGTTTAAGACAATGTTTATGTAATGACATAACTAACGATAAACAATTAACATACAATTTACACACAATGAAAACGAGTAACACACGAAAAAACAACCGTTCGCTGACAGAGCCTCCTTCAAGGTAGCTACAAGCTGCTACCTGCACAAGTATGTGCTTCATTGGCAGTTATTATGTTACGGTCGTAGTTGACAGTAAAAACTAATATCAGTTGATACTGAAATGATGCTTAATAAGGGTGATTTATTAGCATTGAGGTATTTACACGTACTGCATGTTAGAATTCTTCGTGCTTCGATGCCTGGCTGGTGTTGATAAAGAAATAATGTAAATATAAAAGACGGGTATTCGAAGAAAGAACTAGAGAAGGAAAAACAATTATTTATTCTTATTATAGGTTGGGCAACTTTAAGATATAAATAGACACAAACAAATGTAGCTATGAATTTGTCGAGTCAAGACATTGCGCTGACTTCGCCGTGTTGCCGACCGGCAGAGCTTCAGTAGGTATCATCATAAATGTGGTGGTGGTGTTGAGAAGGGTGGTTGACATGCACCATGGGGGAGATATTAAGATATTATTTTTAAGAGCGTTTATTTTATGACTGCAACAATGTATCTGTGTGGAAACACAACGGTCTCGTAAACTGCGCAAATAAAAAGCCCCCAGCACTGGTACAAAACGTGGCAAGGGGATTGAACAAAGCTCTGTAGCTGCAGAGCTTTCTGGCGCGTTCGTCTGCGAAAGAAGCAATAATCCTTCATTTACCTTTGTCGTGAATTTGTGCATAAACTAAAATGTTTATGTTATACAATTTAAACTGTAAAATGGGAACACAAGTTTTAGCTATAAATATTGTTCGCTCGCGCGGTGTTTGCGTCTCTATTAATAGACCTAGCGCAGCCGACGACCCGCGTACTTTAGCTACATTTTATTTCTTGAACATCGCTTTCTGAAGCTGGTCTCACGGCGGTATACATACATTTCCGAAGTTGGTGAAATAGTTAACTTTGTAGAAACGCATTTTGGGTATTATCGTTATTTTAAATATTGCAATTTGTAGTACAATGCACAAATTTTAAACTTCCGGTTTAATGTAAAAAAATTCTATTAGACGAAACTGGCGTAAATTTTTAACTTTGGCAGCAGAATCACAGCACATCACGTGAACGGAAAAGGATTATATCTAAAACTCGGTATTTCACACATATTCCGCTACGCAATCCGAGAACATGTTGTTAACGGCAAACAGATAAATTTTCGATAACTTACCGTGAGAAATTCATCAGATATCTCTCTCATAAAGCTTTATTACTTATAGTGTACCTACCAGGGTTGTTTGCACACGTGGTACTTGTCATTTCCGGTTCCCGCTTGTGAAAGGTATGAAAGTTGAGATTGTCAAAAGGAAAATGCTCTGAGATCTGTTATTCCCATGAAAGTTTATTCTTCTGTGACAACAAAGTTGCCTCACACCAAGACATTTGAGGCAAGTACTGTGAATGAAATTTTAGAGACTCCTCTAACGGTCTCTCTTTAAGTCACTTAGGGATCGTTCTTCACTATGGCTTCTACGTGATGTTTTCATCTATTATTACTGTTGCTTTTCATCTTTCTCGTCTGGACTCTGAAAACCAGTTAAAAGTTTTTAAGACCAAAGAGCACAATCTGGTAAAACTCTTTAATTTTTCCAGACATTGTTGTTAGCTCAGGCCACACTTACGATCGTAAAAAATCACCGCACTAAAACGCGGCATCTCCTTAAAACGTCACAAACAGTGACCTCACGGCGACAATTAACACTTTGCTGCAGAATGCAACAACGGGGGCCATGCTTCTACAATGATTAAAAATGAAGACAAGCTCCTGTATTTCCTTTAACATCCAAAAATGAACTAGTGAGATGTTTGCTACAACATAAGACTCAGCGCTTTTTATAAATTGTAACACAACATTTATATAAACTGACAACACACTATTTATACATTTCAGACAGAAACTTGATATTTTAGATTAAATAAACACTGAGTTAAGTTTTATTTATCTTTTAATGAAAAGTATATCAGATTTTGTACATTATAATGCAGCATTTTTCTTGCGAACACTGAAAATCATTGTAATTTAATATTATATATTTTATTGAACTAGCGTATATTTAATAAAATCGATTTGGCAGCAATACTAATGTGGAGGCTGTTGGGTATTGACAAAATCACTTTTCTGACTTATTCTTAGAGAGAGCTTTTTATACCAATCATCTCAAAGTGCTTTGTGAGAGTTTTTGTTTCTTTCGTTCCAACAGTTCTCAATTGAATTAAGGCCACCGCTCTTTCCTGACCATGATAGCTTTTTTGTGTGGGGTTCTCGCAAATCCAGACTTTTACCTTTTCAGAAGGAAATATCAAATTCACCACCCGCAGAATATATGCGTCAAAAAAAAAATACTTCCCCCTTTCATAATTAGTTATTTTTTACGAATTTATCACTGTTTACGAAACTAAAATTTTTAGAATTTTAGAATTCAAAAAAGTAAAGAAAAGTATTTAAACTCAAGAATTTAATTTAATTGTGTTTAACGCCCGTTTTTACTACTGAGGTACCACAGGCGGTGGACACCGGCTATACATGAGATGAAATGATATATTGGTTTATTATTTTTTAAGCAAGAAAACGTTCCAGGCCTAAGTTTAGGGTACCTCCCCGGCATTTTCCATTTATGAGGACTGAAAAATACTTGGGAAAAAAAACTTAGTCAGGCAGGACGGTCCTGGCGGGATTCGAACCCCGGACCTCCCGCTCACGAGTCCGCGCCTTAACGACCTCGGCCCGCGTGAGTGTTGTTACATATATTTCTTTAAAAGAACAGTAGCACTGTAGCGTTTGTGTTAAACCAGGAGGTGAGATGGCCGCCACGGGTGGCCGAGGTCGTTAAGGCGCGGACTCTTGTGCGGAAGGTCTGGGGTTCGAATCTCTCCAGGAACGTCCTCTCTGACTGGGTTTTTTTCCAGGTTTTCCTCAGTCCTCATAAATGACAAATTCCGGGGAGGTACCCTAAGATGGAACGTTCCCTTTCTTAAAAATAGATATTTTCTCAATATATCATTTCATCTCATGTATCATCACTGTCATCGCCTGTGGTGCCTCAGTAGTAAAAACGGACGTTAAATACTATTCAATATAATAAAATAAAAAAACAGGAGATGACCAGGGAATTTCGTGCGAGCTTTTTTTTTTTTTCTTTTTTTTTTTTTCCGGTTATTAGCATGGCTTGAAGCAATTACTAACCTGTTTTCCATCTTCGTGTGAGTACGTTTTGTTATAGTTGGTTAACACAGGACAGCAAAAGGCAGCATTTCGACAATGACATCTAATAGGTCCGCGATATTTTGACCAAAGCTGGATATATACCAGCATGACCTGGGCAGTCGGCGATCTTAACATTTCTAAATGAAGGCTAACTTATGTCTAAGCGTGATTATTAATTTCCTCTCAATCAGTTCACTGTCAACTGTTAGAGCAAGGTTTTCTCCCCAAGGATCTTTAGACATTTAACAACTGTCATGACTCCGGTTATTTTTAATTTTGTACAAGTGGTAAGAAATAATACGTTTATTAAGAAAAGGAAAACAAAACTTGAGCATCAAAAGAAATAAAATAAAGAACAGAAGAAGTAGAGGGGAAAAGTAAAGTTACGAAATAAAGAGAATGAGAGACCAGAGTTTGGTTCTGACCCCGCGAGATGTCTACGCGCGTGATAAATCTATTTGAACAGGCCTTGGAATGGAAAACCCAGGCTCTGAATCAAAGCCCGGTCTTTCTCCATCGCACCCGCGGGGGACCCACGGGATCCGACCCGGCCCTTGCCCTGCATATGTGATGTGCACATCCGGACTACAAAAACGGATTCCTGAGGGTAATTGAGGTACATCTGCTGCCAACATTTGCGTGCTTGAGTTCATCCCTTTGACCTAGTATTTCTGTGCAAGACATTTCAACATATCTACTAGTCAGTATGTTATAGTAAATTTGCGTTTAATTTTGCCAAGTATATGGTGGTATAGCTTGTTTATAATGTTTATGTTATGTCCTACTATAAGCTCTTTATTATATACGAGGGTGTTGTATTTGTTCATGGGCTTGCATCCGGTGGGAAGGAAGAAATAGTAAAATTACAATATTTACATCTTGTATTTATAATTACATATGTCATAATTATATATATTTATACATAATTATGTACAATTCAGCACAATTGAATACATTTAAATTTAAAAAATACTTCAGCCTAATTTAATACATATCAACCTAATTAAATACATTTCAACAATATGAAATACATATCATTCTAATTAAAAACATTTAAATCTAATTAAATTCATGTCAACCTTTTTAGATTCACGTCACTATAATTTAATGCACTTCAACGTAATTAAAAACGTTTCAGCATAATTAAATAGCTACTTATTAACTTAAATAAATATGCGTTAACATAATTAAATACATTTCAACCTAATTAAATAGATATTAACCTAGTCAAATGCATGGCAACCTAATTAAATTTAACGTCGTGTCCCAGTGCCTGAGAATCGTCTTCTAGAGCGGTAAACCATGGATGTGAGGATAGGTTGATCACTGAAGTGTTGAAACACAACGTCGACTCCATAAGAGTTTATTTACAGAAGAATAATGAAAGAGAATAAAAAGGTAAAGGAGAAACTTCGCTGAGGATTTAGTTAGTCAAAGTAACAAGGAGGCTCTGTATCGATAAAAGGCACTTGTAGTAATAATCTCTATGTTTGTGGTGTGTGCCCTGACAATTCAGTTCTGGGGTCCTTCGAGCAACAGGAGCAAATAATTATAGAGCGTCTGGCTACACTTTCCAGGCGCTCATAAATTGAATGGTAGTAGTTGGATCTGTAAATTAATTTCTGACTGTGTGAGAGCATTCCAATTATCCTTCCAAAATAAATATGTCAACTCATTTCCTTATTTCTACTTATTGTGAGAGTGACAAAAAGGGCATGGAGGTCAGATCTCGACTCTGTTCCCTTGTAAAACTCTTGAAGTAATTACGAGCAATAAAAGTGTAACTGGAATGATAAACATGCGAGAAAGTGTACCAAATATGAATAGGGTAAGGGGTTAATTGAAATTATGCTCTGATTTTCAGGGAAATTGGATAGTACACATGTACAAAATGTTGAGGTCAAGGGTGTCTTCTACCCTCTTAAAACAAAAAAGGTTGAATCCTTGGTTGAAACAGTGGTGTCAGTGGTGTATGTACCATATGACAATATGTCACCCTAATTTAAAATATATACATGTAATTAAAATAGTTTAACCTAATTAAATGCAATGCCAACCTAAATGAATACATGATAACGTAATTAAATATATATATATATATATATCAGTAATTAAAAGCATTTAAATCTAATGAAATGTATGTCAACCTAATTAAATGCATTCAACCCTATTAAACACCGAAGGTTCCAAAAAATGTATACACACTTTCACATAGATATCTATTTAATATATTTCAAAATTGGACCGAAAAAAAACAGCAGAATGTGTAGTATGATATCCTATAAACAGATGTGACTCAGATTACGTTATGCTAACATTGGTGCAACAAAATGGAGCCAAGATTATCGTTTGAACAGCGGAAAGCAATTTTGAAGTGGTATTGGAAAACCGAGAATGTTGTTGAAGTTCAAAGGCAATGGAGACGTGTGCACAGAACAGAACCGCCGTTGAACTTCTATCTATGGGGAACTCTTAAGGATGTTGTATACCATAGAAAACCAGCTACACTGACAGCACTTCGGGAAGAAATTGAAACATGTGCTGCAATCGCTGAGGTCACTTTCGCTAACGTTGCTGAATCAATAGTTCAACGTACTCAGAAGTGTATCAACGCCAATAGTGGGCATTTTGAGCAACTGTTGTAACTTTAAAAGTGTAAGATGATTAGTGCTCATCATTTTCTGTTTGTGTGAATTCAGTTTTGTTATGTTAACACAGTTTTTTCTTTGCTTGAAGTGTGTATACATTTTTTTTTGGCACGAGATATATATTTGCGGTAGTTAAAATATTTAAATTTAATTAAATACTGTCAACCTAAATATATACATTCAACCTTAATAAATATATATCGACCTAATTAAAATCTAATTAAATGTATATCAAATTATGTAATGCATTCAACCCTAATAAATATATATATATATATATATATATAAGTCAAATTAAAATTATTAAATTTAATTAAACACATGCCGTCCTAATTAGATACATGTCAGCATAATTAAATGCACTTGGATTTAATTAAAAACGTTTCAACCTAATTAAATACATAGTACTTAATAAAATGCATGTCAATATATTAAATACATTTAAACATAATGATTGCTGACCTAATTAAATGTCAATCTAATTAAATATCTCAGCCTGATTAAATACATGGGAGCGTAACTTTATGCCCATCAACGTAATTAAATAAGAGTCTATATAATTAAATAAATTTCAGTATGATTTCATTCTATTTAAATGCATTTCAATGTAATTAAATAGATGCCATTGTAATGAAATATGTTGCACTCTAATTAAATACATATCAACATAATTAAATGTATATCAACTTAATAAATACAAAACGATTTAATTAAATAAATGGCTACATACTTTAATGCATTTCAGCTTATTTAAATACATTTCAATCCCACTAAATAAATATCAACCTAGTTAAATACATTTAAATCGTATTATCTAATCAAATACATATCAACTAAACAAATTAATCAATGAGCTGTAAAACTTATACAAGTTTGTCCCAAATGTTTTACTCTCAGAGGACCGCGCCCAAAGACTGCGACTGGTCATTGATGGTTCTGTTTAAGAACAAAGTCGCTCTTGTCCTCTTTGAGCATATGATTCTCCCATGCACTATGATTCTTGTAGTCTTACAAAGTCTCGCTTTTTTGCGTCTAGCTGCCAAGAATTCCCATTCAAAATCCTGCAACCACGTTCTCTGCCTTCTTTCAAGAATTAGGCTGCTGTGCTCAGAATCTATTTGGTATTTTCTTTAGAGGTCGCAGACAGATGCTCCATGCCGCATTGGTATTTCATAAATTTAGTAAAATATGCATATTTTAGCAACATCTTTACTGTATATATTAATAGTCTCTATACGACATGTAAAGCGTATGTCATTTTTATAAACAAAATCGTAATTTTGTAGCACTTTCAGTTCTTTGATCTCTCAAAACGTTTTCACAGTAAAAATGTTTATTTTAGGATAAAACGGCGCTGTATTTTCGTTACCGAGTAGCAAATGCTCGTGTGCAAGAACTTGTAAATCACGGCGGCTCTTCTGTTCAATATCGCTGTACAGGAACAATTCGTTTTTGTGATCGTAGGGGTATGAAATCTACAGCAAAATGAAGATTCGGTGCGCAGACAGGAGAGAGTGTATGAAGAGGTGGAAATGTTCAAAATCGAATACAAAATGTTACGAATGAACATGCGCATCGCCACCGGTGTCCGAGGTCGTTAAGACGCGGACTCGTGAGCGGGAGGTCTGAGGTTCGAAACCCGCCAGGACTGTCCTCCCTGACTGGGGGTTTGCCCAGATTTTCCTTACTCCTCATAAATGGCAAATGCCGGGGAGGTACCCTAAATTTAGACATGGAACGATTTCTTACTTAAAAAATTCCCTTCCCGATATATCATTTCATCTCGTGTATCATCATTATCCACTGCCTGTGTTGCCTATGTAGGAAAAATGGGCGTTAAACACCATTCATTCATTCATTATTTACCAACATGCGCGTTGCTACTAAGGTAGTGAAACCTCAGATCGAGCTGAGAGTCTCTATTGGTGAAGTTATCATAGAATTAAACGAGAGGCATGCCTCAGATTACAGGAGTACCCATGACGATATCGGAAATAGAAAAGTGTGCGGCAGATGGGTCCCATGGCAGCAGTCCAGTGATTACAAGCGGCAGGGGTACTTGGATCACAATGCTCATCGTAACATCAGACCAGATCTTACGCATTATTATGAACCAGAGAATAGGAGACAATAGATACAGTAAATGTAGCGTTTGTCTCCGCTGAACACTATCTCTGGAAGAAGCATGTTGTTGTTCCACCTAGAGGGGAATACTGCGGCTTCGTGCTGGCCAAACTAGTGTCTGAATCCTTACACTACTATGTCACAATTTGGGCCGCATGTGGACGGGCATTGTCATGCATGAAGCGGAAATCATTGTCTACATACAGAGCATAGGGGTATAACAGGCTCCTGAAGAATTTCCTCAATGTACCGGTTTGCATTCAGGGCCCCGTTCTCCACAAAAACCAGCTCTTGGCTTCCATACTGATACCAGCCCACACCATGACGAAATCTCCCCTGAAAGTCATCGTCAATGAGAAGATGCAAGGGCATACTTTTCTCCAATCCTCCTCCATACTCTTTCTCTGCCACCAGGTGATCTCAGGCTGAACCTCGCTCGACTCATCCGTGAACAGCTTTCCATTGCTCCTCAGTCCACTCCAGGTGTTGACTGCAAAGGCAAGGTGTGCTTGCCGATGTTGCTGGGTGAGCAAAGGAACTCTAGCTGGTCTTCTAGAGGTGAGCTGCGCTTCTTCAAATCTCCTTCTCACTGCTCTTACTTGACATTGACTCCTGATGCAATTTTGAGCTTCTACGGCTGTTGTGTGACGAATAGGCAAAACTTGCAGCCGCACAAATTTATCATCTCTGGCAGATGTCTCCCTGATCCTGGTCTTCTGAAGTAGATACAAGTTCCCTGCACCTTTGTATGGTGGAGACATTGACTGGCAACACGTGGGCAATACAACGCATGCTCTGTCCATCCTCCAACAGGGGAACTGCTTTAGCAGCCTCCTCTCGACTTAATGACCACTTTACCTCATAAAATTATGAGTCACACTGATTGAAATACCTTAACAATAGAGTAAAACCCATGTAACCACAATGCCGTTACACATTTCATTTGGTTCAGATGTAAAAATGTGATTAACTTGCATTCATTTTCATGCTCATATAATAAAGGAAATTATAGATTGAAAAGGTTATCTAGAAGTTTGGGAAAGTATTTAATGTTCAAAAATTCAATGTAATTATAATAAAGCGTAAATTTAAAAACATTAAAACATTTTAGGGATTAAGTTTCTATTTCCTGTAATGTACATATGTGTTGGTTTTTTAAAAGGTATTTTCTGACTTCTATTGTGTACTTTCGATAATCTTCTGTTACAGTTATTTCTCACTTTATCGAATTCTATGCGTTTATCTTGCTTAAAAAGTCGGAAGGCAATGAAAGACTTAACAAAGGGAGTAAATATTGCTTGGGGTGTGATGTCCGGCAGTAAACCTAACACCCCCCCCTTCCCCGCCAGTACACACTTCACATTAAACGGCGGAAGAAGGGAATTATAGGAACAAATGAGAAAATATTGCAAGTCCCTGACGATGCAGTTCATAACAAGGGGAAAGCTTTTCACATGTAGCTGTGGTGTTGTATTTACGTTTTACAAGTTTTGAATTATAGTGTATTTCGGAGAACACAGTGTTTTTGTTTACTGTTTATTTATATAAATGTTTATATCAGTCGCACAGAGCGATCCAATCATGTTACTACCGTAAAAGCTGTATATTAACTATCGATAAGTGTGCTGTAATACGCCGCAGTGTATTAACGGTCATACGATGTAAAAAAATATTAAACATAAGCTATTAAATCATTTACTCATCCACATTAACAAAAGAGGTGTCAAGCTTATTGTCTTCTTTTTGAAAATATTTTTGACACGGCAGTTATCCTGGAGAAATTAGGGAGATATATTTCTGTTGTTCAGATAGAGCGTTCTTATAGAACTAAATACTTTCTACTGGAAGAGAAAAAACAAACATTTAAATAATAAATACAAAGAAATGTGTTGTAAGCCAGACCGCGGTGTAAGTGAGACAGGTTTATGCGTTTCGTTTCCGCGACACTTTCACTATCCATAGGGTGCTCTTAAGCTTCCAAGGGAAAAGATAAAACTTTCAATAACAATAATTCTCCAGAGATTACAACATAAACAGGTTAGTTGCCGCTGTAGGCATGGACTCCTATATCAAAACGGACTAAGAATGAGAAAGTAAGTTGTAAACTTGTTTAAAACGTCACAACGGGGAAAGATAAATGTATAGCCACGTTCAGAAGAAACGAACGCAGCTATTGCAAAACTTCAGCAAATAGAAAGATGTTCAAGAGCTGTTGGGCAAATTGCGGCTCCCTGTAATTAATTTAATGGGGTGATAAAATGCAATAATTACTCATGTGCGTTTTTTTTAAGAATTCTACTCCTGTTCCGATACTGTGTTTTAAGTTTATTGTATTTAAACAGTTTAATAGGATGAAATATATTTTTAATCATTTTGAACAACTTTGAATATGCATCTGTTAACCAGAGCCCGGAAGCTTAGGCATTTGTTTTAATTAAAATAGGCAGGCAAAAAGCAATAAAATAAAAAATAGGCAGTAATGTAATTAAAATAGTAATTTATTTAAAGTTAAAACAGAAAATAATATCACTCATTGTGAACGAAAATAAATGTTTAAGATACTTAATAATTTTGTTGGTTACAATCAGCAACAAGATGTTTTTTTCAAGGTATCAACATGTCATAGTCAGCCGCTTGTCAGAGAGAACATTTTTCATCTTGGAAAAAGAACGTTCTACTTCCACTAAAGTGATTGGATCATATTTAAAACAAGATATTTCGGAAGGGCTCATACCAGTTACAACAGAATATTCATCTTTCAGAACATCATGGAAATGTTCATCAAGACAAAGTAAAGTAGTTTTAATAGTCCTGGTGAACGATCAAAAGATGTGCAATGGTTTCTGGTCGAGTTCATTTCCTGTTTAAGCATTTATAAGGGAATCAGGTTAGTATCTCTTACTTCCGTACTGGACACATTGTAGGGACGGTTTATTACACAGCTGTACCGCTCTCATCTTTCTCGCTTGCACTTGTCGGTAAATAAATGCATAATTATTGAAACAATTTTGAGACATTTTAATAAAATAACTTGTCACATAAGTTATTCCTTAATTCTTTTCATTTATCATTAAAAGCCTTACCTTTAAATCTAGCCCTTAAGTTGGCGACACTGTGCACTGCGAACCAGAGCATAGACGTTCTTCTTTATTTTGTTGTTATGGAGTTGAGTGAGATAAAAACGGAAACTAGGTTACCAAGAGCTGTTTGTCTGCAGGATTAACAAAGAGAAGTGGCATTAGTTTTGTGATAGAGATGTTGAAAGTAGGCAGGCTTTGTTTCATACTCACACAGACGTAAATAGAATGGAGGTGTCGCAGCATCCTCTTAAGGAAGGCATAATGCAACATTTCTAACAGAGCAAATGGGAAGACTTGATATAAACAGAACCTTCATTCGCAGTTGTGCTATTAAAAAAGTAATATCGGCAATATTTTTAATATTCTTAACGTTTTGCTTACCGCCGCTATAGAGGCATAATTTACACTCTGTGGTCATTTCCGGATTTTTATTCCAATTTGATATTCTCTTCAAATACGAAAGAAACAAATTGGAGGAATAAAAAAGAAAGGAAGAAGAAGAGGGCCCACCAGAATTGAAAGAAAAGTCATTCTTAAAAGTTTACAACATGTGGAAAAGCGTTTGGTTATAATAAAAAATATTACAATGGCTTTTCAATAAAGAATGTAATTTGTTTACACACATATTTATATATCCTCATAATTTTGATGATCTTTCTCAGAGTAGCCCCCGTTGGATGCAATCCACCCGTTCAAGCGTTTCTGCCAATCTTCAAACACGTACCAGAAATTATTTTTTGATAGATGCTTCCGAAACCCTCCGCGCCCTTTAGCACTGTTTCTGATGATGGAAAATGCCTCCCACAAAACTTTTTCTTAAATTTCGGGAAAAGGAAAAGACACACGGTGTTAAATCTGGACTGTAAGGAGGACAAGACACACGTTTCATTATGATTTTTGTGAGATATTCAGCGATGTTTGCGACGTGCGGTCGTGCGTTATTGACCTTGTGCGGTTGTCTTCAGGTAGGACATTGACTATCAAAAAATAAGATAGCCATACTTTATTGCAGATTTTGAAAATATTTTTAAAATTTGACTTCAAATATCCATCGATTCTAGTTAATAGGCATCAGAAATAATGATGAAAAATGTATGTGTTTGTGTGTGTGTGTGTGTTTGTGTTAATACTCTAGCGGCCGCAATGTTTGTTTTGTCTAAACGAAACGCTGCACATAACGATCAATTAACAGACGATTCATCGATTTCATTAACCAGCTAAATTGTATCTAGGGAATAGATGTTAACGTAATGCGAACATTTCATAATCACTCTAGCAGTGGCAATTTTTGTTTTCTCAACGAAACTCAGTAATTGCCATTGAAATGAAGTAAGAAAAATAGTATCTGAAAATGGATATACCTGAAAACCGAAATTTAAAGAGTGACGGTTAATCAAACGCAAAAATTTAAAATTCGCTCAAACACAAACTAACTTAAAATTTATAACGATGCATGTATTTCACTTTTGACGAAATCATTGTCAAGATAGCAACTGTGAAATATTAATCCATTACTGCCACTCTCATCATACAGGGTATGTTCATAAGTTTACGGACTAACCATTTTCTAGGCATGATAAAGACAAAAACTGTATTTTACTTTTCAATATAGTTACCCTTTATTGCAATACAATTCTCTCATCTTTGAATTAACATTTCAATCCCCCTCAAAAAACAGTCGGAATTCTTGTCTGCAAAATGTTTATAAACAGCATCCACCACTTCTTCGTCACACTTAAAGTTCCTTCCTGGAAGCTTGCTTCTTGAGTTTTCAGAAGAGGAAATAGTCACTGGGAGCTAGATCTGGGCTGTAGGGTGGATGGTCGATCTCCTTGATGTCACATTTCTTCAGCTTTCTTTGCAACAAGAGCTGTGTGCAAGGCGCGTTGTCATGAAAAAGGCGCACACCACCACTCAGCTGTCCTCCATGCAAGAACGTAGTCTGTGCAGTAGGCCGGCATATTACTTCCCATTTATTATGGTGTTCCTCTCCTTGAAGTCAATGAAGAGTATTCCTTCACAGTCCCAAAAGATTGTGACCATTATCTTCTTGGTTGACTGAGTGGCCTTAGCCTTTAGAGGCGGTGCTTCGCCAGGTTTACACAATTTCAATGATTCTCTTTTGGACAAGGGATCATAATAGAGAAACATTGTTTCGTCTCCTGTAACAATGGTTTACAGAATTTCTCTCTTGTTGGCACGACAGAGCTTCAAAAATGCCAACAACAGATAACTTGTAGCTGTTTTTGAACTGAGGAAAGAAGTCTAGATACCCATCTTACACTAACTTTATTCGTGTTTAAATTTTCATGCATAATTCAAGGTACTGCTTTTTTAGAAAAACCCAACCTTGCTGCTATTTCTGTAGCTTTGAGCTGCCGGTCTTGCATAATTTCTTCTTCCACAAGAGCTATTGATGTTTTCAGGAGTGAGCATCTCCAAGAGCCGACCTGCACCCTGTTCTTCTTCAATGCTTTCTCGACCCGTTCGAAAAAGTTTGGCCCATTTTTTTACCGAAGAATATGAGGGGGGTGACACTAGATAAGGATTTTGTGAAAACTAATCCTTATCGGCGAGGCCGGAAACTTATGGATCTACCCTTGTATACCCAGTCGGTATAAAAAGAAGCAAGCAAACTTTTGATATGGCCGTTACTTAATATCCTATGATAAACTATAGCGCTGCTAACGTTTGTTTGCTATCGGTCCTACATTGTTATTGGCTGAAGCTAAAATATTATTTTTGTTTTTTCGCAAGGAAATTCGGCATATACCGATCAATTAATAAATGATTCGTCGAGTTCAAAAACCAGCATAATTGAACAATTGGGAGTGGGAATTAACCTAAAACGATGCGCGCGCGCACACACACGCATTGAAATTCACCTGCTGATTCATCTATTTTGCATAAAAATAGGTCAGTTTAACGCGTCTTTTATTAGGATTGCTATTTTAATGCTCAAGTGTTGGAGAATTCATTAAAATAAATTTTACTTTCGACGCTAAAATTGTTCAACGTCACGATTTAAGAGTTTTGTGCAATACGGGTATGTAATATAATTGCTGGACCACATGGTTGGGACATGGCTTAAAATAGTCTGCTATATAAGCGCTAGGGACTAGAGGACAACAAGTGCAGGCCTACAATAAAAGTTACATTCCTTACAAGAGAAGGAAAGAACTAAAGAAATTCAACTGACGATCTACAAGTAAACGTATAGGTTAAGCAGTTTAAAGGAGACGGGGAGTCCATACGAAACATTCTGTGAAAGCATTCACATAAGAAATGTACTAGAAAGTGATTGTGCATTTGATCAGGCACAATTTCACAATTATTAATATGTGAAAGGTCATTTCCCTATAGGCATCTCAATAGAGCCGAGAATTTTGGCCTCCTTCAAGAAAATCCTGATGACTAACTCGAAATAGTTACTGGAGATGTAACATGAGCTCGTCACTGTTACCCAGAAACGAAACAAGTGTTTATCCTATGAAAGTATAACAACTTACATCCCCAAATATGCGTCAATCCAGTCATGGCAACACATGCCAAATAAATACATCATCAAAAACAAACGACATAAAAATTGACAGCAGAGGTGTTTTTGGTTCACTATAATACACCTATCACGAATCTCAAAAATCAAGAGTTTTGGACACTTGATGATTTAATCATCCACTCTATATCCTGGGTCTAACCCCCCAGTGATTATTTTCTATTTGAAACCTAAAAGACATTTCTTGACAAATGGGAATGTTCCAACAATGTCATTCAACAGTATTTTTGGAGGACTAAGACATGCCCTTAAACTCTAAAGGGATTGAACTACTAAAGGCGAAGGGAATGAAACCACAGTGAAAAACAATGAGGTGAGATTGACAGCCATACTTGAACACCCACCGTACTTTTCATTCGTGCTGAAGCATCATGGGCGTACGGCACAGTTAGGTGACTAGAGTTCGGATGTCCAGGTTAAAATATGTAGACAAAAAGACATACTAAAAATAGACAGTAATGCAATTAAAATAATAATTTATTAAAAGTGAAAACAGAGAGTAATACCACTCATTAATGTAAACAGATATTTAAGATACTTAATACTTCTTTATTACATAGCTAAAGTCTTAAACTTACTTTCCATAGTCATAGTCAGCCGCTTGTTGGAGAGAACCTTTTTCATTATGGAGAAAGAGCGTTCTACTTCCACTGAAGTGATTGGATCATATTTAAAACAAGATATATTCGGAAGGACTCATACCAGTTACAACAGAACATTCACCTTACAGGACATTATGGAAATGTTGATCGACACAAAATAAAGAAGTTTTGAATAGTCCTGGCGAATGAGCAAAAGATGCGCAATGGTTTCTGATAAAGTCCATTTTCTGTTTATACGTTTATAGGGGAATCAGGTTAGTATCTATCTCTCTTCCGTACTGAACACATTGTAGAGACGGTTTATTGCACAATTGTGCCACTCTCATCTTTCTGACTTGCAATTGTTTGTTTTATTTATGCAGCTAAGAAGTTACCCCCCCACAAATTTCCTAGAATTGTCTCGGACAGATCGATACAAGTTCATTCTCCAGGACTATTAAAATTACATATTTCCCTCATCCTCTCTATTTTCTGGTATTCTTATGCCCGAGGTAACCTGCGTCCCTTTTATTAATGAAGGTTCTGCTATTTAAAGAAGTTAAATGAATAGGTTGAGGAGAAAGTTTTTGACTGCTTGAAAAGGAATAAATGTATAACAAGATTATGAATAGATATTTTTGTGAAGTGAACATGCCATTTAATTTTATAACTTTAATTTATCATTTCGATAAATTAAAATTCTTCATATGCTTTCTAAAACGCGTAAATAATTGCAGGAAAAATCTATAACAATCAAAACAGGCCAAAAAAATTTAAACTTTAAAATAAACAACAAAGTCAAAATAATCAAAAAAGGCAAAATACAAATGTAAGGAAACATGTTCATTTCTATTTTACTCTATTCACCCAGATAGAACAGACATTTTGCCAACTTCCGGGCTCTGGTGATGAAACACTAGATTGAAATGTTTTTATAAGGAAGGAAACGTTGCAGGCCTGACTTCCCAGGCCATCCTTATCTGTTTATAAGAGTGAAATTGTCTATGGGCATGCACAGTTTCAATTGTTATATTAAATTATTCTTAATAATCCCCCCCCCCCCGTTATATCTCTGTCAGTTTCCTCTTCTTCTCTCGCTTCCGCTTTTCTTTCAGCAGCTCTTCTTTACCTTTTGGGATTTTAGAGCATAACCTTGATTTCTGGAGGCGGTGTATCTAATGCAAAACGTTTTTTTTCGCGGTTAGAAAAGATTTCTCAATCAAGTAAACTTTGACGGACTCGGACCTTTTGCTGCATACACAGAATAACGTGTGAGTTTTTCTTTAAGAAAGGAAGTCCGTCAGCAAAACTTTCTTGTGCAGAGAAGAGGAACATTTGTATGCCTTATCGACTACTTTATTTTGTTTTCCTCAACTCCCGCAGGGAAATGGCAAGATTTATTCTCAGACCATAGTCCCAGGGCCTGTTAAAATCAACTTCGTTTTTACTGGTTGTAAATTGCGTAACATTTCTTTAAAACAATGTGTGCCGACGCACCAACATTTAAAAAGAACTTTCTACAGTCACCAAATCAACGATAAAGATAGATTAAGTTTACAACTTCACAAGGAATCTTGGTAACGTCAATACATAGTCCAAGTTTATCTTAATTTTTAACTCATCCGATTAGGAGAGGGAAAACACATTTAAAATCTTGAAATACATGACGTTAGCAATGTTAGAAATAATACAAAGTCATTAAACAAACATAGCTCAGAAATACAATAAAGAAGAAATTGTAATTAAATACCCTTTAATGTGAAGATTGTTTGAAAAGTTTGGTAAAAAATGCAAATTATGTTTTTTTTTTTTTCGTAACATGCTTTATTTCTTAACATAATCTCCACTTATGTCTGTACACCTGGTCCACCCCCACAGGTGGCCGAGGTCTTTAAGGCACGGACTCGTGAGCGGGAGGTCTGCGGTTCGAATCCCGCCAGGACCGTCCTCCCTGACTGGGGTTTTTTCCAGGTTTTCCTCAGTCTTCATAACAGGCAAATGCCGGGGAGGTACCTTAACTTAGGTCTGGAACGCTTCCTTCCTTAAAAAAAAATATCCTTTCCCAATTTATCATTTCATCTCATGTATCATCAGTGTCCACCTCAAAAAAAAAAACACCTGGTCCAGCGAGTTTCCGATTTTTTATCTCATCTGAAAAATAGGATCTCTACAAAAAAAAAAAAAAAAACTCATTGATGTTGCCGACCTCTTCCTCGTTTGATGAACATTTCGTCCCACCTAGTCACAAATTTTCAAGTTCAGGAACAGGAAAAATAGTTACTTGGGGATAAATATGTAGGATAGGGTGCATTAGGAATCAATTGCATGTCCAACTCATGCACTTTGACTGCCTCTGAATGTCCTCTTGGTAAAAGAGCAGTCAGTTTTAATTCAATGCATGTTTCAAACGCTCGAACAATGAAACATAATAGGCGTCGGTTATGGTTCAGCCTTTTTCCAAGTAATTTATATCGATTATATTCTCAACCTCCCCCCCCCCTCCTGGCCATCACCTTCCCAGCCGACAGAACAGTTCTCGCCAGCCTTTGTCCATTGTCTTGACTGCTCTTTGTCTGAGGAATGTAATGGACCCCATCCACGTCACGAATCAACACAAGAAATCCTGCGGATTTGGATTAAATAATGCCAGACACTGTGTTGAAATGTTCTTCCGCAGACGTTTTTGGTCAACAATAAGCAATCAGAAATCGCAGCACACAATTTTCTTGCAGGATATTGTCTTCTCGTTCATTTAAGATGCCTACAGTTTCAGCACTTGCATTACGATATCGTGGATTTTTTAGTTGATTTCCTTTGTGGTTAACTCAACCACCCAGCCCGAAAACTCGCTTCATCTTCAGTTCTTCTTCGACCACGTTTAAACTCGTTCAACCAGAAATAAACGGTCATCAAAGACAGTGCACAAATTTCATTCAATTCTGCTTTGCAGTCCAACCTTTTAAATGGAAATATTTAATGACAGCACGAAACTCTTTTTTCCACTGTCTACTGCCCGCGCGACACTGCCCACTTCAGATAGCTGCCAATAATTAACTGATCAGCACACCTGACTGAAAATGTGTCTAATACTGTTACACGAATCACTCTTACCAACAAAGCTCTCGCTTAACAAATTTTCCCGCGTTTTGATGTAAATTTATGAGATTTATCATACAACCCTTTTATCTTGTAGCCTATGCCATTTTACAGTACTGAAGTAAAATATTTTTGACAGACTTATAAGTCCCATAAGTTATATAAAAATTAAGTATCTAAATTCATTCAAAGGAAAATAAAACAGGTTTATCTTAGATTACAACTGATTTGAAACATAAATAACAGATATCATAGCTTGATTATTTCTAAGAACATAAAACTAGGCTCTAAATTTGCTCAAGTGTTAAATAAGTATTTCAGTTCTACTATATCATGAAATCATAGGAAACAATATTTATACATATAAAGAAATATTTTAGTTTTGCATGATAATTGCTAGAAAATATTTCAAATAAAAGCATTACAACAGAAATAATATATTCGTAATGCAACAAGATCTTTAATAGAAGCTCAGCAGCATTCTGTCCCATACGTCATTCGGAAGTTCTGGAACTGAATTTCTAATGTCGTCATCATATTTGAGATATTTTCGAAGGACAATAATAACAACGCCGACCTGAGACCTTGAAGAGACCTTTCGAAAGTTCCCCATACTCGTTTACTCATCTCAATAAGGGCCTTTCTTGATCAGGCTACACTTATGAACCATCTGATACCTGACATGCTCTATTGTTTTCAAATCAGGCAATTTAGGAGACAAATCCAGGTCTTGTATGTCAGGATGTCGAGCAAAAAATCTTCCAAAATGACGAGCTCCATGGACGCCGCCGGAACTTGCTCTGAAGCCTGGAAGCTTCTCAAACTTAGCTGCATCAATTAAATCTCAGCATCTTTTATTTTGCACATAAACAGTTGTTAGTGTTATAGTAGTTAATAGAACTTGTGAAATAAGAGACATGTGCAAAATTTACAGAAAACTTCATGCTCATATCTTCCTCGTTTAATTGAAAGAAATTCGGTTGTCCACATTATTTTTAAGCATACTGACATTAATGAACTCAATTTTAAGGCTCTGGCAAAAACTTTTTACCACAATACATGAATATATTTCATTGATTAGAAAAAGTTAACGAGAAAACACTTGGTCATGCTCACACACCTTCACTGAGCTTTAGGAATGGATTGTGCATTCTACTCTTTAAAAATCGCATCAAGAAAGGCAAAAACAATACCAACAAACAATTTCAGGAACTGCCATGTCGTAGGTTTACGGCACGTTAAAAACTCCACATCCGGAAAAAGAGAAGTTTCTAGACAATTTCCTCCCACTCGGTACCGTTTGGTCAGCGCGATAAATTTACGCGTTTGTCGAGATTACTTTGCCCGTGGTTCGAAGTGAGACGGGAGTTTGTCCGAATATTCAAGTGAGAAGAATAAACTACATCAGTAAAATAAATAACGAAGCGTTATTTGTCGTCACCTTCAGAGTCCCTTTCCATCAGGCCCGGCAGCTAGCTCACAGCCGCCAAACGCCCTCGAGAGAGTCTCATGGAAGAAGAGTGGGGTTGGCGAAACTTGCGATCGGCGAGCATAAACTGTTTACCGCAGCTACCATACAGTCCAATTCCCATCCCCCACTAACAATCGGGTTCCAGGTTTTGATGGTCTGTTATTTACTACAGGGGCATTCACTATTCTTTTTCTACGTAAACCAATTAAACATCAAGGCCATTATTTTCCAAAGTACACATTGCAGTTTAAAAGACAATATAATGTAAGATATCAAAGCATGAAAGAAAATATTTTCAGAGAATTTACCGGGAATGTAACATAATCTGGAATACATTACTGTCGTAAAATTGTTATTGATGCGAAAAGAAAATAAAAATTGTAATATAATTATATATATATATATATATATATGCTCATAATAAAAAGTGAAGGAAGCTTTGTATATACGAGTATTCATTAGACGTTAGGGCTGCTACAAAAGGCATTGTAAATTTTCGTTCAAGAATGCTGTAGTATCTTGTAAAGGTTGTTGTATCCGACATTCAAGAAGCCATGTTAATGTACTCTCTACTTCAGAAACTTTTGTGAAGAACTTGAGGAAAGAAGATTTTAAACCAGAAAGAAAATGGGCAATATCTGGAAGCCGTAGCTGTGCAGCGAGTGAGTGACTCTGTAAAGTGTAGGAATAGCATCAACTTGAATGTTTTACAGTCGGAGTGTTCTAAAAGTAAACATTCTGTAATCATTGTTTAGAGTCTGTTTTTATTTAAAAAGGGATATGCAACTTGTATATAAATCAGTGTCAATTCAGAAGCGTCTTCGTAACGGTAACACAATTTTAAAAAGTATATTTTAACACCTTGGCAATAGCTAGTAGTACAGCTACTAAGCTGAACAACATACAAAATATAATGAAAAATATCGGAATTGTTTAATTTTTTTTTTTCTTTAATTTGAGTTAACTTGGTGAACGTTGTCTCCCTCTGTTGATACATTTCTCCCAATGGCGGCTTGTGCTTTTGAAAACGGTCCTGGTATCCATTTTTGGAATTGTGCGACGTTGTCTGCTAACTCTATTTTACCTCCTCAACGAGCCGAATATTCGTCCTTTCATCCTGCGTTTCAGCTTTGGAATAAACAAAGTCGGTGCTTTATCGTGTCGTAGGATCCACGAATTGTCTCACCGCAGTTCAGTCTTTTCCTTCTTGCATTTTCTAGGAGACGCCTGAGGACATCTTGGTAATATCAGCGGTTTAAAGTTTGACACGCCAGTCAAAATTCGTGATGAATGTGGAAGAAAACCGTCAACAGAAGACCTGACGAGCTTTTTGGGTTGTATTGAATATTTTGCAACCATTGTGAGGATATCGTAGCCGTAGATCCATCCCCAGTGATCATTCTGGTCATAAAAATGACATCCTTATTAGTGGAAACCAAGACCTGCTGACAGATCGTGACGCATTTGTTTTTCGTGTCAACAGCCGAGGGACGAGCTTTGCTACACATTCCAAATTTTCTGTCAGGACTTTATGATGCGATCCCACAGAAATTGGCAATATTTCGAACAGTCAGGCGTCTGTTCTCAAGGATAATTTAATTAATTTGGCTGCATGAAGTCATCAGCTGACGTCGATGAGCATCCGGAACGCGGGTCATCAACTAAGGACTCTCCATCACTTTTAAACAGCACATACTACTCATACGAGGGGCATTCAAAAAGTTTTCCAACCAGCCTATCCATTTTTAACAATGATGTCCTCAAAAATATGTGTAACTGGCAACAATGGACCTTAAGCCTTCAAAACATGCATAAGGACAATTTTAAACTTGCATAGTCACTGTCTGTTGAGTTCAGTCATGTGTCAAGAGCTGCTGAAAAATTAATACTCTTAAGGAAAATGTACTACATTTCTACATTTTCACACGCTATAGCAGGTGAAAGAGTGAGGACTTGGTAGCTATTCAAGGTGATCAATTGATATCATTGCAGAGGGATTCGATCATTTGAAGATCAGTGAGAAGCTTTGAAAGACAAATCTCGCTCTGGTCGGCCTCTGGAAGCTGCGAACAAGAGAATTCAAAGAGTGAGGAACTTGTTGGAGGAAAATGGACATATGACTGTTGAAATGCTAAGTATGAAAGTGAGTATCAGTGTTGATAGCATTGACAGTATACTCCATTAACATTTAAAGCTGAGGAAAATCTGTGCAAAATGCGATGCACATTCCTTAACTAATAAAGAGAAGAAGAAGAGAAAGGAATGTGCAAGGAAACTGCTGAGCATGTTTCCACCAAATGGTCCTAAACGTTTGACTGCTGATGAAAGTTGGTTTTATTATATAGCACCCCAAATAAAGCTCAGAGCTGCGTGTGGGTAAATGAGGATGACTCAAGATTTTCATTCTCGGAAGCGAATGTTTAGTGTTTACTTCGACTATGAAGGACCACTAGTGGTTGACTGTATGTCAGAAGGAATTACAATTAATGCAGAACACTATGACACTTATATTTTTGATCCTTTATTTGAAGAGCTGAGGCGGCGGCGTCCAAAGACAGGAACTTCAAGACTGTTGCTTTTGCACGACAATGCGTCTCCTCACAGAGCAGTTGCAAATTTGAGTAAACTGGAAGTCGCCAAAATCCAGTTGCTTGACCACCCACTCTACAGCCCTGGCCTTACACTGTGCGACTTCTGGCTGTTCTCTCGAATAAAATCTTGAACTGCTGGAAAGCCTTTTAAATGAAATCCTTACTCAAGCTATAAATTCAGCTCTGTTGACAATATCTCAGTCCGAGTACCGCAGTACTTTTGACAAGTGGTTGACCGTCTACAACTGTGTGTGGAGAGGGATGGAGAACAATTTGAAGGGTTGTGAGAATAAGTTTTCGAATTCATCCTTAGCTTGGACTTTAAGGTGACATTTGCAAAAAGTTTTGAATGCCCCTCGTAGCAAGAAGCACGGGTTAAATAGTTACATTTACAAGCGTTTATCACACTTTATGAATCTCAGTAAATGATTTACAAAGTTTTAATTTAATTCCGTGCTCGTGATAGACTCCGCAGAACGCACACAACACAGTTGCAAAGAAAGAAGCGCGGAGCTTGACTAAAATAAGATAACACTGTACGGCAAACGGGGCGCATTTCGACAAAGCCAGAGTTAATCAGTGCTACCAATGCTTTTTACTTTAACACTTCTTTGACGCAAAATTTTTCAAGTTCGGACTCGTATGTTACAAAAATCTTGTATACTTCTATCTACCTGACCCCTCTCTTAAAACATCCGAAGTGTTTCGTGTTTGCTGAAATCTCCTAGAACGTCAATGCCAGCCAGGTACAGGAGTTCCATAAATGAAGGAATTTAAATCTCCGTAGAGATACAAACGCATTAAAATTTAGGAATCAGAGGACCTGATAAATTGTAGGCAAATATCTTCTTTCAAACGCGAAGGAAAGAAATAGAAATCAAGTAGATGCTTCCAGCACATCTGTTTATTTTATTTATTTATTTATTTATTTATTTTTGTCCTGTCGTATTTCGTCAGGGTTTTCAGATATTATCGTTGTGACAGTTCAAGGTAAAGCCAACCTCACCAGTGAAAAAGAAAGAGAAATTCATGAACACAGTACATCTCTGAAGAAAGTGTTGACACAATTTTCTTCATGACTGAACACCCCCTATTATGTTCTTTCTCCCGTTGAAGCTGATAAATGTACCGAAGTTTTCATAGAATGTTCCAAATAGAAATATGATTTTTTCTATCTGGTTGGTTTTCACCCACGTTACGATTAACTCATTTTCACACCTCTGCTCTTCTCTCAAATGACCCTATCGGTGGATTTGTGATCACATTCTTATGTCTCCATTCACTGAATACTTTTTCTTTGATTTATGCATTCAATAAACAACAAACGACAGCCAAATGAAAAACTTCATGGCTCACTTTAAATAAAAAATTAATTAAAATGAATGCCGTTTGAGTTCACCCCTCTTCAGGGGTAAGTGTTACTTTTTAATGCATTGTTAGGAATGTGCCTTTAAATATTTTACTCCAATTTATGAGGACTGAAAAGGAAGCAGTGACAACACCATGGGCACATTCTAATGAACAGGTAAGGGCGTAGTTATTCAAATAACGTCTTAGAAAAGCGATCAATACACTCAGGATCGCTAGATGTAGTCTAGGTCTAAATTTGGGCAGCTCTAAAGTGATGTTTACTAAAAATGAGCAACTCGCATATAGTAAAATTGAGCTGACACGTGGCAGGAACGTAAGGAATGTAACGAGGGTCTCAGAGAAGACTGTGGCACTGAAATATTGTTGAATTTGACGGTGGCCTGTTGAGTGGCAGTCTTTCGGCAAGGATAAGATGCTGTACATGATTTTCGTCCTGTCTTCGAAGCGCATTACTTTGATTTAATTCAATTTGATGAACCGCGACGGAGTTATCCGCAGAAACCAGCACCAACACACTACATTGTTGCAACAGGGCGCTCGGCAGACGTCAATAAAAACAGCTTAGCTACGAGTGTCGAGTGTCTTACGGTATTTTAGTGCTGAGTGATAAATTTGAATTAATTGTTTACGAATATGTTGCCATTAGTTTCTTTCCAATCCTTGTACATACTCTGTTTCATTTGACTTTTTCTTCAGTTTTAACAACCGTTTCTGCTACTCAATACTTCGACATGAGTGCCCGAGAGCTCCCAGGCACGGACTCTTTAACGCGTTCTAATCCCTCCAAGATTGTATCTTTTCTCTGATTGGGTTTTTCCCTCGTGTTTTGCTTGGTCTTAATTTTCATCTCGTGTTCACCGTCTGCGATGTCTCAGCAGTAAAAACAGATCTTAAATATTATTTTAAAAAAGCATTTGTGGGGTTCGCTTCATCGCGGTTAAAAAATCGTATCACCCGTGGATGTTCCTTCGTTTCACCAATGGCACAAACGAACGTATTTGGTGAGATGAACAGCCACCACGCTGTTCGTCTTTCACGATCGTTCGACCCTGAGCAAAACCCCGGCAGTTCCGTACTTGGAGAACTTCTCGCTGTGTACAGTTAGTGCTGCCAACAGAAAAAAAGAGTATTTTGTGTATCTCCTCCGTTTAGTATACTTTCGTAATTTTGCAACTGTCGCTAGACAAGTACAGCACCATCTATCAGTTGCATGTATAAGATTACCTAGGCCTGTTCCTTCTTTGAAGCAGTAAAATTTTGAACGTTATTTTTTTCACTTGTTTCATAGTTCCCATAGTGTAATTTTATATCAGACTAGTGCAGTAATTGCAAGTTTAGCACCTTGGTCATTTTGTAATCGTAAGGACCCCAAAATTTGGTTTTACCGACTTGTGCACATACACGAGGGTAGGTCCATAAGTTTCCGGCCTAACGATTTTCTAGATATGATAAAGACAAAAATTATATTTCACTTTTCAATATAGTTACCCTTTATTGCAATACACTTCTCACAGTTTTTAATTAACATTTAAATCCCCTCCCCCAAAGCATTCACAAGTCTTGTCTGCAAAATGGATATAAACAGCATCCATCTTAATATTTAAATTTCCTTCCTCAAAGAACTTCTTGAGTTTTGAGAAGAGGAAATAGTCACTGCGAGCTAGATCTGAGTTGTAGGGGGGATGGTCGATCTCCTTGAAGCCACCTTTCTTTACAGCTTCCTTTTCAACAAGAGCTGTGTGTATAGGCAGGCGCATTGTCGTTTTTTGGTTGACTGAGTGACCTTGGCCTTTAGAGGAGGTGCTTAGCCACGTTTACACCATTCCATTGATTCTCTTTTGGACAGGAGATCATAGTAGAGGAGCACAGTTTCATCTCCTGTAACAATGGTTTGCAGAAATTTTCTCTCGTTGCCACGACAGAGCTCCAAGAATGTCTGACAACAGATGACTCGTTGCTGCTTTTGGACTGAGGAAAGAAGTCTAGATATCCATCTTGCACTAACCTTATTCGTGTTTAAATGTTCATGAATAATTCGATGGACTGTTGTTTTAGAAAGACCAAACTTTGCTGCTATTTCAGTAACTTTGAGCCGCCGGTCTTCCATAATTTCTCCATCCACAAGAGCGATGTTTTCAAGAGTGATCACCTCCAAGGGCCGGCCTGCACGCTGTTCGTCTTCAATGCTTTCTCGGCCCATTCGAAATTAGCCAATTCTTTTACGGTACGGCAGAATATGAGGGGGATGCTTCCCCATATACACCGTCCAATCGCTGTTTCATATCATTTGGAGTAAGTCCTTCTTTTGTGAAGAACTTAATAACAGTTCGACACTCCATTTTGAACATGTCACAATCTTCTACACATAGCCTTCTTTAAGCAACTATATCTTAATAATTGAACACAACAGAGCGGAAGTTACAGCTGCAATTATTTAGTTAACAGATAAAGTATGACACTAGATAAGGATTTTGCAAAGGCGATCATCCTTATCGGCGAGGTGGAAACTTATAGCGTATGCCACCAATCAACAGGACTTAAAAAAGTAGATGTTTAAGTTTCAGGGTAATCCGTTAATTCTTCAAAGTATTATAATAGAGAATTTTACTTTTTGTCCTGGCTTCACAATCCTAGAGTAGTCCTTTGCACAACAACTAGCGAGCTTCAGTTTAAAAACTGAAATGATGCATATACTCGAATATTGTGAAATAAAGATTAGTAATACCCTAAACTATTTTGCAATTTATGTAAACGCATTCTTGATGCGGAAGTTTCTGTCTGGAAGCTGCAGGGTCGCACATAATAGCGTATTACTAAAGTGCACAAGCAAATTCGTGCCAAATAAAACAACTTTGAGCATAAACTTCTTACGACCGTATAGCTCAAAATATTCAACAAGAGATAATAACAAGATCCGGACATAGATAAATAAATAAATAAAACTACTTTTACAATGTGCATCGTCGTGAATCAAAAATATCTTTACTCTTCGTAGAAGGAGTGAAGGGCTTAACCTTATACTATTATTTATCACTTTTTTGAAGCTGATATAGCGGAAAGAAATACCACGCCGCGTCGCATTTGGAAAGACTATAAAAGCTTTAAAAGCCATCTTTCCAGAGATGATGTACGTGACCTGTATAGAACATGGCCTTTTGAAGGGGTGGGATGTCAATAAACTGATTTCCAATACCAAAAATATTTTCCTCAACGCTACTTAGACAATTTCAGACACATTCCTGCGTTCTTAATCAGTGTGCTTGAGTTTCAACTGTCTTACAGTTTCCAGGTTGTAATATCAGATGCAGTGGCCAGCAAACTTCTGGATGGAGGCAAATGATTCATTACAGTCCCCTTTGGTTACTTCCAGGCGTAAAGAAAGAGGGAAATCGTTGAAAACGTCGACAAAAATGTTAGAAGATACAGTACAAACAACGGTGAAAGCTATAGGGGAAAAGTTAACGTTGAGAGGATCCTCGGCAATGCATCCATTTAGATTGAGTGTCAAGAGGTCATTGACACAGTGAAAAAGGGACAAGTAAAAATATCCGCTGATAAATGTATCTAAAAACTTAGAATATTGAGTGAAATTTATTGCAACTATTTAACGAATAAAATCAGTGCACAAAACATTAAATTGTATAAAATCTTATGAATACTTACATATTTAGAAATCTTGCATCAGTATGAATAAATAAATGTCGATTACTACACTTTGGTTTACTTACTAATGCCAACTGAGGAAAACAACATTGAGTTTTAACAACGCTTATTGCGTGCATTGAGCTTTTCCTATATTAAGAAAATTTTGTTTTTGAGTTTGGCATTTTGTAGCACTTTAATTGTTTTCTTTTGTTTGGTTATGTTATTTACAGGATGTCGTGTATATTGTGGCCATGAATCAGTTGTCAGTTGTTAATATACAATATTGAAATGGAGGTAACAAAGTTTGAGATGAGAGTTCTTCTAAAGTACTAATGGAAACAAGATTATACAGCTGCTGTGAAGTGGAGATCGTGAGTGTGTAACACAGCGATACTTCCAGTGTTTCAATAATGAAGAAGAAAACACTCAAAATGTACCTCGTCCGGGGAGATCTAAGTTATGAAATATTGAGAACACACAAAGAAACTCAGCAAAAAAAAAAACAATACTCGTAGGCTGTCAGAAGAACTTGGCACATCAAAAGACACCGCACTTCGACACATTAAAATCATACAGAAGCTGTACATATATGACTTGACACCTGAACAGAGTGGGTATCTATCTTCAGCTTACCGCAAATTCCATGGATGATAGATTTATCGGGAGCATTGTCACATGTGATGGGTATATTAACGCAACACTTGATTTCTCCGAAAAGTTGGGAGTTTGTTCCAAACTGGCGAGTAGTCGATGCGAATGTTCGTTTTCAACAACTGGAACGAGTTTGAGACAGAGATTAGTTAACAGAAATAAGAGTTTTCTTGCAGCAGGATAATGCAAGACCTCATAACGTTCGAACAACTTTGGAATTGAAAGGGATCCACACTCAGAATCTTGCGCCTGATATAACCGTCTGTTTTGATCCATGGACCGTTTCCTACGTGAAAGACATTTCCAAAACATTGAAGCTGTGGAAGTCAATATCGCCCAATTCTTCCTATCAAAAGGCAGGAACTGGATAACAAACCTTGTTGAAGACTGTAGAATCCAATGACCTTGCTTTAAAGATTAGTTTAATTTCTTGTCAAAACACGTTTGGTTACAAACAGTATCTCAAATATGAGAGTACATTTCCATAGTTCCAGCTTGTATCACGTGATAACTGCCATTACTCAATCTAAATTGTACAGTTCCATTGATAAAACGTGTATTTGGTTTAAAGTATCGCTCTAAATTTTACAAAGTCTGTGTTACTAACAAGAAAATGAACTCAGTAAGTAAAAATATTATTGAAATCTAAAACACAAACGATCAACAACAATGCTGTGTGTTGCAGAAAAGAGAACTATTAGAAAATGCGACTAAACTCACAAATTTTGGGGTTCTGGCGACTTAGAGGTCTCTTTGGTGGTCGCTGTAGCAGATTTAGCGTTACCCAGGTGGAGATCTGCTGCTTAACACCCCAAGATTTTTGGGACACGATCTATAGCCGCTTCTCGCTTCCGCATTATGACAGAACATGGCTGTCTACAAGCACCTACAGCGCATGTTTGGCTGCTGACAAACTCTGCCCTCTTTGTCGAACGTCAAGGATGGAGAGCGATCATCTATCCATCCACATGTCTAAGGCTGGAACATCTGCCTGATGATATTACCCTGCGCTACTGGGAGGCTTGATAGCCACGGACAGGCGTTGGCTAAATAAATAAAAACAAATTTTGGAGTCACTTTAGAAATGAGGGGGAACTGGGCAAAACAAGTGCACGTTAAAAAGTATAGGGGCGTTAAAAAGTTTGATAAAAAATCAGAAATCTATGAGAAGATGTACAAGGTGTTTGTTAGTTCAACTGAAACGTACGGGACCGAAATGTGGGAGTGGAAAAACATCAAGGAACCAACTCAGGTACAAACGCAGTTTTTGAAATTGACGCTAGGAGGGAGGATTGTAAATTTAAGGACATTAAGTCTTTGTTAACATAATATGAATACTACATTAAAATAGTACACCTGCTATCACGGCCATTTTATTATTGTATAGATGCATATCTTAACTCAGTCTAGTTCTATCCTGTAATAAAAGGTAAAATGCTGCACCAATAGTCTGTATATCATCGTTTTACAGCTTTCCTTGGTTAATGGCTTCATTGTAGAATAACTTACAGTAAGATTATCATAATTTTTGACTCGTCGTCATACTTTTTATGATATTTCTCAAAATAGTCCTGTTGGATGCAATGTACCTGTCCCAGTGTTTCTGACAGTCTTCAAAAACATGCTGGAAATTATTTTTTTTGACATTCCTTCAGAGTCGCCTTTGCAGGCTACTTCACTACTTCTGAAATGCCCCCCATTTCTTCAATTAGGAAAGGTAAAAGGTCACAAGGCGTAATTTTGGACTATAAGGAGGAAAAGAGACAAATTTCATATTCATTTGTGAGACATTCTGCAACAACATTTGCAATGTGTGGCTGTGCTTTATCGTGTTGCAGCATCCAGTTTGTTGTACGGAAATGTGACTTTATACGTGGTTGCAGAGTTTTCAGGAAATATCCGTAGTATTGTTAAGTGTGCTGGTACGATATGCTAGTAAATCATTCTTTGAATATAAAAAATTTTCCAGCAGAAGCAACCGCTTGGTGTTGGTGGTGATGAAGGTAAATTTCTACACTGAACTTTGCTGTTTGCTCTCAGTATAGAATGATACAGCCAAGTTCCATAACATTGATTACCTTTGAAAGAAGCACGTCATTTCACCAGAAAATTTCAGAATTTCTGAAAGTGTTCTTAATGTTATTCGACGATCCTCTCTCATATAGACAACAAATGGTGTTAATGTTTTCTTCCCTTAGAGTACAACTGGTCCCTCTTCTTTTAAAATTGAGCCTCTCTTTTTTAAACATTTTAACAATCTTCGAGCTGTGCTTTACGGAAGAACACACTCTTCATAGGCCCCAGCTGAAGATTTGTTCATCGCGTGTAACCTCGCAGAACTGAACATGTCTTAACTGACACGCCTTTTGTGACAATAACGAAACTAGCAAAACGTGTGCATTAGGCTAACAAAATGTTGCAAAGTTAAATTTGCCCAGGAAATTATGCCTGTTATAAAGTACAATCAACCTTTATTGAATAGTGTTCGTATATAGAGATAGTGCCAAAAAAATGTATACAAACTTCAAGCAAAGAAAAAACTGTGTTAACATACAAGGCTGAATTCACACAAACAGAAAATGATGAGCACTAATCATCTTAGACTTTTACAGTTACAACAGTTGCTCAAAATGCCCATCATCGACGTCGATACACTTCTGAGTACGTTGAACTACTGATTGAGTA
The DNA here is from genome assembly GCA_030762175.1 of Metallyticus violacea. NCBI lineage: Eukaryota > Metazoa > Arthropoda > Insecta > Mantodea > Metallyticidae > Metallyticus > Metallyticus violacea. Next base: position 5,576,335 of record CM060842.1, on the reverse strand, counting down.
ACGTTTGCGAAAGTGTCCTCAGCGATTGCAGCACAAGCCGTTTCAATTTCTTCCCGAAGTGCTGCAGTGTAGCTGGTTTTCTACGGTATACAACATCCTTAAGAGTTCCCCATAGGTAGAAGTACAACGGAGTTAGATCCGGAGAACGCGGTGGAAACTCAATCGGACCTCTTCGTCTTAACCAGTGTCTTGGATAGTGCCTTGGATCCAGTGCGCGGGGCTTGTTGCTGTGCGAGATCTCCCAGATCTGTCCTTGTGAACATCGCATACAGTACCACGAGTCTCAAATTGGTCTCGAATGAGTGCAATTGTTACTCATCGTTGGCTGTTCTGTTCTGTACTCACGTCTACATTGCCTTTGAACATCGACAAATTTCTCGGTTTTCCAATACCATTTCAAAATTGCTTTCCGCTGTTCAAACGATAATTTTGACTCCATTTTGTTGTAGCAACGTTAGCATAACGTAATGTGAGTCACATCTGTTTACAGAACATCATACTACACATTACATTGTTTTCCGATTCAACTTTGAAATATATCAAATAGATATCTACTGTAAAAGTGTATATACATTTTGGCACCCTCGGTATGTAAAACTATATACGATTATAGCTCTTTCACAAAAAGCTAGCAAGTAAAAGAACTATCGGGGAGCGATACTTAAGGTCTGTGTTTATATTAATATTTTCTTACGATGATTAGAATTTATGTACCTAACTAGAGAACAATATGCTAAAATGTGATAATGAACATTAAATTTGTCACTTATTTGTGTTATGTGCTTCATTCACTAATTAATTTCATAATGAATAAAATTTCTACATTAAAATTGGAATTAATTATAGAATAGCAGTGCATGATGTTATTGATCGCTCCTTTGGGCACAATAGTTTAGGCTTAAACAACAATTGGTCATATTTAAGATAAAATGGTAGAGAGAAAAAGCGTTTCAGCAGCACTTGAATACTCGGCCAGTTGTTTTTCAGCCCTCTTAATGTGGCTCAAGTGGCGACTCTTACTGAACCACTTTCTCCCTGCAATATCAGAAACAATACACATTTGAATTGAAAGTTTATAAACGCCGGGTGTGTATTTTTGAAATTGAAATTCTAAAGCACTTGACAGTGTAATATTGACACAGTGTACACGGGAGTTGTACGAGTGCATTATTATTGACTGTAAATGAAGAGATCGGCGAAACGCCCTTCCACTTTTTTGTTTCTTTCCCTCTTCAGTGATTGATGTAGTGAGTTTAATTAAGCGTACTTTTCCTTGAGTTTCAATTCGTAGCTAAAAGAAATTAAGATTGATGACTAACGGAATCAAAGGTTTTTCGAAGGCTTCTTTTACATCCCCGAGTTTAGTGTTTCAAAACAATAGCCTCAAATTTACACTGCAGTACATGAAATGTTCAGAAATTATTTACAATAGCGGTATTTAACATTCAAGTAGTGGACCATATGGAAGGCGACTATCATGAACTGCATGCTTTAAATGAAAGGAAGACGTAAAAACTGCTAAAGCACATAGGTCTTTGACTGCGGTATGTCGTCAAGAAGCTCCTGCACAGAAGACCGTTTATAACTGGGTCAATGTGTTCGTCGACTGCACACAAGAATTTGGGTAACTTCGTAGTCTCCCAGGAAAGTCGAGGTTAAGCTTGTGGTTGATAGGCGCATAAACTGAAGTGTCAAACAAGTCGGCCGTTTAAATGTGAAATATTGCGGTTGGGTTCCACGAGATACAGAAGGACAACAGGATTGAAGTCTGTCGTCTGGATATACATAATAAAGATTTGGAGATGCTGGTGACTGGTGACGGGTGATGGTATCGCTACCACACACCAGAGAACAAAGTCCAGTCAATGCAATGGAAGCATTCAGGGAGTCCCCGGTACAGCTCCATCTGCGAGCAAGCAAATTATGGGAGTGCTTCCCCAGGAAACGACTGTCAACAGCGAAGTGTATAGCGAAACATTTAAACTGCTTAGACGCGGAATTCTGCAACGGCAAAAGGCCACAATGGGAGGTCCACACCAGCGATACTGACATCGCAAAGTTGGCAACGGTGGGGTTTTTTGTGCCGCACCCATCATATTCACCCTATCTCGCTCCGTTTGATTGTGCCTATTGTGTAACATTAAGTACTCACTGTGAGGTAAAAATTCGGGAACAACGAGAAATTGTCCATAAGTGTTGCCGTTATTCCCAAACATGGTTTCACGATGTCATAATGAATTTACCAGGAATATGGTAACATTGGTGGAGAGTATATAACCATGTTGTATAATTAATAAGAAATCATTTCCGAACATACCTCATGAAACATTTGTAAGTATGACTGTCATTGTTTTAAACGTGCCAGAAAATTACGCTGGTGGTCCAAGAATTAAAGTTCTTTACTTCTGTGCAACAATTAATCAGTATTTTGTTGGGATATGCTGTTATCACTTGTGCACCATTATCTCGCAGGTGCCACTACGAAACATGTTGTCATACATTTTTATTAGAAAAGAAGGAAACCCCCTTCTTTCCTTAACCTCTGTTCTGTATGATCATCCAAATGCCTTCTGGACTGACATATGAATCGCTGCATTTTCTTTCCGGCCAAGTTATTCGTTTGCTTATTTAAGTTAAATACAGAGCAGTACTCAGCTTTTTACCGATAAGCAATGCCTTGCAGGTGTGTATGCAACAGTTTCCGCTGTTGAAGGAATGACCAAAAGTATTTTGTGTGGCCAGAGAGAAACTCCGAGTTTGCGAGAGTTTCTTCATAGAGACGGACTCGCCATTCGTCTCTTTCTCTATCTTACTATAATTATTATCGTTCTCCTGCCCCTATCTTTGCTCGTCCTCCCTTATATCCTCTTTATTCTTTTACTTATTGCCAATGTCACTCTTTTTCTCGTCATCCCTTCTTACCTTTTTTACTTATTTTTTTCTTCCCTGTTTTTTTCATTCGCCTTTTCTGCCTTTATCCTATAATTTTAACTTCTCTTCTTTCTTCATATAATCGTCCTTCTTTCGTTTCGCCTCATTTTCACTATCATTTTCGTTCTTTGTATCTCTATTCTGTTCCTTCCTATTTATTATTATTTCATGTTTTCCCCTTTTTATCATTATCCCCTTCCTGTTCTTACCATCATTCTCCATCTTTTTATCTTATCATTTTACCTTTTCTTCTTCATAACATAAATATCTTTCGTATTATTATTGTTATTATTATGTAATCGTTATCATCATATAGTTAATTATTAACACGGTTGTCTTTATTTCTACTAGTATTTACTAACTGCAGTGTAATTTACAGTCCCGCCCTTATATGGGGGGGGGGTGATTTGATGTGAATGTAGTAACTAATACGTGGGGAACACACATACACAAACAATACATTTTCTGACTGCGTCATACGCCGCTATTAAATATCATGAAAAACGCTACGGTTTTCCTTGCATCCTTCATCTGATCTCTTTAACTGCACGTTGGCTTAGAGAAACGATCAGGTACAAAGAAAACGTTCGAATTTTGAACCGCTTTTCACCGCCCAAAGTTGGTACATACTTCCCTTAATAATGCGGGAGATGTTTTCTTTTTTTTATTTTCGTATTTACATGAAACCGGAAACTTCCAAAAATAAATGACGAATATTGTATTTCACAATGAATAATTAGGAACGAGGAAGCTGAAAGACTGCGATAGAAATCAAGATGAAAAGAGAACGGAAGCAGGGAGAAAGACAGAAAACTGGGGAAGTTCGAAAGGCGAAGGCATTCTTGAGCTCTCAAGAAGAGGTGACAAGATAGATATTTTTACTTAAGGTCAATCAAAAAGTGACGGCAGTTCTGATCAATAAATAATCGGACATAATGTAGATTTTAACCGGAAAGTCTTTTTAAGCATAAATGGGTTTCAACACTTAAACAAAAATAGTTTGCTATATTTATGCGTTTAGAAACATCACAAGGGCTAGCCAATACTATCTTTTAAAGTTCTCTTTGCAGGCATAAAATGAAGCCAATCCCATATTAACTAGATATGAAATTGAATACGTTAGTATTTCTCCGATAGAAACAAATATACTATAATAATATTAAGTGCATAGTTCCCGCTCAGTAAGACTAAAAGAATCCCTTGTATCCTAGAAAATACTTCTGGGCTACAAGTCTCTGACCAAATGATTAGACAAAAACTTTGCGAAAATGGTCTACGAGCGAGGACCCCAAGAAAGAAGCCTCACCTCAACAAAAAAGCGTTTGCAGTTGGCTCTAGCACAAGGGGATTGGACGCAAGAAGACTGGGGTAAAGTCATTTGGAGCGATGAAACGAAGATCAGCATCTTTGGATGTGATGACATCGCCGAACAGATGGGGACATATTACCTGAGTGCACCATCACCAATGCATGTATGGTGTTGAGCACCTAGCCGTGTTAGAGGACAACAATAATACAAAAAATACTAAGAAGAGATCATACACTTAAAACTGCTGTCTACTATTCGTGATTTGTTTGGGGGTGACAGTCAGCGATGCATCTTCCAGTAGGGAGTCAGAAATGGTTCAGGTACATCATGTTACTGTCCTCCCTTGACCAGGGAACAGTCCTGATCTCAACCCAATTGAAAACTTGTTGTCAAGGTTGAAAGTTTTGGTGTCACGTCGGAATCCCAGTAACAAGAGGGAACTGCTTAAGGCCATCATCCAATTGGGGTTTAGAGTGATAATACCAGAATATTTCCAATGTTTGGTGTACTCAATGCCAAGAGGAATCGAGGCAGTAATCAAATCAAAAGGATATCCAACAAAATATTAACACAAACAATTACAATCATCCATATGAATGTTTCCAAAATGTACATTTACAGCTATTGTTTTGATAAGTAGTAATTGTAACTTAGTTTGCTCATTTTTGAGCACTTTACATTAACATATTGAACATTAGAACATGTTTGTCTGGTTTTTCCTGAAAAGTTGACTTAAATAAAAGCAGAAATGTCAATCAAAATCCATAACTTGTCGTAATATTTAATAAAAGTGTCTATAATTAACTCCACTACTATGCTACAAAGTCCAGAGGTCGCTAACAAAAGTTACCCCCATTTCTATTCCAAGTAATGTCTTAATTACCCAGAACTTTCTCTCATAAGCTGAACATTGTTATCTATCTGTTCCACTTTGAACGTTTCTAATCCTCGTACGACTTCTGAAAATCTTTACAGGAAATATATTTGCTCGCCAAGTGTACACTTCAATAAGGGCGCTTCCTATCCCCCCTTACCCACGCCCCCTCATTGCTACTGGCAGGAAGCTGTAATACTGCTGTGCTAGCGATGTGTTTTTGTTTCTGGGGAGGCCAGATATGAATCCCGTCAGCAAATAGCGATTGGTTCATACCCCAGTAGATCCATGCGCCGTTATGAAATTGATTTCTAGTGCGTTCATATGTGGAGTTGCTTGTCAGTCAATATCAATCAACTGGACCGTGAATTCGTATCGCCTCAAGATCCGGTAGTGTGGCACAACAAATTTGTAACTTTACAGCCTGCTTTACGATCGCTTTATGCGCTGGCGCTGAGGATGTTCGATTAGAACGTCCATTTCAAGAATTTGAATGTCAAAAATATGAAGGTGGTCGTGATAAAGGAACATTTTATATCTTTAAGCGTCAAGCGTAGCCCCTTTTGGTAAGAACTGCGACTGTTGCTGTTGTCGACTTAGTTAGTCCTCGGAGTTCATCACCATCAGCTGTTCAAGGTTTAGAAGTCATCTTCGATTTCGGTCTCATCCCATCTTCTTGTAGGCCTTACATACACACTTGTGTTGGAAAGCAGGTTTTATTCGTCATTAGTAGAAAAGCTCTACACTTTTTCTACAAGTTACCATTTTTTATCTGTACACAACTATAAAATGTGAGATGTGGTCGAAAAGTTTCCGGCCTGGCATAGATGTCCATGATTCATTGTTGCTAACCTTGTCCTAAGAGAGTCGCTTTAAAGTTTTGAGAAAAGCAATAAAATGTTAAAATTTTCAATTTGATCATGGAATTTTTTCAAAGTATTCACTCTTACGTTCCATACATCCGTTCAAATTATTTTGTAAATACTGAACGCCATGCTTCTTTGCATAGGGTGCATGTCACTGCGGTTTCAGGTAATTCGATTTTTTTCTTTTACTTTCAGGAAAAGAAAAAAGCTCATGGGACTAGATCTGAACTGTAGGGAGGATGGGGAAATGACTTTATTCCTTACTGCTGTAGAAATGTAATTGTTTGCAATGCAGCGTGGACAGAGACTTTTGGCAGGACCAATCTTAAGACGCTTCGTTTTCAGTCCATTGAAGACTAGGCAGACATTTTGTGATGTTCCATGTTACAGTGGCAGTCTTTGCCCCCCCCCCCCAAGTAAAACTGTCACAATGTGACCACTAACTGGGAAGAAAGAACGGCTCATCTTCTTGCCAACACTTCTCTCTCACTTTGTTTTGTTGGAGGATCCTCTCCAGGGAAGACCCAGACTGATGGTTGTCACTTAGTTTTTGGATCAAGCTGGTACATCCAGCTTTCGTCACCTGTTATCATGTTAATATATTTCTTTATCTTCCAGAAAATTTCCAACATTTCTAGCACCAATCAACTTCTTTTAAAAGTTTTATTTGTTTATTTTATTTCGGTATTCTTGGAGATGGTGGGAATAAATCCACACAGAGTTTCCGGACATGAAGTTTTTCTTCCAGGTTGTTTTCACTGCTGCCTCATTCACATTGAGCTTGCAGGGCTTCTTGAATATGAAAATATCTTCAGGCAACACGCGCTCTGCTTTCATCAGTTGTTGGTAGCAGGTCGTCCTGCGCGAGCGCGCCCTTACTCTGCTAAAATCTGCAAACCATTGATAAATAATGAATTGACAAGGGAAAAGATATCCAAATGCATGATACAATCTTTCAAGGCATTTTCGCTCCCCTAAACTGACCCTAAAGTCGTAGAAAATTAATGTGGAAATGCTCTCGTTGAGCGTCCGGAGCAACAACACCCGCGTACACATACATTTGCACATGTGTTGCTATCTACATTATAATATATCGCTAGGAAACCATACACTGACTTGTCATTCTCAAAATTTTCAGAGTGACCAAGTTTCAGGTGTGTAAACACTGACTTTTCTTTGCAGCCACGCCATTAATTTACTTGGAGAAGCTCATTTAAGTCAGGCGTGCTGTGAAATACAGTGTGATGTTCAACACCATGACGGTGTGTATGCGGAAGATACCTCTTCATATTCCACTGTGAGGGAGTGAACGAAAGTATTTAGTTTGATAGAGAAGGTTTTGAAAAAGAATCATGTGGGAATGTATGTGTTGATACTAGAAAACATCTTCTATCATGGAGGAAGTTCTGAGTGTCAGGCGTCTAGCTGCAAGGTTAGGGCTTTCTAACACAACTGTACTTTGCATCCTTTATCAACATTTGCATAAGCAAGGTCTGTTCTTCGAGCAGTTCAAATGGAATGTAGTCAGACATTTTTGAACCTTTATCTAAGGAAACGACAGGGCAGTATTGGAACCCATCGTCACAGGGAACAAAACTTTGCCTCTCATTCAAAAAGAGAATCAATGGAGTAGAGTAGGAAGGGAAAAGCACCCCGTAGAAACGCTCAGGGCAGACATTTTTTAGACTAGAGATGAATTCTTATGTTAGGAGATAAATAAATGGAAGGTACTATGCTGTATCCAAGGAAAGTAAGCTTAAGTAGTTTAATTATGTAATAAGGAAATTATAAGTATTTTAAATACACATTTTCATTAACAATACGTAATATTACTCTCCGTTTTTACTTTTAATAAAGGCCTATTTAAAATATACTAAAACTGTTTTCAGTGTTTAAGTGTCTTTTTGCCTTACTATTTTAACCAAAATAAATGCCTGAACTTCCGGGCTCTGGTTTTAATATTTCTAACAGGGTCCAGCAAATTTCCATGAAATGGCGAAAATCGTTAAGGGCGTTATTGACAGCAAGCATCATTGTTGCAGCGATCTCTGATAAATCTTCAGCCAGATATTACTTGACAGTCATTACTACAGTGAAACGCTTTTGTTTGAAAAAAAGAAAGTCGAGTAGATCAAAGACGAATTGGATGAGGTTCACAGTTTCCATAGCGTTGAATGTTAAGAAAAATGAGTTTGGACGTGCCCGTACATGTACCGAAGATGAAGTGCTATGTAAGCCCAATGAAAGAGCATGAGATAGCTGGGAACGTAATCAGTGTAAATTGAACGTGTGGAATAAATCCTGTACTAAAATATGAGCGCGATCGTGGAGATATTGTTTCCTGAACAAAAAACGTACGTACTCTTAGGTAAATTTGATCGCAACGTTTAATTGCAAACCACGGCATTTTTTGTTACGTCACTTGGAGTTGAGCGGAACAATACGGAACTTGTTAGCAGTTTATTTGTGTTCTTTTAAATTTTTAGTGAAAGAGTGTCGAAGAATAATTAGACATATGAGACAAAAGTGGTCAACACTGAGACGCAAAAAGCGTTTATTAATCAGAATAGGGGCTTTGAACCGATTTTTTAACTTAGTGTTCTTGAGTTCTTTCTGTTTTCTAAACATGCAAATTTGACTTCATTGAAAGAAAATTTCTACGAATTACGGTGTCATCATTGTTTTCAAAAATTTAGAAATTTATTTTTCGTTAAGTATAACAAATTCATAAATTCGCTAGACCAAGTGTATAGTATTGTATGGATATTACTGATGAAATAAAAGTTAATATTGTCCTCCTATTATTATTATCATTTCCAAACTACTGTCGTATTTATATGTTTGCTATACCGTTTATACCCTTTGGTATGTGAATCAACCTCTCTGCAAATATTATGAAAATAGACTACATTGGCATTTGAAAACAATATCACTCCTTTTGGGGCTGAAATCTTTAAAATAGTATTAAATCAATATTGATCGTTCGACAGAATTACATGTAGATATTTTAGTTGCATGGAGCAGTCCCACTTTTGCCTGATTCCATTTACTATCAGAACACAGCTATGAGAATGGTTTGATAGGTTACTTGGTAAATATATTAATAGTCAACCCAACATCTGTATATGTGGTTATGAAGTTTGTTTTCTACAGGCTATGTTGCCAAGTCTTTATGATGTTAATTTACTGTTTGGCAGTTGGCAGCGTTTCGAGTGACAGTGAAAAATGAACACATTGGAAATCTGGCGTGATTCAATTATTTTTTCTGGAAGGGAAAAGAGAAAAGGAATTTCATGAAAGAATTCTCTTCCTCTGAAACCGTTCGACTTTGGATAATTGAGTTCAAGCGTGGCACAACCCAAGACGTCCTGAAACTTCAAAATCATCGACGAGGCTGATGTTAGCTGGCAAACAAGTGAAAGTGCACAAGGTAGCAGAAGATGTGAACATTTCATCTGAGCGGATTCATTTCATTTCTCTGAATTACTTACATATGAAAATGAAATTTCACAAGGTGAGTGTCGCATCTGTTCACTTCGGAGCAACGTCGGCTTACGTAAACGCAACAGCAGTCTAAACAATGAACCACACATGACGAACATCTCCGAAAAAGATGAAATGCGTTCCATCCGCCGGAAAGGTGCATCACTTTTGAAGAGAGTTGAAGGAGATATTGAAAGGTGACTCGCGTGGGTGTTAATTGCTTTGGCCACGTTGTTAGGGCAAAGTTTGAAAGAGTTATAGATAGCGGGAAGAATGATGATGGGAGTTCGATTATATGCTAATACAGCTTCCCACTAAATAACTCTTCTTGTCGATCTACACGGATGTTGCTGGTTTTGGGACCTCATCGTGCCGGGTTGGATTTATGGATTTATTTAGAATCCATAGTTACATTATGGGGAACCAGTGAGAAGTCACCTGTACTACTTTTTCTTGAGACTTCTGGCAGTGTGATAACTTTAACGGCGTTCAAAACCTTACCTATTTTTTCTACATAAATAATTTTAGTGATACAATATTTTATTGTTATTGAATAAAATAATTTTCCCAATTTTATTAATAATTACAATACCAAGCGGAGTAATTCAGGAGTTATAGCTTGGAACTGGCATTTGGGATCAAATCCTTTGGCACCAGGCATCCTGATCTGGTTTTTCGTGAATTTTCCCTGGTCGCTTAGGTGAATGTTGGAAAGAATCTTTTCTGTTGCAAGATCTGGAGCCAAATGAGGGGAGCTGGTGCTATCTACAGTGTGGCGCAGGCTTGCACTTCAGTGTTTCTGGTGTAGAAGCGACCTTTCTGAAATGACTCGAATTCCTTGGAGAGGGTCTACGCCGTCGTCCAGTTGCACTCTCTGGAAACAATATAAGTACCCCGTTCCACAGTTCGGGATTCCTAGCCTTCAGTTATCTCTCTCATCTCACCTCTAACTCCCGGAGACACAAACGGCCAGCCCATGAACACGACCAAAGTACCGAAATTCACTCTTTTGTCTCTATTAACATAATGCAATGTTTTACAATCTTTTGGTTTTCCCCTGCGGCGTTTTAGCGGATTCCGAAAAACTGTAGCATGAAACGATTTTTGAAAAGGTTCTTCAAATATCCATCGATCTTACATACTAGTCATCGAAAATGACTATGAAAGAAGTATGTGTGTGTGCGTGCGGTTTTTTTCTTCTTCTTCTTCCTCAGTGAAACTCGGCATATAGCGATCAATGAACAAACGATTTGTCGAGTTCGTCAACCATCAAATTAGACGAGATTGGAGGTGGGGATTAACCTAAAGTAAACGTTTAAAATTCACTCAAGCGGCCAAAATTTTTGTTTTTACTCAGCTAAACTTTGTATATGTCATTAAAATAAAATTATAAAAATAGTTTCCGAACATCAATGAGAGCAGACTATTAGAAAGAGGGGTTATCGGAAAACCAAAATAATCGCTCTCGCGGCACCAATATTTGTTTTTTACAGCAAAACTCAATAAGAAAAATAGTTTTTGAAAATTAGGGAAAGTGGATCTTTAGGAGTAAGAGATGTACCTGAAATCTGAAATTTAAAAAGCATTCTTTCATTTAAGTTCCTCTATATTGTTTTAAAATAAAAGAACAAATTAACTCAGTATATAAACATTATTTATAACGTTACATGTGTTTTATATGTAACAAAAGTATCGTAGTGAAGATATCAAATGTGAAATATTAATCTAATATGTGTGTAAGAATTATATTTGTATGTAAGAGCGCTCTGTAATAACCTTCAGAAAACGTTTACGTTACATGTTAATAACATTTAAATTAAATTTCAAAGCCACTGAAAATCAATGTAACTTTCGATTGTTTTTATTTACTTAGTACATTGTAATTGTTTTTAAATAGTGACATGTTTTTGTTTTATTGAAACATATGAACATCATCTTAAATACACAATGTAACTCGAAACTTTGTTATTTCTCTCTATTTTAGTGAATGTAAAGATGATATCAAGGTTCAGTTCATAAACATGGTTACATTTAAAAGTGAGTAAAAATGTCCATAATATAGTTTTGTTGTCAGTGGTTATATATTTAATTTTTGTGATTTGATCTAAATAATAATAATAATAATAATAATAATAATAATAATAATAATAATAATAATGTGGTTTTTCTTTTGTGATACTTATAAATTGCAAGAATTCTAATTTTTCTCCCCTAATTCCACAGCCATAACTTAATTCATTTCATTAATTCATAAGGTCATAATTTCAATTTCATGTTCGTTTTTAAAGTTATTGAACTAGCAGAGGAATTCACTCAGTTTATGCAGCTCCCGCTAGACGGACATTTTATTATTAAAACTGAGCATTTCACGGTTAGGTACTTTGCTTTGGTTGCTAGTTAAATTTAATGTAGAACGAAACTTTCCCTACCTCTGTGGGCAGCATCACCAGTGGACTGAACGTGTGTGGAGAAGGAGAGGTAAGAATTGGGAGGAACTAGGAAGGTGGCCGGAATTCGAACCCAGAAGCTCCGGATTAATAGTCGCACCACGGAGATAGTATTGTAGTATAATAGGACAACGATTCCGTTCGTAATTACCCATTTGTGTTGTAGAATACCCTAAATTAACGTATATATAAACACACACTGTAAAATTTCGTTCCACTGACACTGAGTAAAATTAAACTTTTCTTTCGAGTGTTTAGCCCTTCAAGATATTTAGATGTTTTAGTAACCATGGGCATTTGACTAGTAAAATACAAAACAAAGTAACAGGATTTTAAGAACCTTAGCATATGAGAGGGCAGACAAATGCTACAACCTCACCTTGATAGTCAGTAGTTTTTCAACAGAACAAAGTAGATTTATTCCATGAATTTTAATGACATTAACTACGCGGTGAACATGATGATACATGAATGAAATAATAAACTGGGATAGCATTTTTTAAGGAAGGACGCATTTCTGGTCTAAATTTAGGGTACCTCCCCGGCATTTGCCATTTATGAAGACTGAAGAAAACCTGAAAACGCTGTCAGAGGGGACAGCACTTGCGGGAATCGAACCCCAGACTTCCCGCTCAGGACTCCTTGTCTTATAGTAGCGTCATCATTTACCCACTAAACCGTGCCGGTAGCTCAAGCGATAACCCTGGTCACTTAGGCATATGCTGGGTGTATATTCCGCTTTCTCGTTTCTTTTAGTTCTGGTTGCTGGGCGGCGTGGCGGTGAAGCAAACACCGGTCTGGTGGGTTCTGCTTTGGGGTCCTCTCAGACTGCTAACGTCTAGGAATGAACATCCCTAGGGAACCTGGCCATGGAAAGTCAACTAGCATTCATTTGTGAGAGTAATAAAGTAGGCTTACGCTGCGATTACATGCCACAGGGCAAGGAATCCTGTCGAACGTTTCTTGATCGATTCTACACAAGCTCTTTGTAGTGTTCTAAGCGATGCATGAAATGTGGTTCTTCTTTGTTCTTCGTTGTTGTTTCCCTCCCCCTTTTGTTTCATTTCCTCTTTATTTTCTACCTCTCATTCTTTCCACGTATCAGTCGTTACCTTTTTCTATATATATTTACAGATCTATTTCTCATTTATCGTTACTTAACCCTGCTGTTGATTATCCCTTGCGTAAAATCTCTGCTGAAAAGTTACACTAGACCCCGTCATACTGCACTAGAACAGTTAAATTTGAGGTGAATGCCTGGAATCGCACAAGAAATAAATGCCCCAATTACAGAGGTCAGGTACCTCTTCGTTCTCATAAACCTCTTAATATGTATCAGGTTATCTCGTTAAAGAAATTTCACACAGTATACGAGTCGTGTTAAAATAAAAATGAGTTAACTTTTTGGAGAAAATTTTGTTTTGTTCTTTTCTAAACATAAGCTAATTTCAAATCTGTATACTTATTCCAGTGAATTTCCTAATTTGTTTGTCCCTTGCATAAAAGACAATATCTTCAGCTTTCATTTGTTTCGCCGACTAATGGGTTTCTTTCCTGCTAGGCATTTCTTCGTATTAAGAAATAGAAAGAGCCAAAGAGTAGGGGGGGGGGGAAGCTGTTCATACCTGAAGTCAAAAAGTTTGACTTCTCAATCGCTGGCGCGCTATTGTGATGGAAGATTTCTTTGCCAAATCAGGACAAATTTTCTTGATTGCGTCATTTAATTCCTTCAGTGCATAGGCTTTAAAGTATGCGGCAAGACAATCAGCACTGAAATGTTAGTTAATGACGTTAGTACAGTATGTGTTCAAATTTTGTACCATACATTGTCCATAACGCTTCTGAAAATTATTGAATATGTTCATTAACAAAGTTTGCTGAAAGAAACAAAAAGACGTTATTTTCTCTCATAGTTGGGGAATATTTGTAGGCGAGTCATTTGTCTTGAAAACTGATTCTTTCAACATACCCCATAAGTAGCATCAGGGTCCCTGAGTTCCGGGGAGCAGGCAGGATACGGCTCTGGAGTTCCACGAGAAATTTGGCGATCTCCAAAGCGTCGTTGTGGAAGATCAAGTTGCTGCATCCATTGTCGTTGGAGAGCAAGTTTCTGGCGTGACAAAAAAGGCGCAAATCCCGCACTAATGGGTAATAATGAGGTCTCTAGCGTTCCTGGCTACTGTTAGCGGATGCTGTGCAGACTCGCTTCAAACTTTTTGTACCGTGCACGAATTGTTTTGGTTGTTGGTGATTCTTGTTTATGTTTCGTACGAAATCGCGTTGTACCGTCAAAACGGACTCACAATTAGCGAATTGTAACACTCAGAAAGCTTTGTGTGCACCAATGAACGCCATTTTCTCATTATGATGGCCCTCTAGCGACCAAATCTACAGTACGTCAATTACAAATGCAAACTTTGAGAGATACTCTATCCACTGATATAAGTGTTTTCGTTATATCTGTCATGGATACTGTTCTATCGACCCGCGAAACCAGGAAAGGACTTTATATTCACTTTGTATATTCGTTGCGTTTGTAATTTTAATTTTTAAGTAATCATTTACAATGACTCTTAATTCTTTATTACAAACTACTAACAATATCCACTTGCTATCCAGTGATGGTTTTGAAACGCTCTTGAAAAAGCAGAATGCAGCAAACGTGCGTCTTTTCTACCATTTCCGCGTTATTCTTATTTTTCTCGTTGCCAAGTAACGAAGCCACTCTGCGGAATCTGTAACTAATCTCGTTTTCCTAGGACGGTGCTGTGCACAATTTCAAAACTCTATTAGGGTACAGTCCTCGACTCTATTAACCCCACATATCGGATACTAAACCCTCTCACTCCCACTTAATTTGTTAGGACCGTGGTTCGTGCCGATGATGGCCCGTGTCAAACCCTTTAGTGTCCAGGAATCGAGCCTCGTTTATCAGGCGCCCACGTGTGCCTGTTATCGCCTGTGGTTTTCCAGTTACATTGGTCTGTGTATGTATGCATGCACATTACGAGATAATTGCATTGAAAAGCGTGGCCAGTTTAAAGCTACAGATCAACATGTCGAAACCAGTCGTTGGAGGTGTACAGTCTATCTCAAAACTGTGGTGAAATGTAATAAAAGCGTATAGATCTGTAAGATTTGAAATAGTTTGCTTCGTCAAACGTAATGTTTTATATGGCGGTTATTATGCCACGATCTTGGTGGGGAAATACACAGGATCCCTTGCAATGTACCAAAAAACAGTTGAGCCGTTTCCGTTGAGCCGGGAACTCTTATCTCATTGACACATTGTTGCTTTTCTATCATCCCTGAAAGTGTTGTATCTAGTCACATGCTAGAACCTGTCTAGGACCTGTTGCTTCATTTACATTACAGAACCTTTGTTCAATAAAATAAACTGTTCTTATTCGTCTTTATATTTCAACTTTAGAACACATTTTAGCCATAGCAGCTTCAAAGTAAGCAGAGAAAGGTGCCCTATTTTTCTTTTCTTCAGTAAAGTCAACTGCAAAGTGCTGTAAACTCTGAGGGGGTATTTGACATACTGAAACTCGCTTTTCTAGCATGTCCACAAATGCTCATCAGAAGTCATAGCAGACCAGTCTATTTGGAGCTTTCGTAAAAGTTTCATAGGGAATAAACCCTGCCCAGCACACGTAATAAAGTAATTTGATTCTAAGACAGAGGTTGCCAATTTTTACTAGGAGCGTTCTGAAAGTTCTGGGCCTGGCCAAAAAACACAAGATTTAAGAGATTTTATATGATATTCAGCAGTCTCCTTGTAAGTCAATACATTTAGTTTAATGACTTTCCAAAGTTTTAAGACCCTCAGCAAAAATAATCGTCTGTCTCCGCATCAACCTCGCCAATTGATGTCAATCTTCATCCACTGGGTCATTTCTTCAGGTTAAGGAACAAAAAGTAATTGCTGGGGGCCAAATCCGGCGAATATAGAGGATGTTGAAGCACTTGGAAGCGAAGATCTTGCAGCAACAATCCAAGACGTGTTTGAAGGCGATATCAAGATTCTTTTTCGCAAAGTATGGACGTTTAGCCTGAATAGCACCCTTCAGTTGATCCAGTAGTGAAGCGTAATACTCCTCGGTGATGGTTCTACCCTGCTGGAGGTAATCTCCGAGTACTACACCATGAGAATTCCAGAAAACCGTAGCCATGACTTTTCCTGCAGATGGAACCGTTTTTGCTTTCTTTGGTGCACTTTCACCTGTTGCCACGCACTGTTTGGCATGTAATGATGATCCCATGTTTCACCTACTGTTATGAGACGTCGGAGAAACTCACTGAAATTGCGTTCAAAATAAGTCTAAACTCTTGTGAAATGTTCATTCGAGTAAATTTTTGGTCCATTCTTAACAAACTTTCTCATGCTCAAAACTTCATGTAAAATGAAGTGAACACGGCATATAGAGGTCTTTGCAATGTCAGCCACCTCGCGTACCTTCATCGGCTAGCATTGAATAATTTTTGTCACAATCTCATCGGTCGTAGCAGTTTTGGGACGCCCTGAGCTCTCATCGTCTTGCATACGAGCACGCAATTCCGCAGTCCACTTTTTAACCTCTAAAACGAAGGGAAAGAATCCTTTAATGTGAAGTCTAACTGCTTTTGTATTTCTGTTGACGTTAAACCCTTCAAAAGGAAGTACTTTGTCACAGCTCATGTTTTAGTTTTCTCTTTATTTTGTAGAAAATGTTAAACACACTTATCCGATCTCACAAACAAGTGACTACACTTACGCGTACCATCTAAAGGGTAATACTGAACAACTATCATAGCAAATTGTCATTTTCTCGACATCTCTGAGTCAGCCGAGAACATTTAGAACCCCCTTCGTAGAGTAAAATAAAATGTATTTAGAAACAGAAACAATCGCGCGTTTCTTTGTGCTGCTAGCATTCTCCTGTTGTTAATTAACATATTTCTTCTTGGAACGCTTATTATTGGTGGGGTTTTACTGGGGGTTTAATTTGATGGTCTATAGTTTTGAATATGCTGATGCTGTTCTTGCTTGACTCGGCTCTTGAAGTCTGCAGTTCGATGTTTCACATTTCTCTGGTTCCAAAGCAGGGGACAGGAATCTCTGGGGAATGTGGACTGTTTTTAATGACATGGAGAGGGAATTCTTCAATACAATTTGGGCTCTAGTTGAAGTTTTAATTTGTTGGGCAATTGAAGGATTTAGAAACATGCTGTGCGTCTGTCGTGCGGCCTCAGGCTATAAAGTTCAACACTGGAGCATTTAAACACGTAACTTTAACTGCACTCCTCCGTAACAAATGCACGCCTGACTGTCGCCTATATAACACTGATCACTTTACTATGAGAATAAACTGACTGTCGTAACTTTAACAATGATTTAATGACGACGTATTTCTTTCACCGAACTGTAGTGTTACATCTTTCAATTATTGACTGTGTTTTACTGCCTGGTGTCGTGATCCCTTGTACTGTCCCGTTACTCTATCTCTTTTGTGATCCCCAAAAACTTACTTCTTATATATCTATTATGTGAATTCGCTTCGCCCCCGCGAACTTTTATTTCTTAAAATATTCTAGAACTCGATTCCATTCTATTTACTATCACATGATATCTTTAATATTGCCTATTCGTCCAATTTTGAGGGGTGTTTATAGGTTGAAGTTTTTCTTGCCCGCTACTATTTTTTCGATTTCCTAACACTCAGATCCGCACACTAAAGCTTTGCAATAAGGCGCGTTTTAGCCATAAAAGCGGCATTCCTTTGAAACTGTAGGAAATAGCTGAAAGTTTGGTTTCGTATAAGACACCTGTTTCCGCATGCGGACTCTCTTGATGGCAAGTACTGTCATCGATTGAAATAATATTTCTTGTTATGCCCAGTTTAAAGTGTAGTAAAACATTATGTCTCGTCGGCAGGCCCGTCTTGGGAGATGTGCTAAAGGGTAAAATGGTTCCATGTTAACAAAAGGCTACCTTCTTTCCAGGGGAGGCTGTTGTTCTCTTCCTAATCGTTTCGACAAGTATCCAGCATGTTATAGAGTATGCCTTTTTGTCAGATGTTCAGAAATATAACCTTGTCGGAATATTACTTATTGAACAAATATATATATATATATATATATATATATTCACTAATAATTTTCATATTAAAATCACATTTGTAATATTTATGCCCTTGATTGTTGTGTCATTCTTGACCTTATTAAGCAATACCTGAAATTAAATGCAATTATTGTTAAAATAGGAATTTTTGAGATAACATTTCCTGCTTCATTCTGTAAAGAAATATCGCTGTCATGTTGTAAATCCATTCTTCCTCATTATAGAGCAAAACTTCTTAGATCTTGGGAGTACAAAATATCCATTATCTTCACGTGTTCTCATTTTTCTTTGTTTGGTCATCAATGAAAATTTATTTATTCCCCATGTCATTTACGAGGGTGGTTTACAAAGTTGAGTGTTCCAAGACAAGAGCAATAAGACACCGATATATCACACTATTTTTTACATAATCTCTCAGTCTGTATAAATATTTATCTGAATGTATCGTCAAAGTTTCGATTCTCTGAAGACAAAAGTACGCATCAGGTGGTTTCGGAGAATAGCACGAAACTATTGACATGTCCAAATTCTGTGCAGTCACTTTGCAATGATTTGTGTGAATATTTACTTATACTAGAAGTGCTTACTGGGTTTTGTCTGAATAAAAAAATATGAGTAGTAATTTCGTGTCCAAAACCCAGCAGGTAAGGCCCTTGCATCTGTTTTAGGGACAAAGAAGGAATTATAATGGCAGATTTATTTGAAAAGAGCAAAATTTCTATTATACAACATTCATAAAAATGCCATGTAAAATTTGTCAAACTTTTTTTTCACCCCAAACCAATGTAAATGTTTACAAGTCCCAGATATCAATGCAGAAAAGTAATGAAATTTGATTGATCATGCCCCTTGTTTTCCAGATTTAGTTCCTGCAGACCAATATTAATTTCCCATTCTTCATCGAATGAAGCAAATAAACTTACTGTGAAAGAGCGATTTTCAGAGTAAGAAACAAATTTAAAAGACGTAGAAATCCTTTATGAAGTTGTGTTAAGTGCATAAATTATGAAGGCATGGGGGTAAAAAATGGCCAAAAAGTCATATTTTATAAAAATTAGTTCATAGCAATGTATGTAGTTTTGATAAACTCCCCACAAACTTTGCTATTATAATGAATTTAAAATTAAAAGGATATCGGGTTGCAATACATGAGCCCGGTCCCTTTTAAAAAATATTTTATCCTAGCTTCATTTCTTTTATTTTTTAATGTGCAAATGCATGCAACTGGCATCATTTAGTTAGAACGCAGGTGTACCAACATTATTACTACTTTTTGTTTATGAGGAGAAACGCATGGACATTTGTTTTCCATGTTTAGGAATATTCCTTGTTTGTATTTTGCTAAGTTCTTTAATGCCTCATTTTAGTAACAGAATATTTAAAAAGTGAAGGAAAATATTATAAAAAGTAAAAAGGAACAGAGGTTAGGAATGAACTTTCTACTTCTGCTACAGAAGAGGGTCTGAATAGTTCTGGAAGAATGGCTGGGAAGGGAAGATTAATATTATACAGGGGTTTATCCGTTCTTTCAATGTAACAAATTGTGCATCATGTGACTAAAAAACCTGAAATTATATGACAATAGAAACAGGTATCGTATATAAACTATTGTGTTTTTACATCAGAGTTTAAAACTTCAGGTATCCAACACCATATTTATGAAGCAATGCCGATAATGACTGTACCTACACCACCACTGCACACAAATTGTGTCAAAAAGTTTTATGATGAGTCCATGGCTAGTGCAGTTAATGAAGCCACTCGGTAAATGACATGACAGATGAAACACGGGAGTGTCAACTGTGTTAGGGCTTAAGTGATAAGCAAATGTTTCACAGAATGCTACAAGAACTTCATTTACATTGGGGGCAATATTTAATACATTAAATCTCTCAAAGAGCGGGATTTGAACCTGGAACATTTACTAAGAAGATACCATAAGATATGGCAGGAAGTGAACACTTCTGTAAAAGACAAGGCATTAGAGATGAAGAACCCGAAGACCTGGAACAAGGTGCTGGGTACCTCACACAAAATAAGTACAGACAACTGCAGCTCGTTTTCCTTGATTTACAAGTTTCGGTATATAAGGAACATTTTCTTAAAAAATATTAGAGATTAAGAAATGAAATTGCATACTTCTTTCTTATTAATTAATGAACAATTGGCTCTTACCTGTTCATCTAAAGAATTTGACTGGAATACAGGATTGATGTGTTTCACTGCTATCAATTTCATAAAAGAAATATTTTAATAAAAAACTATTTATATCACACATTTTCTATGCAAGGATGTAACTGAAGAAAATGTGCACAAAGTATCAAATCCATATCACAATATTCAAATACAAAATGCTCCCATTTTTTGAATTGTCTGGTGATTAAGTTAGTAAATTATTTAAATTCCTGTAAAGATAGGATACTGTAACTATATAGTAATTGCAAATTACAGTTTTAATGCCTGTGCCAAACTACAAGTCAATGGCCATAACAGTTTAAAATATGCGGCTAGTTCGCATTGCTTGTCATTTTGGCCCACTAGTTCCTTAAGTTGATAAATAGGAACTCCTTTTTAGAAATACCATAATATTTTATAAGACGTTAGGTCAATGAGTTTCCGGCCTCGCCGATAAGGATTATCGCCTTCACAAAATCCTTACCTGATGTCATACCTTATCTGTTAAGTAAATAATTGCAACCGTAACTTCCGCTTCGCTGTGTTCAGTTGTTCAGATATAGTTACATAAAGAAGGCTATGTGTAGAAGATTGTGACATGTTGAAAATGGAGTTTCAAGCTATTATTAAGTTCTTCACAAAAGAAGAACTTACTCCAAAAGAAATTAAACAGCGATTGACGGTGTATATGGGGAATCCCCCCCCCCTCATATTCTACCGTAAAATAATGGGCCAAACTTTTTCGAATGGGTCAAGAAAGCATTGAAGACAAAGCGCGTTCAAGTCGGCCCTTGAAGGTGCTCACTCTTGAAAACATGGATCGCTCTTGTGGAAGGAAAAAATCATGGAAGACCGACGGCTCATAGTTACAGAAATAGCAGCAAAATTGGGCCTTTCTAAAACAATAGTCCTTCGAATTATTCATGAACATTTAAACATGAATAAGGTTAGTGCCTAGACTTCTTTCCTCAGTTCAAAAGCAGCAACAAGAAATCTGTTATCAGGCATTCTTGGAGCTCTGCCGTAGCACCGAGAGAGAAATTCTGCAAATCATTGTTACACGAGATGAAACTATGGCCCTGATTCCTTGTCCAAAAGAGAATCAATGGAATGGCAGGCGTAAACCTGGCGAAGCACCGTCTCTAAAGGCCAAGGTCACTCAGTCAACCAAGAAGATCTGGCCACAATCTTTTGGGGCTGTGAAGGAATACTCTTCATTGACTTCAAGGAAAGGAACACCACAGTAAATGAAGAGTACTATGCTGGCCTACTACACAGACTACGTGCTTCCATCAAAGAGAAAAGGCGAGGAAAACTGAATGGTGGTGTGCGCCTTCTTCACCGCAACGCGCCTGTGCACACAGTTTTTTTGTTGCAAAGGAAGCTGTGAAGAAATGTGACTTCAAGGAAATCGACCATCCATCCTACAGTCCAGATTTAGCTTCCAGTGACTATTTCCTCTTCTCAAAACACAAGAAGGTACTTCAAAGAAGGAAATTTAAGTGTGAGGAAGAAGTGATGGATGCTGTTTATGCCCATTTTGCAGACAAAATGTCTGACATTTTTTGGGAGTAGGGGTTGAAATTTTAATTCAAATATGCCTGTAGAGTATTGCAATAAAGGTAAGTATATTGAAAAATGAAATATAGTTTTTGTTTTTATCATACCTAAGAAATAGTTGGGTCGGAATCTTATGAACCTACTCTTGTATTTTAGCCTAAGAACTTAGCATCTCTTTGTATTCGTATCAATTATTTTTGTATTTTGTCTATTTAGTGTGAAATATTATGAAAAAGTGAGTGGTACAATCACGTTTATAGTAGCTGTAATTCATTTTATAATATTGTTCCAACAAAAAAGCCTTTACATAATTATTTGGCCATCCTTAAATAATGTACTTAATTTTATGATAAACACAAAGGCTGCAGTACTGTGAAAATTTAATCAAATGATATGATATTCTTTTGTTTATATTGTCATATTCTATTTTCAGGTGGTGTCTTCCATTGTTCCCTTACGGTATTCACCACATCGGTAAGTGATATCTATTGCTTCGGAATATTTGAATTAAAAGAAGTATTTTAATTGCGGAGTATGGTAGGCAGCAGGTTTTTATATTGTCCCAATGCTATTCCAGTTGTATCATCAATCAAACACAAGCAGGGAACTTTCTGGGTTTACAAACATGTATAAAGTGACCAGAACATTTTCCGGAAGAGGGTCTTTGTCGTGTTTGAGGTTCACACAAATAGCCAACTTGGCTTCTATCGGGGGATTTAATTCATGCAACATATCTGGATTTAACTGAAAATAAGAATAGTATACCTTATAGATAATTATAATGTACTGCAGTTAACCACCTCACTCTGTTGCTTGTCTAAGAACATGTAAATAAACCATTTATTCGTGAATATTGCATACGTTAATCCTGCACACTCTTGAGCAGGTGTTGGTGTTGTTAATAGCAAGCAAGTGCTTGTAAATTATTTAAGCTACTCTTTTTTATCCAATGTGACCCGCCACGAGTCATCTCAGGTCGTCAGCGTCCCATTTAATTCAGAGCGTGAAACGGCCAACAAATTTTGCTCAGAGGCCTCTCTTTCAGGCTTGAGGTTCTTTATCGTGCCGTAAATGGACGACACGGGACCCACGGTTTTACTTCCCTTCCGAAGGAAGCCATACTTAGAATTTTACACCCAAAAATGCATCGATCCTGGCCGGGTTTGAACCCGCGACCTTGTGTTTAGAAGGCAAGTATGGAACCACTACACCACCAGGACCGACTCTGACGAATATGATGTGCTATTGAGTTAATAAGCAAAATGCTCATTTTCTCTGTTGAGAAAACGGGATGAACGTGCAGACATTGTTACATTCCGGTGTGGGCCGCTATGTCTTCCAACAACAACAATGAGGATGTACATGGAAACAAAAGTAACTCGCGTCATAAGGTCATGGAGAGTTTGGGCTGAACAATTGCAACACGCACAAGATGCGATGACCTCCATTTAAGGTCATGAGAAGACGCGCCTACTCCAACTTCCAATCGTTTGATTTCAGACACTCGGTTTCTCCATATTCTTGACGAAGTCCTAGTTGTCATTGTGTGGGGGATGCTTCACACACATTCCTCGTTATCCAGATGAACTTCACAGGGGAGGAAGATAACTGTATAAATAATTCTACTATTAAAGTATTTCGCTTACTTCTTTTTGGCCACTCTGTAATCCAGGATAGTGCTATACAAAAACTTCCAGTTGGACACTTTAAAGAAGTTTCAGAGTTGAGGACGTAAGTACTGCATTGAGAAGTCAAATTATTGGCAGCGGAATATCAAATGATAAGAAACTCATCTCTTGCCAGACATACCAACTTCAAATTCTCGCTTCCTTTTTGTGAAAATGAAATTCGCTGAGTGTGTGAAAGAGTGGAAGTTAAAACTCAATCAACAGTACTAGTGGGAGAGAATTCTTTGATAATCCTTGAAAGAGTTTCAAACTTGTTTAAGAACCTTTCCAATTGAGATATTAGACTGTGCAAATGGTTCTGTATCCATGAACAATCTATGCACATATCTCCCGTCCTTTTCCAATGTATCATCAATGATGTTCATTCATCTCTAAAACGTTAGAATCCAGAACATACAGTTGAAAACTTACGGGCATATGCTCCAGGGTCCATCAAGAGAAAAGTGCCTTTATTGCGAGAGGGCGGTTACTGGCTTGCATTGACTTTTACTTTGCTATAACAATTAAAAGATAAAACAACAAGACTTCTAATCTTGTGGTTATTATCTGTAAGGTACTTTGTTTGCAAACGCACTGCATTTCAATGTTTCGGCGAGTTTGTGGACTACTTTGACCGAGGGAGGCAAGAGCAAGTGGTGGGAGGAGCCTCTTGCCCATAAGAGCCATTATGTGTCAGGTTCGTTGTAAAGAAAAGTTTCCTTCACGTATATGCAATACTTTTTACAGCATCCACATAATTGTGATGATATTTCTCAATTTTGATATAATACATTTGTTACAGTTTTCAAGTACATGCTGCAAACAATTGTTCGGTTTCTGATGAAGGAAAATACCCCCCACGAATCTGTTTCTTCAATTTGGGGAAAAGGAAAAAGCAACACGGAGCTAAATATGGACTATAGGGAGGGTGAGGGACTCACCTCACATTGATTTTTAGTAACAACATTTGGTGTGTGCGATATGACCTTGCAGAGATCTTAGGAACCTCTATAGTGTTGTTCAGTTACAGTTGTGGGTGCAGATACGACATGCTGGTAAACCATTCCTTGAATATCGAAAAATGAGATAACCATAACTTTCCTAGCAGAAGCAACCTCTTTTGTGTGGGGTGTTTGTGATGATCGAGATTTTTATTCAGAGGTTTGATGCTCCGGATGGAAATAAAATTAACATTAAAATGTTTAATAACTCCTTGATTAACATGTTTAAAGCTTACTTCACAAACAAGGGTCAGGTAGGTCGATAGCACACAAGAGCGTCCACTAACGTGATATGTTTTTGCTACTTACGTACAGGAGAGTGCAGCAGTAACGTTCTTGAGGGCAATAAAATGGGTGTATTTGTGTGACACTTGACCTCCAATTTTGTTGACTTGATCCAGCAACACAGTGCGGTAAAATTAATCTGATTTTCCACCCTAAATAAATTAATTCTCCCTGCAATACTCATACGTTTTCAAAGGCTTAGCTCTGAGTTCCTGTAATCCTGTTACAGAGATATTCATTGGCGAAAGGGCACGTAAACTGCTATCGTCCGATCATCTGCGTTCTTTTGCCAGGACAGCGCAATAAAAAACATGCGCAGTAACCAACATATCATGGCCCTGCTTCCGAAGCGCCACACAGCTTGATTGTTACATTACTGATATTCTGTTACAATAACAGTAGTGTGTGAAACGTATTTGTTACCTGTATATTACCAAAATAACTCTGTGAGTTTGACAAAGATTTGGGTAAAGTACCTTGTATTCGCCTAGTATTTAAAAATTAGCGAAATGTGGAAAAACTTTTCAAAACTTACATAAAACGGTGGCAGAATTATCAGGAAAACATGTGGGCTGGTTGAAGAGCTTGCCTGATAAAACGATTTCGGCAGAAAGAAGGAGAAATGGAAAGGCGGTGACGTCACTGGCATTGCTTGTGCCAAAGGATTGCAGCGCAGTTGAAATAGTGCAAAACAAATAACCGTGTCAGATACCTCCCAAGTATGTCTATACATAGTTCGTTGCAGCAAACTTAGCCAAACATACGAGGGTAGGTCCATAAGTTTCCGGCCTAACCATTTTCTAGGAATGATAAAAACAAAAACTATATTTAACTTTTCATAATAGTTACCCTTTATTGCAATACATTTCTCACATCTTTTAATTAACATTTCAATCCCCCCGTAAGAAGTGTTGTCTGCAATATGGCCATAAACAGCATCCATCATTTCATCGTCACACTTAAATTTCCTTTCTCGAAGGTCCTTTCATTATTAGAAGAGGAAATAGTCACTGAAAGCTAGATATGGGTTATTGGGTGGATGGTCGATCTCCTTGAATCCTCATTTCTTCACAGCTTCCTTTGCAACAAGAACTGTCTTCACAGGAGTGTTGTCTTGAAGAAGGCGCACACCACCACTCAGCTTTCCTCTTTTCTCTTTGATGGAAGCACGCAGTCTGTGCAGTAGGTCAGCTTAGTTTTTCCCATTTACTGTGGTGTTCCTCTCCTTGAAGTAAATGAAGATATTCTTTTACAGTGCCAAAAGTTTATGCCCATGATCTTCTTGATTCACTGGGTGACCTTGGCCTTTAGAACGGTGCTTCGCCAGGTTTACGCCCATCCATTGATTCTCTTTTGGACAGGAGATCATAGTAGAGGAGCACAGTTTCATTACCTGTAACAATGGTTTGCAGAAGTTCCCTCTCTCTCTCGTTGCCACTACAGAGCTCCAAGAATGTCTGACAACAGATGACGCGTTGCTGCTTTTGAACTGAGGAAGAAGTCTAGGTACCCATGTTGCATTAACCTTGTTCATGTTTAAATGTTTATGAATAATTCCAAGGACTGTTGTTTTAGAAAGGCTCAACCTTGCTGCTATTTCTGTAACTTTGAGTCGCCAGTCTTCCATACTTTCTCCTTCCACAAGAGCGACGTTTTCAGGAGTGAGCACCTGCAAGGGACGACATGCACGTTCGTCTTCAATGCTTTCACAAACCATCCGAAAAAGTTTGGCACATTCTTTTAAGGTAGAATATGAGGGGGATGCTTCTCCATATACACCGTCCAACCCCTGTTTAATTTCATTTGGAGTAGGTCCTTCTTTTGTGAAGAACTTAATAACAATTCGATTTCCATTATGAATAAGCCTCAATATTCTACACATAGCCTTCTTTATGCAACTATATCTGAACATATGAACACAGCAGAGCGGAAGTTAAAACTGCAATTATTTACTCAATAGATAAGGCATGACACCAGATAAGAGCTTTGTGAAGGCGACAACCCTTATCGACGAGGCCGGAAACTTATGAACATTGGGATTGAAAACTTCTTTATTTTTCAACAGTTTCCATGGCGTTCAGTGCTGGTGTTGCAGCTTTTCACTAATGCAGGATCAACGAGAAAAACTTCTTGTGTCTGATTGCGCAACCATTCATGCTCCTCGTCTTTCACTTCGACGTCAGTCCGTCAAAGACGTGATAAGCGGAATGTGCCAGATCTGGTGAATAAACAGGACATGGTATATATTCAAAATGAAGATGTGTAATTTTTGTGCCGTTGCATGAGCTGTTTGAGGTCTCGCATTATCGTGCTGTAAGAGTACATAAGTTATCACAAACCTCAATGTTTCGACCTGATTGCAGGTTTCAAATGGTTCTCAAGCGCGTCTCTAGACATGTAACGTTCCATGATTGAACTTTCAGAGTTTCAGAAGAACGTGAACATCACTTTACCGGTTGACACAGCTGTGCGGAACTTTGTCGCCACTCTTTGCTGGCTCTGGCGGGACTCAGCATTCATGACCAGTGACTACACTTTAGGTAGCCATCTCTTCGGCTTCATGACGTCGAGCAGTGTTTCACACTTCGTTCTTACAGTTCAGGGCGAGTTGTTTTGATATCACTTAGCGGAGACTTTGCGAGCCATGACTGATCTCCAGTTCTACCTCATCGATTGTCTCGATCACTTGTTCACCGCAGTGATAGTGTGTGACGTAATTCGAGCTGCATCACACTCCTCTTTTAAACTTTCTGTGACCTGCTGAAGTGACACACAGGAATCTCCATATTACCTTTACATTCTTAGATAAATGTCTCTCACTAATCTCCCCTCCCTCTCCAAAAGCGGATAATTGCTCTCTGTTCCTTATCGTTCATGTTTCCAAGTGAGTGCCATCTTGCCTCACTTCCCAGAATGCCGCGCGCACTTATTCTTCCAGCAGAGGGATATCCGTTATTTATGTGTCAGTGCAACACTTTACTGTTAATTTTTATTGATAACTTAAGGTTACTTTTTGATCAGCTTCACATTTTCCCAATTTTCCTTATGTTCACTGTACTATTCCATTTTTACTGTTACTACTACTCCATTTATTTCATATTCCTTTTACATACCTTGCAAGAGTTAATTTCCCTTCTGTTAATATTAAATTCCTTCATTTTTGCCATAATGCGATATAACCTATAACCTCGCATATAAGCATTCCATTCTGTATGTCAGTTCCCCACGATCTTCCCTTATTTCCCAGAGTCGCCAAATTTTATATAGTGGAAGAATGACAACTTCGCGCCATACTATTCAACCAAACCTTGCAAATTAAACTTGTGTAATGAAAATCGTCATTCATCTTAAAATGTAACCCTTACGAGAATACCTGTAATAACGAATATCTGCTTACGAGGGTAGGCTCATAATTTTCCGGCCCAGCCGGTAAGGATTATCGCCTCATAAAACGATTATCTGTCGTCATACCTTATCTGTTAAGTAAATAATTGCAGCTGTAACTTCCGCTCTGTTGATTTCACTTGTTTAGATATAGTTGCATAAAGAACGCTATGTGTGAAGATGAAGATTGTGACATGTTCAAAATGGAGTATCGAGCCATTGTTAAGTTCTTCACAAAAGAAGGACTTACTCCAAATGAAATTAAACAGTGATTGGACGGTGTATAAGGGGAAACATCCCCCTCATATTCTACCGTAAAAGAATGTGCCAAGCTTTTTGGATGGTTTGAGAAAGCATTGAAGACGAACGTGCATGTCGTCCCTTGCAGGTGCTCACTCCTGAAAACATCGCTCTTGTGGAAGGAGAAATTATGGAAGACTGGCGACTCAAAGTTACAGAAATAGCAGCAAGGTTGGGACTTTCTAAAACAACAGTCCTTCGAATTATTCATGAACATTTAAACATGAATAAAGTTAATGCAAGATGAGTGTCTAGACTTCTTTCCTCAGTCCAAAAGCAGCAACGAGTCATCTGTTGTCAGACATTCTTGGAGCTCTGCCGTGACAACGAGAGAGAAGTTCTGCAAACTATTGTTACATGAAATGAAACTGTGCTCCTCTACTATGATCTCCTGTCCAAAAGAGAATCAATGGATGGGTGTAAACCTGGCGAAGCACCGTTCTAAAGGCCAAGGACACTCATTCAACCAAGAATATCTGGCCACAATCTTTTGGCACTGTAAAGGAATATTCTTCATTGACTTCAAGGAGAGGAACACTACAGTAAATGGGGAGCACTATGCTAACCTACTGCACAGACTACGTGTTTCCATCAAAGAGAAAAGGCGAGGAAAGCTGGGTTGTGGTGTGCGCCTTCTTCACGACACGCGCCTGCGCAGACAGCTCTTGTTGCAAAGGAAGCTGCGAAGAAATGTGGCTTCAAGGAGATCGACCATCCCTACGCCTATAGTGACTAGTGCCTCTTCTCAAAACTCAAGAGGGATCTTCGAGGAAGGAAATTTAAGTGTGACGAAGAAGTGATGGATGCTGTTTATGACCATTTTGCAGAAAAGACTTCTGACTATTTGGGGGGGGGGAAGTTGAAATATTAATTCAAAGATATGAGAAGTGTATTACAATAAAGGGTAACTATATTTAAAAGTGAGATAGAGTTTTTGTCTTTATCATACATAGGAAATGGTTGGGTGGGAAACGTATGAAACTACCCTGGTATATATTTTAAGAATAAATAAATATTACAGTTACTTTTTGATGTTAGGCTTGCATATTTGGGGATTAAGGCATATTAATTCATATTTATTTAAAAAAAATAAGTTACTCCACAATAACGAACAAAACATAAGTGTATTAATCAGGAGTTACAAAATCATCTGTATCATTTGAAAAGCAATCATATGGTGACTACAGATTATTTCCCAAATTGTAAGAACACCTTCAAGGCAAGTTTTCATTCCAAAATGAAATAATTGAGATCGTAAGAGGTTGGAGAAGATTTCTCTTCAGAGGCTGTACAAATATGACAGAAGTGATTCAGTCTTAAAGAAAAGATAAATTTAACGGAAGTGAAATACAGAGAGCAACCCTGGACATGGTTGTTAAAACATTTGGGAAACGCTGCCCACAAAGTCTTCGCGTCAGAAACAGGTTTCTTAAAGAGCCAGGGTATACAAGTGGAGGTATTGACCCAGGAAAAGTTTCAACTGCAGCCAATTGGCGGTCAAAGTTGTGGCGAGAAGAGGATTCCCCTTTCTTTGTTTTCTCGTGCCTTCATAAAGTCCAGTGCATCCGGTCCAGGGGTAAGAACCATTTCCGCTTCCTTTTTAACCTTTGCATCGGAAGTGTCGTGATAAAAGTTCATAAACTAAACTTTTCGCTAACGCGATAAAACTTAATAGCATGTCTGATTCGAAATGTGTGATTAAAAACTAATTTCTGGGAACGATGATAAAACACGCTGAATGAATTTACATGCAGAGTTTCAAAGTTGCTAAATGGAAGTTATGGACAAGTCTATTCAAATGTACACTGTTTGTTACTATAAAGTTGCAGAATGAAAAGTTAAGGAAATGTGGATTTGTTACATGTATGCTAAGTATGGTGAAATAAAAAAGTTAGGTTCTTAAAATATACAATGACAAAAATATTGTGTTGCATTGCTCTATTTTCAGACGTGTACCGAGAGTTAGTCTATTAACCCAAGACCGACTGCAAATCCCACACTATAATGACGTTATCAATAACTAAGCACATGAATTTAATTACGTGATTTATTACAGTAGTTTATAGTGAGAAGTAAATTACTAATAGCTTATTAGTTCTTTTGTTTTTTTATTAAGTTAATATTGATTTAATGGAATTACACCAGAAACTTGTGTAATACAAAGTGTTTAGTACAACATGGGTTGCTCTTGCGTGTACGGTTGTACCTCTAATTACGACAGTGTGTACCATATTAAAATTTCTTTAAAAAACTGATTTACCAAAATTTATGGTCAGGGAGAGCATTTTTTTCGGTGCAATTTTGCCCAATCTACCATCATATGCACGAAAAGAGAGATCCGGGAGATGGTGAGATTTTTAATGAATGGTGTGAGCAGGATGTTATCACATATTTCGACTGCTTTTCAAGTGAGATTAATACAAGACATTTTATTACTTTTGCCAAGGAAGACTACGTCCTTTTCATTAAAATATACGATGATAAATATGACGCTGTCCCTTCTATGTCGAGTAGTTTTAAGGTATCCAGTTATTTGGAAGTTAGTTGTTTTATAAAGATTTGTGCTTTCGTATGGAGAAGTTCAATTCGATCTTGGAGGTGTTAATATGGGACAAATGGAGAAAACTGGATCATTTTATGAGTTATCTTGCTAATAATAATAATAATAATAATAATAATAATAATAATAATATCTAGCTCATTGAAAGAGTGACTTCTTTAATAAATGTTGTAAAAGAAAATTTACCAATAGATCATCTTGGATATAAAGAAAGCTGGTAAAATAAAATCTGTGATAAAATAGTTGAAACTTTTTTATGCAAATCAAATTACATATTCAGCAGAGTTCTTGATATGGGATGTAACTTTTTCTTACTCATATATAAGATAATTTGTATTTTGCTTTACACTTTCTTTACCAGTTGTTTGATTAAAATTATTTTTTCTACCTGTAGAAGACACTGTAATTAGATATAAATGATTGAATTTTAAATGTGTATGGCTTTGCGAAAGCGAAAAGTCAAATCTGTTTATAGATGCATATGTATTTAAATGATCCTTTTATTTTATACCGCAGTAAATCTGCTTAAAATAATTTTTGCACTTGAATTAGTTATTCTTTTTTATGCATATGCTGGTGTTTTGATTGTTGTTATTATTAAAATGGTAATGGGCAGTAGTTAGTTAATCATTTTTTCTATATTAATGATTTTATATAGGCTGAATTTATATTATTTTACATTTCGTTTAGCTACGAAAAAAGTTGTTTGTAAATAATTTCAGACTCTTAAATTCAACGAATTATTTTCTAATTATAAATAATGTCATCTGTAAACATTTGCAACCGCGTCAGAGCGTGTCTGGAGACACTGCTGATACGTGCAGTAGTAGTTAAAAATGGCTTGAAAAAATGCGATCTTGTGATATTTCTACCGCTGACTACAGTCTTTGAACGATTGCAAAACGATGTAAAGGGAAGGGTAAGATACTCTAAAGATTTCTACTCAAGACTGATCTTCCAGAGCTTTCACCTCAACCCATTGAAGCTAAGGTACGTCGTGGAAGAAAGGATGCCTTAATGTTGAAAGCCACAAGGGAGTCTTTGAGGCAACAGTGACGGATTTCGTCACCCAGATGGTGCGTGCTGTCATTTTTATACGCGAGGTGAAAAATGTCTTATTATTAGTGATAATTGATAATGTAACACACATAAAAATACTGAAGCAAATTCCAACAGAATTCTGTTGAAATTGAACAACGCCACTGCTCCCTTCCTCTGGGGCTTAGAACTCCAGTACTGACGGGCAAGTAACACGTATCTTTCTCAATGCAAATGGGAGAAAATTGTGTATTATTTCCGCTCAAATATCCACGAATCCATTAAATAACCGACATGGGAATACTGTTGCATTTCAGACCTGGGCTGAATTCAAGTTGGGTTTTATCGATTATGGAAATAAGTGTGGCTTTGAGGTCACAGAAAATGTGCAGCCTTTTGTCATGTTGGCACCACTGTACAGAAGTTTTACTAGATAGTAGAATAAACGTGAATAGACTTCAATGTCAGATTACACCGGGGTGCGTTAACTTTCTTTGCTGGACGGGAGCGCATATTGGCAGAGATTCAGTTATTTAGGTTGAGAGAACCTGAAACGGACTCTCTGTTGTGTGTAGATAAAGATAAGCCAATGAATTCTTTCGCTGCAGTTTCCTTTGTCATGTCGCGACAAGTATGTTGTTGTACCTTCCTTTATGTAGTGAATAAATTCGCAAAACAAACATTGTTTCTTGATCAAAAAAAAACAATGTGTTCTCCCTGTGCGCCTTGCATTAAACTTCCATTAAGTTAAGGGTTACACATCTTTATGAGGGTAGATATATAAGTAATTTAGTTCGCAGGGCAACATCAGTACTCCTATGGTGGTATTAAAGTTTACTTTTGTATTTATTAACGTTCTTTGGCCACAAGTCATTCTAATGTTAATGCATTGTTTGGCAGTTTCGATTGACAGTGAAAAATCCATAAGAATTTTGTCTGGAATTAAAAGCAGCAAAAGAAATTCATGAGACTATCTGAGTATTTTGCCTACTATGCACTTCCAATGAAACCGGTTGACTTTGGTAAATTATTTCAATCTTTGCAGTACGAACATCGAAGACGCTCCATATCCTGGAGCTCCAAAGTCAGCTGTGAGGCCAGAAATCTTCGATAAAGACCATGATATTGTTTTGACTGATAGACTGGTGAAAGTGGGCAAGTTAGCAGAACTACAGAGTATCTCAACTGAGTGGGTTCATTTTATTTTGTATAATGAACTAAATATGCGCAAAAGAGGCACTCCGGAGCAAAAGCGAAATTGATCTGTTTAAGAATTCAGTCGATTTTTTTTTTTTTTTTTTTTTGAACGCAAAAAATTTACTTTGAAGAAGCGGATAACTCCCGGATGGTCAGAACGGTAACTCCCGGTGAAGCAGTTGTAGTTTCCTCTCAACTGATTCAAGGTTTCGCAATTTCAGGAGATGTAGGAAATGTCCCCTGATATCCTTTTTAAAAAATTCCATTCATACACATTATTTCATATTCCGAAATTAAATCAACTTAAACTTAAAATCATACGACGTTAATGTGTTGTCCACTTGCAAGCAGATTCTGATTCGCTTAATAGATTGTATCAAAAATAAAGTAGGCGTTTCCAATCCTTTACGCTTCTGTTCAAAATTCTCCTTACCTCCACTTCTCAGTGTTTCGCCTCTCGCTTCATATACCTGTCCCTACCTCGAACCCGGAATATGACTTTACTGTCTATCCCTCCTCACTAAACACATTTCTACTCAACCTCATTCAGCGTGTCGTATGGAACTCCCTTCCTCCTCAAGTCCCAGATTGTCGGACAATAAAGCAATTTAAACATAGATTAAATTGTCATCTAAACTCTAGGAATAGCAACAGTTAGTTTCTAGCTTCTTCTTTCTCCTTTTCTTCTTATTTATTTCTTCTTCTTTTCATTTCTCCCCCCTTTGTACTCCAGAAAAATTAACTCAACAACAAGTACAATTCTAACAATATCTTTATCCTTCTAATCATATTAAAAACATTAGAATGTACATGCAATATTCTTTTATTTTTCCGTATTTTATGTAGCAATGTATATTGTACTCTATATTTTTGCTGTCCCCCTTGGTAGAGTAGATGAGAAGGTCCCATGGTCATAACCTTTACCTAGGTAAATAAATATCTGTAATTAGATGCTACGGAACGTTAATGATGAGTAATTCATATTATTTACTGATGAAGCAGGGTTCCATTTACATGTCGTGTTTCGATGACAAATAATAAATTATTGGAATGGAAAAAAAAAAACGAATTTCATACATAAAACTTCCTCGTATGACGAAAATATCGCTGTATGCTGTGCACTAAATAATACGCAGTATTTTTTTGAAAATACTATAAATGTAAAAAGATGCAGATTTTGCATTCAGATAATATGTGCTTTTTATTTATGGAGCAAGTTTAATATTAAAGTTAATAGAACAAACGCAGCACATTAGAAGAGCTGAAAGAAAAGATCAAGCAATGAACGTATGTATGCGTGTGAATGGCAACTTTCTAATAAGATGCCAGAAATATGTGGATGTCATAAGACACGCTATTATAATTGTAATATCGATAACTTGAACCAAAACTTACATTAAGTTGTCCTATACAGTGTGAGTTTTCTATTCCTAGGTAAATTTATCAATATGTTATAACCCAAATGGTGTAGGTTCATTCTCTTTCGAATTCTTGTTAGCAGTAACTGAGTCTTTCACCTTTGATGTTGATGCTGATGAGATTTGGGGAATTGGGTCTGAGTTTCGACGTTTCCTGTGACGCAGGTGGAGTTTTGTGGATTCCGATAATGTAGCATTACGTTGCATCCTTGAAAAGATTTTGGAAATTTTTTCTTCAAATCTGCATCGGTCTTACTTTCTGGGCACCAAAAATTACGATAAAACTTATTTATATACGGAGGGTGCCAAAAATGTATACACACTTCAAGCAAAGAAAAAACTGTGTTAACATAACAAAACTGAATTCACACAAACAGAAAATGATGAGCACTAATTATCTTAGACTTTTACAGTTACAACAGTTGCTCAAAATGCCCACCATTGGCGTCGATACACTTCTGAGTACGTTGAACTACTGATTGAGCAACGTTTGCGAAAGTGTCCTGAGCGATTGCAGCACAGGCCGTTACAGTTTCTTCCCGAAGTGCTGCCAGTCTTGCTGGTTTTCTATGGTATACAACACCCTTAAGAGTTCCCCATAGGTAGAAGTCCAACGGAGTTAGATCAGCAGAACGCGTTAGAAACTCAATCGGACCTCTTCGTCCTATCCAGTGCCTTGGAAGATTGTCATCAAGGTACGCACGTACATCTCGGTGGTAATGTGGTGGTGCACCATCCTGTTGCATACGGTACCACGAGTCTCAAATTTGTCTCTAATGTGTGCAGTTGTTACTCGCGTTGGCGGTTCTGTTCTGTACACACGTCTTCATTGACTTTGAACTTCAACAACATTCGCGGTTTTCCAGTATCACTTCAAAATTTCTTTCCGCTGTTCAAAAGATAATCTTGGCTCCATTTTGTTGTAGCAACGCTAGCATAACGTAATGTGAGTCACATTTTACAGAATATCATACGATAATCTTGGCTTCATTTGTTCATTGTTGATTTACCTGTCACACACACACACACACACACACATAATGTTCTAACCGGCGGCAATTGCTATATTTTCTCAACGAAATTTAGGCGGAACTGAGATTCTCAATTTGCATAACTCTTACAGGCTGGAACAAGTGACAGTGACAACAGTGAAACTAGAACCTCGTATATTTTACGTAATAAGATTAACAAAATATTATAACGTTAAATTTAAACGCCAAAAATTATATTAATGTTTACTTTACAGTTCTCCAAAATACAATACTTCGTTTTCCAAAATCTTTTTTCGGTTTTTCTTTTATAATGTTTGTAAATTATTTCTTTTTATGTTTAAATTGCGTTTATGACAGTTTGCTGTTGTTTAAAAATATAAAAGCCATTATCTAGACTGTGTACCAACTAATAGGTAATTAATTTATTTCGTTGTTTCCTTTTTATGTATATTACCTCTAGCATGAAGATGAGTTCTTAGGATCTAAATATAGAGTGTTAATTCTTGTTTCAAAGTGGAACGCTCTGGTTCTTTTATGTTAATTGTACCTTTATTCTTTCATTTTATATATCCATATTTTACATAATTATCTTATTCTGCAAATAAGGAATATCACATTTTATATGATGTTATATTTTTTAATAAAATTATATGTGCTACTTTATTTATACCGGATGGAAGAGATAATTTTTACGTAATTCAGGGTCGTCAAATTTTACAGAATTTCTTTTACAGGTAGATGGAGGATTTTTTTCTCATTTTGTGTGTTTGGCTGGACATATAGCAGTTAAAATTAAATTCACATATTATAAGTCCAAGCTCAATGAACTATAGCCCCGTCTTGCTAGAACGAACAATATATTCGTAGTTATATATTATATGTTTTGAAATTAAAACTCCAGTGGTAAGTGATTTATAAAGTTTCAAGCAACGAAAATGCTTTACTAAATTTTTAAAATGTGACCTAATCAACATATGCCTCCCTCCCTTCTCATTTCGTAATGGAAGCCTAAACAAATGTGTAGCACCATTTAACTATTGTTGCTTGTCAGTCATAACTACCAATACATGTTTTCCAAGAATAGTTATTTATGTATAATGCTGGTAGTTGCTACACGAATGAATGCTAGCGCATGAGCGGAAATGGTTGTGCTAATTTTTACGTGCGTTTATAATGAAGATTACACACGCGCTGCATATAACGTTATATGGAATTTAGGAATTGAGAAAGTATCAAAAATTTTCAAATGGTGATGTTATGACGTATTATATTCCATGTTTTCTTAGTGCTCGTTTCTATGTTTTTTGTTTTGAAGAATTCAATGGAAATTTACGCTATTTCCGCAATGTTTGATATTGAAAATATAGATACAATTTCAGGAGAAATTATAAAGCAAGCTGATTGTTTGTTAATTCCTCAAAAATCGAAAAGTGTATACGAAACGGAATATGACAGTTCTGTACAAGAAATACAAGATATACTTGTTTCGTATATCATCTCAGTAGTAATACCAAAATTATATATTTCGCTTTCAGATTTTCGACAAGCACACACTGTTCCTCCTAGTACGCCCATTTATTACCTACAGTGATACACTTTACATTCATATATGATACGATTTTCAACGAATTTAACATTATAGGATTCTTATTTGCAATAAGATCAAAGCAGGATATAAAACAAACACATTTTACTCATTCCCAATACTTTCAACACTTCAGGACATAACACTCTCTTTACATTGCAATGATTTACCCGCTAACTTAGTACTACACAATCTGCTATCAATTTATCCTTATGAAAAGTAGGCGAGGGTAGGCCGCCAGATGAAACACTGGGTCCACCGGTTTCTAGGATTCACCTGAGGTTAGTGCTACGGCTGTGTGTATATCAATTAATTACGAACAGTTTACACTTACAAAAAGGAGACGAGCGTACGCCGTCAGGCCGTAGCTCGCCGCAGTGAACCACTGGGTCGAGCGGTTTCTAGGATTCACCCGAGGTTAGCGTTAGGATTAGTGTGTGTGTGAATGAATTATGAATTCCATTTTTATCAGCTGTCCCTTAAAATTCCGCTAGAATCCCAATTAAAATTGCTTTAATGAATATGTTTATCCGGTTAGATTAGGTTAGTACATTTTTGAGAGTACAAAAGCATGTTTTTGAATGTACTGATAATGCATTTTTGTACTTACGGTTTTATGGAACAGAATGTCCTGAAGAAAAACTGGATCTACAAATGAATTCGAACATAAGCAGGGCTGGTTTTACTACTTTACTACTTTAACTTTGCAATTATTTCTGGAAAAGTTACAAATTTGTTTTGTGTTTTTTTTTCCTTCCCTTTTTGCATATCTTCTTGGTATTGTACAACTACAAAGGTTAAATTTATGCTCATTTCTGACTTCACTTCTTTGGTTAAAAAGTTTTTCTGTTTTTGCATATATTCTTGGTATTTTACAACTACTAAGGTTAAATTTATACTCATTTCTGACCTTACTTCGCCAGTTATTCTGGTGTAGTAACAGCTAGATGTTCACTGTCTAGTCCCACGATTAATGTTTTCTTGTTATTACGTTGAAGTGACATGTTTAATTATAATATTGTTTTTTTTTCCTTGTTTTATAAATTACTATGCGTTTTAAGTTGAATACCACATGAGGAATATTTTGAAACTTATTTGAGCATGATTCTTGTAGCGTAATGGTCTAGACGCTTGGCTTGTGATTGAATTGACCTGGGTTCGAGTCTCTTCGAAATAAGACATTTATAAGTTTAAATGAAGTACTTTATATAATTAGATGCATATACATAAGATAGTAGATGTGATATTAAGAGAGAATAGATAGGCAAGGGAAGATACATCAAGGAAGTGAAGAGATAGGGAAAATAAATTAAATAAACATCTTCAGTTGTATGAGTGCAAGAAGTATATAAGGAACTGATGACCGTATTCTGAAGCTAGCCGTAAAATGTAAGTAAATATCGGCGTTTCATCCTTTGGTAATGTTTTTATTTCTTGAAGATGTTTCAGTGGGATATGAGTGAAAAAATGAAATGAGTTTGATCCATTTATGATAGAAGCACCTGGTTTGTCTTCTTGGAACATTAGTTGCTGGCTAACCAGTGCCAAAATTAGGCTAATAGCGTCGTCATAAGCATGTTTTAATGCTAGGATTGAATGAAAGGTATTATTAGTGATATTAAAACAATCAAATAATGATGTTTGGTATTTATTATTTTCCCTTAACATTACATCTTTCACTGGTTCTTAGCTATAATACAGAAAATGTTCAAGAACAATAATAATAATATATTGATCACCCTGCAAATTTGATACAAGTGTATGTTTCTTCCTATTACTTGCTCTCCTTTTTAGCACTCGTCTCACACTAAAAAACAAGTTGAAAGGAAAACGATTGGACTATCATGTTTGTATTTCTTTGATTGGAAAGGGATAGAATGGGGTTTCTTACTTTCTTTAGAAGAGGTGAAAAATATTGTGCAAAGGCACTGTTTTATTTCATCTTATGTATAAAGATAAATATCGCTGATACACATAAGTATAATGTTGTTATACTAACGTGAAAATGTCTCTTCTACTTCTCAATGTTTGTTTTCGGCTGCAGTCTTACGTCGTTCATACAACTGTTAGTTATTTCTGACGAGCGCTATGTGTTGCTCCAACTAAATTTTAAAAAGCAGTGCAACTCTTTGTAATAAACTTTAAATTTAGAATAATTCACTTTTTATCATCGTTCTCCAAACAGCAAAAACAAAAGTATTTTCCTCTAGAAAATGGTAAGCTAAGACAGTGTTGTCAACCGTACAGAAACAATCCTAGATTTAGTGCATTTAGAAATTAATTCTATCAATTTTCTTATAAATTTGAAAAGTGCTTCCTTCATTTTATAAAGTTTACTATACTCCACTATTTTTTTATTTTTAATACAAGTCCTACTTTTTAGTAGTGTTTAACGCCCGTTTTTATTACTGAGGCACCATAGGAGGTGGGCACTGGAGGTACATGTGATGAAATTATAAAATGGGATAGATTTTTTTTTTTTTTTTAAGGAAGGAAACGTTCCAGACCTAAGTTTAGGGTACCTCCCCGGCATCTGCCAGTTATGAGGACTGAGGAAAACCTGGAAAATAACCTCAATCAGGGATGACGGTCCTGGCGGGATTCGAACCCCGCTCACGAGTCCGCGCCTTAACGACTCGTCCGCTTCTCACAAAGGCTAATTATACAGTGTGCAGAATAGTTAGACCTACTGCCTCACTGACCTTTAAAGCGTCAATATAATTAAACTTTTGAATGACCGTGT
The DNA here is from genome assembly GCA_030762175.1 of Metallyticus violacea. Taxonomy (NCBI): domain Eukaryota; kingdom Metazoa; phylum Arthropoda; class Insecta; order Mantodea; family Metallyticidae; genus Metallyticus; species Metallyticus violacea. The sequence continues at coordinate 5,536,417 of CM060842.1, read as the reverse complement.
GTTGAACAGCTAACTTCTCTGTCGTATCTGTGTTATGGGTCTTTGTGTTCTCAAACAAAGAAAGAGTGAACGAACTTTGGGGGGGGAGGATATGGAAACTACCGCATTCTCTTATTTTGTTTTCTGATCATATTTTTTGCAACCGAAACCCTTAAAACACAATTTTCCCTTTTCATGTGCTATACTATCCTGTCAAAAAAGCTTGTAAATTTTTTTTGTTATTTCCTACTATTTGTTGCAATTTTTAAAATATTTCTCTTTTTTATGCATTACTTACGTTCTCTTTCCCTCTGAGTTTCTGTCATTTGCAAGACTTTACTTTAAATATCTTCTTTTACTATTAAAATTATTATTTTCCACGCAAAAATCTAAGCGAAATTTTTCTTCATTTCGACAAATGAACGTTGAATACTTCATACGGAAAATATGCTTCAAATCGGCTCAATTTCCCGAAATATTCAAATCAGTCCCTGAGGATAAATACTGAAACCTTATAGTACCAGAAAAGTATTTAATCTAGATTTCTGTTTTAATTTTTTTTTTTTTTTTTTTTTTTTTTTTTTTTTTTTTTTTTTTTAGTTTATTTACGGACGCTCTTTTACATCTCAGGTCATCAGCGTCCCATTCTATTCAGGGCGTGAAACGGCCGACAAATTTTGATCAGAGGCCTCTTCTTTCAGGCTTGAGGTTCTTTACGTACCGTAAATGTACGACATGGGACCCACGACTTTACTTCCCTTCCAAAGGTAGTCATATTTAGGATTTTTACACCCGAAAAAATCATCGACCCTGGCTGGGTTTGAACCCGCGATCTTGGGTTGAGAAGGCGAGTACGGTTACGGTCACCACTACACCACCAGGACCGACTCTGCTTCAAATTGCAAGAGTACCATTAATTATGTTTTAAGAAATATGTCAAACTCTTAATATATTTTTCGAACAAAGAGGTTTTAGGAATATTAGTGGCCTTTATATCAATATTAGCAACGAAAAAGACATTCGTGCAAAATTTGTAATTTCAGAAATGTTCACAGAAGGAAAGTAAAAATTACTTAGTAGGTGTCTTCATGTTATGACTTGTGGAATTTGCTCGAAGTTTTAAACTCGTTTCCAAAATTTAATATTAATGTGTTTTTCAGTACCTTTAATTAAAGTTTATATGTTTTAAAATGAAATAAATAATAAAAATAAAAATCATGTAGAATAATAAAAATTAACCCATTTTCCTTTATTCCTATTGAATTATTTCTGACCTTAATTTCATTCCATACCTGCCACATAGTCAATTATAGATCGCTAAAATGTTTTTTATATATTAATTTTATGACACTAGACCTAGTTGTTGACTAGGTGTTATTGCATGCAGAAATTGGAGTTCCTTAGGCTTTTATTTTTTCTTGGACTTTTCATTTATAACAGTGAGCTTATTGTGGTGGACTATTTCCCTAAGCCCTTTGGTTAACGAACGTACAAGCGAACTATTGCTCTGGATTTACTAATTAAGGAATGGGTTCTAACAATGCCCCTTGGAAGTTAGGCAATGCTGTAATGCAGTAATTCCTGCGATTTAGAAAAGAAATTCACTCTAGAGTTGTTTTTCTTTTTGCCGCATGAAGACGCTTTTGATATGTCATAACCAATAGTTGGCTTAATCTTTTAACATATGGCACTGTCCAGGCTTCAAGTATGTATGATTCATATTTAAATAGGGAAGGTGTTTAGACAAATCGGCATACAAGACTTTTAGACGAATATTGTCCGATGTACGGCCAAGTAGGCAGGCAGAGCTTGTTAACGTGTCGAAATCTGTCTTCGTTTACCGTTCCAAAGAAATTGCAACCAAACCTAGGGCATTGTAAACGCTAGGGTTGGCAACACTGCTCTAAAGTAAGCACAAACTAAATGAAATGGTTCTGTGTTTAGACCGGCTGCGACAGTAGCACACAGCACAATAAGTTGCGGCATCACAGTGCGACATACTCGGAGGTGAGGGGCGTGCACAGAGGTGGCAGTGGCGGCGAGGGAATATCATCCCCGTAGCCCGGTCTCTCCATGTTAAGGTCTGTGTCGGGGAGAGACAATGTAGAACTGCCCCCGGCCGTCACCCGGGGGCCCATGTTGTCGTACTGGGGACCAACTCTAAGCAGTGGGTCGATCATATCCTTAGAGGACGTGGACGTGGACCTAATGTGTCGGCGGGGAAGGGTTGCATAGGAAGAGACCAAGTTCGACGAAGATCCCTCGCAGTAGGGGTCGTCGGGACCGGCAGCGACGCTGACGCTGGTCGTGCCAGTAACTGTGGAGGACACCGGGGCCGCCTTGATGGAGGCGGAGCGGTGCGGTATGTCCAGAAGATCCGGGTAACGTTGCCCGTCCACGCCGTTTCCTGGTTCTTGGCTGACGGACACGGAAATGAATATGTTACCGAAGGCGCCTGCGGGAAGTAGGCTGGTGGAGAACTCCGGAGGAGGTGGGAATACTGCGAGGGTCCCTGGGTAGGCCCCTCCTATGGGGACCATGCCGCCTCCAGATAGGCCCATGCCGGGTGGTTCCTGGGCTCCTGATGACGCCGCTGCGGCTGCTGCTGCAGCATGACTCTCTATGGTGATGTGCACAGGTGGCTCACACAGCTCCAGGGGGATGGACTGAGATTGTTCCAGAAGTTCCATCTCGGGCTGTAGCCCCTCGCAGCTGCCGCCACCCGAGGGTCGTTCCGTCGTCGTGATGCTCACGTCCAGCAGCTTCTTCTCCTGTTCCGTGAAACTCACGCTGCCCTTGAGTTTGTTTTTCCGGCGATGATGCTTGCGACGTTGACGCTTCTGTCTGCCACACATGCAGCAACTGCAGACGATGGTCAAGAGGGCCGAGCAGAGCGTGGCCACACCCCCGGCAACTATCCCTGCCCACAGGAGCCAGCTTTCGGCCTTGCTGAGCGTGGTCGCCGTCACCACCTGGGGCAGCATGAGCGACGCGTTGGCAGAGACGACGCCGCGGTTATTACGCGCTATGCAGCTGTACTCTCCCGCGTCCTGCTCCGTCACGTTGTACACGCTCAAGTTGGTCCATTTCTCCGTGTGTCCCTCTTCCTGCTCGATCTGGAACAATTGCTCCGGGTAGGACGCATTCACGCCTCCCAGACCGATAGGCCTTCCGTTGAATAGCCACGTGACCTCGGGCTCCGGATCGCCCTTAACGTGGCATCTGAACGTAACGTTGCCGCCGACCTCCTCTTGCACCATCTTCTCGCTGAGGGTCACTTGAGGAGCGCAGGCGAACTCTTGCGGAGGCACGTGCTCCCAGAAGCGGCCGGTCTGGACGTTCGAGTCGGAGCATGTGAGAGAAACGGAGTAGAGGTTGGAACTGAGCAACCAGTTGCGGAAACTGCGCAGCTCGCAGTCGCAGCGCCACGGGTTGCTGTCCAGGAACAAGGACTTGAGACTGCGCACGTGGATGAACACCCGCTCGGACAGCTGCCGGAGACGGTTACCACGCAAGTTGAGCGATTCCAGAGCCTCAACGTTGATGAGGGCATCGTCGTGCACGAGTCGTAGCTGACAATCCTGCACCTCTAACGTGCGAAGGTGCGGCAGAACGGGAAACTGTCGGTCGCGTAGCTCCGTCAACGGGTTGCCGTTCAGATACAACACCCTGAGCCTGTTGTTGCCCGTGAAGGTGTCCGGGTGGATGGAAGTAATTGCGTTGTCCGAGAGGTCCACCTCCACGAGAATCGTGAGGTCGCGAAAAGCGTCGCGATGGATCTCCCGAACGCCAGTTCCGCGCATGAAAATGCGCTGGAGGTTGAGGAGCCCAACGGAGCGGAAGACGTCCTTGCCCAGGTAAGAGATGTCGTTGCCCGTAAGATCCAACACCTGCATCTCGGAGTTGAGGGTGGCGGGGAGCGCCGTGAACCCGGCGTCGCGGCAAAGCGCCGTCTTCTTGCCCGACGTCCACTTACAGTGACAGACGGCGGGACAGTCGGTCCAGTCCGGCGCGGCCCACGTGACGGCGAGAAGGAGCAGGAGGAGCAGCGGAGTCGTGGCCATGCTCCCCGTCAGGCGGTTCGGACGTCGTCATCTTGCGGGCCGGATAGCGGGCACCTGCAGCATCGGGCCTTCTCGCACCAACCCGCGCCGCCGCTCGCCTGCCTGCAACAGAGCAAAGATCGGGATCCTTTTAGAGCATAGTCCTTTAATACATTTCTATGCCTTATTTTACTTTAAAAATATTAATTATCATATTTATTTTAAAAGTAGAGATGACTTAACGTTTTCTATATACATGTGTGAGAGAGAGAGAGAACATAGGCGCATACTGCCACTTTTCGGAGTTACTCGTATGACGGTATTGAACGCCCCCAAGTATATAACAAATAAAACAATTCACACAGAGGTAGGATCCGAACTCATTGCTACCAATATACATGGAAAACTCGATATGACTGGCGATATGCAAGATCCACTCCTAGAGACATGCCGCCAATTGACCGCTGAGCCAAGTACAACTTAAACAATTTAACAATCCCATATTTTTTTTTTTTTTTGTCTTAGAATGCTCATTGTTTCATTTGGAATAACACGGAGATAAATAAAGAACTTAAAAATATAAGAGTACTGTTTTGAAAAATACTTCCATTTACTATATTTCACTTTTCAATATAGTTTACTCTTTATTACAATATATTTCTCACATTTTAGAATTAACATTTCACCCCCCCCCAAAAAAAAAATAATCAGAAGTCATGGCTGCAAAATGGGCATAAACAGCAACCCTTCACTTCTTCGTCACACTTAAATTTCCTTCCTCGAACTGGTGATGGTGAACGCAAGACTCATCACTGGTAGCGATGGCGATGCTGCACCCATTGTGCATAGACTTTGTGAAAACATTATGAGGTAGGCCAGCCATAGCAACTGCTACAGTTATCCTTCTGTCTGCTTTTTCCGTCCGGAGGCGGTGTCCGCCCTTCAGAGAACTTCTGCATCCATGACAGGTATTTCTTTATTCTTTACCTTTTACCCATAAAAATTGCACAACTGAGAGTTATACACTAACTCAGACGCACTGCCATCTTGCAACTTATGTTTCATTATTGTAAACATTGTCTCATACCGAATGTCACCAATTGTCATCGGATTAATCCTACCATCCATTTGCAGCTTTACAAGTATCAAGCAGTATGACACATACTCTTTTGAAGAAAAAAAAGTGTTAAAAATGCCGAAAATAAGATTATGTTCATTAATATGTGCCCATGTAAATATCTGTTTCAGACATTTTTAGTGCCTTTTTTGCGGTTGTTGCCCCAAATCGGTGAAACAGCGTGTTAGGTTTGAGAAGGATAATTTATTTCTTTGCGTGGTATTTAATCACAACATTGAAATTATGTACACATCTGAGAAATATATCACATGTTGGTATGACGTGAAACAGAATGAAATAGGCCTCAAATAGATCCAATTTTGAGCTTTAAGGTCAGAGGATTTTTGCGTCATCAATTAATTACTTCCCGGGTAATGCATCTTATGTAGGTCAACATCAAAACTTTGCAAGTCAAATAGAGGAAACAAGTGACTATCAAATTCAGATTGTCCAACAGTGGAACAAGTACCTCATTTGATTAAACAAACCATTTGGGGGGACTTCGCAGCACTGTCCCTGAGCACTAAGGGGTTCAGGAGTCCCTACCCCAATTATAACGTTTCTGAGATGTTCAGTAACCCTGTGGCAAATTGGGGCTTTAGGAGCAGGAAATGAACAATTCCAGTTACACCACTGGTGAGTATGCATTTGCATGCGGAAATGGGAAAAATCAATTATTCATACGGTACAGGGAATTTGGCTAACTGCTCAAAACGTCTAGTGGGTGCCGGATTGCATGTGAATGTTGTATAAATCTTATCTTAATTGGGCGTACAGTATAGATAATGTATTCCTCTATCTCACACAACTGAAGTGTAATAAAATCAAACAATATAGACCGGTAATTCATTTTAAAAAAGTGCATAAAACATTTCCGCTTTAGTCTCTGACTGCAGGAAATTAAACAGATGAACTGTTTTACTTTTACCTAAGGTTTGCTTTACGGGTGGCCTAGGTGGTTAAGACATTGGCTCGAGAGCGCAGTTCTGCGGTTCGATTACCCCCAGACCGTCCTCCTGAATGAGGTTTTACCTAGGTTTTCCTCAGTCCCCATACGTGGTATAATGAATGTCTCGCAATCTTTATATTTCATTTTCTTAACATTTTCCCTAGAGCAAGTGGGAAAGAAAAGATCGAAAGAAAGATAAAATAAATAATGATATAGAAAATTTTAAGCGAAATATTGGCCGGAAAATAAGTTACTAAATGAAATACAAAAAAAAAAATTAATTAATGCATAAATTAAGTGTTTAATGTTCATAAATACCGAGGGTGCCAAAAAATGTACACATACTTTCACAGTAGATATCTATTCAATATATTTCAAAGTTGAACCGAAAAACAACAGTAATATATAGTATGATGTTCTGTAAACAGATGTGACTCACATACTTATGATAGCGTTGCTGCGTGACAGGTAGATCAACAATCAACAAATGAAGCCAAGATTATCGTATGATGTTCTCTAAATAGATGTTACATTACGTTATACTAGTGTTGCTACAACAAAATGGAGCCAAGATTATCGTTTGAACAGGGGAAAGCAATTTTGAAGCGGTATTGGAAAACCGAGAGTGTTGTTGAAGTTCAAAGGCAATGGAGACGTGTGCACAGAACAGAACCGCCAACGCAAGTAACAATTGCACTCATGGTATCGTATGCGATGTTCACAAGGGCAAATCTGGGAGACCTCACATAGCAACAAGCCCCGCGTCCTCGGCTATGGTTTTGGAACATTTTGAACACTCACTGCAGAAATTTACAAAGCAATGTGCACATGAGACTGGGATTAGCAGAACCACCATACATGGTATTATTAAAACAGCAAAGTTGAAAGTTTTCATCCCAAGACTTTTGCATAAGTGACTGTAAAGCGTATATACATTTTTTGGTACCCTCTGTATGTGAATTGTCATTTTACACTATTTTTATATAGATTAGCGAAAGAGAGTAAAGCATATTTTTTTCAACAAAATTCTGTTATATGCAGCCAATGTTTTTGTCATTAATATTGGAAAGAGTTAATAAATGCATTTATTTCATACACATTTAAAAAAAACTGTTTGAATGTGCATTACTGTTGTTTTGGACAACTTCAAATGTAATATCTAGTCACGGGAATACTTTATATATTTTACCGCAGAACACAAAATACTCGATAATAGGATTTATAATTGTTTAAAATAGGCAGAATAGTGTGGTATTAGCTTCTCCCGCCCCGTTTTTTGGTGTATTCCCCTTTTTAGCACCAACGGTTCTTATTATCTATCTCTTTAATGTATATGATAAAAATGGCGATATTTTATGCACTTTAACGATAGAAAACAAAAAAGTTATGGACGATTGTCACAAAATATTTTCAAAAGGATTCATAATTTGTCACACTTCGAGTATCTACTATGATTGTTGAGTACAATGTTAAATATTATTTATTTATAGTGCCAAGGCGTGGACTCGTGAGCGTGAAGTCTGGGGTTCGAATCCCACCAGGACCGTCTTCCCTGATTGAGGTTTTCTTTTTTCCAAGTTTGCCTCCGTCCTCATAAATGGCAAATGCCGGGAAGGTACCCTAAGCTTAGGCCTGGACATTTCCTTCCTTAAAAAAACCTTTCCCAATATATCATTTCATCTCATGTATCATCAGTGTTCACCGCCTGTGGTTCCTCAATAGTTAAACGGGCATTAAAACTATTAAAAAAAATTACAATTCTTTCTTAATGCACTAAGCGTAAAGCAGCTGTCATTATGCATTTATTTTTTCTCTCCTATGTCCCTTTTTAGATTTTTTTTTCAGCAAAACATTTTCGCTTTTAAATTCAGCCCTCAGTAATTACATACCAAACGTGTATTAATTATATTATTATTGTTACTGGAACCCAAGATCAAGGTAAATTAAACGTACGCCCTCGATATAGCGACAAGTTGCTTGGCTACCGAGCAAGGTCCAGTTTACCTCACGTCATACGAACCTTAACACAGAACGTGGGGAATGAAAAAAAAAAATCGATTTTACATTTTCACCAGCTTTGAGCTTTCCCCGTTCGTTCAGCATTACCAACAGTATGAATTTTTAAATTTAAATCCACTAATATTGCCTTTTAAAAATGAATCTGTGCGGGCCATGCCACTTTTAAATGGTCAGTGAAATTAAAATTAATTTCCATTAATTAGAAAGTTTTAAAATCGGAATGGATGCCAATTAGGTCCTTTTCTATATCGTAATTAAATAAAAATGGGTTTATTCCCGCATACATGATACTCGTACAGTATAAAAGCCGCTTTTTATCCCTTAAGTACCTCTTTCTGCTGTAATTTTGTCCCCAGGCTCTGCATTTGTTATTAGTTATATTTTCATTATTTTGTATAGTTTAATATATTATGGTGGTACAGTGCATGCAATGTGTCGCTTGTGCCAAGGCAGTTAGATCGTAACTTAGCCTTGTGTTAGAATTATCTTAGAGATGTGCAGGATTTGAAGGTCGAGACGGGCAATCCGAGCATCAGTCCCGAGTCCCGGCCTGACCTTAAATTATTCCCAACTCGCTCAAATTGCAGAAGATTATCTGATGTTTATAACAAACATTTAAATCGTTAGGACAGGGATTTTGAATGAGGTCCACAGTTCGGATTCCTGCACCGTCATTTTCCACCACTTGTGAAATTCAGGGGTGTACAACTCCCCTAGAAACTCTTCCCGCAAATAAATAATAAACCGTCTAACAGAGCGATGGCTTCATTTACTAGCTTCAATATTTTTCATTAATTAGATCTAAACAATCTCAACGAGGGCTATAAACTTTCATTGCGCCGAAAAAGATGACTTTGTCCGATTTTGGAAAAAAAAAAATTGTTTACGGCTTCGTTTTACTACAATATCATCCTATCGAGCATTTAATTCATCTTTTCAAATGTCTATTAGTGTTGTTGTTTGGAATTCCAAAAAATAGTTGTTAATTTCACAGCCAAACTATTTGGTATTTGTCTTCTTTGTCAAATTGTATTTCATGCATCCAAATTTCGCCCATGGAAATGTTCCGGACTTTCTATGTGATGCGCTGAAAACGGCCCGACAGTACCCACGAAAATTCTTTTTGGGTGGCAAACTTCTTGCATTGTAGATCCAATCTGCAGTCAAACGAGTCCATGGATTGTTAGGGCGTAAAAATTCAAAGTATGGTTTTCTTAGGAAAGGAAGTAAAGCTCGTTTGTTCCCTGTCGTAGATTTTCGGCACATAGAAACCTCTCCAGCTTAAGAAGAAACCTCTGAGGAAATATTACAGGCCTTTTCGCACTTTTAACAGATATTATGATTATCATGATAATAATAATAATAATAATAATAATAATAATAATAATAATGTACGAAAATGTTGGTGTAAGTAGCAGAATTTGTTAAACTGTTTGTTTAGAGGTTTCCTTGTATTTAAATGTTAAACTCTGAACTTTAAAAGTAAAGTTTGCTCCAAATAACTATTAAAGGACAACAAAGTATTTAACTTCAGTCTACTATAATGACATTTCCAAAATAAAAGAAAAAGTTCGCCACGTAAACTAAGAGAATTTCTCGGCAACTCGAATTTATGAAGGTTACAAAACGTTAGAGCAGAGAAATTGATGCCGCTGGAGCGCTTTTTAAGTTTCGGTTTTCAGGTGTACTTCATTCCTAATGACCTGATTTCCATAATTTTTAGAAATTATTTTTCTTATTTTATTTGAGTGGTGCGTACCGAATTTCGTCGCGAAAAATTAATATTGGTGCTGCTAGAGCGAATTTTTTTAAACTTTGGATTTCAAGTGAATTCCCCACTCCTAAATGTATGGTTTCGCTAATTTTCATAAACTATTTCATATCAACGGCAGTTTCGTAGAGAATAAAACACAAATACTGTCCGCCAGAGTGATTTTTAAGTGTTCCGTTTAGGTTAACCCCCACCACCAATGGTGCAGTTCTGCTGGTTAAGAAACTCGACATATCGTTAAATGCCGAGTTTCGTGGGGGGGAAAAAACAATATATTGTGGCAACTGAAGTTTTAAAACACACACACATATGTATCTGTAAACTTTTTCATCGTAATTTTTGGTGCCTAGTAGGCAAGATCGATGAGGATTTGAAGACATTTCTCAAAAACCTTTTCATGGGCGCTCGGAATCCGCTAATCAGGACGTACGTAATTGCTAAGAAAGGCTTCGAACCGTGGCCTTAATCGCCGGCGTTTACATACTCAATAAAACAAGCGAAGCAAAGAAGGGCCCTCTCAGTCAACCATCCTACCTAATTCAGTTGCACCCCAATGCACAGTCAATCTTCTCTTTCCTTTGAAGTAATGGGTGGGAAAGGAAACGATAAGGACTAGAGTCAATAAGAGAGAGGAAAGTGCTCTTCTAGTCTGCCTAATCTCTTCTTCCTGGCACCTCGCCTAGGATGCATGAAAATAGATGGATACATTATAATTTAAAGGCATATGATACTTCAACTGGTTGAGCACCACGTGCTGCAGAACAACATGAATGTCTTCGTTTCATATGAGACATAAATAACAGAAAAGAATTATTATATTACGAATGAACGTTTAAAGCACGTGTGTTGCTTCATTTAAAAAGTTTACCTTTACAAAAGTTCTCCTCTAGATCAACAAAACACAAGATTTAAGAGAAATGTGTTTTGTTTCAACATATTTACTTTGTAAATCAAGTCGGTCCTGCAACCATATTTGCCTCCTAAACCCAAGATCGCGGGCTCAAACTCGACCAGGATCGATGGATTTTTCGGACGTAAAAATCCTAAGTATGGCTTACTTCGAAAGGGAAGTAAAGCCGTGGGTCCCGTGTCGTACATTTACGGCACGATAAAGAACCTCAAGCCCGAAAGAAGAGGCCTCTGAGCAAAATTTGTAGGCCGTTTCACGTTCTGAATTGAATGGAACGCTGATGACCTGAGATGTTAAAGAGCGTCCTTAAATAAAACAAATCATTGTACATCAATACATTTCGTCCAATGACTTTCCAACTTTTGATTATCCTCAGTAAAATCATATTTGTACAGCTTTGTAAAATAAGTTTTAACCTCATCATTTGATCTGGAACTGCGTCCACCCAACCATTTCTTCAGTTTTGGGAACTAAAAGTAATTGTTGGGAGTCAAATCCGGTGAATTTGGAAGCGAAGGTCAGGCAGTTTTCAACAACAATCCCAGACTTGTGTGAAGGCGCATTATCGTGATGAAAAATAACTTTTTGTTTTTTGCAACTGAATGACATTCTTCAGTTGGTCCAGTAGTGAAGCGTAATACTCCCCGGTGATGGCTCTGCCCTTCTGGAGATAGTCTACGGGCACCACATCAAGAGAGTCCCAGAAAACCATAGCTAAGATTTATCCTGCAGATAGAACCGTTTTTGCTTTCTTTGATGCACTTTCACCTGTTGCCACCCACTGTTTGGACTGCTCATTCGTCTCTTCCATTTAGTGATGAATCTATGTTTCATCTACTGTCATGAAACGTGGAAGAAACTTACAAGCCTAAACGCTCTTTGGAAATGTCATTCGAATGCGTTTTTCGTCCATTGTTAACAAACGCGGCACCTTCGAGGGGTAAACCTTCTCATACCCAAAACTTCGTGGAAACGGCCTATCGAAATCCTTTGCAACTCTCATACTTTCAATCGGCCATCATTGAGTACGGCATTGTGAATGTTTGGCACAATTTCGTCGGTCGTAGCAGTTTTGGAACTCCCTGAGCTCTCATCCTGAATGGATGTAGGATCGAACTTAAATTCAGCAACTTTGCTTTCTAACCGGAAAAAAAAGGACAACAATAATTTAATGTGGAATCAAACTGTTTTTTGTATTTCTATTGAGATTAAACATTTTAAATCGAAGTAATTTATCAAAGCTCGTATTTCAGTGTTACCTATTTTGTATAAAATGTTAACACTATTTTGTTTGCACGATTGTCACAAACAAGTGACTACACTTACGCGCCTGAAATTTTACAGCGCGTCATCTAAAAGATGAACTTAACCACTATCATAGTAATTGGGCCATCTTCACTACATCTGTGAGACAAGCCGTAAATTTTTAGAACACTATTATTATAATTTATCAAACGGGTTCCTTTATAATTCTTTAAACTATGCCTAGAAAATACAAAAAGACCAGTAAAATATTTTCATTCGCTGTAAATAATTGATTGATGGATTGTTCACAAGGTAATAGTAAGTTGACCAAACACAAGTTTTGTCGTTTCCTTTGTGATTGTCAAATTTACTTAAATGGGCTACAAATAAAGTTAAAGTGGAAACGAATTCTTCCCGAGAGTAGGTCGTTGAGCTGTTACGTTAAATTTTTCTCCGTGTTAGCCAGTATCCCGACAAGCGCACACACCCAGAAGATGACATACGAGCTTGAATGTTCAATGAAACTGGGAAACAATGCAATGGCAGCGGCGCGGAAAATATGCCTGGCCTTCAGTACTGAAGTTGTGAATGAACGGACGATATAGAGAGGCTCGAGCATGAGCAACAGACGGAAGATTAAAAACAATGGATAATGAAGCTCTCTTGGCGAAAAACAGCCAGACGTGATAGAAACCACGCGACTCTATCTCCATCACTGAGTTCCGCGCGGGTTGAAAAGGCAGCACGGATAAAAGATTTATTTCTTAATAGGCTATTGACAAGAATTCTACGACACTCCAAGACGCCACCTCATGAATACATCCCCAAACAACCAAAACCGCCACTGCACCTAAAGAAAGTTGTGCTGTCTGTTTTGTGTACTGGAAAAACGAAATTCCAAAGATCATATTTTTTTGTTTGATAATGTAAAAAACACATACAACTAAGGTAGCTCCTGAAATCATTAGGTTAGTAAGTCCTAGTGCATTCCCCATATTCTCCAGACGTTGCGCTATCAAATTATTAGTTTTTATTCTTTTCTTTGGTAATTACTTCTCGTTATCTATATGAAAACTACATTGGATGCATTTTTTGCTCCTCGTCCTAAAGAATCCTATCATGTTCCAGATGGCGATGACTATTATATTTAAGATAGTAAATTGTTCATATTGAAAAGATGTGTTCTGCAACCGCTACGTCGATCTTGGTGGTCTAGTGGTAGCCACGCTAAAATACAGAGCCTTCATTTGGACGCTTGGCCAGCTTAACGGGAATTTGCCTGTCCTGCTTCTAACTGGTTTTGTTCCCACCTCCACTTTCCCTCCTCTCCGTATGCCGGGGCTAATCAGCTGACGCGAAGTCTTTGTGCTATACAGGGGTTGAAGTTGTGAGATCACGTGTTTCAGTGTTATAGTGTGTTAGTGCTGCTATAATGCCAAAAGGTGCATATACTTTAGGACACAATCTTCATGTATGCTTTCCATGTAACAACAAACTCGTGCAGAGAAGTGAGATGGCCATTTATAGACAAATTTCCTGCTGTTCGTGCGCTTCACAGAGAAAGAATAAATTTAGGAAACGGGATCTGTTCTTGATAAGAAGCCCAAAGTATAACGCCGTGTTCTTACAGAGGAAAAAATCGACGACATCGGAGAAAGATTAGAACGAAGTTCAAAGTAGTCTCTGAGAAAGCTTACACAGGAATCAAGAATTTCGCAAACCTCGGCAGGGAATGCCACTAAACTTTTAAAATTAAAACCCTTTAGTTCAGATATTGCAACCGCATGATAATGTGAGTAAAGTTAATTTTTGCATTTGGATGTTAGATTAATGTTAATAACCACTCAATTGACCCGCGTTTATTTTTCATTTTGTTTTATTATTTTATTTATTTGTTTTTAGAGCGAGGCGTGGTTTTATTAATACGGCCATATAGCGACACAAAACAATAGATACTGGAGTGCAGATAAACCCTACGCGAAATGTCATTGTGTGACCAAGAAAATGATGTTTGGTGTGCTGAGAATGCTTACAGAATTATAGGGTCTGTAAGAAGAGAAATTGCTACGATAAAGGTATGTGGTTGTAATTTCAATGAGAAATCTTAGCGCTTGGATTCTAGGGGCTTTGAATGTACGACTTAGCGGGCATACATCGTCCTTCCCGGTGCCAAGCTAAGTCCAAACGAGGGTTCTGTGGTTTCACTTTAAGAATACGAGGGTAGGTCCATAAGTTTCCGACGTTGCCGATAAGGGTTATTGCCTTCATAAAACCTTATCTGGTGTCATATCTTATCTGTTAAGTAAATAATTGTAGCTGTAACTTCCACTCCGCTGTGCTCAGTTCAGATATAGTTCTATAAAGAAGGCTATGTGTAGAAGATTGTGACATGTGCAAAATGGAGTTTCGAGCTGTTATTAAGTTCTTCACAAAAGAGGACTTACTCCAAATGAAATTAAACAGTGACTGGACAATGCATATAGGGAAGTATCCCCCTCATATTCTACTGTAAAAGAATGGGCCAAGCTTTTTGAAGACGAAGAGCGTGCAGAATCGGCCCTTGGAGGTGCTCACCCCGGAAAACATCGCTCTTGCGGAGGGAGAAATTATGGAAGACCGGCGGCTCAAAGTTACAGAAATAGCAGCAAGGTTGGACCTTTCTGAAACAACAGTCCTTCGAAATATTGATGAACATTTAAACATGAATAAGGTTAGTGCAAGATGGGTGCCTAGACTTCTTTCCTCAGTCCAAAAACAGCAAAGAGTCGTCTGTTATCAGGCATTTTTGGACCTCTGCCTTGACAACGAGAGATAAGTTCTGCAAACCATTGTTACAGGAGATGAAACTGTGATTCTCTACTGTGATCCCTTGTCCAAAAGAGAATCAGTGGAGTGGCGTAAACCCGGCGAAGTACCGCCTAAAGGCCAAGGTCACTCAGTCAAACAAGAAGATCATGGCCTCAATCTTTTGGGACTGTGAAGTCTTCATTGACTTCAAGGAGAGGAATACCACAGTAAATGGAGAGTACTATACTAACCTACTGCACAGACTACGTGCTTCCATCATAGAGAAAAGGCGAGGAAAGCTGAGTGGTGGTGAGCGACTTCTTCACGACAACGCGCCTGTGTAAACAGCTCTTGTTACATAAGGAGCTGTGAAGAAATGTGGCTTCAAGGAGATCGACCATCCACCTTACAGCCCAGATCTAGCTCCCAGTGAATATTTCCTGTTATCGAAACTCAAGAAGGACCTTCGAGGAAGGAAATTTAAATGTGACGAAGCAGTGATGGAATGCTGTTTATACCCATTTTTCAGACAAGACTTTTGACTATTTAGGGGGGGGGGTATTGAAATGTTAATTCAAAGATGTGAGAATGTGAGAAGTGTATTGGAATAAAGGGTAACTATATTGAAAAGTGAAATATAGTTTTTTTGTTTATCATACTTATAAAATGGTTAGGCCGGAAACTTATGGACCTACCCTCGTATGTTCTCATACAAAAATGTACCCCTACGCTTCTCGCTCTGATTGGAAGAATAACGACGCTACTTTCGTAACCACGTGGCACTGTGAACTGTCATCGCTCGCTCGCATTCGTCCCGCTAACTGACATAGTTTTAGAAACGCCCTACTGCTTAGGTAACAAATTCGAAAACGGAATATAAAAGTAGAACGTTAGCGTACATAATCTTTAAGATGTATTTCTTTTCTCTTCATCTGCTGCTATTGAAATCTCCAGGGTTGACAATGAGACGGTCAATAATTACGTCATGAAGCGCCTCTCAGCTCAGCCTTATTGCGTGCTGACTCCATGTCTTTCAATGATATGCAGGGAGCCAACACCATTTGTCAGGGTATTCTAATTACTGGCAATGTGTATTAGCTTTATCTTTAACCATGTGATAAACCTTTCGTGATGTCATCCTTTAAGGTGCAGGTACAAGCAAGCCATGCAGTGAAAACTTCACCCGTCATGTCTTCATGGTAGTCATGACTAATTCCCCTCCAATGTGTAGCGTCTTCCTTCACTCGTTGAGTTTTTTAGCTCCGACGTAAATGCATGTTTTTACTTTTAATTTTGGAGTCTACCCATTCCTGTGAATTTGTGTGGCCGTCATTTACCCATGTTTCGTCCTTCCCATCTGTGAGAATGTTGCGGTCACTTTCTTGCTTGGAGGTGACTCATATGTCTGTACCTCACTGCTAAAAGTCATCACATAAAACTTCCAGCACTATCTCTAGAACTTCCGGGCGTGGATAACTTGCCTTCATTTGACCTGAGTGCGGAATTAATGCTTAATGCAGACACAACAGCAGTCAAATTAACAGCTACTTCTCATAGAGTTTGTGGTGCCATTCAGAATAATAAGTTTTTTACCACTCGTTAAAGACTTCCCTCTGCAATGTTTTACATACTGCTGTTGTTCGGCCATGGTGGTTTATTAAACGGTCCCATCTCCCCGATTACGGAACTTTACAGCAGTCTGCGTATGTTGTTCTCTCATTTTATGATAAGTGCAATTAGATTATTTGTTATAAATTGAATGACAATTATTTAATAACCTTAAAAACTCATAAATAAAAATTTTAATAATATTTTATATCAAAGTGGTTTCAATAAATAACATGACATTTTTTAAGTAAAATGAGAAAAATCATGCGAAAAAATGAGATTTTTCAGTTTTTTACAAATTTAACGATGTTTATTTTTTGCTTTAACACTAATTTTTTATTTTTATATGAAATTTGAATTAATTACAAAATAATAAAATCTATAAAAGTTGTCTAGGGCAAATACCTTTTTGAGCGACTCGAAAAAAGTTTTTTTTTCGAAAATCGTTAATTTCTCAGAAACGAATAAAGTTAATCCCAAAAAATGTTAGTTATTTGGAATAGAAATAGCTTCAATTGTACGAAATTTCATAAAGATTGGGTTTTTTTGGCGGAGTAAAAAATTAAAAAATAAAAATTCAGTTTTTCGCGTTTTACTTCAAAATTTTAGGTTCTCTGAAAAAAAATGTTGCGTACCAAAGTTGTATATTTTTTAACTATCTACAACTTTTTCATTTAACATGTTTCGATAAAATAAGTATTTATGCCGCAAATCGCGAAAACCTATTTTCACCTCTTTCAACCCCCATCCCTCAGCGACTGTGAACATTCAGTTCCTGAATTTTTTACCCAGCATTAGTAATCACTTCTTCTACCCAATCTCGCTGAGTTTACCCTGTTAGGAATTTTGTTATAAATCGACCCCTTTTTGAGATACTCGTGCCACACTCGCTTCTTTGCTGTACTTAGTCCTGAACATGTGTAGCACTCTTACATATCGCACAAAAAGCGCGCTCTGCTCCAGAAGTCGCCATCTTTACAAAACGCCAACTGTGGCAACTACTACCAGAATTGGCGATAAAATCCAAACAAAACCATTTGAGTTTCTCTTTAACGTGACACATGTATTTTTGTATAATAAATTAGGAAAAGTGTTGACATCCTTTATAGATAAACAAAATTTTTAAAACTTTAAATGAAAATAAAATTTTATATTTAATTTCCGAAAATAATATTCCTATGTAAACTTTCCTCTTTTTATTTTTGGAAATGTATATGTTCTTACATGTGTCTGCCCTTAAATAAACAGCTATGAAGATCTTCTTTTACTAAGTAATGCTGTACTATTCCAAACTCGGGCAGTTGAAAGGGAAAGATGCTTTCCCTGCTGCAGAACTATTTATATTCTAATTAATTTTTTAAATGCAGTTATTTTACAACTAACTTAAAGTGACGAGAAAGTTCACAAATTGAAAACTTACAAGAACGTTTAGCTCTTCTCTTCCGAACTCTACAGTTTTCTCCGCCGAAATCGGCTAAGCTGAGCTTGTACCCGGGAGGTAATTTAGTTATTTTGGGAACACAGTGGAGCGTGACGCAGCTGCTGCCTCGCTTTTTGAATCTCTGGGTTCCTTTCTGTGTAATATGATCCAATTACGGGAGTTGTCAGAGGAAGGTAGTGGTCTGGACAGATCAAAAGACGAGATGGAGTGCCTTGATTTTGGGACAGAAAGAACACGGATATGGCACAAAAGAGAATGGAGAAGAGGGATAGAACCGGGACATTACTGTGATTAAACTGTAAATAATTCACAAGAAATCTCCACGATGTTTCGTCCGCTTTGTCAGTGTGAATTGTCAGAGTAACAAGTTTGGAGATAATTCAACCCCTCACCTAAACATTACGCTGCATCGAATCAAAAGAGGGTGGTTTGATAAGTAATCAGGGACGCGTGCTAATAGAGGGCAACAGCAGCATCTGTATATGTGGTCTTAAGTTTGCTTTCTATGGTCACAAGTCATTCTGACCTTAATTCATTGTTTGGCAGTTGTTTAAACACAAGCGTTTGGAATGACAGTGAAACTGTGATTTAAATCGTTATTTTTTTTTTTTCTGGACAGTTGATTGATTTGTTTTATTTACGGATGTTCTTTAACATCTCAGGTCATCAGCGTCCCATTCAATTTCAGGGTGTGAAACGACCGACAAATTTTGCTCAGATGCCTCTTCTTTCAGGCTTGAGGTTCTTTATCGTGTTGTAAATGTACGACACGGGACCCACGACTTTACTTCCCTTACGAAGGAAGACGTACTTAGGATTTTTACACCCGACAAAATTCATCGATCCTGGCCGGGTTTAAACTCGCGATCTTGGGTTTAGAAGGCATGTATGGTAACCACTACACCACCAGAACTGACTTTCTGGACAGAAAAAGAAAAGGAATGTCACTAGAGAATTTTGGTTACATTGAGTGATGCATGCCTTTCCTATAAAACCGACCTACTTTGAGTAAATGAGTCAAAGACGCACCACATTCCTGGAGTTCCAAAATCAGTTATGAGAAATCAGAAACCATCGATAAAGTCCATGATATTTTTTTGGCTGACAGACTACTGAAAGTCATAGAGTTAGCAGACGTCAGTACTCAAGTGAGTGGATTCATAATGAATTACACAAGTAAAAACTTTGCGTAAGATGGGTGCCGCGTCTGCCTACTCCGGGGCAAAAGCGAAATCGAGTACGAACAGCGGCCGAATATTTGGAAATGTTTAAGAAGAAGTCGCCCTATTTTAAAAGCGTTTTGTGCCTATTGACGAAATTTGGATTATTACTATAGACCGGAAACGAAACATAAATCTAAATGTAGACCCCAAAAGCTGAACCATTTTCGAAAAAGGCGAGGGAGGATAATGATTTCAGTTTTTGCAACGCAAAGGGAATTCTCTTGGAGAAAGGGAACACCACGCTTTACTTTTGGAGAAACTGAAGTCAACGATCGCGGAAAAACGCACGTAAATGGCCGAAAAGAAGTGTTTCACCATGACAGAGCATTCAAGCCGGGTCGCTAAAGACAACATACTCATAAATACTTCCGATTCATCTGATCTCGCTCCCTCGAAATAACATCGTTCCCGAAAATCAAAGTCTGTTGCCAAGTGGCATTCATTAATTATTATTGTTGCGTGCTTTTGTGTATCTCGCGAGACAATTACAGCAAAGAAAAAATTATAGAATTTGTTGTTAACTGGGTAAGATTAAGAATGAAACCAGGGACAGGTCAATCAAGTTTGTGCAGATAAATATATGAATAAAAGGGCAATTAACAAATGAATAAAATACTTAAACGTCAATGTTGAACGCGGACAAGGTGTTCGATGAGAAACAGAATTTACAAAATTTAATCATTGAATTGCACATCAAAATCGAGAAGTATATCAGACTAGTTAAACATTGTTAGAGAAAAATGACCTGAGAAAGCTGTGACAACGGTCTTCCAGGTCTCTCTTCATACAAGAACTGTTTAATTAAGAATTATATTTTTTGACAACATGCCTTTATAATTGTTATGTTTTCTCTCAAGATGAGTCCCTTTTGATGCAATGAACCTTGTCGCAGCGCTTCTGTCAGTCTTCAAAGACATGCTGGAAACATTTTTTGACAGGTCGTTCAGAATCGCCTCCGCAGCCTTCAGTGCTGCTTTTTGGGTTTTGGAAAACGCTTCCCATGGAGAAGTTTATTCAATTTAGAGTAAAGGAAAATGTCACATGAGGCTAAATCTGGACTGTAGGGAGGGTGATGGACATACTTCACATGGATTTTTGCGAGGTGTTCAGCAATGGCATTTGCAATGTTTGGACAAGCACTAACCTGGTTCACTATCCAGCGTGTTGTCGTCTTTTGGCCTTGCAGAGTTTTCATGACGTCTCTGCATTATTGCCCAGTTACAGTTGTGTGCGCATGCTGGTAAACCATTCCTTGTTTAGCAAAAAATTGTGAAGGAGATTTCTACCCAAAGCTTTTCTATCTGCTCTCGGGATTGAAATGATGTAGCCAATTTTCATCAGCAGTGATTACTTTTGATAGAATCTCCGCATCTTCAACTGCATGCAAACCTGTACTCAAACATTCTGGGACCCAGCATTCACAAACACTCTCGCTTACCAACGTGAAATGTTCAGAATGTCTCAAAGTGTTGTTAATGTTATTCGACGGTGCTCTCTCACAATGAAATCAGAGATGTTAATATTTTCTTTTCCCTGTTAGCGTATAAACTGGAGCGTCTTCCTTTGAAACTCATTGCCTTCCTCTTTAAGCATTTTAAACAATATTTGAGTTATGCTCAAATTTTTCATTGACCTCCGCTGAGAGTTATTGAGACGAAAACAGAATTTGAGAGCAGTATATTGTTCGTCGAGTGTCACCTCCATTTTGCCTTTGACGGAACTGAATATGTCTGAACTTGCACACCTATCATAGGCGGGATCCATAAGTGACAACATTAAAACTTTCTAGTTAAGCTAACAAAATATTGTAAAGTTAGATGTTAACGCGAGGAAATTAGCATGTGAAAAAAGTATGACCATTCTTTATTGAGCAGTGCTCTTATCTACCGGGTATTTAAATTTATAAACAAATTATAAATGTTTTCCAGTGAAGCCGCAAGGTTCCAAATGTTTGTGTGTGCCGTTTAAATAATTTTAATTTATCTAATTCTCTTTAAGATTATCTCATAGAAATGTCGTCAGTGTACGGACTCTGAAATGCTGGAGTGATCTTGGTATTACATAAGAGAGGTTGTAAAAGTTTACAAATGAATATCCAGCCTTATGTACATAATCTGAATATAGAAACAATGTTTGTGCAATTTTAATATCACACCATGAATATTGAATGGCTGCGGTAGGAACTGGGCAAACATTCCGACGGTCAGTTATTCATTGCAGCGCTGGGAGGTGAATTAGTTTGAAAGTTGGTTCAGAGGCGATATACTGCAACGTTGGGACTCGCAACACCTGATCAAAGAGCGTTCTCGGCGCGCAGTGCTTCCCCAATTTTGTTTAACATAGGTAGCTGCTGGCAAACGACTGTTTTTTGTCTTGGCTCTGCGGGAAGAGATTTTCGTCCATCTCGTTGTGAATGATTACTTTCAGAGTTTGACACTAAGAAAAGTTCTTGATGTAAATAAACTGTTTGCAATAATGTGTAAACGTATGCAGCTTCTATGAACACCTGTGCCAGTAATGCAGTGTCGCGCGATGTAGCCAGGGCGAAAACATTTACGCTATTAAAATAAGTAGTAATGGACGTTTTATTGTAGGTTTTAGAATACATTCAAATAAATACAATTATACATACATGCGTACAAATCTACATACATACAAACAAATATACAAATACTTCGATATAATTACGTTTTATATTAATAATTTTATATACAAATATATAAACTGAAGGCTCCCTTCCATTTATTCACACCCCCTCTCCAACTCTCCCCTTCTTCATTATAGCCATTAACTTTCTTTGTCAGGTCTTCTCTACAAATATTCCCAAATTGTGTATCTCGCCTACATTTCTGAAAATCTCCGTTTCCCTGCATTATAGCAAAATATGCCTCCTGCTATCGCTCTCTCCGCACAATGGACAAATGCTTTCCCCAGAACATCGACCGTTTTGTTCCCTTTCCAAGGCCCTAATCTGAACCTTGCGAGACCACTTCTTTCTTCCCTGCCAAAGACAGCAATGTCCCCTCCCCCACACTGGATGTATTCGAGCCTGCAGGTTAAACAATACTGCACTATTAGATTAGAAAGCTCCTCTCGCTTCGTGTGCCTACCCTACCTCGAATCGGGAATATGACTTCGCTATCATTCCTTCATCACGGAACACGAACCTCATTCAGCGTGTACGTTCCCAGAATCTGGAACTCCCTTCCTCTTGAGGTCAGAGATTGTCGGCCAATCTCTGAAGCGCTTTAAACGTAGAAAAATTGTCATCTCAGCTCTAGGAATTATAATAGTTAATCTCTCTCGGTATTTCTTCTTCCATTTCTTCTTCTCCTCCTTCCTCCCCTTTTGTACTCGAGAAAAATTAATAAAGAACAAGTGAAATTCTAACACTAAGTTAATCAATTTTCTAACTAAATTAAAAATATGTAATATTTACATGCATAATAAATATCTCATTTTGTTTTATATATATTGTATTTTTTGTTGGTTCTTGCCTGGTAGAGAGGAAGAGAAGGCCCTATGGCCTTAACCCTTGCCAGGGTAAATAAAACAAAGTGCATGATTATTCAAGGAGCAGGAAATGTTCTCGTTAGGTGTCGCACAACCTCAGTTAAGGGAAAAGGTTGCACGAAATCCTCCTAAGGTACATAATGGGCACTTTCGCCATGTAATGCATCTCCAAGACGACACATTCTCGAGGAGAGTGGGTCCACTTCATTTCACGCAGAGAGATACACAAACGTGTGTGACAAATGAAAGAGACACCAACGCGCATTTCCTTGAGAGTACAGCTTGAAGCTTGATCAGGCACCTCGAGACGACGAACCGACTGAAGGAGAAGTGATTTTCAAATTGAGAAAAGACTGGTGAGGAACATTATCTTTAATAATTAAACTGTCCGAGAAGCTGTGTTGAGAAATAAGAGCAAATACCCTCCCGAAGCATTCTTTGTTACTGATAGATAAATGTCGCCTACACCTGCACGCATCTTTAACTACCTCAACGTTATTGAACGTGAACTGAACCTCTTTTCCTGGTATTCTGAGAGAGATATAAAACAGAATTTTCTGTGTAAAAATTTGCCGCTATGCTGCGTTTACTACCGACTTTCAAATTCATTGTTCTTATTGGCAGAACTTTACACTGGCGGTTGCATTAAAAATGCAGTGCGCACTTACTGCCCCAGTTAAACTACAACTCACGTGCCACAAGAATGCCTTGGTTCTTTTCTTCAATCTGGCAGCCAATCTCTAGAACCCTCCCCAACTCTCTTTTTAACATTCGCTCCAGGTAATGGGGGAGAGAATTGCTGAATATGAAGGTACGGCGATAAAAAGGTGAGAGATGCACCCCACTTTCTCCTCGCCAGTTCTTCGTTACTTTTGCCCGTGCTGCATTAATACTGACACGGTCTTTCCGAAAGTAAAGCGTAGGTAGACCTTACTAAGTATTTTATGGAGGCGGGGAAAGAAGGGGAACTTCTGGAGTGTTAAGCAGACGCCGTGATAATGAGAATATACACAGGAACTACGTTGTATTTAGCTGAAATAATTATGAGAGTGCAAAGAATTTTAGTACACATAAACTAAAAAGACTATAAAGCTCTTAAAAGATTTTTTTATAAGACATTAAATAGTTGAAGCAGAAATGACAGATCTTAAAGTCTGAACTCTTTCTTTCTAAGACTTCTGAACATTTTATGTCTTTCTGGAACTTGATACATTTGAAGGACACAAGGGGAAAAAACAATCAAAATCCACCATTTCCTCCTCTTTTTTTTTACAGGAATTTAATTTAAAGTTTAAAAACGCTACAAAATTAAGCACATTAGATAGATAGAAATAGTTTTATCTAGAATAATTCTTAAAGAAAATTTTAATAGACTCTTCTTAAAAAGTCAAGTACACACACTTGTAGATAAAAACACAAACAATGAAAGAAATATCACCGTAATACGATGGTGGATCACAAGGAATTTCAGTTGACATACATTTAAAAGTTTTGAAATAAAAGTTTCTTCTATTAACACTCATAATTGACTTGTACGTGTATTTTCAACATTGTTTCATTAATGTTTATATTGTTCTCAGAAAATATCTATGTCTAATTTGATAAATTCCATAATATAGTTAGTAGACTTAAATAATCAATCAAAATTATTCATTGTCTATTACGGGTAACTTTGAAAAATACTGAGCGTTTACGGAATAGACATTGTAGGTCATCATATTTTTCCTTGTAAAATGGAACTAAACTTGAATAGGAAGGAGCAGGCTGTTCATCATTTTGTCATCAATAACATGATAGTCGTCCGACTGGTTATAGTTCTAGAAGAGGTTTTGTCAGCTACAATTTCTCGTACTTCTCCTATCTTCATTTGTCATGTCTTTCTGTATTTTTATTAAGAAATTAAGACCACGATTTAAAAATTTCCTGGGAATACTCAATGATATTGAAGGGAGGCATCTTCTGATGTGCTGGGAGTTTCAGTTGTTTCTTTGATTTATTAAACTCATATCTCTGTCACATTCCATGTAGATATGACCTCTGATGGGAAAGTCTTTTTTACTGATTCAAATTGGTTATACTTATGAATCATAGCATGAATGCGGCGAATAATGGTGTAATTTTTATTTTGGCCTGAGCACGAATCACAAAACGTTTGCAAATTTCGAATGGTGATGGAAACAAAAGTCAAACAACATGATGCAGCTTCATCAGCTCCCTTTCTTGCTATGGTACACAATCATAGTGAGAAGGTGCACAATAAAACACCAGTAGACATCATTTGTGCTTGTATTTGGCACTGGAAGGTTTTTCATGAAATGTATGCATATCGCCTCATGTTCAGAGTTTTGGCTTCACGGTTTCGTTCATAAAATACTTCAGCCTTCTTTTTATATAATAAATTGATAGTCTCTAATCGCGTCACTTCTTTATCTATTTCTGCTGCACTGCTGCTATCATTAGGTGCCCTGGCATGAAGAGATTGTTTCGCTGCTGTCACATGTAGAGCAAGTGATTACCCAAAAGCAATATTGAATTTTGTCTGAACTATGTTTCGGCATAGTTCATATTGCATATGACAAACGTCGCCGCCTGAGCAAAAACAACGCCGAAATCGCTTTTCCAAGCTGATCCTGACGACATTTTTGAGCGTCCGATCACCACAGATGAATGTTGGATGTATCATTATGACCCCGAAACAAAGCAGCAGAGCAAACAGTAGAAACACGCAGATTCACCAGCATAAAAAAAAAAGACAGACACCATTGGGGAAGGTCATGATGAGTGTTTTGGGGACTCCCTTAGTGCGCTTTAAGTGCCTGACAAAAACTGGAAAAGTTTACCAGGACCTCCTGATACGAGATTGAATCATTAAAATACGCCACAGTTTGCTGCACGACAATGCGCCGGCACACTGATGAATGCGGCTGCTTTGCGGTATGCAAGTTCACTCCATCCTCCTTACTCACCCGATCTGCCACCCAGTGATTTCTTCCTCGTTTCTCATTTGAAGACTCCATGCGTAGCAGGCTTTCCAGAACGACAACGAGGTGAAGCAGTTTTTCAGTAGCCATCAGGATACGCCCCAGCTCATCCATCGGTGAGAGCAGGTATTGGGGAGCCTCCGCTTCATATTTTACTGCATGAGCGGTAAACAGCAGGTCATGGCCCAATCCCGGGCTGTGGCGCTATAGGGGAGGAGGAGGAGAGTGTGTTGAAAATGACACCTGAGGCTAGGCTGGTGTTGATGCAAGAGAAGGAAGTTCAGAGTGACAAGCATTTGGAATAAATTAAAAAGAAATTACAAAGCTGGGGACGGTGCTTTGCATCCTTCATAAACTATTTCAGTACTTCAAATGTAGTGGAAACCATCGACACACTGGACGAAAGCATGTTCAATCCTCTTTCAAAAAGTAGGGTAAAGCACACAGTCCACGTGTTTTGGAACTTCAGAGAAAGTCTGGTGAAAAACTTCAAAGAAAGAAACACAATCAAGGAAATGGAATGCTGAGTTCAGGAATTCATATACTACACAACCACATTGATCATCCGCCGTACAGCACAGTCTTGTCCCTAGCGACTAAAATTTGACTTTCGAGAGTCGAGATTCACGAGTGGTAATGAGTTTAAGGAAGTTGTTTTCCTGCATTTTCCAGACAAATATTTGACTGTAGTTTTATAGGTAATTCAGAGATTTTTTGTAGTGTTTAACGCTCGTTTTTACTGCTGAGGCAACAAAGGCGGTAATACATGAGAAGAAATGATAAACTGGGATTTTTTTAAATAAGGAAGCTTCCCATGCTTAAATTTAGAATCGTTTGCCATTTATGAGGAAAACCTACAAAAAATCTCAGGAAGGAAGGGCGGTACTGAGGGGAACAGAACCCCAGACCTCCCGCTCACGAGTCCGCGCCAAATGAACTCGGCCACTCAAAGTGGTACATGAGAAAGGCACTCAACTAAAGGTAAATTACGTTGACTGGTGTATTTTTATTCTATCAGGCACGTAATATGATCAAATCGTAAATTTATGAATCATACTTCTTATATCTTAAACATTCACAGCACATAATTTTTCAAATTAATTTCAGTACACACCCTTGCCTTAAAAAAAGCAAGTTAAATAAATGTAAAATTCTCACAAAAATAAATTAATAATAATTTTGACATTCTTGCGCACAGCATTTTGGAAACACATTTAACATGCATAGTACTCTGGATGCGGAATCGCCAGGTCACGTCTTGTCGACAATACTGCGCTCTGGTAGCGAGCCGAAGGAAGCACTTAGAATGCATAGAGTGCCTTAACAAGGAGCGAGGCACGGATATAATCTTCCGTAAGGGCGGAATGACAAGAGACTTTCAAACACTTGTGTAAGGAAAAAGAAATTAAAGGCGGCTCTTTCCTCCTCTTTGTGTATATGTCACGGTATAGAGAAAAAAAGAAAGAAAATTAGGAAAGTGAATTATTGCGACTCCGCTTGTAAAGTATACTTTCCGCTTAGCTTTGGAGTTGTTTCCTAGTGGATGCTTCATCTCTTGTATCCATCCGTTGACATCTTTTATTCCTTTACTCATTACGTGGCCAGTAGAGAATATAGAACACTGCTGCACTGAATTTCAAGCAGAAATGAAGAAAAGTTTGGAGTAAATCGCTGCTCAAATGTACTAGTTTATATTTAATCATCTGAAATTGTACAATAGAGAGTGGAAAATGTGGGTAATGTATCGCTAATAGTCTCTAAGCTAATGATAATATAGAGTGTTTTTATACTTTCGAAATAAGTAAGTATGAAATTTCGGAATATATGAACAACATTAATATTAAATGACAACTCCTAATAAATCGTTTGCTGTAAATAACTTTTTATTTGAATCAGAAAGTATTGTCTCTAATAATAATTGCATTTGGTTTCAGATTTCATACCAATTGTAATAGAAAGAACATCCTTTGGTTCTTTTCTATCTTGAATTCAAAAAATATATAAAAATAAACCTGTTAAGATTTGTATGCCTAAACATATTCCTAATAGGAAACCAATATTTCATTAACAAGGTCAATAATGACACAATAATCGATGGCATCAATATTACATTCTGATCAATATTTTAATATTATAATTGTCAGTGTATGTATATATGTATTTTTGACTAATAAGTAACATTCAAGTAATCTTTCTATATTACTATGATTGCCAGTGTATATATTTGCCTTCATGGTTTGTTTCTGTGAAAGAGAGGATATGCTGGCCTTCTGCTGCCTGTAGAAAGTTTTAGGACAACACGGTTTGCCACAAAAGGTTCTCTCCTTCTGTTAAGAAGCGACCCCTTCATCCTAGTCAGCCATCAATAAAGGGTTGCCGACACCAGGCCGCAAATGTTTTTATGAAAATGCAAAAATTATGATATAAATCGGTAGCTGTACTTGTCATATTCAAAAGACATACCGCAAGCGAAAACTGATTCCATAAAAGAAAACACCAAACGTGCGAATTGTAAATTAGGAAAGTTCTACATGAAGCAAACCGCTAATAGGTACTATGGCTCTTAAGGGAGACAGCGGGCAATATGAAATAATAAAAAAGGATAAATGTGTCTTGACAGATTCAAAGGGATGCCGCATATATATGGCCGAAGCGTGCTTTATCGCAAAGACTTAGTTGTGCGGATCTCAAGTATAGAAAGATGAAACAGGATGCGCGGGAGAAAGGCTTCAATCAATAAATATCCCTAAAATTAGAACGAATGAGAGGGAATAAGCAATATTAAAGATATCATGTAATAGCCAATAGAAAATTTAGCGTTGAATCGAGTTCTAGAATATTTGGAGAAACAAAAGTCCGCGGGGGCGGAGCGAATTTATAAAATAGATGTTATATCGAGTGTAAGAAGTAAGTGTTTGGAGGAACGCAATACAGAAAACACATCGCAGGAGAATGTGGCAGTATATTACAGTACAGGCAGTAAATAGTTGATAGATGTTACACTACAGTTCGGTGATGATGAACCTTACATCGAAGTGATCAGTGTTATATAGGCGACAGTCACGCAGGAATTTGTTACGGAGGAGTGCAGTTAAAGTTAAAGTTACGTGGACAGTGTATTTATATCTTCGAGTCAAAGCAGTGAAGTTTAGCCTGAAGGCACCTATAAAACCAGACTTATCATCATACTACGGACGCTCATAATGTCCTAAACCTTCAATTGTCCAATAAATTGAAATTTCAACTTGAGCCCAGAATTGTATTATTCCAGTGAAGAGTCCACTTCCTTCCCTAATGACTCCACGCCATTAAAAACAGTTCATATTCCCCTGAGATTCCCATTGGAACAAGAGAAATAGGAAACATCGGACTCCAGACCTCAAGAGCCGAGGTAAATCAAGAAAATCAGCATAAATTCATCTAAACATCTAATCAATGAACATTTAAATTAAATACACCCACCATAAATACTCGTTTCACATTAAATAGTATTTCGTTGTAAGTGTTCTCTTTTGCAATTAATTTGTTTCATAATCTTGCAGTAAAATTACACCTTTCGAATTACTGATTCTTTAACGGGAAACGAGCAAATAAATCCAGCCGCTCGCGTGCAGTTTCTGCAGGTTTTTTTTTTTTTTTTTGAATGGTGTTTAACGCCCGTTTTTACTGCTCGGGCACCACAGGCAGTGAACACTGGTGATACATGAGATGAAATGATAAATTGGGAATGGATTTTTTAGAAAGGAAACGTTCCAGGCCTAAGTTTAGGGTACCTCCCGGCTTTTGCCATTTATGAGACTGAAGAAAACCTGAAAAGCACCTGTCAGGGAGGACGGTCCTGGCGGGATTCGAACCCCAGACCTCCCGCTCACGAGTCCGCGCCTTGAGGACCTCGGTCATCCGTGGCGGTATGTTTCTGCAGTAAATGCATGGTGCTTGGTCATGCAGTGGGAGTGTGCTAAACAGTTATCTGCAGAGCGAGCCCACTTCTCAACAAGAAGGCCACGTATGTGATCTATGCCAATAACTTTCCATCGCGAGATAAAATAAATTTGATTAAGAAGTTTTAATTTATAAGCTCTTTCAGATATCAGACCATATTGTAAAAAAATTATATTAACCAATTTTAACGTGTATTTCAATATTTTAAAATGATTTCAGCTCTTTAAAATACGTTATAATGAAATACTAACACTGTTTAAATAAATTAATATGTCTTATACGCCATTATGAAAGTTTCCAAAACTTTTCAAGTTTATACATGTCAATATAAATAAATACACTTTAAACTTGTTAAATGCATAAAATGTGCCAGAAAATGAGAATGCGATTATCTTATGATAATATTTTTTTTCATGTGAACATTTTCTAATTACCTTTTTCAGTAAATCAAATAGTATAATAGCTTTTATGCATATAACACAAATAAAGGTTGTAAAAGTAATAAATTAATTAATTATATAAATATATAGTGCATGTATTAATAATAATAGTTTTATAATTCAAACTCATTATTTTAGAGCTTATTTAAGGCGCCAAAAAGCATTGTTCTTAATGTCTTATTGGCCGCTGTCACTTTGAAGGTTAGCAGGTCTGTAAGGGAATCTTACATTTTCCTACAAAAAAAAAAACACAAAAACGTCGTACATATTCATTTTAAACATTAGAGAAGATATAAATTAAATTAATGTTGTAATATTTTAAATAAGCGAGTATTTACATATTATGTTACTCGTATAATCTCGTGACTTTTATATACTTTTAAAGAAAATTTCACATTTTGAGAACTGTGCTTGATATTTTAGCAAAATTTTCTTTATATTTTTTATTCTTCGTTTACATATTATTAAATATAGTATATCACAAGCTGAATTCATAAATGAAACAATTTTCTCGGAATTGGAACTATAACGCTGCTTTTGACCAAATGAAAACTACCTGAATGCATTGCCGGTAATAAAACACGTGCAGTGCTCTGTTTCAATGAGATATGGCCCTGGGTATGAAACTTTCCTAGGTGGCGCGTTGAAGAAATATCCGGCAACTAGACTAACCGACCTCGGTAGCTCAACTGGAAACCGATATCGGAAGCCACATAACTTGCATATGAAAACGAGCGGACGATAAAAAAATGTAATATACTGGTCGGGAAACATGCGGTGCCCTCTGCGAACGCTTTCAGGTAAAACAGACGGCTCAGCATTGGACATTTTTATATCCCAATCTAAATAGTGTTGCTACTGTAACAAAAACATGTCCCATACTTCTACGTTACTTAGATGATATCTAGGAATGAAATAGTTATGCATCATAAAATATACTTAGAATTCTGCAAAATTAAAACGGAAAACTTTTCTGACTATTTCACTTACGTGACATAAAATCCACCAATGAAATGAAACAACAGTTTAAATTTTGGTCGAATTCAGCCCGATATCACAGTGATTTTATCGTAAAGTTTTACCACATCCCTTCATAACACGAAGTGCCTTTGTGTAACCAACTCAGTACCCCACTGTATTTCCTGAGCACGCATCACTGACCACCAGAGTCAGGAAGGTAAGCAAGTTTTTCTTTTCTATCTGGGTGGAAAAATTCAAGTCAGATAGAAATGAACATGTTTCCGTACATTTGTGGTCGGTAGGACCAGGTTTATTTTTCCTTTTTCCCTGCCTATTTTAACCAAAATAAATGCCAGAACTTTTGGGCTATGCTGAACACTTTTGCAAGCAGACAATCGGCAGGTATTGATAGCAACAAAACTGTTTAAAACCATAATGTAAAATGGAGGGTTCCTCAAAGCATTTTGGTGATACGTCAAATTTGTAAATTATGTACAGCAGTCATACATTTTAATAAAATTTCAGAATGGTAAATTTTTTTCTGTTTTGTTTTTCTTAGTTGGTATTAGTAAATCGAACGTAGCGATTGTAATAGTCGACTTTGTATTTCGTCTCACGGTTTCTGAATAGGTAGGTATTCATAAGCAAGTATAACATTTTATGCAACTATTAATATTCTGTGCGCGAATTTCAAATAAACCGATGGTGCCAAAAATGTATACACACTTTCACAGTAGATATCTATTTAATATATTTCATAGTTGAACAGTAATGTGTAGTATGATGTTCT
Organism: Metallyticus violacea; assembly: GCA_030762175.1. NCBI lineage: Eukaryota > Metazoa > Arthropoda > Insecta > Mantodea > Metallyticidae > Metallyticus > Metallyticus violacea. The sequence goes on along the minus strand of CM060842.1, from coordinate 5,504,699 downwards.
GTAAACAGGTGTGACTCACATTACATTATGCTATGTTTACTGCAACAAAATGGAGCCAAGATTATCGTTTGAACAGCGGAAAGCAATTTTGAAGTGGTATTGGAAAACCGAGAATGTTGTTGAAGTTCAAAGACAATTGAGACGTGTGTACAGAACAGAACCGCCAACGTGAGTAACAATTGCACGCATCCGAGACAAATTTGAGACTCATGGTACCGTATACGATGTTCACAAGGGCAGATCTGGGAGACCCACAGGATGGTGCACCACCACATTACCACCGAGATGTACATGCGTATCTTGATGAAAATCGTCCAAGTCACTGGATAGGACGAAGAGGTCCGATTGAATTTCCGCCGTGATCTCCGGATCTAACTCCGTTGGACTTCTACCTATGGAGAACTCTTAAGGATTTTGTATCCCGTAGAAAAACAGCTACACTGACAGCACTTCGGGAAGAAATTGAAACAGCATGTGCTGCAATCGCTGAGGACACTTTCGCAAACGTTGCTCAACGTACTCAGAAGTGTATCGACTCTGATGATGGTGGACATTTTGAGCAACTGTTGTAACTGTAAAAGTCTAAGCTGATTAGTGCTCATCATTTTCTGTTTGCGTCAATTCAGTTTTGTTATGTTAACACAGTTTTTTCTTTGCTTAAAGTGTGTATACATTTTTTGTCATCCTCTGTACATTATTTTTTTTTTCTTATTCTATGCATGAAATATTCCTAAACCGCATTTGGCTCTTCTCTAATGGCATTACTAACAATCGACATTCTTCTGTTCAGATCAAATATATAAAGATACTTGGGTAAGATCAATGAAAGCTGGTTTTATATTAGTTATTATTGATTATAGTGGCTTGAAAACGTTAAGTTTTCATAATACAAATATATTGTAATTCAAGTTTACGGGTATTTGCATTTAAATTCTTATTTTATTCGTGAAATAATCCTAATTATAATCATTCGAGGGTCTGAGTTTTCCAGATAAACTCAACAACGTAGTGATAAAGAACGACAAAAACTTTCTGCTTGTCAAGGGTTTGTGACCTTAAAAACGGTTTCAGACAATTTTTATTTTTTCTTGAAATTTAATAACATTAATTTAAGATAATTAATATAGATCATATATTATAACGGTGACAATTGGGAGCATAATTTAAAATTAATAATAGATAGTTTTACCAAAGGAAGGTTTTTAATTGTTCATCTACAATTAAACCCTCACTTCAACGAAGTTACCACATAATAATTATTCTAAAGTTTTTTTTTTTTTTTTATTCTGGCGCATTATAGTTGATTTAAAAGTTTAATTTGGTTACACAAAAATGCTTGAAATGTAAAAAATCTTATACAGAATGAGAATTCCAAATATAATGTACTATATTTTTCATATGTCTACAATGTGCATTATTTAATGTTCGGGTTTGAAAAAAACTATTCGATAAATAAGTTTCCTGTTTAGAGCTCGAAAGAGCTTGTCTTGATTAATAACATAGCTGAAGTTAGCGCCCGGTAACCATTAGTTCAGCTGCAGTCTAAGAGGGACATGACTCGAGAGCAGTTATTGCAATGATTATTTTACGATTGTGTAGCCTAAGCCACAAAAATGCCTCAAAAATTACACAGAGCTTTCCCAGACTCTGCTGCTTGAAGAACAAAAGTGTATAATTAGTTTGCAGAGTTTAGACAGTGATGAACAGTCTTGATAGACCAGAAGCATACGGGGCGTCCAACAACGGTATTCTCATTGATCGTGTAGAGGCCATAGTGAAGTACAATCCGCCAATACTTACAGGTAGGTTTAGGAGTCTCTAAAAATTTATTCGTCGCAAGTTATGAGAAAGTTTTATTATCGTTGAGTACCCACACAATCTCACAGAAGAACTAAATATAGCAAGCGCGGAATAATACTAGAGAAGGTTCGTCGTTTCGACAATGGCAGCTCCTAACGTGTAAATGACGAAAGAGACAGTCGGCAATCTGTATCTTCCCAAACCTCAGTGAAGCGTAAATGTAGCCGGAGAATGATTGCCAATTTCTTCTCAGCAAGTAGCCATATTACAACTATTCCTGTGCAAGAACAAAAAACAGTTACTGCCAAATGGAACATATGTTTGCCTGCCCACGATCTTCAGATCATGAGCAAAAAGAAGACCGATGTCGGAGTTGCGAGATTGTAAACAGCAAGATTTGTGACACCAGTGAATCACCCACCGTACAGCTCAAATCTGGCCCCCTGTGAGGGTTTCTCCCGCTATGAAGAGAGGTAAAAGTGTGGGAGAACACTTCCAAAAGAAATTGGCTTTTTTGGTGAGTTATGGTCTCCTATGTAATAAAAGTAAATATCTACTCATATATGTGTGTGTGTGTGTGTGTGTGTGTTTTTTTTTTTTTTTTTTAACTGTCAATTTTACATAAAGTTTGTTTTGGTTGTATTGTTAACGTTTCTCTACGTAGTCACCATCCAAGTTTACATATTTTATTTATCCAGCATTGCCGACCCTCCGAATACTGTTATTGTAGAAGTCTGCGGATTGCGTCTTAAACCGCTCTTCCATTTCATTAATGACGTCAACTGTGTTCTCAAATAGGCGGCTCTGCAACGAATCTTCATTTCTGGAAACACGAAAAAGCCACATGGTGCGAGATCGGGATTTTAAGGGGGATGCTGCAAGATCTCAAAGCCACGTGGCCTTGCTTTGTCAACTGCAACTTGAGATGAGTGAGTTGGTGCATTGTTCAGCTGGAGCCAAGTTCTGGAGCACGTCATTGACGGACGATGTGGCCACAGTGAAAAAAGTGGAGTGTTTAATCCTGGAAGGCAGACGAGCAACGATCCAAATGAAACTGAGCTCAGATATGAAGTGTGTGGAAAATTATTCATGACGAACTGCTAATGTCTAAGGTTCCACGTTTGCTAACCCTTTTGCATAGCGTAACCTTTGAAAACAAACGTTGACGCTGTTAGAACAGAATGAAGATGTTTTTGGTCGTCTAGCAACCAAGGATGTATTTCGGATATATCAATATGATATATCAATTAGGATATATCAATATGACAGAGACCAAAACCGTGGACATGGAGTGGAAGCATGCCGAATCCTGTACCCCAAAAAGACAAACAAACGTATAAAAGTCAGCAAGAAAGGTCATTCTCTCAAATTTTTCGGACTGTCGTGGAGATTGCCTTGCAAAGGGACAAACCATCGTACTACAGCAATCTCCTGGACAAGTTCTCGTCAACGTTTGTTTTCAAAGGTTACGCTATGCAAAAGGGTTAGCAAACGTGGAACCTTAGACATTAGCAGTTCGTCATGAATAATTTTCCACACACTTCATATCTGAGCTCAGTTTCATTTGGATCGTGCTCGTCTGCCTTCCAGGATTAAACACTCCACTTTTTTCACTGTGGCCACATCGTCCGTCAATGACGTGCTCCAGAACTTGGCTCGTCTCTGAGGGACATGTGACCACTTTGGAAATTCCTTTTCTGTCATAAGATGGGCAATCAACTGCTGTCATCTCATCATGAGCTTGCCGAACACTGTCACCTTCAAATGCAGAAACTTTATCACGCTACGAGCCTCAATCTTCTGCATCTTAGTCTTTAGTCATTTCAAATACGTAAATAAATAAATAAATAAAATAATATAGAACACAATCAGCTGATTTTCTCAACATCATTCACTTAGGGATCAATGGCGACACACAAACTTTCATCAATAGACCATAATGACTTTTCAATGCAGGGCATGAAAGGGTCCATAAATTTTGCTCAGAGGCCTCTCTTTCAGGCTTGAGGTTCTTTATCGTGCCGTAAATGTACGACACGGGACCCACGGGTTTACTTCCCTTCCGAAGGAAGCCATACTTAGGATTTTTACGCCCGAATAAATTCATCGATCCTGGCCGGGATTGAACCCGCGATCTTGGGCCTAGAAGGCAAGTATGGTATCACTAGACCACCAGGACCGTCTAACCGAACGTAAAATAGGAGTCCTGTCTTTGATACCTCACGCGTGTATTCTTTATTAAATAATTTCTTTGTAATGAATACGCAAGTTCTATTCACTTAGTATAATCTTATATTTGTGTCACTCTTTGGATGAAATAATTAACAAAAATGAAATAAATATCATAACGATAAAGGGTAGAACAGATTGCTTTAAAAGTTAAATGAATTAGCTTTCATCAAGAAAATGTTGCAGGCATTTATCAACAAAGTCGATGTATTCACCGTGAATTTTCTTTGTGTCTTTCAAATTGCTCATCTCTCACTTCGAAATACGAGGCGGATTAGGAAAGTAATTCGGTTAGCAAATATTGCCGCTGTGTCGCTGCAGTCGCCAACTTGTTAGTCCACCCAGCAAGTCAGCACACCCTTGGGAGCAGATCAAGCTATTTTCTCCTTATTTTCTGAAGGTTTGAACTGTTCAGCGCGGCGACTGTGAGATCCGGTATGAGATCTGCATGCAAGAAACGTGAAACACAAAACCCAAAGATCTGCCAGTGCACTAGCGATATGCAGAGGAAGGTGATGATTTTTTATCCATGTTGTTAATAGTGATTAACCAAAGCAACAGTCCATGAAATGGAGGCATGCAGCACCCCCAAGCAAGAAGTTCAAGCAGTCAATTCAAAAGCAGAAGAGCATGGAAACATTGTGTGATGATAGGATTCAGAAACTGTGTCAAGCGATGACAAGTACAAACGTATTTAAAGAAAATAAAAAGTGATACTTTGTGTGTTATGTTTCTACGTCAGTTATAATCAGAGCGTCGAAGATGAGTACGTAAAGCACATAACATATAGCCGCTAAGTATCAAAATAAAACAGAAAACGCTTGTTTGGGTAAAACAAGTTTCACAAATAATTTCCTGTGAAAGCTGGACGTATTGGGGAAAGTCTCCCAGTGGTTTCCAATCTCCAGTGGAATGGAAGGAAATTTCTATAGGTTTCTCTGCGGTATCAGCGCTCACTAGAAGCTGAATTTATGGCATGCTTCAAGTATGTTCAATAACTATTAACAATGTAACGCCCCACCCCCGACAGAGCACCACCTATATGCAGCGAATAGTAATTTATGCAACCCTACCAACTACTCTGCTCGCTTCTCTCGATTTTATTATCCAATAATCTTGCCGTCTTAGCCTCCCATGTGGGGAGAAATTGAGAAATGCTAACATTGCCGACATTCCAGAGCTCTCTCTCTCTCTCACTCCTGAAATATTTCCTCTGGATGCTAAACTCTACGGTATGTAGAACAGTTGCAAATGTCGCACCAAGCCTTGCAATCGAAACTCTGGGGTATGATTCACCTACTGTAAGATAATTGGTGTTTAAATTAATGTTTTGTTTATAATTTATAAACGTGATAATGTCACCAAAATTATGAAAATGAAATTTAAATATAAAGCAGTTGTATGATAAATTTATATATAAAAGATAATTTACTATGTGGTACAAAAAGTTTTTCTCAAATAACAAAAAATAACATTAAACTACACACTGGAAACTTGGTGATGGGGCGAGGTCATTAAGATTTGCCCCCCCCTTTATCAATTACCAATACTTTCTACGAGAACTGTTAAGAAAAAAAAGTGTATATATAGATATATATATATATATATAAAAGAAAAAGAAAATAAAGTAATACTATTGGCAATGTAACAAATTAACAGTAATAATAGAAGCTTTAAAATGATAAAACACTTAAGATAAAGTCACACTTGAAATCGATATATTTCGAACTTGTTGAGTTCTTCTATGGTAAGAAGACAAGTCATAGAAAAACTCAACGAGTTCGAAATATATCGATTTCAAGTGTCACTTTATCTTAAGTGTTTTATCATTTTAAAGCTTCTATGATTACTGTTAATATCTGTGAACACAGCTCTTGTTGTAAAGGAAGCTGTGAAGAAGTATGATTTCAAGGAGATCGACCATCCACCCTACAGCCCAGATATAGCTCCCAGAGACTATTTCCTCTTTTCACACACGATTTTGATAACCTTTCTCAAATTTGTTACCGTTGGATACAATGCACCGGTCCCAGCGTACCTGCCAGTCTTTAAAGGTATCAGAAACAATTTTTTGACAGGTCCTTCAGAATCGCCCCCGCAACTTTTACCACTTCTTCTAATGATGGAAATGACTCCCACGAATGTGTGTGTGTTTTTTCAATTTTTTTAAAAAGTAAAAAGTCCCACGGAGCTGAATTTGAACTAAAGGGATGATGAGGGGCATATTTCCCATTGAATTTTGTGAGATATTCTTCAACACCATTTGCGATGTGCGGCCCGCTAATATCGCAGTGCAGCACTTAGTTTATGATGTGACCTTGCAGAGTGTTCAGGACATCTCTGTATTATGTCCAGTTGCAGTTGTATGTACAGGTACAACATGCTGGTAAACCATTCCTTGCATATAGAAAAATGAGATGACCATAACTTTCCCAGCAGAAGCAAGCCGAACTTTTTGATGTAGATTTCCACACAGAGCTTTGCGGTTTGCTCTCAAGATCGAAATGATGTAGCCCAGCTATCAACTGTTTTGCAACCCACCGTGCACAAACACTTCTCATGTGCAACTTTACAGTCACCAATGTGTGGGTGCCACCTAGTGAAATTTTCAAAATTTCTGAAAGTGTTCTTAATGTTATTCAACAATCCTTTCTCACTATGACAGGGGCGGTGTTAATGTTGCCTTCCATTCGAGCATAACGTCTATCTCCCATGGGCCACCTGTAACATTGCACAGACCTCAACTGGAGTTTTGCTGAGACGAAAGTAAAATTTCAGAGCTGCATATTGTTCGTCGCGTCATCTCCATTTTGCTATAGATGGAATCGAACGTGTCTCAAGTTGTACACCTCTCACAGACAGTAACAGGAAGTGACAACTATGAAACTAGTATCACGTGTACATTACACATTACGCTAACAAAATATTGTAGATAAATGTTAGCACAAAAAATATTATTATTATTATTATTATTATTATTATTTATTGAACAGTACTTAATTACATAGCCCCGACAAACCGAGTTCCGAGTATGGTTTTCTTTCGCTAACAGTAAAACGCACTGTTCCCTCCTGTGTTGTTAGTTATTTTTGTAAGGTTAAGCGGAAACTATGAGTATATTTGTTTAAGAATATATGATCGTGTTTAACTAATAAATAACGACTTATTTAATAGTACTTCTATATTCGATCTGTTAGTCTAAACACATACTGAAAGAGACTGCAGATACGTGACAACGCTGTTTTCCCAATCCCTCTAGCGTATAGTAAAATAAACAGCTGAAAAGTTGTAACCTCAGTTCCAAGAAAAATGCCCCTCAAGAGCCATCCCTTACTCTAAATTGTAGAATATGCAGTTGATGATGCAGTTATTTGTCAAGCGTGCGAAACACCGACCTGGACCGATAGATTTTTTCGGGTGTAAAAATCCTAAGTATTACCTCCTTCGGAAGGGAAGTAAAGCCGTGGGTCCCGTGTCGTGCATTTACGGCACGATAAAGAACCTCAAGCCTGAAAAAAGAAGCCTCTGAGCAAAATTTGTCGGTCGTTCAAGCCCTGAATTGAATGGGACGCTGATGACCTGAGATGTTAAAGAGCACCCGTATATAAAACAAACCAACAACAACAATCAAGCGTGCAATAAAATTGTAATTATAATTTTATTTATTTTTAACAAACTAAATTATAATTAAAGTTTAAATACTTAAGGGTTTATTTATAATGTGTATAAATCCTGGATAAATTTCTTGGTCTTATATGTAGTCAAAAGGGGAGTGAGATACACATCTCATTGTGTCGCCCAGATATGATTGAATTATTTTATTTTTAATCGTTAAATTCTCAGTAGAACTTTATGGCATAAGTGGAACACACTGAAGTTACTTTATACATTGAGAGCTACAGTCAATGGTATACGGAGAGAGCACCCGAAGAATTCTAAGTTGAGAATAAAGTTGTATAAAGAGTTTTGCATACACTGACTACATAGCTTTCACTCTGTTCACTTAGTACGGGAATTTATGAAGCACTTAACATGCAATTCCAGTTACTCTAATGCTTGTTGCTTTTAAGTGCCATCCCCTTGTCTTTATTTATGACCCAATGAACTATTCTGTCGAACCTCGAGTCTTGATGCTCTTCCTTTAGTTCTACACATTTTGAAATGTGTTTTCAAGCTCAACGAAATGCTAAACGTTCAAGCTTCGAGCCTGTGCAATTTTCTGCAACATCTACACAGTAGGCTTTGACGATGTTCAGATGTTTTATACGGCCTTATTGACCATCTCCGTCCATATTCTGGTTATATAAATGAATTATATGACGCTGTTTTATGCAAATTATTTTCTTCTTGCTTTGTGAATACAGTTTACTGGCTTACAGTTGGTACCTATTGGCTATAACTACATTCATAGTGTTGTAATAAGGACAGTTTTCAACATTCAGAAGTTGAAGAACGACACAAACCCCAAGTCTAAGTGCTAACTTATTTCTATACTAAGATTGTAGTAGTTTCTTGCTGCGGTTGCATTCATAGCATGAAAACTATTTTGGTGGCCTCTGTTCAGATTATCTTATCGGCTTCCCAAGGACGAACTGTTTGGCAAAATATGGTACGATGGTCTGTCTTCATGGTGTGCGATCTTCTAAAATTGCGTTTTCAGCACATTAAACACATCTCTCACTTTAGCATATTATCATTGTCACACACCTGCTGGTCGACTTTCAGTCACGGTAAAGGACTCTTGAAACAGATCATTATGAGAATCCGAGCTTGTTCCGCCTGGGTACTTCAGCAACACTGAGCAGAAGAATTCAATAAATTGTTTTATTTTCTCTGCAGTCATGTCATGTATCTTGTGTGTTTTGCGGCATACTGGTTTGTGTACATCACTATAACGTCCTCATCAAGTAATGGAAAACAATCTGTGCGGCAGTACGATTGTTGGGTGTAACAATTGAGTTTTCTTCTATTAAACTTTACATCTTCATTTCTTCGTTCCTCCAATATCACATCCTGCTGAAGAGTTCAAACTCTTGTTTCTCATCCCTTTTGAATACCGGGCAAATTCCCTAGTGTAGTAATACTTTCATCCCCCAAATCTTCATCCGTGACGTCACCACATGCATTATCCGAAGGAAGAAATGTTAACATGATTTCACTACTGGCATTTATTAAGTCATTTCCATTTTGAAACATTTCTACAGACTGAAGCCAAGAATCTACAATATATCAGATCTTAAATAACCCAATAGGTTGGCTAAACCTGAGGCATTGTGTTTTTTTAATATCGTTTTTTTTTTTAATTCAGTGTTAAATTGTTCCTTTCTCATTAATAAATGTCCACAAATATTAAACATATTATTTTCTAAACAGGAAATACAGAAAAATATTTAAAAATAAATATGTAAATGTTTCTAACTAAATACCAGCTTTAGAAAACATAACTTGGGCTCTCATGCAAAACTTGTGTGTGTGTATTATTAATTTCCCACCGGTAAATGTTTATAAATAATAAAAATTGTGTAAACTTTTATAGCGAAATATCAGCTGTGAGCAAAGATAACCTGGGCTCTTGTGCAAGGTTTTGTTTGTCTGTATTATTAATTTCCTGTCATTAAATATTTATGAATATTAAAACATGTATTTTCTACAAAGTAAATACAGAAAACCCTGTTTAAAAATAAACATGCAAACTTTTCTGTGACTAAATACTAGCTGTAGGTAAACATAACCTAGGCTCTTGTGCAAGACTTTGTGTGTATACATGGGTATTTGATAAGGTTATGTATATAATTTGTTTATGTATACAGACACAAATAGACCAATGGGAAATACTGAAAATATCTCAAATCACAGTATTAAAGAAAGGTTAGTTTAAGGAACCATATCTGTTTTAATACAGTAGCTTTAGATATTATGAAAACGATGTTAAAGTGATTGCATTATTAGGCATGTTCCTTACCTGAAGTATCAACAGCTGGAACACGACACAGAGGAACATTCTTATAATGTACACTTAGTTTGAAGATTTAAAAACGTACAGCTATGAATTACCACCACATTCAGGCAGAAACTACATTCACTACTTCACACATAATTACGCAGTATTAAATGTTTGTCTGCTATACAGCCGAAAGCGACGCCATTTTGTTCACTATCGGCTGTTCTACATGGCCTTGCTAAAACCCCTAGAGAGGCAGAATAATGCGATATAATGTATGTTCAGAAATACCCCCCCCCCTTAGGAATGACGTACTAAATGTAGTACTGTAATATTCCACATTGAAACTTTTTCAATCAGAATGAGGGATTCACAGTGAGTTGGTAATAAAACATGAGTGCAACCTATTTTAAAACCACTGACACAAATTCTAACTTTCACTTCGTTGTGATGATGTACGCGATAGCTCTGCCATTTTACTGAGCACGACAACAAGCACTCACAGCTACAAATGAGGAAAAAACTAGCGGGAAAGTTTAAACCTTCGACAATGTATTGCAGTAGGTGCCAACAGTTGCGAACGTAATTTAGCATTGTTAGAAATGCAGATACGGCATTCTATTCCGTTATTAAAAAACATTCTTGTGTACAATAAAAAAGCTAAGGATTTACAAAATAGGTGTATATATGCTAGTTATTGCAGCTTTTGCAGAAACCAGTAAAGATGCGTTTTAATATAACAGAAAAAATGTTCATTAAAATACATAATATACTCTTATCGTTTTTATCTCAGTTTAACACAAATTATCAAGCTTTAGGGGTTCAATTGCTGATATATATTATTAAGTATGTAATTCATCAAATAATATGCATATATTTTTTCAGTTTTAATTGTGCGTATTTTGTTATTTTTATTTCGTGTGAATTCATCCCTAAACGATAGCGTATTTTGTTTTATTACCAGCGATACTCATTTTCCAAAGCAATTTGAACAGAATTTACTGTATGTGAGAGACTGTTTAGACACCTCTAAAGCTATGTGGAAACAAGGGTTAAGAGTTGGGTATATCACTGACAGATTTAAAGTTTTATGCTTCCATAACACCAATTTTACCTGAGATCTTTTTCTTCACAATGTGGAGTTAGGGGGGGGGGAAGAAAAGGCTTACGTGAAACAACTTCCCCTAGCCTCGCCCCCATCTCCATTCCATTAAAGCATGAACATTGTACCGGCAGCATCATAAAACATTTCCAACTTTTAGTGGCGTTTGAGAAGGCAAAACAATGCAAGGGTGCATACGTCGCCTTTATAGGCCATTACCGCAGCAAATTTTATGGAGCAGAATGGATTTTAAGCGATATCGTTTTTCATAGCTGAAAATGGAGTTGTTTGCCTTGCATTCCTCTGCTACAGCTGCGTCATTTTCCCACGTTGTTGGCTAGGGATCTCCACTGCGTGTTTAGCCAAGACTTGTAAATGGCCTGAAATTATTCCTCGATAAAATATATCTCATTAAGATCTTCTTCCTATATAATTAAGCTTTTTATGCATTGTTGTAAATATTAATGTCTTTGCTTAATTTTAATGTTTATAATGACTTTATTATCTTCTCGTTTCCTACATGACAAACTTTATCGTCTTTATTTGTGATACAGTGCTGGAAGTATTTATTGCCTTACCCAGATACTGTGTAATTTTATAACTGTTTCAAATATAGATAAAATATTTAAAATTATTCTGTTCGACTATTTGTTAGCTTTAACTATTTAATTTTCGGGACTGCAGGAAACTATAAGAGAAATGTTCCCTGTTGGTGGCATGCAAAGAGTTTGTCTTGATTAGTAACCATAGCAATGGCTAGCACGTAGCTCCCATTGTTGCAGCAGCAAAAGTTTGTGCTATGCGCTCTTTGAGGTTTTATGATGGAGTTAGCTCGTTTACGATTATAAGTACGGTCTGAGCCAATAGGAATGACTGGAAAAATTACAGAGAGCCTTTGCAGACTCTGCTCCTTTATGTACAAAAGTGTTTAGACAAGGATCACACGGAGCATCCGCCATATAGCTCGTATAGAAGCCATAGTGAAGAACGATTCACAAATTCACAGGGAGATAGATCAGTCATTCGCTGCAGGTGTCAGAAATCCTGCAAAAATAAATTCGTGTGTGAAAACTTTGTTGTCATTGGAAACTCCACAATCTCACGGAAGAACAAAAGACAGCAAGTGTGGAATGGTGCCAGGAGATGCTTCGTCGTTTCGACAATGACAACTCCCGACCTGTCCACGATATCTTCACAGTTAACGATCCAGAATCAAAGAGGCAATCGGTGATCTGGATCTTACCAAGGACGACCCCCAACGACGTCAAAATGTAGGCCCGAAGTTGGTAGTCATTTTGTTTATCAGCAAATGGCCATATTGTAACCATTTCAACCAAGAACAAAAAACAATCACTGCCAACTGGTGCACCAAAACACTGACAGAAGAAGGCCGAAGTTTGGGTTGTAAGAACTGTTTCTTCAATATGACAATGTTCTTGTGCATACACTTTGAAAACAAGGGAATATCTGCAAGAACTGGAAGTGACACAGGCGAACTACCGTATCCGTCTCCCTGCGTTTTTTTCCTGTTTCCACCAACCAAGGAAGCGCTCTAGGAGAGGAGATTGCTACATTTGTAAAGAAGCGTGGCTGTTTCCGAAGTGCAACTTTTGTGGGGGAGCAGCTGTCCACGAGTGCTGGCGTGGTACTTTCAAGCGATGCCATGATGAATACTCCAGTTGATGGGGATTGATGCATACAAATCATTTCCGAACATTCTTTTAATGCGTCTAGGTTGTTGACTTAATTCAAGAAAATTGTAAATTTACAAAGAAAACATCCATAAAAAGATTGTTTTGCTGCTACTCTTTGAAGGGAATATGTCTACTTTTGACTTGAGTAGAGTGGAACAAGAAGTTTCCCCTTCAGTCTTCCAGATATCGCTAACTCCTGTTGACTGAAGAAACAGTAAAATGTTCGTCGGAAATGTGAGTAATTTGCACCAGAATGTATGGAGGTAACTTGTAGACTCAGCAAAGGTTTCTGTGCATTATCTGAAAAGTTTTTACATTTTCTTCCTTCTCCATGTAGTACATTAACTCAAAGTTGTTGACACACTGATTAATGTTGGAGGATATTCCCTTCGTTTTCGTAATGAATGGCGTTTGTCTTTCAACAGTTGCTAAGACGTAAGATCTGTGCAGTGTTTTTACATCTCAGGTATTCTTGAAGAAAAAGTGGTCCATAGGTCATTGTTGAAACTAATCTTCATAAAACAAAGGTTTCAGCACTCTAAAATTCCGAAAGAATATAGCTATTGTTTAAAAGATTTTTAGAAAGGTCTTCAAATCTCCATCGAAAAGAAAATGTACATTGTCTGTTTACCTCTAGCGGCTGTAATTAATGTTTCCTCTCAACGAAACTCGGCATATAACGAACAAGTTCGTTAACCAGCAAAATTGGACTATTGGGTGTAGGGGTTAACCTAAAGCGAGAATTTAAAAATCGCTCTACCAGCCGCAATTTTTTTTTTTTGTCAAAACTCTGTATATGCCATTGAAATAAAATAAGAAAAGCAGTTTCTAAAGCGAAATCGGACCATTAAGAGTGGGAGTATGCCTGAAAACGGAATTTTGTAATGTTTGTAATCGAGGATGTCGATTTAAATGGTCCGGGGGAAGATGTGGCATAGGGAAGATTGTTATTCTTAGCAGTAACAATCAGGTACTCACGCCAAGTGATAAAATCATTCATGAGAAAGAGCATAGGGGAATAGTCTGCGCATGCGCATGGATAAATAATTGAACTTAAGCCTTACAGACAGCGGCCGTCCTGCGGCTTCAGTACCAAACGCCAGCGGAAGAAGCGGAGTTTCAGGAAATGCTGGAGCGATGTAAAAATCTTGAGCGGTAGTGTAAAGTGTACAATAAATGCAGGCGGAGAAAACAACGGTTTAGGAACACAGAAAAACAAGCTATCGCATACCTAAAATTAGCTATGTAGCTTATTCCGTTTTAGTTGTAATACAGCTAAGTGCAAATGGAAACGTTACGCTAACAATATAACACGTAAATGAAATAATAATGATGCATACTTTTAGGCTAAAAGTAATGCTTTATTATATATCTCAGTTAGAGTTACTTATTTTTTACAACATTCTCTGCTCTAACGCTTTCTAATAACCTTCACAAATTCAACTTTCCGAGTAATTCGCTTGTTTACTCAGCTCCTGCGTGACGAACTTTCTTTAGATTTCATTTGTAAGCGCTTGATTTATTTTAAGTTAACCTTACCACTTTCTGACGAATTAGCACGTCACTTTTACTTAAAGAGATTCCCATTACAAAGAGGCAAGCATTTTCTTTCATCGTTTATCTAAAGCACTAAATACATTTACAACTTATATCTTCCTAGATAAATGCAAACTAACCGCAGTTTTACGCTTAGAGTTGTTCGCATTTCTTGTGCAATCTGAGTAAAGTGAGACTATTGGCGCCACAGTCGCTCTGGTAAATTTAAACTTAGTAACATAAGAAAATAGAGGAGTAAACAACGTCTAGTTTATTGCTTGGGGGAAATGAAAAGGGTGCAAGGCAAGAACGATAATGTCGTCAGTATAATTTACCTAGCTGCGAAGAAAATGGCTGCAGCAATGTTCTATTCTTCCCAGGAGCAAATCACTGCAAGGATAATGTAAAAACGTTTATTACCACCGCGCGAGCTCGCAAGCGCATGGCCTCCTTTATGTGTAGTGAAAAACTGAACATGACTCTACTTCAAGATAGCAGGAGGCCATGCATTTACGAATTCCTTTGGCTCCGTACCAAGCAAGCGTCACGGTTTTGACTCGAAGAGAAGAGATGAACTGTTCTTAAACATGTTTCTTTAATTAGTTCACATAATATACTGATAGAAATTAAAGCAATGATTTCACATTTCAGTATATACTAAATGCATTTACAAATGAAGAATATATACGAAAGTCGTTTGAAAATTTAGGAATGAAGCACAAAATGATTGCATAGCTTATTGGAATTCTCCTTGTTGTTCAATATGCGTTTCCTACGGCGATGCTCCCACCACGGAAGTCCTCGAGGACTGCAAAATACGAATACGCCTCAACTGGTTATTTAATTTCTTCATCGGAAGAAAGTTTCTTTACACCAGGAATTTTCTTAGTTTAGGAAACAGATGAAATTCCAATGGAGTCAAGTTAGGGAATAAGGCGGATGTGGCAGCAATTCGTACTAAACTCATTGATTTTTGCCATTGCAATGACATACGTTTTAGGAGAATACTCTCTTGATACAAGAGTATGCTCTTTTTTGATGTCTTTGTCTTTAATCGGTACAAACGGAGCAATATGCTGCAGTGATAGATGTTCTAGTACGGAGATAATCAAGTACTGGTACATCCTTGGCCCCCAGGAATCCTCCCGATAATTTCATACACCTGCTGAAGATGCTTCAATTGTTTAGACTGCTCTTTTGTTTCAGGCGTGACGTAGTGCATCTATTTGTCGCAAATCGACACATAAAGTCGGTGGGATCTTTCTGATAACGGGCCAAACTTCGCTAAGAAATTTACACTTTGATTCGCTTTCGATTCTGAGATAGCAGTCGCGATGCCCATCTTGCCGACGATTATTTCAAGAACAATTCTCCCTTCAAATGTGAAATAATCGTTTCTTAAATACCCAGAGCTACACAATTTTGGATACCTATAACCGGTGTTTCTCCAAAACAATATCGTGCACGTAACTGATAGTTTCTGATGTCGTGACGTATTTTGACTTTCACGGCCCGTTTAAACTTCGTGGTTCACGTGGAAAGGGCTTAAAATGATAGTGCCTAGCCCCCTAGAGTTTTTGTCATGCCTGTATAAATTTCTGTTACATTCATACCTTCCTTCACCAAGAACTTAATAACCGCACCAAGTTCGACATTTGTCATTTTCCCCATAAACACATCTGCCCTGCAACAAGCAGCTATAGCTACTAAAATTCTTGAGCAATTCGCGTATTATTGTAGAAATATTTCTATGGAACACGACTGATGTTGATAACAGAACTGCTTTGGAACTTCTGCTGCAAACTGTGGGTCAATTTGAGAAATATTCTATCAATGAAAAATAACGAAAATTTAAATTTCAACTAATCACAGCCCCATGTTGTTGCAAAGTTATCGTCGTTTTTACCATAAGCAATTTACGGAATATTCTCAGAGTAGCTTACTCTGTTTTCCCACAAATCGGTGAGCAGGAATCGATTAATCGTAAAAAACAAACATTCGCGCTCCTTCAGCAGGAGAAAGCGCCTGCTCATTCGTCAGTTGTTGCCATGGTAACACCTGCTGGATTTCGAAATAGTTCCCCACCCACCTATCCCCCATATTTGCTCCCACTGGATTTTTTCTCTTTCCAAACCTCAAAAATTGGTTTTGGGGGAGGAAATTTTCGTTAAATGGAGAGGTTATCTGTGCTGTAAAAGAGTATTGTGTGCACTTCCAAAGATTTTTTTTTCTGGGGGAATAAAATTATTGGAATCTCGTTGAAGCTTAAAACAGTTTATGTTGAAAAATATTTTTTTGTTTTTGCAAAAAAAAAAATGTAATTGTTTTTACCAGACTTGAATAAATGAAAAGTGTTTAACACCCGTTTTTCACTACAGAGGCACCACAGGCGGTGAACACTGATGATACTTGAGATGAAATAATATATTGGAAAAGGATTTATTTTTTAGGAAGGAATCGTTCCAGGCCTAAGTTTAGAGTACCTCCCCGGCATTTGCCATTTATGAGGACTGAGAAAAACCTGGAAAAAACCTCA
Organism: Metallyticus violacea; assembly: GCA_030762175.1. NCBI lineage: Eukaryota > Metazoa > Arthropoda > Insecta > Mantodea > Metallyticidae > Metallyticus > Metallyticus violacea. The sequence goes on along the minus strand of CM060842.1, from coordinate 5,487,861 downwards.
GTCAGGGAGGACGGTCCTGGTGGGATCAAACCCCAGACCTCCCACTCACGAGCCTTAACGACCTCGGCCACCCGTGGCGGTTTTACCAGACTTATCAATCCTCTATGGTAACTATACCTAGGGGCTAAAAAATTTACACACACTTTCACAGTAGATGTTTATTTAATATTTCATAGTTGAACCGAAAAACAACAGTAATGTGTAGTATGATAAAACAGATGTGACTCACATACATTATGATAGCGTTGCTACTTGACAGGTAAATCAACAATTTACAAATGAAGCCAAGATTATCGTATGATGTTCTGTAAACAGATGTGACTCACATTACGTTATGATAACGTTTCTACAACATAATGGAGCCAAGATTATCGTTTGAACAGTGGAAAGCAATTTTGAAGTGTATTGGAAAACCGAAAATGTTGTTGAAGTTCAAAGACAATGGAGACGTGTATACAGAACAGAACCGCCGTTGGACGGGGAACTCTCAAGGATGTTGTATCCCGTAGAAAATCAGCTACACTGCCAGCACTTCGGAAAGAAATTGAAACGGCATGTGCTGCAATCGCTGAGGACACTTTCGCAAACGTTACTCAATCAGTAGTTTAATATTAATTAAATATTATTAAAGAAGTTAACATTGTTTAAAAAAGCATTGTACATAAAGTAAAACAATAAAAACGCTTTAGCAGGAAATAATTGAAAATTGCACAAATTCTTTAAAGCAACCCATTGCCTAGAGACAGAAAATTGAATAGTTTATTGAACAATTGTTTTAGAAATTTTCCATTTCTTCGGCATTATTCTGTGTTTGTTTTGCTTTTTATTTCGAACCCGGCACACGAACCAAAAGAGGCAGATCTTTCATTAGAATCAACGTTTTGTTCAGGGAAGGCGATAAATTATTCAGATGCATGCCCTGGTTTTGTTTTTTTTTTCTTTCGTATTCGCGTGCAATACAAAAGAATAGCTCTCTCTCTCTCTCAGGACTTGGTGAGAGACATTCGCCTGCAGACATTGAAACAAACAAACAATCGGAAATAATCGACTAGAAAGAGCGCTGACCTTTCACGCCGTTAATTCCGTTAACAAAAGGGCAAGCGGTCGATATCGCCCGCTAATTGAATCAAGTCACTTCCAGAAGCGAAGAGGAAATTCAGCAAGTCTCCCACTCACGCACATGCAGCCGCTGCGGGTACCAAAGCTACCCATTGGCTTATCCGCAGAATATTCACACTCTGAAAATCGCTTTGCATTTCATAGAAACCTCTTTTAAAGTCGTGTCTAAAACGTCAACACGTCAATTGACATTGTTTTCATCATATATGCAAACCCCCAGCTCTTCAACAGTATTGTATTGTTAAGCCTGAGGAAGGTCGTACTTTGATGACGCATATATGAAAGTTGTTCGAAATGTTCGATAAATTTCCATGAAGAAGTAAACAACCCTGCAGCTCGTACGTACTCTGCACCATTCGCGGTACATGCACCGAAAATGAAGCGCGCTCCAGAGGTATAATTCTTCCACTTTGAGAAGATTGTGACTACGTCGCGGTATCATAGTAGAGACATGACACAAGAGTATATGTTTTTCCAATTATTATTTTAGTTTTTATTGTTATTAATAAAAGTTTAATTACAAGCTAATTTAAAGAAAATTGTGTGAGAAGAAACTAAAGTAAAAGAAATTGTTTTGACACATTTAATGATAGCCTTAAAAATTATATAAATAAGAAAATTAATAATTATCTGAAATTTTTATACCGGAAAGGTTAACAACTAATATAAGTGTTTCTACTTTAAGTGCGCGGACACTAAAATCTTCATTAAATTGGAAATGTATTATTTCTTTATACACACGTCTTTTTCATCCCTTTCACTGCTAGTAAAAAAGTGAGGTGGCTTAGGCGGTAAAATTTGAAAGCCCGGCGTTAAAATCCCTTAAGACAAACCAAACGGACTTTGGGATTTTTAGGCACACACTGGCCTTTCCATGAACTTTCCGCTCACTTATTTGATATCTTTTAATTCTTTTGGTTCTGTTACAAGATAGAAAGTGTTAGGCGAGGTGGGCTGTTGTGTGCGATGTGACGGTGGCTTCCTCTTTGAAAAGTTTTTCCCCTCTGAGCGTACCAATCCAAATCTAGTATATTGTTAGTATAACAAACGTATTTATGTCCCTTTGGGATGACCTGACGATCTCTATGTTTGGGATCGGGGAGGGCATTTTAAAAAGCGTTACATATTCTCCTTTTCGTAACTTGCATGCCTGAAATTTTGAGAGTATCTTTTTTGAAACCTTTCTAAAGCAAATTTCTGTAGGTGGCAGCAGTATCAACCCCTCTTTGATCACAGATATTTCATAAATCGAGAGGTCGAAGTGGATCAAAGTTTTATTGTAGTTTCTTTGCTGCATGCATGTATTCTCTTGTATTTTTGTTTCCTCGACCACGTGGGTGTAAAGTTAGATATTTTCAATAATGCATTAAAAATGCCAAAACTGTCATGCCAGGTTATCGATCCCTTGGTCAAATATCCTACATTCATTTAAGAAAGAAATGAATATGAATTGAATGTAAAAATTTACGGGAATGGAACTTAATATCCCTGAAACTTATTGGAAAGTAATATTTAAGGTCACGTTTCGTTCTTCCTATTTGTAGTTTGACAAGTTTATATTTAGAATATTCGTAGGGGAAATCTAAAAGTTCTCGGCCTGACTAAGAGATATCGTGAAGATAACCAAATTACAATGATAGTTGTTAAGTACAATCCTTTAGATAGCGCGCTGTAAAGTTACAGACGCGTAAGTGTTGTCACTTGTTTGTGATGATCGTGTAAGCTAACTAGTGTTAACATTTTCTATAAAATGAATAAAACTGAAATACGTACTGTGATAAAGCACTTCGTTTAGAGGTGTTTAACCCCAACAGAAATACAAAAGGAGTTAAATTCATATTAAAGGGTTCTTTCCCTTCATTTCTGATGGTTAAAAAGCGGACTGCTGAATTTGAACGCGGTCATACATCCATTCAAGTTCACGAGCGCTCAGGTTGTCTAAAACTGCTACAACAGATTAAATTTTGATAAAAAGTATTCAGTGATCGCCGATTGAAGGTACGCGATTTGACTGACGTTGCACGATAAGTCGCGTCCACTACATTTTACACTAAATTTTGGGCTTGAGAAAGATTTCCGCTCGATGAGTGCCGCGTTTGTTAACAAAGGTCGTAAGAGTGTTTAGACTTATTTAAATTCAATTCCAGCTGTAGAATTCATCACTACATGCCAGAGACTAATGTGAAAGTCTTTGGACTAAATATATGGATTTACAAGGTTGAAAAATAATATTTGTCAATTCGAGAACTTTTAGAGCACTCGTCATATTTTCCTTGTCTTTCATATTCGACTAACTATAAAGTCACTATTAATAATCTTTATTGCAAATATTTTGTTTAAAATATAGACTATTTTAAATATGCTGTAAGCCTAATTCTAAATTGATATTTATTTGTTCTGAATTCAGACAATGTTCTTCTTTTTTTAAATCTGTATGTCAATTAATGTTCTTGCTCAAGGGCAGACCGTTTGTGACTATGCCTCAAGTAGGGGCCTCGCTGGGAGGAAGGGATGAAGTGAAGGTAATACCACTGGGCAGTGAGTGACCTTGGTCTCAACATGTTTCTAGATAGAACATCTCGACGCCCGCCCTAGATGCGCGAGTCCCTCGAAAAGTCCGCCTTCATACCAAACGCAGTTGCAGAAACCTTTCCAAAGCGCAAGTCACCATCACACCGCACTAGAGCACCTCGCCCTGGCACTTTCGACCCTGTAACGGAGCCAACTAAATGAAATGATAAGAAATGAGACAGTGTAATTTCATAGAAAGAAAGATGCATCCCAGCATTTGCCCAAGCAACCGGGGGAAACCACAACAAAACTCGAGAGATTTGAAACCTTGGACCTACCGTATGCGTGTCCGAAGCTCCACCGACTGAGCCACTCCGCTCGGTTAATTTTAAGTAAGCAATAAAGAGAATTAAACACAATACAAGTTCTTGTCTAATTTGAATACAGGGAAAAATCACTTGCATACTTTTAGTATGTAATGGAAGGCAATTCTTCTAATATCAGTTGGATACAACTAATGCCTTAGGACATCATTGGGGGGGGGGGGGCGAGCACAAAGTCACCTAGCCCTTAGCGACCATGTTGCCGAATGTAAAATTTTCTGTGAAATGAAATGATAGAAGCCTTCAATTATTGTTTTACAGAATTTGACCAAATCTTTTTTTACCGACGGAATAAATAAATTGGAAACTAAGATACCCCTCGAGAGAAATATCTTTTGTGTATTAAATGCTTTTTACAGAAAGCGACCTTTAGACTCAGATTTGGAACAATTTTGAATAAGAAATATTCCGGGATTTGGATAAAATATTTGTAAGAGGATTCGAGATCTCGAGGGGTGTACAGGCTCAGCTGTGACCATCACAGTTTAAATGCGCGAATCTCGGTCTTGACTTGGAATTTTTCTTATCTGATTCTAGGGTGAAATAAAATGTTGCCACATCTTGTAAAGGTATTTGTACGTCTACTTCTACCGGGCTTCCAGAATATGTCCTCATCACTCGCATGGGGTTTTGCGTGTCGGTCCTGCCTCACTCACGGCCACCTGCCCGACGGTTGTCCTTGAACTTCCGAGCAGTCATCAGTTTACATTAGATGGCCAGGACTTTACAGCAATCAATTTTGTACGCAAATTTGTTATAAATACGAATTCGCTCAACGCTTTCCTGAAGAACTCTTCGCAAGTTTTCTGGGCAATTTTCTCCTTCCAGAACTGAAATTCACGATATGTGATTATATCTTACACAATTTTATCATTACAAAACAGACACTTGTAAAGATGTATAAAATTCACGGAAAACAAGTTAAACAAATTAATATCTTGAGTTTTCGCCAACAAAATAGCACAGGTTGGGACTTCGGTGTTCCTCTTCACACACAGCAACAAAATTGTTAAAACTCAAACCCTACAAGTGTACACGTGACCATTATCTACGACATGGGGAATCCCGTAGCATGTGTGCGTTAATGTCAGTGGTTTCTTTCGTAAGTGGCTGAAGGTTTAATCGATCCACAGCTTGTCTTCGTTTCAGACCAGGTGTTGTGATGCATCAAAATGGTCGTGTGAGACCTCACAACACTGTAAAAATACAAATTGTTATGACGGGAAAGTTGGTGCCCATTATGGATAATCGTTCCGTAGACAACGCCAAACATTCAACCTTGTTCAGCATGTCATTTCCCAGAATTTGAAAGTCAGAGATTGTTGTACAATAAAGCAATTTAAACGTAGATTAAATTGTCATCTCAACTCTAGGAATTATAACATTTAGTCTCTCACCACTTCTTCTTCTTCTTCTTCTTCTTCTTCTTCTTCTTCTTCTCTTCCTCCTTCTCCTCCTCCTTCATCTTTTTCCTCCCCCTCCTTCCTCCCCCTTGTACTCCAGAAAAATTATTGCAGAATAAATGAAATTCTAACACTATCTTTATCAACTTTTTAACTATATTAAAATATGTAATATCTACATTTAGTATGTTTTTACTGTGTTATAAATAACTATGTATGCTGAACCCTGTATTGACGCTGGCTATATTCACCTGGTAGAGGGGAAGAGAAAGCCCCACGGCCTTAAGTTTGCCGGAGTAAATAAATAAATAAATAAATAGAGAGGGGGTACCGAAATGACATTCTAGTCCCGTTTTTCTTTTAATCAGCTGACGGAAAAAGAAAAATCACATGGGTGGTTTCAACAAAATTCCGTCACAGCTCTTACAGCAAATGTGTCCATGGGTAAAATTAGGGAAGTGATTAGTGCTGGTGTATGGCTCTCTCGCTCCCCAGATGTAACCGTTGGTATTTTTTATTTGTGGGGTAACCACATGGAGAAGGTGTACGAAACAAATCCGTACACATTGGGAAGAACTCTTGGAAAACATACGAAATGAAATCAGAAACATTACAGTGATAGAACTCAATCGTGACAGTTGGAATATTTTTGCCGGTACAGCTGAAGGAGGATCACATTTCTAGCATTTGCTATAAGGGAAGCTGTTTACACAGTTTTAAGGAGCAAAGTCAAAGTTCAGGCGCGGCCGGCTGCCGAGATTGTGAGCTGTAAGGACATATTCGGGAAGTACTGTGGCAATGAACAACGAATATAAAAACGCCATGTTGATACCATCAAAACAATTGCTACACGTTGTTACATATCAACAAGATCTGTTCCTTTACATCTAGAGGCAATTTTCTTCGCTCTCCCATTTTTATTAACACTAATCTCGACAACTACAAACTTTGCAAGGTTTTACAAGTTGGGAATCCTATCCTACTTTGTGAGGCATTATCTTCGAGATCACGGAAGTAGAACATTAATTTTCTAGAATACGTCTCTTGATTAATTCTGAACCCTTGTGAGACACACACGTTGAACAAACACCTCCCCGCACCCCGTTCTGACGAAGTTTCTGGGGGTTCATTATGCAGGCTATTTGTTCTCTACTGAAAACCCTTTCATCTCTTTCACGACATATTCTCTGTTTCTATTTTCTCAGGTTACAAAGTTTTAGTTTGGTAAAAATTTTCAGGGTTTCAATTAATGCACCCCTTTACTATCTCACTATTTAGGCTGTACTAGTACTAGGCTTTCTTTCACTGCCTAATGGTATGTCATAACCTCCCCGTATATTTCTTTTAAGTACCAATCATTGTAATACTGTATTTTCTAATCTTAGGACTATGCTAATAAATAACTAACAAGTTTAAGTTTAAAAATGTTCATTTTATTTTGCAAAACAAATTAAACAGCGAAAACATAAGCTCTCAAAGTTCATCTGTTTGCTCTATTACGTCATAATTGTTAAAATGATAAGAGGTACAGACTCACTAGGAAAATGTATCCAGCAAACAAATAACTGGAAATGTCAGGAAATTTTGTAATGTCTCATTCAGATCTCAAATTTAATGTTATAATTATTAAATACCGAGGGTGCCAAAAAATGTATACACACTTTCACAGTAGATATATATTTAATATATTTCAAAGTTAGACCGAAAAACAGAAGTAACATGACTCACATTAGGTTATGTTAGCGTTGCTACAACAAAATGTTGCCAAGATTATCGTTTGAATAGCGGAAAGCAATTTTGAAGTGGTATTGGAAAACCGAGAATGTTGTTGAAGGCAATGGAGACGTGTGTACAGAACAGAACCGCCAACGCGAGTAACAACTGCACGCATTGGAGACAAATTTGAGACTCGTGGTACCGTATGCGATCTTCACAAGGGCAGATCTGGGCAGATTAGTTACACTGGCAGCACTTCGGGAAGAAATTGAAACGGCATGTGCTGTAATCGCTGAGGACACTTTCGCAAACGTTACTCAATCAGTAGTTCAACGTACTCAGAAGTGTATCGACGTCGATGGAGGGCATTTTGAGCAACTGTTGTAACTGTAAAAGTCCAAGATGATTAGTGTTCATCATTTTCTGTTTGTGTGAATTCAGGTTTGTTATGTTAACACAGTTTTTTCTTTGCTTGAAGTGTATATACATTTTTGGCACCCTCTATATGTGAAAGTAGTGTTGGTGGTGGTAGGTTTATCTTTATTGCTATAAAAGTCTATAAGTTTTATATATGGGTTGTCGACCATACATGCTTATGTATGACACATAATTAGAAATAGAAACAAATAATAAAAAAATTAACTAGTTATTGCGTTCTAATCAGAAAATAATTTCTTCTAACTCCGTGCACTCTTTCTAGGAAAATTCCCGTATCCAGCCAATTAGTGTAATCCCCAAATAGATCACAGCATGTCAATCGATCTCTCATTGCTGTAATTTTTTTCTTGAAACAGCACTTTTCTCAGGCGTTCCCATCACAATATATGTACCCATTCCTTATCTTCTCCACAAAATAGGCAGATTTTCCTTCCAGAACTATCCATTTTTTTAAGCCCTAAAACCTCAGTCTAACCAGGCCATTCCTGATCTTGCCTCTCTCCTAAAATTATGTGTATGTGTCTTTAGCTCAGGTTCATTTAATTTCATTCAATAGGCTCAAGAAGATTTTCGTCGATTTCCTCTGGCCTTTTTCTAATCCCTTTCCATACGTTTTTATTATTTGCATTGCCTCGTTGTTATATTGAATCCAGACCAATTCCTGTGAGTCCTCTTTCCACCCCTGCAGCCCGAAAACTTGCTGTTTAATTTTTAGCATTAGTGCAAGTATGAACTGGTCTCCCTGCATTAGTCTATGCCAGTGTTTCACCGTCCTTGTTTTACTGTTAACCGTATCTTCATAGCAACCCATCTCCCTTATGACTCCTACACCCAAGATCAAGGGTTCGATTTCGGCCTGGACCGATGGATCTTTTTCAGGCATAAAAATTCGGGAAGTAAAGCCGTGGGTCTCGTGTCGTACATTTACGGCACGATAAAGAACCTCAAGCCTGAAAGAAGAGGCCTCTGAGCAAAATTTGTCAGCCGTTTCACGCCCTGAATAGAATGGGATGCTGATGACCTGAGATATTAAAGAGCGTCCGTAAATAAAACAAATCAAAAAAAATCTCTTACATGCCTACAGTATGTCGTTTCTTTGGAAAGCCCAAGAACCCTTTTTCCAAAATCGATTTGAATTTTATTTACATGTTCACTCATCCCCATATCATTTCCATATAACAGACTTAATCACAACACTCTAGTGTATCTACTGGTATGTCTGGAACACGAGTCAGAACACGTAATAACTCATTTAGTTGACTCGTGTTTTGTAATTAATACAGACAAGAACTCCTTCCATTATCTCTCGTGTTAAAGGTTACTCCGAAATAACAAAAAAAAAAAAAAATTAACATTTTGCATTTCTTATCCGTTTTAGTATCATTCGTCGTATCTGCCACACACGTATCGCGGGTAGGTTACTTACCTGCGCCGCTACTATGTGAGTAACGATCCGTTTTGGCAAGGGAAACTGTATAATTATTATTTCACTAATTGTTTATTCTTTGGAAACACGAGTTAAAGTCTTAGAAACAACTGATTTGTCGTATGTTAAGAATGTATTTTCTTCAATAACCATGGGCACCATGCAGCACATTCAAACTTCCAGTTAGCGTCTGGAAAGTGCCGGCCTTCCTTCTGTGCACTGAAGATTGTGAAAGAAACTGGAAATGATATAAAGCGAGCAAAAAGAAAATTCGCTAAAACTGGAGAAAGTGCTTTTGGTGACTTCCCCTTTTTCAAAATAAGTGGCATTCTTTGGGACATGTGAAGATTTTGAGGAGAATATTCTGCAAATGATTTATTTTAGATTGATTGGTTGCAAAAGCAGCCATGTTAAGAAGTGGAGAACAATTTTTCTCTTTCGAATTGTGGCAAACTACACAAGAAATTAACAATTTCTTTCTTTTCTATTCCCTTTCTAAACGCGTGTGCTCAAGTTGGTTACTTTGGTTTGCAACACAATTGCTGATGTATATCTTGTTAGTTATCATTGGTGTTAAATATTCATGATATTTACCCCCGTTTGCACCGCCATGGGTGGCCGAGGTCGTTAAGGCGCGAACTCGTGAGCGGGAGGTCTGAGATTCGAATCCCGCCAGGACCGTCCTCCCTGGCTGAGTTTTTTTTTTCCTGGTTTACCTCAGTCCTCATAAATGACAAATGCCGGGGAGGTACCCTAAACGTAGATCTGGAACGTTTCCTTCCTTAAAAAAAATCCTTTCCCAATTTATCATTTCATCTCATGTACTATCAGTGTCCATAGCCTGTGATGCCTCAGTGGTAAAAACGGGCGTTAAACACATTCATTCATTCCTGCCTGCCTACCTGCCTCGGTATTTTCCCATTGTACCTTTAGTTTATGTTTCATTTCCTGTAAGTTGTTGCATTGACTGCTAATTATTAACTTTACTTTCTCCAAGTAATCTTTCTTCAACCAATAAAGAGCGCCTCTTAATTTAATCAATAAGTCAATTGGCCACGTTCCTGTAACTACTAAAAGGGTCATGGAGGTGAGATATTTAATGGTCCTGTGAATCTTAACAACCCGTTTCTTTGTGGTCTTCGTAGTATAGTTTTTATTTGTACATCCTTCATCCTCGGAGCCCAGACCCCTGTTCCGTAAGTCATTATTGAAGCAAAAATGCTCGTTTCGTATGTTATTATGGCGTTTAATGGAATTTTAAAAATTAACTGAACTAATCTTGCTAATTTTATCATAACGTTTTCGGATTTTTTTCGTAGTATTCATTGTTTCCTAAAGTTGAATATTTCATCTAAGTACATTTCCAAATATTTTGCTTCTTTTTTGCCGTCTTATATTTTGGTTATCATATTTTATGGAAGATTACCATCAGGAGCATGCAGCTTGATTTAGTTGCAGCAACTTGGAGTTTAGTTTATCTACACCAATTACTGAATTTTTATTCAGATAGGAAAATTTCGAGACTCAAACCTCTAGTCATGGGCTTACTTACTCCTCCATTTGAGACACAGTGCCCTGTCCGCCACATTTGCCAATAATTTATAAGGTTAGTATGATATGTCTTTATTTTTAAGGGCGGAAATGGTGTTTAACGCCCGTTTTTACTACTGAGGCGGTGAACACTGACGATACATGAAATGAAATGATAAACCGGGAAAAGATTTTTTTTTAAAGGAATGAAGCGTTCCAGACCTAGTTTTAGGGTACCTCCCCGGCATTTGACATTTATGAGGACGGTCCTGACTGGATTCGAAACCCAGACCTCCCGCTCACGAGTCCGCGCCTTAAAGACCTCAGCCAGCCGTGGCGGTGAGAGGATGTAATAAATATAAAGTGTAATGAAGATGAGATGATTACAACAGGGACTTCAACAAATAAAATTGAAACCTGTGCTTCGGGCAAGCAGCCACTTCTGTATCAAGTTACTTGTAAATAGTAAATTCAGTAATGATATTGGTTATTATATTTTATTAACCTCTTGACTATTGTTGGTGTTTTTACAGTCGCGTTGTACTCTACACTACCCAAGCTAAGTCCCCACGCAGCGACATTCACGGCATACGAGCGCCCTCACCTGAAAACCGCAATGTTTCGTCAGACGGAATATAACTAAATCTTTATCAATGATCATAATAGTAATAATTAATGCTGACTAACACTGCAATTTACCGGATTTTTCGAAATACCCTCTTAATGTTTCTACAGTAAAAACAACAAGCGGCATTGTCACGTTTATTAGCAACGTCGCCTCATTTTCGGAGGGTATCCCCAAACGTTTTTCCTCGCTCTATGTACACTCCAATCCCTTAGGACCGCGGGGGGGGGGGGGGGGAGCGGTAGTCACCGGAACAAAGCTAGCGTCCATGACGGCCCTCTAGCGTGCTTAATGGCTCCGCCAAGTCCTATTAATAATTCAAAGACACGGGCTCCAAAATCATCACGCAAAGATTTTCACCCATGATCTACCTTCTATATTATAATAACGCTTAAAAGTTCATATGATGAATCTTGATGTATGTATAAATGGTCTGTTTAGGTATTATAATGCTATACTTTTGTTATCGGTAAATAAAACTATTCTACTTTTCGTTCTCGCATAAAAAATCTCTTTTTTTAATGACACCATGTTCCTTTGTCATTCAAATATAAAAAGTAGTTTTTACTTTAACATATACAATTACAAAACACAAATTCATTTTCTCCACCGGATGGGTAGTTTCTTTAATCCCTCATAAAAGAAAGAAAGATGGCTGTGTCAACAGCCCTCTGTATCGTCGCTGAATTTTTTCCCTGCCTGCCTCCGCACATGCTTGGTATGCTATAGTTTTACCCCCAGTGGCTACTGGTGTCATTCTAGAATCATTTTACCTGAAAATAATAACTCCAGTTCCGAACGTATTCAAACTAAAAATGCCTAAACAAAGCAGTGATTTCAGAGCACGCGTGCAGTCTTCGTGAACTAAAACAAAGCAGGTCACGGTTTAAAGAACTGACAACATTATCAACAATGAAAAGAAACAATAAGTGACCAACCACAACCTTTCAAATATTTACAGGGTAAGTGAAGTGCATATTTCTTTACTGCAAGGCGTGATTATACCATCAGACACAGGATTTCCAGAATATGTCCTTACTGCTGCATCTCGACAGTTGGACATGCCACAGCGGGCCGCACCTTCTTGTACACAATTTGTATTTTCCGAACTGCAATAGCAAATTTTGTGAGTGTTAGTATAATAATTTGGTGGAATCATGCCTATCTGAAAAGAACACAAGCTGTGGGTCATCAGTCACTGATTTTTAATAGTGTTTAATGCCCCTTTTTACTACTAAGGCACCGCAGGAGGTGGACACTGACATATGAGATGAAGTAGTAACTTGAGAAAGGATGTTTTTTAAGGAAGGAAACGTTCCAGGCCTAAGTTTAGGGTTCCTCCCGCCATTTGCCATTTATGAGGACTGAGGAAAACCTGGAAAAAACCCCATTCAGGGAGGACGATCCTGGTTCAAATCCCAAACGTCCGCTTAAGAGTCCGCACCTTAACAACCTCGGCCACCCGTGGCGGTTTTAGTCAGTGATGAAAGAAACCACTCACAATAATGCACACTGCTAAGGGATCACCTTGTTATAGACAATAGACGTTTATACTTTGTAAGGTTTGAGTTTTAACAGTTTTGTTTCTGTATATGCAGAAGCTTGCCAATATCCTCTATTTTGTCTACTGTTAAAACTGGGCGTCTTTGCGCTTGTGTCTTGTTTATCACCGAACAATGGTATCGAATTTATTCACAAGTGCAGATCTGAAAAGGAATAATTGCCCAGGGAATTTTCGAAAAATTGCTCCCGAACGTGACGAGTTGATTCGTATTTATAATAATATGTACACACAAAAAATGTGTTTTTCTAAAGTCTTCGCGAACTAATATAGATTGATGATTGGTCGCAAGTTCAAGGACAGACCTTGGCCTTGCCCTGCAAGCGACGAGGACTTCATGAAGCACACAATGTGAACTGCAACGGCGCACTTTACTAATAGTTGCAAGCAGATATGACACAACTTATTAAAAAGAGATTTGCGAATGGAAAGTTAGGGTTTTACAGAGCAAGGGCCTGGCAAACTAACAATTTGTACACTTTGCTAATAAAGTGTGGCAATAAGTAACACTTTACACCCATGCAGCGTAAACAAAATCCCTGACAATATGTTAACAACAAAGGAAGAGAAATGAAAAATAATAAAAGATAAACAATTAAAACAAAAAAAATATTTTTAATTAAGGCTATATAAAAAGGGTAATATACCCAACATTTGCATAATAAGTCTGTTTGGTGACAGAAATTAATACTTTTTTAATTGTAAACTTTTTTCAAAAGTATAGTTTTATATAACAGTTAGAGATAATGGCTCTGTAATTTGTTCATGTGTCTTGCAAGCTGCCTAAGTTTGAAATTACGAGAGGAAAAACTCCGTAGAATTGACTCTGTCCTTTTCTTCCAGAGAACTTTGTGGTTGCTAATTAGTAAGTCAAATACAGCGACTTAAATTACTTTTTATGCACTCTTTGCTCAACTCTCGGCGAATCTCCACCTTTACTTGAATGAACGTTCACCTTGCGGCACTCTTTTTGATGTTACTGAGAACTATACATTTCTTTTAAAATGATGTACAAATTCAATTATGTGTACACTGTCTGTTACTCGAGCTTTAGAAAGACATATGTTGAAAAAGTTACCTCTTTCAATTAGCAGACACGTTCTGTTTTACAAAAGTTAACAAATATCGATCCAGAATGCGATTTTCAACAAATTGTTTACATTTCCCTTAAACTACAGATGTTACCCGAATTTTTAAATATTATTATAATAAAAACTGGTACATTTATTTTGAGCATTTATTTGTAATATAAACTCATTGCCTTAAACTGTTTATTTAATATTTATTCCGTGATATAGTTATCTGTAAATGCGAGACTAGATAAAAACAATCTTAATTTAGCAATCCAGATTCGAAACAATGTAGAAATAGTAGTAATAATAGTAGTATTTATTTACAAAATACAATTTTACACATCTAACTCATCCATTTCGCGCGGATCCTAACTCATGCACATGTTTGTATTAGACATATAAATAACGAATATCTATACCCTGCTGCTAGAGGAACAAGTGCGTTACGAAATATGACCTCAACAACAACCACAACTATATGGCAGCCCCTTGAAAACATATACGAGCGAGGGACAGCGAGCAATGGTTCTGTTTGTGTGTGTGTGTGTGTGTGTGAGAGAGAGAGAGAGAGAGAGAGAGAGAGAGAGAGAGAGAGAGAGAAACCATTTAGCGAAGAATGAAGAGTTAACATGGAGATTCCTGTGTGTAACTTCAGGAAAGTCACAGGAAGTTTAAAAGTGGAGTGTGGTGAGCTCCGTTACGTTTCACACTATCGCTGCAGTGAACAAGTGATACGAGACAATCGGTGAGGTAGAACTGAAGATCAGTCATGACTCTGTAGTACCCCAATGTCTCCGCTAGGTGGTATCAAAACAACTCACCCTGAACTGAAAGAACGTCGTGTGAATGTTTGTGACGTCATGAAATCGAAGGAGATTAATAATAATAAAAAATCCGAAATACGCCTTATCTTGTTTCCTACACCGGGACGTGTATTGCAAACCCTTACACTTTATTTCTAAATTACCAAATTCAATTCTTACCCAGGTTACAATTAGAAATTTACTAAAATAATAAAAATAACAAACTGTTTCCTAATTGCTGGAAACCGGTTACTACTTCCACTTGATCTTTAACTGTAAATTATTAAACTACTATTCACCGACATCCGATATCTGGTGACTTGCATACTTCTACTTTACTAATTATATGTATCTATTCCTGTCTATATCTGTACAAAGCTATATATTATATATCTGTTGATCGTATATATGTTTCTTTATTTTTCATATTATATCATCTTTATACGTGTAAATTTCACATTAATATCTTATACTAGCCATTTTTTTTCAACACTAATTGTATTCTCTGTTTGCGAATCTGATTGACATTTATTAATGCAACAATTCATTACTTTGACATAGTTGACAATAGTAATAATAATAATAATAATAATATCACTAGTATTAATTGTAATTATAATAGTTATTATAACAATTTTTATATATTTTACTTTACTTTTTTATTCGTCTTCATCTTCACTCTTTCGCCATACTCACTTTACAATCACTTTACCCTCCTCTCATTCTATTTACACGATACTGTTTTAGATCCTATTTAATGTTCCCTTTCCCCGAAGAGTTTTCTCAAACTTTTGAGGTGAGTAGTGTAACTGCACAAAACCTTTCATGTGTAGAGCAAATGATCAGAGTATATCCAAGATTGAGTTACCAGGAATTTGAGTTGGCCAAGCGTTTCTCAACATTTCGAGTTAAAATAAAATAATGTTAAAAGATGAGTGGGGCAAAGTAGAAATTCTGTAGGGCGAAATGCGGCTAAAAATTTGTGGGCACTTATCTGACATTGTCACAAGAGATGAAACCAAGCGCAGACTTCCAGTTTGACGTTACCTGATGACCAGTCACTCATTAAAGTACTAGAAAGAAAGCGGCCATTTCAACAGCTGTTTTTATAAAAATACATGATATCTGAAGTAAATGTAAAATATCACAATAATGGAAGATGATAAATATAATTAATATACATAAAATAGAAATAAAGCAGGCTTCTCTAATTATAGAAATATATCGCTACTACATTCAATTACAAAATCTATGCAGCGATAATAAACCGCCACGGGTGACCGAGGTCGTTAAGGCACGGATTGGTGAGCGGGAGGTGTGGGGTTGAAATCCCACCAGGACCGTCCTCCCTGACAGGTTTTTTCCAGGTTTTCCTCACTCCTCATAAATGGCAAATACCGGGGAGGTGCCCTAAAACTTAGGCCTGGAACGTTTCCTTCCTTAAAAAAAAAGAATTTCCCAATTTATCACTTCATCTCATATATCATGCCTCAGTAGTAAAAAACGGGCGTTTAACACCATTCCCCCCCCCAAAAAGCGATAAATAGCAGAGAAACTCCTATATGAGGAACAGTGTGGTTTAGGAAAGGCAGATATGTATAGAGGCAGTCATTGTAATAAAACAATTATAGAAAAAAATGGAATTTAACTTACCATTGTTTATTATAATTTTAGCATATGAAAAAGCATACGACCGAGTAGATAAATAGAAACTATAAGAAATATTAAATTACGATAACGTTCACCATAATATGATTAATGCAATTATCACTATATGATAATATCCAGATAATACTAAAAATGATGATTTTAAATTTAATCAACTTGTCAGACATGGATGTGCCTTGTCCACACTAAGTCAATAAATACCCTACTCTTTGCTGATGATCAAGTATTGCTGGTCGTATCTGAGAATGATCTTCAAGAGAATATGCAAAGTTAAATAAAGTTTTAGAAATATTCAATATGAAAATCTCTATTAATAAAACTAAAGTGATGGAAATTACAATAGAAGAGCTAAAATTGTAATAAAAGATCAGATAATAGAAGAAGTTAATATTTTAAATATCTGGGATGCCACCTATCAATCTATAATTTGAACCAAGATCTAGATAATATGACTCAATAAATCAATATCAATAAATACTAGGGAAATTGAACTAGGAAAGAGGTCAAACGCAGATTACATAACATTATTTGCAACTCTATAGTATTGAAACTTTGAGTAATGAGGAAAACAGACAAAAATAAAATTGAAAGCTCAGAAATGAGATTTATGAGAAGGTTATTAGGAGCATTTCTAAAAGGTAAATTGAGAAGTACAAACATAGGAATGGAACTGGATGTAAGAAATAGTATGAACACTATCAAAAGATCTAGCAAGAGCATATCAATCGAACGTCCCTGTCAGACTACCGCAACAAGATTTTCGTTATAAACCACATGGAAGACGAGATATAGGACGACCGAGAACTTTGTGGAAATTCAATTTAAAAAATAGAATACCTTTGGCGAGGGGCGGGATACAACCCTCCTTGGACAAGCAGAAGAAGAATTTGTTATAGAAAATCATAAAATGCTTCCGCTCGCATTGACATTTTTAGAGAGCGCCGAATAAAAACTGTTGCATCCACTTTGCAGCCCCAGTCTGGCATCTCGTTACTTCTTCCTGTTTCGCTTTCCTTTCGCTGTAATTTTAAAATTCAACCCATTTCACGTTTACTACCCGAAAGTCGATAACAATCATATGGGTGACATCGGAAACACAAATAATACATGAACAGGAAGGGACAGGGCATAAAATAAAAAAGGTTTTAACTGCTTTGTAACAATGGAAATGATTGGACACTGTGGTGCGCTGGCATAGATTGTCAGTGTTACGTGATCGAGACATCCCCTCGTTGAGAGAAGCTCTCAGACTATTGTTTCATCGTGCCCCCATCAACAGTAATGGGTTTCGTAGCTGTTTCCTGTGTAACAAAGAGGTAAGGGTACCAGATTACCATTGAAAACTCAAACGTATGACATGAATTACATTTGCGTGAACAAGAGCGGGCAAAAAGGGGGGGGGGGGGTGGCAGAACAGTTCTCATAATGCCGCAAGATATCGCTTTGCACGTTTTTTGTATTCCCCAATACAGACTGCCAGATAATTCCTTTTGCAGTACAGGCCAGAGAACAACGGATTTGTGGGGAAAAAAATGTTTATGAAATTAGAGAGGAAACGCAATTCCCTCTGAGCGTAGCCGGTCTTGACAATATTACCATTAAATTTTAAAATGCTCTGCAAACGTTGATGGATAGAATTCCCGGCATATCGTCGTAAAATGCCATCAAAGTGGTTAAAGAGATGAAAGATGTTCTTTGAAAAATCCTCCAACTACGTTCTTTATTTGTTTGGGCTGTAGAGGTGCCAGGCAGATGAGAAGAGAAAAACTCTCATTCTTATAAATACATAACGTTTGACTTTGCTTTTCCCATTTGTCTCCCCCCCCCCCCATTAATTTTAACTCCTAGATAAATACAATCCCTAAATACCTTATATTCTTTATCTCCTTTCCTTCACCTCTCATATTTATTCAATCTTGCCCTCTTTAACATGAAACACCCTTCATATTTTCGTGCATCAAAAATTGAGTAGAAATTAGACATTTTCCTACCTTTATATTATTAAAAATAGCTCATCTCTGTTAGCATTAAATTTATACTACAGAGAGATGACAGCGTCGTTTTCATGAGCGAACTGTGATATGCCACATTCCTCACGCGTGTCGTAGCAACATCTGGATGGCTGTAATCTCAGCTCCAGGAAAAAATGCCTGTCCCGTACAGTAACCAGTAATTTGATCAGCAGTTCTTCGTGTAAAATTTAATAATGCGTTGAAATAAAAATTTACTTGTGATGAACTTTAATGCCTGAACAATGAGTCCCTATTAACTAATATTCAAAAAATATTTCGATCAGAACCGTGGAGATTTGATTGTTAAAGCCGTGCTTTCCTTGCAAGACAATGTATTTGCTCACAAGCGTTGAAATTGTTTTTTTGTTATTGACCATTCCCCATATTCACCAAATTTGACTTACTCAAAATCATGAACTTTTTTAATACCGAGTAATGAGCTCATAGGTTCAATATGGAGCGCATATTTTTGTTGGCATAAGTACAAACTGATTATCACCGTTTGTTTGTTTGTGTGTGTGTCAAAGTTTAAACTTGAAATAGAGAAATGTCCCACCCCAAAACTCTCTTTTGGCAAGTTAATCTGCGCTGCAGGACTTCCTTGAAAATCACGACAAAAAAGGGAGTGAGAGAGATGGATGAAAAATAAAGCTGATGGGGTAAGTTGCCTGCCTGCTTGCCTCTCTCCCTCCCTCTCCGGGCTTTCCAAGAGACATGATGAAAATCAGCTTTCAAGCAGAGCAACTACGAAGATGCAGGTTATGTCTTAAAGGCTGGCTCAAACTTCATGAACAAAAACAAAAAAAACAAAAAAAAATCTAAAAGAGAACAGAGGCACTTCGGATGTTTCCCGCGCTTCTCTCACTCTCGCGAGCAGAGCATTTCAACAAAGCTTTAGACAGAGGCGGTAAAAGATTTTAAAAAGAAGAACAAATAAGAATTCTTCTTTAACGAAGTTTCAATTCTGCCCAACGCTCTTCTCGACTCTGTGTTAAGAACAGAAAGGAGATATGACGAATGTTAATCCCAGATCAATCGCAATCGGTAAAATGAAAGCAAACAGATTCCTTGAGGCAAATGCCAAAGATGATTTACAAGGATCAATTTTCCAATTGAAATTCCCTGTCATCTGGCTCCTCCTGGCATATCTTCAGAGATTTTTCTCATAGAGATCAAAAGTATGAGATTTTTCAAATTTCATCCTGAATACCCATATATGGATATTCCTGACCATCATTCCACTCTCTGACCTCATAAAGGAGCGAAATCCTAAGGAACGAGATCAAAGTTTATGAATAAATAATAATCTGCTACACACTTCTGAAGTCATCGCTTGCTCTTTGCGAGATTTTCTATTTATGCTTCGCAGTAAACATACCATGATCATCGTGTTTCTTCAAGAATTTTTGTGTAGAGAACAGGCATTATTGTCCCAAATCGGCAGGACCCGCGGAAATGCGAACTAGCGCGTGATGGAGTCTTGCGATGTTGCCATATTGCGTTCCCCACAAAGTTAAACCCATTTTGTAAACAACATGGGAGAAAGTATTCTATTTTCATTAAGTAAAATATGAGAAGTGTAGAAAACAAATTTTCTCTTTGCTGATTTGGTTTATTTACGGACGCTCTTTAACATTTCAGATCATCAGCGTTCCATTCAATTCAGGGTGTGAAACAGCCGATAAATTTTGCTCAGAAGTCACCTATTTCAGTCTTGAGATTATTTTACGTGCCGTAAATGTACGACACGGTTCTCGCTTTACTTCCTTTCCGAAGGAAGATATACTTAGGAAAAAAAGCCATGACATTTGCCGGAATTGAACCCGCGATCTTGGGTTCTACCAGGAAAGTATGATTATCACTAGACCACTAGAAGCGACAATGTGACTATGAAGATCGCATTATTTTAACATGAATAGTTTTCATTATATAAACGAGTAAATATTCCCACAAATTTGGTCCTTGCTGGATAAAGTGCTAGTATAGGGAAGTTCTAAAAGTTCTGGGCTTGATCAAGAAAACACAAAATTTAATTTTTTTTTATCATAGTCACTTTGTAAATCAATAAATTTAGTTCAGCGACTTTCCAATTTTTTATTACCCTCGGTATATTCAACCTTGTCCAATTGTGAAAAATAAGCGTCTATCTCAGGTTCAACCTCATCATTTGATGTGAATCTTCGTCCACCCAGCCATTTCTTCAGGTTTGGGAACAAAAAGTAACCGCTGGGAGCCAAATAGGGCGAATATGGAGGATGTGAAAGCACATGTTTCGCAGCATCATTCCAAAACGTATGTGTGAAGGCGTATTATTGTGATGAAAAAGAAATTTCTGTTTTGCAAGATGTGGACATTTAGCCTAAATAGCATTCTTCATTTGGTACTTTAGTGAAGGGAAGGTAATAGTCCCCGGTGATGGTTCTGCCCTTCTGAAGGTAGTCTACGAGTATCACACTGTGAGAATCCCAGAAAACCATAGCCATGACTTTTTCTGCAGATGGTACCGTTTTTGCTTTCTTTGGTGCACTTTCACCTGTTGCCACCCACTGTTTGGACTGCTTCTTCGTCTCTTCCATTTAATGATGAATCCATGTTTCATTTACTGTCATGAAACGTCGGATAAACTCGCTGTCAAATACTCTTGCGAAATGTCCATGTTAACAAACGCTGCACCATCGAATGGAAAGCTTCCTCATAAGCAAAACTTCTTGTAAAACGTAATGAGGTCTTTGTAATGTCAGCCAACTCGCATATCTTCAATTGCCGATCAGTGCTCGTGCATTTTTATCGCAGTCTCGTTAGTCGTAGTAGTTTTTGGATTCCCTGAGCGCTCATCATCTTGAATGGAGTACGACCATGCATAAATTCAGCACCCCACTTTTTAATCCTCGAAAAGGAAGGTGAAGAATCCCTTGATGTGGAATCTAACTTGGAATTAAACCCTTCAAACGAAGTACTTTATCAAAACTCGTATTACAATTTTATACATTTTGCAGAAAATGTTAACACTAGTTTGTTTACACGATCGTGCCTAACAAGTGACAAGACACGCGTCTGAAACTTTACAGCGCGCCATTTAAAGGATGATACTTAACAACTATCACATTGTGTCAACTTTTAGAACACTCCTCGTATCTTATTAATTACATAATTATCAGAGTATTGCGGTCGCATTCCCTTATTGTATGCCTTACATTTATTGCCGTTCCCTTGCAATAGAGAAGTTGTTCGTAAAATAAGGAAACATAGATATATGTACAATTTAACCTATGCCTTGTCTATTGTTCTATAATGTTTTTGGAGTAAAATAAGTTTAGTTTGTTCGTTAATATTGTGAAACAATTCACACCTCTTTCAGAAATGCTGTGATGATGCTTAAAGGGTTCCCCGGACCAAAGTTTGTAGTTATTATAATAATTCCTTTCAGAGACAACATTGTCGTCCCTTGTCTCCCTAGTCCTACAACAGAATGTGCTAAGTCAGCAGTTGGCTTTGTTAACGAGAGAGCAGAAGGTAGTGCAATGCGTAAGTGATTCAAAAAAGAAGCTATTGAGTAGCCAGACTTGCAATATTATTTTTAAAGCGTATAATTTTTTCCCCAAAAATCCTTAATGAGGAAGAGGCAAATAAATTTGATTTTAAAAATGCACAGCAACTGACTGCAAAGGTATGTAGTGTAGGGAAAGTTACTGAGTTTCGAGGCTAGTGGTAGTACCAGAGTTTTGTGTCGCCTAGGAAACACATTGCACCTCCCAAGAGGATTAAAAACTTAAATGACTCTGACGAGGTCGTGTGTGCTGAGAGAATTGTATGAGAATTTTATGACCATGGAGATTTTGTAACAGTACAAAAAGTAAATGTCGCTTTAGGAACTGAAATTTCATACACTGTTTCTAATTCATCCACTTGCAGAATTCTGCTAAATTTACGATTTAGATATAAAAGGACACTGATGGGCGTACATTTTAACTAACATATTTCTTTGTTTATTTATTTCAGAACGAATGGTGATATCCACAATTTATTATACCTCAAATGTAGAGTATCTTTGGAAGATTATCAACCTCGGTAGAAAATGCTGAATATGTGGTCCCTTCTGCATAACTGAACACGTCGTTCTTGTTACTGGCCGCTCGTTGGAGGACCGTGTTGTCAATAGTATTAATTTCCTGTGTGATGCTGTGCTTCATGTCTGGGGGTGTGTGGAGTTTTCTTGTCTGTCTTTTAAGTAACCCCATATGAAGAAGTCCGGTGTTGTCAAATCAGAGATTTCGGTGGCCACAGGTTCTTGGAGATTATCCGGTCGTCAAAGAAACTTTCAATTCCGTCATGGATTTTTTATGTATGGAATGTAGCGTCATCTTGTTGAAAATATCCTTGATCCAGCTCTACATCGTCCAGTTACTCAAACTCATGAAAATCCGCAGTACTCTGCAATGTCCACAGTCCCGTCAAAATAAATAAATAAATAAACAGTACCACTATTCCCTGCGGGGATATTGAGCACCAAAGTTCAACTTTAGCTGGGTGCTTCATGATGACATGTGGATTTTGGACAACCCAATAGTCGTGAGTTCGCATAGCCTCATAAATGGCACCCCGCTTCATTTGTCAACTATGTCAACTATGTATTGCACAATGAACGACGTGTTCAATTGTCTTATTCAGGAGAGAGGACATTTGCAATATTTTATATATAGGTTAATAACTTCCCAACTATACTCTACATTTGAGGTATAATAAATTGTGACTAGCAGCATTCGTTATGAAATAAACAAAGAAGGAATTGTGTTGAATGAATTTGTTTATCATACACCAACATACAAAATATTTATAATAAAATAAACACAAAAACAATGAAAATATAACAAATATAATCTCACTTCTATAAGGCACCAACTCCAATCAAAATTTAATAAACAAATATTAATTAGTATTATCTTTATAATATTATGAATATATTTCAATATTTTTAATTCTTAATACTTTAATCAAATTATTTCAGTTTGATCATCTTAGCTCCCTAGTCCCCTGTCATCATTAGCTACCTACTGGAACATCCAGGAGACCAGATCTCAACCAATAAAAATAAAACAATACTATAAATAATTTATACGTAAAGCATTATTTTAATCAATTATCTACAATATCTACACTAACAATTTCAATATTTCTAAATTACACCTAAACAAACACACAAAATATCTATAAAAAATTAACATATCAAAAAGAATATTAACCAAAATGCTTAAAACCCTTTATACATACATACATACATACATACATACATACATACATACATACATACATACATACATACATACATACATACTATATTATAATATAAGTAAATCTAACATCTATCTATACAAGGTCTCATTACCTCCTTCTTAACTATTCTAATCCATATCTCCCTTACTTTTCGTAAATATTCCCCTATCATTTTATTTCTCTTTGTCCCCATAATCAATCAACATTCTACGTGTTATACTTTCGTTCTGTAATTTATCCCATTTTGCCTCCTATATATCCTCCCTTCATCTCTTTACCTCTTCACACTCTAATAAACCATGAAATATTCCTTCAGGCTCTCCACACATAACACCCGCTTCCTCAATATCTCCTCTGAGACCCCTTAAAAATGCTCCTACTCTCATCCAGGCCAGCCCTTCTCTCCCAAATTTATCATAACAATTCATATATTTCTCTCTCCCCCATTCCTCTTTTAATTAATCTGTACATTTTTAAAGAATCCTTAATCTCCAAAACTAGTCCAAATCTCATGCCTCTCTATATCTTCAAAGAACCCTTGTCCACTTTTATCTCCCAATTCCCAAAGTTCCCCGACACATCTTCCAGCCAGCTGTTACCTCTGACTTGTTCCTTTTAATATTTCATGCATTTTTTAGAACATTGTGTTCTCCTAATTACATAATCGTGTACCAATATTTTAAAAATCTCTCTTCAACCTTCTTCCCTAAACTCCCTAACTCTTACGTCTCTACAAAACATCCTATGAATTAAATCAATTTTCAACCATCCATTATAACTTCTCCACATATAACATTTTTGATTCCACTATCACTTCATACAATTTCTCCAACCAATTTGGAATTTTCTTCAAACATATTCTAATTGCTCTCATTATTACTTTACCTTTAATAAAAACATTCTTCCCTTGTGGTTCCCACACCCCACTACTTGACAACCTCACCCCCAAATAAAGAAATAGTTTAGTTCTATGTAAATGAATCTGTACATAAAAACCCATTCTTAGTAATGATATAACTAACGAAGAACAAATAGCACAGCGTAATACATGAACGCATAACAAGTTACTACCTTCACATGCTGAACTACTGCTTCTCCCAGTGCGCAGCGCAAAGAATCTCAAAGGATCGGCTGCAGCAAAACACTGGGTGAATAGAAAAACGAGCAGTAAATGATTCAGTGAAACGTCAAGAATTCATTTCAAGTGTGATTAATTTATATGTACAGTAAAAGGACTGCAGTACTGAACTCATATCAAACATATTTAAGCAATGGAACATGAAAACTTTTTATTTTTGCAAGTAATTTAATCTTCTCTTACTATATCGTCACAATGCTTGGGGGAGGGGGGGTATATTACCATAAATTAGATTTGCCATCAGTTTCGACCTTCCTTGTCGTAGCAAAGAGTCGCTCTTTGCCATTGTGTAGTTAAACGTGGGCTTGCAATTATGGTAGAGCAGGACACAGTAGCTCAGTGGTTAGAGCATCGGCTGTGTAAGTCGAAGAACTGTGGTTCGATTCCTGGCCATAACTCGAATTTTTCTAATACATTTCAAAATATATTAATAACATTCAAAGGTAGCAAAAGAGTTTTCAGTACGATGCGGCTCCACCTCATTGTATTTTGGTAGAACGACCCGATTTGTGGTCATGGTAACATTCAACGCTTTCAATGTATTCAACACCTCCTAATAAGTGTGTACAAACATAGCATGAGCCTGTCAGCAAATCGGAAGACAGACCTGTGCACAAAGTGCGTGCTATAAAAAAGTCAACCCTCTTATTTAAAACATCCTATATCAGACTTGTCGGTTTTAAAAAGCACACACTCTAGCCTTCAGCTCTGTGTATAAAAACTTTGCCAGAAGCGGATCCTCTAAACTGACAGTTGTTGTGACAGGAACATCGTGGTAAACATGTGAATTACAAACACATGACGTTGTCATATCTGAGAAGACAGCAAAGGTGTCGTTAGCCAATAGAACGTGCCATCTCTCAAGTGTGACGGTGACATTGTCTGCCACACAAAGTGGAATGGTTAAGAAAAAAGATTTTCCATGTATTTTCCCAAAATGATCCTTCAGCTTTTTGTCTATCGTACACACATTTCTAAAAAAAATACACCCTGCACCCTCACCCTCTTCATCATCTAATTTAGCATTTTTATAAAGCGTGTTTTTACACTATCCAGACAGACCCAGAAATTATTGATATTTTTATTTTTCCAAAGTTATACGCTTGAATATTATTGAATATAAAGATATCTACTGCATGTTTCACTCACTCTCAGCCCGTTATATCACTTATACGCAATTCAGCAATTCTTCCTGGCGTGTTCCACAAAGGTCAACCTTTTTTTATTTTTGAGATTCGCTTTCTTATTGATCGTAAGAAACCAGATGCAAGGTCAGTATTTTTAACAGAAAAAGTTCTTTTAAAATGATACAATCTTCAAACAAATACAGAGGGTGCCAAAAATTTGTATACACACTTCAAGCAATGAAAAAACTGTGTTAACATAACAAAACTGAATTCACACAAACAGAAAATGATGAGCACTAATCATCTTAAACTTTTACAGTTCCAACAGTTGCTCAAAATGCCCAACATCGACGTCGATACACTTCTGAGTACGTTGAACTACTGATTGAGCTACTTTTGCAAAAGTGTCCTCAGCGATTGCAGCACATGCCGTTTCAATTTCTTCCCGAAGTGCTGTCAGTGTAGCTGGTTTTCTACGGTATACAACATCCTTAAGAGTTCCCCATAGGTAGAAGTCCAACGGAGTTAATTCCGGAGAACGCAGTGGAAACTCAATCAGACCTCAACGCAAGTATAACGTAATGTAAGTCACATCTGTTTACAGAACATCATACGATAATCATGGCTTCATTTGTTCATTGTTGATTTACCTGTTATGTAGCAACGCTATCATAATATATATGCAAGTCACATCTGTTTACAGAACATCATACTACACATTACTGTTGTTTTTCGGTACAGCTTTGAAATATATTAAATAGATATCTAGTGTGAAAGTGTGTATACATTTTTGACACCCTCGCTATAGTCGTGCTGGAATTGGAGATGTGGCAAGAAACATTTCGTACTCTGTGTGTGGGTTGTTCTAAACCAATTTTGGTTTTTTTTGAGAAAATAATGTGAACTATATGCAGCCTGTGTACTTACAGAAACTCAGTTTTTTTCTGTTCATTGCAACGTTTCAACTCTTATATAGCAACAATAAGATAGTGGTAAACTCCATCACTTGAGACATCTACACAAGGACTTTGGTGAGATGGCCTTTTCACCTCCTCTAACATTCTGGCAGTATAAGACATTCGCTTTTGTGAACTCCTGTAGTTTCCAGTTTGTTCATCAGATTTTCCTTAAGAGCGGGCTACAACAGCACAGTGGATGCTTCACATGCCCAAAAACGGCGAACTTGCAGTCGAGCTTCTGTGGTCATGTCATATAATAATGTGTGTGTGTTCATGTGAAATTTGATAACTTGTATTCATTTATTTGAGCGTCATAAGAGAAACCCAGCGGTCTAGAGCAAGTGAAACAGACAATATAATTAATGGAAATATTCCGAGATATTCACATCTTTCAATAAAGATTGATTATAGTGAATTTTGATCACATACCTAGACTCAACATTATCATTTGATGATATTTCTCAAAGGAGTCCCCAAATGATACACTGTCCCAACTTTCTGCCAGTCCTCAAAGACATGCTAGAAATTGTTTTTGACAGGTCCTTCAGGGTCGCCTCCGCAGCCTTTACTACTGTTTCTGATAATGGTAAATGTCTCTCTCAAAGTGTTTCTTCAATTTGCGGAAACTGAAAAAGTCACATAGAGCTAAATGCGGGCTATAAAGAGGATAAGGACACACTTCATATTGATTTTTGCAACAATATTTGCGAAGCAAAAAATCGATTTTTTGCTTTTTTCACATTGAGTGCTTGTAGCAGATGTCGACGTAAAAAAGTCCATCCTGGTGGTCTATTGGTAATCATACTTGCCTCCTAAACCCAAGAACGCGGATTCGATCCCGGGCAGGACCGATAGATTTTTCCCGGCGTAAAAGTCCTAAGTATGGTTTCCTTTGAAAGGGAGGGTCCCATGTCGCACATTTACGGCACGTGAACCTGAAGCCTAAAAGAAGAGGTCTCTGGGTAAAGTTTGTCGGCCGTTTCACGCTCAGAATTGAATGGAACGCTGATGACCTGAGATGTTAAAGAGTGTCTGTAAATTATAAAAAAAGAAATAATAATTATAAAACTTAAACAAATAATTCTGCTAATTACGTGCTCACCTATTGCCAATGCTTGCCACCATGGTGAATGGAAGATAGAGAAACGCTCTATGAAGGGAATGGTATTTAATGAACAAGAAAAGGACTGAACTGTGTAAATAAATAAATAATGCAGTGTTTTAAGGTTTTCCCGGACTTTAAAGGGTTAATCTCTCGATATTGCAAAGGCTGTTTCTCACAGGCACACACTACATATGTGTATGTCGTTTACATTAATGACTGTTGCTTTAAGAACGACCACTTTGATATAAGGCACTCGTAATTTCCAGAAATTTATTACGCCATTTTAAAGCGAAGAGCCATTTCGCTTGACTTGAACTGCACTCTAGCGATGTAACCTTTAAACAGGCCACAATGACGACAATTTCTTGATTTACAGCACCAGTTCTAATGGCCTCTTTAACCACTCAACCAACGGCCCTTAAATCATCGATTTCATAATTAAATTTTAGCACGATGGCAGTAATATCTTTCTCAATTTCAAATATGGACCATAGCAGGGTCATAAATCTACTGGAATGACATATGCGAAAGGCGCAAAGTAGCAGACACCCTTGATGTCCTGCCCAAGTATCTCTCTGATGGAGTGTAAAGATATAAATCGCAAGAACGGTGGCACTACAGAACAGGCTGAAATCAGAATTTGTATTCTTTTATATTTTATTGTTATAAACGGTGTCATATGCGTGTTTTATTATTCGGTGTCGCAACCAGGAATTCATTTGTTTTTAGAACACTAGCCTATGTAGCAAGTAGAGAAACATGGTCTAAACAATAGAATAGCGAAGTGGTAAATGAATGAACGAGATAAATTTAAAATAAGTTTAAGTTTTTAAGGTACCGGAATAAAGTTAACGCTACCAATGCCTTTCAAAAAGTTTTCAGAAACTATATCCGAAAATAAAATGGTAAAGCAATTTTCACCGTGTTTCTGTTATTGATAAATACACTGGGGTTGAAAACATTTCTTCGTTCTACAACATTCTCTACCGCATTTAATGCAGGTGTTCCAGCGTTTCACTAATGCCTGGATTTCATGAGAAAAAACCTTGAGAGGGACTGCGTGACCACCCTTGCCCGCGTCTCTCACCGTCGTCAGAGCGGAACTTCTTGCCGCCGTCCAAAGACATGATAATCGGAAGGTGCCAGATTCGGTGAATAAGCAGGATGCGGTATACACTCAAAATGAAGATCTGCAGCTTTTGTGCCGTTGCATGAGCTGTATGATGTATTGCATTATCATACTGTAAGAGTTCATCAATTGTGAGCAAACCTCTACGTTTCTACCTCATTGCAGGTTTCAGATGATTCTCAAGCAGATCACAATATGACTTGCTGTTAACGTTACATGTCATGTTCCATAATTGAACCTTTAGAGTCCCTGAAGAACGTGAACTTCACTTTACCGGCTGTTCGGAACTTTGTCGCCACCCTTTGCTGTCTCGCTTGGTCTCTGACTGGACTCTCAACACCAATGACTACACTTTAGGTAACGGTTTCCTACGGCTTCATGACGTCGTTCGATGAATATTTGTTGGTTTCTCGCCCTGACTATCCAAAAACGGATAATTGCTCGCTGTTCCTCGCTCGTGCAAGTTTCCAAGGGGGCTTTCACCTTGTAATTTTCGCTGACGTCACATTACCCAAGATGTCGTGCGCTTGTTCTTGCAGTAGAAGGGTATAGATATCCGTTATTTATATGTGTGTACATTATTCAGAATTTTTATTGCTAAATTAAATTTACTTTTTTTTTTCATTCAGCCTCGTATGTGAAATAAAAACTTCACCGTACAAGAAAGGGGGTGTTATAGCTGGTGGAAAACAAATGGGTGATTCTGGTACAACGTCGATAAAGCGATCAGCGGGATGCGTGTGCTGATCACATGCCCTCCTGCAATACTGCACCTCACCAACGATACCTGTGATGGGGGTACAGGATGCAGCGATCGTCGAGGTAAGCTAAGGCCCAAATGGGGCTGTGAAAGGCTATAGAAGAAGAACGTGTGTATTTATTTAAGGTCTCTCTTTAACAGGGAGCGAAACGGATGATAAATTTTGCTTAGAGGTCTCTTCTATCATATTCGGTAAAACTACGACAGGGTCCCTCTGGACCTCATCAAGAACGCAGGGTTCGAACTGTTATAAGTGGTACGGGGTTACGCAAAAATCCTATGGGAGTGTAATACCAGCTTTATCACTACTAAATCTTCACGATCTAAAACAACGAGAATTCTTTAAAGGGAGTTCGCGGATAAAGAAATTTGAGAACCGTTGTATTTGACAATACGAGAGCGAATTGGTAAATTTCAATGAAATGGCGGGAAATTTTGTTAAGCAGCATAATTGTTGGTAAGCGTGGTTCTCGTTCAAATTCAAACAAATGCAAGGCGCAGTTCTGTGTTGCAGCTGTCTTAAGTGACAGTCTAACACAATGGTTAAAGACGAGATATCATACGTGACAAAATTCTTCATTTAAAAAAGTGAACTACGGCCCAGATTCAAACTGAGCTGAAGGAACTTCTGCATCAGCGCTCAGGACCGTTTATTACTGAAGCCTTAGAAATTAAATTAAGAAAGAATCTCCTCAACGCAGATAATGGATTCCTTCTCAGTGCTTCATGGAAGCCAATCTGGCAGCGAAGAAGCAGTCCTCGCCTCCCATTGGCTCGCGTCAAACAGCAGCCACGTCCACGAATAGAAGTGTGTGTGTGTATGTGTAGTCAACCCCCAAGGCACTTCAGAAGCAGATCCCTGAAGAAGATGACAGAGGCAGCCCTCGAAAGTTTGGTAGATTCACCTCTTCTTGCCCGGGTGCTCTCTAAAGAACTCATAATAACATACACCGGGAAAGTTTCAAGAAGTCTTATATAATTTATTACTGGATAAATTAATTTAAACTGTTGTATGAGCACTGTTCCGGATGCCTGATTGACGTTTCTTCTGAAGAAATAAATGATTGATAACATTATGGTAACGTGATACATAGCTGTTGCATTAAGATCTGTGAGATTGCTGAGATGGCATGAGTGGGTACATCATATCCTGCGTGTTGACTCCAAACATAAAAATGCTCTAGGAAGGAAACTTTAAAATTGTGTTTAGAAAAATTGGAATGACTTCTGTGTGTAGACGGGTCTACTACTACACCCCGGAGACAAAACAGTGGGGTTGGCGAAGCTGAAAGTGCAGTGAAAAAAGCTTTTGTCGATAGCGCGGGCTTGCAGGATGTCATCATGATTTGGAAAAGGGTAAACCGGTTGTTGGCTGTTTGCATAGGAGTAGAAGGTACCGTCCTAATGCAAAAACCCACGGGTAGCACAGACCTCTGTGTTTGTACCCCTGAACCCAGTGCCTAGTAGTACCCGAATCAACCTGTTGGCTGTTTGCATAGGAGTAGAAACGGCCTACTCGCCCCATGGATGTTGCAAAGTCCACACCCATTCAGTTCCTCAGATTTAGTTCCAAGTGACTTTTATCTCTTTCGCGACCTCAAAAATTGCTTGGGGGAAGAAAGTTTCGTTGTCTGTGCTGTAATCAGTATTATGCACAATTCGAAAGAAATGTTTTTTACTGAGGGGATAAAAATATTAGAATCTTGTTGAAGTATCTATTGAGGTGAATTTTGAAGTACGGCTCTGGGTTTTTTTTGAAAAGAGGGTTATAATGAAGTGCCGTGGTAAAGATTGATTAGAAACTTTGCCACTTGACGGTTGTGACAGAAAGACCCAACCTTGTTCAGACTGTGTATTCTCACATTTCCAGCTATCGATCGTCAGTTGAACAACTTTCATCTCGCGTGGTGTTAAAAAATTATAAATAATTTTTCCAACGACTCAAAATTAGAACCCTTGTGCTTGTCTGACAATACTCCGTTCTGTCATCTTGCAATACTTAACTTGACAGTTAATATTTCCGACCACTTGATTATATCTAATTACCTTTAATACCGCAAGTATAAATGTTTGCAAATAATTAATATTTGACACCTGTTCTTCAGTGCGAAAACTTTTCTACTGGTGTCATGTTGGCAGGCCTGCGTGCCCGCTCCAGCACAACAATCGATGCGAGTGAGTACTGCCATGCCTTGCGTCATCATATTGATGTGCTGGGCACGGCCGTGTCATAAAACAGAACAGATTCTGGCGCATTGGGAGCGGCGGCGGCAGTTTACGTGGTTTATTTATTTATTTTTTTTTTATCTCGCAACCAAAAGTTTAGCATATCTCATGGTTGACGTTTACTTTGAATTTTTGTAAAAAAACAACATAAATTGAATTTTTGATAATGTGTCCGTATCGGAAGTTCTTGCTAAAAATGCTCAAAAGTTCTGGAACAAAATACAAATACACTTTACACAATTTTAGTTTTCGATTATAAATACCGTTTTCTGACTGAAATTTTATTTCGCTGTTCCAAAGTTTTCTGTGAGGAGGAAAAGAAGCTGCATAAGATGCATGTTTGTTACTGATCTCCTCTCGAGAATATCCACTTCGTACCCTCCTCCCCCCCCAAAAAATAACCAGCAGCATACATTTGTCCTAGGGTTTTTTTATTATTATTAATAGTGTTTAACGCCGGTTTTTACTACTGAGGCTACACAGGCGGTGAACACTGATGATACATGAGATGAAATGATGTATTGGGAGAGGATTTTTTAAGAAAGGAAACGTTCCAGGCCAAAGTTTAGGGTTTCTCCCCTGCATTTGCCGTTTATGAGGACTGAGGAAAACCTGGAAAAAACTTCATTTAAGGAGGACGGTACTAGCGGGATTCGAACCGCAGATCTCCCGCTCACGAGTGCGCGCCTTAACAACCTCGGCCACCAATGGCGGTTTGTCTTGGGGTAAGTTTGTTTAAATTCTTCAACAAATTCCATATTCATATCATAACCGGCTTTGCTTTATCAGAGGAAAGGTTTTTAAACACTCGTTGCGTAAATTTTGTAGCCTTTCTGCATTCAAAACGTTTCACAGGAAGCAGTTTTATCCACTTTTCTTCAGATTTTTAAAGATATGTAATAATTATTTTGATAAAGTATGCATTATATGGCAGTACAAAAAATACACCCAGTGCAGTCATAAATATTGTTACAAACTTTTGAAAGAAACTGTAATTACATATTTGGTGTCATTATTGGGTTCAGGTGCAGCAGTGAGATTCCTTTACTTGACGTTTAACCATGAAATGAAAAGTTGACATAGAATTTGTAAAATCACCAAATGAGATGTTCCAGGTCCTTAAAAAGGCTGGCAATGAGCAGGATGTTCATCATCAAACACTCGCTGAGTCCGACATTGTTGATGGATTTGAGCGCCCGCATTCTGTGAGGACCGTAGCTATTGTCAAAGCAGGGGCGGCGAACAGTTTGCAAGCAAACACCAATACTTGTGAAGAACTTTTCCAAAAGCACCACTTTGACAAGACTTGGCTGACTATACTTTTAGTACTGTATTTTACTTCGCATGTATTATATCTTGTTATGTTTTATGTTTTGACTACTAGGCCTACACTGCTCTTCTCCTTTTCTTTGTTATGTCCTTCCTTGCCAGTTTTTTATGTACAGCAAGTACAGCCCGGCTCAGAGAGCTCTTCTTTCAGGCTTGAAGTTCTTTTGCGCGCCGTTAATCTATTACGTGGGACCCACAGCTTTACTTCCCTTGCGAAGGAAGCCATGCAAAGATTTTTATCCCAAAAACAATCCATCTATCCTGACTGGGATTGAACCCGCGATCTTGGGCCTACAAAGCAAACAGTCCGGTTGCACCAACTTTTTATGTCATGAGCCGCCACTGTCTCAATGCATGTTTATACGTCCTGATCTGCACGCCTTCTAGAACTACAATTTACAATGTTACACATAAATTTAAATACATGTTTCTGTACAAAACACTCGAATACGTGTAGTTAGAATGTCTAGGAAAACATAGCGCATCTTAAGAATAGAATATCTCCTTAACAATTTCAATATGAGGTTAAACATTTAAATAAGCCAAGTTGAAGTACCTTAGTAGCCGAGAGACAAAACATCGCTACAGCGGATAAGATTTATAGCTAAAGTTAGGTTTAATCTTCATAAATGTTCTAAAGAGCAGAAAACACCGGCACAAAAGCTAAAAATGCATTGTTCATAAGTAAATTTTAAACACGTCTTACGATTAGAACTGTCTTACTCATCGCACTTGCTGAAACTGTATTGCATTGTGTGCTCTCTTTACCACTAAATCACAAGTTCAGAAAAGATCAATTTGCATTAGATATTTTGCAGTAATAATTTAAGATTTATCATTGTAGTATAATACACACATGTTTTAATTTTTTATATACAAATTAATAGTTATGAAAGAATTTAAAGTATTGGGCAAGGAATCATATTTCCCCCCAAAGTTCACCAACTAAAAAAACAATGCGTATATTTACGAAGAATGTATTGTTCTTCCAAAGTTGTCGCTTAGAACTAACCGCCAAAGGTGGTCGAAATTGTTAAGGCGCGAACTCGTGAGCGGGAGGTCTGGGGTTCGAATTTCACCAGGACCGTCCTCCCTGACTGAGGTTTTTCCCAGGTTTTTCTCACTTCTCATAAAGGACTGCCGGGGAGGTACCCTAAACTTAGGCTTGCAACGTTCCCTTCCTTAAAAAAAATATCCTTTTCCAAAATATAATTTCATCTAATGCATTATCAGGTCATCGCCTGTGATGCCTCAGTAGTAAAAACAGGCGTTAAACACTACTTAAAATAAAACCCTATAAAATAGTTAGGCCGGAAACTTATGGACCTACCCTCCTATGTACTACAATTGTTAGGTTTTATTTAACATAATGTTGGATATGCATTTAACTACCTTTTCAGATCTTAACACACTTAAAATCTTTCTTGCTTATTTTTTATAATTTTTCCTACGAAATAATCTGTAACCTTGTGTATGTATAGTTGCTCTTTGAAATATTCACAAATACATTTATGCAATTTTCATCTGATCGCACAGTAAACTGTACTTCCGCAGTATATTTGCCGGGGGGTTAAGCTCTACTTTTTCCCCCATACGTAAATGGTTTCATAGAACATTTAGTGTATACACATTTAATAATGTGATGGATAGATGGCAATAAAATGTATCTATATATAAAACAGTACTGTGGTAATACCTAATTGGAAAAACATTTTAACTTTTTTTTTTATAGGAGACCAAAATAACTCCCCTCAACCATACCCATGAACCTGCTTGTTTAATTTTCTCTGTACTGCTACAAATATATATGTCATTTTAGGTGAAGGTATTTATATAAACAGTAATTCGCTTTGACAGCCAGTTGTCATAAAAGAGTAACCTTCGTTAAAATAAACACAAGTCACATTTTTACTAATTCTGTTTTCATACAAGAGGCTTGGACTGAATTTTATGCGTCAAAACTTAAATGTATGAATGATTAACCTTCAAGTTTTTAATATTTACTTATACGCGGGTTTTGCTACTGTATAGCAACTGAAAGAATAAATTTAGTTCACTTTTTATCTAAAGGTGAAGCATATTTAATTAGTTACTTTGAGCTCTTTGGCTAAGTCAAAAGTAACACGAGGGCTGTTCAATAAAGAATTATTATAATTTTTGACAATATATCTTTACTATCTTCATACTTTTTGATATTTCTCAAAGACATTGCATGCAATTCACCTATCCCAGCGTTTCTGGCAGTACTCAAAAATACACTGCAAATCATTTTTGACACGTCCTTCAAGATCGTCTCTTACTCTTCATGACAGGAAATGCTTCACACGAAAGCACTGAGGGGGAGGGGAAGAAAGGAAAAGCCGTACGGAGCTGAAACTGAGCTATAGGGAGGATGAGGGAGATATTTTACATCTCTTTTTGTGGGGTTTCAGCAAAGTATTTGAGACGTGCGGCCATGCAGCATGGAGCCTTTTGCAGAATTTTCAGGACATCTCTGAAATATTGTGCGCAGGTACATCATTCTCTGGTGGTCCGGGGTGCATCATCGACGCAAGATCACGAGTTTAATCCCGGTAGAGTCAATGGATTATTTTCGGGCATAAAAATCCCATAAATATGGCTTCCTACGAAGAAAATAAAGCCGTGTGTTCCGTGTCGTACATTTACGGCACGATAAAGAACCTCAAGCCTGAAAAAAGAGGCCTCTGAGCAAAATTTTCGGCTATTTCACGGCCTGAATTGGATGGGACGCCAATGACCTGAGATGTAATTAACGGTGTCCGTAAATAAACCAAATAAATAAATCAATTCCATAAATATGGAAAAATGAGTAGCTATAAATATTCTAACATAAACAATTACTCGGTGTGTGTTGACCACATAGAGCTTTGCTCGTTGCTTTCAAGCTCGAAACGATGTAGCCAAGTTTCATCATCAGTATTGGCATCTTCCTGTAACATCATCTTCAACTACACCCAGCAGTCTTGGAACCCACCGTTCACAAACACCTTTCATATGCAACTTTTTAGTAACCAGCGTGTGTGTGTGGTACCCAATAAAATTATCAGAATTTCTGAAAGTATTTTAATACGGTCCTCTCTCACAATGACAGCAGCAGTATTAATGTTGTCTTACTTTAAGTACCGGATCCACATTACTTGATATTGATTGCAAGCCTACTTCAAATAATTTTAATCATCTACGAACTGTGCTAGATGGAAGAAAAATTTCTCCACAGATCTCAGCTGAGGATTTGTTGAAACGAAAGCAGAATTCCGTAGCGAATCGAAGGAACTGAACATGTCTCAACTTAGACATCTCTCACAGGCAGTAACAAAAGTATGGTCATTATTTATTAAATAGCATAGTAAAATGTGTGATCTGACATTACCATGCGATTAACAGAATGAAATATTGACCTTGTTAACTTCCTTGACGGTTTGTTCAACTTCAATGACACAGAACTCATATCTAGTGTCAAGAAAGAGTTTTATTTGTTAGAATTTCTAGCAGCATGTTTGCCACGGATGTTCAATTGAAATGCAAACATTACTAGCAAGTAGTAAATGTGCAAAAAAAAAAAAATATTTAATTTTTATTCACACATTAAGGTTGCATGAACTTCTTCCGGATTCCCAGCCTGATGTGCTCGATGAGACGATGCACTGACTAACTTGTTGATGGAAATAGTGGCGGTATATATATTAGAGATGCCTGTGGAACTGAACCCTGATTGGTTCGCTTGGCCAAAGGGGGTTTGATCTAAGCTGAAGCTAGTGAGCGTGTTGGTTCGCGCAGTTTCTTTGTCTTGTGTTTTGTAAAGCCGGATATCTTGCTGAGCTTTTCCTGTTAAAGTTGTTACAATTGCGAGGATGATGATGAGACTTTGAGGCTGGTATGTCGGTATCTTGAAAACCAATTGTATGCTCTCCGTCAGCTAGTAGCGCATGCTCAGTGTCTGACCAAGGCGGCAACGTCTCTTCTGTTCTGTAAGGTGTGTATTAATACTGCGCTGTACCCGCACCACAAGAGCATGGTATTCTGTAGACACCGACTAAGCCAAGTGGTTTCCTTGTGTCCTTTCTGGAGCGGAATGCATTTCTTAGCTGTTTTGTAGGTTTAAAAACTGACTCTACGTTATATCGTCTGTGTAGCTTGGAGTTGCGGTCTGTTTTGGAATGTAAGGCCCTTGGCTCCGTACCCGTTAGCTTGTAGTACTTGTTGCAGGTGTTTTTCTCTCGTCCCAGGAGTTTTGATCCACAAATACGGGAAGCTTGATCTAGGAGGGTTTCAATCATAGAACGTTTTGCCTCGGATAGTAATTGGAAGCCATGTGAAGACATCTGTCTGTGTGTAGGCTTACGGTAAACTGTGTGCCCGAGGATAATATCACTCTTATTGTTGAAAGACAGTTTACCATCTGTCTCCAACCAACTGGATCCGTTGGTTGATGCTATTCAGTCTCCAGCTATGGTGGGCGAAACGTCGGATAATATGAAGGAACCATTGAACGACAGTCTTACAGCCCAGAAGACTCAGTTTGCATATTGACACTAAGAGGAGTGCGCTGAGACATTGTCTTGGTGAAACAACAATCACCACTACCCAGACGTCTTTCTGCTATTGTTCTGAACTCCAGGGGAGGCAAACTATGTGATATTCCAGTAGGCAGTGACTTTTTTGTTACTGCAATGGAATGATTACGCATTAGCATCGCAAACTTTCACTGAGGAAAGACTCAGATAATGGGGTTTATTGGAAATTGAAGCTATACTTAGAGAGCTCCCATTGTCCAAAAGACTAGCCATTTATTGCACCGTTTTATTCTTGCTACTATAATGTTTAGAGACTTCTATTTCTCTGGATAGTTCTTCACTATGGCTTCTACATGAGCATGTTTTATCTGACTGGTGTTGCTGCAAGCCCCGTAAGCCTTTTTGTCTTTCAAGACTTTTCTTTCGTGTTTAAACTTTGAAAATCTGTTTTAAAATTTAGTTTAGAAAGAGAGTTTAGAAATATAGTTTATAACTTTTTCAAGAATTTTTCTGCCTCTGGCAGTTGTAAAAAATCATCGCAGAAAAATGTTCTGGAGTCACCTCCATCTTACCAAATCAAAATTAACTGCAGCTGCAACAGTTGAAAGATATTTCAGCTTTACTTTCTTCAAATTTCGAAAATTGAATAATATCGAACATCGGCCGTTACCCAAAATCAAAAACAGCAGTAATGTGTGTTGTAATTCAAAGTCGGTAGTTACGGTAGGAAAGTGGGCTTTGCTGAACTGTGCTGTAAAACCCTTGGGTTAGACTGTCACAGAAACGTCGGGCTATAAAACCGCTGCTGTTACAAGCCAGACAGGTCCCTAGGTTTAAATAATTCCATCAGCCTGTCCGTAACATGTACAACACAGATTACAGATATTATACTTTAATCTTTGCTCCCCGTGTACAAACATAGAAATTCTGTGTATTATTACTGAGAACTGGCGTGTTGCTTTCAGTGTATTTATGACATGAAGTTTCGGGGAAATAAATGCTTTGTTTTTTGACATTATTGCCAAAATTTTAGTGATACCCCCTTTGTGCGCGGGTATTAAAAGATATATGCAGTTATTCGAGGGCAGGTTCCCCGTTTGAAATTACTGTATCTTCTGTACATATTAACACTTTGTTACCACATACAGTGGGGTTATTTGATTTATGGGCCCCTGAGTGCGGCTGCTTACTGGGGAAGTGCAGCTGCCGCAACCGGAAAAAATGAGTTTGGGTCAACGCGCGTTAAGTTGGTATTTACATTTTTAATGAAAGCATAAAATTATACTTTAATTAAAATTTATAATA
This sequence comes from Metallyticus violacea, assembly GCA_030762175.1. Lineage (NCBI taxonomy): Eukaryota > Metazoa > Arthropoda > Insecta > Mantodea > Metallyticidae > Metallyticus > Metallyticus violacea. Next base: position 5,448,709 of record CM060842.1, on the reverse strand, counting down.
ACAAGCACTAACCTGTTATAAGATAAGTTGAAAATGAAGCACTGGGACTAATTCTTATTATTTTAATGAAAATTATTTTGAAAAATCGTTTAATATTAGTTGTCATTCGTTATTTTCCAGTGCTGTAATTAAAGACTATAGGATTCATTTGTCACGATCACGGTGGCATACAATCAGCTGGATGGTTTAGAGAAGGAAAATCATAGTTCAAAATTTAACAAACATATTTGACCTGCCAGTGCTGGACAAGAAGATTAAATTATGTTTTCAAGTTGGTTAGTTCTCTCAAGTTATATTTTACCCTTCTGAAGAAAATCAATTAGTAAATCTGCTTTAGCTTTGACTCCAAAACCTTTAGAATTTTAGATGAAACTCACTTTGTCTTATTTGTGGCCGCACAACCGACTTCTGTTAGTTATAAGTCGAAAACTAAGTTCTGTTGGTGTTCAAACACTGCGAAACGTTGTATCCATCCTGCTCAAAGCTTCTTAGTGTAAAACATTGACAACATCTACCAGCCTTTTAAATGTAAATGGCTTCTGCAATTTCACACACTTTTAATGCGTCTGTTCAAGAATTCTGTTGCACTACTTGAACATACTTCACATGGGTGACCTCGATATCATGTTTGCAATGAATGGCTTTTGAAGTCTTCTGTCATAGCAGCCCGCAGTTCTTCAGCTGTTCGGGAGAGAGGTGCGCCTTGTTGCTGGGTTATTTCATCTGCTATTATAAAAGACCTACACGATAAATAATTTTTGACAGCCTACCTTTACTCTTGTTCTAATTTTGATGCTCTTTCTCAAAGCAGTCCCCGTTGTATACAATGCAACTATTCAAGCGTTTCCGCCAGTCTTCAAAGACACGCTGAATAACATTTTTGACAGATCCTTCAGAATCGCCTCCACAGCCTTCAGCACTGCTTCTGATGACGGAAAATGACCCGACGAAGTATTTCTTCGTTTTGGGGAAAAGGAAAAGGTCCCACGGGACTAAATTTGGACTGTAGGGAAGGAGAGGGACACATTTGACATTGCTTTTTGTACGATATGGCCTTTGCAGAGTTGTCAAGACATTGCCCAGTGTTGCAGGTATAACATGCCGGTAAACCATTCGAAAAATGAGATGACCATAACTTTCCCAGCAGAAGCAACCGCTTCTGATGTTGATAGAGATTTCCATATAGAGCTTTGCTATTTACTATCAGGTTAAAATGACATAGCCAAGTTATACCTTTGGAAGAAACCCCGCATCTTCCTGTAACATGCAGCAGTCTTGGGTCCCACCGTGCACGAACACGTCTCTTGTGTAACTTCTTAGTGTGGGTGGCAGTCAGTGAATTTTTAGGATTAATATTATTCACAATGACAACAACGTGTTTTCTGTTAGAAGATAAATTGGAATCAGGTCTACCTTCCTTTGATTGCCTAGCCTCTTGAAACATTTTAAATCATTTTCGAGCTGTCCTATAAGCCTCCTGTAATATTGCATAGGCCTCAGCTAAAGAATGTCTGACATGAAAGCAGAAATTCAGAGCAACGCATTGTTCGTCGCTTGTCACCTCCATTTGCTGTAGACGGAACTTGCACACCTCTCAGAGGTGGAAAGGGATAAAATAACGCGTACATTAAGCTAACAATTATTGCAAAATTAAGTTTTAGCACCAAAAATTTTGAACAGTGCAGAAATAGGTGTGTATGGTCACTGACACCATTATCGTCAGGTACCTACTGTAAACATTTCGTGTCTAATATCACGTCATTAATTTCTGTTTCTCTCAGATTAATTTAGTCTATAGTCTGTATTCTTGTCATAAGTGAAACTTTTCGATATCTTGTGCTATGGTTTTCATTATGGAAGAGTGAAACTTCCTATTTTTTAAGCCAGCAAGGAAAAGTTACTTAAAATGAATTTTCACGTTAAATTTTAACGCCAGGTGGCACAAATATGCCTAGCACTATACTGCTAGAATGCTGAACAACGTTTGAAGATTGCCAACCAATACACAGGCTGTGTGGAGATAGATTAATCAAAAGCCTCCATTTCTAAATCAGTCCATGCGCTTTGCCATTAACGTGTTTGTATATTATTTGAATGTTGTTTGTATAGACTGTCCACCGCGTTCACTTCACAAGGCAAACGCGCACACTACAGTCATTTGTTTCTTGTTTGCTCAGGCTATGTTCATAGCATCTCTTTGTCTGCCCAAAGGCTAACGTAATTTTTCTCTAATTTTAATTTCTCTTCTCCGCCAATATGGGCGTCCCGTTTTGCCCCCCAGCGCCTCTTTTACGATTTACTCGAAACATTTCACGCTGGTTCACAATGAAGTTAATGTAGCGTAATGGAGCATTTGCAAGCAGATTATCGTTGTGCGTTTACGACAGACGTTCTGAACTGTTAATTTGTAGTACAACGTTCACTGGCCTAAAAAGGGTGCATACCTTACGTGGTAACTTGTTGCCCATACAAGAATAATGTTAGAAAGTAAACATAGGACGTTTATTTCAACACCTCGATACACTTCGATCAACAATATTTCAACTTGAAATTATTATTTGTCCAGTGGGGAGGTTTTTTTTTTTAAGATAAAAAGCTCACAGGGACGAAATCTGGTGAGTCCTGTACATTTGGCAGCATTTCGTGCAACTTTGTGACTGCAATTGAAGTAGTGTTTAGTCTACAAGTACAAAAACCTGGGCCTCCAAATAGCTCACTTCCTTTTTCCGGACTGCTGCTTTATCTATGGCTCGTCAGCAATGAGAAGTGACACAGAAACACGGTCGACTTGCCTTTAAACATTCCTGAGAAATGTTATTTAGATGAGATTCGGGTCAGGCTGTTAAGAAACCTAACTCTCTGAGAGCTTTTCATATGCAAGATGCTCCAAACATGGTTAATTAAGATAGTTCTGATATCAACAAGCCCAAATAAATTCATTCACCAATCATTCACACATTCCTCACAAGTAGTGACTACATGGATAACCTGCTCTGTCCACACCATTTACAGCGTGTGCAGGCCTTATCAGCAGCTGATTTTCCTGCACGGGCACTTCTGCGAATAGTTTATTCAACTGGTCACGCATGAGACGCGATCAGGTTGTAAATGTCCACACTCAGCACGTATGGACGGACTGACGTGAATTCTCACTCAACTGTTGAATCACGTCATCAAAAAAGAGTTTCTCTCAATGTTTGGGCAGGCATTGTTGGTGACTTTGTTAGACCCTCATTTTCTTCCACTCAGGCTCAACGGAAACTGCATGATTTCTTAGAGAATGTCTTACTTGTTCTGCTAGAAGAATTTCCTTACCATTGCGACGAAACATGTATTTCATACACGAAGGAGCTCCTTCTCATTTCAGTGTTAATGTCCATTGAATTTAAATAACAGATTCCGTTACAGATGGATAGGTAGAAGTGGACCAATTCTCTGGTCCCCACGCTCTCCGGACCTAAACCCGCCACACTTTTTTATGTGGAGGCATTTGAAAACTCTTGTGTATCGAACTAGATGCAGAGAGTCTGTGTGTTCGTATTGTGGAAGACTGCGAAACAATACGCAATTCTCCAGGGATACATCAGCATATCCGGAATTCAATTGCGATGCCGGGTTGATGTATGAATCAATGCTAGCGGAGAACATTTTGAGCATTTTATGTAAGAAAGAGTTTCATGTGATATGCTGGTACGCTCTATTCCTGTGTGTTTCCCATGATTAATGTATTATGAAGAATTTTAAAAAATGGGTTTTAAAATGGAAATAAAGCGTTTTGGAACCCATGTCTATATAACATATTTTCTTCTGCTATCTGCGAGGAACGTGTCCCAAGAGTTTGTCTACCTTATTGTTTTATATCCGGTATATTTCCAGTTGCATACAATACACCCGTCCCAGCGTTTCTGTCAGTCTTCAAAGACATGCTGGAAACCATTTTTTGCAGGACCTTCAGAATCGCCTCAGCAGCCTTCACCGCTCCTTCTGAAGATGAAAAATACCTCCAGCGAAGTTTTTTTTACCAATTTGCAGGAGAGTAAAAGTCATTCGGGACTAAATCTGGACTATAGGGAGGGTGAGGGAACACTTTACATTGAGTTTTGTGAGATATTCAGCAACAAGTTTTGCGTTGTGTGGCCATGGATTATCTTGGTGTGGTATCCAACCTGTTGCAGGGAAATGTGGCCTTTGCAGAGTTTTCAGGACATCTATGAGGTATTGTCCAGTTAACGGTTGTTTGTACAGATACGACATGCTGGAAACCATTCCTTGAACATCGTAAAATGAGGTGACCATAACTTACCCAGCAGAAACAACCGCTTTTTTTTATTTTAATGTTGGTGACAACACAAGAGCTTTGAAATAATGCGGTCAAGTTTCTTTCAACTGTAAAAGAAACTCCAACTAAATGCAAACCTACACGCACTTGTCTCGTATGTAACTTTTCATTTACCAACATGTGGATGGTGCAGTGTAAAGTACACAAGTTTTACAGTGTCGTTAATGTTATTCGACGATCCTCTCTCACAAAGACATCAGGGGTATTTATGTTTTCTTCCGTTAGAGTACAAACTGGAGCACCAAGTCCACCTTCCTTTGAAATTGATAGCTTCACCATTTTAAACCGAGCTGTGCTATAAGTAACAACAAACCTTCCACACACCTCCTGTAACATTCCATACTTGCTCACCTCTCACATTCGGGAACCGGAAGTGACAACCTTGAGACCAGTGTCATGTGTGCGTTAAGTGAAATATTGTAAAGATAAATTTAATGCAAGAAGTTATGCATGTAAAAATAATCATTCTTTATTGAAAGCCGTAATACATTTAAATGCTTACTTTTAACACAAAATTATATTTATTATATCATATCTATGCTTATTAAATCAATCGATATATAAAGTTTATTATTTTTAAAATTAATGTATTGAATTGAAATTTAAAACAGGGCTATGAAATTCAAAATGTTCTATAAATAAACTATCATTACATTGCAAATCTCATGACAAAGATTCAGTTACATTTTTTGCTATTAGCCGCCTTACTTTAACAATATGTGCAAATGCCAGATATTTGTGTTTTGTTTCTTTACGAGTACGGAGTTGTATGGCAAGAACGCTGCGCCTGTAGTGGGTGGAGCATCCGCGTCGCGCATTAAGGTGCCTGGAAATGAAATCGTCATGCCCCACAAGAGTACACTTGTAAGAACACCCCCTCTGCATGTAAATGTGCTACTGTTGCGCGATATCACGGCGTCTGAAGGGAATCCTAGATCCCGTGTCGCGTATAACAGATAAGAGCTTCTGTCTCTCTCATTTAACTTCCTAAGCCGGTCTGTGCGACGTCGTGAGGAACATGAAATAAATTATATCTGTAAGGACATGCATTGTTATGTAACTTATTGTCTTTTAAGTATTTAAGACTTTCTCTAAAGAATTATCAGATATTGTTTTTCTGCAACTTTCGTTTGTGTGACAGTAGGGTGATTCTTGCAGCCGGTGACACGATGTATTTGTGGTTTAAAAGTTTAGGGTAAAATGAACATTTTTCTCATCAAATTACTATCACTTTATGCAGCGGGATTAGGTAAATAATTCACCAGTTTTGTCTATTTATTTTCGACTTAGTTTATCTCACTCTCAATGCAAAACTTCATGCTTTAGAGATGACGCCAACCTTCAGGTAAACAGGAAAAGTCGGGGGTGAACCAGATCTGGACTGTACGGTGGGTGGTTCACTAGTGTCGCTCCCGAATTTGTTTTCAAACCGGTGTTGCAGAGACATCGCAGACTTTAGTCTTTTTGTTAGGTTCTGAACGCTCTAAGCAAGTAAAATGATTGCAAGAGGCCACTTACTGACAACAAAATTGGCAACCCTCTTCCGGCCTACAGTTGGACATGTAGGGAATCTTCATTTGGGATTGCCGACGGCTTCTTTCAGCTTTGGTCACCTGTGAAAATGTCGGGAGGTGCTATTGTTAAAACAACGACCCATTTTCGGATGTCATTCCATTGTTTTGTGAAGTTTTGGGATACCCACCTATAACGTATCTTCCTCACACGAAGCTGTTTTTGACAAATTAATGTTTAGAGAGGGGTCTATCTCTCTCGGATCGTTCTACACATGTCATTAGTAACTAAAGATAATGGGCGCCGCTTTGCTTCTTGTCTAAACTCTGAGTGTACACTTTAGTACTTGAAGGAGCGGAATTTAGAAAATCTCTGTATAATTTTCCCAGGTATTTACACTGACTCAGGCCATGCTAATATAAATATTCTCAAGTCACCTGCATCTTAGACATCAAACAGTGTCGCAAGCCATGGTAGAGCTACTCGCGACTTCTTAAATTGTTACTCAGCACATGGTACGACAAGGGCCAAGCCCGATTAAATCAGATTTTATCTAAGACATCTTTACATAAAATGACTTGAAGGAAAATCTGTAAATAAACAAACAAGTGCATGAAGCAAGACAGCTGATATGCGCATTCAGTTTATTATTTTTATAGAACTTACATAACGATGTATTCCTACATGCTTTTGATCAGGCGATCCGTCCTTCGAAAGTTCCCTCTCAAGTCTCAGAACGCTTCCTTCCGAGAATATTGTTAAGCCATTATTACCACAATAGCGAGCGAACCATAAGTATCATTTTGCTGCATTTTCTGCTATAATTACCTATCAACAAACACACTTTCCAACATGTAACCTGTGTCTCATAGTTTCTGCAAATCCTTAAAATTAAATAACACCCCTTGTATATTGTGAAGCCAGTTATGGAAAGAACTAGTAGCGTTGTTTTTTTAATTACTGGTGGTGTAGTGGTAATCATACTTTCCTCCTAAACCCAAGATTGGAGGTTCAGCCCTGAATTGAATGGGACGCTGATGAAATCAATAAGTTTTATTAAAACGCTAGTAATGTATAACATTTTGTCTATTTTAGAACTTTTTAAGCGATAGGCTGGAGTATTTTTTCTGCCTATCTTCACAAAACACTTGCAGGAACAAATCATATAATTCATCTTCCGAACTATAGAATTTCTCCATGAATATTTCAAAAGAGGTTCTAACCAAAACCTCATTACTGAAAGAGCTCTTTCATCTTTCATTGAACAAGAAAGACGGACATCACAAAATAATCTTCCTAGGGGAACTGTTTAATCCATACCTCAACGTGGAATATGAATTCATTGAGCGAAGAACTTTACCCCAACTTGTTACTTATGAACGTTAAAAAATTTGCTCAAATATAAAAGCTGGTGTTTTTAGAACAAGTTATATAACATGATTATGAAATTATATAAATTAAATCGGTAGTTTTCAGCCAATTTGGTCAGCTTTTTAAATGTGCAGTTTGCTACCGCGACCAGAAACGATGCCACAGTATTACAGCCCGCCACTGGCTGCGGTTGATAAACATCGCCTTTTAATTACTCCCCGCCTACTTTGTTTTCCTTTCGATATCATGATGTAGCTTTGATTAGCAATTTAATACTTCATGATTCATCAGAAAATCGTTAAAAAAGAAAAAAACCCTAATGGAAGTGAGAGCATTGACGTTTTTATGCCCTGAGCAAAAGAGTGTGTGATGACCATAAACTAACGATAAAGGAAGCAAATAAAGAAAGAAAGAGGGCAGTTTAATCGCTTTTGGAATACTTTATGATGAAATATTTAGTTTGTCATAGCGTGATACTTAAACTGAAACAAAAGGATATTATCGAGTTGCGTGTCATTGTACAGTTTATTGTTTTTAGCCTACCTACCTCAAACTTTAGAGTGACGTGGAATAAGAAAATATCTAGCTATAGCAAGATTTCATGAAGTGAATATAAAACTTGTGCCCTGGTTGTTAGAAAACCGTGCAATTCTTCATAAAAATTCACTTGAAATTGCAAAAGTTCTGAGGAAAGTCATTAAATGTCTTTAATTTTTTTGGGTTTGACGTTGAACTTTGCATCTCTCCCGATACCTTCAAATGTTTTTTTTTTTTTTTTCCAAAGGTCTAAACGATGGCGCCCAGTTCGGACTGTATGGTGAATGTTTCAATGCCTCAATAATTTAGTGTACCCATTGTATGCGTTGGCGTGAAGCAATAGCTCAAGTCTCCGCCGCGGTTTCGATCATATCCCGAACTTGTTCACTTTCCTAGTAGCTTGATGTTTCAAAAGATGATCAGCAGGCGCCTGGACCTGAGACAACGATTGTCTCTTTCACTTGCAAGGTGATGCTAACAAGATACCCGTGATTCAGAGGGAGAGGGTAGAAACCTGCACCTGCTTACACTGGAATGCTTGACATAGTTCAATTATACTGGATTTTTATATTTAAAAAAATTACGTCCATAGTAGTAAAGCATTAACGTGAAGATATCAACCTATTAATTAATTACTGCTAAGCTCATCGTATACACAGCCGGTATCAAAAGAGGGGGCAAACTTTTGATATGACCGTTGCTGGATATCCCAACAATAACACTGATAAACTCTCTCAGCTTTATCTGCTGTTAATCCTAGACTGCTATTAGCTGACGCTATAATATTATTGGTTCGGTAAGACAGAGAATCTCTATCGCTATATTATCAACGGAGAATAGTTGCACTGGCTTGGCCTGTCTTCTACAAGAGCAGGGGAATAGCGAAGAGGGTCTCTGGTAGTAGACATACGGGTCACTGCAGCCTCCCAATTTCTGTAACTTCTCTACTAGTGCTTTGTAATAACTTCCCCAAAACCAAATTGCGGAGGAGTTTGGTTTTTACGCAAGTCCTGCGTCACGGGCCTTTTTTATTTGTTATCGTAGTTCAGTTACTGATACCTAACAGAAGAAACGCATCTTATAAAACATTAGCAGATATTTGCTTAAGGGAACCTATCTGAAAAAACACAAAATGTTTACATTTCGTGACCAATTCGCTTTTTTTCTTTGTCCCCCCCCCCTTTTCATTCAAATAATCCATGAAATTTCTGATAAGTTAATGAAATGTTTTGTAGTTTTTATGCATCCTTTTATAAAATTATCCTTACGATACAGTTTTCAAATTTTTGAAGAAAAAAAATTGCAGCTTTTTCTTTCAAACCCGCAGTAAAGAAAAATTGTCTAGATGGTATAATTTTAGAAAAAAAAATCTATTACTTTGTTGCATTTTGTTGTAATTTTAAATCTAAATGGAATGTTATATCTCAAGTTGGTTGTTGAAATTTAACACGCAAAGAGCAATTCGAACTTGGAAATGTGCAATAAAAAACGTTTGATATTTAAGAGGTATTCTTTACTGGTTCATAGGGCTACACAGTCACTTGACAGGCCTTTAAGGTGAAAATAGGACAAAATGTCTTTGTTATATAAGCAAATCAACTTAGTTAATCTTCAAAAAATTAAAAATCTATTACTAAACTCTTTCAGTAGCATGCGCCAACTAGATATCTAGCAGGGACCGAAAAATAACCCCTGACTTCAACGCATGTGCAGCACAAACCCTCGTCTTGCCTTATACAGGAAATGCCCTGGCGTCCCCAGACAGAGCCGACCATGTAATTAGCTTGCGACTTTGTCCTGCTTATTAACGCGACCGTTTCTGAAAACAAAATGCTTGCCTAGCGTAAAGTTTTCGTGGGCCGTCTGCCTTCCAAAGCGGAGTAAAGTGTTAAATTATTAATGAGTGCTATCCTGTCTTGCCTGGCAATAAAAAGTTGTAATATGCCTTTGTTCGCACCTCTTCTCATATTTATAGTACTTATGGCGTGCTCACTCTCTGTTTTAATAATAATAATAATAATAATAATAATAATAATAATAATAATAAGTATGTCACAAGAAAAGTCTAGTGAAGATTTAATATCTTAAATTCAAATATGTAATTAAAGTGTTTCCATTATATATAATTTTTTTATGAATAGTTTTCGGTTTTTTATTTCAGGTCTTGGAACTGGAAGTATGGTGGGTGGGTTATTTTGATATGGATGGTTATTTATTTAATGAGACAATTAGATGTTCTTCTTGTCTTGCGTCGGCTCTTGGAGTCATGAGCTCGATGCTTCCTAATTCTCTGGTTCCAATGCAGAGGATAGGGATCTCAGGGGAATTTGGACTGTTTTTAATGACTTGAAGTCATTAGAGAGGAAGGGAATTGTTCACTGTATAAGGTCAGGCTATGGTTGGACATTTAATTTATTCGACAATTTTGGAAGGTTCAGGAACATGCTGTGCTTCTGTCGTGCGGTTATTGTTCTGGTCCTATTGTGCTTTATAATTTAGTGCCTTCACTTGTGGATTTACTCACTTTAGCACAATTTTCAAATCTGACACTCGCCTTATCACTGATTATCCTTACTATTACTCGCGCACTGACTCTCACTGACCGAACGATTTACTTTGACTCTCCGCGATGACTTAACTAGTTCACTGTGTCACTGATAACTAATGACTAATGCTGATACATACTAAACTGCCACTATTGCTACTACTGATGCTGCTGTTTGTCTCTCTCGAATGCTTAAAACTTACTTCTTATAGTTAATATTAAACCTATTATGTAAATTCGCTCTTACCTCGCGAAAATTTAACTCCTTTAAATGTTATTGAACTTGATTCCTTCTAGAATTCCATTGGATCATACAAATTATGGTTTATTACAAATTCGACTTTATTTGTAATATGTTGATTGGTTGAAGTTTCTGGGTTTTACCAGGAATCATACATCTGCTATTCCCACACTACGAAAGCATGAGACATCTGCCCTTTACCAGATTCCTGCGATAAAGCACGTTTCGGCAGTATATGCGGCCTCCCTTTGAAATGACTAATATCTTGGTTTCTGTAAAACAGGTGTTTGTATATGCGGTATTTCCTTTTGACGACAAGTATAGTTAACAACTGAACTCATATTCCTAGCCGTACCCCAGTTGAATGTCATTTGGCGCCTTGAGTGGGCAGTATGTCCGAAAGGGTTTGAAGAGTAAAAACAAAGGGTCCTTTTTCCAGATTAAGCTAACGCCTAACTTTTCCGACAAAGACATATATGTGCACTGTCAGTCATAATATTACAGGAAGATAACTTGAATATTAGTCAAATTAGTCTATTCTTACACATGTAAGTTCTCATTTTAATTGTAACATTGATACCCTTGATTGTTATCGTATTCTTGGCATTAAACAATATCCGGAACAAGATACGGTTATTATTATATTTGCCATCAGAAGCCATTGTAATTAAATGAGAAAGTTTGAGACGGCATTTCCTGCTTCAGTCTTTAGATGTTTATTTGCTACATAAGCAGAGAGTTGTAGTGTGCCTTTGCAAAAGTGTATGTTATTGCCTACGCCTAATGTTTTCTATTTTTTTTTTGTTAGGAGGGTGTGATATGTCAAGAAAGCGTTTAATTCGTCAGAAAATTTGTATTATTTGTGTGGAGAACTGACCTTCGGATTTCACAGCTGAAATTCCAGGCTATTTGCAAAACAAAAAAAAAACTGCTATGAACTTTATTCGGTGTAAAACTGGGCCTTTAAAAGCCGTGTATTATTTGTTAGGATTCTCGCTGGGCTCTCAATATATCCCTTTTCACTTCCAATTATTTTGATGAAAATTCATGAAAAATCACGTTACTTTATTCCTGTAAATGTGCCTGTAATGAAAAATAATTTGCTGTGATTCTTTATCTGTAATTTAAAGGTTTGCGCAGTAGGCATCAAAGCAATATTTTCTGCTTTTCTGTGTTCAAATTTGCTACATACATATATTTTAGTACATCTTTAGATCATAAGATGGCTGTCTATATTAGACACTAAATGTCTTGTCTGCTCCCTGTTGGGAGTTACAGAAGCTACTTGCAAAAGTAAGCAATATCGTGTTTGTTGTTTTCACCTCATGCTCTCATGAAACGTTTGTGTGTTTTATTTTAGGTTAACTTTATTATTTTGTGTGAAACCAATTAAAAAGTGTACTAACATTACATATGAGTTTTATTTATACATTCTTAGAAAAGTGTAGTACAGTGCATATGCCTAAAACTAATTAATCAGTCATTTAGAACTATGTTCATTTATCAAAGTGTAACAAATTCCTTTTTTTGTACTGAAGGTGATTAATCTTTACGTGGACTAGGAAATGATTCTCTATTAGAAAGGAAACCCCCAATGCGCAAATGAGTCGTTACTTGCTGTGATTTGTTGCAAGTGTCTGGAGACTGCTTTTGTTAATAAATATCGAACTAAATTGGCTATTCGGAGAATAGTGGTAGCGGTCTGTCTCCAGGTAGCAACACCTTGAATGTAGTCAGGAAGAGAGATGAAAGAAGAGACAGAGAATATAACAAGCGGGTCTCTGAAAAATACAAACATATAGTTAGACAGTTAAAAAATGAGCGTCGAACAACAATGAATTAAAGAAGAAGGCGGTTTTTATAAGACCAGAAAATTTGCAGGTTCCTAAACATTTCATAAAAAGTGTTCTTAAACTTTGGTCTCAGTTTTATTGCTAATGAATGTTTGCTGTGTTTATGAGCTTCACTTTTGAATAACTTTGAAACAATTGTATATGGAAACTTAAATTTTGCAGCATATATTTTTGAATTTATTTTCTTCAGTTTAGTATATAATAAATATATTCGAACAGAAGGTCCTGAATCAATGAAATGTTTTACCGCCACGGATGGCCGAGGTCATTAAGGCGCGGGAGCGGGAGGTCTGGGGTTCGAATCCCGCCAAAACCGTCCTTCCTGACTGAGGTTTTTTCCAGGTTTTCCTCAGTTCTCATAAATGCAAATGCCGGGGAGGTACCCTAGACTTAGGCCTGGAACGTTTCCTTCCTTAAAAAAAATCTTTTCCCAATATATCATTTCATCTTGTGTATCATCAGTGTCCACCGCCTGTGGTGCCTCAGTAGTTAACATAGGCGTTAAACACCGTTTAAAAAAATGAAATGTTTATAATCAGAAATAGTGTGTATGATAGAGAACTAAAAATACCCAAAAATATAGCTCATGATAACCAGCCCCAGTACTTATCTCACATATGTTCAGAATTAATTCAAAAGTTTATCGACCAGGTGATCATAGGCCTCATTTGTTAAAATTTTGTTCGTGTATTCTTTACATTTTACACGCCATAAACATGGATGTTGTTTATATATATTTATGAACTCTACAACGAATTCTTTCGTCCAGCAGTGAGAATCCGCCATAATCTCGTCCTACAATTAGTATTGTGCGCATAAAGATCAGGGCAGTTAGTAAATTTTCTTATTGTTTTATTTGTTTGCAACAAATAACAATTAATATAATTGTTAAAACAATTATTATTTTTATTATTATTATTATTATTATTATTGTGGGTGATGTTGCATATTTAGTATACATATTCTCAAAGTTTCACAGTTCAAAATATAAAAATATGGAAAATAGAACATTGATCAGCCTGTCCCATAAAGCGGACCTAACTTATTCTATTATTATTTAAATATTTTATGGGAACCGTCTTGTGTGAAATTAATTTTTAACTATTTGTACTTGTACAGTCATCTCGACTTTTTCGTTATGTTCAAATTTTAAGCACCCCAAACATGATTATTGTATTTTCTATGAGTTGAAACCAGAGAACAAATGTGTCAACCTTCGATGCTGGTTCCGTGAATGAACGGATAATAATAATTTGTTCCCCGAAGGTGAGCCACGAACTGGAAGAACCAACAACAATTGATAACGAGTACGTGGTGCGACAAATCAACGTCAGTGCAGAATCCATAAACTCGGTCGCTGGGTTGCATAATGATTCAATGCATTGTTATTACGTCAGAAGAAGAATATCTTTGTTGACAGGTTGCTGATATGCGATACAACTTTCCAAGACGTCGTCATCACTGGTTGATAGCGCATGAATCTATCCCCAAACAACCGAAACCACCACTGCACCAACAGAAGATTGTGTTCGCTGCCAACCCGCCAAATAGGCAACGCTTAAGACCGAGGAGCGTACACGTGTAAACTACAAAGGGTAAATGATATGGCCTAGTGGTTCGTAAAACTATTTTGATAAATTTAGCGGACAATAAAATCACCTCCAAACCTTTGCCAATGAGAAAACTGGTTGGACGTTTTGCTTCTCGTCCTGAGGGGTCTGTAATACTTTTCCATCACTTTCGCAGAAGGTCATCGGTAGCGATTGTAAATGTAAAGTGGAATTTTGAACGCCAATCACAAGAACAATGATGGAAGGTGTCAGACGAGGATGCTGACGATAAATTCATGGAAGGGTAAAATTACTTTGGGTTTAAGGAAAACTTACAAGCCTTTAACAAATATAATGCTTGAAACTTTACAACATTTGGTTAGCTTATAATTAAAATCTTAGTAAGATCCTGCACTCGTTTAAAATGTTTCCAGTAATGCAGGAAACAACAACAAATCTCCAGGTGCAAGGTCAGGGCTGTAGTGTGGATGGTCAAGCAACTGCACTTTGGCGACTTCCAGTTTCCTCAAATTTGCAGCTGTTCTTTGAAGAGACGTAACGTCATACAAAAGCAACATCCTTGAAGTTCCTGTTTTTGGACGCCGCCACCTCAGCTCTTCAAATAAATGATCCAAAATATAAGTTCATTCCTTGTCGTTCCTTCTAACATACAGCCAACCACCAATGTTCCTTCAAAGTTGAAGAAAACAGTGAAAATTCGCTTCCGAGAACTAAAATCTTGTTGAAGAACAGACATTGGTTTTGGGTCATTCTCATTTACCCACACGCAGTTCTGAGCTGGGGGGGGGGGGATATTAATAAAACCAACTTTCATTGCATGTATCTGTCAAACGTTTAGAACAGTATGGTGAAACATGCTCAGCAGTTTCCTTGTACATTCCTTTCTCCTCTTCATTGGTTAGGGAATGTGGAACACATTTTGCACAGATTTTCCTCAGCTTTAAATGTTCATGGAGGATGCTGTCAATGCTGCCAACACCGATATCTACTTCCATACTTAACATTTCAACAGCAATATGTCAATTTTCCTCCACAAAATTTCTCACTCTTTGAATTGTTCTCTCGTTCACAGCTTCCCGAGGCCGACCAAAGCGAGAGAGTTGTCTTTCAAAGTGTCTCGTCCTTCTTCAAATAATCGAATGTATCTTGCAATGTATCAAATGAACACCATGAACAGCTACCAAGTCCTCGCTGTTTTACCTGCTTATAGAATGGGAAAATGTAGAATGTAAAGTTTTTTTTTTTACAAATAATGATAATTTTTCACCATTGACACAGAACTCTACGACAGTGATTATGCAAGTTTAAACTTGCACTTATGCATATTTTGATAGCCTAATTGTCCAACAATGAATAGGCAGCTTGCAAAACCTTTTGAATGCCTCTCAGTTTTTAGAAACAGCATTAAACATTTATTTTTACGAATTTGTCTCAAGATAAAAATGTCAAAATGCAGGTTGGTGTAATACATTGAATCTGCGCCGGAATATTGAAGCATTTATTTTTCCTAAAATCTTAAACTGCAGATTACAGTATAAAATTTAAAGTTTAATTATATTAAAAGCACATAAAAAGGGTACTTTCAGCGAAACACGAGAAGACGTTTTGTTTGGAACTGTTCCTAATTCACAAAAGATTTGTTTTCCGGTACGTTAGGTAGCGTTAAGGTTGGCTACCCTGCCACTGCCTTCTGAGGCACTCAGAGAGAATACACATAAACTTCACTTCTCCTTCCGGAAGCACTCGTGCACATTCTTTTTGTTATTTTATTTTATTTTCAATTTCTATTCCCCAGCTCGCTTTGCAGTCGAAAGAAGATAAGCTCGCACGCTTTCACAAACACACATCGCTTGTGTATACACTAAAGGTGGCCTTTGCAGGGCAGCGGAGTGGAACAGTGCCAATGCGCATGCGCCTATTGTGTACACATCCATAAATGTAAGTAACTGTGAGGGCGGAGGCTCAACTTTCTGGGGATGGTATCTGCCCCCCCCCCTCCAAACCCCTCCCCCCGGGAGAAGGTTTGTCCGGCGAAATTATTCCCGTTAACGAGAAATGTAATAACACACTATAGCTTGGGGAAAGTCCCTCGGGGCATGTTGGTGATGTCCTTAGGGACTGGGAGAAACACGAGCATAGGGATGACATGTCCGTTTCTCCCCAGACAGTTAGGACATGCCCAGGGCTTACATAGCTGTCTGTACTCAAAGAAACGCCGTTCTGCTTCTCTGACAATATAGTTAACAGTATTAATGAATTAGCTAGTAGGTTACCAAGAGAAACCAGATATAATTACCTTAATATCTGTAAATCTTGTGAACATTTCCAAGAAGTTTTAATATTCCGATATTTTCTGTCATTTGATAGTAATAAATAAATTAATATTGTGATATCTCAAGTTCTGGAGGGAAACTACAATTGATAGTAAAAGTATGGCATATGCACCCTATTATTTGTAAGTACAACAGATGTAGTATAAACAATGCATTGTTGGCAGCACTAGGGATTGGATGACGCACCACAAGTACAACTTGCATCATTTGCAATTGAAGGCGTCAGGACGTGTGTTTGTTTTTCTCACGGCATATTGTACGTCCTGATGGTGTGGTGATAACCATACTTGCCTTCTAAGCCCAAGATCGCGGGTTCCAACCCGTCCAGGATCAATGGATTTTTTCGGGCGTAAAAATCGTCTTAAAGCCCTGGGTCCCGTGTACGGCATGTAAAAGTACCTCAAGCCTGAAAGAAGAGATCTCTGAACAAAATTAATTAGATTAACTACACCTGTTCCTGGCACGGAAGTCCCTACACTGGAAAATTGTAGGACAAATATTAAAGTCTCCATATACATAAATAAATAAAGAATTTTTTTTTGAAAAAATACTCCTCGTAAGCAACTTCTCCTTCTGTCATTTATTTCAAATGCGGCGGTAACATTCATGTCTTCAAATACATAAAATCATACCTTGCTGGAAATGTATCATAGGCGCTGTTACCTGTTAATAATTAAGGAGAAATCGTTCCAGGCAGATAGTGTTTGTGGCGCCGTAGGTCTCTTTGTCGTGTCTGAAAGCCAGAGTAGTGTGGCATCTTATTCCAATTATAATGTATAACTAATGTACAAACTAAAACAAACAAAAAATTTTACACTCTCAAAACATGCAAGTTTTGTTTGGCTCAGTAATGGGTTAACGGCATATCTCTGCGCAGAGGGTCAAAAGTTTTACTTTTGTCTCTATGTATAGTGTGAAACTACTGTGCATATTACATGTATGTATAATTTTTGTTTGTTTGGGGATTTAAATTTTTTAAATTTAATTAAAAATGGCCATCAGGTTGTTTGTCATTTGCCGTAACTTACATATTTTTTAACTTTAGGTACACTTTTCTTAGAAACTATATATAAATAGAGCTATGAATTCTTCCTCTATATAGCAGGTTAAGTATGCATAAGATTTCTAGGTGAAAAAATGTGGTTTGAAATGTGCACAAAACAAAGAATTTATACGCACAGACTTTAAAAAATTATGATTTAGCTTTAAGTTACATATTATTTTACCAGCATGTTTTCAATTCTGAAAAGGCTGAAATTAATAGTAAACTGGAAAAGTGGCTTAAAACATCAAAAGTTTTAAAAATTAATATTTTTGGTTTATTAATGTAATTATAAAATGATAGCAAAACAATTTATAATTGCTTAATAAATTGTAAAATTTTCATTTAGATAGACAATATAGTTTTCAGCAAACTCCATTAAGGGTCCTTTAAGCCCTTAGCATTTACCTCGAGTTCCCTATGACAAGATTGAAGTTTGAATTGTTTAATTGTTATTTTTTGTAAGCATAAATAATGTTCAGTGTGCATATGAAAATATGAATTAAAATTAAAAAGAGTGTGGCACTTGTGCTAAATAGAAGTCAAGTATTTGTGTTTACAAAATAATTTGGAACGTATTTAAAAAACTGCAATTTAATTTTATTTTTTATTTTTCACTTTAGAATATTTATTAATTTGACATTTATTTTCAGCACTCAGTTCAAAGTAATTTTTTGTGTTTGACCACAAATAAATTTAAATTCAAATATGTTGCCCATTAAATTAAATTAAACATTAATTTTTTATAAAATTGTAATAAATGAAAAATTTAAAGTTTAACGACAATTTGAACTTAATTAGTTTTTATTACTAGAAACACATGCTTTTGCCCGCTGAGTGCACGGACTGAATTTCCTGTTTGTGGTGTAATTTGATCAAAAAGTGAAGTTGGTGTTAGCAAATGCATCATGTTTTCTGGCAGTTCTTCTTTTTCTTTTGTCTAAGGTTGTACAACTTTTCAATATTAAAATCCCCTTTTGTCCATAGCGCCCTTAAAGTATATTTGTAACATCAAATGAATGAACGAAAAATCCCCAGAATTTCGATGTGATATTTTTTTCAAACAAAAACATTTCTTTTCATGAGCTCTCTGTTGATAGAAACAATTTTGGTTTAACACCCTTTTTATAGCATCAACTAACGAAAAGCTTTAACGTGTAATTCCAAAGAAATTAAATGCAGTTTACTACATATTGATTTCCCACAAGAGAAAAATACATTTAAAAAGTTTTTCCCTCCCTTTCATTTACAGAATGAGTGATTTTTAACAACCGCCAGACCGCACATTTGACTTTGATGTTTGTAGTTCTTTTTTAAGTACTCAGCCCTTGTGTTATTTTGCTCCAAGTGTCCCTTTGTCGATATTTTTCAATGCATTTTCCTTTGTTTTATCCTGTACGAACCATATCCGTAACGATATATGAATAATATGCAATGCTTACCTAAATACAAAAAACAAAACCCTATTTGCAAACGTCCGCGCACTTCATAGCGTGTCATTTGTTTTTCTCTCTTCTTTTGTTAGTTTGGTTATAACGATCCAGGAGGCGTAACGCATTTGTTTTTCTTTCTTGTTCAAACACTGATTTATATTATGTCACTAGCAAACACGTCGCGATACTGCCAATAGGTGAAATTGGGGAAAGGCTTTTAGGTAGATTGTGTTTTTTTCGTCTTTTTCGCACTGCTATACGACTTTGCAGCAGTAATTTTAAAGAGAATAACTTATTTCCCAAGGGGATTTGAGAAAGAGATTTGTAAACAAGGGTGTCTTTGTAATTATTAAAAACAACAGTAACTGCATTTGTGAGCAAAAACGGCATTTCAATATATAACAAAAGGAATATATTATCCTTTATGGCGATATTTGATTTTCACGTCTCTGCGTTTTGACCTTTTCTCTGCCATGAAAGATGCTTTTACAGTATCGATATGTGCACATACATAAATCGCAGTTCGATATAATCGAAGATTAAAGGTGATGTGATATCGCAAATATTTTGTATTTAAAGTTGGTGTGTAAGTAATATGATTCTTGCAGTTGCAGCCATTTTAATGTTTAGTCAGTCAATAGTTTACTGTGGAAGGATGATAGGCGTTTGCGGTCTTATCTACAGCTACCTTGTCTATTACATTTTAAATTTGGAAGTAAATCAACACTTTCTTATTACTTCATTTGTTTATATTAAGTTAATATTGATTTAGTGAAATTACACCAAGAATTGTTTAATACAAAGTGTTAGTACAACATGAGTTGCTCTTGTATGTCTTAATCATGGCAGTGCACCGTATAAAAGCATACTTACATTTCCTAAACAACAGTAATTCAGGGAGGAGTGGATAAAAAAATATTCACCGTGAAAAGTTTGCACTAAATGATAAAACTGTAGTGTGTATTAAACGTTTCGAACTAAATTTGTGGTTAGGGATGACATTTTTTCTTTGTGCAAATTTCTGTAATCTACCAAAGTCTGCGACAGTGGAAGGAAAGTTCCGGAAGAACGTATAAATAATTTGGAGAGAGATGATAACATTTTGAATGAATGGTGTGAGCATGATGTTATTTTTAATTCCTTTGCAAGTGAAGTTACTCCTATTTATGACCATTTCCAAGGAAGACTTCATTAAAATAGGCGATGATAAACATGATGCTGTCCCAGCTTTGTCCATTAATTTAAGGTGAGCATTAATTTTGAAGTTCTTGTGTTTTAAAGATTTTATGCCTACCAGTCGAGGAGTTTATAAGCCGTATTATTTTATATTTCGTTTACATATGAGAAATATTGTTTGTAAACAATTTCAGATTCGTAAAAACCATCGAAATATTTTCTAATGATAAACAATATCATCTTGTAAACGTAACAATGCGTGAAAGCTTGGTATTTGCTAATGGCAGTAGTACAGTCACTTCGACCGCTATTTTTTTTTTTTTTGTATTGAAATTTGGTAAATATAGTCGGTTTTGCAAAATACAACGTTTAAACAACAAATATTGTCCTCCTTTTCTAGTAGAAGACAACGTAGTAAAAGAAATGTTTCTGTTGGTGAATTCCTTAATGATTTTTCGGTTACTGTTCCTTGTTCTTCGAAAGAAACGTGTGCTATTTCTGACCCATCCTGAACACAGTGTAAAAAAATTAGGATAAATACGGAAGTGTAAATATAATTGGGGTGGGGCTTTTACAAATTATGTGAAATGTATTTAAAAATAATTTCATACCTGCACAAAAAGCCAGAAGGAGTGTGCATTTCTGTATCTTTCACTAAATTTATAAAAACACGTTAAGTTATAAACATACGCAAAACCGTTCACTTGAAATTACACGCCCCAGTTCAGCAAAAGGTTTGAATCGACAAGCTTTTGTCTTCTTTAATTCGAAGTGTTTATTTTCTTTGTAAGGAAGAGACCCGAACCTTTAATTCGTAAGAAAGTACAACTAGCGACATTAATCTTGAAAAGTGAGTTAAATTTCAAAGGTCCACATGTATACTGCTTCAGAATTATTACATTGTATTAGTGCGGTGCTGCGCAATCAAAATGAAACAATTCCCCATGATAAAACACTTTACCATAATGGCAGACGAATCTACAAATGCTTGTAACAGCGAGCTGTCTTTGTTAGTTTGTTATGTCTCCATGTTTGGAAGTAAAGGAAAGGTTTTTGTCTGCTTTTGTTTAAGAATCATATTCACAGCAATTGACAGCAAATGCGTTTTCGAGGGTACTGCTAATGTTAATGGTTCTGTAGCTGGGGTCCGCTCTTTGTTATCGGAAAAACGGCACGAGCTACCGTACAATTCACTGCTGAGCACATGTTTGTCTCCAACTGTAGGAATGAGTAAACATCCTGTAATACAACACTAAGGATGTTTATAAACTTTTTCGTGATTCTCCTAAATGAGAAAATATATTGCATGAAATGAAGTGCACAACAAAGTTTGTCAGGAGAGACCTTGTTAGAAATAATGAATTACAATCTCATTGTATGTTTAGTGATTTTGGAAGAAATATTAAATGCCGTATAAGCCTTAAACAAATTCTGAAATTTCACAACGCCTTGTACTTGTTTCTACAACTACGGAATATTTAACAAACATCGACCACCTTTACGAGAGTGGGTTCATAAGTTTCCAGCCTAAACATTTTGTAGGTATGATAAAGACAAAAACTATATTTCACTTTTCATTTAGTTACCCATTATTGCAATACACTTCTCATATCTTTGAATTAACATTTCTAACTCCCACTGGAGTTTTGTCTGCAAAATGGGCACTAACAGCACCATCACTTCTTCATTATACTTAAATTTCCTTCGTCGAAGGTCGTTCTTGAGTTTTGAGAAGAGGAAATAGTCACTGGGAGCTAGATCTGGGCTGTATGGTGGATGGTCGATCTCCTTGAAGCCACATTTCTTCACAACTTCCTTTACAATAAGAGCTGTATGCACAGGTGTGTTGTGGTGAAGAAGACGCACACCACCACTCAGCTTTCCTCGCCTTTTCTCTTTGATGGAAACACGTAGTCTGTACAGTAGACCAACATAGTACTCTTCATTTACTGTGGTGTTCCTCTCCTTGAAGTAAATGAAAAGTATTTCTTCACAGTCCCAAAAGATTGTGGTCATGATCTTCTTGGTTGATTGAGTGGCCTTGGTCTTTAGAAGCGATGCTTCATGAGGTTTACGCCCCTCCATTGATTCTCTTTTGGACAAGGGATCATAGTAGAGGACCATAGTTTCATCTCCTGTAACAATGTTTTGCAGAACTTCTCTCTTGTTGCCATGGCAGAGCTCCAAAAATGCCTGACAACAGATGACACGTTGCTGCTTTTGGACTGAGAAAAGAAGTCAAGGCACCCATCTAGCACTAACTTCATTCATGTTTAAATGTTCATGAATAATTCGAAGGACTGTTGTTTTAGAAAGACCCAACCTTATGCTATTTCTGTAACTTTTAGCCACCGGTCTTACATAATTTCTCCCTCCACAAGAGCGAGCGATGTTTTCAGGAGTGAGCACCTCCAAGAGCCGACCCGCACGCTCTTCGTCTTCAATGCTTTCTCGACCCATTCGAAAAAGTTTGGCCCATTCTTTTACGGTAGAATATGAGGGGGGGATGCTTTCCCGTACACACCGTCTAATTGCTGTTTAATTTCATTTGGAGTAAGTCCTTCTTTTATGAAGAACTTGATAACAGCTCGAAACTCCATTTTAAACATGCCACAATCTTCTACTGGAGAATAAATATAACTTTTCTTTTTTGTTGATAATAATAATTAATTGATTGATGCATTAATAACGATTATAAGATTAAATTACATAGCCTTCTTTGTGCAACTATATCTGAACAACTGAACACAACGGAGCGGAAGTTACAGCTGTGATTATTTACTTAACAGATAAGGTATGACACTATATAGAGATTGTGTTGTGTGATGGCTATATTTAAAAATTTAAATTATATACACAACAAAAATTATATTACTGTAATGTGAAAACTATGTACTTTTGTATTATGTATAAGCAACAAATGGATTTTAGCCCCAAATTTTTATTAAGTATCCTTGATAATATTTTGGAAAAGTAGTTATTTTAATTAAATCTTAGAAAAATCACAATAAAATAAGCCAGTCTTGAGTTTCGTTAGTTTAGGAGCTTGTCTTCATTTTAATGTAAGAATGCGCGCTTTATTTTGAAAAGCTGTGAAAATAATAAAGGTTCAAAAATAAATGTTATTTTTTAAACCAGTGTGTTAAACTTTTAACAAAAATCCTAGACATAGCGTTTAAATGTGTCCGGTTTGGCATGACATATTCTGCAAGTGGTACCATGGTGACTAGTTTTTGCCCCAGTATGAAAATAATGGTAATTACTTAAACTACATTTTGAATTATTTCACATGGATAAAGTCATAATAACTTCTCGACTACTGTGTTTATTCAGCTAATGTTATTATTACTAATTCAGACTGTATTTGTGTTTTGCAGGTGTGACAGAATGGCTACTAAAGGTGTCGTGTTTCTATGGGATGCGGTAAGCAGTATAACGTAATTAAATTATATAATTAGAGGTTTCCATTAAAACTTTAAACTAATTGAAAACACTATTCCATTTAGTTTATTCATGTAATAATGTCACTGTATTATTGAATGTGTACAAACAGCCCCCTAATCTCATATTTGCATAGAAAAGCTAACAATTTCCACTTTTATTATGTTTTTTAAGGGTGAGGGAGACTACGAACTGTAAAATTAAATAAAGATAAACTTGCACTAAAACAGTGTATACTTTTGTTTTACTCCCGTTTTTTTAAACTAATGGAAAGCTATACGACCCCTGATTTTCTAAGTTAACTTTCTTAATAATTTACGTAATTTAGTAGCATTTGATAACAATATAGACTGAGGACAAGCTAAATAGAAAGTAACCTTAAATATTTTATTCATTTTTATGCTGTTCAACACCCCTTTCTACTACTGAGGCACCATAGAATGAATGAATGAATGAATAGTGTTTAACGCTCGTTTTTGCTACATAGGCACCACAGGCCTCTGAGATAAAATTATATATATTGGGAAAGAATTTATTTTTAAGGAAGGAAACGTTCCAAGCCTAAGTTAAGATACCTCCCCGGCATTTGCCAGTTATGAGGACTGAGGAAAACCTGGAAAAAACCTCAGTCAGGGAGGACGGTCCTGGCGGGATTCGAACCCCGGATCTCCCGCTCACGAGTCCGCGCCTTAACGATCTCGGCAACCCGTGTAGGTCATTTTCATGCATGTAATATATACATTGAATTGAAAACTTTTCATGTTTCAACATAGACTCCATCACCTTCAATGCAGGTGTTCTGGATTCTACCTGTGTCTGACTGCGCAACCAACCATGCACCGCGTTTTTAACCTCGTCTTCAGTGTCGCCGAAACATGATTATGTGGAGGTGCCAGATCCGGTAAATAAGCACGCTCAAAATGAAGATGTGTGAGGTCTTGCACTATCATGCTGTAAGAGTACATCAGTTGTGAGCAAACCTCGATGTTGTGACCTGATTGCAGGTGTCAAATGGTTCTCAGGCAGATCACAATATGACATTACATGTAATGTTCCATGATTGAACCTTTACAGTCCTAGAAGAGCGTGACCATCACTTTACTGGTTTAGCGGTTAGCGTTGCTGACTCCTGGGCGGGACCCGGATTTGATTCCTGTACCTATTTGGAGTTTTACTAATTAGGGAGATCTGGAACAAGAGTTTGTTCATACTCGGTGAAGATAATTGGACAGCTGTCTGTTGGAGAGATCGCGTGAAAGGCAACCGGTGGTCACATGTCCTCCCTTGCAATACTGCCCTCCATCAAACGAAGTCGTAAGACGGAGGTAGAGAAAGCAGAGGTCGCTGCGGCAGGCCATAGCCCCTATCTCTGGTTGTAGCGCCGTAGAAGAAGAAAAAGAAGTTACTATCATATACGAGTAAAGAATAAGCATAATTTTTATAACACAGTTTTTCTGATCCTGATAGTTTTGATAATATTTCTCAAAGTAATCCTCGTTTGATACAATGCAATGTCTCATCGTTTCTGTCAGTCTTAAAAGACATGCTGGAACCATTGCTCAATACATTTTAAATTTCACTCCATCACCTTCATCTCCTTCGCACTTTGAAATTTTAAATGGCATATATACTTTATTTTACTTAAATAAAACTACAGACGTTTTACTAAACATTTGATACAATAGTTGTGTTTCGGTAATAAATTGTTTTAATATTATGTATACTTCACAAGAAAGAACAGCAGTTTGTATTATTTTAATATTACTCAAAAGGATTTGTGTTGTCATCTACAGTAGGTTACATTTTATTCTGTCCAAATTCAGGTTGCCAGGACAACAACAGAAAAGAAAAAATAATTAGAACAATTGAATTTTTAACATTTAAGTGTAAGGCTCGGGTGTCATTTGAAATTTTAAATTGGGGGTAACTGGAGTTAGGGGATGAAACAAAATAAATTAACATTTGTTTTTAAACTTTCACTTCAGCATCTAGAATGTTGTGTTTTTTGTTTAAATTAAATGTATTTTAAACAGGAAGTTACTCATATTGGTAAGTTGTGAAATGAACAGTCTGTATAGATATGGAAATAATTAAATATATACTTTTTCTATTCTATTTTTATACCAACCAATTATTTCAACAATAAGATTAAGAAAATGTGCGTGTGTGTTCATTTTAATTTCATCCACTTCGAAATGTGTAGCATTCTCCGTGTTTTATTACCTAACCTCCTGTCCTAAACTAAGTTACGATCCATCCGGCAAGATAAATCTCATTTAAAGTTCTCTGGTTGTCATGGCAACTGCTGACATCAAGAGAGAGAATAATTTGCAAGGCATTATTCCGAGACCTATTTCGGTTTAAACAAAACACCTTCGGAAGCGCTGAGAAGTATTTTTACACTGTTTCAAACCATGTTTTATGTTGTAGGCACGCTGATATAATATATAATTGGAAACAAAGCAATATAAATATGTTAAAAATGTTAAATGTTAGTTGTATTACTTTATATAACATACGAGAGGGCGTTTGCATTAGCAGTTTTTGCATGGTATTTATTATATCAATATACGTCAATGCACCGTTGCTACCTTCCTCCTAACTTCATTATGACGTCGTGAAACCATTCTTTAGGAGCACTACACCAACACTCTTGGACCACTGCCCGAATTTTCTCGTTTTTTGTTGAATTTTTACCTCGCAGGGAGTTCTTCATGTTGCCGAATAAGGCATATTTAGATGGAGCGAGATCCGGTGAATATGGTGGGTGCGGTACAACAATGAACAACCTCGGTGATGCCAACTTTGCGATGGTGTGGGGCCTCGTTTTGTGGAAACACCCCTGTGACCATTTCCCCTTTCTCCGTCGCTAAGTGGTGCGTCTAAACCGCGTAAGGACCTCGCTGTTGACAGTCGCTCCTTGAGAAAGCCGGTACCTGAAGTGTTCCAAAAGAAGACAATCATGTGCTTTCCGCCGTTGGAGCAGCACGAAATTTCTTAGACTGGATGTTTCTGTTGCATGAATTAGACTTTCTTTTCTTCTCCAAACCGATCTTCATTATGCATTTCTAGTAGCCGACAACAGACTTCAACCCTTATAACCTTCTGTGCCTGTCCCCTGAAACCCAATGCACGCACACGTTTTTATACTCAAATCGTCTGTTTGGAGTTGCGCGGCCGAGGTCTGTCGACATTCCATCACATCAAAGGTTATGTGTCTATCAACTCAGACACAACCCTCAATGTTCCTGGCAGACCGCGATGTTCACTTATGACCAGTACTCGCATTCTTGTGTGCAGATTCTCTGCCGCTGTTGTAAACGGCATTCTGTGCAGAAGCTTCTTGACCACATACCGCAATTAAACATGTAAGAATTTCTGCACAAATCGTTTCAGCCCATCTTTGTCCACGTCTTTCTCTGCTTTATAACAAATAAACATTGTCCTTTCGCTGCACACACTGCTTGAAACCGCCTTTAAGTGTCTGCATGGTATAGTAGACAGTAGGTCCATCAGATCCCGGCCTAACCATTTTCTAGATAGGATAAAGACAAAAATTTTATTTCGCTTTTCAATGTAGTTACCCTTTATTGCAATACACTTCTGACATCTTTCAATTAACATTTCAACCCTCCCCCCCCCAAAAATGGTCAAAAGTCTTGTCTGCATAATGGGCATAAACAGCATCCACCACTTCTTCGTCACTCTCAAATTTCCTACCTCAAAGGTCCCAATTGAGTTTTGAGAACAGGAAATAGTCACTGGGAGCTAGATCTGGGTTGTAGAGTGGATGATCGATTTCCTTGAAGCCACATTTCTTCACGGCTTTCTTTGCAACAAGAAAGCGCACACCACCACTCAGCCTTCCTCGCCTTTTCTCTTTGATAGAAGCATGTAGTCTGTGCAGTAGGCCAGCATAGCACTCCTCATTTACTGTGGTGTTCCTCTCCTTGAAGACAATGAAGAATATTCCTTCACAGTCTCAAAAGAGTGTGGCCATGATCTTTTTGGTTGACTAAATGACCTTGACTTTAGAGGCGGTGCTTCGCCAGGTTTACGTCACTCCATTGATTCTCTTTTGGACAAGGGATCATAGTAGAGGACCATGTTTCATCTCCTGTAACAATGGTTTGCAGAACTTCTCTCTCGTTGCCACAGCAGAGCTCCAAAATGCCTGACAACAGATGACTCGTTGCTGCTTTTGGACCGAGGAAAGAAGTCTGGACGCCCATCTTGCACTAACCTTATTCAGGTTTAAATGTTCATGAATAATTCGAAGGACTGTTGTTTTAGAAAGGCACAACCTTGCTCCTTTTTTGTAACATTGAGCCGCTGGTCATCCGTAATTTCTCCTTCCACAAGAGCGATGTTTTCAGGACCGACCTGCACGCTCTTCGTCTTCAATGCTTTCTCGACCCATTCGAAAAAGTTTGGCCCATTCTTTTACGGTAGAATATGAGGGAGTGCTTGCCAATATACACCGTCCAATCGCTGTTTAATTTCATTTGGAATAAGTTCTTCCTTTGTGAAGAACTTAATAACAGCACGAAACTCCATTATGAACATGTCACAATCTTCTACACATAGTCTTCTATATGCAACTATAATTGAACAATTGAAACCAGCGAAGCGGAAATTATTTACTTAACAGACACCAGATATGGGTTATGTGAATGCGACGTGCGCGGTATTCCTAAAGACAGCTCTCTTGTGAGAACACAGAAAGTTCTTAACATGGCCGACTCAATTGCTACATTAACAATAATTTGAAACTTACATTTTCTTAAACTAGTCTGGTTATCTTTCGGGGAGTGCGGTGCACCCTAATGCCTGCAAGTCCTGTTCTCGACCGTTGTGTCTACGTCAAAGGGAATTGTTGACACATGACCGTCAATGGAGTAGAATTTTAACAATATTTTCTACCCCTCTTGACTTTCATTTTCGAATTGTCTTCTGGAGAGATATAAACTCATGATGAACCCTTTGTTTTCGGGTGATTTCAGAAACCCGTCATTGCATATGTAGAACATTTTCGATAGCATTCCCTTCGCTGAGGTTAATGTTCTAAGAAAGTTTTGTTTCACCCTGGAATACTTCTCGATGTATATAATTATACCTTTTCTGCAGTCACTGTCGTCACAATTTTGCTTCTCTCTTGTATTTAAACGATTTTTGTCCTTTGAACTCCATGAACCAACTGAAGACTCTTGCGCAATGGAGCCACGTCCTGTAAAACTGATGTAGGTAAATCTGTTTCTGGTTAAACTGTTCTTAAATCGTGACAAAGCGCTGCCAGCCAATGTTTTCGCCACAATTTCATTGCGCGACACTGAATCACTAGCAAGTGTTTATTTCAACTCAAATTATTGAGACTACACCGTATCAGCTGGCGGGAATTACGTTTATTTACAAATAAAAATATGTGACATTAGCTTGTTCATGAGTGGAAACGTTTTAAGTGTATCTCTAAACTAATCTAAGCTATAAATGATATCATCCTCTGCTTTTTCTGCATTATTATTATTATTATTATTATTATTATTATTATTATTATTAAAATCAGACGTGTTTGTGTCAGCAGGTGCACAGAGTGCCCCTGCTTATCTCTAGTAGGCATTATAATCCAATTAATGGATTTCATTATTGGTTTCCATTAAAGCTTGAAACTAATTGCAAACCCGGTTCCATTTACTTACTTTATAGTAGCACACACGTACGCAACGCATGTACCATTAAGCAAAAGGGTTAAATTTTGCAGTCTGTGTAGCTGTCAGTGGCGGCTAGTTAATATTAAGAAATGTGAAATAAAAATTTTATTATATAGAAAAATGTTGCTCACATAAAATACAATGCTATTTATTATATATACGCCGAATACCTTTTTAAACTGGTGATCGGCAGAATTGATATTCGTGAACTATCAAACATTATAGCAAGGGTTTATTTTTGTCTACTTCATGCCGTTCCGCCTATATCTGCCTTTTATTGTTATTGTTATTGTTATTATTATTGAAAATTTTCTTCTGTTGTAATTTAGTGTTTTATTGGCAGGAAAAACAAGTAAATACAGTCGCTGTTAGAATGTGTTGCCTCTGATTTCACTTTATAAGGGAAATGAACTAAAAACATGTTTAAGTTGATCGCGGCCTGATCGTCACAATTTCCACTGAGATCGTTTAAAGTATCGTTGAGGAATTTCTGATACCATCCTTTGTTAGACCAGATAAGAGATAGCCTTGTACTCACTATTAATACAAAACTTATGAGTAGAAAAATCAGTCGTTTTCAATATGTGCCTTGCAGTTAGACTTCGGTTCATAATTCGACACCATACCGATGAAAAATGAGCATTTATGATATGCAGTCATAAAGTGCGTACATGGTCAGGAGTCTCGGTCCTCGATTTCGTCCTTCTCCACGTATGCACCACACAAACTCACGTACTTCTCCCGCCGATGGATGAGCTGGTGGTAGAACCCCTCACTTTGATGAAGAACTGCTCCATCTCTCGTCTTTGAAACGCCTGTCACATAAGCGGTCTTCATGGAAAGAGGAAAAAGTCACTGGGTGCCAGGACAGGTGAATATGGAAGATGGATTTTAATAGTGTTTAAAGCCCATTTTAACTACTGAGGCATCACAGGCGGTACATGAAATGAAATGATATATTGGGGAAGGATTTTTTTTTTAAAAGGAACGAAGCGTTTCAGACCTAAGTTTAGAATACCTCCCCGGCATTTGCCATTTATGAGGACTGAGGAAAACCTGGAAAAAACCTCATTTGGGGAGGACGGTCCTGGTTGGAATCGAACCCCAGACCTCCCTCTCTCGAGTCCGCGCCTTAACGACCTCGACACCCGTGTCGGTGAAGGATAGCATACTCCAAAGTGTGTGAAAAATATAATGATCGCTCTTTGTAAGTACCAAACTGAATACTGTGTGGAAACCTACACCTAGAAACAGTAGCTGTAGTAAAAACGAGGATTCTGTGACCATTGTAGGCTCTAAACACCTCAGTGTACGGTTAATTCTTTTTCTGTTCTGAAAAATACATTTTATGATTGATACAGAAACTGAAGTTAAATAGCATTAAAAGTGAATCTAGCGTATGCATTTAAAAATACAAACTCCTTTTTAATGTCTACACATCCTGTACTGTTTATGTATATCACTTGGTAGATAATTCTCCTAGTTAGGCGATTTAAAGCCACTCTTTTACACAACTTCCATACTGCGCTGTCACCAAGGAAACTGTGAATAGATCTGTGCTAACAATTGAACTACTGTGTCTTCTGTGGCCACAACCACAAACTTTTCCCGTCTGTACCTGTAGACCTTGGTGGTTATCTCGTTACAGGGATTTGATATCTAACAGGCGTATCAAACATTCTAATATTTTTACTGAGGTTTATTAAACCGCACTTTAAGGTTAATTTATACATTTATTTGTGGTTTTCACACAAACACGTGTATAGGATAGAATTTCAAATCGAAGGCAATGAGAAAAAGTTGGAGGTCACGGGGCGCATCTGCGTCAAATAGGGCCGGCAGCTCAATGTTTGGTGCTTTGGTAAGTCGAATATCTGCAAATTATTTTTTTTTCCTGGGAGTGTTTTAGATTACTTAACTCTAGGCTACTTCTTTATAATTTATTGTAGGCAGGGAAAATTTCTGTGCTGCGCTAACTTCAGAGCTTTTATAACCACTGATATTCAAATGGCATTTCCATCTTGGAAGTTTGGTTTAAGAAATATTACTGAGACTGTCAGAGCTCAAACTGCGCGAACAGGCTGCGCAGTGTCTCTAAATGTCGATGCTATTAAGCCGGAATAAACATTGGCAGATATTTGCACTTCATATGCATTGGTCCTTTGAAAGATTTGTTAATAAATTAAGTTTTAATTAAACACAGGATTTCAGCATGTTTCAAATAAATCAACGACTACCTTCAAACAATAGAAGTGAATAATATAATACTCGAGATCAAATATGGAAACTATGCCAAGAGCAGTGCACTTATGAGTGAATATATCAAGACCTATCTCATCCAATCCACTCTTCACATTTGACCTCTTGTGACTTTTTTTTTCTTAGCAAATGAAAATCTGCGTGCTTAAAATAAATTATGTAACCACCCCCTCCCCCGGTGGTTTTTGAGCATAATCAAACGATACGCATACAGTTAAATATTCAGAGACGGAACTCTAGGGTGCCCGATATTCCGTAGCATGTGACTCGGTCGAAATTGTTGCGTCATTTGTGTTGTCATGATAGTAAGCAGAGTTCTGTTGTGTTATTCATTTTCCTGCATTTTATGTTGTAAGTCTGGAAAGTGCGAACGTTCGTGTAAGTACAGTGGAGACACAGAGAGAGCATTTTCGTGTGATGATCTTGTACGATTTTAAATGTGGCGCAATCACTTGAGCGTTTGAGGGGGGGGGGGGCTTTCCGGGACTTTTCTCCTTCACCTACTACGGTACCGCTGGTTTGGAGAATTAAAGAGGGGGCGGCAATCTCTTAAAGAAGAATAGAAGAGTTGACAGACCAACAATAGTAGTGACTAAGAAAAACATCACCTCTATAGAAACAATGATCAGGAAGATCCAGGACTAACCTACAAGAACGTTGAGCTGGCATTAGCGATTAGTTCATTGAGCGTTTCAACCATCCTTCATTAGTAATTTCGCGTTAAAAATATTCAAGAAGGGTGCTCCATAATTTGTCTGAAGCGGAGAAGATCCACAGGGTCGAATGGTGCAAAGAAATGCTGCAAAGATTTAACTGTGGACAGTCTCGCCGTGTTCCAGATATTGTTCCAGGTGACGAAACCTGGATACATCAGTTTGATCCAGAAGCGAAACGCCAGTCCTCCATTTGGGTTTTCTCTGATTACCAACCACCCATCATAGTCAAGAGGCTAAGAAACGTGGGAAAGAAATTGTTTGCCTCTTTCTTCTCCACAGTAGGTCACGTGGCTCGAAAATCAGAGAACTGTTACTGCAAAATGATATACAGAAGTTTGCCTTCCGAAAGCGTTTCAGAAAATCCAAGAACGGCGTCCAAAGACAGGACTAAGGGGCATTTTGTTACATCATGGCAATGCATCAGCTCACACCGCTAATGTAACAATGAGTTTCTGCAAGGATGAGGCAGAATTCATCCTCCTATAGTCCCGCTCTGGCACCATGGGATTTCTTCCTGTTCCCTACTGTGAAGAACCAACTTCGAGGTCACCGATTTTCTAGCCCTGTAGAAGCGATTGCAGCATTTGCTGTCGGAAACTGAGTGGCGTGGATTTGAGAAACTGCGATAAACAAAACGTTTCTCTTAAGTATTCATTATTTGTTGTCTCAATACGTATCTAGTAACCCTCGTATATGTCGGTGAAAAACATACATTTAATATTCAGAAACAGTTGAGATCTTGTGCACGCAATATTTGACTTTAGCGTTTCTATGGCAGCCCGCAGTCTGCTTAGCACAGAGACTGTGTTAGGAACTGGTCATTGGGTCACTGAAATATCTCCAAGCCAGTTTTCTAACTCGTCCAGCCGTAGGTAACTCTCTGGAATTCTTGGTATGTACACAAGTTGGGGAAACAGAAAGGCGCCTTTTGCTTTGGAGATAGTCGCTCTGATGTCATCTTATAGGAAATAAAAACATTTAAAATTAACTGAAAATATGTATGCATTGCATTTCGGTTTGTTTGTTCTTTACTTCTAAAGTTAAAATACGAAAACATTTTGTGGATAAGTCTTGGAAGATAATACAATATGTCATTTAGTACTTTTGATATAAAACTTGTCCATTAATGCGCTGTTTTTATCTCGGCATACCGACATCTGTATGACGCGGGATTTTTAGGTGTGTTGATGATAAAATTGTGAAAATGACTATTGAAGGTGTTTACTGAATTATTATTGGTCGGGTAGGAGTTTTTGTATCGGAGGGGAGGAAGCAGATTTGTCTTAGGAGGCTCCCTTAGGGTGTGTGCGGGGGATGCAAGAGATGGATTGTTGAGTACGGGGAGTTGATCATCTCCTAACCTTCTCTGCTGATCCCGTCTTCCTCTTCTCTGCTCCAGTCTTCACACTTCTTCCTCGCTTCTGTTAATTGCGAAAGGAAAATCCCTTCGCTGTCCTGGCTAAGGTGAGAATTGTAGTGCATTTCGGGAGACGCCTCGGTGCTCCCCGGGTAAAAGAATTTTAGAGACGTGTCCAAATGAAAAGCACTCAAATAATAATTAATCACTGATATATAACTCTTTACTTAACATTCTTTAATGGGGAGAAAGACCGGGGCAACCACTGCGACACCAGGCTGTTTCGAGTTATCTCGCTTAACAAAGAACAAAGTCAGTGAAAAACTTGGCGGAGCACGAACCGAGTAAAAACTAGCGGAGAATTGTGAATTGTCTCTAATTCCCCGCATTTCGATAATTTTATTTGTCTGCAGTCTCTCATGACGCCGCAAATATCTTGCGTCATTAGAGTTTAAGCGTTCTGATTGCAATTCTCCTCCCATTGGTGACTTCATTTCGCGCTGTTGAGCATTTGTCACTTATAACTTGAGTTCTCTGACCTAACTTTACGCAATGCATTCAATAGGAGTTGTTTACACGTCCTTGAGCAAGAAACTGGGGGTCGAGTGCGACAAAGGCTACCGGTTCAGAAGAGAAATCTGTTTTCCCCCTGCGTAGTCTTTGGAAAAATCCTTCAGAGTTTTACGGTCCTGGGTATGGTATAACGTCATAAACTATTACATCTCTATACAGTTTCGCAACCTCCTCGATCATTTTGTGCAAAGCAACTTTTCGCTTTATCCAACAAGAAAAATGTGAATATGCTACAAGTGGTTGGGTCAAATATACAGCGCTTATGAGAATTATAATTTGATTCGTTTATATATATTGAATTTGATATCACTCATACTTGTCTTGGTTTTAAGGGGTAGGGGAAAGCGCTGTTTCATGTACTTCCACTCAGTTACTCGTATCTTTGGTTTTTGGTTTTGAAACTACCGGTCTCACAGCGCTCATTAGTGTTGATGGTTGACTCTAGAGCAATGATTCTCAACAGGTGTAGCTTGATACTTTGTGGCATTCCTAGTAAAATTTACCTGAATATTTATTTTATAAAAGAAACAAGAGAAAGTTGTCCTCACTTGAGGCATATCGGTCGCTAATGAACTGTTTTCTTCAAGGAACGACTGTTGACAGCGAAACCCTTGCACAGTTACCCAGAATTCAGCAATGACAATATCCGACCCCACATCATCAACGCTATGACTGCAAAGTTGATTCATTTTTGTGTCGCAACCACTCTACTCACCAAATTTCGCTCCGTCTGCTTATGCCTTATTTACGTAACATGAAGGGCTCGCTTCGAGGTAAAGGATACACAGCAACAAGAAGGAAATTGGGTCGTTGTACGGTGTGGTGTTGTAGCACTCCCAAACATAAAGTTACCGGCAAGATGGTAGCGGTGGGGAGTATGCCCCATGTTACAAAAACTACTTTTGTAAATAATTTCCGAACGCACTCGTATTGCAGTATACGGTTTTTGATTCATCAACTTCCTAGCCCGCGCTATTGTTTACAACAATACATCTCAAACACTCGTCGTCTAATCAGAGAAATAGTGGCGCTGTTATGGGTTTGAAAACAAAACTTGCGAGGGGTGTCGAGGTGAGCAGATAATTTCAAGATGTCAAAACAAAACAAGAAAGTGGGAATCACAGCTTTGGAAATCTTCCAACCCTGGAAGCAGGTCACAAACAAAAGAAAAGCGAGAAAGCAGAGCAGACGTCATTCTTGCGCAAAGCGAAATATTCCTACAACCGCTCACTGGGGCCGCCGTAACAATTTATTGTTTTAATTTGCTCCCCCAGTTTCGGAATCTTTGCTGATATTGCTTACAAACCAACGTTACCATCTGAAGCCTGCGGCCCCATGACATCGCGTTTTGTAACTGTGCGAACTCACGTCTAAAGAAGACAAGGCATAGAATGTTTTTAAGAATGAAATGCAAAAATAAAAAGTACCGCTTTAAGCATGTAAATGTCTTATTTGTATGCTTTTTTAAGTTTTTAAAGTTAAAATAAACGTATTTAGTTTATCTGTTACACAGATGTTTGTCCGTTACATATTGATGATGTTTGTAGTCGAGGATATCTGTCATCTAACATTGTAGTGAAGTGCTGGTGGGGGGCTTGCTATTTAACTTTTAGGATTACATGTCTGTTAACGCTCAAGCGGCAGCAGTCTCAACGAAACTCGGTGTATACCATAAAATAAGAAAACAAATTCTGACCATTAGAATGATGAGTACATCTGAAAATTGAATGTTTGTGATCGCCCAGATTTGCATGCTTAACATAATCAAAAAGTTTAACTAAGTCATTCGAAATTACTCCAATATGTGTTTTATTATTTAATTCTTCCATAGTTTTATTTGTAAGTTTAAAAACCGAATATTTTGTACATATTCTTTTTGTTTTATTCATATTGTTGTATTCAGATTATATATTACAAGTTGTTTAAATGATACAAAAATGTCAAATGTTGTCGATTTATTATGTGGATAACTGGATGGACATATTAACATGCATATCCTGAGATTTTTTTTTTTTTTTTGTGAATTGATAATTTTGTTTAAGTTTAATTTTAAGTTTAAAAAAAGCAATTCCTTTAAGAATACCAAAAAGTTAAATATAGACAGTTTTTTTTTTTCAATTTTTTACTGCTAATTTTGTCATATCCTGATTTTTTTGTGAATTTTTTTGTGAATTAATAACTCTATTCATTATTTTTTTAAAACAATAATGCCTTTAAGAGTACCAAAAGTTAAATATAAACATTTTTACATTTTACACTTTTTTGTGTTTAAAAGTTCTATTACGGGCTATTGTTTCAGTTTTTTACATATAGGCACATTTCCATGGTGATATTTCTAATATTTTGATAAAATAACATATTTCTTTTTATATGCTATTTTTTAAATTGTGTTAATGCTGCAGAATTTAAAAATTGGACTAAAAATATTAATATTTGATACTGAAAAAACAAATTGGCTTATAGATTTTTTGTATTGCCCTGGTTGTCTTAGAAAACATTTCTGAACCTTGAATCGCTATATTTTTCACGAATTTTCAAAAGTTATCAAATTTATTATCAAATCTTGGGTGATATAAAATTTTCTTAAAATCATGTGATAATTATTTTGCTCATGTTTCTAATTAGGTTTGAAAATCGGAGGAAATTTTTATAAAAGCTGTATCGATCGTTTGAAAAACTTTGAATGAATGAAAACTGTAAGAAAAATTAAATGTATAAAATATTTTTAATTATGAATCATTGTTCATATTTCTTAACGGGTGTTTTAAACTCTCTTATATACCGAGGGTGCCAAAAATATATGCACACTTTCACAGTAGATATCTATTTAATATATTTCAAAGTTGAACAGTAATGTGTAGTATGATGTTCTGTAAACAGATGTGACTCACATTACGTTACGCTAGCGTTGCTACAACAAAATGGAGCCAAGATTATCGTTTGAACGGCGGAAAGCAATTTTGAAGTGGTATTGGAAAACTGAGAATGTTGTTGAAGTTCAAAGGCAATGGAGACGTGTGTACAGAACAGAACCGCCAATGCGAGTAACAACTGCACGCATTCGAGACAAATTTGGGACTCGTGTACCGTATGCGATGTTCACAAGGGCAGATCTGGGAGACCTCGCACAGCAACAAGCCCTGCGCACTGGATCTAAGGCACTGGATAGGACAAAGAGGTCCGATTGAGTTTCCACCGCGTTCTCCGGATCTAACTCCGTTGGACTTCTACCTATGGGGAACTCTTAAGGATGATGTATACCGTAGAAAATCAGCTACACTGCCAGCACTTCGGGAAGAAATTGAACGGCATGTGCTGCAATCGCTGAGGACACTTTCGTAAACGTTGCTCAATCAGTAAGTTCAACGTACTCAGAAGTGACGCCGAAGGTGAGCATTTTGAGCAGCTGTTTTAACTGTAAAAGTCTAAGATGATTAGTGCTCATCATTTTCTGTTTGTGTGAATTCAGTTTTGTTATGTTGACACAATTTTTTCTTTGCTTGAAGTGTGTATACATTTTTGTCACCTTCTGTATATGTATATATTATTTAAGCTTTAGAAATTTAATTTCTTGAATATTTTCGCCAAATTTCAGTTGTGGTTTTCTTGATATATATTTAATGTATCTTTATTTATTTCCATAATTTATTTGCAATTTTCTCTGAGTCAATTGCTTCTTTATCCTGTAGTATTAATGTAATTGGATCGCGGTTGTGTGAGGTTTTGGAATGGTTTCTATAATATGGTAAGTGGTTCTAAGTCCATTGTCAGATTTCTCAAGTAGTGTTTATAACTTTTGTAAATTTCGTTAGTAACTTACAACGCTCTTTTAATTTGAAGTTATTGCTACATCTGTCTTCACTGTAAAAGAAGCTCCTCTAATAAATTTCCATGTGTGTAGTAAATCTCAGACAGATAAACAGGTTTCCTTAAAGGGAAAATCAATATTGTGTTCTTTCTGTTGAAGCTGCTGTAGTCATCCATAGCTAGTGAATGAAACTTCTAAACATGAATTAGTGGTAATTATTAACCATTAGGTACCCGGTTTATTTCCCAGATCCCAGCACTACAGTAAAACTGATGAACGGTTATAGATTGGAACCGTGTCATTTTCTTGGTGTGTTTGCCATGAGGTCATTCATATTAATAATGCTGTTCCAAATTACATGACTATCAGAAATGACAACATTGTCATTTCATTACTGGAACTGTCAATATTTCCATTTTCCTGCAATTCTGTGAGCATAAATAATAGATGACGGCATGTGTTA
Organism: Metallyticus violacea; assembly: GCA_030762175.1. NCBI lineage: Eukaryota > Metazoa > Arthropoda > Insecta > Mantodea > Metallyticidae > Metallyticus > Metallyticus violacea. The sequence goes on along the minus strand of CM060842.1, from coordinate 5,410,431 downwards.
CCGATATTAAACGCGGCGAATGACAGCGAATCATGACGGAGATAAAAACGCACACGGAAACGCCTCTTTCTTACTTCATTAAATTTACATTTATGTCGGCGAGTTATGTCAGACAATGCTGCATACTTAAGGAGTATTAATAGTTCCCTTTGTGCAAGGACTGTTCAATAAAAAAAATATCATAATTGTTTTAACAACATACGTCACTATATTTCGATACTTCTCAAAGAATACTTCGTTGGATGCAACGCACCTGTCCCAGCGTTTCTGACAGTCTTCAAAGACGTGCTGGTAACAATTTTGATAGGTTTTTCAGAATCGCTTCCACACCTTCACCACTGTTTCTGGTTATAGAAAATGCTCCCCATGAATCTTCATCGAAGAAAAAGAAAAAAAGTACACGTGGCTACATTTGGACTATAGGAGGGGCAAGGCACACACTTCACATTGAAGTTTGCAACAACATTTGCAGTGTGCGGTCGTGCATTATCGCGGTGTAGCATTCAGTTTGTTACAAATAAATTTGACCTTTAGAGTGTGATATGGCCTTGCAGAGTTTTCAAGACATCTCTTTAGCTATAGTTGTGTGTGGAGGTACGACATGCTGGTAAACTATTCCTTGAATATCGAAAAATTAGAGGACCATAACTTCCTCAGTAAAAATAACTTCTTTTGCTTTTTTTTATGTTGGAGAGGATCACAGAGCTTTGGTGTTTGTTCTCAGGATGTAGCCAAGTTTCACCGGCAGTGATTATCTTTGAAACCAACTCTGCACCATCCTCTTATAATTACAGTAAATTTGGGAATATTTCTAGAGAAGACTACCAAGGAGGTTAATGGTTGTAATGAAGAGGGGGTGTGAATAAATGGAAGGGGGACTCAAGAGTTAGGGTTTCATTCATATTTATGTACTTGTATATAAAAGTATTAAATATATCGAAGTTTTTGTATATTTGTATGTATACATGTAGATTTGTATGTATGTAACTATATATGTATGTATGTGTATGGCCCTTTTGTTTGTTATAAGGACGACATTAGCATGTACAGCTGTAAGGCCCATGCGACAGTTGTATTTATTGAATGTATTCTAAAACATACAATAAAACGTCCATTACTACTACTACTACATTTACAGTAACCGTGTTAATGTTTTATTCCGTGAGACCCGGGTGCATGAAATTGATTGCCCCCATTCTCATCTTCGAGCTGGGCTACACCGAAAAAGAAATTATCCATGGAGTAACATTAGGTAAGCCTAAGTGGAAGGTTTGTTGACAGAGCATATTCGTCGCATCCATTTTGCTGTAGGCGGAACTGAATATGTCTCAAATTGCATACATCTCGCAGGTGGGAAGGGGCAGTTCCACTTTTTTTTTTAATTGTGTTTAACGCCTGTTTTTACTACTGAGGCACCACAGGCGGTGACACTGATGATACATGAGATGAAATGATGAATTGGGAAAGTTTTTTTTAAGGAAGGAAACGTTCCAGATCTATGTTTAAGATACCTCCCTGACATTTTCCATTTATGAGGACTGAGGAAAATGTAGAAAAACCCTCAGTCAGGGAGGACGGTCCTAGAGGGATTTGAACCCCTCTCGCTCACGAGTTCGCGCCTTAACGACCTCGGTCACCCGTGGCGGTGTTCCAACAATGAAACCATACCACGTGTACATAAGTATTAAGCTAATCAAATATTGTAAAGTTAAAGATGTCAATTTTCTTTAAAGAACTTGCAAAATAATAATAATAATAATAATAATAATAATAATACTCGGCGACACATATGTGAATAATTATTAAATTATGCAGATTTAAAATAAAACTGTGTAACATCATTTAATTATTTTAATGTTCTACCATAGAAACCATTTCCAACAAAAGTTGAATACTTCCTAAAGATTTGATGATTCGTGATAGAATATTATTTTTGTACACGCTCACAAAATGTAAACTCTAGTGTTGTTTTCTTGTTTCTTTTCACTTCCTGCAAGATTAGAATTGATGCACTTGCCTGATTTTGATCAATTTTCTCAGGCAATATCCGGCCTTTTTAGAAATATATAATAATGCACTATTGGGGGTACACTTCCATTATTCTCAAAGAACGTGAGTGTTTGCAAATACTGCATATTCATTGTATTCAAAAATAGGAATACAAAAGGGAGGCTAATGAGCTTGATAGCAACTCAGATATTGTGCGTAAAATGATACACGCAAACCTTGCTGTATCAAAGCATTCGGTGCCGCGGTCTAAAAAAACATCGCAGTACATGTGGATATTTCGGTCAACTGAGGAATACCAAATGCGGTGTGTTTTGTTTATTCACTTCAGAAGTGCAAAAACTTAACAGAATGTAAACCAAAGCTGAAATTGAAGATGGTGTTACAAAAAGGCCTTGACAGAGTGTAAATTAGGTAATTTGAAACATTTTAAAGAAATCTAACGTGATTTCCTTGTTAAAGCCTTACCGTGCAAAAAATACTACCTGTTAAAAGTCGGAAATCACTAATTTATAAAATAAATGTAAGGTAACTGAAAAACTTAATTTGTTTTTTTTATTTTAGGGCATTAATGAATGTCTATAACGTACAATCTCTGTTAGAAGTTTGGTATAGTCAGATATGCCGGTTTATTCGTGTCGAGATATGTTCTTTTGGTGGAGCCACGACATTGTAAATGTTTTGTTTCCCTTTAGGCTTATAGCGTGTTACTATGAATAGAGATATTCAATTATCTTATGATCGACGCAGCAGCGAAAACTGTATCCGTCAATAGACCATCATTCACGGAAAGTTTCGGTGGACGAAGTAACACTAAAGTCGAAATAAATTTTAATACCATGCGATCAGTTTTGTTTTCCCCCAGAGAGTTTTCCTTATGGGCGAGCGCGACCCCGTTTACCGGTTAGCCGGCCAGCCGAATCTCGGTAATCTCAGAGATAATAAGTTCAGGTGTTAAACGGAGAACCGAGGAGGCCACAATTTCTATTAATAATTCTGTCTTGTGGAAAGACATTGTGAATTAATTGTTCTCATGGAATTATTCGCAGTGTGAGCAGTGGCATAGTCCTGTTGTAAAAAATGTTTGATCACACTCCCTGTTGGTTAATTCTCTGAAAAACGTGGTTAGTATGGTGTTCATATAAGTAGAGAATCAAATATATGCTCTTTAACCACTAAGTTCAGACATATGAGGGTATGTCCATAAGTTTGCGGCCTTGCCGATAAGGATTATCACCTTCATAAAACCCTTATCTAATGTCATACCTTATCTGTTAAGTAAATAATTGCAGCAGTAATTTCCGCTGTGCTGTGTTCAATTGTTCAGCTATAGTTGCATAAAGAAGGCTATGTGTAGAAGATTGTGACTTGTTCAAAATGGAGTATCGAGCTGTTATTAAGTTCTTCACAAAAGGACTTACTCCAATTGAAATTAAACAGCGATTGATGGTGTATATGGGGAAGCATCCCCCTCATATTCTACTGTAAAAGAATGAGCCAAACTTTTTCGAATGGGTCGAGAAAGCATTGAAGACGAAGAGCGTGCAGGTCGGCCCTTGGAGGTGCTCACTCATAAAGGTGCTCTTGTGGAAGGAGAAATTATGGAAGACCGGCGGCTCAACGTTACAGAAATAGCAACAAGGTTGTGCCTTTCTGAAACCCTTCGAATTATTCATGAACATTTAAACATGAATAACATTAGTGCAAAATGGGTGCCTAGATTTCTTTTCTCGGTCCAAAAGCAGCAACGAGTCATCTGTTGTCAGGCCTTTTTGGAGCTCCATCTTGGCAACGAAAGAGCAGTTCTGCAAACCATTGTTACAGGAAATGAAAATATGGTCCTCTGCTATGATCCCTTGTCCAAAAGAGAATCAATGGGCCTGGCGAAGCACCACCTCTAAAGGCCAAGGTCACTCAGTCAACCAAGAAGACCATGGCTGCAATCTTTTGTGACTGTAAAGGAATGCTCTTCATTGACTTCAAGGAAAGGAACACCACAGTAAATGGGGAGTATTAGCTGGCCAACTGCACAGACTACGTGCTTCCATCAAAGAGAAAAGGCAAGGAAAGCTGGGTGGTTATGTGCGCCTTTTTCACAACAACGCGCCTATGCACACAGCTGTTGTTGCAAAGGAAGCTGTGAAGAAATGTGGCTTCGAGGAGATCGACCATCCACTCTACAGTCCAGATCTAGCTCCCGGTGACTATTTCCTATTCTGAAAACTCAAGAAGGACCTTCGAGGAAGGAATTTAAGTGGGACGAAGAAGTGATGAATGATGTTTATGTCCATTTTTCAGACAAGACTTCGGACTATTTTGGGGGCTGTGGATTTAAATTTAATTTAAAGATGTTAGAAGTGTATTGCAATAAAGGGTAACTTATTGAAACGTGAAATATAGTTTTTGTCTTTATCATACCTAGAAAATTGTTAGTCCGGAAACTTATGGACCTGCCGTAGTCTGAGTCGTACATAAACATACGCGGTATAACGCACTACTATCAAATTAAGAAACCAACAATGCAACACATACCCAGAAACAACTGCACTATGACTACGACAGTCAGCACGGTCAAGAAGTCATTGATCGCACGGCAGTTCATCCATGTCATGCAAGGAGATCCTGGAACTGCCAGCCTTGCCCGTTACTTTCATAAATCGCTTTGCAACTTGGAGCTCTGTCACATGGAGATTTATTTTTAAATAATCTCCGAATTCTGTACGGAAAAGAATTATAAATAAACAGTCTTGTTGAATACAATAATAGGCATTTGCTACTTAATATTCTAACAGATTTACTGTACAATTAGAAATGTTAATGCTGCTCAAATGAGGTGTGGGACTCAAGGTTAAAGTTGCCTTGCGTTCTTAATTGAGTAATCGCATTGGCCTTAGCGACAAGTAAGTAAATAAGTTTCTTGTTCTATATTTTTATGCACTAAATCCTTAAAATGTATTCTTTAAAATGCGTAACCAAACGTTTTGTTTGATACCTTCGTACTCGGTTATATTGTTTAACAAGCATGCGTTGAAGCTACGTTGTGGTGTGTAACGCATTTATCATTTGTATGTGGCTGTTCCGTACATATAAATACAAACCTGGTTCACTTTTTTATGTGGTACAGAAATATTTAAAAAACATGGTTAAACTCGGAATATTTCGATATTTTTCCGTCTTCTGTTTATCAACTAAAAAGAAATTTACCGCTGGAAATTTATGCCTAACCTATCAAGTTAAAACATTAATTGAATTAAATGCCTGTTTTTGTACGTAGAATTAAAATATAGCTCATTTTTTAAAGCGTGTCAATGAATTTCTATGGCTCACTACAGCCTCTGGGACGCAAGAAACCCATTTTCAAGGGTTTAAATTACCTCAAAAGTGTCAAAAATGAAGTGGGGTGGAAGAAGCTATGCCCGTAAACCGCCCCTTTTGTATGGGCTGTCCCTCGGTTATTCTTGCGAACTCTATCACAGGGTTCCTGATGACGTCACAGGGTGTAGTCCTTTATGCGGCTTCCTGAACCCCCTTCTCCTTGCGTGTTGGCAGAAAAAGCGAAAGCTGTCGAGGCAGATAATGCACGTAGTCTGGGAGTAGGGCCTTATCCGCTTGTACAGCAGTGGACAATAGAAAGTACCTGCTTGCTACAGTAAGCAAAGTACTACTTGTACCGTACTGTACATTAATGCTTTTAGGGGATGGTGCAACTATCCGTCATAAAAGCTACTTGTTAATCCCAGAAATAAAAAAGTGTTATGTCCTTACAGTAAAGAAATATAGGGAGAGCTAAGGCAAACTAACTTTCTGTTGAACAGAGTGCTCAGCACCTGGGAGTAACCCTTGGCCTAGAATAATTTGAAACGCTCAGCTTATAGGAAGCACTCGTGTGATTAATTATATATGGGGCTGTAGGCTTTGGTGACAAGACTCGTTAGAAAAGTTCTCGGAACGAAGCACAAATCTTATTTGTCAACATAGCCCCCCTTGTAACTAATGCACTTTATGCACTGATGCTCCAAAGTCTTTATGTCATCTCGAAAGGCAGATTTTTAAAATACGCCTCAACTCTTAAACTCTTCGTCAGAAGAAAATACCTTTCAAGGAACTTTCTCCCTTTGGGGAACAAATGGAGGTCCGATGAAGTCAAGTCAAGGGTTTAACGTGGATATAGCAGAAAACCGCACCCAATCATTGATTTTCGCCATTGCAACGATACATGTGTGGGGCCGAGCATTGTCTTGATGAAAGATGACTCTATTCTTTAATGAAGCCGGCCTTTTCTCAAGTATTTCGTCAGTTAGAGAGAAGATAAGAGATTAGCAGTACACCATTGGTATACTAAATAGCCTACGCTATGATATTTCCTGCCCATTTTCACACTTGGTCTTATTTGGCGGTGGAAAATCGTGCAGCTTCCATTGTGTAGACTGCTGTTTTGTTTCAGGTGTGTAGTAGCACAGCCTGTTTCATCATTGGTCACAAATCGAAGCATAAAGTCAACGAGATCTCTCTGAAAACGGGTCAAACTTTGCTGAGAGTTTTTCTACAGTCAGGAACACATTTCTTGTTATTCTTTCTCTCGTAATGTTTAAGCAAGTTGGGTAACAGCTGCAACACGATTGTTAGAATATTTTCTTGCGAACTGGCCATACTTCTGTTATCACGACGCATAAAAACCCGTTCAAGAGCCTCGTTTCTGTTGTGGCATAACTAGCAAATAACAATTTGCACATAATGAAAGTATCGAATGTACAATTCTCCCTAAAACTAACTACAGGTTGCTATCTGCACATGCATCATACAGTTTCTATTAGTACGGTGCAACTATTTGCCAACCCGTAAATCAGTACTACATTAAGGTTACAAGCGCTGGCAAAGACATGTTTAAGAAAGTTACAGGTCATTGAACGAAGGAGGAATATAGATATTAGCAAAAAAATTAAATGCTGAGAGTTTCAATGATGCAGTTAAAGAATATAGAAAATACAGCATGCAGCGTGTGAAAGAGAATGCGTGAGAAGGCGCACAAGACGAAGAATAAATTGAGGTATAACAGACCAGCAGCCTTATGCAGTAAAGAAAAAGAAGAAGGTATGTTTGTTAAACAACGTATACTGTAAACGATAATAGATCACCATTTGATTAAAGAAGTCTATCACTGCTGTCTCTTGACAGAACTGAATCCTACGTAAATAACCGACATCTGTCAAGAGGTGATTAGGCTAATTTCACGTCTAGAACCAGGGATAGCCGAATTGACTGACTATTTCCACAGTCACTGAAACAAGGAGAACCCTTTTACTTGCTGCTTCAATCGAATGAACACCGCAATCCTCTCTCAAATCCTGCTGGATAATAGAACGCACATAGATAAATCAGGTGCGAGGGACGATTATCAAACGATTCCAGCTTTGTGAGTGGCGGCACGTTCGTACAGGAAAACGGCTCCTAACCCGCAAATTTTTAGCGATTTTCTGCGTATATGAGTATCGGTTTCCGGCCTAACCTTTTCTAGATTTGGTAAAGACAAAAACTATGTTTCACTTTTCAGTTTAGTTACTCTTTATTATAATTCACTTCACTCTTATATCTTTAAATTAACATTTCAATCAACCCCCCCCCCGCCAAAATATTCAGAAGTCTTGTCTGCAAAATGGGCATAAACAGCATCCTCTACTTCTTCATCACACTTAAATTTCCTTCCTTGAAGATCCTCCTTGAGTTTTTAGAAGAGGAAATAGTAATCGGGACTAGATCTGGGCTGTAGGGGGATGTTCGATCTCCTTGAAGCCACATTTCTTCACAGTTACCTTTGCAACAAGACTTGTGTGCATAGTCCTGAAGAAGGTGCACACAAACACTCAAGTTTCCCTGTCATATTTCACTGTAACTATTTCGTTTGGTAGAGAGAGCTTATTTTAGGGTGGGTCACTCTTGTCGAGGGGAAAGCTCTGAAGACAAAACAAACACTACTTCACATCCTTCAACATTTGCATATGCACATGTCGTGTAAGATGGTGCCCCGAATTCTTTCAGCAGTTCAAATGCAAGTGTGCGTGGAATGTTATCACAACTTATTAAACGTTTGCTTCTCGAGTTCAAACTCGGCCAGGATCGATGGATTTTTTCCTAATTATGTCTTCCTTCTGAAGGGAAGTAAAGCCGTTTGTCCCATGTCGTAGATTTACGGCACGTAAAAGAACCTCAAGCTTGAAAGAAGAGGCCTCTAAACAAATTTTATCGCCCGTTTCACGTCCTGAATCGAATGGTACGCTGCTGACCTGGGATGTTAAGGAGCGTTCATAAATAAATCAAAATAAATAAAAGGAATTAGGGTGAAATATCTCCTAGAAAATTTAATTTACACTGTGTAATATTTTAAAGCTACTGAAATAAATGTATTTTAAAATAATTATTTAGATATTTTTTTACATTTTTAAACTGTAAAAATATTTAAGAAATAATTCTTGACAACGTTTATTTAAAATCAATTTTTTCAAAACGAGAAAAACCTCACCTAGACAGAATTATTAAAGTAAGCATCTCTTTGAAAACATCCATAAGTTTTCCTCGCAGCAATTCTGTACACCCCTAATACAAGTCAGTGCCTCCAGGAAGAAGAAGAAGAATCTTTTGGCACGGGTTGGGGGCGGGAGGAAGCAAAGAAAGGAATAACAGAAAAATAATTTCTCCTTGCTGCGACACGTCCATGGAATTTCCAAAATAAAAAAAAAATGAATTATGTATGACCCTGCGTTAGTTTGGCATGATTCTTGCTTTTTTATCTCCTTCCTTTTCTCTTTTCGTGATATGGGAAGAAAATGATACAGAGATTCAATAACTGATTGCAAACCGCGTGTTGGCGAAATTGAATATTTGTTTAGCTTAGCATTTTGTATTCCGTCATCTAATTTATCATCTTGTATAGACCCTCTTTTCTTCTTCCATCTTATCTTCTACAGCGTTGTTTACATTCGCATAGCAACCAATGCAATGTGTCTTCCAAAAAATAAATATAACATTTCGTTATAAATACGGATTTATGTATAGCTGAAAATCGGACATGCTCGAAATACTGTGATAGATGCAGAGAGATAGGATGTATAATTCACCTTTGGTTTAAAACAAATCTGGAACAAGGAAGCTTCACGGTATATGGCATCAACTGAGGGATATAAAGGTAGATTACACTCATGATTTGACCGGAGTGAATTATTTGGGTCTGAAGAGGATATTTCGGTATTTCAGCCATGCTAATTCCCACCGTTTCAACGTGCAACAACAGTGAAATGAAATAAAATGAATTGGCTGATCGAAAAATGCATGAAAACCATTGGAGCATTCGCTTAATCCATCAGAAAAAACGAAAATATGAAGGTCAGTTTGGCCGGCCTCAAAGTGTTTGAACGCTCCTAATGTAGTGTTGGTGGAGATATTTTTATTGTTATAAAATCTATAATCATTTTACAAATATATGCACGAATCGTCGACTGTATATGCTAAAGTGTGGTACCCAATTGGGAAGAGGAGAAATAATAAAACAATAATGATATTTTAAAATTGTAGGAAAGAAATATATAGTTATAGGTAGAAACAACGTACACAATATTCATAACTACACTAGTTATATCGTTCAGCCTAAGATAATTTGCTTTTAGCTTTGTGCATTTTGACTGGGAAAATGTGTGATTTCCAGACAAATCACAGCATGCCAATCCACCTCTAATTGACCAAATTTTTTTTCTTGAATCAGAATTTTTCCCAGGTGTTCCCAAAGGGTACATTTACCCATTCTTCATCGCCTCCACAAAATGGACAAATTCTCCTACCAGAACTATCCGTTGTTTTTTGAGTCTTCCAACTTTCCAGTTTAAACCAAGCCATTCCTGATCTTGCCATTCTCCCTAGAACCAACATATTATATTTCTTTACCCAAGTTTAATTTAATTCCCCTCGATAGACTCAAGGAGACTTTTGTGTTACATTCTACCTCGATTTTCGGACTGCTGATAACTTCTAGCCTTGTTCTAATCTTCTTCCATGCATTTTTATTATTTTCATTACCATGTCGCCATATTGTACATAGACCAATTCCTCTGAATCCTCTTTTCACCTGTGCCGCTAGTTTGAATTTTGTATCTGATGTCTATAGCACTTAGCGCGAAGTGTGGCCTGGTCTCCGTCCATTAGTCTGGTCGGTCCTGGTGGTGTAGTGGTAACCATACTTGCCTCCTAAACTCGGGTTCAAACCCGGCTAGGACTGATGAATTTTTTCGGGCGTATCTCAAGCCTGAAAGAGAGGCATCTGAGCAAAATTTGTCCACCGTTTCACGCCCTGAATTGAATGGAACGCTGATGACCTGAGATGTTAAAGAGCGTCCGTAAATAAATATAAAAATACATTAGTCTAGGCCAGTATTTCACCGTCCTTGTTTTACTATTAACCGTATTTACTTAGCAACCACCTTCCTCACGTCCCCACAGTATGACGTTCCTTTGGAGAGCCTGAGAAGTCTTTTCCAAAAATTGACTTGAATTTTATTTTATTTGCATGTTCACCTCTCTCCCATGTCCATATTCATTTCCATATTACAGAATAGACTTAATCATAACACTGTAGGTATCTACTAGTACATTGGCACGCGAGTTAGAACACCAGTTGACCTCGTGTAAAATAACTAATAGCTAATAGGTAACAGATAAATGCTTATTCCGTTTCCTGTTCAAAATTGACACCCCTCCCAAATATCAAAACTTTTCATTTTGTATCTTTGTCATTTGCAGTATAATTTTTCATCTCTGCCATACACGTAGCCTTTTTTAATATTTTTTGTATTTTGTAAACATTCATGCAGAAATCCTCTAGGAAGGGAATCTCTTGTTAATAGATTGCATTCTGCATTCCCAAAAATAAGACCATTGTTCGTACCGAAGTTTGTTGACGTTTAATGAAACTTCTTCAACAAAACAGTTAAATTCGCTTCTGTCAATCGTTCCAGCCAATATATGACAACTGTGATACCTGACAGATGACTTTGACTACAGACCACAACATAGCACAAAATGAAGATTACCTTTCTCTTGTTGATCTGTACTCTATAAAAATTACTGAAACCAAAAATTTTATTAAAATTAACATTTTTGCCATATATATAACACAGATAAACTCTCAATAAAAAGTTTTAAAAAAATTAACTATGGTATCCAGTTTCAGTTCAAATGGTAAATAATTATGGTTATTTTAAATAATAATTTTAAGTTAAAAGTCTTTTGCTGGCATGTCCTAATCGTGCCAGTTTCTGAACAACGTATTTACTTAAACCGAAACAGCTCGTTTTGTAGACGACAAATTAATGCATCGAGAGTTTAAAATAACGCATTATATCATCAGCAAGCCGCGCTGTGGTCTTATATTTTACTGAAAAAAACTACAAGCAGATGAAATTATTGAGGGATAGATACTGAGGAAAACGTTTAGCAAAGTTTTATAACTTTGCAGTTTCATTTCTTGAAATTTATTTACTGCGCTATTAATCGGGACGGTAAGCATGAAAGTTTATAAAAAGCTTTTTGCACTCTTGAGGAACTGAAAGTGAGATAGCATACGCCTGTCGAGAGGGATACGAGAGATACTTAATTTCATCCGTAGCTGTCAAAAATGAGAGTCCATATTGCAGCATTTATTTGCTTGGGTGGGCTAAGTACATCATTATAATTAATGACTTCCCGTGAATAAGACGTTTGCGCTACCTTCATGGTCGAAATTCATATTTAAACTTTGGCCTGGTTAGCCGGTATAGACCTTGAGGCGTCTTCGTGTGGAATATAATGATGATAAGAGATAAAATAAAGGGTAACACAAAAGAAAATCAAATAATCAGTTTCAGAATAGTTATTAAATTGGCCCTGTGTATCTTTGTTATTTGAATGAATACAATGTAATATTTACGGGTAGGTGTGAGCTGAGAGGTATAAACTCTACATACCTAGTTCTAAGTTAATACATTTTTGTGTTACATAATATCAGCTGCGGAACTGACCCACCAGCTGTGATTAAATATTTGTAATGTGCTGTACCTTATGCGAGTTTAAATGTATTAACAAAGGAACAAATTTTGAGATGGAGCACCTTTTCAAAAATATGCCTATTTTTATACATTTTATTTCATTTTTATATTTTAGGACATAAAATGGAGCGAAATAAACGAACTTTGTTAATACGTTTTTGGACTTTTCGTGAGTGTAGCATATTTACCCCATTTTCACCCTTGCTTTGATGCTGCAGCACATTTTAAATATAAAAATAAATTATATTTACTCTTCTTGAGTAGCTACATAAAATGCTATATTTTCATCTTGTACAGCAGGAGGAGAGCTATAAAATGCCACATTTATATATTTGCAGCACCAGTAGTTAAGTTAATGTAGCAAAACCTGCAAGAGAAAACACGAATTTTAATTAAAGGTATTCACCAGTGCTCTGTGTGCGGAGAGCATATATAGAGCCCAAAGCTCTAGTTCCTAGTTGTTCTACTAGATTGCGTTGCGATACAAAAAGTTATTTACACTTTCAAGCATCGAAACTAATGGAATAATTCTTTAACGTGCCGTTTGCAATGTAAATATTGTATTCGATGAGAAATATCAAGAGCCAGAATAAATCACTATGTTGAAGTGTACAACCAGTAAAAACTACATTGATACATACCTTCACTTCAGGGTCTGAAAAGCAGCAGTCATAGAACCAGTTCTCTGGCATTAGTTAAGTCTGAAATTCCAGTCCACAATGTCAATTATCCTGCATTCGAGAAATACAGGCCAGTACCGACAGAGAGCCAATTTATAATAATATTATAGAGAAAATAGAAGGAATGCACGTTAAAGCATGTAGGTTTTTTTCATTATCTTGAGAAAGGAGTTTTTTAAATTGTGTTTAACGCCGTTTTTATTACTGAGGCACCACAGGCGGTGGACACTGATGATACATGAAATGAAATTACATATTGAGAAACGTTCCAGGCCTAAGTTTAGGATACCTCCCCGGCATTTGCCATTTATGAGAACTGAGGAAAACCTGGAAAAAAACCTCAGTCAGGGAGAACGGTCCTGGCGGGATTCGAACCCCAAACCTCCCGCTCAGGTGTCTGCGCGTGGTTTTTACTTCGCAAGACCTCTCCACGCGTGACAGCAGGCCGGTCGGTCGGTTCAAACTGGTCCCGCGGTGAATGGGAGACAGAGAGTCCGCAGCTATGATTGTCACGTCTAACACTTAAAAGTTACATTTATCAATCAAGAAGATGCTGGAACAGCCTCCCTTCATTTTCCATACATTTCTGCCACCGGCTTATGAAATTAACCGTGGCCTTTTACAGTTCCTTCTGAGAAATAGAAAAAATTTCTTCATGAATGTTGCTTTTCAATTCATTTAATATGTGCCACTTTTTCCTTTAATGCCGTCCTGAGTTAAAAATCGCAGAGCGTTAAATCAGGGAACCAGGGGGGCCAACTGTTGTAAGTATCGTCGAATGTTTCATGAGTTGCATACAAGAAGACAGGGGCTGTATGTGCCCTTGTAGAGTTCTGTTCGAAAATCACGAACCTACGTTCCCTTCCTCACAGTTTGCAAATATTCCACACATATTTATTATTATTGATCGCATCTTCAAAAAATAGAGTCGATTATTCTCTCGCCTCACCATACTCCAATCTTTCGATCATGCAGGGGTTCCTCGCGAATCAGGTTAGGTTTACTGAACTGCAGTGTCGGTTGTTTTACGAATTAACATACCCATGTAGGTAGAAACATGATTAGTCTGTAAAGAGAATTAAAGATTGGGGTCAATTTTTCCATCACTCTCATAATTCAACATTTATTTGTAAAATCTTCTTCTGGATGCAGGATCACCCGGTTTAAGTTTTTGTACTTTAGTAATTGTATAAGATTTTAACTTCAGTAGCTTTGTAGCCATTCGAACATAAGGACATTCCCGTTTGCTGCGAAAAGCGTTCCAGAGCATGTCTAATGTTATCCAATGTTTCTTCTGTACATGGCCATACACGTTTATTATCAAGAACATTTCCCGTTTCACGAAATTTATGTACCAACCCGTGAATCAAAATTCCACTTGGAAGTTGAATATCAGGAAATCTCCCTTGAAACGATTTCCATCACGAGCTGATTCTGTACGCACATACGAATTGTAAATAAATATTATTTGGAGAATAGAATTCAGTCATGTTAACGAAATTAATACAATTTACTAAGCTGCATAGTGAATTCTTAATACCCCATCACGCAACACACAAGAACACGTTCATATATTCCTAGAATTAAACTCGTACTGACCTCCCCTCCGGCTTTCAACCATTGGAAGGAGAGGAGGACTGTGGTTATATGCGTGTGAAATTTGTAGATGCAAATTAATTTTAAACAATTCTTTTAATGCGAGACACTCAAACTAGAAACTGCACTGTTACCAACTTTATCAAATACGGAATGTGGTGACTTAATGTATCTAAGCTGTCATAAAATAAGTGTTTTATAATATTTTTTTAAGTTTCTAAGTACCTTGCATATTTCAAAATCAGGCCAAAGGGCAACTAGTGACTTTTCAGGAATTTAATTCCAAGTTTTATTTGCTTGCGTGCTGCAAGCATGAAACTTATGTCAGACTGGAAATAAATCAATAACAACTGATCTGATCGTTCCACATTCCGAAAGGCATACCTTAGCTTTTTACAGCGGGAGAAATTTACATTTTGAAACAGCGATTTTACTACAGTGTATAAATAAAATGTAATAATAATAAATTTGTCTATAAATATTAACTTTTTCGGTCTGATTTCGCGAAATAGGTGTATTATGATTCTGTGCTTCATATTTAAATATGTACTGCTATAATTTTTTAAACATTTCACAAAAACATGGTAACAGTTTTTATACAGTTCGGATGTACTCTGATGGGTGATAAACAGTCGTTATACAGCAAGTGGCAGCAATAAGGTCAATTGATAAAAAAAGACATTTGTCAAATCTGATAGATGACTTGAAAGGTTTCAAGACCTCCCTGGAAGTATCAGGGAAACTAGAAAATGGCACCGAGATGAAGATGGATTGAAAGCGAAGGAGAAGAGAAGAAATGAAGTACCAAGCAGACAGAGACAAATAGAAGCTTTCCATAAAGTTCGAATTCCGAAGACGGAAATTATGCTGGGGAAAGGAAAACAAAAAAGTAGAAGAACTTAATGACTGACTGCTGGCCGTTATTTTCGTTTCAGAGCCACCTTGATGCAACTCGTGGCATTCTAGAGCGATAGATGTCTCTGCCACGGCTGTTTGGAAGTAAACAACAGAATGTCTAGTATCTCTTTTTAATCTGTAAGTAAATCGGCGAGATTTTTCGACGTTCGTTTCATGTTCAGAGTTAAAGACATGCCTTTGTAAGTACACATGTGTATAAAGTTAAGGGTTGCTATGTTAACAAGTATCAATATTGATATAAGGGTAAGTTGTTAAGTAAGTGCACTTGAACATTGAGAGTACTGATTTGAAAAATGATTTTATTTCTCAACACAATCTCCCTGTACATTAAGATATTTGTTTTTAGATTCTTAGGCCTGTTGTCGATGACTTCCCTTTCTACAGATTCATGGTCTGGAAAATATTAATCTAAAAGATGAAGTTTAAGAGGGCCAAACAAATAAAAATCGCTTGGAGTAAGGTCGGGGCTATATAGAGGATGCTCGGGAACTTCCTACTTGAAATTCGAAGTGTCTCATTTGTCTTGGTCGCAATATAATGACGCGCGTTGTCATGCAAGAGCACCATGCCTTTGTCGAGGAGTCCTGGTCACTTCCGTTGAATGCCCCTATGAAGTTTCCTGAGGTTGTTACAGTGAGAGTCTGCATTTAGGATTTGCCCTTAAAGCCTTTCAATGATTCCAGAAGACGGTAAGAATCACTGTCCAGGCTTTAAACTGCTTTGTCTCGGGGGATGGTGAACCCAAGACTCATCACTGTAACAATATGGGCAAGCATTTCGTGTACTTCACCTTGGTAGCGATTGAGATGTTGTAAAGCCAGACACGATATTTGCACTTTGTGTTGGGGTCGGTTTGTTGCAAACCTAACCTATCTGGCGCGTCTTCTGTCTCGTGACTGTCTTCAACTCGTTGCAAATTCGCCTCTATGGCAATCTCCATTGGCCTGCCGACGCGATGTTCGTCTTCTATTTGTGTCCGCCCATCAAAGAACTTTTGCACCCAATTGTAATCAGCTTGACGTGGCAGACACCTGCATCTGTACAATATTTCTTTATGAATATTTTTATTGCATGTTTTTTACCCACAAAAATCGCAAAATGGAGCGTTGCTCGAGAGTTGTACACTGACTCAGAGGCTGCCATCTTGCAACTGCTGTTTCTCTATTTTAAACCTCTGTGTTCTCGTGTCGAATGTCACCAATTGCCATCGGACTAATGGTGTTAGCTAGTGGAAATAGTCTCAGGTACCTCATTCAAACTTGTAGTGCCCACATCAGTTTATATTAATCACTTACCATCGTAAATTAAAGTTTTATATAATCTGACAATTTAGGAAAGTTTTTAGACACGTCAAATTGGAAATGGCTGGACTCAATACGACAGTTGCATCTTTTCTAAGTACTGTCCACCACTTTATGTTTGTGTGTGTTTTCTCATTCTGAAAAACCACCTATCAAAGCATCTTTGCCACTTCTTTACTTCAAGAATGAAAACTTCATTTTCATATGCACCCACAGCCTCTTCAGGGCTGGAAAATCGCAATTTTTTTTTTTTACCTCTGAAAACTCGCATGGAGCCAGGTCAGGACAGATGGGAAGATGAGTCATGTGGACTCCAGGTGGTATTAGTTAACCCGTGAGCGAGTAAGCTGTCGTTTTGAAGCAGGACCCCCCCCCCCCCAGTCCTGTACTTAGACGGCGTTTTCGCAGCTTGTGGAAAACTTTCGGCAGACAGACTGTGGTGTATCATGAGCAGTAACTCTCCTTTGCTCCAGAGGGATAGTGACCACCATTTTCTTCTCAACACTTCGGCCCCGCTTCACTTTCGTTGGTGGGTCGTCATCTGGAAAGATCCAAACTGCCGATTGTCTTTTGGTCTCCGGGTCAAATTGATAGATCCATGTTTCATCACCCGTGATGACGTCAGAAACACGTGTTGAGCTCCCTCCGTCGATTCTCTGCAGCATTTCTTCACACATTCGATGCTGGTGCGCTTTTGTGCCTCTGTCAAATTGTGGATCACCCGTCTGGCACAGAATAATTTTACTGCTGCTTCGGTCTGCTTAAATTTATCACCGCGACAGTATTTTCCTCAGTCACGGCCTTTGCCGGGAGCCTACTTCTCAGTGGAAAACGTTGCCCTAGATGAAGCAAGGTCCCCGCTGTTGCAAGCGTTCAACACTTTGGGTCTGACTTAAGCCTATCTTGAAATCATAAAGAATCTTAACTCAAAAATGTTCGCCTTCCAGCTCCAACGTAACGACAGGCTGCCTGTACACGGAAGGGGTTGTTTACCCTCACACTCTGGAATGCGGGAGTTGGGAGCGTCATTACCTCGTACCGTTTTACTCGTAAGGGACTGGTCTACACCATGACACATTCCATTACTTGTCTCAAAACTTCGTACTGCATGGAACGCACGTGACAAAAGGTGCGGGCTTCGCTACAAGACTTGAGTGTTGTATTAAACGCTGTAACGCAGTTTTTCTTTATGACGGCAGGGGTGAAGTACAGTGCTCAACACTTTTTGAATTCAATCAAGAGATTTCAGCAATCCCCAAGATGCCTTTACGATATTTTCTTGGACATTAAACGCTTATCCATTGCGCTTCTCCTGGTTTGCCTCATCTCTGAGTTGTTTTGTAAAGATCCTCTGTAACAGTGGAGTCCAGTTCTTGGTGAGGCTCTAAAATCTTCAGGAACAGGTGACAATACGTTTACTAACCGAAACTAGAGAATTTCTTCGTTTATTTACCTCAATAAATAAAATATTCCTTGAGGCTGTGATCACAATTGGAATAAAATTACTCATTTTTAATTAAGTTACAGAGTTGTGTTTCGGTCCGGTAAACGAACCCAGGGATGAGAATAAATCTTTATCAAGAGCACACAGATGGTGATTGTTAACAGTCCACTGGCTAAGTTGTTATTCCATTTTCATGTACAGTAAATTAGTTGTACACAGCACCCATACCATTTCACATCGTGTCGCTACCAGATCTGCCCTCTCCCGTTTTGTACTGCAAAGCTGAAATGACAGGCTATAACTGGATGATGACAAGGTCGTGACATTTGCTAGCTGACGGCTTTTTTTTTTCCTTTCTTTTTTGTTTAATGAAAATAACATGCTGACAACTGGCATAATGTACACAGTTAACAAGACTAGCTCTTCTAAAAATTACAGCGTGTCTTGTTTTTACATTCGGTACCATGGCATCCGGTTTGAAAATTAACCAAACAAAAAACCCTCCCAGAAATGCACAAAATGTCATTACATTAACATAAAAATCAAATTTACCATTATAGTTTGTGCTCAAGAAAATATATGTTAAAAATACAGAAATAGATCGAAAAATGTTCATATTTAACATAAAATTTAATTCAGCTTTGAAATACAATACAATTTTACAACTAACACAAAAGTTTAAGCCGCGCACCAGAATTAACCGGACCGCATTATGATGAAAGATGAAGAAAGGTTAGTAATTGCAGCGGTTTTAAATAAAGAAAGAGTTAATTAAATATGTAGCGTAGAGGAAAAGATTTTGGAAGGAGGAAATTAATTTGATTGTTTTATTATATGGAATCTCAGGGGTAAATGATAATATCTTCCTCTCAACGATGGTTGTTAAGGCGGAGCCGGGAGTCTGGGAATCGATTCCCATCAGAACCGTCTCCTCCCTGACTGAGGTTTTTCCAGGCTTTCCTCAGTCCTCACAAATGCCGGATAGGTACCCCCAATTTAGGTTTGGAACTCTCCCTTCCTTTAAAAAAATTAATAAAATGATAAGATACTTTCCTAATGTATAATTTCATCTCATTTATCATCAGCATTCATTGCCTGTGATGTCTCAATAATTAAAACGAGCATTCAACGCTTTAAAAAAATTGCATGCAAGGAGACATGGGTTGCACGTGTCGTTACAGAGTTTGTTTTTTTTTTTTTGGCCTACTTCCTTCACAGTTAATTCCCAAATAAAGGGTTAGCAATATATTCCATCACTATTATTTGTTTCTTCGATTAAACAATACGGCCTATTACTCTTCATGCAGGGTGTCCTCTTGAAGCAAGTTCGGTTTTCCCAAAGTCCAGTATGGGTTGTTTTGTGACAACATATTCATTTAGGTGGAACCATCCGTAAAGAAAACTATATTACATCCAAAATCTCCGTCATACATACTATTCAAAATCTACTTCTGGATGCAGGGTCACCCGGTTTAATTCCTTACAGCACAGTGATGGTATAGAGTTTTAGCTGCCTTGTAGACGTTCGAACAGAGGAATAGAAAATTTCCTTTTGCTGGAAAGAAGTCGAAGCTGTTTCAGAGCATGTTCAATGTTATCTTACGTTTCTTTTGTGAATATTAAAGGTGTAACTTCTTCCCGTTTCACGTCAATCTGTGAATCGAACTTTAACTTGGAAGTTCAGTATCAGGAAATATCTCTTGAAACAATCTCATAAGCCGATTCTATACTCACGTACTAATGGTAAATAAATACTCTTTGGGGAATAGAATACCTGAATTGAGTCATATTAATGTAAGCAATACACTGTCACACAACACACAAGAACACGTCCGTACGTTCCTAAAGTAAATCTTGTACTGGCCTCTCTCCGGCGGCTATCAAGCATAAGAACTACAAAAGTATTTAAACTGCAATATAGACCAGTACACTTTATACATTGAACCAAAGTGAATTTTGCTATGTTCTGTGAGAGCAGACTTGAATCTTTCCCTCTTATCGTAGACGATAACAACATGAGTAGATCTCAAAATGAGAAACATTTATTGTAGCGACCTATGTTCTCTAACACAGGATGCATTATCATCGAAACAAATGAAGGGATGTTGTTTATTTATTCTTCGGGTATCCTTGTGACAGGTTACAAAGTGTCTGACCTGTATCCTTTACGTTCATTACGCACATCCGTTTTTGTCTTGTGCCAATTTGAATCATTTACACGACACTCTACACACGCCTGCAGGGGAAAAAAATACGGGGACGTTAAGTCGGGTGTCGTTTGCCCTAGCCTCCTCCCCGTAGCTCATTATTCTCAATAGATGCTTTCATTCAACTGCACTAGCATCGACTACACATGGAGGTACACAGCGAGGACTAAGTAGCGTCACGAGATTAAACGTTTGAACCAATACATTCAGACAACAAAATATACTCTTCGTTGTGAGACAATCTGTCCTTTGAATTTGTCGGAGATGTTCTGAGTCGGCATGTATATAACAAAACATTAAATTTACTGTTGCTTTTTGAAACTGAGTAGTTCCGAGCATGAAACGCGGCTGGTTCTCAGATGTGTACACTATTGAGTTGTTCCAAGGTGGTGGAGGGTGACGCAGAAACATTTCTGTTCTAATTATACAAGTTAGTCTTCACCAAACAAGAGCTCTCTAAGTAAACACCGGTGCCGACAGTTAGATTGTGATTTGAATTTAGAATAATGGCAGAGTGTACATTTTACTTGTGTTTGTTTAGATAATAATTTGCGTGAATTATTCATGTATAATCATGCAATGCAAACACTTGCTTTCCCATACAATTAATAGCATTTGCTTATCAAGTAAACACCGCGCTCATTTGCCCTGCATGTGTATTCTATTCTGTCTATATTCTATTGCGATTTTAGGTGTGTTCGTAACAAAAAAAATAAAGTAATACAAGAAAATGGAATTTATGGGTTTCCTCAGGCATGGGAATGCTTTTAAGTATCTTTGAAAGAATTTAAGATGTTTTAAAGGGCTATGAAAAATACCACAGGATGATGCATATGAAACATGCGCGTTATAAAATGCTAAAACTTTGTTATTGGGTCATTTCGGATGTTGCGGCAACTATGGGAAAGTTCCCAAGAGAAGTCGCCATTGTTAAGGATATTAATGTTTTTACTTAACAGCCATACGCCTAACTTAACGTGTATATTTATTAAAAAATTACGGGATATTCCCGCGGAGAGCGCGTGCATATCAAAAGAGGCAATTGGGAACGACACGATCTTTGTTGAATAAGATGCTAAGATTTGTTCTTCTTTCTTTTTCTACAATTAAATATTAGGCATTTTAAATCTTTCCACAAGATAGTTCCAATTTTCTCTATAATTGTTCATGTTTTCTTTAGTTAATAATATTTTAAGACCTTGTTTGACGACTTCGCCATATATTTTTTGACATATTTTGGCGAATGTAAGAAATATTTCAAATGTCGTTACGTGGGTGAATAAAATGTTCGATTTTTTTTATTTCCTTGTGGGTTTTTTGTGTATACACACAAAACGTTCTAGAAGTTCTCGGTCTGACCAACAAAACAGAAGACTTAAGAGAAATGTTTTTTTTTTTCAACATAGTCACCTTGTAAACCTAATTTTTTGTAGAATACTTTATAACATTTTAATAACCTCAGTAAAATAAGATTTATCTCAGCTTCATCCTCATCATTTGATGTGAATCTTCGTCCACCCAGCCATTTCTTCAGGTTTGGGAACAAAAAATAACCGCTGGGAGCCAAATTCGGCGAATATGGCGGATGTCGAAGCACCTGGAAGCGAAGCTCATACAGCAACAATCACAGACGAGTGTGAAGACGCATTATCGTGATGACAGAGAACTTTCTATTTCGCAAAGTGTAGACGTTTAGCCTAACTAGCATCCTTCAGTTGGCCAAATAGTGAAGCGTAACACTCCCCGGTGAAGGTTCTGCCCTTCTGCAGGTTGTCTACGAGCACCACACCATGAGAATCCCAGAAAACCGTAGCCTACAGATGTAACGTTTTTGTTTTCTTTGGTGCACTTTCACCTGTTGCCACTGTTTGGACTGTTCCTTCGTCTCTGGTATGCAGTGATGGATCCATGTTTCATCTGCTGTTATGGAACGTCCGTGAAACTCACTTAAATTGCTTTTAAACAAGTTTAAACACTTGCGAAATGTTCGTTCGAATGCTTTTTTGGTAGGACAAAGAGGGTGTGCTGTGTTACGAATTGTTTATGAAGAATGTAACCATTCTGGGTAATAATTTAAACACCTTACGACCATATTACAAGTAGAACGCCTTTATCCATTGATGCTGCAACATGATAATGCACGCCCGCACTCTGCTAACTAAATTAAACGCCTATTTCCTCTCTATCCCACAATCTTCGAAGTTTTCTGATAACGAAAATGCTGTTTACACTTGCCTTGACGACTTCTTTAACTGCAAAGCAGTAAATTTCTTTAGACGTTGAAACAGAAAACGTATCAACCCAATATATATTTTAAAGAAGAACTGATGATCGTTAATTCAGTATCACGTGTCATTTTTAATTTAAATAAACACAACAAGAAACTGCTACAACGTTCACCTTATAGTCTATTTCTTTCGAATTCCCCAAGAAACAAGTCCCAAAGCAATGAAAAGGTAGGCAAGTGTTGTGGGGATCTATTTATATGCTGTCTCAGGGCGGAACTGTGCAAATGAGACAGAAAAAGAAAAGGGCTAGGGGAAACAATGTCACATATTTGTGCAGCGAATTACTGCCCCAGTCGTTTCGTCCCGTATGAAATGTTTTATTCAAAAAGAAAGCCGCACAAAAACGGAAGTTGTAAAGAAAAGAGCACATTTGCAATATCGTCTGTTTATTTTGTTATGTTTTCGTGACGCTAATGCACACCCGCCTTATGAAGATCCGATGCGCTTCGCTGCGCACGCGTCGAAATGAAATTGCGTCCCATAGAAGTAAACACGTCGAATTTGCAAGTTAATCACATGAAATTACCAAGTCTGGAGTCAATAAAAAAAGAAGAACGAAAAGAAAGGGACTTGGCCAATGCGGCAAACAGCGCCGAGGAGATTTAGGAAAGAGAGGGGGAGGGGGAGAGTTGCTGGCGTGAGTTAGTGAGAAGAACAGGAATCCTTTTGTCCCGTGCTAAGCCAGTTGTATATAGCTGTTCCAAAACTTTAGCACCAGAAGAACGTTATAATCCTGAATTATGCATTTTAGAGTAGTGGCTTTTTATGGTTCAACCCTCTGAAACGGCACTTTTGAGGGGCTGCATTCTTCTTTACATGTTTTATGCTGATATGGAAATGATTTCAGAACTATATTCAGTTTTTATTTAATAGAATATAATCATATACCATATTCTATGTTCGAAAATACAAGGAGTATAAAAATAAACCTAAAATTAATTATAAAAACTAGCTTCATTATAAAACACTCTGGGTTAATATAACTCAAATACGACATCTATAGCCCGAAACAGATATCAACGTTTACTTATACATTTGATCAAAAAGTGTAGTAAAACATAAATTCCCGAAAATTAATATACAAACCTCTGTGCTCTATGAATTTAAACTGGAAAATGAGCAACTTCATCTGGATAAACATATAAACTGGGCCACTTTCTCCTCCCAAATTAACAATAATGCACTTGTTGGTAAGAGCTAACACCTGTTTTGTATTGCTGGCAGCCTATGAATTTATTCCCAAACAACCGAAACCACCACTGCATCAAAAACAGTT
This sequence comes from Metallyticus violacea, assembly GCA_030762175.1. NCBI lineage: Eukaryota > Metazoa > Arthropoda > Insecta > Mantodea > Metallyticidae > Metallyticus > Metallyticus violacea. Next base: position 5,386,647 of record CM060842.1, on the reverse strand, counting down.
TCTGATACATGTACGTGGTAAACTGTTGCTAGCCAGCCAAACAAAACGCCAATGTGTACTTAACAAGCTGGAACGTGTCCATGGGAAGCTGAAAACATATTAATAAGAAATAAAACTACCAATGGAGAAAAGAAGGGTATTTAACCTACCATTGTTTATCATGCTTTTAGATTATGAAAAAGCATATGACCGAGTGGATAGAAAATGTGGAAAATATTAAAGTACTATAAGGTTAATGTTATTAATGCAATTATCACTATATGATAATACTAAAAATGTTCTTTTAAAGGCAATCAAGGTATTTGAAAGACATACGGTTTATCTCCATTATTATATAATGTATACATAAAGTTGTTTAAAAGTGACAAACATTAAATCTCAAAAGTATCAGATTGAATGCAAATAAGTAAATAAATACCCTGCTATTTGCTGATAACTAATTATTGTTGGCCGAATTTGAGAATGATCTACAAGAGAACGTAGCAAAATGAAACTCAAGTGATGTCCGTGGAAGGAAAGTACAATAAATTTGTTATAAAAGATCAGATAATAGAACAAGTTAATGATTTTAAATATCTGGGATGCGACATAGCATCTGTAATTTGAACCAAGATCTACACAGCATAACTTTATAAATCAATATCAATAGATAGTTGGGAAATTCAATGAGTAGGGAGGTCAAACTCAGATTACAATGCCACTCTATAGTAGTGAAACTTGGGGGTAATGAGGAAAACAGAACAAAATAAATTGAGAGCTCAGAAATGAGATTTATGAGAAGGGTGTTAGGAGTATCTCTAAGAGATAAATTGAGAGGTACAGTCATAAGAATGGAACTGGATGTAAGAAATAGTATGGACAAGAGGTAATTCACTATAAAAAGACTGGCAAGAGCATATCAATCGGATGTTTCGTGACAGACTGCCACAATAAGATTGTCGTTATAAACCAAAAGGAAGACGGGATATAAGACGACCGAGAACTAGGTGAAAAGATAAATTTAAAAAATAAATTAACTTTGGCGAGGGATGGGATAAATCCAGTCCAAGAACAACAGTGTACCTGCAAAGTTATTCTTGTAAACCACATGTAGCTAAGGGGGCTCAAGAAAATATTATCCGTTTTGTTTGGGAATGTCCAGCACTCCAGACCTTGCACCATCATACGAGGCCTGTTCAATAAAAGATAACCTTATACTGTTGTATCTTCTCAAATAATTCCCGTTGATGCAATACATCTATCGCTGAATTTCTGCCAGTCTTCAAACACATGCTGCAAACCATTTTTGACACATCCTTCAGAATTACCTCCGCAGCCTTCCCCACTGCTTCTGATGATGGGAGTTTCGGGAAAAGGAAAAAGTCACATGGAGGTTAATCTGGACTATAGGGAGGATGAGGGACACTGATTTTTGTAGATGTTCAACAACAACATTTGGGGTGTACGCCGTGTATTGCCGTGGCGCAGTATCCACGAACATCTCAGTTACAGTTGGATGTGTAGGTAGGGAATGCCGGTAAACCATTACTTGAACATAGAAATACCATAACTTTCCCAGCAGAAGCAACCACTTTTGTTTGTGTTGATGACGAAGATCTCCACATAGAAATTTACTGTTTGCTCTCAGGACTGAACTGCATGCAAACCTGTTCGGATAGGGCATTACTAAGTTGTTACAGTGTAGACGGTGGTAATATTTATGTGGTTATGGGACGCTTAAACCCATGCTATGAATTAATGATGACGCAAATGAGATAAGAATTACTGGCGTCTTAAAGCTTCTGGCATTAACGTTGCAGTGTAAGGAAAAACTCCGAAAAAATCAGACAGCTCGACGTGACCGGTATTAAAACAGACTGACTTTATTACACCTCCGAAATTATTTTAATCGCTTATTAAATATTTCAATAGGTGAATGAACCTAAATGTTATGATAATTCTGTATAACTACTAAAATGTTCCAGAACTATGGTCACTAGTGTATTGAAATAAAGATAGCCTAGTGTATCTTTTAAATACTAAAAGCCTCCTAACAAGTAGGGAAAACTCGTTTTTTCCTAATGTGGTGAGCTATTCCTCGCTAGTTGTTCGTGTGCTGTTTAAGACAGTGACCGATTTGTTCTTTGGTTACTCCATTTCTCACTGCATAAATTGCTTCTCGAGAGATTTCCATTTTTCTCTTCCTCTTGCTACTCTTGACCTGCACGTTCCTTGAAGAGGTCTGTCCATCCTCTTCTGCCTTGTATCCTTTTACCTATCCGGAGGTTTCCACATATCTTGTAAGTTCATCTAATGTCCTGCATTCATGGCTACGTGGCCGCCCCATTGTGATTTGTTTCTGGTAGCTATTTGTGCAATGTCTGATGTCTGAGATAACTGGTTTATTAATACAAAATGTATTTTGTTGTTTTGTTTTTCTGTTATTGACCATGTCTGGCACCCATAGAGTAATACAGGACATATACAGGTTTCGAGCGTCTGGAATCTGATCTTCATAGATTGTGTTTGGTCTAACAGCATAAACTTAAAGGCCTTAAATGTTCTCCAGGTAAATGAGATTTACTTTTGTACTTCTTTTCCATTTTATTATAGAAGGAAATCTGTTGTGTATATTCATTCATTTATTACATCTATTTGTATAGGGGTTTTAGGTCCGTTTGATAATAGCTGTGTCTTGAGCTTGTTCAGTGAGATTTCTGCATTTTTGCTATACTCACATAATTGTTCCAGCATAGTTTGTAGTGCTTTCAGTGTTTTGACGAATAAGACCACATCATGGGCAAATCTTGGTTTGTTAGTCGACTGCCGAAATTATTATTCCAGTTCATTTTCCTGAATATATGCTCCATTACACAAGTGAAGAGTTTGGGAGAGATTGGGTCATTTTTCTAGTCGGAATGGTTGTCTTTCTTCTTCTGTTTTTACTTTCGCGAAACTTTGACTATAGATTTTGTGCAGGATACACATGTACCCTCTATTCCTTGAGCTGCCACAGCATGTGATATTCTTGTATGTTCGACTTTGCTATAGCCGTTAAAGTGTCAGATGGCATTTCCCTGCTTTCTCTATCAGTCTGGAGATGGTCTATTGTGCTGGAACTATTACGGAAACCCGCTGGTTTTTTCTCATCCAGGGTTTTCGTTGTTGTTCTAATTAAGATTTTCGTAAACAACAGTGCTTAGGTACAATCAAATATTTTTCTCTATTTAAATAGCAAAGTGAAGCAAAATTGAGAAATTATCATTTCAGTTTCGCCTGGCCAACTCCCCTGCTGTTGTTACCTTCCTATAAACACAATCTCTCTTTTATACAGAAACGCACGTTCTTGGCACAACGCAAACTATGCAAAGGCATCATCAAACAGGTGCCGTTCTGGACTGTGCTAACAAAAAGAGTCCCAGTGGAGAGTGATGTTTCTCACGCCTTCGTTCAGAATTGAATTGCCACCTCTGTGTATACCCAGTTAATTGAAACTCGTGTTTCAAGCCCCAGAGAAAAACTCGCGCGTCAATAGAACGTGAAAATGTCACCAGGTACGAGTGCAAAATAAACTCTTAACGTCTGCGCTGCTTTCCTGAGGTGAGGTTAAGCCCAAAATGTGGAAATGACTTGGTTTATTCACGACATCACTGTGTGAATGCCAGTTCTGTATTGCGTGAGGTATTTTAGAAGTTAAAAAGAGCTTTTCATGAACATTTTTGCGTAATTTTTGTAGTCTTTATATTTTGCTAAATGAACACGTTAATTAATGTAAAAGAGGAAAAGTTAATAGTTAGTTATTCATAAGTATTTAATTTTCCATCCAAATTTAGCGAAGTTAAATTGGAGACAGGTTTAAGAGGTTTTTTCTTTACACCAAATTAGTACAACTGGTGGGCCACGGCTCGCAAGTGAACCTTCACCTGCTCCTTGTGTCCATTTCACCTCCATAAAAATATTTATTTATGTAAATTGCCGCGACAAGCCCAGAGCACCTGTCAAAGTCGCTTTGGTCTTCTCATTGTCTCCCTGTGTCTGAAGACAGTATGGAGACAGGGAAGTAGAAATATTTAAGGGAACTGTACGTTATTTTTCTGCCGAGGAAGCCAATTTAGTTTATACCGCTACTTAATAGACTAAAATATATTCTTATATACCCACAATTAACATATTTCTGCAGCTATAACAATGGGTTCCGCGCACTAACTTTCACTATTGTTATTAACCAAGACACCTGCGAGCAGGGAAACATATATCTCTTTGAATTTTCAAATTATGATAATGAGTTAGCTACCTTCATATCTGTTGTGTTGCGCAACAGTGATCAATATGCATCTTTAGCGAATTCTGAAGGAATCTATTGCGGTTGTACCCTAAATAAATTTTTTTTTGAAAATTTTCTTCAAATCTCTGTCGAGCCTGTCTAACTAGCACCAAAATAACAATGAAAACAATGTGTGTGTGTTAACACTCTAGCAGCCGCAATTTTTGTTCTTTCTTGACGAAACTTGGCATATAACCATCAATTAACAAATGATTCGTCGAGTTCGTTAACCAGCAAAATTGAACCATAGGGTTGGGGGTTAACCTAAAGCAAAAATTTAAAAATCGCTCTAGTGGCCGTAATTTTTTTCTCAACGAAACTCAATATATCCAATAAAATAAAATAATAATAATATTTTCCGAAAATCAGACTATTAGGATTGGGTGTTTACCTGAAACTCAAAATTTAAAAAGAGGCATTAATATTTAATTTTTTTGTAAAGAAACGCGGAGTATACCATGTAATAAAATAATAAAAATAATTTATAAAAATCGGGCCTTTAGGAATAGTGATATATGTATAAACCAAAATTTAAAATGGGCTCCAATTTTTCTCTCAATTGTTTTAAGATAAAAGAACAAATTAATTCAATATATAAACTATATTTATAACGTTGCATATGTTTTATATTTAACAAAAGTGTCGTCGTGAAGATAGAAAATGTGAAATATTAATCTAATATGTGTTTGAGAATTATATTTGTATGTAAGAGCGCTCTGTAATAACCTTCAGAAAACGTTTACTTACATGTTAATAACATTTAAATTAAATTTCAAAGCCACTGAAAACCGATGTAACTTTCGATTGTTTTTATTTAATTAGTACATTGCAATTGTTTTTAAATAGTAACATGTTTTTGTTTTATTGAAACATATGAACATCATCTTAAATACACAATGTAACTCGAAACTTTCTGTTATTTCTCTCTATTTTAGTGAATATAAAGATGATATCAAGGCCTTAGTTCATAACCATGGTTACATTTCAAAACACCCATATAGTTTATATTTGTCTATCAGTGGTCATACATTTCATTGAATTAATAATATATATTAATTTTGTGGTTTAACCTCAATAATAATAAAAATGTCGTGTCTCTTTTGTAATACTTATAGGTTGTAAGATTTCTAATTTTTTTGCTCTAATACCACACAGTAATGCCATAACTTATTTCATTCTAATAATTAATAAGGTCATAATTTCGATTTTCTATTCTTTTTTAAAGTTACTCTAATAGACGAGGAATTCGCTTAGTTTATGGAGTTGCTGCGTGACTGACTTTTCTATTTAAACACATCTATTTCTTCCGCACCAGATTCAATTCTTTTACAATTAATGCCCAAACTTGCAACACTGCAAGAGTCTGCCGCAAGCACGTTTTGTTGCCTTCCCAACACAGTGTGGTTTAGACTGCAGAGTTAATCAGAGCAACAGTAAGCGATAATCAATATGTAATCGAACCTGCAGGGACCTATCTCATCTAGATGCAAGTCACCACGTCTTGCGGAATGAGAAAGGCGCTGTGTGCTTATCCCCTGTTTAACTTCAGCGATACAATGCCGATAATCCCCTCTAGCAGACGTGATCCCTCCGCAACTCGCTCCTTGCGAGCAAAGTGGATCTTTGTATGAAAATGCTTGTCTCTGGTTCAATTTATTATTTTACGTTGTAAATGCATATCTTTGTAATCTCTGGCTTAGAGCCATTTCTCTCTCTTCTTCTTCTGCTATTCTTTTATCTCATGTGAAGATCTTCCTTTAAACCTCATGAAAATTTCTCTTCTAAAATCTTTGTTCGATACGGGAAGCTACACAAGGGAAATTTCTCTTTTAGGGTTTATTTTATTTCGGTGTCTAGTGCGTTGAGTTGTTTTTCAGTTCTTTGGTTATGCCCCTAAATTCTTATGGGTCACTCGGGGGGAGGGGGGGTCTTTACAGCGGTGTGTTTTCTTCAGTCTCTACCGTCGAAGGTCTTCCAATGAGAGAAGTGAAGACTTGTAAGGGAAAAAGCAAGGTTTCCTAAAGTCAAGACACTTTTCTTGATTTAAGTCACTTTCAAAATCGTAATAAACGATTGTGCAGTAAACTCAGCACGCGTTCCTTTCAGCGCATGTTGCTGAGGCTGTGTGGAAGTTAACGTTGATTAACAGATAGAAATATGGGCTAGGGCTACCACTTTACATATACAGCTAAATAACTTTGAAGTGTGTTGTTCACTGACAAGAAACTCGGTATGTGGGAATAGACATACACTGAAAACTGAAAAATTATATTACCGACTTTTTTCTACTATTTTTACATTTTCGAATAATTCTCATTAAGAGTTTTTCAAAATGTACCCACATTACATATTTCTTTATGGATTTATTACTGATAAATCAAAAAACACAAAGGTGTCCCGAATAAGAAAATCCTCTTTCTTTAACAAAAACAAAACATGGCTAGCTCAACATCTAAATGCTTGTTCAAACTGGTAGCCCCCAACTATTCGACAATGGGCTAGTCGATCATAGAAAACATTTAAGGATTTGCTTATCTAGTCTTTAAGAATATCTTGCACCCCTCCGTTATTGGATACTCCATGTGTCATAAGCTTTTTCGAAATAGTCTAGGAATCTTGCTGTCCACTCTCCTACCTATCTACCGTTGCGGAAGAGCCTGGTCCAGGTGCTGAAGAAGTTATTAGAAGGTGACTCACGTGGGTGGTGTTGGTTTCAAATGCTTTGAATATGCCACGTTGATAGGCTAAAGTTTACTGGTGGCGGGAATAATGGTGATGGAAGTTACAGCGTATCACTAAATAACTCTTCTTGTCGATCTGCAGGATGTTGCTGGTTTTGGGGACTTGATAGTGCCGGGTTGAGTGAGAAGAATTAAAGGTGATGTGTTTGATAAGAAAGAACGCCTTTTAATCTGCCAGTTGACGTCGTTTATTCAACCAAAAAGTGCATACCAGGTCAGATCGCAGTAATGAAACATTTGTCAACGCGCGGAGCTATAATACTTGACAAACAGTAGTTTTCTGACTGCTAAGAAGAAGCGCCGAGCTCGAACATTGATGTTCCAGAGCGAGTTCCCAAGACTTATTCTCAAAAAGGGGTTTTTCATTTCCTTAAATACTCAATAAAACTCGTTTGACCACGTGATATAAGGAAGCTCCACTTCTCCGCCAGACATTCCTTACAGGCTATCGGTGACATCATGCAACTCTCATATTATTGACTAGTCAGGTGATCTGAACGTAACAACTTGGCGATTCGTCCACCGTTCAATTTCAACCTCTACCGTACGTTAGAGTTCAACGTCTTTAACGGTAGCAAAGGTGTTAACAGCGTTCGTCTTTGCCTACATACCTGCCGGGGGGAAAGCAGCCCCCTTTATATGAACAAAATAAACAATTGACTTCATGTCTGCCAGAACGGTCTCTCTGCTGTACGAGTGAGAAGTCTTGCTTTTCGTGATATTTTTACACACTTACAGAACCCTAGCTAGCTGAAATAAAATGTTACATATATTATAATTAATACCTCACAATTGATGGGGTACCAAGGACGGTATCAGTGCTGACGAACATTTTGTCCATAGTGAGCTAGAGCCCCATCTTGTTGGAAATAGATGTCGTCGCCATGGTTGACTGAATGTAGAAACAAATTTGTGATAGGCATTGAGTGCTACGTGATTTGGAAGTAATTGCAAATATCTATCAGCGTTTAGGACTTCTCTAAAGAAGAATGAACCAACAATACGAGCCTAAACAAGTTTTCCTCCATTCATTGTGGGTTTATATCTGACCAGTATCGGCCGTTGTGTCTGTTGACAGTTCTGTTCCGGCTTCATTTGAGAATGCAATTTGTGTAAGAAACGCTGGATTTTTGTTAATACGCTCCATTATTCAAACAACTGTATTCTTCTATCCGAATCGTCCTTTGTAAGTTCCTGGAAAAATTCAATTTTACAAGGATGTTACTTGGGCACTTTTAAGGATTTTCATTACTGAACTTTGACTTATGTTTGGTTCTAACGTGAATGTTGTGCACACGTAGAATATCCAATGAAGTTTTCGTCAGTTGCACTGATCTTTCGTTAGTAAGTGTTTTACGAAACTAGTTTAAGTAAATTTATTTATTATCAGAAAATCTCGCGATGAGATCTTTGACCATCTCTATAATAAACCATAATTAGCATAGAAATCTTTCCCTTTCCCCCAACATCAGATAGAGTTATTTAACGTAACTAATGTCAGTTTTAATCCTTAAATAACATGGTTCTGTATCAATAAACATGATGAACAAAAGACGGTATTTATGTTATTACTGACAAAATACAGTATACAAAAGAAAGGTTTTATTGTTCGCTATATTCTTGATTTAGTAAAATAAAGTTGTACAGAAGTATGTAGTGTGGGTAGTTTTTGAAAAAATTTAAACAGCATTATTAGGAAATGTAAAAATATATTCGTTAAACCATTAAAAATAAAACTGGTGCCACTCTTACGGTTAAACCGGAAGTATAAAAGAGGCTGTAATATAATTGTTTACTGCTTGTGTACGCTATCCCCCCCCCTCACAAATCCAGTTTCATGTCACTGAATCACATGCTTGAAAAAATATTAGGGGTGCGGGACTTTTAACTAACCATGTACATCGTTAACCATTTACAGAATTTAGGAAGACAAAAATACCGGTTGCATTAAATTACCCTCTTCCGTGATTTCATTTTGTTTGGGCACATGAAAAAACAATAGTGCTTCTTTGAATATTTTGGGAACTAGCGTGATAATTTACTTTTTTTACCAATTCACTTCATTTTTACAATATATTAATGGCATTTAATAAAAATAAACAACGCTATTTCATACAAGATTATCAAATCTTTTCTGAGGTTTTATTTGGGGGGTTCATGCTCTCTCTAATAAAATGTTAAAATTCTGGAAGAAAAAAACTGCATACGTGTTTCAAACACATAATAGAAACAAACATTTTTTTTTATTTTAATAAAGTTTTATTTTAGAAAAAATCTTCTATTAATTTGTTGTACTTCAAATATAAATGGAAGATTATACATCCGTCTATATATTTTTCTTTATCAATTTAAATTTTCTTGTTACTTTTATTTACCGATATCTCGAGAGCTTCTGGTTAAATGTTTAAGTTGATTGGGGAAATTTAGCACCGCAAGGAACAGTTTGAATTCCTAAATGTACAAGAAAAACATTTGAGAAAACGAATTTTAATTCACTGCTGGTTGTTTCAATTGCAAGGCTCGTTACAGACCCCACATTTTCTCAGAGGGAACAAGTGTGACTCAAATATCAACAGGTGTCTGAATTTGATCAAGGGAGAATTGTGACATTCTGAGAGTGCGAGATGTCACTCCCAGAAATTGGTACTCGTGTCGGATGAAATGTGTTCACAGCGAAACGAATGAGATCAGTGGATCGCGGTAGGACGAACAAACAGACGTGAAGGATCCCAACGCCCTATCAAACACCCGAATAGAGACAATTATTTTACCTGCAATGTATTTAAGAGATTAGGTTGCTAGGGGTATCGTCTGTGACTACTAATCCGTGCTGGGTTCTATTCCTGGTCAGGTCAAGCTGTCTCGGTAAGGTGTTTTACGGAGTTTTTTCTTACCCTGAACGCACAGGCTTTAATGCACCAAAGACTCCGAGCTTATTAATGAATTTCATTCATCCATGGTTTAAGAACTCCCCTAGTGCATCATAACCATATCACATTCACTATCTCTACTAGGACAACATATCGTCACCCTATGTGCGTCCCGGCCTCAGAAGTCTGATACAATACCGCCTTGCCGGGAGGACTCCCGAAAGTTCATAAGAACAATGGCCTGGCATTGGACAAGAAATATTGCAACAATTAATAACAGAAGTTTGAAAGCGTTACCGGATCAGACGAAAGACCAAATGCCAAGACCAATAGAAGAAAAACGATAAAGTTATTTCCGGGTGTATTGGCTCCGTTTCCAAGTTTGTGCTGTGATGTATGAAGCAGATTAATTCAAAAATTTAAATTCCATATTATATTGTATTTTCATAAAATGTCATTCACAGCTAAGCTAGTCATGTGGGACGGGTACACATAGCCTACCTTATTACAGTCTTTCCTTTTCTAGTTCCTGTATACAGAGGTGCCAAAAATTGTATACACACTTCAAGCAAATTAACATAACAAAACTGAATTCACACAAACAGAAGCACTAATCATCTTAGACTTTTACAGTTACAACAGTTGCTCAAAATGCGCACCATCGGCATCGATACACTTCTGAGTACGTTGAACTACTGATTGAGCAACGTTTGCGAAAGTGTCCTCAGCGATTGCTGTTTCAGTTTCTTCCCGAAGTGCTGTCAGTGTAGCTGGTTTTCTACGATATACAACATCCTTAAGAGTTCCCCATAGGTAGAAGTCCAACGGAGTTAGACCGGAGAACGCGGTGGAAACTCAATGCGCGGGGCTTGTTGCTGTGCTATGTCTCCCAGATCTGTCCTTGTGAACATCGCATACGGTACCACGAGTCTCAAATTTGTCTCGAATGCGTGCAATTGTTACTCCCGTTGGCTGTTCTGTTCTGTACACACGTCTCCGTTGCCTTTGAACTTCAGCAACATTCTCGGTTTTACAATACCACTTCAAAATTGCTTTCCGCCGTTCAAACGACAATCTTGGCTCCTTTTCGTTGTAGCAACGCTATAACGTAATGTAGTCACATCTGTTTACAGAACATCATACTACGCATTACTGTTATTTTTTGGTCCAACTTTGAAATATATTAAATAGATATCTACTGTGTCCAAGTGTGTATACATTTTTGGCACCCTCTGTATGTAATATACATACATACATACATACATACATACATACATACATACATACATACATACATACATACATACATACCTATATATATATATGATCCTCTAGAATTGCAGTTGTAGTTGGGTATGGACGTTGCTGAGGGTCAGTCTCCAGGGCTAACCTCGGACATGCGTCGATTTCCGGAACCGTGGGTATCCCAGTGACTTCATATAAGTTACACCTTAACCTGGGTATGTATATAATCTGTACTTGCTTGTAGCTTACTTATTAATTTATATTCACATTCATTTTATATTAAAGTATATTTAATAGAACTGATAGAAAACAGTATTCTAAACGTGTTACGAGCTTACACCCCCAATATAACAGTCTAAGAAACCGTTATGTCGTTACAATGCAGCAGACGGGATATATAACGAAAGTATGTTTTTGTTACATACACAGCTGCGTTCTCATTAGCTGAGCACAGCCGGCCCGGCGGAAAAGCAAATGACGTTAAGGAAAATAAATCTACTTCATTATTTCTGGCATCACTGCAGTGTAGGCGGACAGCGTTAGCACCTTGGTGGAAAGAATTGTACATAAAAACACCTCTAGTAGTACTGCCTGGAAATGATAAAACGAAGAAAACTAGCTGAAAGTTCGCTATAGCGGCGTAAAAAGCATTGCATCCCCTCCCTTTGTTAATGATTAATATAAAACTTAGGTAGGAGACTTCCCACATTTTACTAACAATACAACATTACATCTCAGTTTCCCAGTTTACACTGCGGAAATACAATGTAGACTCTTTCTAGTTGGGACATTGTGGTGACAAGAAGGGCAAAGGGGTGGAATTAACACCCAGGAAGAGAATTGCTGTTCTTGATTACTCTAAGCGTCTTTAGATCAGGTTTCAAGAGTACTAAATATACAGAGAAAGGGAAATGTTGACCGGATGAAAGGAAGAGGCAGGGAAAGGGCTCTTAAAATCAAAACGCTTACTTCAGCGTTACGCAGCAAATGTTTATGGAAGAATTCTTTTCACTGATGAAAAAATGTTCAATGTTAAGGAAATTTTCAATGCTCAAAATGACAGAGTACATACCAGATACTCTATACAAACTCCTGAAAAAATTCCAGAGGTTCACAGGGGCCATCATTCTCCATCTATTAGATATACGAAGGTACCAAGGAGCTCCATTTATGTGAAAAAGGGGTCAAAACATCGGACAAAGTGTACCAGAAACTGTGCTGGAGAGAACGGTCAAGAACCTCAACACTGTCTTCCTTGGACAAAGCTGGAGTTTCCAGCAGGATTCAGCCCCAGCACATAAGACTCTGACAAGACAGAAATGGCTTGAGGCCTCCCACCTAAACCCTTGCACTACAAATTATGCTCATGGCTTGCAAGTAGCGTTCTCTGCTGAAGGCAGCAGCCCATTTCCTGATGGAAGTGTTGCATAATTCAATAGATGAGTGTTCATAAGACTAAAGGACTGTGTGCGTGTCAGAGGTCCGAACCATTTTCTGTAAACTTATTTGGGAACTTGGTGAAGGTATTTACGCTAAGGCTAGGTCATTGCAATTAGCAGATTTGTGGTTAATATTTCAAACTAAAAAGGTTCATCTTGAGTCGTTTGAGAGAAACCTCCAATGTCCGCTAAAGGTTCTGTGGTCTATAAAATAAAATTCTTCATATTATAATCCCCAGAACTAATAAAATATATCCACTCACTTTAAAAATGGTCCTTGTAGAAACATGCACCGATTTTCTGCTCATGCAAGAGGATTTCATGTGTAACATCTGCACTCCAGTATCTCGCTACATGACGATGCTCTATCATTAAGCGTGGGTTGTCATTAACGTTCCTAGCTCACGATTACAGAAATGTACGCTAGTATCAGTATCGCCTACAACAGTTCAAGTTTAATCAACTCACTTTGTTAAGATGAACTGACAAAGATGGCAAAATGTTGTGGATGTAGCAGACATACTTGTTGCGCCAAGAGTTACCAACTGTACAAGGTATGTCTGTTTCCACTACTACATGCTTACAAGTAGAGTAACTCAGGTTCTAAGTGCCAGGGGTGGTGGGCTAGCGCGGTGTGACAGTGATTTGCGCTTTGGAAAGGTGTCTGCCCGGCGTCTAGGACGCAAGCATTGTTCTGAGGGCTTCCGTTCAAGTCGGGCGCTCTATCTCGAAACTCATGACGTATGTGCCTTACCGCCTGCATCTCCCCTACCGCACCCCTTCCTCCAAAAGTCGTTGTTGCAACATAGAAGCAAGCACTTAATTTATGATTTCCTTTTTATGACAATTTTTCAAGGACCGCCCGCCACTATACTCATCCTTAAACAACAGCTTATATGATATGTATATACAGCATATAGGGTCACTCTAAAAGCTACCACCACGGGTGGCCGAGGTCGTTAAGGCGCGGACTTGTGAGCGGCAAATCTTGGGTTCGAATCCCGCCAGGACTGTCCTACCTGACTGAGGTTTTCTAGGTTTTCCTCAGTCCTCATAAATGACAAATGCCGGGGAGGTACCCTAAACTCACGCCCGGAACGGTTCCTTACTTAAAAAAATTCTTTCCCAATTTATCATTTCAATCTCATTTATCATCAGTAACTACAGCCTGTGAGCCTCTGTAGTTAAACACCATTCATTTATTCCGAAAATACTGGGAAAATGAAGCTGGAAAGAACATTCCTTAGTGAATGTTGGGTAGAAATTATTTCACATATGTTGTGAGCCTTATTCATATTTTCTTCAACATTATAATTTCTTCTTTGTTTACCTGGAACTAACACCCCATTGAGCGAGTGTTCTCTTAGCATAGACAAGTGACAAGAACGCTCTTTCAGCAGAAACTTTGAAAGCTATGTTGATTAATAAGTTGAACTTGTGTAAACTTTTACAAAATGCTGTGTGATACTATAAAGTAAGTTACACAATAATTATTTACTTGCTTATTTATTCATTTATTCGTTCCCAAAACTAATGCTTTATTATAAAACCATTTTAGTGTGCTCTTTTCCCCTTTTTCATTGAAACAAGTGTTAAATTATCGCGTTTTCTTGTTTTAGATATATTCAAATTTCAAATTTGTTCCACCTACAAGAGAGAGGCAGTTTTTTAAATGCTCAAGTATTTGCTACTTCTTTAAAGTCTTAAAATATACCTAGAGACAAATTCTTTTTAAGGTTCATTTTACTGGTTTCGGATACCTACCCCTAATTGGTTGAATATTGAGATATCATGTTGTTTTATGTATTACACCCTTCATTGGTGTTTTTCACAAGTAATATTACCATAATCAAGTAATGAGGGGTGTTCTGCATTATCTAGGGCATACCACACAGTGATCTTTGGCGAGCATAAACAAACTTAACAAAAGGCACAAACACTACTATGGCCTCTGTTTAATTGTGTTTACTTTGAGGTTCGTGAAACAGGCTTTGTGTTGACTGGCCAGGTCAACAGGTCACCCCAGGCTTGAAACAGTTTCTCACTAACGAGACCTGTGCTGGCCTCTCAAATGAAAGGTCACAACTAACTAACGCAATTGGGTCATTTGATGCTTTACAGCAAACGGAAATACCCACTCACGTGTTAATTTTATTTATCAGCTTGTTATATAAAAATACAAGTTTTCATGTAAATTTTGCTTTCACCAACTTTTAGCGGATTCCGAAGGTTGGCTGAACCCATGAAATTATTTTTTAAATTTTTCTTCAAATCTCCATCGATCCTATCTGCTAGGCACCAAAAATCACAATGAAAAAAAATGAAAATACACAGGATGAGGCAGCCATTGATAGCGTCGCAGCCATTTCCGCCTTGAAACGGAGGGGAAAATCAAAAAATGCTTCAAACAAAATTTGAAGTGCACATAAGGGGGCATAAAATAGCGACCTCAACTCGTCCTTCAAATGCCATTCTCAAGAGGTGATTTCAAGGTCAATTTGTTCCTTTTTCAAAATGGAATGGTGTATTTTCTTTTTTGGGAACGGAAAGAGCATTTAATTTTCAGTATAAAAGTTCTAGTACATCTATCAGCTAGGGGTGATAGGTGATCTGATATTGGACAAAAATAATAAATAATTAATGTCTTTCACTGACTTACATTTTACTGGCATCAATTTACGTATGTTAGAAAATTTACTTTTTTGAATTTGTAGTAGGGCCGGTTGGCAAAATCCAACACCTTTATGAAAAGCATCCCCATGATATGGATGGCATTTGTGACGCTTAATCTCTCGCCTTTGAGACATTTCCGAATCACGTTTCAGTTGACGGGAATTTCGGTGAGAATTAGCGGCAACTGCAGCTAGTGCAGCGACTTCCGAATTTTCTCCAGTAGCATTTCTTCGACAGTGTTTTCTTGATGCGACATCTCCCGTTTCATAGAGTAAGTTTACAAGTCGTTGAAAATTTCCAACAGATGGCAACCTCCTTTCAGGATATCGATCTCCGTATAAGTTGCAAGCTACTCTAGCGTTCTTATGAGCTTCGCCATAAATGTAAACCATATCGATCCCCTCGTTGATCGTGTACCGAACATCCATGCTTGAAAAACGAAGTGGAACTAGCTGAGAATACTATTATCCTTTGAGGTTTGAATTGGCAATGATGAACACTCTTTTGTGTACGGATGTCAACAAATGAGCATCTGCATATAAACAAATGAGTTTCCTTCATAACAAAAACAAAACAAAAGAGCATCTGCATATAAACAAATGAGTTTCCTTCATAACAAAAACAAAACAAAAGAGCATCTGCATATAAACAAATGAGTTTCCTTCATAGCAACAACAAAACAAAAGAGAGAGAAGTGAAAGTGAGTGAAAAACATTTGCTGTCTTATTATCATCTATCACCCCTAGCTGATAGAGATACTAGAACTTTTATACTGAAAATTGAACGCTCTTTCCATTTCCGGAAAAGATTTTTAAAAAATCCACTTGACCTTGAAATGACCATGTCACTTTAAGGAGGAGTAAAGGTCTCCCCAGGAGCATTTCAAATTTTTCCCTTCGTTTCTAGGAGGAAAATGGCTGCGACACTATAAATGTTTCATACTGCATCTGTCTTTTAATTTTTTTTTCTCATCGGAACTCGGCATATCACCATCAATTAATAAACGATTTGTCGATTTCGTAAACCAGGAAAAGTGGACCATGGAGGATGGGTGTTATTCTAAAGGGACAATTTTTAAAATAAAATTAAAAAATCGCTCTAACTACCCCAATTTTTATATTTTTTCTCAGTTAAATTCTGTATATTTCTTTAAAATCAATTAAAAAAACGTATTATTTGAAAAGCATGGCAATCGGGCTATTAGGAGTAGGGGATACCTGAGTGGAGGTTAAATATAATATTAAAATCACTCTGGCGCCCGCAATTTTAAGTTGTTTTTTAAGGAAACTCGGTATATGCCATTGAAATAAAATAAGCAAATTAGTTTCCGAAAATCAGTGAAATCAGACTATTAGGTGCGTGGTTTACCTGAAACCAAAAATTTAAAAATCGCTCTAGCGGTACCAATATTTGTTTTTTCTCAACAAAGTTCGGTGTATATCATTTAAATAAAATACGAATAACAATTTCTAAAAATTAGGAAACTTGGAGCTTTAGGAATAGAAGTACATTTGAATACCGAAATTTAAATAGTACTTTATGTTTAATTTTCTTTCCGTTGTTTTAAAATAAAAAAACAAATTAATTCAACATATAAACTGTATTTATAACGATGCTTATGTTTTATATTTAATAAAAGCATTGTCGTAAAGATAGTAAATGTGAAATATTAATCTAATATATGTTTGAGAATTATATTTGTATATAAGAGTGCTCTGTAATAACTTACAGGAAACGTTTACTTTACATGTTTTACTATAATAGCATTTAAATTAAATTTCAAAGTAATGAAGATTGATGAAACTTTCAATTATATATTGTTGATTGCGTATATTTGCGTAATACATTGTAATTGTTTGTAAATAGAACATGTTTTGTTTTTTGTTTTTTTTATTGAACATGTGAATATCTTAAATACTCGAAACTTTCTGTTATTTTTCTCTATTTTAGTGAATGTAAAGATGATATCAAGTTCATAAACATAGTTAAATTTAAAAATGTTTAAAAATATTCACACAGTATAGCATTGTGTATCAGTGGACATATATTTCATTTAATTAATAGTATAGCATTAATTTTTGTGGTTTAACAACAACAACAACAACAATAATAATAATAATAATAATAATAATTCTAAAATTTTTGTTTCACTTCTGTGATACTTAAAGAGTGCAAGATTTCTAATTTTGTTCCCCTAAATCCACACAGTAATATCATAACTTACTTCATTTCGTTAATTAATAAGATCATAATTTGTATGTTAAATTTTTTTTAATACTGTACTTGGTGAGGAATTCGCTTAGTTTACGCAGCTCCTCCGTGACAGATTTTTTGGTTATAATTATTTACTACAGAGAGTGTAAACTTAATTTATGACACTAAAGAACTTGATACATTTTCTTACCCTTGCATCTCTCGCCGCAAGATTCTATTTTAGCCCCTACAGTCAATTATTCTACAAATAAAGTCAAGGACATATAACCCCCTTGATCCCTCTGTGAGTTCTAACTTCCTGGGAAATTAAAAGAGCAAGTGTTCAAATCAAACCCACAAAGCACTTAGCTCTGTTATAGTGGAGAGACACGTCGCTCTAGCCAGCAGAAGAAACACAAAAGGCAACCTTTTCCCTGTTGTCATGGAGTCCAGGTAGCCATGAATATATTTTAGCAATACATGAAATATCCCAGTGTGCTACTATAAGCTATATTTTATATTTATTACTATTTACATTAATTAAAAGCATTTGCGGGTGTCCGCTCTATACCTAGAAAGAACTCAAAGAAGAATATTCACGTCATTTTCGCTTTGTAAATGTTAGGACCTTGAGTGGCTAAACAAAATTTGTGTGACAAATGAGTCTGTCACGTTTGCGGCTCGTGGTACGTTTGAAACTGCTGATTTGTAGGTCAAGCTGTCAGGGTAAGATTTTGATTGAAGTTTTTCCTTACCCTGAGAAAGTGAATATCAGATTGTTTTAAAGCACCAAGAACTTCGAACTGATTAGTGCCATCATTCATTCATTTATCGGTTTAAAGGCGCCTCTGGTGCACCATAACCTAATCAGCTTTACCAACACTCCACAGAGACAGTGTAGTGGCGCCCTATGGGAGTCCCAGCGTCAGAAGTCCACTACAATACCGCCATACCGGCGAAATGCATTGGAAAAAGGAGACATTACCAATAATCAGAACAAGGTTACTGTCTGGTGCGGTTTCTAAAATAATACAGGAATAAAGGGCCATTGAGAAGTAATTGCGCAGTCATTGTGTAGCCGAGATTTCACTAGGGAAGCGAATTCGGGTGACAGCACTGACCGTATAGTTATTGTGTTCACTTAACTACTAAAGCAAGCACACACTCGAAAGACCACCACAGGTGCCCGAGGTCGTAAAGGCGCGGACTCGTGAGCGGGATATCTGGAACCGTCCTTCCTGACTAAAGGAACCCTAAAACTTAGGCCTGAATCGTTTCCTTCCTTAAAAAAAATAGTTTCCCAAATAATACTTTCACTTCATGCATGGCCAGAGTACACCGGTTTCGAAAGAAGGAAGCAATGAATGTCAGAAATGTATGAGTACCTACTTTCTCCTTTGCGGTGCACATAACCCGAGTGCGGAGGAACTTTTCGATTATCCATTATTTAACATCATGCTAAAATATTCTTACATATTTGAAAGTATTTTATAACTAATAAGGCAAATAAATCATATAAGTAATTATTAATTGATTCCCCACGTTACGCTTTATAAATTCTGTTTACGTTTTAGGGAAAGTAGGCTACTAGATATTATTCAATATCTGCATCGTCTTGATGTCGTGCTGTTCCAATTTAATGAGCACCGTCATTTATGTATAGTACTTCATTTTATCAAGATGTCTTGATAAATACTTTTATCCTGCGTTTCATTCTTGCCACTGAAATATTTTGGGAAATAGGGCGATAAAGTTGTGTGGAAAGTGAAGTGTGTGACACTCGCTCTGCATCCTAATGCTGTGAAGTTACTAACATTTCCTTATAATTTTCAGCCTTTTTGTGGGCAATGAAGTTTTCAGTTAAGGCAGATTTCCCTTCATTCATAAAAGACGAGACTTTTGAATGTTGTATGAGGTCTTCTATATAAGCGCTATCTCTTCCTTTTGCATCTTTTTCTTTCGATAATTTTATTTTAGGCCCTGGATAGCTGTAAAAATAATTTAAGACTCCTAAAAATGCTGTCTTAAAAACACTCGCATTGGAAACCAAGCGCATTAATCGAACCTGCGTTGTTGCAGTATACATATTTACATATTTACCTGTTGTAGAAATGCAGAAACTCTCTATAACAATGAAAATAAGACAAGGGAGAAAAGTCCTGTCAGTTGCGAGCCTAACAACTTTGCATTGATTTTTTAAACATCGAACTTCCTGGCTTTCGTGAGCATTTGGAGAATTGTTGTGTTTCACTGGTTTCAAACATCAAGTCTTTTGACTGGCGAAAAGCATTATGTATTGAGTATTAACAAGGGGCAATTAGTGCATGACTGAAACAGGAGTTATCCCCAGGAAATTGAATCAACAGTTTCAATGCTACCATTCGGTTATCCAATTATCTGATGACCGACTCGGTGGTGGGGATTGCATCGGCCAGCCGGGCTTCACTGTAGTTGAGGCGTGCGGGACAACAAACGAGTCGATGGCAGAAACACTGCACGCAGTCATCGTCCCCTCGTGCAAATTCCAGTAGCAGGCGATCTGAACACGGCTGGGAGATGCTAACATTGTAGTTGAAGAGGTGCAGGTTGATTGCACGTATTCTGAGACTCAACTTTTCTGTCTATTTGGGAAGAAGTGTTTTATCTGTACACCGCGGTGTTTCCACTAAGTTTTTAACACAATTTACAGAGATACTGTGACATGAACTGTAATGATAAAGACAAAGGCCAAATGTCTTAGTTAATGACGAGACAACCCAAACCATTTAAGAATGTAAACATATAAAGTGTACAGTTCTTGGCAGCGGACACAGAACACGTGGCCAGCAGGTGCTAACGGCTTTACCAAGTGTCAAGAACGCATGACTGAAACCTGTGGTAATATTTGAGAACTGCACTAAAATTGCTAAAGATACAACATCCGTGAACTGTGATCTTTTTAGATCACCAGAGAAAAATCGCATGCACAAAAATTTACATGACTTTGATAAAAGTGTTCAACGTGATTTTTGACCTGTGTAAGAATTTCCTATTGCACATATACTAGCAGTTAAATGAACAATTCAATTGTTTTTAAACGGAGCATGCTGCGTATTTTGAAGTGCATGGACTAAATATAGGAGATGTAACATAACGATGGGAGAAAGTTTGTTTTGGAAAAGGGTGAAATAATGGTTGCTAGGGTTGTGTTTTTTTAGAGCAATACACGAAATTAGAGAGACTAACATATTTAACAATTATTATTTAGACAATACAAAGAAGATGTGCTGGACAAGTAAGGTCGCTCTGATAGAGTAAAAGTTCCAATTGGTAAAGGCTTTTTGTTTTCCATGTCGGTTGATTTTGTTGCAGAATGTAAGTTAATTTTAGCACAAAATCGACTGTTAAATTGTATCATTCTGAAATGACATATTTTCTGTTCATAAAACGGTTTGAGGAACAATTATTGTTCTATACCGCCCCTAACTCTGTCATTGTTATGGACAATACCAGTATCCATTCCTTTCAATTAGATAAAGTACTTTGCGCAAACACGGGCATAATTGCTGGTAGTTCAGCAACCATATTTCGCATTCTGTAACACAGACACAGGCGGAAATGTTGCAGCTGGAAAAAATTAACAAGTCAGGTTGCAAAACATGTAAAATTGACATTATCGCCAAGAACCAGGACCATCGAGTAATGATACTTCCAGATTATCGCCATCTAACACTAATACTATCTTCTTTAATAACTAATTATCATAATTTACTTCCTATGTATGATTTTTTCCCTTTCTTATTCAAATAACTGCTTCCAGGACACGGAGGTTTGGCACCTACACAAAACATATAACTATCTCTCTCTAGACAGTAGCCAGGTAAAGACCCACACAGACAGCTGCACTGGGCTCTAGCGACCTTGTCATATGAAAACTGTTTATTGTGAAAACAACTAATTTCAAGAAATAATGATAAAAATTACATTCAGTTTCCTAGCGTAAATAAATTCATGATTTTGAAGAACATGTCATGATATTAGGCAAGTAACATGGGGAATTTTAGGTAGAGTTTGGAAAAGATGTAATCCTTTTAAAGAACGTATTCCAAAACAAAAAAAGTCTACAGGAGTTTACTTATATTCTTCCTGTTCCCTGCTTACACAGACAAGTTGCATGTTTGATTCGACTAATATGTGTGAGTCATTTTTCAATAGTGAAAGTGTTACAGCAGACCACGCTCTGCTACCAATTTGAAATGTACTCTCGGTTGTGTACAAAGCCCGTTGTTCCAAATATTAAAAAACTAGTTTGAGAGAAAATATCACGATGAATGACCTGGTTGAGAGAGCGTACACGCCGTAACTACAATTTTCTTCTGGACTTTTGTGCCGTGGTCTGCTGGAGAAGAGAATTCCAGACGTTTCGTTCACAACTACGGCGGACATCTTCAGGGGCGTGGAGGAAGTTTACTCAGAGAAGGCATCACTGCGTCAGAAGTGTTGGCTGTCAGAGTTGTATTTATACAGTGGTATAAGAAATAACGCTAGTGGTCTTTCTTCTATTACATACTACCATGTAAAATTGCAACGTGAAGCCATTGAAATTTAGAAAGATCCCAACAATTTAAACAACTGGTATTCAATCGACCGACAGGCTGGGCTAGTAACCAGCCTGTGTGCGTTCCTACCCAGTGTGGGCTGAACCGCAGGGTGGGATGAGGTGTGTAGGGTAGAGCTATATGGGTTTTGGGGACAGTGCTCATGACTTCTGATAAAATGAGTGGATCCAGTTGATAGTATAGGCATATCCTAAAAGCCTTTATTGCTTTTTAACAGGCCTATATTGCTGCTGGGTTATTGTAAAAAATTATTTAAGTTCAATTTCTACTGTAAGAAATTAAGCTATTGTCATTCAAGATGCTCGCAAACCAGTATAAATATAGCGACTCTGACAGCCAACACTTCAGACGCAGTGATGCCTTCTCCAAGGAGACCTCGTCCACATCACCAAAGATGTCCGCCGTAGTTGTGAACGAAACGTCTGGTATTCTCTTCTCCAGCTGACCACGACACAACAGCCCGGAAGAAAACTGTAGTTATGTCAACAACCGGTTAATATGAAAGTGCTTTATGTATGTTCAGTATACAACAAATGCGCATGCAGATAACTTGCTTTTATTAACATAAGTATAAGACGCGGGTCTATTATTGAGTATTGAATAATTTGACCACCACTAGCGAAAACTCGCTGGGACAGAGAACGCCATGTTGGTCCTGGTACTGTAGTGGTTATCATACTTGCCTTCTAAACCCAAGATCGCGGGATCAAAACCGGCTAGGATCGATGGAATCCTAAGTATGGCTTCCTTCGGAAGGGAAGTAAAGCCGTGGGTCCCCTGTCGTTCATTTACGGCACGTAAAAGAACCTCAAGCCTGAAAGAAGAGGCCTCTGAAAAAAAATTGTCGGCCGTTTCACACCCTGGATGGAATGGGACGCTGATGACCTGAGATGTTAAAGAGCGTCCTTAAATAAAACAAATCAACAAAGAGGACGTCACGTTAATACTGCCTACTCGCTCAAAATTGTGACGTCATAGGGAATTCAGTTGAGGCTAACTGTTCCAGAGTGAGAGTTTAATAAATGCTAATGAACCCAGGAGCTGCTGAAACTGTCCGCCTCCATTTTCCACACATTTCTTAAAAAATGACGCCGTGCCTTTAAGATTTAAATTGATATAATGGCCGATGTTATCCCGTAGTTCACTTAAAGCGTATGAATATTACTAATTTATGAATTTTATTGTCACTTGGAACTCAATTCCTTTGGAATTTATTTTCAAGTGTGAGGGGCATTTCAAAAGTAAGGGCTAGCCGCTCGCAAAACAATGAAAAGGATGCATTGCTATGATCTCAAGATCTATTACAATGTAACTGGTAGAATATTTACATCCTAATCAATCAGATTGATCAGTGGTTGCGAAACATGCTATTCAAGCATCAGAGTTTCAACAGCCGTGACAAAATATAAGTCATCGGACAGGAAGAAAAACATTACCCCTGATAATCCAAAATAATGCAATAATTTCCAAAATCCTCCCCTGCATTGTAGCACATATTTTAATTAACCCCTTTATTTAAAACCGCTAATCCTAGTACTTGTGTACGCTTTAATCTAGGATTACACACGTGTTGTTTCATTTATTGCATGAACGACATTGAATGGCGTGAAACTTAAGGCCAACGTAGTAGTTCGGTATACGCCGATCGGGAACAGGTGTGGAATTTATTACAGTTTAATTTGTTTTCTAATGCATTAAGTAAAGAATTATTTCTCATTTGACCATTCATTACATTTTTTAATTTTGCAATTGTAGCTTCGTGTCCTTCCTGTAATATAGCTGAAACAGCAAATGCCATAACAAAAGGAATAATTAAGGAAAAAAATTAATGAATACAGAAAAAGATAGGAAACAATATAAAAAGCGTTATAATTTTCATTCATAGTGGCTGGTGGATAACAAAAGATGTATGCATATTTAAAACTCTGCAGTTCGTGGATGTTTTATTTGCGAGAAGCGAGTTACTTTTAATTAACTTTATTTGCTTATTTATTTAGTATTGCAGCATACGCTTCAACACGGTTAGTTAATTAACAGCAGTGCTTCACTCCAACAGGTCGTATTTTAACGCCAATGTTGACTCCTATCTATATGTTTGCATCTATGAAGTCGATTAGAAGCCCATTAATTGCATTTTAAAAAACCGTTTAATCCAATTAAGTCCTAGATACAGCATTAGAAGATCGTTTGTTTTAGTGAACTTGTTTACTTTTAGACCCAGACTTCATGAGTGGCTGAAATCATTGTGTGGCAGTAGTAAATGGGTACATTTGTAACTTACTAGGAGAAATTTGACAATTTTGGTAAATCTGATTTGATTGCTGCTGAACCCGTAGAGCTTTTCCAACGTTCCAAAGATGGCATGATTTCGATCAAACTAAGGAAACTTGCTTTGTTCTTTTGTTTAAATGTTGGTACAAGCGGAAGAAAGAATCGTCATTTTGTGTATGTTTCCAGCATTAAGCTTCTACTCTGAATTTGGCAGGAGCTTGACAGGCCTGCACATGGTTAACTCTGCAGTATGGCAGATGCTGAAAAATATGCCAGTTTCAGTACATAGAATGTGCTTAAGAGAACTTGCCAATTTGTTACGTTTCTCAAATATTGTAAGTTATGACTGACCTTTCCGCTCATAGAGCCAGTGCAGCTGAGAGGTACTTCATTTTCTATCGTTATCATACCCTAGAGAGAATGCAACTTGTTTTAAACAAGCGATGTATGATCTACGAGGGTGTTTTGATATTAAGGAGAAACGAGAAAACGCTTGCTCCATTTCTCCAGAATTGCTTCCTGAAAGTGACTTCCTCAAGATCCTCAAAATATTCTTTACCTCCGAGTATATGACTTATATTTGTGTCCAGCCAGGAAAAATTTCAATTTCGGGAATATATGGTAATCCGAGGGAACGAAATCAGGTGAGTAGGGTAGATGTGGAAGCATTACAAATTTAATGCGACTTGAATGAACAAGTGCATTATTATGGCGAAGCAGCACTTTGTTTTTGGCCATTCAAGGATTTTTTTTTTTTTTTTTCGTGATCGCTGTCTTCAGTCTCTCCAAAAGTGATTGTTGATTTTTTTATTTATGGACATTCTTTAACATCACAGGTCATCAGCGTCCCATTCAATTCCAGGCGCGAATCGGCCGACAAATTTTGCTCAGAGGCCTCTTCTTTCAGGCTTGAGGCTCTTTATCGTGCAGTAAATGTAGACACAGAACCCACGGATTTACTTCCCTTCTGAAGAAAGCCATACTTAGGATTTTTACGCCCCGAAAAAATCCATCGATCCTGCCCGCGATCTTGGGTTTACGAGGCAAGTATGGTTACCACTACACCACCAGAACCGACTCCAAAAGTGGTAAATAGTATACTACTGAAATGGTTTTCCTCTTTTTCAAATATTTAATCAAGAAGTTTTGTTTTTCATCCCAAAAACATATACCTCAGAGAATGTACAATGCTATGGAATGGCGAAGAGATGAACATGTAACCTCTCTAAAGGAACGTCAAGCTATGAAGATACGGTTAATAGTAAAACAAGAACGGTGAAACACTGGCTTAAACTAATCTAGGGAGACCAGTTAACACTTCACGCTAAATGCTATAGACACCAGATACAAACCGCCACGGGTGGCCGAAGTCGTTAAGGCACGGACTGTGAGCGGGAGGTCTGCGGTTCGAATCTCTCCAGGACCGTTCTCCCTGACTGGGGTTTTTTCCAGGTTTTCCTCAATCTTCATAACTGGCAAATGCCGGGGAGGTACCTAAATTTAGGCCTGGAACGCTTCCTTCCTTAAAAAAAAAACCCTTTCCCTATATATCATTTCATCTCATGTATCATCATGTGGATCAGTGTCCACCGCCTGTGATGCCTCAGTAGTAAAAACGAGCGTTAAACACTACTCAAAAAAAAAAACAGATACAAAATATAACACAACGTTTTAGGCTGCAGAGGTGGAAAGAGGACTCAAAGGAATTGACCAGGGTTTCTATATAACAACGAGATAATGGAAATAATAAAAAGTATGAAGAAGGTTAGAACAAGACTAGAGGTTATCAGCAGGCAGAAAATCGAGGCAGAATGTAACATGAAAGTCTCCTTGAACCTATAGAATGAAATTAAATTAACTTGGGGTAAAGAGGTGTGTATGCTGTTCTAGAGAGAAAGGCAAGATCAGGAATGGCCAGGTTTAGACTGGGAGGTTGGAAGGCTCACAAAATAAAGGATAGTTTGTAGAGGGTACGAGGAATGGGTATATATTTTGGGTTGTGGGTCACAGTAACTGGTTGTATGTGGGTGGCCATTTTCCTAGCTAAAGTGCGCGAAGCTAGAAACAATTTATTTTTTGGTTAGAACGTAATAACTGGTTTAACTGCTATGTAAGTTGTTTCCACTCGCATTTGTAAATGTCGTTCTTCGAATGTTTTATTTATATTGTTTCATTTTTAATATTTATTCCTCTCTTATATTATTCTTAAGCATGTACGGTCGACGACCTATTAGACAACTAACTAGTTACTAATACTAATTTTGTTTCTAGAATATTTTATCTACTTTGGTATATTTAACGGAATTTATTTTCAAAATTCAGGAAATTTATTCGATTCGGCAAATCCTTTACATTTATATGATTGAGGAATAATTTCCGGTAATAAGAGAAATCACCAAATATTCTTGCTGTCATCTCTTTCTGGCTGCAAAAAGTGACAATGAGGGAAGAAATGAAGTTGACAGTCCACTAGCTGGCTGCAACCATACAAACAGTCGAACATGAAACTTGGATAAACTTCCTGAAAAATCTTGAAAACTTTAATGAAAAAATAGACGAATTCAAGGACTGGTGCATGTGTAAAATGGGGAAAGAATAAATAATACAGGTTGGCGTATTTTACAAAACGTCCCAAGTCATTAAACCAACAAGTTTTTAAGCTGAATATTCCATGATCAAGTAAACCCTTCTGATTAACGATAACGTTGATATTATTAAGTTCGAAAAACTGAGGGCATTTTAATCTGTGGATTATCGTGCTAAAAAGTCAAATACATTAAGTGTTTTCTGTGAAGAATTTGTTAATAGTAGAAAAAATATAATTTCGCTAAATGATGTTATTAATATTAAGAATTGAAGTTCAGTCTATCTATTCATCGCTTCCAGTGAACCAAAGCTAATCACTATATTTTTATACAATATAAAACATATCTTTTTAAAATTCCGTCACGCGGGAGCTGCGTAAACTAAGCGAATTCCTCAGCAAATCAAATTTGTGAACGTCAATGTCATTTTTGGTGGCTATAAAGTACAATCGATTGATATTTGACATTTTATAAAAAACTTTTCATGGATACAACCGCATGAATTTATAATTCGCTAAAATTGCGACCATTAAAGCATTAACACAAGCAGGCACTAACACACCATTGTAGGTTTTTGAACTCGGTGAATCATTTGTTAATTGATCGTTATATGCCAAGTTTTGAGAAAAAAACATCTTCCAAACATGAACTTCAAAATTCATTAAATAAATTATGGCATTACTGTGTGTTATTAGCATGACTTCTACCTATGGGAAACTCTTAAGGATGTTGTATACTGTAGAAAACCAGCTACACTGACAGCATTTCGGGAAGAAATTGAAACGGCATGTGCTGCAATCGCTGAGGACACTTTCGCAAACGTTACTCAATCAGTAGTTCAACGTACTCAGAAGTGTATCGACGCCGATGGTGGGCATTTTGAGCAACTGTTGTAACTGTAAAAGTGTAAGATGATTAGTGCTGATCATTTTCTGTTTGTATGAATTCAGTTTGTTATGTTAACACAGTTTTTTCTTTGCTTGAAGTGTGTATACAATTTTGGCATCCTCTGTATTTATAAAAATATAAAATGTTCATTGCCATTTTTGGTTCCTAGTAAGTAGAATCGATGGATATCTGAAGAAATTTTTCCGAATATTTTCATGGGCACAATCACAAAAGTGCATTCCTTTGGAATTCGCTAAAATGCGAGACACCCTTTGAAGACAAGCGATCTTTTGTTGCCTGGACACGATCTACTAATCATGCATTTTCGTAACAGTAGTAGATAAAATATATTTGTAATATGTATATATAATTTTATAATAATAAAGATACACCTACTGCTGCCAGCAATTCGCCATGCCCCTCTACTGGGTATAATATAGATATCAACACAGATTTTCTGTGCACAAATTTCTACAATATAGTCCCTAAAAAGTTAAGTCAATACCACAACACGCAAAGTTAGCTGAACTGTATAACTGCTATGTTCATTTTGCTAGAACACCGGCGCTTATTTAGATTAAACTCCTTTCATATCGAAGTTGTTTGAAAACCGGTATTTAATAAGAGAAAAGGTCTGTGTTAAGTTTAACAGGCTAATTGGAGAACAGCGAAATATCTCCCAATCTCTTGTCAATAACAGCACGCTATTTGAAATGCTGATTATTAAATTTGCATTTACAACAGGTAATTAATTAATCTCGAATCGCAAACGAACTTCCCGTCACGTCAGACAAATATTCATACACACACACAGAAAACAACATTATTCTCATTATCATGCACGGCCCTCCAGCCCAACTTTTCAAATACTGTAACTGAACCCTTTTATGCATTTATCAAAATGTATGAACGTTCATATTCAAAGAGCGCGTGCAAAACAGGTACTTTAATGTATACTGTGCATATTCCAGTTCATATGTTCAAAATATAAAAAGATCTAACTCACTAAAAAAGTGCAGAGCACAGAACTACAAAGGGGACGGAATTTGATAAATTTGGTTACGATCTTCCCATCGATTTAAATTACTCCTCTTTTAGCGAACTCCGAGGGATTGCGGCTGTATAGGTGAACAGATTTTTGAACAATGTCTTCAATTCTCCATCATTCCTACTTACTAGGTACCAAAAATAACAATGAAAAAAATGTGTGTGTGTGTCTGCTTACTCTTTAGTGGCCGCAATTTTTGCTTTTTACCACGAAACCAGTATATAGTATTGAAATAAAATAATAAAAATAGTTTCGAAAACCAGCGAAATCGGAGCATTGAGAAGGGGAGGCCTGAAACTTGAAATTTAAAAATCGCTCTAGCGGCACCAATATTTACTTTTTCGTAACGAAATTCGGTACATGCCATTTAAATAAAAATAGTTTCTGAAAAGCAGGAAATCTGGCCATTAGTTAGTTACCTGCAACCTAAAATTTAAAAATCGGCTTAGTGGCACCAATATTGTTTTTTCACCATAAAATTCAGTATATGCCGTTTAAATAAAACAGAAAAATTAGTTTTCAAAATTATGGAAATTGAACCATTAAGAGTAGGGGTATAATTAAAAACCGAAATTTAAAAGGCGCTTTTATGTTTCATTTCTCTATATTGTTTTAAAATAAAAGGGCTATTATTTCAGCATATAAATATATGTTTTATATGTAACTAAATCACTGTGGGGATGATAGTAAATGTGAAATATTAATCTGATATGTGTATGAGAATTATATTTGTATGTAAGAGCGCTCTGTAATAACCTTCAGAAAACGTTTACGTTACATGTTAATAACATTTAAATTAAATTTCAAAGCCACTGAAAATCGATATAACTTTCGGTTGTTTTTATTTACTTAGTACATTGCAATTGTTTTTAAATAGTAACATGTTTTTGTTTTATTGAAACATATGAACATCATCTTAAATACACAACGTAACTCGAAACTTTCTGTTATTTCTCTCTATTTTAGTGAATATAAAGATGATATCAAGGGCTCAGTTCATAAACATAGTTACATTTAAAAATATTTAAAAATATACCCTCGCAGTACAGCATAGCTTTGTCTGTCAATGGTCATATATTTCATTTAATTAATATTATATCTATAATTTTTGTGGTTTAATATCAATTATTATTATTATTATTATTATTATTATTATTATTATTATTATCATCATCATCAAATGAGATACTTCTTTTGTAATACTTATATATTGTAAGAATTCTTCTCCTTCTTCTTTTGAAAATTAAGAGTACTTTTACTATAGATATTTATTTTCAAGTGATTTTAAAGCAAAATAAAAAACCAGCCACGTTTAGTTCAGTTTTACTTTTATTAGTTAGTTTTTGAGTTTGTCATGCTAATTAACACACAGTAATGCCATAACTTATTTCATTAATTAATAAGACGATAATTCATTTTAAAATTACTCTACTTGCTGAGGCATATCGCTTAGTTTACGCAGGTTTGTATGACGGACTTTTATTTGTTGTCTGATAGTTTCTTATGTAGCCAGTAGAGTACAATCAAACAGCCGATGTTCATTTGGCGTTGTGGAGGAAGGATATTTCCTTTAAAATCCTATTACAAAGGTGGCTGTAATTTAATGATTAGTGAGTGGAATAAACATTTCAATCAACATGGAAGACAGTCTTCAATTTACGAAAATGTTTTGAGGGTACTGGACCTGTAACGGACTGCCCCTGTCAGGTAGGCCATCATTAAGTGAAGGAAGTAAGCCATCAAGCGATTATCCAGAGGTCTATACTCATAGGCTGTCTTGTGTGAACAGCTGTTTCAAGAACTTCTGTTTGGAGAATTTTGCATGCGGTCAAATTCAAGTGTTGTATACCTCGTCTTGTACATGGCCTATTCGAAGATGATCCTGATCATAGAGTTCAATTTTGCAAGGTTAGGTTAAATGAAATGAGCGTTAATGACAGTGAGTTGTTTTCTAAAATAATTTGCAGTGATTAGGCATCTATCAAATTAACAGCCCACGCTAACCGACACAACCACAGAGAAGCAGCAGAATCAGCCTGGTGTTACTGTTTGGAGTGGAATCTCATGCCATGGAGTTATAGGACCTTGATGGCACAGTCACTGGAGAGAAATATCTAGAAATTTAAGCTACCTATGTCATCTGAGGGCTATAAATGCATTACAATAATTTCAACTTACCGTACTTTCAACATGATGGCGCTCCAGCACATTATGCATTATCTGTGCTAAACGACGTTGATAAGTCTTTCCATGGTAAAGTTATTGAAAGGAAAGGATCAATAGAAATATCACCTAGATCGCCACACCTTACACCAATGATTTTTTTTTCTTTTGGGACTATGTTAAAAGTAAAAGTCTATGCTACAAAACTACTAACATTTGAGAATTTAAAAGAAACCAAAATGTTTATGAAAAAAATCGATACGATTGTGCCTACAAGTATATCTAAGCGTTTTTTTATTATTTATTTATTTATTTATGGACGCTCTTTAACATCTCAGCTCATCAGCGTCCCATTCAACTCAGGGCGTGAAACGGCCAACAAATTTTGCTCAGAGGCCTCTTCTTTCAGGCTTGAGGTTATTTTTCGTGCCGTAAATGTACGACACGAGACCCACGGCTTTCCTTCCATTCCGAAGGAAGCCATACTTAGGATCTTTACTCCCGAAAAAATACATCGGTCCTGGCCGGGTTCGAATCCGCGATCTTGGGTTTAGGAGGCAAGTATGGTAACCACTACACCACCAGGACCGACATAACTAAGCGTCGTAGATCGTCTGCAGAGATAGAAACAATTTGAGAAACACTTTTATAAATAATAATAATAATAATAATCATTATGTAATTTAAATAAAATGTTGCACAACTACTCGCTGATAAAGCCTCCCTCAAACAAACTACAAGCTGCTATCAGCACATGTGTTGTACGGATTAATTTCGTCAGTACTCAGTCGTGCTCTGCCGGCCTGTAACTGAAGTAACCTCAATGTATATAAACTTCCTTATTCAACAACGCCATAATCATGTCCACAACAGGCATTCTATAGTTTTATTAATAGTTCCTCTTTATTCTATTTCCTTCTCTGAACTCCCAGTTTTTATGAGTCGAGCATGCAGCACAAAAATGCAAACAAAACGCGGGGGTAAAACCAATTGGACAATATCCAAAAAGTCTCTTAATTTGCATAATTTCTTTAAAAGTTGGAAGAACTGCCAGAAATATCTGTTAGGTTTATCATCGCCAACAAAGCTCATCGCAAGAGGAAACTTTTCGCTCGCGTTTAGAATAAGAAATGCTTTGCCTTTCTCAGAAAACCAAATTAAAATACGGCCCGGGCGGGCGCCGTTATTCGTGTGTTTTACATTCTCGAACTTCCAAGTGCCTAAAGCGAATATCTCAGTCGGTGAACTTTCATTTGCACTGCTGTACACTTTTTCACCGTAGGGGCCAATTGTGAACCACTAGATATCGGCTGACCTGCATAGAGAATTAACCTCGCAACCTTATCCGAACGGATATTTGGATGCAAATTGGAAATGGCACTCTGTTCAAAAGTTGGGCGAAGACTCGATTGGAAATAGAACCCTAGGACTCCTCCTTGACCACAAAGAGATGGTGAACTGATGCTCTCGACAATTTCTCCACACATCTGCCCTTGGGAAACGCCTTCGTAGAGCATTGGTGGACAATCGAATTAACGATAAAGCGCGCCCTTGTGGGCTGTTATAAAAGACTTGAGTTTGAATCTCGGTGCAGTGATTTGGTATTTGACCGGCTTGTGGTGCCGTAGGATCATAAAAATCAGAAATCGTCAAGACAGCAACAAAACTGCCTTGTAAACACTTGAAATCAACCCAATAATAAGTAACATTAAAAGTTTCTGTAATATTTCTGCTTTTTCCAAACATTTATCATTATCCTCTTGTTAGAGGCACTTCCTTGAAGACCTCAATCGAAACTTCAGCCGTGTTAAAAGACAAACGGTCAGGATCAAGATTAGAATTGTTTAGGGTAGATAAATAATTAAGTTTACACCTGAAGTGACCAAAAATTGCACTTTCTGCAGGACAATGAATTATCTTGATGACAGGGTCGTTCCGTACCCACTTGTGTCAAGACTGTCTTTATACAAATTGTAAGATGAGCTTTTATTGGAACAGAAGACAACCATCTCCTTTCCATGACTGCAGCCTCTTTTTGACTTTAGTTAGTAAGTTTCTGACTCACAACAGTAGAGCTACTTTTCGCCAAAAATTGTGCATTGGACGTTCTTCTCTGGTGTGCGGTAGTGACACCAACTTCTCGAAAAAATCCGGATATTCATTATGCGTTTCCAGTAGCCGACCAAACACCTCAACTCTCTTGTCCTTTTGCGCCTATGTCGAGTATTGTGCGCACCCCTATTTCATAAAAGGACAATGGTGTGTAGGGCTGCATGGTCAAAGCGTGTTTGATAGTGCAATTGATCAAAATATCAATTCAGACACAACATCAACGTTCCTAGGAGACCGTCTCCAATTCGTGTGTGCAGATTCTCTGCCGCTGTTGTAAACGGTCGTGTGTGCAGGAGTTTCTTGACCACTTACGGCAGTTGCTATGAATTTCTGCAGTTTTCATGTCTTCCTTCCTGAAAAAGCATGCAAGCCCACGTCTTTCTCTATTTTACAACAAACGAACACTGTCCTTTCGCTGCACACTCTGCTTACAGTCGCCATCTAGCTTCTGCTTGGCATACTATAGTGTCAGTCCTACGAATAGATTGCGTGTTAACTGTAAATCATTTCCTTTTACTTTAAGAAATGCCTTCAGCTATAGCTAAAGGTGGAAAAGTAAATAAAATGCTTTAAATTAATGACCGGCTCTTGCGTGTCTCGTATTTGAAGCATGGTGCAGGTTTAAATTCCGGGAATTAGTCATGCAGAATCCTCGCAATTAAAGTCACTGGATGATTTCCTTAATCATAAAACACGATAGCCGCATAGTCCTATCAACTTAAATAGTTTAGTTTGATAGGCTGTTAGCTTCAAAAATCTTTCAGGTAAACTGTTTGAATTTTAAAATGCATCATTACGTACCAACTCCATTGTTCGTCTGCACAAAAACATGAAACAAACGCGATTTAGTTTCGTTTTTGGAATAACGGAGTTTATTGTGCTACATGCATTTGCGTTATAATAACAGACACAGTTAATTAACTGCTATTTGTTTAGTATAATTGTATAAACGAAGTTCATCTCACAATTACTTAGAAATGTACACTGCAGATATACTTTGTAGTAGCGTCTCCATTAGCATGTTTGCGTTTATTATCTGTTGAATATTTTAATAAACAAAACACAAAAGAAACCTTAAAACTAGCTCTTTAATTACACATCAAAGTAAGCAGATAACGTAGCGTTTTTTGTTGAAGTTTAACAACGAAGATCTGGGGAGAAGGCGAATGAATATTTGATCAAATGAGTGCGTAAATGTGCCCGGAGTTCTCCGGTATTCATCTTTTCCGGATAAGGAGAAACCTCCTAATTAGCAGGCAACCATCCTGACCACAAACCACTACTTCCACCAACTACGGCCATCCATAAGTTTCCAGCCCCGTCGATAAGGAGTATGGCCTTCACAAAAGCCTTATCTGATGTCATACCTTAGCTGTTACGTAAATAATTGCAGCTGTAACTTCCACTCCGCTGTGCTCAGTTGTTCAGATATAGCGAGATAAAGTTATGTGTAGAAGATTGTGACATGTTTAAAATGGAGTATCGAGCTGTTATTAAGTTTTTCACAAAAGAAGGACTCATTCCAAATTAAATTTAACAGAGATAGGACGGTGTATATGGAGAAGCATCCCCCTCATATTCTACCGTAAAAGAATGAGCCAAACTTTTTCGAATGGGTCGAGAAAGCATTGAAGACGTAGAACATGCAGGTCGGCCCTTGGAGGTGCTCACTCCTGAAAACATCCCTCTTGTGAAAGGAGAAATATGGAAGACCGGCGGCTCAAAGCTACAGAAATAGCAGCAAGGTTGGGCCTTTCTAAAACAACAGTCCTTCGAATTATTCATGAACATTTAAACATCAATAAGATTAATGTCTAGACTTCTTTCTTCAGTCCAAAAGCAGCAACGAGTCATCTGTTGTCAGGCATTTTTGGAGCTCTGCAGTGATAACGAGAGAGAAGTTCTGTAAATCATTGTTACAGGAGATGAAACTATGGTCCTCTACTATGATCTCTTGTCCAAAAGAGAATCATTGGACTGGCGTAAACCTGGCGAAGTACTGCTCTAAAGGCCAAGGTAACTCAGTCAACCAAGAAGATCATGGCCACAATTTTTAGCACTGTAAAGGAATACTCTTCATTGACATCAAAGAGAGGAACACCAGAGTAAATGGGGAGTACTATGCTGGTCTACTGCACAGACTACGAGCTTTCATCAAAGAGGAAAGGCGAGGAAATCTGAGTGGTGGTGTGCGCCTTCTTCACAACAACACGCCTGTGCACACGCTCTTGTTGCTAAGGAAGCTGTGAAGAAATGTGGCTTCAAGGAGATCGACCATCACCCTAAAGCGCAGATCTAGCTCCCAGTTACTATTTCCTCTTCTCAAAACTCAAGAAGGACCTTCGAAGAAGGAAATTTAAGTGTGACGAAGTAATGGATGACCTTTATGCACATTTTGCAGGCAACTTCTGGCTATTTTGGGGGAGGATTGAAATGTTAATTGAAAGATGTGAGAAGGGCATTGCAATGAAGGGTAGCTATATTGAAAAGTAAAATATGTTTTTAGTTTTTATCATACCTATAAAATGGTTAGACCGGAAATTATGGAACCTACCCTCGTATCAATGAAACACTTTCATAATCGAGTTCATTATTTGTTTTCTGAGTGTATCTCAGTTTGTTTCTTCGGTTTTTTTTTTTTTTATTATTAACTGCAAATTGACATCTACAAAAGCGTTCTTAAAGTTCTTGAGAAACAAATGGAAGACTTAGAAATCTAGATTTAGACTGTATGGTAGATGATATTCAGTGCTGTGATGTGTGAAATAATCAAAAGAATATATTTTATTAATAATATCAATTTTGTAAATAAACAAATGTACTGTGATTTACAAATTGTTATTGACGATTAAAGTTATTAATTTTAAATCATTCAATTGTATCTAAGGAATTAAATTTTTTTTTTACTTTTTTCATCAGCAGTAAATGAGACAGAGTGATAAAGGAACAACATTTTTATCTCGTACATCATGAGTGTCGCAGCATTTGTGATGTACGCTTAAAAAATAGGATGTTTTTTTTTTTCGTTGACAAAAGTATATTGAGCACAGGCAGTTAACTTATATACAATTTTTATAAATTAATAATTTTCTCTTAGCAAATGTGATAAATCTTTTAGTACTGATATAACTCTAATAATGATTTTGGCACCTAAAATAAGCTCTAATGAATAAGAAATTTCAATAAGCTCTAATGAATAAGAAATATGCAATATAAACCTAAAAATTTTAAGCGTTAAATGTTGCAAAACATAAATTTTAATTTTTTTTCGCCAGATCTATTAAGGAAAAAATAGGCACTTGTTCGGACATTTACTGTTTAATAATAAAATGTAAATAAATATCATAATTTGTGTGCTATATTTCCGGAAATTGATTTAGATTTTCACTGTTAATTATTAGCGTCGCTGACAGCTGGCCGGGATGCTCGAGTTCCATTCCGGTACTT
This sequence comes from Metallyticus violacea, assembly GCA_030762175.1. Lineage (NCBI taxonomy): Eukaryota > Metazoa > Arthropoda > Insecta > Mantodea > Metallyticidae > Metallyticus > Metallyticus violacea. The sequence goes on along the minus strand of CM060842.1, from coordinate 5,350,071 downwards.
CCTTAGGCGTTTTTCAAAATTAGGGATGCCTGAAATAGGCTGCGTCCAACCTCGTATGGATAATTGGGAACCTGCCTGATGGAGAGATGGCATTATCGATTTAGGGAGCCACCTGATGAGCTACCAGCGGGATGTCGGCATGCTGATCATGTGCTCCCTGCAATATCAATGAAGTTGTAAGACGAAGGAGGAGGAAGCAGCGGTCACTGCGGCAGGCCAAGGCTTACTTCGGGTTATAGCGCCAAATGAGGAAGAAGAGGAGCAGGAGGAGGAGGAGAAGAATAAGAAGAAGAAGAAGAAGAAGAAGAAAGTATTGTTACTTCTCAGAAATCAAAGTTCCTAAAGCTACTCGTATCTTAGGTTAGGAAAACACAAATATCAGGTATGGTTCCTGCCAACACTGTAGAACAAAGTAGATGCAAGGTTGAGTATTATGCGCTGCAGAGAATATCGACTGAATATTTCAGATGTTGTCGGCACTGGGCCAATGTTGAGGTCAGTGCGTGTCTTATGTTGCTTCACTGCAGCCTTTTGCTTTCAGCACCCATAAATTGTAAGAAACACATCATCGGCTTCGCAGGAGATTTCGTTCTTTCTGACGCAGGCTTTTAACCAGATGAGCGCTCGGGCCGAAACCATTTCCAGTCAGCAATAGAAGTTCTTCCCCGACTTGGTTATTTAACGGCATTTACCTTGGTGATAGGTATATCACGTTAAGGAAAAAATCCTTCAATATGGGAAGGAAGTGATATTGCGATTTTTAAAAATTATCTCAGATAAAAAAAAATTATCTTCGTTCTTCATTATTATAATGCTTGTTTTGGAAATAGTGCCTGGTAATTATATGGCGGATTTGGTGAAAAATAATTTTCCAAAATATATCGTGATTTGGGTGAAATTATGTACAAAATGACGTTATTTCTCTTAACGGTGTATTAAAATGACTTTCATAACTTCGGGCTAAAGTACAGGGCTAAATAAAAAAACATACTTTAATACAATAACTTTACATCTATCCCAGCAAAAGGAATCATATTTTGTAATCAAAATTAAAATTAAAAGTAGACCTACATCTTTTTGCCAGAACTAATGCAGGTTTTAAGTTGTCCATAAGGATGCAGGTACAGTCGCTCTCATCAAAAATTGGAATTATAATAATGTTGTTCAATGAAACAAACAGAGTAATAAATCCAAAATGGTATAATTTCACATTAAAAGCGTAAAATTAAATGTCCGGTATATTTGGTTATAAAGTTACTAAAACAAAACGACTTGAGTACACTATCATCCAAAATCATGAAAACAGTTAATTGCGTTAACTCTCAAATTTATCCAAACTAAAATGCATGTGTTCGGCAAGGTATCTCATTATTATCTCGTTGCTTTGCGTGTCTTCAAACCGTACTTCAGTTAGTTGTTTCTGCAGGTCTTAAAGTAAAAAAGGAAGGAGATAAAGACAATAAAGAAAACAGAGAGGAAAGCAAACATACAAAGCGGAATTAAAAAAAAAGAGCGAGGGAAAAGGGAACATTGGGCGAAAGTAACAAAGAGAAAGAAAAATAAAAGAGAGGAAAGGAAGAGAAAATAAAGAAAATGTTAAAATAAAGAAAATGAGAAAACCAAGGAAGAGATAAAAGGAGCGAAAATAAATAAAACAGATATGAATATATAAAGACCGAAAGAGATAGAAAAGGAAGAGAAAAAGAAATAAAGGGAAAGAGGAAACAAAAGAGAAAGTGAAGAAAAAATAAGTAGGGAAATAAAAGAAAGAAACAAAATAAGAAAAAAATAAAGAAGAAGAATGAAAAAGGAAAAGTGAGAAAGAGAGAAAAACAGATATTTACAAAGAAGAAGGAAAAACAGAAAAGACAGCAAATGATAAAAGACACTGATGAATAAAGAAATAAACAGAAGAATAGCGAAAAGTGTAAAAAATTAAATGGAAAGCAAGTAAATTAAATAGAAAACGGACAGAGAGAGAAAAAACGAAAATAAAAAACGGGGAGATAACGGAAAGAAATGGGAAAAAATATAAAACTGAAAAGAGAGGAATAAAGAACAGAGAAGAAGAAAGGATAGAAAAATTTAAAAGTAAAAAATAAAGAAAAAATACGCATAGATAGGTAAAAATGAGATAAAAGGAAGCAAAGAGGGGAAAAATTAATTGGAAAAAAATAGAGGAACCAAAGAAAGTGGAAAATAGCTTTGTAACAGAGAACAAAAGAGAATGGGAAAGATGAAAATGGAGATAACTAATGAAGAGAAAAAGAAACAGAAAATATTTGAATGAAAACTGCGAAAATAGGATTTTTAAACATATGGCCGCTCTCGTTGACAGTTAGAAAAGTTTTGGTGTGATATGCACAATAACAAGCGGACCGCAGATTTTCATTTTTATGAACAAGAAGTGCTTTAGGGAGGTACAGTGTAAACCAAACTGTTTTGTTCCTTATTTCCAAATAACTTGGTAGGTAAAAAACTTATTAAAGACAGGGACCACGCCACTCAATTGGAGAAATGCTAAGAAATGGTGTGGAATTAAAAGAAAATAAATAAAGGCCACGTGAAATAGAGAAAGTGTTTTTACGCATTGTCCTGTTCCTTCTGCATTTGAATGTTTGTTCACATATAAATTTGGGCCTCCATTTCTGAGGTAGGTATCTCTAGAACAATGGTAGGCAAAGTAGGGTAATAAACGGCAGCGAGCCCAAATTTCTTGCACGATAACGAGTGACCTTGAGTTTTGAGAAAAGTTCATACATAAATCTCTTTGATCTAAACGCCGTTTACATTCAGCGCTTGCACAATGAAACTGCATGGGGTTTTGTCGGGTTTACAGAATGGACCGGCGCTATAAACTAAACAAACATAAATACCGAACTAGCCTGTGACTTGTATAAAAGCCCATCGTTTATCTCCAACAGCGGTCGATAACGTTTTAGGGTTGAAAATGCCTGTGTTGTTAATTTAAGGTGAAAATGATTTTCGCGGCACTTGAAGCTAATTTCCCAGCGCCTACTGTAACACGCAAAGCCAACATTAATAACACTTCATGGTAAGTTATAATTGTTTAAAACTGCCGTGTACAGATAGCGCCAGTGTGGTGTTTTATACGCCTACATCTCATCAGCCGTAGATGTGTTTTCTAGCCATATAAAACGTGAGAAGTTACTTTATAAGGTATGGGGGGCGTCTCGGCCTGACCAAGAAAACACAAGATTTAAGAAAAATGTTTTAATTTTATTTTTAACAGAGCCCCCTTTTAAATTAACACATTTAGTCCAAAGGGTTTCTATTTGCTTAATACGTTCAGTAAAAATGGATTGTCCAACTGTGAAAAATGCGTCAACTTCATCATTTGATGTGAATCTTCGTCCACCCAGCCATTTCTTCAGGTTCAGGGACAAAAAGTATTCGCTGGAAGCCAAATCCGGCGATGTGGAAGCGAAGGTCTTGCAACAACACTCCCAGACATGTATGAAGGCGCATTATTGTGATGAAAGAGAACTGTTGACCTTTAGCCTGAATAGCATTCTCAGTTGATCCAGTAGTGAAGCGTAATACTCCCCGGTGATGATTCTGCCCTTCCGGAGGAGTCTACCAGCACCATACTATGAAAATTCCAGAAAACCGTAGCCTTGACTTATCCTGCAGATGGAACCGTTTTTGCTTTCTTTGGTGTATTTTCACTTGTTGACACCCACTGTTTGAATTGCTCCTTTGTCTCTGGCATGTAGTGATGAATCCATGTTTATCTACTGCTATGAAACGTCAGAGAAACTCACTGATATTGCGTCTAAACTCTCTTGCAATACCATTTTTGGTCCTTTGTTAATAAACGGAAAGTTTATTCATCGTGTAAAATGAAGTGGACACGACCTATCGAGATATTTGCAATGTCACGTACCTTCAACCGGCGATCAGTCAGTTCTCTCAGACAATTTCTTCGGTCGTAGCAGTTTTGGGACGCCCTGAGTGCTCATCATCTTGACCACGCTTAAATTCATCAGCCTACGTCGAAAACAATCCTTTAATGTGGAATCAAACTCCTTTTGCATTTCCGTTGGGGTTAAACCCTTCAGAATGAAGTACTTTATCACAGCTCTTATATCAGTTTTATAGAAAATGTTAACACTGGTTTGTTTACAAGATCGTCACTAGCAAGTACCCACACTTATGCGTCTGAAACTTTATAGCGCGTCATCTAAAGGATGATGCAATCTATCGTCACTGTGGTTTTCTAGTATGACCCTGCTTCAAAAAGAGAATCAATAACGCAGTGGAAGAGGGTGACCCTTGAATGGTCATGAAGTCCATAAAAAAGATGAGAAGAACAAATGTTTGGAACTGCAGGGGAATTCTGTTGAATTTCAAAGAAAGGAACACAACGGTGACTGGGAAGTGCTGTGCTGAGATACTGCATCAAGTGTACAGTGCCATCAACGTGGAATGTTGATTCGAGGAGTTCGTCTGCTGTACGATAAAGCGCCAGTCCGCATGGCTGCTGTGGGCACTTGTGGCATCCAAGACCTAGAGCATTTACCGTAAAGCCCATGTGTTCTAAATCTGACCTCGGAGGAAGCAGATTTATGAACCGCATGGAGTTAATGGACGTAGTTTTCTAGCATTTTTGGGATAAACCTTCGGGCTATTGAAAAGTTAATCGTTTTTCATAATTTCCCGCTTTCATGGTTAAATCTTAAGATGTACGTTTTGTACGGTCTCTGATTCAACAATGAAAATGAGTTTCTGGCAATAAAATCTTCTCCCCAAAATACCTTTCAGAATTTACGACAAGATACTACTTGCAGTAACCAATTGATAATATTTGTTATTTTCTTGTTTTGGTTCTTCAGTAATACGACTTGGAGACTTAGGTTTAGCTCATTGAGGGACGAGAAAATACATACACAATTGAGAGTGTATGGAATGCACTTTCGAATGAAGCCACCAGATGGTATACATTAGCAGAACTGCGTGTCTGAGCACCCCCGGCGTTCAGTTCATGAGCGACAGTGGTCACGGATGGATCACGAAGAGTGAACAACATACGAGGGTAGGTCCATAAGTTTCTGGCCTCGCCGACAAGGATTATCACCTTCATAAAACCCTTACCTGGTATACCGCCACGGGTGGCCGAGGTCGTTAAGTCTCGGACTCGTGAGCGGGATGGCTGGGTTCGAATACTGCCAGGACCGTCCTTCCTGACTGAGGTTTTTTTCAGGTTTTCCTCAGTCCTCATAAATGGCAAATGCCGGGGAGGTACCCTAAACTTAGGCCTGGAACGATTGCTTCCATAAAATCTTTTCCCAATATATCATTTCATCCCATGTATCATCAGTGTCCATCGCCTGTGGTGCCTCTGTAGCAAAAACGGGCGTTAAACACTATTCATTCCTTCTTACCAGGTATCATAACTTATCTGTTAAGTAAATACTTGCAGTTGTAACTTCCGCTCTGCTGTGTTCAGTTGTTCAGATATAGTTTCATAAAGAAGGCTATGTGTAGAAGATTGTGACATGTTTAAATTGCAGTTTCGAGCTGTTATTAAGTTCTTCACAAAAGAAGGAATTGCTCAAATAAAATTAAACAGAGATAGGACGGTGTATATGGGGAAGCATCCCCCTCATATTTTACCGTTAAAGAACGGGCCAAACTTTTTCGAATGGGTCGAGAAAGCATTGAAGACGAAGAACGTACAGGTTGGCTCTTGGAGGTGCTGATTCCTGAAAACGTCGCTCTTGTGGAAGCAGAAATTGTGGAAGACCGGCGGCTCACAGTTACAGAAATAGCAGCAAGCTTGGGCCTTTCTAAAACAACAGTCGTTCGAATTATTCATAAACATTTAAACATGAATAAGGTTAGTGCCTAGACTTTCCTCAGTCCAAAAGCAGCAACCAGTCATCTGTTGTCAAGCATTTTGGAACCCTGCCGTGGCAACGAGAGAGAAGTTCTGCTGTATCATACACCTGCTGCCACCTCTTAGCCGCTCCATCAACTAATTGCAGTGTTGCTAACATTGCCTTATGTTTCATCCATATGAATCATATTTTTTTGTTGTTTTTTTTTCAAACCAATTGAAAAGGCGCAAATTCTTCGACGTGTATTGAAGCAGATGATAGAACAGACAACTGAAATATGGAAGAGAGTAAGAAAGTCGATGGTATAGCACTTGAAAGCCTATAAAGGAGCATTTTCTGTAGAATTCAGGATAAGTGATATATATATAAGCTAAATTAAAATAATATACTTGTGTTTATGTCATGTATCAATTCCTACATATTAAATAACACATTTTAAATTCAAATAAAATGAATCCTGAATGAGGAAAAGACATTCCTCTGATTTGCAAAAACATCGCAGACTGCCATTGTTGAGTATAAAAATATTTTTAGATAGCTCATAATAGAATTACAATGAGATTATTTGAGTTACGAGCCGCCTAAGCGCGATTGCTTATTGATTAAATGAAGCCGTCTCTACCGAAAAAAGGAAGATGTGTATTGAGCGTAAAGTTAATGATTAATTTAGTATTTACAGTTTCACTGAAAACATAAAAGTGCACTGTATTTAAAACTCATGATAATGCTAACCTGGGTATAAGAGATGTTGAAAATAATTCCACTCAGCGGCTGTACTTTGCCGACATCTGCTTCAACATTTTACATTTCTGCCATAAGAACCCTTTCTTGCAGTTGAAAAATTCTTTCTTTCGTAACTTATTAACAAGTTGGGGAATACCATATCACTTTTGTGCAAGAATCCGTTTTAAATTGTGTTTCGTACTTAAATGCCCATTCTTAAAAACTATATTTAGCGGCATAACTAACGAAGAACAATTAGCAAACAAACCCTCCCTAAAGCTAATTACAAGCTGCTATTTGTATATGCATTATACGACCTTGACTGACGTAAGGCAATCTCGTTCTGCCCACCCGTAACTTAAATAACCATTCTGTTGTATTTTTATCTCAAACTCCTACTATAAATTGTATTTTTAACACCCGTATTGTCAATTTTGATTTAATACGAATTGTTGTTAATATAGTGGGGTACAATTTACATATGTATAAAGTTTAAAGTTCTTCATGGCGGGTTTGAAGCCAGATCATAGTATAGTTAGTGAGTTACACAAGTTTTATTTGCTTGCAGTTACAAGCCTGGAAACATGTCAGGTTGGAAAAATTCAGTAACAGCTCACCATACCATTGCGCATGCCTAAATGTGTACTATAATCAACAGTTTAATGTGTAATTCTCTCCCGCCAATACTCTATCACTACCGAGGGTGCCAAAAATGTATACACACTTTCACAGTAGATATCTATTTAATATATTTCAAAGTTGAACCGAAAAACAACAGTAATGTGTAGTATGATGTTCTGTAAACAGATGTGACTCACATACGTTATGATAGCGTTGCTACTTGACAGGTAAATCAACATTGAACAAATGAAGCCAAGATTATCGTATGATGTTCTGTAAACAGACGTGGCTCACATTAAGTTATGCTTGCGTTGCTACAACAAAATTAAGCCAAGATTATCGTTTGAACAGCGGAAAGCAATTTTGAAGAAGTATTGGAAAATCGAGAATGTTGTTGAAGTTCAAAGGCAATGGAGACATGTGTACAGAACAGAACCGCCAACAATTGCACGCATTCGAGACAAATTTGAGACTCGTGGGTACCCTATGCGATGTTCACAAGGGCAGATCAGTTACACTGGCAGCATTTCGGGAAGAAATTGAAGCGGCATGTGCTGTAATCGCTGAGTACACTTTCGCAAACGTTGCTCAATCAGTAGTTCAACGTACTCATAAATGTATCGACGTCGATGAGCAAGTGTTGTAACTGTAAAAGTGTAAGATGATTAGTGCTCATCATTTTCTGTTTGTGTGAATTCAGTCTTGTTATGTTAACACAGTTTTTTATTTGCTTGACGTGTGGATACATATTTTGACACCCTCTGTATTTTTAAGTTATTCATAGATATAGATAATGTTTATTCTATGCTCCCTCTAGTGAGAAATAAGTGAACTATTTCTTTAAAACAATAAAAATTTTGAAATGACTACAATAAAGAGTTTTTTTGCTTAGGATTATTTTAATTAGGGTGTACTTTAATGTCCTTAGTCATTAGGACAGGGCGTGATACTGTCGATAAATTTTTCTTAGAAGCCTTTTTTTTCAGGCTTGATATTATTTTACGTGTCGTAAATCTACGACATGGAATAATAAATGCTTTCATTCCTTTCCGGAGGAAGCCATATTTTTACGCTCTAAAAATCTATTGATGCAGAATTTTAAAAAAATAGTGAATAATATTTCGTTATAACATTTATTTTATCTTGTTGACGCATTCCACTCATTGGCAAAAATAACTTCGCAAATGTTATAACTCGCGGCTATAATTCGCGCATCCCACGTTGAATTTTCAAGCATCATCGAAATCCGTGCAAAATATTTGTATGAACGACGTAGGTTATGCATCACTACCTGATTTGTTTTTCAAATTATTTCGGTCTACGCGACTGTATCATAATGTCTCCATGGAGACTGCATAAAACGCGTTCCTCATTTTATTACTCTTTGGCATGCGATGCGACAAAAACAGAAGCTATTCGCCAAATTTCGCCAATGCCCCCCCCCCCACTGCACAATCCAGTTTATTGAGAAATGTTGATGGGAATATAAATTTTTATATCGTAATTATGAAAGCTCCCCATTGTGATCGCAATTTTAAAGTGTTCATTATTTTCTGATTATTCCTCTCACATTTTAATGTGACGGAGAATTATTAGAATTTTAAATATTCCGTCCTTGATGAAGTGAAGCAAGCTATATTTGCAGCGTCATGAATAATTAATTTACTGCTTTATTTCAGCCTGGCTTCCGAAGCAAGCCGGAACGCCTGAGAGGACAAAAATTAAAGTGACGGTATCGCACGCGTTTGGACTTTTCAAAAATGAGCGTTAGTTTTCAAAGACTTCCTTTGTCGAGCCGTTCTTGTGAATTAAAACTGATATTTTATAATGTATTACCTCATTAACAGTCTAATTTGGTTTAGTGAGCTCTGACCTCCCAACGATAGCCAGTCTCAAGGCGTTTATGTAGCCTACTTTACAGGATTGGCTACCTACCGAAAGAAAATGGTTCACGCAATGAGAAAAACTGTGGGCGATACAGGTCATTTCTCCAGCAAAGAGGTTCTCGGCGAGAGAGTCAATAATTGAACGTGGTTGCGTTAATTAACCTATAAGTGCAGAATTAACATTTGATGGTCACACATTTACAGAGCATGACACTGGTTTTAAATGTTGTTTAACTACTGTTGTTGTTTGTACTACTCAGGCACCAACACTGATGATATATGAGATGAAATTATATATTGGAAAAGGATTTTTTAAAGGAAGGAAACGTTCCAGGACTAAGTTTAGGGTACCTCCCCGACATTTGCCATTTATGAGAACTGAGGAAAATCTGGAAAAACCTCAGGCAGGGAGGACGGTCCTAGCACCATTCGAACCCCAGGCCACCCGCTCACGAGTCCGCGGCTTAACGACCTCGGCCACCCCTGGCGGTATGACACGAAGTAACAGCAACATCTCTATATGTGTTCACGAAGTTTACTTTCTATGTATCAATTTTCTATGGTCTGAAGTCATTCTGAAGTTAGTTCTTGTTTCGCAGTTGTTTATAACAAGCGTTTCGAGTGATAGTGAAAAACTGATAAGTTTGAAATTCGTGGTTGATTCAATTATTTTTTCTGGAAGGGAAAACCCCAAAGGAAATTCACTTTGGGTGATGCATGTCCTTTCTATGAAACCGTTCGACTTTGGGTAAAGTATTCAAGCCTCGAAGATGCACCACGTCCTGGAGCTCCAAAATAAGCTGTAAGGCCTGAAATAATCGATAAAGTGCTTAATATCTTTTTGGCTGATAGACAAGTGAAAGTGCACGAGCTAGCAGAGGTCTCGGGCATCTCAACTGAGGGAGTTCACTAATTTTGCATTATGAATTACACATTTGCATCTGTTCACTTCGGAGCAAAAGCGAAATCGCATGTAATCGGCTGGCATTTAAGAAGAATTCAGCCGATGCTTTGTGACCATGGACGAAATATGGATTCATTACTATACACCATAAACGAAAAAGCAGTCTAAACAGTGACGAGGACGAGGAGAACCGCTCCGAAAAAAGCGAAATGCGTTCCAGCTGCTGGAAAGTAATGGCTTCAGTTTTTTGGAACGCAAAAGGAATTCTCTTGATTGATTAAGTGGATAAGGGGAAAACATTATTGGAGAAAATACTTTTGGAGACTGAAGCTAGCGATCGTTGAAAAACGTCATATAGAAAGTGTGGTTTCAGCTCTGGTCAAATTGACTAAATTTTCCACCGACCCTGGCCGGGATTCAACCCACGATCGACCCGCCATCTTGGGTCTACAGCCAATAGCAGCAGTTACAGTGTCTATAGTTACCCTTAAGTGTTCAACTCGTTACAAATTCGCCTTTGTGGCAATCTCCGTTGACTGGATGATGCGATGTTTTGTCTTCTGTACGTGTCCGCCCTTCAGAGATCTTCTGCACCCAACTGTAAACCCCTTGACGTGACAGGCAGTTTACAAAAATCGCACAACTGGGTGCTGCTCGAGAGCTGTACACTCACTCAGATACGTCGCGTCTTGCAACTGCTGTTTCGCTATTGAAAACATCGATTGTCTCATGTGGAATGTCTGGCAATCGCCTCATGTGCTTCATTCAAACATGTCGTACCCCATATCAATTTGTAACTTACTTAATAAAATAAACTGTAATTCATTTTCGATATCTTCCAGTGAAATTAATCATTATTGCTTATTGTTCTTCTCTTTCCGTTCTCCTGTCTTAGATTTTTGGTCCTAGGAGATTACTATCTGATCAAATAAATTATACATAAAAGTTAAATCAACCCGTTGCTTCTTTAATTACCCAAAATTTAAAAAAATGTTTATTGGATTTTTATTGCTTATCTGTAAGGCAGTGGCCTCGTCGTTGCTGTTCTGAGTTACGGTTGAATAAATACTGAATCGTACTGTATAAATGAGTTTTCCTTATGCGATTAAAATGTTCATTATTTTCGCTATTTAACTGAGTTAATTGGGTTATAAAGTTTAAAATTTAATTTGAGTCAGACTGCTCTGTTATTGTCTTGCAATTTATCAATAAGACAGTTACTGCATCACTTACCCTAAATTTACTATTTGAACAAGCCAACAATAAAGAATGCAGATGTACATCCCTCTTAAATCAAGTGCAGGTAAGGGAAAGTAAAAACCGAACCCTATTGCCTCTTTCTGCATTTAATGTCCCCTTGTTCGTAAATTACCGCTCCCCCCTTCCCTCCCCTTTGCGAGTCTAGGAGATTCAGCATTCGTTTCAATTTGGCTCGGGAAGGCTTTCCTTTTAGCCCTTTCTATTTACAACCGTAAGTGCTTTTAAAATTCCATCAGAACTTACTGCGCCTCGTTCTAAGAGAAAGTTCCATGTGCATGGATTTTAACACTCAGTGAAGAATGTCGATATAAACACAGTTATCATTACAGTAGGCTTTGGAATATAAGCGAAAGTTTCTGTGAGCGTTTTCGCTTCATGCAAATGGAGGCAACCATTCAGGTATATCGGAATTACTTCAAGTCGATATCCATTTGAAAGTTTGTTGTACACCACGATAAGCGCTGGAAAACATCAAAAAGTCAAAAGCAAACATTTCCTGTATTCCTCATTACAGGATATTTAAATATTTCTGCTTTTGTTTTGTTTCCAAGAAAATTGCGTACATTCCAAGACGTTGCAAAGCTTTTCATATTAAAATACAAAAAGTGTTTCCCTAGAGAGTTGAGTTTTTTTTTATTTGGTTTATTTACGGACGCTCTTTAACATCTCAGCTCATCAGCGTCCCATTCAATTCAGGGCGTGAAATGGCTGACAAATTTTGCTCAGAGGCCTCTTCTTTCAGGCTTGAGGTTCTTTTTCGTGCCGTAAATGTACGACACGGGACCCACGTCTTTACTTCCATTCCGAAGGAAGCCATACTTACGATTTTTACGGCCGAAAAAAATCCATCGATCCTGGTCGGGTTTGAACCCGCGACCTTGGGTTTAGAAGGCGAGTATGGTTACAACTATACCACCAGGACCGACTGAGAGTTCAGTCCCACAAAATATAATTTTTGAGCGTTCTATGAGAGTTGATTCCTATTTTTTACAGCTCACCTATATCTAGTTCGCCTGAAATTATAATTTAATACATAAGAATGCCTTAAACGTATAAATACCTGCAACAAAGGAAATTCCCCTTTTTAAAATCCATTTATGTCAGTAACTTTGCGAGAAAATGGTTCTAACACAATTATTTCATAATTAATGAGAAACTACATGGACTATTTCACTTGTTTGATGTCATCTTAAAATATTCCAATAAATGAAGCTAATTTTGAATTTTGATTAATCATAGCTGACTATCGCAGTGAAATTATCGAAACAAAACTATTGACATTCATCTTTTGCAAGATGGCTTGAAAAGGTTAAGTATTCATAATACAAATGCACAATTATTACAATATTGTAAATCAAGTTTACGGAAATTATATTTAAATTCTTATTTTATTCGTGAAATATTCCTAATAAATATCAATGGAAGGTCTGGGCTTTCTCAGGCCCTATTGTGATAATTTTCAATGTGTGGTTCTAAACTTTTCACTCTTCGTTCCGTTCATCTTATCACGTGAGGCTATCATCAGTCTATAGAACTTACTCGCACACTGTAAATAAACAACATACAGGCGTGCTGTCAATAAAGACACGGAATGGTTTTTTCTTCCAGCTGCAGAAACCCGGTACGGCAACGTCAGCAAGCATTTGGTGAGAGTGTTCTGCCACAATCAACCGCACTTCGATGGTTCAAAGAGGTTAAGTAGCCATACTTCAACAACAAAGCAAGGCGGTCCAGGTGCTCCTACCACTGCAGTGAACGAGATCATGATTATCGCCGCTGCCGTCATTGTTCGGGAAGATCGACGAACAACGGACGTGACAGACGTGTTACAGATTTCCCATGGTAGTACGCTCAGTGATCGATTACATATGAGACAGATGGTGCCGAGATTACTGACGTCTAACAGAAAATGGTGCGAACGGAGTGTGTCAGGGAAATTCAGCGTCTGGTAGCGGAGTTTGGCGAGCCATTCCTGAATTTCATCATCGCAAGTGAGAACACTTGGCTCCATCAATACGACCCAGAAAGCAAACAGGCGAGCTCAGTGTGGAAATCACGTGATTCTCCTACACCAAATAAAGCCAAGGTTGTTCAATCGGCCGGAAAGGTTATGGTGATTTCATTCTTGTACGGTCGTGAAATGGTTCATCAACATGAAGTCCCTCCGCAAACGATAGCTAATCGGGAGTGTTCCAAGACAATTTTGAGCGTCTTGTATGAACACGTTCATCTTGTTCAGCATGACAATGCAACGCTTTTGCACAACATTTGGCCAGAAAAAACATCGAATCCTCCATACAGCCCAAATACAGCCGCTTTTGGATTTTTTTCTGTTCCCTCGTCTCAAAAAAGAGCTGCGGGGCAGCGTTTTGGTTCATCAACGGCTGTCTTAAAGAAGGCTGAGGCGGTTTGGAAGACGATGTCAAAAAAAAGTTTCCAGCACGTCTTCTAGGATGGTAGAACTTACATCAAGTGTACACAACTCAATGAGGCTACTTCGGAAAACACTGTACCAACCTTGACTCTGCCTGTGTACTTCGTAAGTAAAAAAAAAATAATTCTCAATCTTTACTGACTAGCTTTCTTAAGAACAGCAAATGTTTGACGAGAATTGATACACTTTGAACACATGTAATAACTAGAAACCAAATTTTAATGGAAATGTATGTTTTTTCTCCCCGTGGTCAAATCATATACTTTCGAAAAGGGTACCAAATTCGAACTAAAAGCTGGATGTGTGAACAATTTTATAGCTTTCTCGACTGGAAAGGCTCAAACAAGTGACTATCGCATAGATTTGGGGGATTTGCCAGGCTTTCGGTACTTGCTTATTTAAAAAATAATTCTTCAGGCTACCTTTTAAAACTGATATGCGTATTTGTAAAACTGCTTGTAACGTTTCGCTCTTGGATAAAGACGAGATCGGACCTCCTCCGAAGCCTGGCTGCAGTTTGCATGTCAGATAACACGCCAGTGTCCCACTATTAATATCACTGCCCGCTGTATCACTTGCACCAGTAATAGCCGGCTGAAACTGTAGGCCGTTAAGGGAAAGCGATATCGTGCCGTGTTTCCTTTCTTTTTTTTTTTTTTTCTGTAGCACTGGAAGGCAGTAACCATAGCGATGTATGGCAATTAAAAACATGATCACAGTTGGCAATGTTCCCTGGATATGTAATGTCATATATTTACTTGCATATTTCCATACTTTTTCCCAAAATGACCAACAATTATTGTATTCTGCATTTAAATTATTGCAATGTTACTAACGCTGAGAAATAATTAGTAATTGTGGGGGGGGGGTTGTTATAGTTAAAACGATTGGACATTTTATTTTTTTCAAATTCATATGCAATGTTCTTGCTTAGCTAATGTTTGCAGAATATTTCGTTACGGAAACACGGACCCCAGGATCATCCTCCCTGACAGAGGGGTTTTCCTCAGTCCTTATAAAAGGCAATGCGGGGAGGTTCCTAAACTTAGGCGTAAAACGCTTTCTTGTGTTATAAAATAAAAAAAATTCTTTCCCAATTTATCATTTCATCAGTGCCCATCGCCTGTGGTGCCTCAGCAGTTAAAAGGGGACTTAAAACCCTATTAAAATGCTAGGTAGATATTTTTGGCTAAAAATTGATTATTGGATTTATTCTTTTTTTATTGGTTAATTTTTAGTGTTTAATAAAATGACGTCATCATCAGTTTTGCTAAAACTAACTGAATATATTTGTTCCTTAGTACAAAAGCGTAAGTTTTGGAGATGCTGTTTGTGTAAGGGACGCTTTGAATAGATAAGAGATGCTAATCACCATAGATGTTAATGAATGTTCTTAAAGTAGGTCCTGGTGTTGTAGCGGTAACCATACTTGCCTCATCAACCCAAGAGCGCAGATTAAAACCCGGTCAATAGATTTTTTTGGGCGTGAAAATCCTAAGTATGGCTTTCTTAGGAAGCCGTGGGTCCCGTGTCGTACATTTACGGCACGATAAAGAACCTCAAGCCTGAAAGAAGAGGCCTCTGATCAAAATTTGTAGTCCGTTTCACGTCCTGAATAGAATGGGACGTTGTTGACCTGAGATGTTACAGAGAGTCCGTAAATAAAACAAACCTTAAATAAAGTAAACCTATTATCATGCACAACAATAAACACTTGTCGTTCAAGAACAGGTTCCAACTGGAGTACTTAATGGCGTTAGCGGGCCTGGACTGCACTTAATGAGCTCTTTGTTACCTGTCCTCTATCACAAGGAATTCACAGTCTTACGTCACATTGGCAAAACGTTGAAGACTACATTTAGTACTAAAGATATTCACGCCGTCTTGTTAGGAACATACAGAACCATTTGATTAATCGTTTTAGCGGTCCTGAGACTCGAACCCTTGACTTCTAAATTGTCTCGCTTCATTTTTTATCGTAATAGTTAAACCCGTACGTATAAAAACCACCCGTCATTGAAAATAATTTGAACTATAAACTCCTTCCATTCATATCCATTTTGCCAAATTCTCTGTTTCTCTTTCCAACTTCGTGCTGCGGAAGTTTGTTGTTAATGCTAAGAAAACTCCCCTGAGAATACGAAGAGGGAGGTGTTCCAACCCCTCGGAATTCTCTCGGGTCTCGTTCGCGCATCTTCAGTCAGCGTTGGTGATTTGGTGATTATTATGTTTGCCTCCAGGCTGTAGATTTCTGCGTTCGATATCGTTCAGCATTATGTTTAAAAGTACAGGATTTTTAAAAGTAATGTAATATTTAATATCAAATTAAATTAAAGATTTGAGGTATTTTATATTTTTAAAATATCGGCTATATGATGATTGTTAACAGGAATGATGTCACTCATATCTTTTAGTTGACACAAAAGTTTTTTTTTTATCATCTGATAGAAGTGTTTATCATACTTTACAGATTTTATATTTAACACTCCGTATATTAAATATTCTAATCTAATTAAAAAATATTTAACTTTCAAATTTCTGCATCTACTCTGCCGTTGACGAAACACCTCTGTTTTTCAGTCGAGTTCCACACTACTTTCTTTGCAACAGTGTTCTGTGAACAGTAGGCTCATGCATAGAACATTAACATTAAATTTTGAGTGAAACTGCATCAATCCTTTACCCAAACTCGGAGATGATGAAAGAAGGTAAATATTTAAGCAATGTTCAGCAGTACGTGGTCGGGAGTCCGTGGTTGACGACGCTCGTGCGGCCAAAATTAATGAAACAATGGAGAAATTGCCGATCGTATTGCTGCAAAGTTTGTTGACACAAGAAAACAGAGACCTCGACTGTCTAATGATAATTGAAAACCATAAACCGCCCTGTCGGTCCTAGTGGTGTAGTGGTAACCATACTTGCCTCCTACACCCAAGATCGCGGGTTCGAACCCGGCCATGACCGATGGCTTTTTTCGGGTGTAAAAATCCTAAGTATGGCTTCCTTCGGAAGGGAAGTAAAGCCGTGGGTCCCGTGTCGTACATTTGCGGCACGAAAAAGAACCTCAAGCCTGAAAGAAGAGGCCTCTGAACAAAATTTGTCAGCCGTTTCACGCCCTGAATTGAATGGGACGCTGATGACCTGAGACGTTAAAGAGCGTCCGTAAATAAACCAAACCAAAAGATAACGCACCAACGCATTCTTTATGTTGTTCTTCCCCACCCTCTCCTTACTTAGTACCTGCGGACTTATTTTATAACGAATTCTCAAGGAATTTTGCGGCTGTTCCTATGAAAAATTTTTGGAAATTTTCTTCAAAATCCATCTCCAATTTTTGTTATCAATTAAACTGGCATATAACGATCAATTAACAAACGATTTGTCGAGTTCGTTAACCCGCAAAATTGGATCAGTGAGGAAGGTAACCTAAGGTGAAAATTTAAAAATACCTCTAGTGGCCGAAATTTTGATTCTTTCTCAACGAAACTTAGGTATGCGCAAATAAAATAAATTAATAAAAGTATATTCCAAAAATCAGCGAACTCAAATGTAGAGTGGGGGAGTTTATTTGAAACACTAAAATTAAAAATCGGTTCTGCGACACGAATATTTGGTTTTTTGCAACATAACTCAGTATATACCATTTAAATAAAATAACGAAAATAGTTTCTGAAAATTAGGGAAATGCATTATTAAGAGTAGGGGTATACTTGAAAACCGAAGTTTAAAAAGCACTCTTGCGTTTAATTTTCTCTGTTGTTTTAAAATATAAAATCAAAATAACTCAACATATAAACTGTATTTTTAACAATGCATATGTTTTATATTTAACAAAAGTATCGTCGTGAAGATAGCAAATGTGGAATATTAATTTAATATGTATATGATAATTATATTTGTATGTAAGAGCGCTCTGTAATAACCTTCAGAAAACGTTTACGTTACATGTTAATAACATTTAAATTAAATTTCAAAGCCACTGAAAATCTATGTAACTTTCGATTGTTTTTATTTACTTAGTACATTGTAAAGCTAGAAATTCTATTTTTCGTTATGAATTTTATGGAGGATTATTTTTGTTTATGATTTTATTTTTAGAGTGTGTTAAAATTTATTTTTATATTATTGAAGATTTTGTTTTATTTTAGTATATTGTTTTTAAATAGTGACATGTTTTTGTTTTATTGAAACATATGAACATCACCTTAAATACACTTTGTAACTCGAAACTTTCTGTTATTTCTCTCTGTTTTAGTGAATATAAAGATGATATCAAGGGCTCGGTTCATAGACATGGTTACATTTAAAAATATTTAAAAATACCCATACGGTATAGCTTTTTTTATTAGTGGCCATATATGTATACTATACTAATGGTATACAAATAACATTTGTGGTTTAATAATAATAATAATAATAATAATAATAATAATAATAATACTAATAATAATAATAATAATAATTGTTAAAATGTGGTTTCTCTTTTGTGCTGCTTATAGGTGGCAAGAATTCTAATTTTGTTCCCCTAATATCACACAGTAATGCCATAGCTTATTTCATTTCATTAATTAATTATGTCCATAATTTGGATTTTATATATTTTTAAAATTTACTGAAAAATTAACTTAGTTTATGCAGCTCTTGCATAACAAACTTTTTTGTTTTTTAACAGACCTGGTATATTACAAATGTTTGCTATTTGCTATCTGAAAAATGCCAGCGGACACATAAACACATTTTGTATTATTGGTGCTCTTTGTCCACATTTTTTATTGCCCCACAGCTTTAATTCTCTCTTTTTCTCTCACGTTGACTTTAACAATAAAAAGTTTTAAAGCACTAATGACCTCAGTTGTCGGTCTCAACTCTTTAGATAAAATCGCCTCGTTATATTAGACTCCCCTGCCACATTACATCGTTATAAAGCCTGTGTAAACCTAACACACAAGAAAATGTTGTACTTCAAACGGCATTTGCATTATAAAGTAACTCCAGCAAAGTAATAAAAAAAATGAAAACCGCGGCTTTGTCGGCGTTTCTCTCAGCTCGGAGCCCGCAGTCCGTGGAAGAAGTTTATATTTCATTACGAAAGTAAACTTAATACTGCTCACTGCTAGGAAACTTATTATTACATATGCCTGGGTATGTATTAATTCGCTAAGGTCCGCCTTTTCTACGCAAACGAAAAGCTTGACCCGAGAACGTTCCCACGGCAACGGCGTAAAACTCTCAGAAAATGTGAATAACGAACGACTTGCGCTAAACAAGCAGAGCTACTTTATAGAAACTCTCCCCTGTAACATAATACTCTACAGCTCTCTATGTTAAAGAGCGCAAAGTATGATTGTCTTTTCATGTACCTCTATGGATATGTGTGAGCTTTAAAATGTCTTTACGTATCAACTTTAAAATAGAGAAATATAACCAAAAATAATTTAAATTTTACAAAAGAAATGTTGGCAATTTCCAGGTTGAAGTCATTAAAACTTGTACCAATACCTTACCTACAGTTGCAATCAGAAAAATGTAAAATTCATGAAATCTCACTTGTTTATTTGTATTTAACCACCAAGGGTGGCCTAGGTCGTTAAGGCGCGGATTCGTGAGCGAGAGGTCTGGGGTTCGAATCCCGCTAGGACCTTCCTCCCTGACTAAGGTTTTTCTCAGTTCTCATTTATGGCAAATGCCAGGAGAGTACTCTAAACTTAGTCCTGAAACGTTTCCTTCCTTTAAAACAAAAATCCTTCCCCAATATATCATTTCATCTTATGTAACACCAGTGTTCACCGTCTGTGGTGCCTCTGTAGTAAAAACGGGCGCTAAACACTGTTTAAAAATGCTTATTTGAACGGTTTAGCCTAAAAAGACAAATAAAAATAAATACATGGCAGAAGTGTAAACTATTAACACATATAAATTAATATTTTTATATCTGCACTCTAATTCAGTTAAGTATAGAATAAAAATTTAATGTGAATTCACGCTAATAGAATTATCACTTAGCATTATAGAACGGAAAAGTATAAATTTTCCTATTTTAGCTCATTATTGCAGAATTTGTGAGCGAAACTAGGAATGCCTGCTTGTTTTAAATTCAATTTAATGAAATTATTAGATGATATTTTTGTTTTTACTATTAGTCGAATATCAATTAATTGGTTTATTTCCTTTAAAAGTGGTATATTAAATATAGCACATACACTTTGTATGCTATTAGTATAATATCAATGCTTGTGAAATGTCTAGCATTTATTCCTTGTGCATAAAAATAAGAAAACATATGATGTTCATGCCTCATATATATATATATATATATATATATATATATATACTCGTAATTGCTGTTCAAGACAGTAACAATTTTTTCCATTTCAGTAAATTTGCCCACACATAAAGAACCTTCACACTCTTAAACCCAATATCACTTGGAAGAAGAAAAACATCGTAAAACTGAAGTAACAGCAGAAAACCCGATTATGGGACCATAATAACATTACTAAAATCCTGGATTTGGTGTAATTTAACTTTGTTTACATTGGCAGTGAAATTTAACGAAGTTGTGTTGCCTCGGAGCGAGAAAGCAACAAAAGAAGACCAAAATACGAACCAGTCAATTTCCGCTGTAGTCCATTCGTTGCAAACGGCAGAGAAAGAGAAAAAAAAAATAATAAATGCTCCTATGCAAATAATGGAAAATTACATCCTATAGGAATGAGGTTTTATCATTTCACCACTTCGATTAATTTCCAACGTCTCTTTAGATGGAGATTGATTTCATTATGTCATTTGTCTGTAGTTTCCAAGGTAACGGACGATATATGCATGGCTCTGTCGGTAACAGATGTCTCGTGCATAAAGGAACCTCATTTGTTCATTATTTTCACCGCGAGCAATTTTTACAATACATCGGTAACTGCTATAAATTGCCCAAAGAATTAACCTGTCCTGTAAACCTTCTGTTTCTTGAAAATTGTGGCTTTGTAAATCATTCTGCAATCATCGTTTTCTTCCCTTTAAAAAAAACTTTACAATGTGCCGGTAATGACAATAAAAGTACGCTTTCCATACTCCTGGCAATAAAGCAGAACGTGGCTTTGTACCCATCAACTATAACCACACTTTCTTAAAAGTGTGGTTTTTCATGATCGTAACTGGTGACAATGTCTACTTCCAGCAAGAAGGAGCTACGCCTCTCACATGGTTACAGTAAATTTGGTTCCTAATCGATTTCCATCACCTGGCCATTCCATTTTCAGACATTCCTTGCCCAACGCGATCGCCAGATTTAGAAATCTACTTACACATTACAATATTTGTAAACCAAAAAGCAGTAAGGTTATTTGAGTTACGGGTCGAAAGAACGAATCTGCAAATGTTATCATTGAGTGTATTGCTTGCTCTTCCTTAGAGAAAGGGTACGGCGATTCCCAATCAAATATGGTGATAATCATGTTCCAGGCCGAGAAAGTGTTCGCCAACTTATTACAGGATATCTCAATGACAAGAAACATGTTCCGAACCGCCGTGTTCTTATAGAAGAAAAGTTGGATGAAATACAGGAATTTCCCACGCAGATGCTGGCAATGTACTGTCACTGAGGGGCATCATTTTCATTATTCAATTATAACACACAATTATAAGTTTTAAATTCACAGAATCTGGAATTCCCTTCCTCCTGAAGTCAGAGATTGTAGGACAATAAAGCAATTTAAACTTAGAGTGAATTGTTGTCTCAACTTTAGGAATCACAACAGTAAGTGTTTCGCTTCTTCTTATTTTTCATCCTCCTTTTCTTCTTCTCCTCCTCCTCCCTTCCCCTTGTACTCGAGAAAAATTATTGAAGAACAAATGGAATTGTAACACTATCAGCTTCCCAACTGTATTAAAATACTATTAATTAACCTTTTCTGTAGTTTATATAAATATGTATATTGTATTCTGTGTTTTTGGGTCTTTGCCTGGTAGAGTGGAAGAAAAGATTCCTTAACCGTAATTCTTGCCAGGGTAAGTAAATAAATACTGGCTTTAAAACATACCAGATGATTATTTTGCTTCTTCGTCCCATTTCCACCATCAATATCGCCTACACCTGCAGCACAGCTGAAAGAGAAGTTGCCGAACATTCAGGGGTGTAATATAAACACATAGAAGTTATTTGCTTCCCCAACTTTGACGGAGTGGTGCTATTGTAGCTGTCTTCTGATGCCGGGCCACTAGTAAATCGTTACTACAGGATGAGGATGAAGGCAATATGATTATGGTGCGTTAAGGCTGTCCTTCAACCAATAGAGACCTAACTTAACCAGAACGTGGGCGCCATGATACCATGCCTAATCGGGAATCGAACGCTGACTGCTAGATCTGGTGTTGTAATACAGTGGTAGTGAGAAAAACTCAAGTCTTATGTCCTTAGGCAGCAATTGCTAAAATCAATAGAACTTACTATAAAAACGTATTTGTCTCGACGGTTCTTATTCCTGATATTTTTTAAATAATAATCTAAATTTAAAATACATTTTTAGATATAATGAAAAATATCTCCAAAGGTTTAAAGCGTCACTATTGGCTTGCTGTTCATAATAATATGATGTAATTGTGAAATTTTGTATTTATATTGTTCTTGTCGAAAATCAAATGTTGTTTTATTTTACGGACGCTCTTTAACATCTCAGGTCACGGCGTCTTATTCAATTCAGGGCGTGAAACGGCCGACAAATTTTCCTCAGGGGCCTCTTCTTTCAGGCCGCGAACCCACGGCTTTACCGCGGCTTTACCGCCCTTCCGAAGGAAGCCATGCCCGAAAAAATGTATCGAACCTGGCCGGGATCGAACCCGCGATCTTGGGTTTAGGAAGCAAGTATGGTTACCAAGACCGATTCTTTTGATAACAAAAGTATTGAATGTACTGTATTTAAATATTATAAGTATTTTCCCTAGTAGTTAACAGAGATTCAATTTCATCTCTAATTCATGTGTTGTTATGTTTGAGTCAATCTCCTGGATATAGTCCAAAACATGAAAAACAGAACATTCCCAACATTGTCGATATACACTCTGACTTCTGCAGCTTGTATTATAAGAAACTAACCGCCGTGTGTAACATGGGAATGTCTTCTTTGATATTATCGCTTATCTTGATAACAATACTTGAATAAAGAGCGTTACTTTAACGGTAAGTATCTAAAGAAATAGACAAACAGTTTTACGTGACGGTCAGTTTCTTGGGGGGCATATGCCCTCTCGTCATAGACAGCACCTAGTTCAAATAGGTAAATAAATACATTAACACCCAATGTTGACTTAATCCCTGCAGGGTCGTGTTATTGGGATATAAAACAATTACATGTAACATAAAACATTCTTTGAACATTATACCAAAATTATAATACTTTTTTATTTAATCTTTGTTACATTGGAGGCTTGTGTTGAGTAATACGTGCGGAAATGTTGTTTTTAATGAGAATGGCATAATATTGAATTAATGAAATAGCTAAAAATCTTTATATGATACCAATAAATGAAATTTATTTTCGAATTACTGCACAAGATTTAAAGCCTCTCTGAAAATGGTTCACTGCTGTATACAAAACGTTTGCATAAAAGTTCTTCAAGGTTGTTATTCTTGCAATCTCTCAAATTCACCCTCCCCCTAGTGGTTTTCTCACTAGCACTCCCAACTCGTTTTGTTGAACGATTTTTTTTTTTTTTTTTGTAGCAGTCGGGTAGGGTACCACTGTGCAAGTTCGTCTTAATGCAGGATCCAACGCCCGGCAATTTATTTTGCCTTGGCTCCCCCCCCCCCTTACCATTAAATCTGGGGGAAAACAAACACCGCACACCCTTCTTTTGTTTTCTGCCCTCGTAGCAACAACAGAAATACGACCACAATAGGGCGAGCCAGGCGCAAGTATTGTTGCCTGCCAAGTTCCTTAGCAGAAGTCAAAACCCTTTGCTCTGTCTGTAGATGAACGAGCAACTTTCTTTTGTATGGTAAGGTAAACAACGCACGTACTGCCTGTGTCCGGGTCAACTGGGGTAGGCATCAGTCGAGCTACATGTTTATCGTAAGGGAAGTTTGTGTTCAAAATCCCTCTTGAAACTTTGTAGGAATTTCAGCTGTGCTGCGTAATTGAGTAACCTATAACTGAATACAAGTTCACTAACGATGAGCTAGTTTGCTCAAGTCCAGCCTGTTCCTGACAGCCTGCCAAGAAAGGTTTTCAGAAAAAGGTGGAAATCGCACTGCGCCAGATCTGGACTGTGTGGTAGATGTAGTTCCCCAACTAAATTGCTGTTACAGGAAAACTTTCGCCTTTTTTCCCCTTTGAATTTCTCTTAACCGTCCGAGCGTCAATATACAGTGAGTTTCGGGTTACCTGAATGTGCCTGCTTACTGGGAAAACTCAGCCGCCAAAACCGAAAAAGGAATGTAAAGTTATTATTTATACTTTCACTGAGATCGTAAAACGACATTTTATTTAAAACTCTCAATATCTGTGCTATAAGAGATGTTGAAAATGATGCCCCTCAGCGGCAATACATTGTCGCCATCTGCGTAGAAAATTCTTGTATTCCATCATATTTACCTTCAGAACACGTTTCTTGTCATTGAGAGCTTCTTCTCTGGTAACTTTTTAACTAGTTGTGAACAGTTTCTCTACTGGAACACGATTGACAAGACATTTTCTTACCCTTCTCTCCACTAATTTGTTTTCACATATTGTATCGTATAAAAAGTCCAGTTAACGAAGAGCAATAGGCACACAATTTACATATAATGAAAGCATCGAGTAACACACGAACTCTCAACTGCCACGACGTCTTGAAGTTGAAGGAGATGGTTACCTGTATGTAGTCACTGGTGATGAATGCTGGGTCCAGTCAGAGATCAAACCAGTCAGCAAAGAGCGGCGACAAAGTTCCGCACAGCCGTTAAAGTGATGTTCACGTTCTTCTGGGGCTCTAAAGGTTCAATCATGGAACATGACATGTCCATAATACGCGCTTGAGAACCATTTGACACCTGCAATCAGGTCGAAACGTCGAGGTTTGATGACAACGGATGTACTCTTACAGCACGATAATGCGAGACCTCACACAGCTCATGCAACCGCACAAAAAATTGCAGATCTTCATTTTGAGTGTATACCGCATCCTGCTTATTCACCAGATCTGGCACCTTCCGGTTATCATGTCTTTGGACGGCACTGACGACGAGATGAAAGACGGTGCAAGGGTAGTTAATCAGACATTAGTGAGACCTGGAGTATTTGCATTGAACTTGAGGGAGACTATGTTGAAAAATGGAGAAGTGTTCTCAATCCCAATGTATATTTTTATTAATAAGAAAAATATCGCCACTTTTTTACAAAGCCACCCAAATTGGAAACGAATGTCTCCACTTTAAAGTAAAATAATTGTTGTAATGGTACCAATAGGCATTTGACGAGGGGTTCACGACTAACGGCAAAATTATAGTAGGCCAAGCCCAAGTTAGAGGGCACAGAAATAAGTTGTTTAATGAAGTCACAACTGGAACAACATTCGCGCATTGCCATAAAAGTTGCAGACTATCTTAAAGTAAACTTTGAAACGATGTAAGGTGTATCTGTTACTCTTAATTGTTTATAAAAAACTAAATTTTAGTATGGTTTTTGTATCATAAGTGTACGAAGAACAGCAAGTATTTCATATATTCATAAAATATTATGAAAAGTTGAAAGTGAAATTTATGCACTACTTAAAATATCAAACTTTGTTTTGTAATACTTAAAAAAAGTCATTCTAAAACGCTTTCAAGTAATGGGACTATAAATATTATATGGAAGACGCATGTTGAGTGAAATATTTGCTATTTATAATCGGTAAATCTCGGGTATTTAATTGTAAAATGTGCACTTAAAAAACAGCAGCCCTTCCGCTCACGAACCCGTGCCTTTAATATCTCAACTTATTTTTGTAGTCTGTCAATAGACATTCATTCCCCCCCCCCCTGATATGCTCTTATTTCTCTCCCCCCTGTATCTTTATACCTTGTCTTTTTCTTATTTATTTTGAATTTTGTTTAACAACGTGACCTTCTCTATGCCTGAGTAATTTTGTTGTTTTTAGTTT
This sequence comes from Metallyticus violacea, assembly GCA_030762175.1. Taxonomy (NCBI): domain Eukaryota; kingdom Metazoa; phylum Arthropoda; class Insecta; order Mantodea; family Metallyticidae; genus Metallyticus; species Metallyticus violacea. The sequence continues at coordinate 5,324,268 of CM060842.1, read as the reverse complement.
ATATCCAAGGTATGTAAATGTTCTATTGTTTGGCCTTCTATAAATATTCTACCTGATATATTTACAGTGCATTGCTGAAATTTTATTTAACGTGTATAATTAGACATATTTCTATTGCGAGTTCCGAAGAAATGTAGGTAGCTGTTGCGGTTGTAACCCCCCCCCAAAAAAAGAGTTTTGAAATTTCTTCCAATCTCCTTCCCTTCTACTTACTATGCACCAAAAATAACGATGAAAAAATGTACATATGTGTATCTGTTAACACTTTAGCAGCCACTATTTTTATTTTTTCGCAATGAAACTCGGCATATACCACTTAAATTAAATAAGAAAAATAATTTCTGAAAACAAGGGAAATCGGGCCATTAGGAGTGTGGATATACCTGAAAACCAACATTTAAAAAGCGCTCTAGCGGTACCAATTTCTCTGCTCTAGCGCACTAAAATGCCCTTCATAATTTCGACTTGCTGAAAATTTCGTTTAGTTTTTGCACCTCGTGCGTGGCAGAAATTTTTACTGTGTTAAATTTCTACAAAGTATGGGTAGAAGTTAAATGCTCTTTTTGTTATTTGTTTAAAAATCGTGTGCACTGATAACAAAATTTGAAAATCCTAGATACGTTAGTTAAACGTCAACCACATCCTGAGGTGTTCTGAGCTTAAAAGGCCTGCTGCCTGTCTGTCATAGTTCCAAGGGAGAGAGACTCAAGTATTTGCAAGAACTCAGTCATTCGGTTTCGTTTCCAAAATAAAGACACAGTAATAAGAACAGAATGGATAGATTTTATTGCAATCGCCACACCAGTGCAAAACGTGTGAATACGGTGGACATTTTGTTGTTAAGTTATATAGAAATCTTATTTTGCACGTGTTGGTGCCAGACTCTCTTAAATTCTCAAAAATTAGTTCCTCATTAAGGCTCGGTGGAAGGTAAACACAGTAATATTAAACATTTAAGCTCTTTTCCAACAATTTACGTCCTGTTACATTAAATTGTACAACATTTGTTCCTAAATTTTATCGAGAAAATAATTTACATTAGTTTCCTAGCTAATAGAGTTTAACCTTTTGATAACTGTTTGTTTGGTAATGAAGTTCAGAACTGCCAACAGATGGCGACTTGCGTTTTTATTATGTAGTTAATGTAGTTGTCGCCAGTAACGTTGTACGTACCAATGAATTTTAAATTCTTGTTGCTATGAAGCAATACATGGCACAAGGGCACTGTTTTATAAATGTTTAAATGTACATTATGTAGTTGTAACTTTCTGTTCCACGAAAGAATGTAATGTATTAGTAAAAAGTAGTGACATCATATAAGAGTAAAATAGAGGAATGGCTGTTTGTCACCCTGAATTAGACTATGCCCTTAAAGATAAAGATAGCCTATTGTGTCCCTTAAGCCTCCTAGCAAGTAGGGAAAACTCGCTTTTTCCTAACGTGGTGAGCTATTCCTCGTTAGTTGTTCGTATGCTGTTTAAGGCACTGATTGATTTGTTCTTTGGTTACTCCATTTCTCACTGCACTAGTTGCTTGTCGAGAAATTTCCATTTTTTCCCTTCCTCTTGCTACTCTTACCTACATGTTCCTTGAAGAGGTCTGTCCATTTTCTTCTGGGTCTGCCTTGTGTCCTTTTTCCTATCCGGGGGTCCTACATGGAGATCTTTTAGGTCATCTATTGTCCTTGCGACGTGACCGCCCCATTGTCATTTGGTTCTGGTAGCTATTTGTGTGATGTCTGTTGTCTGAGATAACTGATTTATTAATACTATAGTAATTTGTCCTTCAAGACTATTTTCAAAATCTTGCGTTGCATTTTTCTTTGGCATATTTTAATTTTGTTCTTTTGTTTTTCTATTAGTGACCATGTCTGGCATCATATAATAATATGGGGTATGCACAGGTTTCGAGTCTGGGATTTGATTTTCTTATATGGTATTTGATCTAATAATATAAATTTAAAGACCCAAAATGCCCTCCAGGTTAATGAGATCCTTATTTGTACTTGTTTTTCCATTTTATCATGCAATGAAATCTGTCGTCTTAGGTATATATGTATATTCGTCCATCTATTTTTATTGGGGTTTCAGGTTCGTTTGAAATTAACTGCGTCTTCAGTTTTTTCAGTGACAGCCCTTGCATTTTTACTATGCTCACATAATTGTTCCAGCATAGTTTGTAGTGCTATCGGTGTTTTGACGAGTAAGATCACATCGTCGGCAAATCTTACATTTGTTAGTCGACTGCCTTATTTAAATATTCGTATGCCTTAATGTACAGTTCGGATTATTATTATTATTATTATTATTATTATTATTATTATTATTATTATTATATGAATTTGGCATTTTATCAGAAATAATGAGCATATAAATACTTTACTATGTACAATTGTCAAATGTAATATTCTACTTTGAGATAATGTTCGTATATTTTCATGCATACGGCTATTTATTACAGCATTAATTTTGGTAGAGAGAAGTAGAAAAATTTAACTTGTCTATTGTGCTTGAACATTAATTTATTCATATTTATTTATATTGTTTGAAAAGCACATTTTTATTATAAGCAAAATATTGTCAAAATAATATCAAAAAATTGAACAGAATCAGAGGAATAAATTATTTTCTTTTAATTTACAGATAATCTATCTTGAAAATAAAAACAATAACAACAAATTAAGCTTCTGAGCTGAAATATGCATTTTAAACGAAAAATTAATTAATGTCAGTTATGTGCTATATTTTAATTGCATTAATAATGTCGAATGTATGCTATTACTAATTAGAAATATACAACAAAATGAACGCTAAACGTGATAAAAATGAATCTGAATTGATTTAGTGTCCAATGAAAGTAAAAATAAAAACTGATGGTGCTTAGCTGAGGATTTTCCCTCAGACACATAAAAGAGTGTCCCCCTTCTTACATCTCACGTATCAGAAACAAGAGAATAGCGTTACACGTCGGCATTTGTTACGGTTAGCCTTTAGAGTCGGTCCTGATGTTCTAGTGGCCTCGTAAACGCAAGATCGTGGGTTCAATCCCGGCCAGGGTTGATGGATTTTTTCGGATGTAAAAGTCCTAAGTGTGGCTTCCTGCGGAAAGGAAGTAAAGCCTTGGGTTCTCAAGTCTAAAAGAACCTCAAGCCCAAAAGAAGAGGTCTCTAAACAAAATTTATCATCCGTTTCACGTCCTGATTTGAATGGGACGCTAATGACCTGAGATGTTAAAGAGCGCTCGTAAATAAATCAAATCAACAACCTTTAGAGACTGGAGTGGTATGGTAAATGTTTACTGTACCTGAAGTTTTTAGTAACATACAAAAAGTTGATCACAGATTGGTTAGACAAATGTTTTGTGTTACTGCACAAGCAGAAGCTGTGTGTAGCAATAAATAATAATTAACGGGTATCACTTTGGACATGTTAGTTAACTATAAACCCTCATCTTAGAGTAATAATTTTAAAATGGTGGTCGTCTCAACGGTTTATGTATGATATTATTTCGTCAAGAAATAAATAAAATTAGAGGATTTTGGAAAGGGAAGGAACCAAAGCAAATCCAGTTTTGTTAAATAATTCCAACATAGAAGCTTTACTACAACAGAATTGCATAGGCCCATGTTATTTTCCTAAAATGTTATAAAAAGCTGGTATTTCGATTTTTAAACTGCTATATAAGAAAATATTTACATTAATTTTTCCTTAGACGTTAGCAAAAACGATGTTGACCGTTTCACTTGTGTGACAACATCATAAAATCGATCAGTGAAATGAAACAAATATTTGAATTTTGACCAATCACAGCTCGATATCGCAGTAAAATTATCATAAAGTTTTATCAAATTCCTTTACCACGCTAAGTGCTGGTCAGTGTAGCTAGTTCTATACCAGCACTATAATTCCTGAGCATGCATCACTGAACACTTTTGCTAACAGGCTAACTTAATGTGTATTCACTCCAACAGTCTGAAATAATTTTATAAATTATGTAAAAATATCTGTCTAAATTAATTTTAATAAATACGTAGTTCAAAAATTTAAAATGTTATATCTGTTTTATTTTCTCAGTTGGTATTAGTAAATCGATTAGCATTCGTCTGTTTGTAACAAGAAGTCTACGAAAGCTAAGTATTCATAATACGAATACAAATTATTACACTTTTATAAGCTAAGTTTACGGGAATTATATTTAAATTCTTATTTTATTCGTGAAATGGTCCTAATAAATATCACTCGATGGTCTTAGTTTTCCACTCACTACGTTCTTGAATTTATCGGTAATCTCATATCCTCTTGTGGTAGATGATAATGAAATCATTTAAATTCTAATTATTATTTAAATCCCTTAGCTCAAGTATTCAGCTTGTATAACTTTATCAAGTACGTAAAAAGCCAAGGACAGAGGGTGGGGTCGAATGATGCAATTGAAAAAGTTAAATTATTAGATACTACTATGCTACGAGGATGGTATAAGTAACTTGGTATCGCACCAATAGAGAGAGCAACAGTATCATCTATAAAGTTTGTTTTTTATGTATCAATCCATTCCGATGTTAATTCATTTGTTGGCAGTTGTTTAAACACAAGCATTTCGGGGGACAGTGAAGACGATATACGGTTGCAATTGGTGGTGTTATTTGTTATTTTTTTTTTTTTCTGGAAGGGAAAACACCAAAGGAAATTCATGAGAGAATTTACCGCCACGGGTGGCCGAGGTCGTTAAGATACGGACTCGTGAGCGGGAGGTCTGGGTTCGAATACCGCCAGGACCGTCCTCCCTGACTGAGGTTTTTTTTTCCAGGTTTTCCTCAGTCCTCATAAATGGTAAATGCCGAGGAGGTACCCTAAACTTAGGCTTGAAACGTTTCCTTCCTTAAAAAATATCCTTTCCCAATATATCATTTCATCTCATGTATCATCAGTGTCCACCGCCTGTGGTGCCTCTGTAGCAAAAACGGAGGTTAAACGCCATTCATTCATAAGAGAATTTTGTCAACATTGGGTCACTCATGCCAACCGCTCGACTTGAGTAAATAAGTTCAAGCAGAGCAGAACAAACAGCGAAGATGACTCCACTCCTGAAGGCCAGAAATTATCGATAAAGTCCATGATATTGTTCAAGTCAGCATTGGCGATGGGTATCTCATCTGAGCGAGTTATTTTTATAACGAAATAGAAAACTTTGCGCAAAAGCGAAATCGGCCGTCGGTTTGGAAAAGTTTAAGAAGAATCCATTCGATTTTTGTTACTGAATTCATTGCTAAATACCGGACAAAGGCGAAATGCTGACTTCAGCTTTTTGAGACGAAAATAAATTCTGTTGAACGACTTGGAGAAGGGAAACTATTACTGGATAATGCTACACATCACAGAAAATAGCGGCAGCGTCGCCCAGGACAAATTCACCTTGACTTCGACTTGAAATACTTCCACATCCACCCTGCTCATCTAATTCGCTCCCTCGGACTATGTCTGTTCCCCAAACTCAAAACTCTCCTGGTTGGACAAATTTGAATCAAAAGAACTGGTCAAGCAGGAAGTAGAAGCCTATTTTGAGGACCTCGGAAAATCTACTTCTACACCAATCACGAACGTGCAGACATTTTGCAACAAGTGCGTTGAGTTTCGAGGGGGGCTATGGTAAGAACTTGCCCTCTTTAATACTTTTGAAACCACTCTTGAATATTTTCCTTACTGAAAGCTGGTGGTCTGCAAATGAAACCATATTAATTTCCCTATTTCATCCTTTGTTTGAGTACGAGTTCCTTTCAGCCGCCGTACGATGTACGATCTCATTGTTCACCGATCAGAAGGAACGTAATCGATAGTTTTAAAGCCTGGTGCTCAAAAACTAATAACTAGTCTCCTACGTTTATTGTTTTCATTCCTACAATCTTTGCTTGGATTCGACTAAGGATCTAGGAAGCCTATTGGCATCGTTTTCGCATAGCAGTTATCTTACCGAATCCTCTCTTGTTGATAAAGTTTCTTAGGTGATTTAATTGAGCTTTCAAGTGTTTTCATTAGATGATTGTTTTCAGATCTTCGAACATGACAACAAAAATTCTCAATTGAATTATTATCAGCAATCGTGATATAAATGAAAATAGTTCACCTTCTTGCCCAAGATTCAAGTGAGATTTTCGTTTATCCAGTAATTTAAAGCTAATGAGTGCCGTATAAAGCAACGATTTCATAGAAATAATTAAAAGTTCATAAGTAATGAAAGAAAATTAATTAAATACAGATATCACTAGCCACGTATTAGCAATTAAGTGCCGAAAAGCGTAAATGTAAGGACCCGTATATTGATAATAAATCTCTCTCTCTCTCTCTCTCTCTCTCTCTCTCTCTCTATTTTTTACATTTCTAACAATGTTCTTATGGTAAAATAATATAGTTAGTTAAATCAAAATTTAGCCCCTTTTTGACGTTTTCCAGAATTCGCCGTGATTAACTTCAGGTATTCTCATATAAGCCAATAAATGAGATATCACTTAAGCAAATGAAACACTCAATACTTAATGTAACTTTTTTTTAAAAATATGTACACATTTTTAAAAAGTAGCTATGCTGAATTTGTAAATAGCATAATTTTAATTTTTCAAAAATAGTAATTTATTTAACTGTTTTGTATTAAAAAGCGAAGTGATATAACTTTGTGAAAAGGGAACCTCCCCAAAAAGTCTAATGTCTAGAAATGTCGAGCCCTGTAAATGAGCTCGATATATTTTTAGCTACTTTGTTAACGTAACAATTTTAAATAATGTTGTCACAATCAGCGAGAAACGCCTGTCTCATTCACTGGCTTCTAAATAGCGAATAGCAGGTACCGAGAATTTGAATGTGCTTCTAAATCCGTCCGCCAACCCCCTTCTTTACATTTCGCATTTGAGTCTGGCCAAGGTGTATCTGAGCTACAAATTCTCTGAAAATCACGCACAATGTAGTAAAATGGACTTAACTGCTGTTTGAAGTATTTTTGGCACAAGCTATCACATTAAATTCCAGCCCCCCCCCCCCCACTTTTTGTGGATGACAAAATAACCTCAGTACTGAGTGTGATCAATAATAAGAGAGTAAACATGTGAATAAATTATAATAAATAATAACAATATCGTACTTCAAACCAATTTTACATTCTTTTCAATTTGGAACCTGTAAGAGCAGACTCACCATTTGTAATTTAAATTAGTTAATATATTAGGTTGTGTTTACCATAGGAGCTCATTAATATAATTTTATAAATGCAAAATAGCTTATAATAAAAATACACTCGAAGAATAAAGAAATTAAAATCTACCGAGGGTGCCAAAAAATATATACACTATTTCATGGTAGATATCTATTTAATATATTTCAAAGTTGGACAGAAAAACAACAGTAATGTGTAGTATGATGTTCTGTAAACAGATGTGACTCACATTGCGTTATGCTGGCGTTGCTACAACAAAATGGAGCCAAGATTATCGTTTGAACAGTGGAAAGCAATTTTGAAGTGATATTGGAACACCGAGAATGATGTTGAAGTTCAAAGGCAATGAACAGTGTGAACAGAACAGAACCGCCAACGCGAGTAACAATTGCACACATTCAAGACAAATTTGAGACTCGAGGTACCGTATGCGATGTTCACAAGGGCAGATTTGGGAGATCTCGCATAGCAACAAGCCCCGCGTCCTTGGCTATGGTTTGAGCACTCACCGCAGAAATCTACAAATAGGACGAACAGGGCCGATTGAATTTCCATGCGTTCTCCGGATCTAACTCTGACGGACTTCTACCTATGGGGAACTCTTAAGGATGTTGTATACCGTAGAAAACCGGCTACACTGACAGCACTTCGGGAACAAATTAAAACGGCCTGTGCTGCAATCGCTGAGGACACTTTCGCAAACGTTGCTCAATCAGTAGTTCAACGTACTCAGAAGTGTATCGACGTCGATGGTGGGTATTTTGATAAACTGTTGTAACTGTAAAAGTGTAAGATGATTAGTGTTCATCATTTTCTGTTTGTGTGAATTCAGTTTTGTTATGTTAACACAGTTTTTTTTCTTTGCTTGAAGTTTGTATACATTTTTTGCATCCTCTGTATTTGTAGATGCCTCATAAATATCGTATTTTAAGTTCGGTGTTTTGTAAGATTTTAATGGCAAATTTTTTACAGGATGTCATGGTTATTAGTGTGGGCATGAATCATCGTCAGTTGTTAATACACGATATTGAATTGGAGGTAACAAAATTTGAGATGAGAGTTCTTCTAAAACAGTACGGGAAACAAGAGTATAGAGCTGCTATAACGTGGAGGTGGTGAGCGTGTAACACAACGACAGTTCCAGTGTTTCCATAGTGAAGAAGAAGACCTAAGTTATGGATATTGAGAATACATGCAAAGTTTTGGAAACAAATCCGCAGAAGAACTCCTAGACTGTCAAAGGAACTTGTTGCATCAAAAGATGCCACACATCGCCACATTAAATCATACAGCAGCTGTAGATCTGTACCTCATGACTTGACACTTGAACAGGCCAACTCTGTTGTCAGCTTATCGCAATTCTTATGGATGACAGATTTATCAGGAGAAATTTCTCGTGTAATAAATAGATAGATTACTGCAACCTTACGCCTCGAAACCGTGCAGCTTGCTAAAGTTCGGCCCCATATGTAGGGTGGAATTTTGAAGGTGTGATTCACTGGCAGTTTGTGTCAAATGAGCGTACATTTTTATTCAAACAACAAGAAAGATTTCGTGAAGTTTAGAGACAACATTAGTTAATCGAAATAGAGTTTCCTTCAGCAGGACAATGCAAGATTGTCTAACCAGGAATTGTAAGATATCAAACTACTACCACATACAACATAACAGTCCTGATCTTGCGCCTTCAGATTATCACTTGTTTCGATCCATGAAACTTTTCCTACTTGGAAGAATTTTGAAAACATTGACGTATCAAAGTGCAGAAACTGGTACCTGCCGTTGTGGAATAACAAATATCAAGACTATAGAATATAATGGCCTATTAGTCTAATTTCTTGTCAGAGCACATTTAAAATAAATGTTTGCTTAAAAACCGATATTAGTAATGATACGGTGTCTATATTAATGCTCTAAAAATAAAATTATAAATTTAATTTTATTTTAAAAGATATATAAACGTAGGTTTTCATACTAAAATAATTATCTCCAATAAAGTTCTCTTGCGTACAATAAAGTAGGGTAATAAATATCAAGGACGATTAAGTTCTAACGTAATATTCGTTCCCTTTACCACACTATTATTTTAAAACTATAGTAGATTGGTTTAAAAGTTTTGATTGTTATTTATTCAGCGGAATATCCACTCAAAACTAGCCCACATCTGGAGGTATAATGATTCTTACAAACTGACAAATACCTAATTCCAACTGCCTTAACTGATTTCCACATAGTGACGAAGAAAGATTTAACTTTATACATAAGATTAAAAATATTGATATGAAACAAAATATCTCTTAAACATTTTGATAATAAGAGCGGTTTTCTGTAATGATAATGCTTTGACTCATTCTACTAAAAGCAAAAGGCACAAAATAAATGGTTTTAGTTTACACAATAAACGCCCGAAGAGCGCATCACGAAAATATTTAATCAATATCAGTCAAAGTAACTTATGGTTTTTTTGTTTTTGTTTTTTTTTTTTTTTTTTTTTCCCCAAATTGTCGGTAAGAAACTGCAATTTTTTCCATTGCTGTACGTGCATCTAATTTTGCAAACGATTCTCCTTTGTTCACCTTGTGGATAAAATTCAACGTTTGCTTTATCGTTAACGTGCTTTTCGCTTCCGCTCGATTTCAAGAATAAACTGAAAATATCCACTTCAGATCTCAACAAGTCAGAGCTATTCGTAGTAGGTAAGCAAACATGAAGTGACGCTGCAATACTTTAAAAGCCTAGTTCACATGTGTTCGAGTAGATTTATAGAACGCTACTCTGTTTCTAAAGTAATTCTTACCGCAGTTATTTGTAGAAATATGAAGGAAATAAAGGTAAGGTTGGAAATTTGGAGAAACACCAAGAAATGTTGATGATAATAACAAAACGTAACATATTAGTTGAGTTTTCTAAATGAAATTGAAACTGGACTTTTGAACTTCAAATGCGAGGTGTTAAATATTTTGTCTTCCATTTATAAATGCAGTTCGCTGTTTAAATTGTACAGTCCGTCAACATTTTGATTGTAAAGTGCTGTTGTACATTGTATTTCTCCCGGAGAACAATATACAAGAGTTCAGATGCAAAAAGATTAACTTCTGCGCCAGTCCGAGTTGGCGGAACCCCTCAGGTTACCGCAATGATCGGATGACGAATACCCAAACCATAAAGGGCCTGCCTAATCTCAAAACGTGATGTCAACTAAACAATAAGCCTTCAAGAGCTTAAAAGCAGTAACGAACAATAGCCTGGCAACTAAGTACTTGAAAGCTTCCAGGATAACCAGGAAAAGGGGAAATTCGGACAGGGTGTCGAAAGAGCATCGGCACGGTAAGCCGAAGACAGTGATTTCCAAGTTTTCTCATCTGACTCTATCTCAAATAATGAACAACTCATGTATAGATCCTGTAAAGGAACCGCCTATATTAAATCATGTTTATTAGTAATTAAATAAATAAGAATTCTAAAAACTCAATAGTCGCTTATCAATGTATATGTCTTGAGTCTTGAAACATATTCCTTGATCGCCGTATTTCCTAAATGCTCTAAATTGTCTTTACTGGTGCCGTTTCAAACGAACGACAGAATTAACGTATCTAAGGAAAAGAAATTATGTGGTAATTTATCGGTGCAACTAGCTTTAACCAAATTCTTACATGTTTATATATTTATAGGTTATTTTACTCATATTAAGCCCACAAAGAATGTTACTACAATTTAATTAAACGAATATATTATAATTTAGAAAATGTTCTACAATTAAATTTGGTTATAATTTATTTTGTAAATGTTTTCACAAGCTATAGATTTAATTTTATTACAATGCTAAAAGTCAAAACGGAGAATCAAATGAGCTTTCGATCGATAATAAATTCAATTTGAATAAGCCTCTAACAAAAATACTGCGTGGTTTAAGTCTGAAATTTTAACATATTTTAAAATGTCATTATGCACATTTTGTAATTATTATAAGTAAGTATACAAATTATGAAAACGGGATTTTTTAAGAAAATAAAGCCCAAACCCTAATTATGTGTCCTCAATACTACGATATTGAACAATACATGACATCAATACCTTGGTTACTATAACAATTTTTAATTAATATTGTCACAAGTGATTGCAAGAAACGTGCATCTTATTCATAAACTTGTAAATTGCGGATAGCAGGTGCTAAGGTATTGAATGCTCTGACCGTTGACCCCATAATGATAATCAGTGGTAAACCTAACTTCCCTGCTGACCGAAGAACGCAGGTTCAATCCCGGCCCAGATCAATGAATTTTTCCGGCATAAAGAGCCTAATTATGGCTTCCTTCGGAAGGGAAGTAAAGCCTTAGGTCCCGTGCCGTACATTTACGGCACAAAAAAGAACCTTAAGCCTGAAAGAAGAGACCTCTGAGCAAAATTTGTCGGCCGTTTCACGCCTTGAATAGAATGGGACGTTGATGACCTGAGATGCTAAAGAGTGTCCGTAAATAAAACAAATAAATGATTAAAATATGAGAGTAGCCTACCTAACCTCTAAAAATGAATCATCTGCAGCAATTTTTGAGCGATTGGTCCCTAAACTATGTTCAGAGTTGCAGCATGCAAGGAAAAAATTTGCGGTAGTTAAAGAATTTAGAAGTCTTTTTTGTATCTTTAAATTTAAATATATAGCCAAGTTCATATAAATCTAATTGTATATTGGTTTACCCCTGAACCATGTTTAGTTTTTATAAAAGTTTCATTTCATTGAAGAAGAAATGTGACTGAAATGTGTAGAGCAGTTTGAAAATATGGCAAACATGAAAAATGACTTAAGACATACATTGATAAGCGACTAAAGATCATTTAGAATGTAATCTTATTTAATAAACATGATTCAAAAATATATCAGTTGGTCATTGTTTAAAATGAGCCATCAGCTGTTGAAATGATAAAAAATGCACACTTGGAATGTATGCAATAAGCAGCTGCAGATGAAAGGAATGGCTCCTAAAATTAATCAAGATATGTCACCAAATTTGGGAAAATGTGCTGTTGTCTTACAAAAATAATAAAAATATAGTGTGTGTGTTTAACAAAGGAAATGGGTATTTCATGTCACAATTTTAGAAAAGAATTAAATAAGAAAAGATGATCAAACACTGACAACTAGTGAAAATCTGTTGCAAAGTAAAGAATGCAAACTTAAGGGATCTCTAACTCCAAGGAATTCAAAAACGATCATATGCGATGCACAAAATGTTATTATAGTTAATTATTTGCAGAGATCTGATAACTCTTCCAACAGAAATGTTGCAAATGTATCGGTCCTCAAGCAAAGTATGTTGTTGATTAGTGAGGTGTGTGTGTGTGTGTGTATATATATATATATATTTATTTATTCTAGAATATCTTCCGGCATAGAGCATACAGACTTTATCAATGAAGAAATAAACTTAAATTTTCTATTAATATTACTGCGATCCATAAATTTCGGGACTTCCATAGACGTAGTGTAATCGTTTCATTTCTTTCCTTGGAAAATCTCATTTAAGTCAGACATGTTGCATAATACTGTGTGATGTATAAATGTTAATTAAGAGCAGCGATTAAAAATTTAACTAAATCCTTTACCCTGTGAACGCATAGTCAACATTAATAGTTGCAAGGTTGGGGCTTTCTAAAATAATTGTACTTTGTATCCTTTATCAACATTTGGTTATGCATAAGCTCAATTAGGATGGGCGCTCTGATTTCTTTCAGCAATTCAATTGCAAGTGCGCGTGGAATGTTGTCAGAAGTTTTTCAACCTTTACTACGGTAACGAGAATCCATCGTCAGAGAGAATGAAACTGTGACTCACCTTTCAAAAAGTGAATAAGGTGAAGAAGGGAGGAGAATCCCCTAGAAAGATCATGATGATGATCATGGAACTGCAGAGTAATTCTGATGATAGACCTCAGAGAAATGTGCGCAACGATAACTTTCAAATACTGTGCTGAGCTACGGGATTAAGGAAAAGAAGCGTGGAATGTTTGTTTGTTTGTTTGTTTGCTGCACGACAACGCAACACGCGGCTGCTATGAACAAACGTGTCTTCTATAAGCTAGTTCATTCACCGTACAGCCCTCACCTTGTCCCCAGTGTAAGTTACCTATATTTGCTTATCGAGTCAAATATGCTGTTTTCTAGCATGGGGGGGGGGGTTTGAAACGATAATCCAGATATTTGGGAAGTTATATCTGTACAAACTAATCGCCAGTCTCGCATAAAAGTTGCCTTCTCTTTTTGTGAACCTAGTGTTAAAAAATGTGGCTCTCAAACAATGCTAGCGAAAGGAATACATTTCCTCTTTAATCACCCTATCGTGGTATCTGACAGAAGGTTGCTCTAAGGTATGAAATAACAAGACTGTCCCAAATCGGAAAAACCTTCAACGAAACGCTCCGGTATTATTTCTACTTCAGTAGAGCTGCTGCCCAACTGTAGAAATGTGTCGGAAGTGTTCATTGCCAAAACTTTAGAAAGATCGCTTGTTGCACGGCTCACCTGAGGTAGCAGGCTCTAGCAGTCTGCGTCGTGAAAGGTCGGGGATGTGCTGCAAGGGCACACCGACAATGTCAGTAACAGCTGCGGCGATCCGGAAGCAATCAACTCTTTCACTTCAGTTCCTCTGTCAGGCATGTGAAGACTGTCACTTCACCTCACTTCACTCACGCACAAAACACTGCCTGCTTTCACTCTGAACTTCTTCACACACTTTATTGCGAGACAGAATCTACTGCTGCTGTAATTGGAAACAAAAACACTTTTTGCTGTCTGTTATATATCCAAAAGGTTGGTCAGTACAGAAAGTCTGTGGCATGACACTTTTGTAACATAACCCAGCATTCTTACTTGTTCTTCTTCTTGATTTTTAGTTAATTTACAGGCCTTACTCTCTCTGAATGTTGTTTATTGTTTCTGAAACAAATTCAGCACCACAGAGTTTCATTTAGAACGCGCACGCACTATAAAGCAGAAATCTCACATTAAAAGGGAATTCACTAATGGAACACTGATCCATAATCGCGAAGCACAGATCGTTTCGTTTCATTGTCTGCAGTAACCTATGGGAGACTCTGTGGTTAAATTTTGGTCAAATAAAAATGGTAAATTTTTTTTTAAAAAAAAAGTCACTTTTGGTGATGTGAGGGGCGAATAAAAGCGCGTGGGTCCGCCATTCAGCAAGAAGCCCGAGTTAGTACCAGGCGTAAAGAACGCAAGGGACCGCGCGCAAGTAGTGCTGGGGTTCTCAGGACTAACTTGTGTCGGTGCGATGACTGGGGCCCAATACTGCAGCCCCCCTCTCGCGCCCCCGAGTGGCGCTAGCTGTCGACCGACGCACCCCACCCGCATGGTTTCTCACGCACTCCGCCAGCATGCGCCACTAGTCAGCCTACGCCAGGCAAGAGTGTGCTCTCTCGCACACTTCTCCGTCAAAAGGTTTCTGTCCCCTCCACGTTTTAGCTTCCTTCTCCTTTTACAATGAAATAATGTTTTCAGGGATAATGGGTTCATTTCCAGTCTTTCCAGCGTAACTCTAAAACACAGTATTGACATTAATTCTAGACACTTTTGAGAATTTTGTTAAATATTATATTAAGTTTTTGGTTTTAATTGAAATTTATGTTTTTACTGAAGTCAAATTTTCAGGAAAACTTGACAAACATGTCCTAATGTTCAATGCTTCAGAAATAAGAAAAGTAAATTACTTATCAATGATGTCGTACCGGTTTTATTTGAGATAAAGTACAGACATTTATCAGTAATATATTCTCCTCTATAGCTATGACTCTCTCGGTAATTTCTTGATTCCACATCTGCTGGTTTGGAGCTGAAGCATCTCCGTTATCAAGGAGTTCCCTCGAAGATTATTAGAGAACGGAAAAGCTGGAAGTGTGATGGCGCAAGATCTGGGTAATATGGAGGATGTGGAACTATCTCCCAACAATCTCCTGGGTTGCTGCTTTCATCATGTTTGCTGAATGTGGGCGTGCATTATCGTGTTGCAGCATTCCTGTTTTTTTTTCTTCTTCTTCTACTTTAATTGCGGCCCCAAGGCGTCAAGAATTAAAAAGTCCGGGAGGTCTTCTTCAAAGCCTCCATGGGCTTCTGCACATAAGGAACAGCATATGTCAAAGTGGCTCTCTTCGAAACGACTTCTAACCGTGCTTTCTCCAACGGTATTCCCCCTGTCTCAACCCACCTCTTCTCCCTTTGTTGTTCTAATAAACTCAAAAAAATATATGTCGTCAGTGAATGATTATTTTACACTTGACACTCCATTTTCTTTAACAAACGCAGTGTTGTCGTGACAAACAAAAATGATAAGTTTTTCAGGTGTTTACTACAGTAGTGTTGCGTTGTTTAATTCGCTTCCATAAGTCAAATTGAAGTTGGAACTAAAAATATATATTTTCACTCAAACCTTCTGTACAACTTGTTCTGACTTCTTTCATTTTTATTTTTCACGCATATTAATATACACAAAAATATAAATAATTTCTTTCTTACTGTAACAATGTGTTAAATGTGTAATATCTATATTCTAGAGTTAAATTAACCCAATAGAAATAATGAATGAATGATATATGCGTGTTATTATTGATAATCTGCTTTTGAAGGTCAGAAAGGGACACGCAAATTTAGAACACGAGATATAAAGTGCAATAAATCGCCTTTTTCAAAAATTTTAAAGTTTGGTTAAGTGTGGTCGAAATTTACGAGAGCTAGTAATAAAGTCTGAACATGTTTTATTTTTCTTATCATACTGTGGTGAAACCCACGCTCTTAGCCGGCGTCCAATTTCTCCCACCAATCACGTTTTCCTATGAAATATTCTGCAGCTAAGTATTTCCAATTCTGCCACAATCAGCAGCACTTCTGTGGTTCAAACAATTTAAGAGAATCGTGTTTGAACAACAAAGCAAGGCGGTCCAGGTGCTCTAATCACTGCAGTGAACGTAACAGATGCCGTCATTGTTAGGAAAGATTGACAAATATCAGTCAGACATTTTACAGATTTCTCATGCGACACGTCCGTGTCAGATGGATGCTGGATTGCTGACTCCTGAACAAAAGATGCTAGTGGACTGTGTCGGGAGCTTAGCGTCACTATTGCGATCCCACAAGCAAACAGATGATCTCATTGTGGTTCTCCGACACCAAAGAAGGTCAAGGTATTGCTGATTTCGTTCTTCGACTGTCGAATGAATATTACAAGACGGTTTGAGTGTCCGAATGCATCCGACGAAAACGCCCTGAACTGCCTCCATCTGGCTGGTACCTTCACCACTCAACATTTGGCCAGAGAAAACGTCACATGTGTACCTCACACTCCGTACAGTCCGCACCTAGTGTGACGTTTTTCAGTTCCTTTGTTTGAAGAACTATCTGCGTTTTCGTTCGTCAACTGCTGACTTGAATAAGGCGGTTCTGTTGGCCAATTGCATACAACTAAATGGGGACTACTTCAAATAAAGACCTTACCAACTTTATCAGTACAAAAATAGATGCCTCGCCGTCTCATCTGGTCCTGATCCCAAATTAACTGCGATACTATGCCTACACCTTTACATTTCCTTTTCTTTACAGAAAGGCTGTATGTGTTTCTCCCGGTGCAGAAATGAAAATACAATAAAATGCTTCAAAAAGAAACCCGTTAAGTTAATTAAGTATATGTTAACCAAATTTGCTAGTATGATAAAATAGTATTTGTAACATACGAGTATATCACAGGAGAAGGAAGTAAAGGTTTCTAACACAAAAATTTTAAATTTATTAAAACTCACAGAGATATTACAATTTAGAAAATGCATACTCGCAGTAAATTAATCCCGAATGAATACACAAAACGAGCCGGTGCACGTTAACAATAGGAATATTTAAAGAGCATTGAAAAAAGTTATTTACTATGTCGCGATCAATGGTGCCAGGAGGTTTTCCCTAATAGTGAGCCCACACTTGTGAAAGGAGTATCAAGTCTGCTTGCTTACTTGTTGACATTGCTGATTGTCGCACTCATAGCGCAGCTGTTCCCGGGTGTGTGTTGTGTTTTCGTTTTTTAATTCGAGAGTATACATACAGTGTATAATTATAAAGTGTTTACAAAGCACAGCATGTTTTATGTACGAGTTATATTGTTAACTCAATGGTAAAAGAATTATAGGACCATTATTTTTGAGTATACAGTTGATTCTTTTACTATGTAAATACCATACTAACCCCTCTTTTTTTGAAGAATTAACCGACAGGAGCTGATCATTCATTTTTTCAATAGGACTCTGCCACAGCTCACACTGCGAATTATTTCACGAGAGCAATTCACATTGTGTTTCCACAAGACAAAGTAATTAGTAAGAATTTGTAGCCCCCTCGGCCTTCCGATTAATAGCCTGCGATATCTCTGGGATAAATTAAAAATGCTGTGTACATGACAAACGCGCACACCATACAAGAACTCAAAGATAATATTCGTCAGGAAATTATGCGAATTTCTCAAAATGAACTACAGCGAGTAATGAATAATTTCCTAAAGAGATACCAAAAATGTGTGGGGAATGAAGGCGGGCAGTTTCAACAACTCATTTAATAGTTTGCTAAGTAATGAGCCTCTTGTGTATTGTTGTATGGTGAGTTTGATTTGTTGTTTTACCCTCTCGCTAATCACTGAGACCCGGATAGCCGGCTAACAGGTGACGCGTTCTTCCACAGCGAAACACTCCGGGGGAAAACAAAACTGATCATATGATACGTTTTCAATCTAACCTGTTAATACTCAAACACAATGGAATTAACGCGTCAATATTGAAACATTTACCTTACTGGTCAGACAAATTTTAAGCGATGAGAAAATTCAGTGATTTAAAGTATATATTGTTAGATCTTAAAGTTGATTCAATTAAAAACTTTTAGTTCCTTTTGTTCCCTTCTTATATATATATATATATATATATATATATATATATATATATAATATTGAACCGAAAAACAACAGTGTAGTATGATGTTCTGTAAACAGATGTAACTCACATTACGTTATGCTATGTTGCTACAACAAAATGGAGCCAAGATTATCGTTTGAACAGCGGAAAGCAATTTGGAAGTGGTATTGGAAAACCGAGAGTGTTGGTGAAGTTCAAAGGCAATGGAGGCGTGTGTACAGAACAGAACCGCCAATAATTGCACGCATTCGAGACAAATTTGAGACTCGTGCTACCGTATGTGTTGTTGTTCATAAGGGCACATCTGGCAGATCACCAAATTACCCAAATGTACGTGCGTACCTTGATGACAATCTTCCAAGGCACTGAATAAGACGAAGAGGTCCGATTGAGTTTCCACCGCGTTTTCCGGATCTAACTTCTTTGGACTTCTAGCTATGGGGAACTCTTAAGGATGTTGTATACCGTAGAAAAACCAGTTACACTGACAGCACTTCGGGAAAAAATTGAAACGGCATGTGCTGCAATCGCTGAGGACACTTTCGCAAACGTTCCTCAGTCAGTAGTTCAACGTATTCAGAAGTGTATCGACGTCGATGGTGGGCATTTTGAGCAACTGTTGTAACTGTAAACGTCTAAGATGACTAGTGCTTTCATTTTCTGTTTGTGCGAATTCAGTTTCATTATGTTAACTATAGTGTTTTTGGCACCTTCTGTATATATGAATAAATCAGAATATATTTGAGAACATTTTAATATTATTATTAAAAGCTTTTATCTCTGCTGGAATTCAAACACACTGCTGTATGCAAAAACCACAGATGAAGTGTATGTTTGCCATATATTGATTAAAAAGTAATAATGAATCAAAAACATAGTAAGTATATTTTCAACAGTTTAGAAGTTATCGGAGACTTTCTCTTTAGCAAATGCTCACAAAAGTGGACAACTTACATAAGATTGCTACTTCTCTTGGCTACAGTTGGAAACTCTCCCATGCTCAAGTTGCAGGAAAATCTTAATAGAAAACAGTCTATGTCATTTTTCACTGTCATAGTAATAGCTTCTTTTGGGTTCTCCCCCCCCCCTTTCTTTTGGTACTCTCGTCCCCTGTTCAATCTCTGTGGTAGTTTTTACTTCCCTTTCTTCTTGGGCGCCGCCTTCTCTTAAAGTTGTGAAACCTCTCGACTTTTCTCCTTGGATACCGATAAGGTCGTCATTCGCTGATTAATAGAGATACGATCTGAGTCAAATAACAGACCATCTGCTAATTACACTTTTTGCTGTGATCTTTTTTTCCTTTCGTATAAGAGAAAAGTTTCGTGATCACGAAAACACTTGCTACATTTCCTCTCAAAAGGCTGTAACAATATTTATGCAAGAATAGACAAATTGAAAGGTTCGCGAAATTATCCACATACTGCAGCAGTGGTTCCGAATCCGTTTTAAACATTTGTGCAATAAAAAGGTGTAGACGGGAGAAAAAAACATCAAATATTGTATGGTTATAAAGTACTTGGTAAAGAACGCAACAGATATGAAAACACTGTAGGGGACTGCACCACGGAGTTTGAAGGTGGCTGTGAAAGCTTGGAAGGTGACCCAGACCCGACTATATTTACCGGGCCCCAATGTACGTATCGACAGTAGACAAAATGTGGGAGTTGTTGACTACATGGCTTTGTTAAATTGGTTTGTTACAGCTAACCTGGTTTATTACAGTACAAATAAATAGACACTAGTTTACTAGTTTTTTATTGAGTTAATATTGATTTAGTGAAATCATACCAGGTACTTGTTTAATAAAAAGTATTAGTACAACATATGTTCCTCTTGTATGTCTTAATTATGGCAGTGTACAGCATAATACCATATTCACATTTTCTAAATAGCAGTAATTAAAGGAGGAGTGGATAAAGAGTGCAAATGTTGAAGTTAATGATGAAACTGTAGTTGTATTTTTTTTATTATTTATTTACGGACGCTCTTTAACAGCTCAGGTCATCAGCGTCTCATTCAACTCAAATTTTACTCAGAGGTCTCTTCTTTCAAGCTTGAGGTTCTTTTTCATGCCGTAAATGTACGACATGGGACCCTCGGCTTTACTATCCTTCCGAAGGATGCCATACTTAGGATTTTTACGCCCGAAAAAATCCATCAGTCCTGGCCGGGTTTGAATCCGCGATCTTGGGTTAAGGAGGCAAGTATGGTTACCATTACACCGCCAGGACTGACCTGTATAGTAAAAGTTTCATATCAAAGTTTGTGATTAGGGAGGACATTTTCCTGATGCGATGTTCCCTATCTACCGTCACATGTGACAGGGAGGGTTAGGAATGAAAGGAAAGATCCTGACAACTTTCGGCTCATTTTTGACCAGCGGCCGCACTACTGCACACCTGAAACAAAACAATGGAGGTATCAAGATTCTCCACCGTCAAAGTGTGTGAAATCGACCTAGGAAGTTTATTATTACCCCACTGGAACATTTATAACTGGAGTGTATTTGTGGGTCTATGGTAGATAAAAATATGCGAGAAAAGACCTGTGTTTATCAAAGAAGAAAGTTATTTTTATCAAGATAATGCTTGCCCTCACACATGCGCCGTTGCAATGGCGAAAATCAATCAATTAGATTACTGTTGTTGTCATTACCACCATAATTTGGCTTCTTGCAATTTCTATCTGTTTCTAAACTAAGAAATTTCCTGATGGAGGACTTAAATCATCAGTTGAGGGTCAGGAGCAATCTGACTGTTGTGATGGGACAATGTTGAAAAACAAGAACAATATTTTGAATTTCATTCCGAAAACTTTTCAAGTGACCCTTTTAGTAAAACATTGTACATTACCTTGCGTATGTAACAGTCGCCGTTTGACACATGGTGTTCCGCCCTAGTACCAACTTAAGGGGAGAACTATCTCGATCTTCGTCACGTTTCTCGGAGGGGCACGTTGTTGACAGACTCCTTATCCATCCGATCGGGAAGTCGAGCGCAGGGCTAAGCTCTTTATTTCGGCCTTCCCTAAAGCCGAAATGACGAGGCAGAAAATGTGTAAGGACTTTAAGACGTCTGGTTGGGCTCGTCGGACAAGCCCCAGCCCAGTGTCGCACTGGCTTGTAAGTCGATATGTGAATGTCGTAGGGGGAGCTCTCTTTACCTTGGTTTTAGTGTTATCCCCTATTTTGTGTGAGCGACATTATTATTTAAGAACCAAAGCTTTTGCTGGCGCTACGATCGGCATTATCAGTGAACTGAAAGTGTATGGAAAGACAGAGGTACAGAAACGTTAGAAGGAGAGGGGCTAGAATTGTTGGGAGTTGTGTTGCAGACGTTGTTTGTTCTCCAGTAGCATGTTCCATGTCTTGCGTACTTGAAAACTTCCATCTTTGTTTATATTTGCTGGATGCTGCTCTATTTTGAGCCACTTTAAAATATCCTGTTGTTGATGCCATTACTTCTGTATTCACGTTTTATTCCATGGCAATTTTGAATAGTATATTCCACAATCGTAGATATTCTGATTAGCATAGTAAAAAATAGATATATACCATCGCGGAATATGCCATTCAAAATTGCCATGGAATAAAAATAAATGATACAAATAAAATAACTAATATTACTATAGCCGCTATTTAATTTTCAGAATTTCACTAATTAGAAGGTCATAACTCCCCCAAGTCCTGAACCAATCATATAAGCAGCCACACCATACTTCTTTAGAGACAGCAACACGTTGTTCCGACTCCCAAACAGGTTGCCTTTCGGTTTTTTCTTGATGAGTGGAAACATTTAAGGAAAACACAGCTGGGCTGTACTGTAGACGATGCAGCAATTTCCCAATTCTTTAATAAATTCCATTGTTTTCCAAGTGAGTGCACAGTGGCATTGTTGTAGTGAAGCAACAATCCTCGCAATGCAGACTTTGGTCTTCTTTTGTTATCTTTTGTTAGTTCAGCTCAGTAATAATGCAGTAGTTAGCAGCGTGCAAGCACAGCGACAATACAAAGGTAGTATTTGTGTCAGTTAATTAAGGTTAGGTTAGGTTTGTTATAAACATAAGCGCTAAAATTTTCTACTTATCATAAAGGGAAGTAAATTGCATATTTTTAGATGGAGTCCATATTTTATTTATTTACCACATTACTACTAGTCATTAGTAGTTGTGATGGTAGTAGCAGTAGAAGTAAGAGTGTGTGTGCAATAAAACGTCAACAGACGCACAGGTACAACTTATATAAGATATTAGATTAGATATTTCTATAAAAGAAATATGTCTTCAACAATAAAAGAAGAAAACATTTTAAAAACTTACAAATACAAAAAATTGAAAAAAGTCATGTTCGTGTTGACTGGATTCACTCAATTTGTTTCCCCCACACTCCTTCAACCTTTACAGACATTAGCTGCCTCACTTTCGTCAGATATTTACTTAATCTCTCCTCCCCTTCTTTGTCTGCCAGCATGACCATCTCCCTTTGTTCGATCTCGTAAAGGCGTGTGGTACATACATTCCCTCTATTCTTCCGTTTCTTTACATTGAGTCAGAATACATGTCCATAATTCTCCGTCCTCACAGATGAGGCAAAATTCTCATATTCGTCACACGTCTCCATTCTGAGTCACTCGAGCCCCTATTTTGATGTACTACGCCATCCCCCATTCAGATTTTCGCCCGATTTTACTTCCAACGAAATCATCTCTCTGCATTGTACAATTGTTCGCTGCATATCCATATCCCTCGAGCGGTTTCTAACCTTCCTCCATACGTTCTTCTATTCCCTTGACCTGCTATCCAAATGGAGTCTAGCCCTGTTGTTTCCATTTCCTTTCTTAATTTTGATGCCCATGGCATGTTCCCTCCCATCTCTTGTGCAACAATATTTTAGTTAAGTGCTCATTGATGCCCTGTCAGTTGCATTATTTGCTGGGCAATGAGAAGGGTGTGAATATTCGAGTAATAATCTTTTTTTCCAATTTGTAGCACACCCTACTGTTTATCTACAAACAAAAGAGTATGGCCGTCTTACAGCAAAGGACTTTATTAACAGAAGATGGAGTACATCTCAGTAAGTGGGTTTAGTTGATGTCAACATCATGTTTATTATCTCATAAAACTGAAGTTTTTTATCTTTGATTGCGAAACGTAAATTTTAAAATCTGCTAGATGTAAACTCTATAAATAGATGTTCATTCTTCTACTGACGTGTTCAAATTTAGTCATACGCAATGCTAAATTTTTAAGTTAATTGTTTACTCCAGAACAACAAATCACTTTGCTGTGCTATGTATTTCAGCAAATATCAAATGTGTTCACGAAACGAGCTGTATATGAATGAACTATTTATTTAACAAAACACATGGATGTGTCTGAACAAATGAAAATCGTTCATGCAACTGTCTTAAAGCCTTCGAAAGTTCTCTGAACGTTTTAACCACGTATTCAATAAACTCGCTGTGAGGTTTGCAAAGGGCAGGTAGAAATTTTGGAACAGGAAAGTGGACCATTTGATTTATGGTCTGAAGTATTATATGCAATTTTCCCTTGAAGATGATTGTATAGAAATTTGAGGTCTGCACAACTTTAAATAGGAGTGTAAGAATTAAAATAAACAGCAAATCTCGGGGCGTAAAATGAATGAATTCTCCTTAAACGTTACCAGAAGGAGCTCAGTTAACAATGACGTTTGTCAAAATCCCCGTTGAGCATTAAAATTATTTTTTCACGTTTTCCCATTTCTGAAATGGGCTTCACAGGTACAAGAATATTACATATCTCAAAACATCATATAATGCATTTCTGTTCAATTTCTCAGTTCAGATACATTATTACTACGGTATCAAAAATAAAAAGTGGGTAAAATAGGAAGGAAAAAATAAAGAACCAAATAAGCAAGGAAATAATGAGAGAAAAATAGTAAAAAGAAAGAAAGAAGGAAGGAAAGAAAGAAAGAGAAAACCTAACACACAGAAGGAAATAAAAGGAGGTCAAGATAAAAGAAAATAGAAAGAAAAAAAAAAGAAAGAAAGAAAGAAAGAAAGAAAGAAAGAAAGAAAGAAAGAAAGGGAAGATAAATTAAAAAGGCAGTGAAGAGAGATGAAGAGAAAAATAATGATAAAAAACAAAGAAAAAAGAATAAAAGAACTAAGAATTAAATAAAATAATGTAGAGAGAAGAAAAATAATAAAATAAAAAGAGAAGCCATCAAAGATAAAGGAAAGAAGAGGAAGAAAGGAAACAATAGACACTTTGTATCTGCATGCCGCAATCGTAATAAACATACATACTTCATATACACATAAATTATTATTATTATTATTATTATTATTATTATTATTATTATTATTATTATTATTTACTCTTTATTGAGCACTGTCAGAGATGACGTTTGCTAAATCATCTATCACTTTTGAATGAATGGGAGCAATACGTGACATATGAGTACACTGTGAGGTAAAGACAAGACCAGTTCCTCTCTGGAGGGTTAGAAAAAGAACATAAGAATAAATTTTCATGGTGACAAGGGCAACAAAACACAATGATACATTTTCTGGTTTTACTCACATGTCAGCTGTCTGACGTAGATCCTTTAAGCTTCACTTTCAGACACAGTATTTCTCAACTTCCGGTGTGATGCCACATCGACACTCGCAAGGCCTCCTGGAAACAAACTACAAGAAATAAAGAGTGCGAAAGGGATTCGGGGTAGGCAGGCATAAAAACCTTTCTTGATGTTACAACTATTTTGCTACGATAGAAGCTTACAACTGCGTGACCACGGGTTTATCGGGGTCACTCAAACTTAACATGGAGTGCATTTAAGAGAGAATGTTATAAAAATCTGCGAAGTTACTGTACATGCTGTTGACGACAAAGAGATAAGTGAAAACTTTGCAGAGCGTTCTGGGAGGTCGATAACTGGCCTAGAATAAAAGTATATCTGTATCATTTAACAGAGAGAGGCTTGGATATTGTATTGATGGGAATGCCGTTCTCCAACTAGGAATATATTAACAGGAAAAGCTGGGGTGGGAGGAAAAAGGGAATTATGTAGTGCGAAAAGCGTGGAATGATTTGCATTTCGTTAGAAGAGTGCTTAGAAAGGGAAATAGTTAGCGGACAGGTATATTGTTCGTTCGATAATGGAATTTGGAACATTTTGCTGGGAACCCTTTGGGAAAAATCAAATATACTCTCCCAAGAGGTGCAGAGAACATCAGCTAAATTCGTGAAGCGAGGTAGAGAAAAGGTATTTAATTGGGTTGGCATGTATTTTAATAATTGAAATGGATTAAATTATGCAAATTTAAATAGGTTGCAATGTATTTGATTAGTTTGTAATGTATTTAATTAGATGGAAATGTGTTTAATTTAATTAAACTTGTATTAATAGTGTTAATGCACGCTTTTACTACTGAGGCACCACAGGTAGTGGACACTAATGGTACATGAGATGAAATGATATATTGGGAAAGGATTTTTTTTTTAAGGAAGGAAACGTTCCTGGCCTAAGTTTTAGGGTATCCCCCCGGCATTTGTTATTTATGAGGACTGAATAAAACCTGGAAAAACCCAGAATCAGAAACGCCGATCATGGCGGAATTCGAACCCCAGACCTGCCGCTCACGAGTCCGCGCCAAAACGACCTCGGCCACCCGTGGCGGTTTAAATCAAATGAATTTATTTATATTAACATATATTTTAGTAGATTGACATGAAATGTATTAAATTACATTGAAATGCATATAAATAGGCAGAAATATATTTGATTACGTTGTAATATACCTAATTATATTGAAATGTGTTTAATTTAATTAGGTTAAAATGTTTGAAATGCATTTAAAATGTATTAAATTAGGTTGTAATATATTTAATTAGATTTGAAATGTGTTTAATATGGCTTAATTGCATTAAATATAATGTTGACGTGCATTTAATCACATTTAAATGCATTTAATTACATTAAAATGTATTTTATCCATTTTACAAATATTTAATTAGTTTTAAATATATTAAATTAGATTAATTAAATATGTTAAAAATTTTAATTGGATTGTAATTTATTTAATTAAATTAAAAAGTGCAGTTGGATTGAAATGTATTAAATAATATTGACATGAATTTAATTATATTTAAATCAATTTAATCGTACTAACGTGTATTTTATTATTTTGACAAAGATTTAATTAAATTGGAAGGCATTCAATTATATTTAAATGTATTTAAATAGGTTGGCATGTATTTTATTATATTGACATGTATTTAATTAATTTGAAAGGTATGCAATTGGCCTGAAATGTATTTTGATATGTTGACAGATATGACAGATGTATTAAATGGTTTTACTTGTATTTAATTTTACATATATATGAATTAAGTGTCATGTGTATATATATGCGCTGGGATGCATTAAAGTGAGTTTAGATGTGTTTAATTAGATTGAAATATTTTAATAATGTTGAAGTGCATTGACTTGTATTTAATTATGATGTACAATATCTCTCTACTGTCACAGGTGTAATCCAATTGTGTGTGTGTGTGTGTGTGTGTGTGTATATATATATATATATATATATATATAAAAGTATTACCGCTTTAAGTTTTTTTAATTAGTTATTGAATAGGCTATTGTAATAATCAACAAATCATTATTGGATTGAATTATTAAGTAAACCTGCCCTCTACAACTAACCAAATGTCAGTTTTCCTCCTTTAAAAATTAACATTTGCTGTTTTCGTGAGTGCGCTCTTTTTGGAACTTTAGAACCTTCTTGGAAAGTTTATTATGAAATGTGGCTTGTAACAAATGTCTATCTTGGTATATATTTTCCAAGAAAATATGTGTTCACTATGTCTATTGTAAACGTTCAAATTTAAATCTGGTTTAACGATAAAGTGTTTTTGACGAACTAGATAAAACTCGGTTCTTCACAATTTTGATCTCTTCTGACGTAAAGATTGGCGGTTCAGCCTCCTCAATAGCTTTATGTTCTTAATTGTATAAATATATCAATAGCAATAATTACCATGTCCTATAATCTTAGATTTTAGACTCATTCAAGGGGAGATTATCACTAAAATCGATTTAGAAGTAAGAATGCTTTAAACCATTACCCTTTCGAAACTCACATAGAATATTTCAGATATAGGTATGTGATTTAAACTGTGTTGGCAGCACCGAAACTGGAGACGCGAGTAACAAAAACAAAAGAGCACGTGGAACAAGTTTTCTTGTGTTATTCCCCAGGACAAACAACACCTTCTCTTGCCCTCCTGTAGTATTTCTCGTGGGAACTATGAATATCAGATTGCGTCACCACAACAGAAATGTAAATTAAACCTTCACGGGGCACACAAAACACTGACCACAACGTTCTGCCCAGTCCTCGAGTAGAAGAGGACCCGCTAAGAAATAGAAATTATCGGAGAAAGAAATTAAAGAGGAAAATAAAGAAAGAATAGTAAAGTAGGATGGTGAACAAACCCAGAACTGTCATTGTATTAAATGGGCTAGTTACAAATAATTTTAGAATCAAAAATCTACATGTATGAAGTGGTTCAAAAAGTCAGGTAAACAATACGCTTAAAGTTTTTTTTTTTTTTTTTTTTTTTTTTTTTTAATGTTGGCGCCTATCCTTTTCCAAGTCCTCAATCTGAATTATTCTTCAGGAATCCCAAAAATACACTTGCCGTCACCAAAACCAGTCATTTCATTCATTGTCAATAATTGTGACATTCATGGCGTTTTCAGTAGCTTTTGGTTGATACGAGCGTCGCTATTTAATTTCTGGGATTTGAAGAAGGTAAAAGAGATATAACTTTTCATTTGGCAGCACTGGAAAGAGCGTGTTTTGATTAGTTAACATAGAAAAAGTGCAATGGTTAATTGTGGTTTTACGCTTGCTGATCAAGATTAAGTATTTTCTTGCGGTGATTGTAAGTGCGGCCTAATGCCTAGAAAAATTACAACGAACTTGGCCAGATTCTGCTCCTTTATGTACAGAAGTGTATAACCGGTTTGCAGAGGTTATACTAGAAAGAACAGTTCTGAAAGACGAACAGCAACAGTAGTTACAGATAAAAATATCGCTCGTATAGAAGCCATAGTGAAGAACGATCTGTGAGTGACTTGCAGGGAGAGAAAGGAGCCTGTAGGCATGCATTTGCCGCAGGTGTCAGAAATCCAGCACAAAATCTTTGTTGTCACTGAGTACCCCACATTCTCACATAAGAACAAAAGCAGCAAGAGTGGAATGGTGCTGTGAAACGGTTCGTCGTTACAGCAAAGCAGCTCCCAACGAATCACATCATCTTCATAGATAACGAAAACTAAATTTACCAATACGACACGAAGAGAAAGAGGCAGTCTGCAATGTGGGCCTTCCCAATGAAGGTGTAGGCCGAAAGATGGTTGTCAGTCTGAGGTTCAAGGATTACTGCTTCATCACGACAATGTCTCAGTGCAATCGCTTTGAAAACAATGACACTGCTGGCCCACTCACCGAAGAACAAATCTGGCTCTGTGAGATTTTTTCTGTTACCAAATAAAACTAAAGGTCATCTGTTTGTGAGTCCAGAAGAAGCTGTTGGTGCTAAGAAAAAGAGGTCGTTGCCATGGTCGCTTCTGGAAGATTTGTATCGAGAGTGGGGGCAGATTACTGGGTAAAGAAATAGGCAGAGTTGGTGAGCTATAGTCTTCTACTTAGTACATCCCAAAAATGTAATATTAGGGCTGTTCAATAAAGAATTATTATACCATACTCATAACTTTGATAATATTTTTCAAAATAGTCCCCGCACCTGTCCTACAGTCTTCAAAAAAAAAAGTTGATGACAGGTCCTTCGGCCTTCACTGCTGCAAAATGCCTCCCACAAAGATGTTAACTTCAATTTGGGGAAAATGAAAAAGGGAAGGTGAAAGACACAGTTCATATTGATTTTTATGAAATATTCAGAACGATGTTTGGGGTGTACGGCCGAAACTGTCTATAATAAGAGGGTCACTAGATAAATATTGAGACACAAATGTTGACCAGCTCTAGAAAAAACATTGTTATTGGGTCGAAATTGTTGAGTCGTTGTTGTCATGGTAGCAGGCAGAGCTCTGTTGTGTTATTCATTTTCCTGCATTTTATGGTGAAGTCTGGAAAGTATAAACGTTCTTGTAAGTGCAACGGAGATTGAGAGAGAGCATTTTCGTGTGATCTTGTCCGATTTCAAATGTGACTGAAATGAAACGCAGTCACTTGAGAGTTTGAGGGGGGGGGGATACTTTCGGTGACTTTTCTGCTTCACGTGTTACCGTTTTCCTCAGTTTGAAGAGTTAAAGAGAGGGCGGCAATCTCTTAAAGATAAGAGAAGAGTAGTGACTGAGAAGAACATCACCTGTGTTGAAACAAAGCTTGAGGAAAATCTGAGATTAACCTGGCATTAGCGATTGGTTCACGCGAGTGTTTCAACCATCCTTCGTGAGCATCTTCAAGATTAGTGCTCCATAATATATCTAAGCAGAGGAGCTCCACAGGTGAAATGCTGCAAAGATTCAACCGTTGAAAGTCTGGCCATGTTTCTAACACAAAACATGACGAAACTGGATATATCGTTTTGACCAGAAACAAAACGTCAGTCCTCCATTTGGGTTTTCCCTGATCACCAACCACCTGTCAAAGTCAAGAGGCCAAGAAGTATGGGAAAGGAAATGGTTGCCTCTTTCTTCTCCACAGGTGGTCACGTGGCTCGAAAATCGGAGAATTGTTACTGCAAATTTGTATACAGAAGTTTGCCTTTCGAAAGTGTTTCAGAAAATCCAAGAATAACGTCCAAAGACAGGACTAAGCGACATTTTGTTGCATCATGACAATGCATCAGCTCATGCCGCTAATGTAACTATAAAGTTTCTGCAAGGATGAAGCAAAACTCATCCTTCTTATAGTCCTGACCTGGTACCATGCGATTTCTTCCTGTTCCCTACTGTGAAGAACCGACTTCGAGGTCACCTAAAGAAGCGGTTGCAGCACCACAAACTGAACGTCTGCAGAAGTGATTCCAGGGGCTGGAACGCTGCATACAGTGCCAAGAGGTATGCTTTGAGAAATCGGGATAAACAAACTGTTTCTTAGAGTGCTCAGTTACAGTTGTGTGTGCAGGTATGGCATACTGATAAACCGTTCATTGAATATCGGAAAATAGAGGACTGTAACTCTTCCAGCAGAAGCAACCGCTATTTATGATGAAGATTTCCACACAGAGCTTTGTTGTTTACTCTCAGGATCAGAAGTGATTACCTTTGAAAGAAACTCCGCATCTTCAACTGCACGGGAACGTCCTTTTGATCGGATATTAGCAGTCTTGGGACCTATACAATGAAAGCAGCAGTGTTGACGTATTCTAGAGCAACAATTGGAGTTTCAGGACCACCTACCTTTGAAATTGATTGACTCCCTTATTTAAACATTTTAAGACATCTTTGAATTTTGCTATAGGGAAGAATAAAATCTTCATATGCTTCCTGTAATTTGCACAGACCTCAACTGGAGATTTTTTGAAAGGGAAGTAGAGTTTCAGAGCAACATATCACCTCCATTGTTCTCTAGGCAGAACTGAATATGTCTCTACTTGCACACCTCTCACATGCGACAGCCGGAAGTGAAAAACATAACTAATATCACGTGTACACTACGCATTAAGCTAACAAAATATTATAAAAATAAGTTTTTGCGCTAGAAAGTATGCCTGTAAATAGTATTTTATTTCTTCATAGTACAGTTTGTATGTGATGAAAAGTGAGCCATGTATGACAACCGCAAACGATCGACAAAATCTGCGATTGACTTCATCCACACAGTGCAACTGCAAGCAACTTACTTGAAAATGTTTTATACAAAGCCACATTCACTGAAAAATCGACACTTACAATTTGGTTAACTATAAGAAAGGACAATTTGAACGGGTATTAACTTTGAGAAGCAAACTGTTTGTCGTGTATCTGAACACGATAATGCACCGTCTCACACAATAAACGTTACCGCATCCTCTATACTCATCGCGTGTTCACCCTCATCTTCAATCCTGAAAATGTGTGCTGGATAGAGTTCACTTTTAATTGACTTAAGGGACATCAGCTGACACCAAAACGGAGTATGTTTTCTTTCGGCCTGTACATATGGGGACTTATTGATGTATTAACTGTGTTCTTACCTTTATTTGGAATATTCACAGTGATCGATGTAGGAACGCGACATTCACTAACCGTAACGCAGTAGGCGCGAACTGTCACAGGCAGCTGCCGACGAAGAACTGAAGGGGTGCTGATTGGGTGAGGACAAACACTGCTGCCCACAAACAAGGATGTTGTTTTCAGTTACAAGAACCGCAAATTATTTCGCAAGCGCCGCGACAGACACCCGACACTGCCAACTGGCGTGAGACGCCCTGGTAACCCAATACCTAACTTCCCGTTTTGGTGCCTCGGGATGAACGTGGACGCTGAATCCGCCGAGTGGACCTAACAAGACAAGTTTTTATATCACCGCCGTCAATTATATCATCACATCAGCTTGGCACTACCATAATTGCCAACCTTGCCATCGCCCGTACCAACCTTATCAACATATCTCATCACCATCATGAACTTAATCACACATTACAAATATCACCAACACAAGTCCTCAGTTATACGTGGCGGTATCAGAAGCTTAATCACCCATATCACAAGATCACCATGAGCTATCACCAACTTTATTACCTAATATCGCAAACATCGCTCCTACCAGCTTATCACCATTAATATCAATATCATCACTGCGTTGACTGTATCTCAGATAAATTATATCACCATCATGAGCATCACCGTAACATTGATATCACCTCTACTAACTTTACCATCACTTCACCCATATCATCACAGTTATTGATTTCATTCCTATATTACTAAAATCACCAACTAAAGACATCACAACAATTATCACAAGTAGCTTCATCATAATATCACCACCTCCTGTACATCCCACTGGTGACCAAGGTCGTTAAGGCGCGGATTCATGAGCGGAAGGTCCGAAGTTCAATTCCCACAGAACCGTCATTCCTGATTGAGGTTTTTTCCAGTTTTTCACAGTCTTCATAAATGGCAAATGCCGGGGAGGTGCCCTAAACTTAGGCCTGGAACGGTTCCTTTTTTAAAAAAAAAATTCTAATTAACATTTCATCTTACGTACCATCAGTGTCCACTATCTGTGATGTCTCAGCAGTAAAAACAGGCATTCAAAAACAAAAAATAAAAAGACGCATACACCTACTGTAATATCTACAGTTTAACTGTCTTCATGTTTTGTAATAGGCCAGCGATGTATACAGTTTCGTGTTTAAGATCGACATATATCGATTCTTAATGTATAAAGAAGATAATCGATGCTTCCATCAACATCTGGAGAGATGGAGAGATGGCTAGCGACGTTTGCGGGGAGATCTGCCAAGTAAAACTTTACGTGTATATCATCAAATATTTAAGAGACGGTCCATCTCTTTGCCTTAACAAAAGCAGAATATTAATAGTAAACAGTTGAACGTTATCAACACATTCCTCTGACTACCCATCTCTCCAGCTTCCGGCAGGACCTCTTCCAATTTACTTGTTCTGTATTTTATTTCTCAGTAGTTTGTAATTTTAATTCCGCTGATATATCATTTTCTTTTAATCACAAAAATAATTCTGCAGTCTTTACCCCGTTACATGCAAATTTGCCTTGTTGCAGGTAAATGAAATTATTTTACTAGAGATAATAATGGGAAAATATTTTAAATATTGAAAGTTCGTAGTTATAACATCGTTGGAACCTCCAAGAATCGACCCCAGAGCCTCCAACGTGTTATCGTCTACCAACAGACTGCATTTGGCAGAGAATGACATCATCAAACTTCCGGAATGGTTGACACTTTACTGGACTGATGATCACTGTCAATATTTCATTGATCGATTGCTCCTTGATATCCGCTGGAAAGTAAAACATTTATGGAAGTAAATACAACTTTTAAATATTACTAAGTTATAGTAGGCGTGGGACACCGGTTTGTTTTAAGTTTTTTTCAGATAAATCTACATTAATAATAATAATAATAATAATAATAGTAATAATATAATAAAATTGTAAAATATCATACAACTATAGATTTTTAGAAAACAAATTCTTAAATAATACTAAATAAAAAGCAATAAAATAACATAAATTGCGCTTATTAAAGATAAATTAGATAATAAATTATTATGTATTTTACATCTTTTAAATGAAAAAATTTGTCAAAACGGTTAAAAAAAAAAGTATAAGAATTTTTTTTTTTTTTTTTTTGTGAGAAATACTTTTTCACGCTGAATTTTAACTTCACAGCATTTTGTTGGCTTACAGCGTAATTTACACGTGTACGTCATCTTCAGCTGAGGTCTATGTACAATTTGTACTTTCCTATGTCATAGCTCGAAGATTATTGAAAATATTTCAAGACAGAAGGTAAGCAATTTCAAAGCTGTTTATGAAACTTGGTTACATCATTTCGATCCTGATAGCAAACAGCAACGCTCTGTGTGGTCACCAACACCAAAATAAGCAAAATTAGTTACTTCTGCTGAGAAAGTTGTGTTTATCTTTATTTTTCGATATTGAAGAAATGGTTTACCACACAACTGTAACTGTACAACTACATTGGCCATGTTTCCGTGCTACAAGCATTTTAAAAATCGTTCTAGCGGCACAAATATTTATTTACTTGTTTAAGTTTACACAACAAAACTCGGTATATACCATTTATATAAAGTAAGGAAAATATTTTCCGAAAATCACAGAAATTGGTCATTAGGAATTAAAATATTATTACCTGAAAACAAAATTTAAAAATAGCTCAAACGGCATTAATGTTTGTTTCTTCACTCTGAAACTCTGTATATCGTAATTAAATTAAATAATAAAAGTGATTTCTGAAAATTAGGGAAATCGGAACATTAGAAGTAGGGGTAAAACTGAAAACCGAAATTTAAAAAGTGCTCTTGAGTTTTTCTGTCTATTGTTTTAAAATAAAAGAAAAAATTAACTCCACATATAAATTGTATTTATAATTATGCATATATTTTATATTTAACAAAAGTATAGTCGTGAAGATATCAAATGTGAAATATTAATTTAATATGTTTAAGAATTATATTTGTATATAAGGGCGCTCTGTAATAACCTTCAGAAAACGTTTACGTTACATGTTAATAACATTTAAATTAAATTTCAAAGCCACTGAAAATCGATGTAACTTTCGACTGTTTTTATTTACTTAGTACATTGTAATTGTTTTTAAATAGTGACATGTTTTTGTTTTATTGAAACATATGAACATCTTAAATACACAATGTAACTCGAAACTTTCTGTTATTTCTCTTTATTTTAGTGAATGTAAAGATGATATCAAGGTTCAGTTCATAAACGTGAATACATTTTAAAATGTTTAAAACTATACATACACTATCACTTTGTCTATCAATGGTCATATATTTAATTTAATTAATAGTACCATTAATTCTTGTGGTTTAATAACAATAATAATTCTAAAAATGTGGTTTCTATCTTGTAATATTTATTGATTACAATAATTCCTTCTTTTTTTTCTTCTTCTTTTTTTTCCCCCTAATAACCCACAGAAAGTTCATAACTTATTTCATTTCATTAATTAATACGATCATAATTTGAATATTATATTTTTAAAGTTATTAAAGGCTCTAATTATGATTTATTTTTTTTTTTTTAATTATTCAAATTGCTGAGGAATTCGCCAGTTTAGCTCCTGCGTGACGGACTTTTGCTATTTTCACGTTTACGGTTTTCAAATGAGCCTCCTGCTTGCAGAGCTATCTAACGACAATATTCTGAAGCCTTGCTGGGCTACTACCAGGTTCAGTGGCTCTCTGAGGGTAGAACTGCTAGAAGTGCTGCTACCTCTCGGCCGATGCTCAAGGTATCTGTGTAATGCAGGTATGGGAGGACTTTGAACTTGACCATGCTGTCCTGCAGGCAAGTCAACCAGTTTGCTCTTGTGGGCGAGACGGTGGGGTGACGTGAGAGATAATTGTTAAGACTTTAATCGCAAGGGAGGCAGGTAACACCTCCCCTCCACTACTTGCAGATTCCATCGACAGCAGCGGCGTATTTTTCACTTCAGTTCCAAGTACGCTGTTGCTAGGTAACCTGCAACGAAAACAAGTGGCAGTGTAGTTTTGTTCATTCAATTGTTTTTAGTGATGTTGAGTGTGGAAGCTGCGTGAGTAACATGTGAGGAATGCGATCTTGTGGATTCACTTAGGTAGACGAACAGAAAAAAAAAAAAAAAAAAAAAAAAAAAAACGCATTGGAGAAACTAAACCTCCGCTCCAGGGATATATCAGAAAATGGATCGATTTCATAAGTAAGTACATTTCACTCTAAACAGCTCAAATTACCAAATGCCTTTGGTTATATGCAGTGTCTAGCAAAACCTTAAAGCAGCATTCTTGCGCAATCAATAAATCAAGAAAACGCGTGTTATTTTGGATTACAAGAATGTGTTGCCTAATTGAGGTAATATTAAGTTTTCTTGCAAACTTAGGCCACATGGATTTAAGACCTTTCCTTAATTCTTCACATTTTAATCACAAGATTGTTTGTCTTATAACGCAATTTTCTTCGTAATATTAGTAAGCACTTGTAGTGTCGACAGCTTTAAGGCAGTAGACATGGCTTCAATTTTCTTTGTTTATGGGGTAAAATGCCTACCTGATAAGCATTTTACCCCATATCAATATTGGTCCAGTAATTTTTATCAACGAGATAAGATATAAATATCTTTTTTACTCTCCTGATGATGCAGGAAGGCACTATCGCAAGAATATGTGTGTACTTTTAGCTTTGTACTTTCATTTATAATTCTAAACAATACTTTTCGTGTAGATTAACTAGATATTTATTACTTTTGGAGCGAACCATTAAACCATCTCGCAGCAAGTTACGTAGAGTACGATTGATAAAATATAGCCAAGGGTGTCACGATCAGCTGTTAGCTATCCGTGAAATGGGGAATGTCGTGATATTACAAAAATAAATAAGAAATATTTATCAGAATTGAAGATTTTAAAATGTATTAAAACTATATGAGATTATAAAAATTAAACAAGGAAAAGAACTTTAAAAAATTGGAACTGAAATTCTAATAATGTGAAAATATGTGTAGAAGAATTTATAGTTCCTACTCTAAACTGTGTTTAGTGGAAGTAAACAGGTACAAAAGAAAAATTTGGTGACTTCGAAATCAGCACCTGGTATCTAGTTGGGGAAAATAATTAAAAGCTGCAATGAAAGCCCAGAATTCTACTATAAAATTTATTTTTAAAACATTGTAATGAAAAAAGCAATTTCTCTTTTAGTTTTTTTTTTTTATTTAGTAACATATTTCAATGCTTTTTCGTCTTCTTTTTTTTTACCATACAATTAAACTGAATAATAATAATAATAATAATAATAATAATAATAATAATAATAATAATAATAATAATAATAATAATAATAATAATAATAATAATAATAATAATAATAATAATATAGCAGAAATATTGAGAAGCAAGGACTGGATGGAGAAAATCTACATTTAAGGTTTAACCGATAAATATATTCACCATGGGGTATTAATTTCTTTCCAATCGAAACGATTAGTCAAATCATCTAGGTAGCCCAGATAGCAACCCTTCTCATCCTATCCATCTACAAGCTTCGTGTTTATGAATGTGATATTTGCATGCTTAACTTTTATCTGAACTTTTGTTACATAGCCCTGATATTAGTTACGAGTTATGCTATTGGGATGTGTTTCTTAAATCAAAATCAATTGCCCAATTTGACTGAGTGCAATGTTAATACATTTTTGTTACACCATGTGTTTGGAACAATGCACATTTTTTTATCAAAAAACTGTAACTTCTACATATGCATTCCTTACGTATGTGTGAGATAGTTTAAAACGTTTGTAATGTAACAGGGTAAGTGGAGATATTGGTACAAAAGTATTAAACGTTGGCTTTATTGGAAGTTAATTCTAATTTAGTGATTTTTCTTTCGCGAGATCGCTCCACGTACAATTGACCTTGCTTTCATTCTTGTCTCGTTCCAACGCTTGAAAGCCGGCCGGGGAGCCGGAGGGGAAGTTAGTACAATTGTAACTCTGTGGAGGCATGGATCTGTAATGAGAGTGTATTAGGCGGCGTATTGCAGAGTATTAATTACGTTAATATGGCTCATTTCAGGGACCTATTCCGCAAAGAATGTTTTTATATGATTGTGCGTGTGTACAAATTCGGGTTGTGATGTACGATATGCTGGCAAACTATTTCTTAAATATCTAAAAAAGAGATAACCATAACTTTCCTAGCAGAAGCAACCACTTTCATTATTTTATTTATTTATTTGTGTTGGTGATAATGCAGATTTTCACACAGAACTCTGCTGTTTGCTCACACGATCGAGATGATGTAACCAAGTTTCATTCGCAATGACTTTCAAAGAAACTCTGCACGCAACAATCTTGGCATCCAACGTGCATAAACACGTTTGATGTGCAGCTTTTCAATTGCTAACGTCCAGATAAATTTTCAGCATTTCTGAAGGTGTTCTTAATGTTATTCGACCTAGCACCGCTGCAGCAGGCCAAGGTCGGTCATTTTCACGTTCTGTAAATTTTCTTTTCTTAAGTTCTAGTTTATAAGGCAATTCATTTTTGTTTTTCTGTATTTTAGCTCTTTTTTTTTTTCCTTGTTTTTCCTATGTTTAATGCATTTTTTTTTTTGTCTACATTTTTATTCCTATCCCTTATGCTATTTTCTATTAACTTTTTAACTCTCTTACGTTCTTGTTTCTTTATTTCTTCTTTACACGATAATTAACATTGTATGGCTTTTTTGGGCGAACTTTGTGTATCCTACAAGTGCGCGGACTCGTGAGCGGGAGGTCTGGGGTTCGAATCCTGTCAGGACCGTCCACCCTGACAGGTTTTTTCCAGGTTTTCCTCGTCCTCATAAATGGCAAATGTCAGGGAGGTACCCTAAATAGCTTGAAACGTTTCCTTCCTTGAAAAAATCCTTTTCCAATATATTATTTCATCTCATTTATCATCAGTGTCCACTGTCTGTGGTGCCTTGGTAGTAAAAACGGGTGTTAAACGCTAATAAAAAAAAAAAAAAAAAAAAAAAAAGCAACACTTAATGTAGAATAACAAGCTCTTCTCTTTTTCTTAAGTACAAAGCAAACATCAGTCGGTAAATATTTACATAAAAACAGCAACAATGGCTTTTTTTCTGGTGTTCAAGAGGTAATTTGTACATTGTAAAGAAGAATATTAGCTATCCGAAATATCGTGTGTACTGTGTACCTATTTTCTTTGTTACTGCCTTTACCTGCTGTGCACAACCTTTTAGCGAACCTTGTGTTCTACTCTCCAGAGTGTTTTCTGTAGTTTATTCCATTTACTATATATATATACAGTAAAGAAAAGCGAAACCAAGATTCATCTATAAAGAAAATAAATTTATGGTAAATTTCTCCTTCCTGCACACAATTCACAAAATCTGCTACTGGATGCAGGGTCACCCGGTTCAAGTTCTTGTACTACATAATTTATACGGTTTTAACTTCAGTAGCTCTGTGGTGGTTCGAACAAAGGGATGAGAAAATTCAATTTGCTGAGAATAACAATGAAGTGATTTTTAGAGGATGCCCAACAAGCCGTGTACACTTTTTTTTTATCAAAATTCTTTCCATTTCACTCAAATTTATTTTTCAG
The DNA here is from genome assembly GCA_030762175.1 of Metallyticus violacea. Taxonomy (NCBI): domain Eukaryota; kingdom Metazoa; phylum Arthropoda; class Insecta; order Mantodea; family Metallyticidae; genus Metallyticus; species Metallyticus violacea. The sequence continues at coordinate 5,285,281 of CM060842.1, read as the reverse complement.
TTTGTGAATCGAAACTTCAACTTGAGTTGAAAATTAGGGAATCGCTTGTATATTACGAGCTGATTCTGTACCTAGGTATAAAAACATTTGGGGTATTCCATATTAACATAACTGATAGCTGTGTTACGTCACCTAATAAACAACTCATCCATACGTCCCTAGAGGTTTTTTTAATTGTATTTAACGCCTGTTTTAACTACTGAGGCACCACAGGTGGGGGACACTTAGATACATGAGATGAAATGATAAATTGGGGAACGAATTTTTTTAAGGAAGAAAATGTTCCAGGCCTACATTTAGGGTACTTTCCCGGCATTTGCCAATTATGAGGACTGAGGAAAATCTGGAAAAAACCTCAGTCAGGGAGGACGGTCCTGACAGGATTCGAACCCCAGACCTCCCTCTCATGAGCCCTCGCCTTAACGACCTTGGCTATCCGTGGCGGTTTTCCTAGAGTAAAGTTGTACTGTCCTCCCCTCTAATTCCCCGGCCAGCTTTCAAGAGTGGGAACGAGACGAGAAGTGCAAGGCTTGGTGAACAACACATGGAGCGGTACTGCAAAGGAATATTCATGCAATGTTTTACATTGAGGTTTAGTTTTATTTTAGTGCCCATTTTCTTTTTAACCTTTTCGCAATCATTTAAGCAACGTTCTCCTTGAAGTTAACATGCTGCCATACTGCAATATGAAGTGCATAACGCAGTTATTACCTCAGTAGTTTTTAACACTACTGGGGTCACTGTGCACACTTGCCAGTAAATGTGAAACATATGTGGAAAACACTGCAATGATTTCTTTCTGTTGCCTACTGTTACCAAGCAACACGGCAAATGTTTACAATGACTAATAATTGTGAACATTTACTGCATTTCCCACTGGGATGTTGTTTAGTGAACTCGATTGTTCAAATAATAACTGGAAACGAAATTTTGGGGAAAACTATTTTTACTCTAACTGCGGGCAAGAGCTTCATTTCTCTAAATGTGCACTGTTTTGATCAAACACCTGTTCGTTAACTTGCTGTAATGTTGAAAATTGAGTATCATTTTACTGATGACACGCCCTCTGTTTTTTCCGTATCATCCTATAAGGTACCGAAAGAAATAATATATATGTTTATTTAATCATAAGCTTCTATTTCTTTTATCTGTTTCGATAAGCGTTGTAAAGTGCCGCAGAGATCCATGGCTGTGACAATGAAAAATAAAAACGTTGTTTGTTTGTTTATTGGCACGAGTAGTTACTGGAAACATTTGACGGCGACACAATAGAAGCATTTTACGTTACAAAGGGCGACACCCATTAGCTGGGTGTCCCATCTCTTTATCTCAGACACTTTATTTTGAAAGGTTAAGTGTATCATAGATTATTTATCAGTTGTTGGACAAGGAAACGCCATTAACGGAAAGTAATTTAACGGCATTTCTTTGAGTTATTAGACAGTCAGATGGCGATGATATTTAAAGACCGGCTCTCTCCGGAAGCATGTTCCGTTCCCGAACAGGTTCAAAGTGGGGCGACTCTGTTAAGTTCCAAGGAACGTTCACCTCTACACACAAGTTCATTAACTAAGTGAAAGGTTTGCTGCGCCTTGCAGTTCATCTCAAAAGTTGTGTTAGAATATTTTGTGCTTTAATACGAAGCATTCCTTCTCTTTTCTTCTCCTTTTATCTGCTTTTCTTTCATTTTTTGTCCCTCTTGTTTTCTACCATTCCTTTCTCTTTCTTGTTCTAATTTGCTTTCTTCTTACAATTCTCTTCCTTAATGTTATTTTTCTTTGTTCTTGTTCTCCTTTGCTTTCTCTTTCCATTTTTTCTCGTCTCCTTCTTTGTTGCTCTCTTTAATTTTTCTTTTCCATGTCTTCCCTTTCCTACCGTTCTTTTACCTTTCCGTATTCTCTCTCTAAATTGCCTTAAACATTTTTTGTTTGTTTTCTTCCTTGCATCTTTCCCTGTTCTTTTTTACCGTTCTTTATGTTTCCTGTCCTCTTTCTTCTCACTTTTGCCTCCTTTTCCTCTTTTCTGTTATTTATCTTCCTTTCTTTTTCCATCCTATTTTTCGTCTTTTCTTTCTTGCTCTCGTTCATTTTTTCATTAATTTTCTCTTTTGTTCTTTCATTCCTCCATTCTCATTCACTACACTCTGTTTCTCCGAGTTCTTTTTCCCTCTCTTTACTTTCCCATCCTTCTTTTTCTTTCCACCTTTCTTTTTGTTTTTCTTCGCTTTTGTTCTTTATTAATTATTTTTCTTTTCTTTTCGTTCTTTCTCTTCCCTATTTTCATCTATTCTCTCGCAATTCCTTCTCTCTCTCTCTCTCTCTCTCTCTCTCTCTCTCTCTGTGCACTTCTCTGAAATTCTCATGGCGTTGCCTATTTTGTGTTGTTTATCTTTCCATTTTCTCATATATGTCGTTTTTTAATCTGTTGTTTCCATTCTTTATCCTTCCTGTCCTTTCTTTTCTCACCTACTCTCTTTCCCTCGTTATTTTACTTTATTTCTTTTTCATTATTTTTCCCTCGTTCTCTTCAATTTTTTCATTGCCTTCTCTTTCGTCGTTTCATCCCTTTAACCGTTCTTTCTCATATACTCCATTCTCTTCTATTTTCCTTCTCTTCTCTTGCTTGTCGTTCTTTTTTCTCTTTTCCGCACTTCTCTGTTTTTCTGTTTATTTTTTTTTTTCTTCTGTTCTTTCTTTTCCACTTTTTCATCCACTCTTTCGTATTTGCTTCATTTCTTTTAACCAAGTTTACTTTTTGATGATTTATTTCTTTTCCTTTCCATGTTTTCTTTCTTTCCTTTTTTGTGTTTTTAATCTGTTGTTCTCTATTCTCTATTTATGCTTCTTGTCCTTTCTCTTCTTTCTTGTGCTCTTTCCTTCTCTTTTATTATTTTTCGTTCTTTCTTTTTCATCCTATTCTCTTTTCTTCCTTGTTTTTAGGATTTTTCTTTCATTATTTTCTCCTTCCAGTCCTTCTATTTCTTTGTTATCCATTTTTTCATTCCTTTATCTAATTTTCCCCCTCTTTCTTATTCATACCATTCACTTCTAATCCTCACCCCTGTTTACTGTTATTTATCTTACCATCTTTCATTTACTAGTTCGTATTACCGTCCTATCTTTCTTTAACTTTTTTTTTCTTTCACCTCTCTCCAGTTCTTATTCTGTTTTACTTCGTTTTGCAGTATTTTATTCTTTGAATTTGTTTCTCATGCTCTATCCTTTGTTTTTATTCTTTTCCCTCATTTCTCCTGAACTCATTCTCTCTTTGTTTTCTTTGACTTGTTATAATCTGCAATTCGTACCATTCTTTTGCCTCTGTATCCTCTTCTCTTCATTTTTCTGTATTTTTGTTTTACTACCCCTCCCTCTCTTTTATTTGAATGTAGAGGGGAAGGGCACGCGTCAGTGAACTCGGAAAGGCTGATGTTGTTAAAATGTTTACTGCTGCAGACAGTCTTTGTTAAACTGAAAAGTCATTAATTACTCTAGAGAAATATCACTGCAGTTTATACCGCCTCCATTAAACCCTCTCCCTCCAAAAATAAAAGAAAATGTTTTCCTTCAGATTTTTCTCCTCCATTTTTAAATCTTTGCGTGTTAGCTGCAACCTTCAGATCTACAAAGAAACAAATTAAATTAATGAAACAGTAAAAAGGTGGAAGCGAAACAAAGAAAACCCCCAGAGTACACAACAGCTGATCCTTGACCCAGTGTATGCAACCTTAGCAATTAGGAAGTCGTGTTGTTGTCATGGGAACAGACTGAGCATAACTGCCCATTATTGTGCTCCTTGTGACCTACATCACACGAGCTTAGGGTTACTGTCGCCTAAAGAAATAGAAAATTAGCCCATTTGAAGAATAATTGCCAAATTTTAAAAACGTTTGCTTTTGTAGAAGATAAGATACATTTCAATAATAATAGGATTAAATGTTGTCATAGAAAAGTGTATCAAAAACATGCTAAAAATAATTCTATTTCTTTTGAATGTCACTAATTTTCCGCTCGCTGTTAGCGAAGTTTAACGTTGAGTTAGTTATAGCTTTCACTTCATTAACTGTAACACATTAATTATAATATCAACAGTTTTAATGTGCATTGCGCATCTCTCATGTACTATACACATAATTGGAAACTTTTCCATTTGTTTTGTTACTGGAAGTATTTATAATGTAATTTTAGTTTTCTTTATCACCTATCGATATCTTGTATTTGATGCTTGAGGTCTCAAACGACTTGTAATATAATTTACTTACGGTAAAGTGTAGGCTTGTGCTGCCGAGACAACAGGGAAAATCTAACATGTACAATTGAAAGTGTATGGAATGTACTTTAGAATGAAGCCACCAGATGGCGTATGTGAGCAGCGCTCGAAGTTCAGTTGTTTTTTATTAGTGTTTAAATCCCATTTTTACTACTGAGGTGGTGCAAAGTTCAGATGTCACGAAGAGTGAACATGTTTATGTGAAAATAACATTTTCTGCGCGGCAGGAATACACGAGAGTGCACACAGAGCTACGGGAAGCACTGGGTGCGCGTGCTTTGCCCTATCGAACAGTAGCGAGTTCGACAGAGGCTTTCAAAAGAGCCGTAATGTCGACGGCTGATCTGCCGCGCATTGAACGTCCTGTGTCCGCGGACAAGGATATAGAAATGATCGTGGTGGAACAATACTTAGCGAAGTTAGGCGCCCAGAAGAGCAAACAGAAATTCCGACAAAAACAGTGCACCACATTTTACAGGAGGACGAGGACCTGAACACGTGAAAATGTGTGCAAAGTGGGTACCGTATCGGTTAAGTGAGGTACAGAAGTGGGCTCGCTACGAAACATGTCGCATCAATCTGGCGAAATTATCGGAAGAAACCCACTTCGCCACTGTTCGATAGAGCACGGCACGCACACCCAGTGTTTCCCATAGCTCTGCGTGCACTCCTGTTCTCACATACGCACGTCGTCTTACTCTTCGTGACCTCCGTTTCTGATCACTGTTGCTCATCAACTGAACTTCGATGTGTGCTGAGACACGCATCTTTACTCACATACACCATCTACTGTTTCATTTGAAAGTACATTTCATGCGCTTTCAATCGTATATCTTGGATTTTTTGTGTTGTCGCGAGAAAAAATAGTTGCCATGACTTATCCCTGGTATAAAACGATGTTTTTTTTTTTAAGTACAATTTATGAGGAAATTTTTCTAAACATAAGTAAAAATAGTATGCATCTTATTACCAAACACGTGCCTACTCCGCAATTCACTTGGATACCGTTTAAACAGTTCCAACTTCTGATTAATCGTTTAACGCGGCACTCACCTCGTCTGTAACTTTTTCATTTACAAAATCTCCAGAAATTACCACAACATCAACAATCTCCCGCACCTTCAGTCTCCGATTCATCAGTGCCACATCGTCAGTTTTTTAATTAATTCGGGAACCCTTATCTCTAGATGTCTGGAAAGTTCCGCGTTGTCTATGTAAACTCACTAAAGCATTTGCGGGTTCAAACCCGGCCAAGATCGATGGATTTTTTCGGGTGTAAAAATCCTAAGTATGGCTTTCTTCGGAAGGGAAGTAAAGCCGTGGGTCCAATGTCGATTTACGGCACGATAAAAAACCTCAAGCCTGAAAGAAGAGGTCTCTGAGCAAAATTTGTCGACCGTTTCACGCCCGGAATTGAATGGGATGCTGATGACCTGAGATTTTAAAGAGCGTCCATAAACGAATCAAATAAAAAAAAACTAAAGCATTTATATATATATATATATATATATATTTATATATATGTATGTATGTACACCATTCTAAGAGAAAGAGGCAAATTCGCCTTAGTGTTTGTCCAATTTCTGTGATCGTTGCTCCGTTAGCTTACGTAAAATTCCACTCAAACATCTGATTCCCAGCGACTACATGACGAAGTGATGAGGTTTTGCAAGGGTTGGACAACCCTTTTCTCAGGAAGCTATAGAAGTGTTAGAACGTCACTATAAGGAACAGATCAGCCTTCAAGAAGACTCAGTTGGTGATAAATATTTTCAAGGGTAGGTAATAAAATTTATTTCCTTCTCTATTCTTTCCCATTTCTTGTCATGTTTACTATTTCCCTCTTCATTATTTCCTAATTCACCTATTTTCTTCTCCTATGTGTCCATCAAACGCAATCATCGAACCCTTGCAGCAGATGAAGCCATGTTTAGTCACTCGGCTTGTTTCCAAAGAGAGTTGTAGGAAAGATAGGCTTGTCACACAGTCCTAGTTTGCGGTAGCATGGAAACCGTGTTACTTAGTGCACCAGCCACCCGCATCGGCCTGCACCAGACCACATTATTACGAAATAACAGCGTAAAGTGTCATTGGAGAAACTGGAAGAAAGCACCAGCGTTTTCGACCTTCTTCCTAACTGTAGTGTGGCCGTTAGCGGTCGGTGCATTCGGAACAGATGAACCACAAAATAAGTCTTGAAATTTTTCAGCTATTGAAATAAAATGGGCACGGCCATGTATGTATGATTTCTAAAGATACGGGTTTAAACGAACCCTCTACACCCCCAGTACTTCAATAGCCTCCATTAATGATTTAGAAATATTTTAAAATTATATTACACCAATTTACCAGGTCGTTTTAATATGCCAGAATGATTGTAGAAGTATAAAAGAGATGCTCAAATTATTTTATCCCGCTAATTTATCTCTTTACATACGAGGGTCATTTGAAAAGTTCTCGAAATGAAGCATAAAATGACGACATAGCTTTTTGAAATTATTATTATTTTTCAACATAGTCTCCCTTGATACTAATGAACTTTATCCGTAACTGACATGATCGGATAATCTTAACATTCCTCCAGGCCTGTTCATTGTATGAAAATTTCTTTCCATAAGGAATTTTCTCAGTTTAAGTAACATAAGAAAACCATGGAGCAACAGAAGGGAATAAGGTGGGTGTGACAGCAATTCGTACTCGAACTCTCGTTGATTTTCAACGACACATGTATGAAGGCGAGCATTGTCTTGATGCAAGGTTACATCTTTGTTATAAACCCGGTCTTCCCTAACATACTTTTTAATTCAAAACACTAGCACAGTACGCTTCTAGTGGGAAGATAGTGAATTAGTGGGACACTCTTGATATCCCAGAAAACCGACGTCATGATCTTCCTGACCGGTCTCCTTTGGCGGTGGAGAATCGTTTTGCTTTCATTGTTTATAATAGTGGTTCGCCATTGATTACCCGCCTATGGTACCCTAGTAGTAAAAACAGGCGTTAAACACTATTAAAAAAATATCTGTAACAAATGGACGCATAAAATCGGCGGGACTTTTCTGAAACTTGGCAGAGATATTTGCACTCTTGATTCGCTTTTGATCCTGAGTCAACAATCGCAATTTAAATTATGCTCTATCAAATGGGTTTGTTTATGACCCACCAGTGCAGTTTCTGTTTCGTCATAAACATGGGAAGTGAGTTGTTTCACGGAAGGAACTCGCAAAATGAACCGGAGTTCAAGAAATTACAGGTAGGGCGGGAGATTATGTTGATAATTGTGTGTACGGCAGAAACAATGGGAATTCCTAATGTGGCCATTAGCATGAAGACAAAAGGAGAGGAGCGGGGAGGTCAGTTGCCTAAAGAGAAAGTTCTGCCTACCTTGACAGACACCTGATCTTCATCACCTGTAGGAAGTTGAACGTTTTGTATCAGTGGGACTCTCACTTTCGGTGGAGTATTTGTCATTAATAACCTGAGCTGTGACGTCACTGTTACATAACGCGGATTCTGATACCAAAATTCAGGGCCTGACCCCCATTTTTCCAAATGTGAATTTTCATGTTCCATTATTTTCCAATTCAGGGTCTTGTCTTTGCAATATTTTCCAATTCATGGCTGTATCTCTCCATTATTTTCAAATGCAAGGTCTTAATCTCTCTAGTATTTATAATGTGAGGAAATCTCGTAGTATTTTAAACGCAGGGCCTGGCCTCTCCTAATTTGAATGCTTACGTCGCAGTATTTTTAAATACGGGTTCGTATCTTCCGAATATCTTAATCACCTAAGTATCTGCAAATGCAAAATCTGATAACATATTTTATGTCCCGAAATCCCATAGTAACATTTTAGAGCGCAAAAATTCAAGGTTTCTAAAGGAAATATACTTTTTTGGTTAATGTCTCTTTTTAAATGATTACAAAAGTCAGGGATCATTTCCAAATTTGGATGCTGAAATCGCAAGGATTTGTTCAAATATCTCAAAATACTTTTAAATTACGCATTACCTCTCCAGCATTTCTAAACACAAGGCCTGACCTCTACTCTTGCCTCCAAATGAGAGAATTGAGCGCTTGACAGTTTCTAAATTCTGAACCTGACCCCGCAATATTTGAAATTTAAGCTGGGAAGCTATTAGCGAGGTACCAATACCCCAAGGGGTTGCTATAATATATTGGAAGGACTACAGGCCGTCTTTATAGCGCTGATGTCTGTCTTCTCTAAAGAAAAAAAATGGGAAAATGGGCGCTGTTCGTCTGAATATCTACAGAACTGTCATTAAGTCCAACCTGGTTAACGTAATAGTCAGTTACAGTGAGTGGGCATAGAATTAATAAAATAGAACCAATCTTTCGGGATCTCCCCGAGTCTTTGAGTGTTTCAAAATGCGGTGCTTGATCCCACAGGATTTCCAATTCCAAATTCGCCTCCTTATTTCTTCACTATTTCCAAACACGTGAACTTTTCATCTCCAGTCCTGGAATTGTAAAGGCTGAACTCTGAACCTATGATCTCAATCACAAAAGTTTGCTATACGTCAGCACGCAGATGTTAAACATTTTAACAATTTTCTATAATGTGACTATTTTGGCCTCGCAGATAACACAGGACTGTAATGGAAAAGTTTGGAGAGTAAATTTTGATTTTTACATATTTGTGAGTGCTGATTTCAGGAATATTATTAAAAAATTTCCATCATTCATCATTTTACGAGAAATTAATATTTTAATTTTTATATCTGCAAAACCACTAAATTTTACTGACGTAATACTAGCGTCTCTTTTTGCACAACAATGGAAGACTTCTGACTATTAACGTTGCATTGTTGTTTTACAATTACAATTCCAGTGTTGTTTCCGTTTCAGTTTAGTTATAACTAGCACTCTGTGTGAGATGGGTGTTATTCCAGTATTGTATAAATTCAGTTTTTCTATATTAATAACGAATTGTTTTCTTCCGTTTATTTCTTTGTATATTCCAAATTGAAACAAACGTAGCTTTTTCACTATTATAGTTGTGGGTTCATTTAATAATATAAGGTGGCTTCAAGGGCATGTCGTAATTCCCCTGACAGCTTTTATTACATTTTTTAAGACTTTGTTGTAGAGAAGCAGTAAAAAGCCATTACTGCGCTTGTAAAGAAGTGTTCTGTTCATATTTTGGAATAACACTTTGGGATTTGGACAACATGAGGTCGCATATGTTGTATTTGTGTGGAAGAACTCCCGACATTAACGTGAAGACGTTCTGTTTTGGGGATCCAATGTTATGAATGGAACCCACAAATCACAGTACTGGCTGCTACTTCGGTTCCTGTAATATGGCAGGGGATAAGAAAGAAATTGTTTATCCCAATGTTCAGTCAGCAAGACGCCCTTACCTCATAAACCTGTACCTTCACCCCAGATAAAGTAGAATACATTTCTGATGACTTTGAGAATAAATCTGAGAAATCTGACGATTTCTTCACATTTACAGACAGTAGAGAGCCCCAGTCTTATTCACACCCTAAATTGAATGAGGTGGTTGGAAACTTGGGTTTCCCTCAACAATTCAGCAGAATGTTGGGTTCTAGGTTATAATTTATTGACTCCCTGGCACATTTTTCTCGTGGTTCAGATTTACAGAAAGAAATTCTTTTAGTAGGAAAATAACGTGGTTTACTACAGAGTGTTACTGAACTGTTAAGGAAGTTGGCTTTCAGAACGATGTCAACGAACAGAAGCTTTTTATTGATTCGTCTAAAAGGAATTTCTTCACAATGACAGCAAGTACACCTCAGTGCCAGTGGGACATTCTGTGCATACGAAAGAGCTATAAAAACTTAGCATTGATCCTCTCCATACAGTGATCATGGTTGGACTGTAAGCGATTATTTAAAAGTAATGTTCATGCTTCTTGCACAAAAGTAAGGCTGCAATAAATTCCCCTGTTTTATGGGACAGTAGAGTTGGAGACAGTGGAGAATTTTGAAATTAATTTTGTGACAATATCCTTACATATAGAAAAAAAAATAGTGGTTAGATTTCAATTCAGCACACCAATATACATCAAATTCACATCAATTTTTATAAATAATTTTTAATTATCTCAATTTTGCAGTTTACACATGTTAATGAATTTAGCAAAGCAATTCCTTCGTCTCAACACACAGATAACCAGGGTATATGACACCTTAGAGTCCTCTTTGTAACTTGTTGCTAATCATTTAGAACAACAAAGCTGCATTTGCTTTTTTTATTTTCTTTCACCACGTTACTAAGACAACAACCTCATTAAGACATTAACTCCAATGATTTATAAAACATAATGTGGCCACTTCGTTAGTAGGAACGGGCAGCTTTTATGCATTTAAAATAGAAATTTCCCAAATTTGAGCGAAGTAAACTATATAAGTTTTAAAGAAAAGTTAAATTCTTTCAAAGATATTTGTCACATTTTCATGAAACTTGTCGTAATATAACATTTTTTAAGCTTTCATGGCTGAAGTTGCTATTATTGAAATACAACATTACCGGGCTATTTTACCGCTGACGTTTATTTAAATTTATTTTAAAACTAGAGCTTTCGCTGACGCTATGGTCGGCACCATCAGTGGATTAAAAGTGTGTAAATAGACAGAGAATCAGAACCGTTACAAGTGGAAGGAGGTAGAAGTGTTGTGCTGCAGACGTCATTTGTTCTCCAGTGTCGGATTTTACGTCTTGATTATTTGAAAACTTCTGTCTTTGTTTATATTATCTAAATGCTGCTCTATTTCTAAGCTATCTCTTACTGCTAGATTAAAATGTGCTAAATAAATAATTATAAATTTAAATATTGTCGTAATATAGATGATATTATTCTGCATTCAAACCAACGAGAACTAGTTTAGCTCGATACTACAAAAAATATAATTTGGTTGGGGCCAATTTGGTCTGTCATTGGCGCGGCTAGGCACATCACAGCCAATAGAACTTGCACACTTGCTGCAAGCCTGTCTTCCTAAAAAAACTAAACTAAATAAGTATTTGATTAGTACTTCAAAACTGCTATCTATGACACTTTTATATATTGAAGATGTAGATCTCATTCCACCTAAACTGCATTTATTTTTTCCCCCTGAAGTTCTATGAAAGGCGTTCCTGGGCCGTAGGACTGATGTTAGTACGCCATTCAAACGCTAGATGGTGGTTGTAAGCAGAATGTGTAGTGAAAGGACAGTGTTCGTTGTTCTGTAGAGAAAGACGTGGACAAGGTAGACTGCGTTTTGTGAAAGGAAGGCTTCAAAACTGCAGAAATTAATAGACGTTTAACTGCGGTATATGGTCAAGAAGCTGCTGCACACAAGAATGTGAGTACAGGTCGTCCTCAACATCGCGGTGTCCCAGCAACATTGAGGTTATGTCTGAACTGATTACGGCTGATAGAGCTTGACCTTTGATGAATTGGAGTGTCAAACAGGCCTCGGCTTTTGAACTTCAACAACATTCTCGGTTTTCCGATAAACGATACGACTTCAAAATTGCTTTCCGTGTTCAAACGATAATATTGGATCCATTTTGTTGTAGCAACGCTAGCATAACGTAATGTGAGTTACATGTGTTCACAGAACATCATACGATAATCTTGGCTTCATTTATTAACTGTTGATTTACGATAATCTTGGCTTCATATGTTCATTGTTGATTTACCTATCACGTAGCAACGCTATCATAATGTATGTGAGTCACATCTTTTTACAGAACATCATACTACACATTACTGTTGGTTTTCGGTTCAACTTTGAAATATATTAAATAGATATCTACTGTGAAAGTGCGTATACATTCTTTACCATCCTCGGTATAATGAGAAAAAGTTATCAAGATTGACTAATTAGCTTGACTATAGGATAATTGTCGTTTACAGTTTTTAAGTACGTCATAATCTATTTATTGTTACTTAAGTATTTAATACTTTCAAATTTCAAACGTGTGTTACTACAAAGCCTGTCAGCAGAAGGATATTGTTTACTATAACATTACCCGTTTTACTCTACATCACAATGTTGGGTGCTTCGTGTATTGATACGGCCCGTTTCCTCAGCAGCATGTGTAGTTCTGTCACGTCTCCATGACTACCGGTAAACAGACTGGAAAAGGAAGCTGTCAACTGACCGACATCATGGCATGTCACTTGGTTACTGTGTTAACTCTGTGATATGTCGCTACATTTTGGCGTGCAGTAGAATCACCGAAAATCTCAGTAATTTTCTACTTTCTTCAGCTGACTGTGTATTTTGGAGAAAGTTTGTTTACTTTCGCCTTATCAGGGAAAACAGAGTAAATAAATGGTGTTTAAAAGTGCACTATTAACTTGCACAAGCTTTACTGCCTAATTTACTTTTAGAGGTAACAGAACGAATGCTTTGAAATTTTCCGGGCAAAATTTTCTTAAATGACTTCAGTGACTTCAGTACCGTCATTGAAGTTTCTTTCTCCTATCTCTTTCCTCAATTATGCAAAAAATAAATAAATAAATAAATAAAATTACTGGGGCTAGAACTGGGCTGTATGGAGTACTGCTGCTCACAATTTCTTTAGATGCTTGCCTGATGTGTTCTCTGTCTAAATTTAAATAACAGAAACCTGCATGCCCCCCCCCCAAAAAATTGTACCCATGCTCTTTCTTTTAAACTGAACGAGCCTGATCTTGCCTTACGAGGTCCCTTTTAGAAAGTGGGTCGTAGTAAAGGTCTATAGTTCCACCCCTTCTCATCTGGTAGATCCAAGGTCGCGGGTTCAAATCCGGCGAGGGTCGATGGATTTTTTCGGGCGTAAAATTCCTAAATATGTGTTCCTTCAGAAGGGAAGTCCCGTGTCCCGTGTCGTAGATTTACGGCACGTAAAATGGCCTCAAGCTTGAAAGGCGGGACCTATGAGGAAAATTTATCTAATTTTCACGCTCTGAATTAAATGGGACGCTGATGATCAAAGATGTTAAAAGAACGTTCTTAAATAAAATAAATCTAACTGATCTGTCACAATTGATACCAGAACTTCCTTTCTGTGTGCGTGACACTAGGTCAAAGCCTTTCACAACTTTTTAAATTGCCGAGAGAAGTCGCGACCATTTGCATGTGCAGGTGTTCAAGTAGAATATAAAGACGATCGTTTTTTGAAGGGCCCATCTTGGCAGCAATTTCTTTCAGTTTTAGCCTCTTGTCACTTAACGTGTCTTAATAAGAAGGATATTACGGTATCAGTGATCTGTACTGGTGATTCGTCTTCGGTGTTTTATTGTTCTAATCGAAACGATTGTAAAAGTAATGTCTGACTTTGTAATAGCATTATACATATAATAAAATGAATCTTGAAACAATGTAGCTAAAATTACAAGTACTGGAGAAAGAGAAAGAGATAAACATTTAAACAGATACACACATTTCGCAAATTTCGAACCATTTGTCTCCTTCTTCAAAGGCAGAAGACAAGCGAAGATGACGTAATGGGAAAAAAACGAATAACAAGGCGTAAATGGCCGGGGAGGAAAAATAAGAAAGAGGAATATGTTAATAATTGAAAAGAAATAAAAGATTAAAATAATGACACCGGGCTTCCAGAATACGAGTATGTTCTAAACACTTGTTGACAATTTTGCGTCTCGGCCAAAACCTGCTCCCTTCCCCACTCAACGTCTGTCTGCCCTTGGAGCTCCAAGCAGTCATCAGGCCACATTCTTTCGCAAAGATGACTAGACAGCTGAAGTTCTGTATGTAAATACAGATCAGTTCGTAAGGAAGTTCCCTGAGCATTTGCCTGCAATATCCAGAACTTCAATACACAATGTTGTAAATAAATGTGTACTTGCAACACAATAAACCCAAGCGAATACGAACAGTTTTAACAGCAGACAAGTTACACGAAACTGGCGTAAATCTTAAACATTCGCCATCAAAATCACTAACGAAATTAGCAAAAGTTGGGGTTTCAGTATCTTTTACACATACAGCAGCAAAATTGTTAGAACTCGAACCTTACAAATGTATAAGCGTCCATTGTCTACGGGTGATCCCGTAGCAGGTATGCATTATTGTGAGTGGTTTCTTTCGTCACTGACTGAAGTGAAACTACACAGCTTGTGTTGTTTTCAGACGAGGCGCGGTTCCACCAAACTCATATTTGTTCTGAAAATCCACATTGTGTACAGGAATGCTCTCTTTATGACAGGAAAATTGGTGTGCGATTAACACAAGAGCATAATCGGTCCCTTTTTTTAGCAGACAATAAATGGAAAATGTTTAATTAATTAACGGAAGAAGAGAAATCATATAAATTGTTTTAACAAGATTTCGTCACTGCTCATACAAAGAGGAGTTCATGGGTAAAATTAGGAAAATGTTTGAACATAGTGATTAGTGCTGGTGTACGGCCCTCTCGTTCCTTAGATCTGACAATTTGCGATTTTTATTTATGGAGTAGCCTGAATGACAAAGTGTATAAATTAAATCCTTACACATTGGAAGAACTCGAGAAAACCTTGCGAAATGAAATCAGAAACATTACATTGGTCGAACTAAATCGCGTCAATCGGAACTTATTACCCGGTAAAATGTCTGTTTAGCTGAGGGAGGTCGACATTTCCAACGCTTGCTATAAGGAAAGATATGATAGACAGTTTTAAGGAGCGAAGTTGGGCTATAGGCGGTCGTAGCATGTCTAGCTACCGAGACGCAAAACCCTGTTCGAGCGGTAAGGACATATTTTGGAAGCCCTGTAGAAAGGAAAATATTAACATTTGTACCCTTTCTTACTTATGGATCCCTTACTTCGACTATAGGCTGAAGATTTCTGAGATCTAATTAAGAGACAATATTTGACAGAGAGGAGTGGGAATGCCCAGAGGGAAATAGTCGCCTTATTCGTGACGCTTCTATACTCTTAAGTTCATAATTGTAATACAAAGGAATAGAATAATATCAAGACAAACACCTTATTGTGTGGATGTTGCTGCTTCAGCCACCAATTTCTTCCACGGTCATTTAAACGGATTTGTCCGTTACATTTATGTGCATTAGTCACGTCAATGATTTACATAAATATGGGCTTAAGTATTAAATTTCCTAGTAGATGTATGTAAAATGCAATTCATCTAATGAAACGCAAGTCTTTGGTAAAAAAAAAAATAGTAAAATATAATGGTTATTGCGACATATTTCAAAGTAAGTGCTTTAAATGACAGTTTGAGGAAAAACCACGGTAGTGAGCGTGGTGCTATGCTTTCAAAAGATGTAAGTTCATTAAATGTTTTAGAAGATAATAGTTCATGTGTGTTATCTTTTCTATTGGCTTTTATGTTGCGGATGAAATGTAAAAAGTTGATGAGACAGATAACGATAAGATAAGCAGATATCGCTTTTACATCTTCCTCTCAAAACTACCAGTCCTTGATGAAGTTCAATGTTTGTCTCACCTGCTGTAGGAACTAGAAGTCACGCGGGTTGTGTAACCTCACAGTTTTGATGGTTTTTCTCAAAGTAGTCCCCGTTGGATGCAATTCAAACTTGCCTCAAATTTTCTGCCAGTCTTTAAAGACAAGCTGGAAACATGTCCTTCTGAACGTCTCCACATGCTTAACCGCTGCTTCTGATGATGAAAGATGCTTGCAATGGGGCTAAATCTAGACTATAGGGAGGGTTGATGATGATTTAGTTTATTTGCGAACACTCTTTAACATCTCAGGTCATCAGCGTCCCATTCAATTCAGGGCGTGAAACGACCGACAAATTTTGCTCAGAGGTCTCTTCTTTCAGGCTTGAGGTTCTTTTTCGTGCTGTAAATGGAACTCGCGACTTTAATTCCCTTCCGAAGGAAGCCAAACTTAGAATTTTTACGCCCTAAATATCCATCGACCTTGGCCAGGATGGAACCCACGATCTTGGGTTTAGGAGGCAAGTATGATTACCACTACACCCCCAGGACCGACATAGAAAGGGTGAGGGACACACGTCATATGTACATATACAGCTTCTAGCTTTTGCACGGAAAGGTGTCCTCTCAGGACATCTGTGTAGCATTAACCAGTTACAGGTGTGTGTGCGGGTACAACATGAAGGTAAACCATTCTTTGGATATTGAAACATGACATGATCACAACTTCCCAGCAGATGGAACTACTTTTACTTTTTTGTCTGTTAGTGATGATGATTTCCACACAGAACTTTGGTATTTGCTCTCGGGATCAAAATGATGTAGCCAATGTCACCAGAAACTCCGTATTTCTCATGTGCCACCTTTTCAGTTACCAACGTGTTGGTGACACCCAGCGAAATGTTCAAAATTTCTGAAAGTGTTCCTCAACGTCATCTCTCACAATGACAGCAGCGGTGTTGATGTTTTCCTCCGTTAGAGCACAAGTTGCAGCCCCGGGTCTACATTCCGTTGAAATTGATTGCCTCCCCTCTTTAAATATTTTAAATCGTCTTTGAGCTGTGCTAGAGGGAAAACAAAATCTGTAATTTTAAATTTGAGTCGGTGTACAGGAGAAATGGCACTATGCCTAAAAAGAGAGTTAAAGTTGAAGAAGTTTGGGAAACACTGGCATTGTCTGAAGTTTGTTCCGGCTTTCACTGAACCATGCACTTTGCTATGAAAAACAAACACAGCGGTCAGGGAACACTCCCACCGCCAGAAACCTTGCCTCTCATTGTCAACGTGTTCTGAAAGCTAAACTGTGTATACATCACAAATAAGAGCAAGGTGGGGAAAAAATAAACATTTAAATATTATATTATGTTAAAAAGTTAGGACATTTCATTTTCTAAATCTGAAGAGATAACTGCGGTAAAACATTGAGGTGTACATTTCTCTCTTCTTAAAAAAAATAAAAAAGGAGAAGCACATGTGAAGTGAGCAAAAGAACTACATAAAAAAAGAAAGATATAGGAAGAGGGAGACAGAAGAGTATACAAAAAGTGAAAAGAGCAGAAAGACAAGAATGTAAAAGACAAAGACTGAGAAAATAAAAGAGAGAAGAAACAAAGAGAAAAAACAAGGAAATAAAATAAAGGGAAAACGCTGTAGATAGGAGGGAGGAAAATGAGTAGAAAAGTAAGTGGGGCGGTAGATAGGCAAGCAGTCCCCCTGGTTGACAAGTAGAAAAGTGGAAGGCGGGTAGCTGGTAGACTCGCAGGTCAGTAGACTAGCAAGTAGATACGTAACCTGCGAAATAGATAGGTAGATAGGCAAATTAGTAGGTAAACTGGCTGATAGGTAGATAGGCAGACTGGCAGTATATAAGTAGGTAATCAGGTAGGCTGTCGGGTTCGGTGGGTAGGACAAACTGGTAGATAGGCAAGTAGGTAGGCTATCAGGTTTATTATGTAGTGTGGTAATTATAAGTAGCTCTTATTACTTTCCCATAGACGGTTTACAGTACACCTGCAGGATATCTGGAACTTTCTACCTAACCACTCTTGCTTTAGGTCGGTCCTGGTGGTGTAGTGGTAACCATACTTGCCTTCTAAACCCAAGATCGCCGGTTCGAACCCGGTCAGGATCGATGGATTTCTTCCAGCGTAAAAATCCTAAGTATGGTTTCCTTCGGAAGGGAAGTAAAGCCGTGGGTCCCGTGTCGTACATTTACGGCACGGAAAAGAACCTCAAGCCTGAAAGAAGAGACCTCTGAGTAAAATTTGTCGGCCGTTTCACGCCCTGAGTTGAATGGGACGCTGATGACCTGAGATGTTAAAGAGCATCCGTAAATAAATCAAATAAAAAAATACTTTTGCTTTAGGCTTTGTCCATTGTAAAAGTAATGTCCAAGTATACGAAACTCCTAACATTGTCTAGGTCTGTCCCACGTACGCCCATATCTCAGCCTCATTACTTAACTAGTTGCGAATTATTCATGGAAACCAAACTTTAATTACGGCACTTGCTATTATGAAACGCTAGGGATGGGTACCAAAGGCATCGAACTTAAGAAAGGGACTAGAAACAATAAGGCTGGGCATCATTTGGATAGCGGGTCAGGGAAATAGAAAGAGCGCATGGAGGAGAGTTAGGAACCGTTTAAGAGATATGGATAGGCAGCAGATAATTGCGCAATGTAGGGAGATAATATCCCTAGAGGTACAATTGGATTTAACATTTGAATTGGGAACAGAACTGTATATCAAAACACGATCAAACTAAGGGGTTGGGGAAAAACAAATTGACTGAATTCAGCTGTGTGTCATTCACAATGAGATTTCTTCATATTTTTACAGGTATTTTTAATATTTTTAAAAAGTCTTCTTCTAGTATATTATAAAAGCACTTACCCGTGCGCCCATTGAAACCGTATTGTATTCTATTGGTACCATTGTAATAAATAACACTTCTTCTTCTAAGCCTAGTTTCTATAGCCCCATATAGGCCTTTGGCTTACCGCGACGACCTGATGATATCTTTGATAGAGTGCAGTATTGCAGGTAGGTATGTGATCACACCGCATTCCGCCGGTCGCAATATCGCGGCGTACTACGATAGCCACCTTTCTCCATCAAGCAGTTTTCCAATTGTCCTCACTAAGCTGAGTGACCCCCGTTTCAGACCTTCCTAACTTAGAAAAATTCCTAAGTAGGTACGGAAATCGAACCCGAGCCAGCCGGTCAATAGTCAGCAACGCTAACCACTAGACCAAGGAAGTGGTCAACATTTCTACTACTAAAAATTATAGGTAAATATGGCAGGCTGGTAAATAAACAGCTAGGTAGGAAGACAACGATGGTTGGAAGTAAGTAGGTAGGCAAGCATGTAGGTATTGTGGTCTTTTGAACACAGGTTTATCATTTTGTGCAAGAGGTATACATTTCAAACCAATGCTTAATTTTTGCAGTTCTGGGTGTTTTGTCATGCTGAATTGTATATCGTAAAACTGAAGGGGGTTGAGTGTTTTGCTCTGCATCTCCAGTGCGTGTCCTCTCTGCCTATAATTTTGTTAATAGTTCTTAAAATGTTGCATGATATGTGGTCGAGCTATTTAAGGTACGGCATGATACTGAGGTGTGTTGTGGATTGAATATCAAGACAGCATTTCCTCTGAAACCTACAAATAACTGTAGCCAAGTGCATTTGAGAACACATACATATCTTGTCCCTTGCAATTCATTATGCAAAATATTTAGGCTGAGTTAATTTTTAAACCACAGCAAACTGTCATAACAGGAGATTAGCTTAAGTTGATACTTCTTAAAGGTACGAGGGTAGGTCCATAAGTTTCCCGCCTAACCATTTTCTACGTATGATAAAGGCCAAAATTACATTTTACTTTACAATATAGCTACCTTTGTTGCAATACACTTCTCATATCTGTGAATTAACATTTCAACCCCCCCCCCAAAAAAATAGTCGTAGTCTTGTCTGCAAAATGGGCATAAACAGCATCCATCACTTCTTCGTCATACTTAAATTTCCTTCCTCGAAAATCCCTCTTGAGTTTTGAGAAGAGGAAATAGTCACTGAGAGCTAGATATGGGCTGTACGGTGGATGGTAGATCTCCTTAAAGCCTCATTTCTTCACAGCTTCCTTTGCAACAAGAGCTGTGTGCACAGGCGCCTTGTTGTGAAGAAGGCACACACTACCACTCAGCTTTACTCGCCTTTTCTCTTTGAAGGAAGCACGTAGTCTGTTCAATAGGCCAGCATAGTACTCCCCATTTACTGTGGTATTCCTCTTCTTGAAGTCAATGAAGAGTATTCCTTCACAGTCCCAAACGATTGTGGCCACGATATTGTTGGTTGACTGAGTGACCTTGGCCTTTAGAGACGGTGCTTCGCCAGGTTTACGCCACTCCATTGATTCTCTTTTGGACAAGAGATCATAGTAGAGGATCACAGTTTCATCTCCTGTAACAATGGTTTGCAGAACTTCTCTCTTGTTACCATGGCAGAGCTCCAAAAATGCCTGACAACATATGACAGGTTGCTGCTTTTGAACTGAGGAAAGAAATCTAGGCACTAATCTTATTCATGTTTAAATGTTCATGAATAATTCGAAGGACTGTTGTTTTAGAAATACCCAACCTTTCTACTATTTCTGTAACTTTGAGCCGCCGGTCTTCCACAATTTCTCCTTCCACAAGAGCGATGTTTTCAGGAGTGAGCACCTCCAAGGGCCGACCTCCACGCTCTTCGTCTTCAATGCTTTCTCAACCCATTCGAAAAAGTTTGACCCATTATTTTACGGTAGAATATGAGGGGGGGCGTTCCCCATATACACCGTCCAATCGCTGTTTAATTTCATTCGGAGTAAGTCCTTCTTTTGTGAAGAACTTAATAACAGCTCAATACTCCATTTTGAACATGTCACAATCTTCTACACATAGCCTTCTTTATGAAACTATATCTGAACAACTGAACACAGAGGAGCTGAAGTTACAGCTGCAAATGTTTACTTAACAGATAAGATATGACACCAGATAAGGATTTTATGAAGGCGATAATCCTTATCAGCGAGGCCGGAAATTTATGAACCTCTCCTCGTAAACTTGTCCCTGAATATTAATTTCATCACAATCTGTGCTCATGAAGTTGTATTTGTTTTATTCTGTGTTATTGTTTTAGTTAAAGTAGCTGATAATGATCATTAATATATATAAAGCTATATCATGACTTAAAGTGCTTAACAAAGTGTTCTGGAAATGGGAAAATGTGTCACAGGGAATGACAATGGTGTAATAGTGTTATGACGAATAGCTTTAATTTCTAGGAATTTAACAAATACTGGCAAGCCAAGTGGACAATTTCATAACGAAACCGCAATAAAGCGAGTGCTGTATAGTGTTCGCTTATAATCGAGGAAAGTAGGCTTTGTGTGTGGCTGTGGAGTGTGTTGCCATGCATGTCCATGTGTTTGACGTAGCGAAACAAGCAGATGTCACTCAGCATATGCTTCAAGGTAACACATTGGTCCGCAGTGAAAGCATATGTAGAAACTGAACATTGTGCCTGTTCAGATGCTGCGTCTCTCTAAGGAACAACATTTCTTACTTGAAACAATTCCCACATTTATAAATCATTGAGTTCAAAACAACAGGAGCATTATAGTCAGTTTGCATGTATGTGCTGGTAATTCGATGTTTTAATGGACTTGTACTTATAGCATATAAACGTCCACCTTTCAATTTTCATTTCCTTCCCCATTCTTTTACCTGCCCCTAATAGGTCCACTTCTTGATACACACTGCTCGAAAAAAATTAGAGGAACACATGCCTAAATCAAAACCCCAAAATAAGTATTGATACAATGTAATTTTGACAGTCAAGTGTTATGTTTTAAAGTATTGTTTATACTACAATAAAGATCTTCGGAGATTTGTTAGTTTTCTCTGATTAAATTAGTGAAGTTTCAAGAACTTTTGACACCAAAGTCGGTGATCTTTGACTAATTTTTTGCAATAGCACTCTGTGGTAGGAAATTCTGTGTTCTCTGAGGTTAATATAGAGCAATGAAACATCAGTCGTACAAACAGCTGCGTGGATTGAACATGGACATTCCATTTGCTTTGTCTCCAGAATTCTTTATGTCAGCCTTTCTGTCATCCATAGCGTTTGGAAGCGATATATAGAGAGGCGGCGTAAGAAGAAGACAAGAGAAGTGCAGGACAGATATCTTGTCCTATCAGCTTTAGCAGACAGTCAGAGATCTACAAAATGTTGTACGAACAACAACTGGAGTGGTGATTTCTGATCAGACTGAGAAATGTAGGGTAGAGATTTAGAATCCTCCTCCAGGCCCTCGTTTCACATGTCAGCACAAGGAAGTCAGGCTGAGATTTCCTCAGAAACATCTCAATTGTCAGCTCTGCCAATGGAAGACTGTTCTCTTCACAGACGGGTCAAGATGTTCTTTGACGGGTTGTGACGGTCGTCCTGGAGAACGTCTTGCTCCAGCCACATTACTGAACATGACAGATTTGGAGGCGATTCGATTATGATTAGGGCTGGTATTATGTTGAGTTTCGGACAGAGCTTGTTGTTGTCCCACAGGGCATGAATACTGATGTTTATCCGTCAACATGTCGTACCCTTTGCTTATGGGATGAACACTACTTTTCTTCTAATGCATGATAATGCTAAACTTTATACAGCACGGAATATCAAAGATATCGTGTAAGAATACCAAATTCGGGTGATGCACTGGCCTGCATACAGTCCTAACCTCAATTCGATTGGGCGTATGTGGGATAAGCTGGTAAAAATTGTTCGCGAGCGTTCTGCTGTGTCACAGAACCTGAGAGAACTCACAAATCTTTATTAGGAGGCTGGTGTGAAGCATGTGGGTGTTATGAAGTCATCGCAGCTCATGGAGTACACAGCAGGTACTGGTGTTGAAATAACAATGGAAACATTGATTACTAAACAATGTAATATCGCATTTTCACTTTGTTTTATTAATTTGTCCGTGAAACAAAAGTTTGTTACAATACCTATTCTATTTTCACACAATTCTTCAATCTATAATTACAAACTATCAAACATTACATTGTATCAATATTTATTTTGACCCTTTGAATTATACAACAGTTCCTCTAATTTTTTTAAGTAGTGTATTTGCAGGGTTGGTGAGTACTCATGACGTTCTCCTAAGTCGTTTTTGGAAGCATTAATCTTCTTGCCAGCTCACCGAAGTTAACAACAAAAGACAACTTTGTATTCTCGGTTACCAGCTTCTAAAGATTTCATTTACTTGTTTTGTATTTTGTTGGGCAATTTATATGCTTGAGTTCTTTACGTTGCAATATGCTTGTAAATATTTACTAACTGCATTAGGCAAACGCTTTCCTCTATCGCATTCTCCATTATGCCTCCTAATGTAAACATTCACTGTATTCATAATGATTTTAATAGAAAGTTTAATGCCAACAAGTTTGCTTCACCAGAAAATTACACTTTCCGCGCCATGTCATAGGGCAAGAAAAATAAGCATTGGCTTAAACACTTTTACTACTAAACTGCTGTTTTACCAAAGTCATGTTACATACAAAAAAGTTACAATTTTATGCTACAGGTTACAAGTTTTCTGGAAGAACAACAGATTTCCACCCTCATATGACCAGATGAGAACCGGTGGATGATAATTGGCAATGCTGTATCAAAGAAAAACCCAAAAAATAAGAAAGACCTGGTTGAACCATCCATAGGGTGTGGTTTAGTGAGATTGCTGACTAAGTCAAAAATGTAATACTTTCAATGCCCAGACTATGTGATGCGATTATAAAAGCTGGGGAGGCAGTACAAAGTATTGATTCAACATTTTTACGATGAGAGAGGGACTTATTTTATAGACCCTCTTATTATAATTATTAAACAAATGTTGTGACTATTTAGTTGTAAAATTTGACATTTCATTCAGTTTTATTGTACTTTTAACAGATATAAACATGATTTCAAATGTTCACATTTTTAGTCTTAAATGTCCGGGCTACATTTAGAAACAAAATTATAGTAACATTTCAAAATACATCTAAGTGAGAATAAAGAGAAAAACGAATATTTTGTAAGTGATGCAATAAATATTTCCAATACTATATATATATATATATATATATATATATATATATATTAAAAATCCTTAAATGCGCCTAAAATTATTATAATTTTCCATCCTATTTAACATGGAATCATCCATTTGAATTTTCAAGTAACTGAGGCCTCTTTTAGAGATTTCTCCACCCTGGTGAGGCGCACAAAAACAGGCTGACCATCTACTTAAAGTTATTTAACTAGACCACGGTGAAACAGAATCCTGCAGAGTTGCGTTTCGGATGTTAGCGGTCTGTGACGGGGAACACCCTAACAGTTCACGCAAGGTTAATGTTGAACTATCGAAGCGAAGCTGTATATGCATGGGTTTTTTGTGTTTGTAACAACAGCTGCATGACGGTCCCAACAAAACAACTCGAGGATTTTCCCTTCAGTTGATAACTTGGAAATGAACGTGAGCGTACGTTAAACAGGAAGTTGAGATCTGCCAATAGCGGAACATTATCGGTAACAACACTCTCCGTCTCCTAACAGTAACTGTGACTGGCTTGCAGTAACTCTATTAGGCCCCATTCACAATGAAACTTAAAGTAAAAGTTAGATGCTGTGTGTTGTAAAGGAACCATTCGCAATGAATCGCGTAAACGTACAATTAGACGTAAACTTAGAAGTTTGCAAGGTTTTGTGTCTACGTCCAATTTAAACTTAATAAATCAGCCAAATAAGACACAGCTGCTCCGTTTGTAGAGCTCTATGGTAGAATTTATCCATACACGGAGAACGGAAATCAAATGCAACTCTTGCTGTTTGCTGCTGCAACTCCCGAGCGACGACGGAGAAAGCCGAATGTAGTGAGCTAGATAATGCTTTCAAGCGAATAGTACCGCGCACAGAATGCGTTATAAATTGATGTTTATGAATTTTTTTTTCTGCTGAAATCAAAGGAGATTTGCCACTATTATAGTGATTTACCAGCCCCTATCAATTTATATTTAGGAAAAATCGATGGGTCCACCGGTTTCTAGGATTTATCCGAGATTGGTGTGTGTGTGTGTGTGTTTGTTTGTTTGTTTTTTTTTTTTTTTATACCTGCCTAACAATACCCTGTCCATTTATATTTAAAAGTTACAGAGGGCAACGCATACGTTACATTATGTTTAACAAAAAAATAATACATGCAACAATCCTGCGGCCACGCACAGTAGTTCGGCTCTCTTCGCTGTCGCTCGGGACTTGCAGGGGCTAGCAGCAAGAGTTGCACTTGATTTCCGTCCTCCGTTTAAGGGCAATTTATGATAGAGCTGAAGATCAGTGACTCTGTAGACAGAATGACGTCAATGGACAAAAGATTAATTGCATTATAAGAAAGCTATCCTTGCTCATATTACTCCAAGCAAATTAGTTACTGCACTTGCAGTATACACAAACGCTACAGCTGAGAAGCAGCCATTTTCAATCAGCTGTTAGTTGATTTTCGCTTGTTCTTATTTTTGACTGGCTAATACGTACGATTGCCTCTTTCATTGTGAATGCCTACATACTACTAAGTTAACGTGTTACGTCTTATTTTATTGTGTTTACGTTTAATTTTCATTGTGAATGGGGCCTCAAAGTTAACAGTTCAGGCCGTTTCTACCTACGTTTTACAAATTAGTACGTAAAGCATTAACTAAGAAATTTTGTTTAGAAATCTCTGTAAATTTTGGCAGCGATCTTTGGAAGATGCAAATTCTTAAAGGAAATCTTTCTGTATGACATGGCAACATGACGTAATACCTGTTTCCCTGCTATGGAAGCGTTTTGTTTATTCATGCTGGAAGAACGTCGACTGGCAGGTAACGGAAGCGTCGGTAGATGATTAATTGCTGTTTGCCGGGAGAAGTCTGAATAAGCATATCCCGTTTTATCGCTTGCAGTCGATATTTCCTGTCAGTGTTACCAACCGAGACACTTCGGAGGCAATAAATCTGTAATAAGGGTTTTATCTTTTGAAAATTAAAATATCAGATAGTTTGCTTTTATTTGCCGCTAAACACACTCAGAATGGTGCATTTTTTAACTGTAAGGCGTTGATGTTGAACCGTAAAGTAGAGAGAGGAAAAATATTAAATGTTTAAAAAAATTAATAAAATAGCGTTAAGTTTTTATATACTTACATTTATGTACATGCATTACTGCCATAGTAAAAACAGGCATTAAATATTATTAAAAAAATTAGGTCCATTAAAATGTTAAAATCTGAACCATACAGTAGATTTTTTTGACAATACAATTATAAGCATTTCTTACATCTTTTATTTCAAGAGATTGTCCGTAAAATATTTTATACGATGAAAAACTGCATTCTACGCCACATGGTGTGCTGAATAAACATGAACTTTATAAGCGGGAGAGAGATCTGTCCGGCCTGTGAACGTGCATTGTTTATTAATGAGAGAATAATTGAGAGAATAAGGAACTTGGAGGGAGGAAAATGAACATTTTTCGCAGCTTTAAATGTTCATGGAGTACACTGTTAATGCAGCCAACGCTTGATACCCACATACTCTTGTTTCATATTAATATGTCTCGTGTGTGGATTTATTTGGTTTATTTATGGACGCTCTTTAACACCTCAAGTCATCAGCATCCCATTCAAATCAGGGAGTCAAAGTCTCTCGCCCTTCTTCAAATGATCAAACACATCTTGTAATATTATCAAATGAACACACTTGATCACCGTGAACAGCTACCAAGTCCTCGCTCTTTCACCTGCTTATATCGTGTGAAAATGTAACGTTTTCTTTAGAAATATTCATGATTTTTCACCGGCTATTGATACAGGATTGAATTCAACAGAATGTACGACAGTGACTATACAAGTTTAAACTTTCTATTTTGACAACACTATTGTCTGTTGTGTTAGTTACATTTTTGTAGACATTGTTGTTCAACAATGGATAGGCTGGTTGCAAAACTTTTTGAATTTAGGCGGGCAAACTGCTCGATGTCTGACACTTTCGTGATATAGGAGACATTTTGTGTCGTTAAAGTTACTTTTTTTCCGTTCTCATGAATTTATTACCGCATGTAATATTTTTGTTTTAGTTGTTAATGTTTATTTTGCAGAGCTGCCCGTGACGGAATCCTAGACATTCTGAAAGAGGCTACCAGGAAGGACTGCAATTCCAAGGATGAAGACGGCATGACCCCTACACTGTGGGCCGCCTTCGAGGGTAAACTTGAGGCTTTGCGGCTTCTTGTGGGCCGAGGGTGAGTAAATCCAGAAAACGTTTTTGAAGAAGTATATTATTCATTTTGTTTTTCTTAAAGACACATTAAAAGCAACACGAGGGGAAATGAAAGCGTTTATCATGGAAAAGGTGCTGTTTGTTATACCTGTGTAGGCTGTATAGAGAAGCTAAAAACAAAGAGATTGAATAGCTCCATAATGGCAGCCTTGCTCAATGGCTGGTCATTTGTGCCTAACTCACAGGGGGGAACGAAGTTAGGGCGACCCCTGGCGATGAGGCGCGGATATAGACAAGTTCCTAACATGTTTCCGAAAGTAATACCCCGAAGCCGATAGAGGTTCCCCTCAAGTTCTAGCCCCTCAAAACCTTTGATACCACACCAGACGCAGATGCAAAAACCTTTCCAACGCGCAAGCCACCATCACGCTGCACCTACCCAACTCTCCCTTGCTTTTCGACCCTGTAACATAATCAACGAAATAAAATAGGAGAGGGAAAATGCATGAAATGGAAACAAGTCATCGCAGTATTTGCCCAAGGGACCAGAGTACGCTCAAACTTTTGTTTAGCTCAAAAAAAAAGTTTATATCAGTAATTTTAAAACAAATGGGGATTAATGACCTGCCTCTCTAGTTACCCTAACTTCAATATATTGGGTTTCTAACTATGGGTACTATTGAATGTCAAAGTGTTTCATTTCGTTTGGGACACTTCACAAAGATGTCAGTGGGTGGCGGCAGTTGGTGCGTGCAAAAAAAAAAATAGATAAAAACCGATAATAGTGTTTATATCCTGCTGAATTTCTCCAACTGATAACTTTCTGATTGTATTAAATAAGTCAGATAAAATATTCAATTTAATAAAATCGGTAGATAATAAGACGCCTATTTTTAAAGATTTATCCTGCAAGGGAACTCGAATGGTTACGATAGACACAATAAGAGAACATATTTCTTTTTATTACATCACAAAGATAATTCGGCAGAATTTGAGAGATGAACCGGAATCAAAACAGAGGAAATATTAATACTGTGCAGGATTTAAACAATGTTTTTCCCCTTCTCCAAGTATCAATAAAGAAAACTCCTTCTGTATCCTAAAGAACTGAAGCCATCACTTTTCTGACTGATGAAACCATTTCGCAACGTTTCTGGACTCGCCTTGTGTGTCCATGTTTAGACTTCTGTTTCGTTTCTGATATGTAGTAATAATCCACGTTTCGTCCATAGTCCCAAATCGCCCTAAAAAGCAGTTCTTCTTAAATTTTTCCAAATAGGTGGCCGATGCTTACATGCGATTATATTTTGTTCTGGAGAGACGTGGCACCCATTTGGCGCAAAGTTTTTTTCATGTGTAAGTCATTATGCAAAATGAAATGAACTGCTAACTTACGTACTTTCGTGCGTCTGTCAGCCAAACCAATATCATGGACTATATCGATGATTTCTGTCCTCACAGCTGATTTTGGAGCTCCAGGATGTGGTGCGTCATCGATACAATCTGGCACGATGGAACTCATTTATCCAATATAGGCAAAAATCCTCTAATAATTTTTCTTTGCTGTTTTCCTTTCAGGGAAAAATAATTTAATTACATGAAAAATTCTAGTCTAATTAATTTTATTGTCACTCAAATCGCTTGTGTTTAAACAACTGACAAATAATATCCTAATATCAGAATTATTTGTGACCACAGAATATTGATACTTAGAATGCAAACTTTATGACCACATATACAGATTTTGCTGTTACCCCTATTAGTATGCAAGCCAAGCTACTTGTCAAAAACCCTCGTGTCGGTCCTGGTGGTCATACTTTTCTCGTAAACCCAAAATTCACCGGCCAGGGTCGATGGATTTTTTCGGATGTGAAAATCCTATGTATGGCTTCCTTCAGAAGGGAATTAAAGCGATGGGTCCCATGTCGTACATTTACTGCACGTAAATAACTTCAAGCCTGAAAGAAGAGGCCTTTGAGCAAAATTTATTTGTCGTTTCACTCTCTAATTTGAATGGGATGCTGATGACTTGAGATGTTAAAGAGCGTCCGTAAATAAACCAAATAAATGCACACACAACGAATGTGCATTATTTATTAATATTTTTCTCTTATTTATCGCAGTTTGTTAAATTATTGCCTTTTTTAACTTTCGCTTACGCTGTTTTAAGTTTAGATATTAAGAATTTAATTTTGCATCTAGGTTCTTTCAGAAATTTATGTTTTTGCATATTTCATCTTTTTGTGTACAGAGTGTTGTATTAACTGACGCGGAAAGGTTCATAAAATGCCACAGAATTCCGCTGTTGCTTCTGAAAAACAATAATAGCGGATAAAAGAATTGTTTATGAGCAGCTGTGAACGTCATCTTAAAGTAAAAATGTTTTTGTTTCAAGTGTAGGATTTGTTGATAAATAAATCGAATGCACATCTTTTGTGTGTTGTTTTCACACAAAGCACAGAGTTCATTGATGTGTCTGTTTGTACAATAGACATGCGTGTTTCAGAGTAGCGCACAAACACATAACCCATTTCCGGTGCAAGGGAGGAAGCAACATCCGGTCTGCTACATACCATTTCACTTTTGAAGTGCAATACGGTTTTTTTGTAGAGGGTTATTGCTTCAGCTTTCAGGAAAACTGAGCTGTACTACTGATTAAAGTTCTTCATGTATGAGATAATAAACAAAGATTTCTAGCAAAGTTTTCAATGACTCTGGCATCGATTTTTTTCCGCTACAGGTCGACTAAGAAATATGCTCTTTTTGAGGTAAACTAGTCCAAGGTCGCGGTTTCAAACCCAGCAAATGTAGGATTTTAGGAAATAAAAATGAATATCACGGCTTCCTTCGGAAGGGAAGTAAAGCTGTTGGTCCCATAACGTAGATTTACGGCACGTAAAAGAACCTCAAGCCTCTGAGCAACATTTTTCGGCTGTTTCACGACCTGAATTGAATGAAAGATGTTAAAGAACGTCCGTAAATAAATCTAACAAGGGGCGTTCGAAAATTATTCCCTAAGTTGTATTTTACGAATACCGCGTAATCTGCAAGTGTATTGTAGAGCAATGGATTGATGCAGATGATAGATAGCGGTTATAAGCACAGTGTGTAGCGAAAGGACAGTGTTCGTTTGTTGTCAAGTAGAAAAAGACGTGGACGTGATATTTATGGAAGGAAGATGTAAAACTCAAAAAGTATAGACGTATAACTGCTGCGGTAATAGATAAAGATGTTCAGTTTACAATGAGACAACGACAGGGAATCTGCACACAAGAATTTGTCTTTGTCTGAATTGATTTTGGCTGTTAACCTTTGATGTCAGACAGACTTCGACCGCGCAACCCTGCACGCCACTCACGACCATTTAAATATGAAAAAGAGTGCGCACATTGGGTTTCAAGGTTTTGACACAAACGTGTTGGAGTATGTCGTCGGTACTATATAACGAAGATTTGAGTGTTTTGGTGAAGCTGGTGACTTGTGACGTGTCATACATCAGTTCAGCTGATGCAATTAAAACATCCAGGAAGCCCCGTGCGGCAAGCAGGTGATCACCGTCTTTTGGGACACTTCAGGCATACTGCTTCCTGAAGGAACATCTGTCAAGGGAAAGTGCTCGACAGAAGTACGCGGCCCTACACCAGCACGGCTGAAATTTGTGTATCGCTGGAGTTCATTGTTGTGCCGCACCCACCATATTCACCGGATTTCGCTCCTTACTCGCTGCGAGGAAATTCAGGCACGTGCCCAAGTGTGCTGCCGTAATACTCGCAAACATGTATCGGGATGAAAGCTATCAGGAAGATGGAAGTATGTTGAGTGTGCATTAAACCATGTTGCTTAATAAAAATACTATTATTGCAAATAATTTACGAATTCCCCTCAGAATATGCTGCAATGAAATATCTGAATTGAAATCGATGGAACTTTTTGGTCACCTTATTACGAACGTCATCATTGGCGGTTTGTGAGAACACATCGCCAGCAAGGGAAGAACTTCTCCGTTAGGAAAAACACGCCGTTATCTCTGCTGGTATCTAGAGCTCTCCCAGTGACGTCATAGTGTGAAGTTACGGCTAGCCGAACGACGACGCCCCAAACATTCCAGCTTCAACAAACCCGTCAGGTTCAATATGCACTGTAGTGCCCCACTTACTTTACGTTGTTAGCTTGCAAGCAGAGATTTTCATGATCTTTTATGCATTTCATATAACACGGAGTTAGTTTTAGTTCTTTTCTTTCATCGCTAATTAAAATGGAGCACGCACTTGAAAGATATAAAAGTCTGTCACGCAGGAGCTGCATAAACTAAGCGAATTCCTCACCAAGTAGAGTAACTTTAAAAAAGAATATACAATACAAATTATGGTCTTATTAATTAATGAAATGAAATAAGCCTATGACATTACTGTATGGCATTACGGGAATAAAATTAGAATTCTTGCAACCTATAAGTATCACAATAGAAACTTCACATTTTAGATTATTATTATTATTATTATTATTATTATTATTATTATTGAGATTAAACCACAACAATTAATGGAATACTATTAATTAAATGAAATATATAACTACTAATAGACAACGCCGATATTTTTAAGCATTTTAAATTTGACCACGTTTACGAACGGACCCCTTGATATCTTTGCATTCACTAAAATACAGAAAATTTACAAAAAGTTTCGAGTTACATTGTGTATTTAAGATGTTCATATATTTCAATAAAACAAACACATTTTACTATTTAAAAATTGCAATGTACTAAGCAAATACATACAACCAACAATAAACAATCGAAAGTTACATTTATTTTCAGTCACTTTGAAATTTAATTTAAATGTTATTAACATGTAACGTAAGCGTTTTCTGAAGGTTATTACAGAACGCTCTTACATACAAATATAATTCTCAAACACATATTACATTAATATTTCACATTTGTTATCTTCACGACGATACTTTTGTTAAATATAAAACATACGTAACGTTATAAATAATGTTTATAAGCTGAATTAATTTGTCCTTTTATTTTAAAATAATGTAGAGAAAATTAAACAAAAGTGCTTTTTAAATTTCGGTTTTTAAGTGTACCTTTTACTCCTGATGGTCCAATTTCCCTAATTTTCAGAAACTACTTTTGTTATTTTATTTAAATGATTTTTACCGAATTTGGTCGTGATATGCCGAATTTACTTGTGAAGAAACAAATATTGTTTCTGCTAGAACGATTTTAAAATTTTGGGTTTCTGGTAAACAAATCTTTTTTTTTTTTTTCCGTTGTATGGTATACCTTTTTTGACTGAATTTTGTTCTAAAGATTTAGTTTTTTTTTTTTTTTTTTTTTTTTTTTTTTTTTTTTTTTTTTTTCCTCTCCGCTCCTAATGGCCCATTTTCCTGGTTTTCAGAAACTCGTTCTTATTTTATTTGAAGTTATATATGGAGTTTCGTTTCGAAAGAAGAAATATTGGTGCTGCTAAAGCGATTTTGAAATTTTCTTTTAAATTTTAGCTTTAGATTTAACCCCCCCCCCCCATTTTCAGTTTAACAGAACTCGACAAATCATTTGTTAACTGATGGTTGTATGCCGTGTTTCGATGAGAAAAAACAACAATTGTGACCTCCAGAGTTAACAGATGTATTTTATTTATTTATTTATTTTCATTGTCATTTTCGGTGCCTAGTAGGTAGGATCGATGGAGATTTGAAGAAATTTTAAAATTCTTATGCATACAACTGCAAACTACATTCCTTCGGAATCCGCCAAAAATGAAAGCAAGGTCACAAATGTGTTTTCATGGCATCCATGTCTTACAAAGTCATTTAATTTTGGGGTCCTCCTCCCCAGAAATACAGTCACAAATGTAAGCCGCGCGGAACAATGAGCGATAGGATTTTGTTTCCCCTGAAGCGGTAACCAAACACTAAACAAATGAGCAGCGGAGAACCCATTAGCGATAGAGGTATATTTCTAGTCCTGCCACCTCCACGCTTGGCTAGCGATGCGCAACGAAGACACTGCGGGAGAAGGTGGTATACAGAAAATAGTTAATATGTAACTGAGACGCCAGTTTCCGCTGCCTTGCTAATTGTGTGATCTGCTGTATGGGTAGGCAGCGTCGTTTGAGTGTAGTCTGTCAGTTTTTCAAAATTACAAGTTCGAGTAAATAAAATTAAACTAAAACAGAAAATCATGCAGTCCCCTGCAGATACCACGGATGTTCTAAAAGTTATCGGTCTGACGCAAAGATATCTAAAAGATGACCAAATTACTATGATAGTTGTTAAGTATCATCCTTTAGAAGACGCGCTGTAAAGTTTCATACGCGTAAGTACAAGCACTTGTTTGTGACGATCGTGTAAACAAACTGGCGTTAACTTTTTCTACAAAATAGATAACTGAAATATGAGTTGTGATAAAGTACTTCGTTTTGGAGGATTTAACTGAAACAGAAATACAAAAGGTGTTACATTCCACATTAAAGAATTCTTCCCCTTGTTTTCGACGGTTAAAAAGTGACTGACAAATTTAAGCATCGATTGTGTGAATGGTGTTTAACGCCCGTTTTTACCACTGAAGCACCACAGACAGTGTACACTGATGATACATGAGATGAAATGATAAATTGGGAAAGGAGTGTTGTTTTTTAAAGGTAGGAAGCGTTCCAGGCCTGTGTTTAGGGTACCTCCCAGGCATTTGCCATTTATGAGCACTGAGGAAAACCTGGAAAAAATCTCAGTCATGGAGATCGGTCCTGGTGGGATTCGAACCCCTGACTTCCCTCTCATGAGTCTACGTCTTGACGACCTCGGCCACTCTGGCGGTGAATTTAAGTGTGGTTGGTTGTACATGATTCATGGTGATGGGCGCCGAGGGCGTTCCCAAATTGCTTTGACCGACGATATTGTGTCAAAAATTCACAATACTGCACTCAATTATCGCCGATTTAAGTTAGACGAGTTGATTGACATGGCAAGGATTTCGTTAGGCCGCGTGCATTGCATTTTACACGAAGTTTTGGGCATGAGAAAGTTTTCCGCTCGATGGGGACGTTTGTTAACAGAGGACCAAAAACGCATTCGAACGAACATTTCGCAAGAGTGTTTAGATTTGTTTAAACGCAATTCCAGTGAGTTTCTCCGACGTTTCCCAACAGTAGATTAAAATGGATTCACTACTACACACCAGAGACGAAGGAACAGTGCAAACAGTGGGTGCAACAGGTGAAAGTTCACCAAAGACAGCAAAAACGGTTCCATCTGCAGGAAAAGTCATGGCTACGGTTGATGTGGAGCTCGTAGACTACCTGCAGAAGGACAGAACCATCACCAGGGAGTATTACATTCACTAGGTACCAACAGTAAGGTGTTATTCAGAGCTAAACGTCCATACCTTGTGAGAAAGAAATGTCTTTCATCAGATGTGACACACGTCTGGGGTTGTTGCTGCAAAACTGCATGACCTTTGCTTCCAAGTGCTTCCGCATCCGCCATATTCGCCGGATTTGGCTATTTTATTCCCAAACCTGAGGAAATGATTGTGTGAAC
Organism: Metallyticus violacea; assembly: GCA_030762175.1. NCBI lineage: Eukaryota > Metazoa > Arthropoda > Insecta > Mantodea > Metallyticidae > Metallyticus > Metallyticus violacea. Next base: position 5,250,743 of record CM060842.1, on the reverse strand, counting down.
GGAAATTCACGTCAAATGATGAGATTGAAGTTCAAGTCAGACGCTCATTTTTCACAGTTGCACAAATTTAAACATCGTTGTCGCCCCTTGTACTGCATCAATTGCACAGTGCCCTCTGAAAATTAAATGTTGAATCGAGGAATTAATCTGCAACACAACAATGCCTACTGGAAACATGCGTGGCTTCCAGGAGCTGACAGTTCCACCGTACAGCCTTCAAAACTAAAATCCTGCCTTGCAGCGTGGAGATTCACGAACAATGAGTTGGACATTCTTTTCAAACATTTTATAGGCAAAGTTTCAATTTTTTAGAGGAATTTAAATATGAATCCAGATATTAGAGGAATGCGTTGAAATAGGGAGATTGCATTGAAAAAGTATGTACTCCTGAACCGCACCACGTATGTTTCATTTTACTTTGGATCGATACTGTATGATTCACCCCCCACTTATCGTGAAGCGATTGTGGGAATCACTCCAAGCGGATGGAAGGAAATTCTCCTGTAACGGCATCGATATCCTGTGTTTGTTAATCTCCAGGGGCAGTGTTAACTAGATTATAGCCAAGCAAAGCTCCATGACTACGAAAAGTGCTTTTTCTCTTTTTTCTCACCCTCCCCAGCTCGTTCCTCTCTTGTTCTCAAGCATTCTTTCCTTCCCACTTATTTCTGTTATTCTCAAAGAAGATATTATCATTATATTCTACAATTTTATCACTGCCAAAACAAGAATCTCTCGATGGGCAAGTTTTATTAGAAACGAAGAAAAATAACGAATGTCAACTGTTAAATGTGTAAAGATTTTTTTATGAAAATAGAACGTTTTGTATTAATTATTGTGCTGGTTTGACGTCATATGCATTTTAAACAATAATTTGTCTTGCACAAGCAACATCATAATTTGTAGATCGCGTTAGTAAGTCCATTACAATACGAAAACAATTTCATTGGTAAAATCAACAAATAGTGTTTCTTTGAAAGGAAACGAGAAAATTAGTATTTTCACGATGATAGATGCCTTGGGCGCTACTAAAACAATTTTAACATCTAATACAACATAAATGTAATATTGAAAGTCATAAGCATTAGTTTATTTGCTCAATATTATTTTAGAACTAGTAAAGAATGCTGTACTAGATTCTGATATGTCAGATTTTCAAGCAGTAAAGTTTCGTTTCTACCAAAATGTTGATATTTGTTCAGAAATTCCTATGTCGTTTAAAGGAGTAAGACTCTCTTGGAAGACAGGTCGTGTCATTTAAATATTATTAACAAAGACATAACTTTTACAGAAATAATGTTTTATACAAAGAATATAGTTAAAATATGACAAATAAATAAATACTTATTTAATTATTTACAAGGGCCGTCCATGTCAACATACCTTTACTCGTTCCCATTCTGGCAATCTTCAAAGACAGCTGGAAACCATTTTTGATAGTCCTTCACAATCGCCTCCACCGCCTCTGATGATGATGATAATGATGAAAAATGCCTCAAGCGAAGATGTTTTTCAAAGTTGGAAAAAAGTAAAAAGTTTTATGGCGTAAAATCCGATGTATAAATTAAGCGAGGGACATAATTCACTGTGATTTCATGTGATATTTAGCAACAATTTTTTCTGATGTACCTTCCACATTATTGCACGAAAATATGGCCTTTTGCTAGTGATATGGACATCTCTGTAGTAGTTGCAGCTGTGTGTGCAGGTACATTCTTGAACGTGGAAAAATGAGAAGACTATAACTTTCCCAGCAGAAGCAACCGCTTGGTGTTGATGACAAAGGAGATTTCTCCTCAGAACTTGCTGTTTGCTCTCAGGATGTAACCACCTTCCCCATATTCCTATATCATCATCTACAACTGCCCTTTTGTTCCAAACCGGCAGTCTTGAAACTCACCGTCACAAACACGTCTTGTGTGCAGGTTTTCAGTTACACTAGTGAAATGTTCAGAGCTTCTAACAAGTGTTCTTAATTAGTCTATGATCCTCTCTCACAGCGGTGTTAATGCTTTCTTCTGTTAAAGCACAAACTGCAGTTCCGGATCAACCTTCCTTTAAAACTGATTGCCTCTCCTTTATAAACATTTTAAACCATCTTCGAATTATCCTATAGGGAAGAAGAAAATTTACATATTCTTTTGTAACACTGCATAGACCTCAGTTAAAGATTTGTTGAGACGAAATTTCAAAGTCGCATATCACCTCCATTTTACTGCAGGAGGAACTGAACATGTCTCAACTCACACCTCTTACAGGCGGAACCTGGAAGTGACCACAACAAAACTAGTACCACGTATATATTCTGTATAAAGCTAACAAAACATTGTAAAATGAAAATTTTAGCGCAAGAAATCATGACTAGTAGTTTATAATTATATTTATTGATTAGCCTTAACATTTTTGAAAACACCTGTAGTAGTAGCAGATATATTTATTTTGTTTTATTCACTTCAGTATAGTGTGATATTTATTGTTTAATACTTAAGACGCAATAATAGGGTTTAAACAAAATGTGCGATAGATAAAGACGAGTCACTTGGGCCTTTTGTATGACGCGCACCAAGTTTTAGAGCTGTAAACGCACTTTGCTGTTAAACCATCTGCATAGAGCGATTCTGTAGTATAATTCATGTAGCAAACACGTGTCAGCAATAATGTAAATGTCTGCTATGTTATAACGGAAGCTATTGCAAATTTAAAAATATTTATTATTGTATTTGCTTCCTCTTTAATAATTTTTCTCTGTTCTATAAGCTATTTACACATTCAATACTTTTTTAAAGTTTGTAAGACTTATTTAATTTAAAAGCAATTGGTTAACCATGGTACAACGTTCAGTCGTAGCATCTTTCAAGTCAACGATTACCTCAATGCATTTTTTTTCTTTCTAATTTGTTAGCGAATTTAGTAGAAATGTAATTGTTGCAGTTGTGCCCATGAAACCATTTTTTAATATTTTCTTCAAATCTCCAGCGTTCTTACGTACTAGGTACCGAAAATGACAATGAAAAAATGTATCATGTGACAATGCTCTAGAGATCGCAATTATGTTTTTTCTCAACGAAATTCGGTATGTTTCCTTAAAATAAATTAATAAAAATAGTTTCTGAAAATCAGGGCAACCGGGCCATTAGGAGTGGGGGGTTGAAAGTTGAGTGGGGGTTAAAGATAAATTTAAAAATCGCTCTGTAGGCCGCAATTTTATTTATTTTTTTTTTTTAAAGAAAACTCTGTATATGTCATTGAAATAAAATTTAAATAGTTTCAAAAATCGGTGAAATAGATTATTAGGAACAGGATTTACCCGAAACCCAACATTTAAAAATCGTTCTAGCGGCACCAAAAGTTGTTTTTTCGCAATGAAACTCGGTATATGTCATTTAAATAAAATAAGAAACAATAGTTCCATAAAATCAGGGTTTTCGGGCTATTGGGAGTGCAGGTTTGCCTGAAGCCCAAAATTTAAAAATCGCTCTAGTCCACCAATATCTTTTTTTTTTTTTTTTTTTTTTTTTTTTCCCACAACAAAATTCGGTATATACGTTTCTGAAAATCTGTGAAATCATATTATTAGAACTGGCAGTTTACTTGAAACCCCAAACTATAAATTACTCTACGAGTGCCCATATTTGTTTTTTCGCAAAGAAACTCCGTTTGTACCGTTTAAATAAAATGAAAAATGGTTTCTGAAAATCAGGAAAGTCGGGCCTATAGGAACGCAGTTTATTTGAAACCCAAATTTAAAAATCCCTCCGACACCAATGGTTTTTCACAAAAAATTCGGTATATACCATTTAAATAAAATAAGAAAAATAGTTTCTGAAAATTAGGGAAATTGTTAGCATTAGAGGTATAATTTAAAACCGAAATTTAAAAAGCGCTCTTTCGTTTAATTTTCTCTACATTGTTTCAAAATAAAAGGACAAATTAATTTAGCATATAAACTGTATTTATAACCATGCATATGTTTTATACTTAAGAAAAGCATTGTCGTGAAGATAGTAAATGTGAAATATTAACTTAATATGTGTTTGAGAATTATATTTGTATGTAAGAGCGCTCTGTAATAACCTTCAGAAGACGTTTACATTACATGTTTTAACTATAGTAAAAGTTTCATTAAAGTTCAAAGCCAATGAAAATCGATAAAATTTTCTATTCTTTATTGTTGATTGTGTATTTTTGCTTAGTACATTGTACTTGTTTTTAAATGGTGACATGTTTTTGTTTTATTTAAACATAAGAACATCTTAAATGCACAGTGTAACTCGAAACTTTCTGTTATTTCTCTATTTTAGTGAATGTAAAGAGGGCTCAGTTCATAAATATGGTTACATTTAAAAATGTTTAAAAATACTCACACAGTATAACTTTATCTATTAGTGGTCATATATTTAATTTAATTAATAATACATTAATTTCTGTGGTTTAATCTCAACAACAACAACAACAACAATAATAATAATAATAATAATAATAATAATAATAATAATAATAATAATAATAATAATAATTTTAAAAATGTGGTTTCCCTTTTGTAATACTTACAAGTTGCAAGAATTCTAATTTCGTTCCCCTTATACCAAACAGTTATGATATAACTTATTTCTTTTCATTAATTAACAAGTCCTAATTTGTATTTTAAATTCATTTTTATTAAACGTTATTCATCACGGCTTAGTTTACATAGACGGACATTTTGTGTATACAAATGCTTAATTTATAAGACGCCAATAAACTGCTCGTTATAACGTTACCATAGCAACCAGTTCATAAAAGTAAGCACATAGATTATTTCTTGTTCAGAGTGACAAGAACTTGTTGTTATGGTGGAAGTGTGACATAGACTTAATGTTATCGTATTATCGTTTTAAATTGAAAGAGAACCGCGTATCTTGTAGAAGATAAGGCTGTGTGTGCTGATTTCTCATCTAAATCAGCACGTATGACTCTTGAAATCACGTAAAGTTCATCCTCACGTATCAGCAGAAAACTTTAACTATTTCCTGATCAAGAGGACTTAAATATAGAGAGACAATAAGAAAAATTTAGACCTGTTGTACACCCATTAGTATCAACAGGTTGGGATATGTGTTAGGTCTGAAATGTTAAAGCGTAGTTCAGAGATGGTTTGACAACAATCACACTCTTCCAATTTCTCTACATACCACATTTATTTGTAATAGTTCCTTAACGGCATACTGCATGAACTATACGGCCGGTTGCACAAAAATCGCGAGCTGCGATTCACTTTTAATCGAAGTTCAGAAAAGAATTTAGTTTATTCCCTGTTCATGTTGTATAATGGTAGATCACGCGAATTTGGTTTAGTTAACTGGAGATCATCGAAATAAGTTTAATAACATCACCAAGCTTGAGGTGGGAATAAATCATCGAATAAAAATTGTTTGTTCTATCAGATTTTCATTTGTCTCGGTTCCTGTCACTATATAAACATTCCGTCACCCAGGAGCTCGTTAAACTAAGCGAATTCCTAACCTTGTACAGTAACTGTAAAAAAGATTATAAATTATAATCTTATTAATTAATTAAATAAATTGTGGCATTACTGTGTGGTATTAGGGGAACAGAATTAGAATTCTTGCAACCTATAAGTATTACAAAAGAGAAACCACGTTTTAGAATTATATTATTATTATTATTATTATTATTATTATTATTATTATTATTATCATCATCATTATTATTATTATTATTATTATTATTATTATTGAGATTAAACCCCATAAATTAATGGTATGCCATTAATTAAATTAAATAAATGTCCACTGATAGCAAAGCTATATTGAGTAAGTATATTTTTTAAACATTTTTAAATATAATTATGTTCATGAACTGAGTCCTTGATATCATCTTTACATTCACTAAAATAGAGAGAAATAACAGAAAGTTTCGAGTTACATTCTGTATTTAAGATGATGTTCATATGTTTCAATAAAACAAAAACATGTTACTATTTAAAAACAAGTACAATGTACTAAGCAAATATACACAATCAACAATAAACAATCGAACGTTCTATCGATTTTCATTGTCTCTGATACTCGGAACTCACTGCAGTTCGAGCCTGTTACAGGATGCCAGAGAAAACAAAGGCATTTTGACATTCCCATACCAATCTAGATCGCACCTGGTTAGAAGAAACTGTTTTTAATGAATTTTGACACTCTGAAAGGAAGAGAGTTCGCTTCCTTCTCCAGTCCTCTATAGGCACAGTTCAGAATAGCATAAACCTTTACTTGAAAAACTGTACAATGTTTATCAAGGCTTGTACTGAAATTAGTCCCTGGAAATCGGCCATGTAGTCCTTTGGGGGATCCATCAGTGTACATATAAGTTCATTACCTTCTTGTTTTGGCATAGTCCCTTCCATCCAGTTTCTCTAGATCCAAGATTAACCCTAAATGGAAGGAAATTACAGTATTGAGTATTCATCCTCAGTTCTGGAATATCCAGGAAATTTAGGATGGGAGCAGCAAAACTACTCCTCCATTTTGCTGTGTGTACCAAGTGAGCCGTGAGCCTTGTCTCCACTTGTAAATAAATGTTCATGGGAGGTAGGATTAACAGTCTCCAGTGCGATGGTTGGCGGCTTCTGAAGCCCCTGTAACACAAAGAAATGCTAATCTATGTAGCTTGGTAACTTATCTGCTATAGTGGCTTTTAAAGTTGTCTGCCAACAAATATCTGGCACCTAACTATAGTAATATAAAGCCAATGGTTAATATGTGGTTTAAGGCCCCAGGTGAATCGGATAGTGCATATGGTAGTTGTAGGAGACCACCTGGCTCAGTGGAAAATATTATTAATATGATTGTTCCAGGTCAGTTTCTTATCCAGTTCAAGTTCTAGATATTTGACTGATTCAGAATATTCCAGGGTTGAACTACCAACCTTAAGAGTACCTAAGCTCTTGAGATTCTTCCTGTTTGTGAATGGAATGACAACTGTTTTATTAAGATTTATTGATAAACGTTCCTGCTTGCACCAGCTTGAATTCTCCTCAGCCCATTGTTCATCATGTCTGATACTGTGTTGGGAAATTTCCCCAAAAATTATCATTGCTATGTCATCTGCATAACCTTGTATGTAAAAACCTCCCTGGTGAATATCCACCACGAGACTCCAAAGAAGAGGGGAAAGAATACCCCCTTGTAGCGACAATTACTTTCATTTCCCCAAGAAGACTAGCAGTAATATTTCTACTCCTAAGCATGGAGTTTATCCACCTACAAAGGGTGTCGGTTGTGATGAAACAAATATTCATACCGCTAGAACGATTTTTAATAATTTTTTATTTCACATTATAGGTTAACCCCCCCCCCCCCCCCCAAGTGCTCCAGTTTTGTTGGTTAACGAATTCGACGAATCGTTTGTTACTTGATAGCTATATGCCGAACATATAAAAACAAAAAAGAGCCTTTAAAGACACACACATGTGTGTGCGTGTGTGCGTACGTACATAGGATGCCAAAAAAATGTATACACACTTCAACCAAAGAAAAAAGTTGTGTTAACATAACAAAACTAAATTCACAGAAAGTTTTGCAACCAGTCTGTCCTTTGTTCGACATGTCTGCAAAAAGTAACTAACGCAGAGCACTAACCATCTTTCACTTTTACGGTTACAACAGTTGCTCAAAATGCCCACCATCCGCGTCGATACACTTCTGAGTACGTTGAACTACTGACTGAGCAACGTTTGCGAAAGTGTCCTCAGCGATTGCAGCACATGCCGTTTCAATTTCTTCCCGAAGTGCTGTCAGTGTGGCTGGTTTTCTACGATATACAACATCCTTAAGAGTTCCCCATAGGTAGAAGTCCAACGGAGTAGATCTGGAGAACGCGGTGGAAACTCAATCGGACCTCTTTGTCCTATCCAGTGCCTTGGAAGATTGTCATCAAGGTACGCATGTACATCTCGGTGGTAATGTGGTAGAGCACCATCCTGCTGCATACGGTACCATGAGTCTCAAATTTGTCTAGAATGCTTGCAATTGTTACTCGCGTTGGTCGTTCTGTTCTGTACACACGTCTTCATTGCCTTTGAACTTCAACAACATTCTCGGTTTTCCAATACCACTTCAAAATTGCTTTCCGCTGTTCAAACAATAATCTCGCTCCATTTTGTTGTAGCAACGCTAGCATAACGTAATGTGAGTCATGTCTGTTTACAGAACATCATACGATAATCTTGGCTTCATTTGTTCATTGTTGATTTACCTGTCACGTAGCAACGCTATCATAATGTATGTGAATCAAATCTGTTTACAGAACATCATACTACACATTACTGTTCAACTTTGAAATATATCAAATAGACTGTGAAAGTGTGTATACATTTTTTGGCACCCTCGGTAAATAGATACATATATTCCATTTTCGTTTTCAGCCCCTAGTGGGTAGGATCGATGGAGATTTGAATATATTTTTTTTTCAAAAAGCATTTCATGGAGACAACCGTAATAGCTACTTTCTTTGGTAGTCGCTAAAAGCCAGGCAAAAAAAAAAAGTGCACTTGATAAGTGAAATGTAAAAAGCGGAAAGAATATATATGCACCCTCTTCCTTGGATGAAAGCGCGCACAATCGAAACAGGTGTGGAAAATGTGATCCCAGCTCTGGACGGCGATGCAGAGATAATCTACATGACCACAGAGTGTGAGAAAGCAGAGAATATAGTATAGGCTGAAGTCTGCAATTACCCGGGTCCATGGAGGAGTTCAGCGCCTGAAAGAAAGAAGAGAAATGTTTTATAAGAGGCGGTTGCAGTGTCTTAAGCAGCAGTATGAAATAAAAATATACATTTTGTAATTAGAACGTGAAATGAAAATGAAAGAAGCTCAAATTAATTTATAAAACACTACTTATGAAATAACACAGTACAGTAAAAAACGTTACCTCACAGTGTTATTAATTCTATCTGGTGCCTATCAGGTACAGGCAGTTCCTGGTAAATACTTCTTCCCCTGAATATAACTAAGCTATTTTCAGTAATTCTAATCTGCTTTATGCTACCAACATTAATTCCCACTTCCATACTGAACATTTCAACAGTAATATGTCGACTTTCCTCCCCCAAGTTCCTCCACGAATTCCATCAAGTTCCTCACTCTTTGAATTGTTCTCTCGTTCACAGATTCTCGTGTCCGGTCAGAGCGAGGGGTTGTCTTTGAAAGTCTCTGGACCTTTTTCAAATGATCGAATACATCTTGTAATTGTATCAAATGAACACTGTCCTCGCTCTTTCACCTCCGTATAGCGTATGAAAATGTGGAATGTAAAGTTTTCTTTAGAAATATTCACCAGCTATTGACACAGGACTGAACTCAACAGACTGTACGACAGTAACTATGAAAGTTCAAGCTTATGGTTATGAATATTTTGATAACTTAAACCCCATTGTTGCCAGCTGCGTTAATTACTTTTTGCAGACATGTCGAACAACGGTTGCAAAACTTTTGAATCCCCTCGTAGGGTTAACACGGGTTTTATACATTTTCCTTTGATGTTACAGGGGTGACCCAGACAAGGCAGATCATTTCGGGAATACGGCATTACATCTGGCGGCAGCCCGGGGACATACTGCCTGTGTCACCTTCCTCGTTAACTTCGGCGCCAACCTCTGGGCTCTGGACATCGACTTCCACACACCCAAGGAACTGGCCGCTATGAACAACCGTGAGGACATTCTGCGCTTCTTGGATGGTGTAGCCGCGAAAGAGGAAGCCAATAACAAGTGAGTAACATCCTCAAGTCTGTTGTAGCGATCAAGAAATTGACGAATTTGAGAGAGTACAGATAACGAAAGATTCAGTTTGATCGCTAATTAGAAACTTTAAAGTTTTTTGGGTGTTATGAATAGAGAAACCTGAAATATCAAGGTCTACAATTATTAGCATGTTGTCCGGTAAGAATCTACAATGAGGTTATTTGAGTTAGGGGCCAGCAGAGTGCAGCTAGATCTATAATGTATATGCCTGTGTAGGGGAAGGCTTTGGTTGCATGTTCGTGTGTTACTAGATGCTTTCATTGTGTGTAAAGTATGGGTTAATTGTTCTTTGTTAGTTATGCTATTATACAGATGTAGCAAAAAGGTATGTCAAAACTTTGAAACACCCCTTGCATAAAGACGGTGCATATATAGTCCTTGTGCTTGTATTCTGCAAGGCTGTCAGACAATACAAGATACTCCAGGGATACATCAGCGCATCAGGTTGATGGATGTATTCGTGTTAAAGGAGGATATTTTGAACATTTTATATGATTTTCTGTTTCCCACTGATACAGTAATTATTCTATGTGATACAGCCGTAGATAAGGAAATTAAGCAATTCAGGACCCATGTTCATATTATATTTTTATCGTGTAAAAATAGTTTTGACATACTTTTTGTTACATCTGTATAAATATATCTAGTCTTCAAGAATGGATGTGAATGTACGATACGCTTGTGAAAAGGACGATTTGCAAGAAAACGTCCAGGTAGAAAAATTGATTGCCAACTTCTTAAACAGAAATTCCAGGCCGAAACGTTGGGGACTGGAATTCGGAATGTCCCAGATTCAATTCCCTTTTGTTTTTTGTTTGTTTTGTTTTTTGTTTTTTTTTTTTTTTTTTCCTCTTCATGGTTCTCCCTGGTCATTTAGGAGAGTGCTGGGATGGATATTCTCATTTCCTTCCATCATTTATTAGTGAGGCGAGGTGGGCTTTCTGGAAATGTTCCTGTTCTAGTTAATGGCGGGGCCTCCTCAGGGTGGTAGTACATCGGCGTCTGTATCGCCTCCTCGAATTCCTGGCCGCCCTGTGTACCCCCCCCCCCCGAAGGTGCCGTACAATGTTATCCTTGGTACATAGGTTCCCCTCTGTACACTATCCTATCCTATTGCTGCTGTCAACATGTCTTATGACATAAAGGTAATGTTTATTATTATAATAAGTGTTAAATACAATATTATAAGCTTTTTAGTAAATATGTAAGTACTGAAACAAAATCATACTTTAACGTGCAGGACTGTATGCGGACTGCGCTTTTCCGATAAGCAACCGCACTTTGGCGGTCCGCAACTCAAATAACCTCACTGTGTTACCATGATTTTTCATATTGGAAAAAAGTGTAAAGTTCCTTATGATAGAAAAATTTTATATTTTTTTCAGTTACTGGTATCTTACGTGGTTTTGTCGTCGTTAACAACCTAAACAGTGAATTTATTCTTAAAAATGATTAATTAACTTCTACTGCAGTGTTCTTATATTATTGAGAATTAGGGAAATAGTGACACAGCATCTTTTACATCATCTCCAGGAATAAATATACAATTGTTTTCTCCGAACATTTAAATTCACAACGCTATTTCCTTAACAACCAACAATGGCATCGATTCCCTGGACTCCGTTTAAGCAAGGCTAAATGTCTATTCAGCCATCCCCCAGATTCCATCGGAGAACTTCGGATTCGCTCGTAAACTGTGTATTCACAACGCGCATGAATCGACTGGCACACTGCAGTGGGCGCGTGGCCTTAAACATAATGGTGACAATCATCAGCATCTGGAAACAGAACGTTAGGGCCGAGCGATTTAGAAGACATGACCTAAGCTCCTGGGTTCAAATCCCGCACAACTTTTTATTATTAGTTTCATGAGTGTATATGTGTTGTCTTAATATCATATCACATTTTAACGTTTCATTTGAGTTGTATGGCATTACCTTGCACACACAAAACTTAAACACAAAATAACTATTCCTTACTGACACTAGTGGCCGAGGTCGTTAAGGCTCGAGCTCATCTGCGCGAGGTCAGGGTTTCGATTCCCGTCAGAACCTTTCTCCATGACTGAGGTTTATTCCAGGTTTTCCTCATTGTTCATAAATGACATGCCGGGATGTACCCTAAACTTAGGCCCGAAATGTTTCCTTCTTTAAAAAAAAAACACTTTCCTAATTTATCATTTCTTGTATGTATCACCACTGTTCACCGCCTATAATGGATGCCTCAGCAGTAAAAACGGGGGTTAGTTGTTCTTGTTGTTTTTTTTTTTTTAACTACAACATCCCAGGCTTCAGGTCTAAATTTGCTGGTTATCGCGCAGTACCTAATAAACTAATGATTAGAAAACAGTAATATTTTTGGAGCGAGAATAAACTTTAATCCTGATACCTCTGTTTTGAATTTTTGTTATTGGATTTACAAAGGAGACCAAGCGAGAAAACTGTTGAGAGTGGTTGGATACACTGTTTAAAATAAATCGGAGTTCTGTAACTTATTGTATTTATTGTTTATCGACGAACAAAGGTAGCCCATCTACTGAGCTAGGAGGCGCCAACTTGACAGGCAGGCAGTGTGGAGCTGGAGGTCTAACACTGGCAAGAAATTGGTTTAGAACGTGAAGTGGTGTGCGAAATTTTGTTAAATTAATAATGAATGTTTCAAGCAAATGTACCTTAGTAAGGTAGTGAAATAAACAGTTGAGGCTATAAGATGTTCAGAAACAGAAGTGTATAAAATAAAAAAGAGAGAAAGATGCTCTAAGAATGCCATAAAAAACGCTAAGTTAACACAATATGCTGGCGTGTGTGGCGCATTGTTCATTCTTTGCTATTTGAAAACACTCACACATAATTTTATCGAAGGTAAACATTGATGATTACTAAACTTCTCATGGCCACTTTGAACCGATTTCTGCATGATTTGGGATTCCAATATGAAAGTAGGAGCAACAGAAAGAGACGATATTGCCAGATTACGAAATAAATATCTAAAAGACATCAAAATGTTTAAGGTCCTGGAAAATTCTATTTTTTCACACAGACGGATCTTGGGTCATAAGTAACTAAAGCGTGGAGAGATACAAAAGTGCTCGTCAAGCAGCAATTGAGGGTCTAAGCAGGCCACCCCGGAGTCGCGGATCAAAATTTGCTTTGATCCAAGTCGGAAATGAACAAAGGTTTTTCAAATGCTGAGGTAACATTTCTCTGCAAAGAAAACACGGCCGACACACAAGACGAAATGACAGGTGAAATATATTAGAAGTTGGTCGCTTGCTCCCCATTAGCCCTGAGGCAGTGTTAATGTAATCGACAATGCCACAGCAGGAAAAGTGAATTTTTGTTTGTCCCTCCTTGGAGTTAAAATTGTCTTGGCTTACTCAGAAAAGAATGAGTTTTAAAATTAACCAACATGGTTTATCAAAGCTGTTAACATCATATTTGGTTGATTATATTTACAACAGCAGATATTCCACTGTGTGGTGATGTATTATTCGCAATATGTCATTAAAATAATAGACTCACTGCAGTTGCGGGCATACATGGAGCGCACATAGCCCCATTTACCTTGTACTGTCTTGTAAGGTTGAGACACGCGGTAGTAACTGAAAACACTGAGTGTAAATTCTAACTTTATTGTCTTGTAAAAAGTGTTACATTTGGCATTTTTTCTGGGTTCTATGAACTCGGTACGGAAGAAACCAACTTGGCAGCCCAGTCAAATTAGTTTGCCGCAAGACACTTTCAATTTAGCGTTCTTATTTCAGTTTCTTTGTTACACTTATCGCAAACTATTTACAATCATGCTTTTATGTGAGTAATGAGTGTTTGATACAATAGTTATATATCGTGAAAAGGCAGCAAGATATTGTTGTGAGTAATCTAGTTACTGCGCATGTAAAGATACAACAGACTAATGTTGAATGTTAAAGTGTATATAAATGGTGGTAAAAAAAGTAATCTATAAAAATAGCACATTGTAGGTAGTTCATTAACCTACGTTGCCATATGGATAACTTTGCATGACTGCCCTCGCAAATGTGTAATATTGTTTAATTTTTATTTCATTATCTGGTAAATATTGGCCTTTACATCTGTAAATACGACGGTAGGTCCATAAATTTCCGCCCTGGCCGGTAAGCTAAATCCTTATCTGTTAAGTAAATAATTGCATCTGTAATTCCGCTCCGCTATGTTCAGTTGTTCAGATATAGTTCCATAAAGAAGACTATGTGTAGAATATTGTGACATGTTCAAAATGGAGGGCCAAACTATTTCGAATGGTTTGAGAAAGCATTGAGACGAAGAGAGTGCAGGTCGGCCCTTGGAGGTGCTCACTCCTGAAAATATCCCTCTTGTGGAAGGAGAAATTATAGAAGAACGGCGGCTCAAAGTTACAGAAATAGCAGCAAGTTTGGGTCTTTCTAAAATAACAGTCCTTCGAACTATTCATGAACATTTAAACATGAATAAGCTTAGTGCAATGTGGGTGTCTAGACTTCTTTCCTCACTCCAAAAGCAGCAACGAGTCATCTGTTGTCAGGCATTTTTGGAGCTCTGCCGTGGCAACGAGAGAGAAGTTCTGCAAAACATTGTTACAGGAGATGAAACTATGGTCCTCTACTATGATCCCATGTCCAAAAGAGAATCAATGGAGTGACAGGGTAAACGTGGCGAGGCACCGTTTCTAAAGGTCAATGTCACTCAGTCAACCAAGAAGAGCATGGCCACAATTTTTTGGGACTGTGAAGAAATTCTCTTCTTTGACTTCAAGAAGAGGAACACCACAGTAAATGGGGAGTACTATGCTGGTATACTGCACAGACTACCTGCCTCCATCAAAGAGAAAAGGCAAGGAAAGCTGAGTGGTGGTGTGCACCTTCACGACAATGTGCTTGTGCACACAGCTCTTGTTGTAAAGGAAGCTGTGAAGAAATGTGGCTTTAAGGAGATCTACCATCCACTCTGCAGCCCATATCTAGCTCTAGTGACTGTTTCCTCTTCTCAAAACTCAAGAAGGACCTTCGAGGAAGGAAATTTAAATGTGACGAAGAAGTGATGGATGCTGTTTATGACCATTTTGTAGACAATACTTCTGACTATTGGGGGGGGGGGGTTGAAATATTAATTCAAAGATGCGAGAAGTGTATTGCAATAAAAGGTAACTATATTGAAAAGTGAAATATAGTTTTTGTCTGTCATACCTAGAAAATGGTTAGGCCGGAAACTTAAGGACCTACTCTCGTATGTAATCTATGTATACCTAATAATCAGTTATGGTAACGGAAATACATGAGTGCAATCGGAACCTAAGTGGTGGATGATCTAACCGTAATAAATGTTTTTTTTTTAATTATAATATTAGAGAAAGCATTGAACAAGATGGAAAGGGGTAAATGGGGTAATATGTACAACTCCGGTCTTTATCTGTAGACTTTCTTTGGCATTCCATTATGTCAAACAAATGAAGTACTTTGCTTGTTTTTTAAAACTATTCTAACAATGCAGAATTTTTGTGAAATGTGATAGCAAAGCAAGATGTATAGGTTGGTTATTTTAGAAGTCAAATAAAGCTTACAATTAATAAGTGTGTAAAACAAGAGTTTTCTATTGCAGGAAGAAAACAAAGTCTCTGCGAGAGAAGGCGCAGAAAGATGCAGAAAAACTGGCAAAGAAGTATGAGAAGATGAAACAGGAAGCAGAGAAATTGGCGATGGAAGAGCAGCGCAGACTCCTAAAGGAGCGCAAGAAGATGAGCAGTGGCCCCACAGACACTGACGGCGATGTTACTGTCATGCCCCATAGGTATGTCTGTTCATTGTTAGAAATAAGTGACATCTAATCGTAAGAGCATAGTGAATATGATGTGTTTATTCAAGTGGCTATCACACACCTGTAGGGAACTCCCATGATGCAATACGGTTTGTTTACGTTTATGGGAGTCAAGCGAGAGTTTATGTGGCGGGAAGTGTTAGGAATAGCCGCAAAATGCAGGTGTCATTATCTGCCGCATGGTCTGTGTTGTAGATGCATTGTGTTAAAGCCTAAAGTCGTATTAATTGACAAATTGAAAATTTTCCACAGGAAGTATCATCCTGGTTTGTGGAGGAGGGTCATTGGATTTTCGGGAGCTTGAAAGAGATGCTGTATTGTTGAAGTACCAGACCAAAAGGCTGTTACTTTGAAGAATTTAATTCTCAGTTCATGCTGCCGGGGACTATTATTGTTTCGGATGCTGGTGGCATACGCTAATATTTCCAACATTGACCAGGATAAAGCAGAAATTCGCACACAAAACATGCGGATGAGAGAAGCGCAAGATTGGAACTTGGGATGCGCTCTTTACGTCCTCTCTTCACGAATTCCTGTGGAGAAGTCCATTCAAACATGCGTCCTTAATAATAGTTGGAAATAAATTTAAAATTTACTACCACCGTTCCACACTTTAAGCTATCACCGCTGCACCAACAATCTTCAACTACACCTTTTACTTTAACCTTTTCACCACATTCGCGGCAACGGCCCCTTAGGAGCCACCAATACATACCTAAAGAGCAATACTTGTGTGATACTGGCAGTTTAGTTTACACATTTGTGTGCTTTTTATAAGTCTTTGTATATGTGAGCCGTTATAATGCTTGTCTTAATAATGATCATAAGCGATTGCGCTTGATATATTGTCTGCTACGTCACTTCCGCTGTATAATGAAAAAAAAAGTTGTTTTGACTCCGAAGATTTTCCATGTGCGATCTGCGCACCGACTGGTAAACACAAAACAAATGAACGGAGTTTCCTATTCTCAAAGATTACCCCATTATAAACACCTTTAAGAAACAACAGATTAATTGAGCGGATAAGTCCTTTAGTAAGTTATAAATAGATCTAGAACTTAAACAAACCAGAATTTCAATTTGAAAAATACTTAAATCGCAACATAATCTTCCTATACATCATTTCACAAGCCCCTGAAATCCAGCAGCATAAAATTCTTTGGGCTGCTATCTGAAGCAGTGATGACTATTATTGCAAATCATGAACCAAAAGCTATAAAATATTAATGTTAGCGTCATTTATTGTTAAAGTATATAATTAAGTTTAACAGGATACATTTATATATCAGTGTTATGATTTATATATGCTGAAACATTTTTTGAGCAATTATAGTTCATTTCTATCAATCGGTTTCTTCTGTGATTACAGTGCCATATATACGTTCACAGTCACTTTTTATTATTACAATGGCCAACTCTCCACTTTTGCATAGCATTAACATTTTTCTGTTTTCAATAATGTGCTCTTAAATAAAGGCTATGCTAATACACATTTTTCTGGGAGATAAAATTACTTTACTTCAAGAAACAAATGATTTCAGTAATTTAATTAATGCGGAGTTAACTCTAAAATTGTTATTGAATTTTCAGTATGAACTAAGATCATAATTTTATAATAGAATTATGTCGATCCTGATGGTGTAGTGGTTACCATACTGGCCTCCTAAACCCAAGATCGCGGGTTCGAACCCGGCCAGGACCGATGGATTTTTTCGGGCGTAAAAATCCTAAGTATGGCTTCCTTCAAGGGAAGTGAAGCCGTGGGTCCCGTGTCATACATTTACGGCACGAAAAAGAACCTCAAGCCTGAAAGAGATGCCTCTGAGCAAAATTTGTCGGCCGTTTCACGCCCTGAGTTGAATGGGACGCTGATGACCTGAGATGTTAAAGAGCGTCCATAAATAAATCAATCAAAAAAAATAACAGAATTATCATTAATAAATGCAACATTATTGATCTCTACCTAAATGTTATGGTTATATTTTAATAGTTTATTGTAGTTTTCTTAAATAAAATTAAATCAAATGAAATTTTGTATGCAAATATAGTATTTTTACTAAAAATTTTCAAATATTAAGTGTTTTGAAGAGATACTTTGTCTTTGCTTTCACTGAGTACCTTAGTAATTATTGTAGGAAAAATTCATCATTTCAACATTATGAACAAGTTGGTCGTGTTTATATTGCAAAATAGGCATTGGTAGAGAAATACATGCAGAAATAAGATGGAATACACAAGATGTTTATTAATTTTGGGACAGATAGAAATGTCTAAAATTTGGGGTAACATTATCAGCACCATTATCATTAATTTAAAGTTATTGATTATATAATAAAATAATTACAATTCAGAAATCAGCTCCCAATATATTTATAAAAAGACAAATATGATGGAAAAAATGTATTTGTGCAAAAAATACATGCATATCTACACTGCTTACCTGCTCACTTAAGGCACTTGACATGCCAGCTCATAATCTATTCAAAATTATTGTTTTTTGTATCATTTTTCATTCATGGAACAAATAAGTCACTTGCTGTAAGTCCGAGCTGTAGGGAATGTGATCAACACATTGTCAAGTAGAAGAATCAAATCATACCCGACGTCAAAATGCCTATCCTTTTTGTTTGAATAGCCCTTTGAAGTTTGTTTAGAGTTCTACAAAACACCTCTCCAGTGTTCAATGAGAAAAGCTAATATCATCCTGCAACAAGTGCCTTAGTGTGCAGGGTGATATGTGAAGAAGTGGTGTGGATATATATGCAGGGGTGGCCCGTCAATAAGGGCCAGATGGGCTCAGCTCCCCTAAGAAAATTTGTAATTAATTACCATTTTCTCTTCTCCTAGACAATTTAAAAAATAAAATGTGCATGAAAACAGCTATGTATACCCTTTTAGTTCTTAATTGTATATTTCACAATAAGCGCATTTCCTCTCTACTGTAGTAATGGTAGCATGCGGGTCCTCCATTAGCAGAGAAAGCTTGTAGTTCAGCCTGGAAAATTTAACACTTTAAACATATACCTTCATGAGCCAGCAAAGATTTACAAGGACTTATATTTGTCTTCCTCCTGTTTATTTCTGCATTCTCTTGAGCC
This sequence comes from Metallyticus violacea, assembly GCA_030762175.1. Classification (NCBI taxonomy): domain Eukaryota; kingdom Metazoa; phylum Arthropoda; class Insecta; order Mantodea; family Metallyticidae; genus Metallyticus; species Metallyticus violacea. The sequence goes on along the minus strand of CM060842.1, from coordinate 5,232,022 downwards.
AGCAGCAAGACAGCCCACGGTCAGCCCTCTGTATTTTCTCTTTGCTTGCAAATCAGATGTTGACATCATACATAACTGACATGGGGTTGTTTTCACAATTTGTTTGAATTTGAGTGACTTCAGGACACTGTTTGTCAGTGGAAAGTTAGACTTTCGCAGTGTTAACTATAGCATATCTGTTTTATGGCAATGAATAAAGTAAGCATTTATTGAAGATTCCATTTTCACATCTAGTTAGAAATGAAATGCTCTGGGACCTTACTCAACAAGATGGCACAAAATTAACATTTTTTATAGTTTGAAAAAACATCTTGGCTGAGAGAATGTGAAGTGAGATACATCTTGTCTATAGGAATGAGATTAGAAAAGAAATAGAAAGGGCAATTTCATTTCTTGTAGGCTGATGAAACAAATATTATATGCATGTCATTATTTGTTGTGATATTACGATACCTCAGTGGGGGTAAACTGGTTGAAAGATTCATAAAATTAACTTTAACAGCTTGATTAAAAGATTTCCATATAAACCAGAAGTTTATAGCACAATCATACAAGTGCAGTTATGAGAGAATTTGGGTGTCATATAGTTAGTTATGTCTCTATGTATAAAATAAACTTAAATTGGGAGTCCTGAATATTTTAAAGTTATTGAATACAATACAGATTTATTCTAATTGTTCTGAAAAAAGAAATAACTGTTAAACTAACAAAGAGACTCATATTTAAATAAAAATTAAATGTTATTGCTGTAGTAGTACTTATTTATCTAGTTTAAAAAAGTATGTAAGTTAATGAATATTTTGTATTTTTTACACAGAGCCAAAGATTTTAAGTACTTACTATTTTTAAAAAAACATGTAAGTTTTTTCTTATCAACTTTGTAAAAATTTGTTTTCTGGTTTTCTTGTACAGGCCATCAAATGTTCTAGCAATTCTAAAAAAGAAAAGCAGAAAAGGGGGTATTATCGGAAGTGTGAACGGTACTGTGCCAAGTCCAAGGTTCTCAGAAATAGTCAGCAATGGAGGAGGTGGCACTGTTAGTAGTGGAGGCACAGGCAAGCGTGTTGGTGTTGCTGGAGTACAGAAGAAGTTGCAACAGAAGATGTTACAGAGGACTACATCGTCAGGATCTCAGCAATCCAATGGAGACTTTAAGATTGGACAGGTGTGATACAATTACTGCACATGCCTCTATTATATATTTCCTGGATATGTGGAGACAGTTTTATGACCATGAGGTGTTTTTTTACTTGTTAAAAATTGCTGGTATAGTTGGATATAATGCAGTACTGAGTGGAGACTGGTTTTTGTTTTTCTTTTGAATTTTATAGTGAATATACAACCCTTTATGCAGCAAACTCATTTTTAGTTCTACTTAGTACTAGATCTGAGACACGATGGAAATTAATATGTCATGTAAGTGCAGAAATAGTGCTGATAGTTTTTGTTATATTTGTGGGAAAATAACTTTACAGCAATAGAGAAATATAATTGGATATTATAATAATCACATTAGAACAGATAATAAACTATAAATTCTTGGGTGTACATATTGATGAAAATTTAACTTACAACACACATGTAGAAACAAAATGAACTTAGGGCTATACCTATTGAGACAACTAACAAAATATGGGAACATTAATATCCTAAAAACAGCATATTAATGCATCATTTGTCCACATTTAGTATATGGAATTGAACCCGGGGGGGCGGGGGGGTACGAGTAAAACCAATATGGACAGAATATTAAAAGTACAAAAAAAAGTGCATGAGAAATATATACAGCCTTGAGTAGCAACAGTTCTATAGGGAAACATCCAAAAAACGAAACATCCTAACTGTAATATGACAATTTATTGTTACGAAATCACTCAAATTTCACTAATTTTGTTCTACTTACTTGGAAATGTTTCAAAGGCGTTTGCCTCCATCTTCAGCTTGGTCCCACTGGCCGCTTCCCAGTGTGGTATTAAGATGTCGATCTGTGACTTTGACAAACTTATTGATGAGGTAACTGTTGTTTGGGAGATCAAAGTGAACCAAAAATTCTCTGTTTTTGTTTGTAAATATATTTTCCCATACTGTTATTCTATCGGTTTTTGAAGAAAGCTCTTCAATAAGGATCCATATAAAATAGGAACTATATTATATAATAAATTACCATTAAAATTAAGAATCTCACAGAATAGAATGTTGTTACTTTCAAGGTGATGGTAAAGCCTATTGTACATTACTTTCTCAAACACCTTAGAAAATGTAGGTGAAATAGCTATAGGTCTATAATTAGAGACATTTATCTTTTCTCCCTTTTTGTACAAAGGCCTCACTAGTGAATATTTTAGCCTCTCAGCAAATACTTCAGAATCACCACCACGGCCTTCACCACTGCTTCTGATGATTAAAATACCTCCCAAGGAAAAAGTCATATGGTAAATCTGTACTATATGACCTTGCAGAGTTTTCAGGACATTTCTTTTGTATTTCACAATTACAGTTGCGTGCATTTATCACATGCTGATAAACCATTCCAAGAATATGAAAACATGAAATGACCATTTCTTTCCCAAGCAACCACTTTTTCTTTTTTGGCGACATGTTTCATGTGCAACTTTTCAGCTAATAACATATAGGTGGCACTGAGTGAAATTTTCAGAATTCCTGGGAGTGTTCTTAATGTTATTTGACTATCCTTTCTCACTGATAGCAGCTGTATTAATATTTTCTTCCCTTTTATCACAAATATTTTAAATTTCTGTGAGCTGTGCTATAGGAAAGAACAAACTCTCCATAGGTCGCAGCTAAAGATTTGTTAAGACAAAAGCAGAATTTCAGAACCACATATTATTTGTTGCATATCACCTCAATTTTGCCATAGGCAGTACTAAACATGTCTCATCTTATCTCTTACAGATTGGAACCAAAAGTGACAACAATGAAATTAGCACCATATGCATTAATCTAAAAAAACATTGTCAATTTAAATCATTCATTACTAAACAGCCCTTGTATAATATTAATAATGTCCATATATGTACCTAAGTTCAGGATACTTTGTTAATGCAATATGTAATCTTTGGTAGAATAGTGATATCAATGTAATGCAGCAATATGGATTCTTACAGTTTACTATGAACTCTTCACAGGTTGAAATCGATGGCAAGAGATCACTACGCAGCCTAACAGGTCTTCGTCGAGACTCTGAGGTGCTTTATACTGGCTCATATGACACTAACTCTGGTGGTATGTAATGTATTATATAGTTGTCACTTTATACTGAAGTAATTATGAGACATAGAAAGGAAGATAAAAACTACATGGCATATGAATGACCCTTGGACCATAAAAGTTGTTTCACTTTTGTTATATAATGGAGATTTTTTAATATTGGTAAAATTGAACCAGTTTTAATTAAGGTTGAATAAGTTATGTAAGTTATGTTTAAAAAAGAAAATTTTAAAAAAACTTACATAAAAATTTAATATGTACTTCAACTCATTTCTGACCTTTAATCCCCTTAAAATCACAATAGGTTACCAATGCATAGACACATGGATAGCAAACCTGGGATTTGATTCCCACCAGGACCATCCTCCTTGAGTTTTTTCCAAGTTTTCTTAGCCCTCATAAATGGCAACTGCTGGGAAACTTAAACTTAGGTCTAGAACATATCCTTCCTTAAAAAAACTTCTTTCCTAATTTATCATTTCATCTTTTATATTATCAGTTCCCTGCTAAATGTTGGAAATAAATTGAAGCTTTAGAAAACAATTTGGGACAAAACCATAGGAAGTGCAGCATGAAGAACAGTGTCTCTTCCTCCTTCACTTAACGGTGCTTTCATTGTGCCCTTGGTTGAGTGGTCTTTCCACCCCTAGACATGTGCTGACCCACGTCTCATCCAACTGTAGAATATTTTCATAATCTCCAGCTTTAAAGTTTTAATTTCTCTCAAATAGTAGCAGTGCCAGGTAACAATGTCTTGTCTTTCCATTAATACTGAACAATTTGAAAAAGCTTCAAAATTAAAGTCTAATTCAATAAGGTAAGTTCGAATGGAGGACTTGATAGCATTAAAGAGATTGACTTCTTTAAGTCACTGCTGAATTTCTTCAGTGTAGGGTCCTCCTTTCTTTCATAGTAGCTGTAAATGTTCTACCAAATTGCATCCTACTGCCAGGGGTGGCTGAGGTTGTTAAGGTGTGGATTCGTCAGCAGGAGGTTTGGGGACCGAATCCTGCCAGGACCGTCCTCCCTGAATGAAGTTTTTTCCAGGTTTTCCTCAGTCCTCATAAATGGTAAATGCCAGGGAGGGACCCAAAACTTAGGCCTGAAACATTTCCCTCCTTAAAGAAATCATTTCCCAATATATCATTTCATCTCATGTATCATCAGTATCTACCACCTGTGGTGCCTCTATAGTAAAAATGGACGTTAAACACCATAAAAAAACTGTATCCTGTTGGAAGAAATCCTGGTTGGGGACCCTTTTTTTATAATTCCAAATTTTCCCCAGGGTTTCCGATCTTTCTAAAGATTATCCAGCTGTTGGTACTACTTATTCTCTTTTTTCCATCTCTTCTTCTTATTCACAAGCTCCTTTAATTTTTTCTTTACCTATTTCTATTACATTGCACCTTGATAATCTCAATTCAGTCCCTTCTTTCTATAACTTTATTGACATTTATCAACAGTCCACCATTTCATCTCTCCCTCTAAAAATAATTGCGTAATGTGCAAACCATGTCATGAATTGATCACAAAGAACCCATCCATGCCTTCCTCTTATGTTAGCTTCTTTTTTCTCTAGGCCCTCTCCTTTGCATTTGCCACCAGTTTCTGTTTGTGAACATTATGCTGCAAATATGTACATTATATAAATATATCACTTGTCACTAATAATGCACTATTTTTGCACTAACACACAATAACACTAATAGCAATAAATGATAAAAACATGATAACAATATACGATGATATAATAATAATAAGCAATGACAGTAATAACACCATTACAATAAATGATTATATAATAGTAACAAATGAACACTCGTAAAAACATTAATATAATTATTTCAAGAAAGAGCACAAATCCAGATAGAAAACATCTGCTGCAAGGAACTAGATGCGGCAACATATATTGAGTTTGCAGGCAAGAGGAAAAGGAGATGGTTACAGCTTATTGGGTTAGATTGAAATAAAACGGAAGAGTAAGGAGATGTTTCCATGCCATGAATTGTTCTGTAATTTTAGTTTCACTGTAGTTAAAAATTTGAACATTGTTTAATTAAATGAGCATCTACCAAAAGAAAGGCATGGCCAGAAAGAAAACATGTTTTTTGCTCCTGAAACATATGAATATCAGTATTGCAACAATAAATGTGGAATTGTTCAGGCATGAAGACACTGCCTGTGAAGCCGCTCCAGCAGAGAATATAAACAGCCTATCCTATAGAAGTGTATCACCAAACCAGCTCTATATCAAAATTATTTCCCATACTTTAACATAACAAATTATTATTGAGGAAATCACTCAAATTTCACTAATTTAGTTCCACTTACTTGGACATGTTTCAAAGGCGATTGCCTTCATCGTCAGCATGATCCCAATGTCCGCTTCCCCGCGTGGTATTCAGATGTTGCTCCGTAGATTTTATGAACTTTGTGATAAGGTTGCTATTGTTTGGAAGATCAAAATTAACCAAATTTTCTTTGTTTTTATTTATGAATATATTTTCCCACACTGTCAATTCTATTGGTTTTTGAAGAGCTTTTAAGAGTTTTGGTACCTTCTGGAATTCGTGGTTTTTTTGCCAGAAATGGTCTGCCACTGCTGAATATCTCCATACGGTTTAAGGAACACATGAGGTATGTAAAATATAAACACATGGAAAAATCAGCAGTGGCAGACCGTTTCTGGCAAAAAAACCACGAATTCCAAAAGGTACCAAAACTCTTAAAAGCTCTTCAAAAACCAATAGAATTGACAGTGTGGGAAAATATATTCATAAATAAAAACAAAGAAAATTTGGTTAATTTTGATCTTCCAAACAATAGCAACCTTATCACAAAGTTCATAAAATCTACGGAGCAACATCTGAATACCACGCAGGGAAGCGGACATTGGGATCATGCTGACGATGAAGGCAATCGCCTTTGAAACATGTCCAAGTAAGTGGAACTAAATTAGTGAAATTTGAGTGATTTCCTCAATAATAATTTGTTATGTTATACTATATTTCACAGTGAAAATTCCCGCAATTCAAAAACTATTTCCCATACTGTTCTTTTGGTTCTTACAATTAGCCTGAAGTGATAAAAAATCATCTTACTTTGTGATAGTACTAGTCAAAGTTCTTTATAACCTTTTATCTCAAATATTCCATATATAAAACCAGTTATATTTATTTATTCATTCATTTCTAGTTTTTAATTATTTTACAGGACCAGGTCGTCAGAGGGTGAAACTTGGAGATGTCTTTGATACAGAAGAGGGCCAGCAACCACTGACACGTTCCACATCAGAACCAGATTTCCTACACAATACTGACAGTGGTTTTGGAGATGAAGTTTTGCTACAGGAGCCTGCAAGTATATTTGATAGGCCAGGATTCGGGAGTGTTGCATTCAGGTACTGAGACACTATAGAAAATTAAACAATAATATTTTAAGAGGACCACAAAATGATATTCTTATCTGTTAATTTTAATGTACTACATTTGAGTCAAATTAATGAGAGGATTTGTTCACAAAACATTTGTTGTAGTACAACAAATTATGTACGAGGAAAGCACTCAAATTTTACTAATTTTATTCCATTTACTTGGACATGTTTCAAAGACTGTTGCCTTCATCATCAGCATGGTTCCACTGTCAGCTTTCCAGTATGGCGTTAAGATGCCACTCTGTGGATTTTATGAGCTTAGTGATGAGATAACTTTGTTTGAAAGATGAAAATTATCTAAAGTTGAGTGATTTCCTCATAAATAATTTATTTCACTGTGAAAATTTCCACTATTTAATTTGTTGTAGTGTTGTTTAGTGCTCCACTTATGGCAATGAAGTCATTTGCCATTTTGCTCTTCAATATTTATCAATAATGGATGCAGCAGGTATGGATTTGCAGACTGGGCTATGATAATATCTTCTTCATTATTAAACTAAATACATTTTCTGTTTGTGCACCAAATGAAAATGTTATTAGAACTCATACACCAAATTTTATAATGAAGAAATTAAATTTCTAAATAAAGGCTTCAAAATCTGTATGGACTTTTCAGAATATGTGAGAATATCGCAGATATTGATATAGTCACCACCACTTAAACGAAGGAGAAAAAATTTAAGTTAAAATGGAATGCAATAAAATTTTAGATAATCTAAAAATTGGAGAAAATACTAAATTACAAAACATTAAAGTGGCTAAAAGATAAACCAGCGATATGTATAAAGATGGACAAAGGAAATAAAATATCCATTTTGGACAAAAATAATTATATAAACAGGGTAAATTTTATTAAAATGGTAAGACTTCAACCAATCAAAGAGAATCCTCTCAATAGTTGCATTAAAAATTTAACCAAAGTACTGAAGAGAGTTAAAATATTATCTACAATGGAAAAACAAACGGTCACACAAAGCAATCCAGTATTACCTATACCAATAATTAACAATATCAATACCCACATACAAAAATAGCAAAAATATTACATGACAATTTCAACACTGGAGCATTAAAGATTCATTTTATTTCAATTAAAAACTCAAAAATATCAGAATTAAGACAGTACTATTTTAATGTAAAAGACTTATCCAACATCCCAATAGAAAAGATTTCGCAAATTAAGGACATGGTCAACTTCCTTAAATTTATCAATGGAAGAGCTAGAAAACTTACTAACACATGCATTCATAAAAATTTCTTTTGTTTTGGCTAAAAATTTTACCAACAAGTTTCTGGTCTAGGAATCCCCTGTCTCCATTGCTAGCAGATTTATTCATGAACTCCTTCAAAATGCATATCCCAATAATTTTCAAGGCATGGTATAGGTATGTGGATAGCATATTTGCATTAATCCAAATAAACATTCACTAGATGTTCTAAAACTCTTTAATAACATAAATCTATATAGTTTGATAGTGAGTGAAAATATAAATAATAGCTTTTAATCCCAAAATACACCAGCATGCCATTCTCTCTACAGCTGCTGTTACAGATTACCATTTTCAACTGTTTTTAAATGGATCACTGAGTTAAAATGCAACATTGAAAGCTTGGAAGATAATTGTTGCAGCTAATCCAAAATCTGACATGACATCAGAAATTATCAATAAGGTGCAAAATTTGGTTTTGCAGGAATATCAATTAAAGATGTCCGAAATTGCTGAGGCTTTGGGAATTTCAGGGAAATGCATATGTTACATTTTGAGGGAAGAATTGTGCTTGAAAAAATTATCAGCAAGATGGATGCAGCAACTGTTGACTTGGGATCAAAATGAATTACAGTACAAATCTGGGCAAAATTTTCAGAAAGATTATGCATCAATTTGTAACCAATAATGAAACATGGATGCACCACTACACACCTGCAACAAAACAGCAGTCTAAACAATGGAAGTATCACAATTCACTACTACCAAAGAAGGCCAAGGGTGTACTGCTAATTGATTATCTTCCCATTAGAACATTTTTTGCTAATCTTTTGAACCTACTGAAGACAAAAATGCATTAGAAAAGGCTAGGTTTATCAAATCAAGACAATCTTGCCCTCAAATATGTGTTGTTTCAATGTAGAAATTGATTAATTTGACTACGATTTGCTGCCACATCTGCCTTATTCCCTTGACTAGCTCCATTGAACTTCCATCTGTTTCTTAAATTGAGGAAATTCCTTGGTGGAAAGAAATGTTTGTTCAGAGAAGAGCTTAAATCATCAGCTGAGGCATATTTTGCAGGTCTGGAAGAATCTAACTTTCATGATGGTATAAAGGCTTTGGGGCATTGCTGGAAAAATTGTACTAGTGTCAAGGAGACTGTGTTGAAAAAAAATAACAATAATTTTAAAAATTATTTTATACTTCATTCCGAAAACTTTTAAAATAACCATTGTATTTTATTTGAGCCTTCCTTATTCTTAACCATAGACTAATGAATAGATTCAAATCAGCAAAACCCTGGCCACTTATAAAAAAATCAATTAAACATAAAACCAAGAATAGATAGAAGCCTTTATTTATAATCCAAGTTAATATATGTTATGTTTAAAGGTTATAATATGCGGAAAACCACTTTCCAGCAAAAAATCTTTTTAAATGAAGACAATATTAAAAAAGATTAAATGAATATCATAGAAATAAATTAATAATAAGTTTAAAAGCAAACATTGTTTCATACTTTATGCACCTAATTTGTGAATTTTAACAGGAATAGCATTAGTGCAACTCTGAGTGCACTGCCTCGCTCAGATGACAGGGAGAGCAATGTAACAGTGAGTGAAAAGGGTGGAGTAGGCAGTGGTGCGGAAGAATGCAGCATTGGCAGTGCAGGCAGTCTGGCAAAGCGTAACCAACTGAACACTGTACCATGGGATGATGAAGATGTGGAAAGTGGTGGGTATTTTCTGTTCTTTAACATCCTTCAGATGTTCATTGTTTAATTAAAATTGATCATTACTGGGCTATTTTGCTTGGTCGTTGATTTAACTGAAATTATAAAACAAACGTTTTCACTGGCTACTGTGGCCAGTACCTTCAATGGACTAAGTGTTTCTCCCCCCCCTCTTGCTCTGTAACATCTCAGGTCTTCAACATCCCATTCAATTCAAGATGTTAAACAGCCCACAAATTTTGCTCAGAGGCCTCTTCTTTCAGACTTGAGGTTCTTTTTCTTGCTGTAAATGTATTACATGGGACCCACGGCTTTACTTCCATTCCAAAGAAAGCCATTCAGCATTTTAGCAGGTGTCATTAGTGATTTCACCATAACTGGATTACTACTCATCACTTATAATGTATAAATTTATCCTGGTTACCATGGCTGCTAGCAAAGAGCATTGGCAGTGTTGATTTCCTTTCATGATTCGTCCATTTTGTTTCTTTTCTATTGTCTAGCATGAACAGGCTTAACAGCTAGATATTGACTGTGGTCAAAGGTTATTGAAGCAGTGTGTGAAAATCTCATAAAATTGTACAAAATATCTTTACAGCTAAATCCTTCCCCAAATAAACTAAAATATACCAATATAGAGTCAAAAGTTCCATTGCTTTTCAGTGACTGTGAAATTTAATTTAAATTTTATTGTAGTAAAATAACTAACACAAATGTTTTCTGAAGGTTATAACAGACATCCTTTCATACAAATATAATTCTCGTACACATATTAGATTAATATTTCACATTTGCTATCTTCAGGATAATGTTTTTGTTAAATATAAAGTATATGCATTGTTATAAATGTAATCTGTATGCTGAGATAATTTGTCCTTTTATTTTGAAATAAGTGAGAAAATTAAACTCTACAGCACTTTAAATTTCTGATTTCAGTTATATCTGTATTCCTAATAGTCAAATTTTCCTAATTTTCAGAAACCGTTTTTCTGATATTATTTAAATGGTATATACAGAGATTCATTGCAAAATAAACCCAAACATTTGTGCTTCTAGAGCAATTTTTAAATTTTGTGTTTCAAGTAAACCTCTCCTCCTAATAATGTGGTTTTATTGATTTTCAGAAACTATTTTTCGTGTTTTATTAAAATGGCATATTGTGAGTTTCCTTTAAAAAAATTACAAATTGCAGCTGCTAGTACGGTTTTTATGCTTTAAATCCTACTCTTTAAATTTCAGTTTTTAGGTATACCCATACTTGAAACAAGTTGTTTTTATTCCTGCTTTGAAATTTTACTAGTGTTCTGCAAATATTAGATAACCATTTTGCTAAATAGTATGATGGTGTGTTGATATCATTGATGATGGATCATATATCATTACCTATCTTGTGAATTTTTGGTAAACCATATATTTTCACTTTTGTTAGACCCAAGAGAGTGCAGTTAGATTCAGACATACAACAATGTTAATAGCATGATTATCTTCACTGTAAAGTTCCAATTAGCACTTAAAATTACAAAGTCTGTTTATCACTGAATTTTTATTAATATTTTTATAGATGATGAGGATGGAGGAGAACCCCCACAGTGGTCGCCACTACAATTGTTTCTCATGTCTGCTGGTCTCAGTGAATTTACTGGGCGGTTTGTGAGTGAGCAGATCGACTTAGAGGCACTAATGCTGCTGTCAGAAGAGGATCTCAAAACACTTGGTTTAGGCATGGGACCACGAAAAAAACTGCTTAAAGCTATTGAAGACAGACGGTCCGCACTACAGAACCCAGGCGAAGTGATGGACAGTAAGCTGTGAGCCCACAAATTTTTGTGTAGTTTCTTTGGTCAAATGTTAGAAAACACAGGTGCTCAGTGGCACAGGAATGTTGACTGTGCAGTATTCAATCTGGTGTGTTTCATTGCACAGATTCTGCAGGGCATAGAACATAACAAAGTCTGGGTGCTATAGTTTGTAATACTGCCCATTTAATATGCTCAATGTAAGCAAACTGTCATATAGGACAGCTTAATGTAGATATATTTTGTTTTATTAAGGAATTACTGTGCTATCTGTTTGTGTCATATGCACAGATAATATGGAAGTGCAATTAATTAAAAGTGAAGATTTTGTAATGCTAATTATATGTATATAAATATAGCATATTTACTTAAAAATAGGATCCTGTTACATTATATATTTTAGGAATATTTTTACGTACAGTACATGCAACCATCCATATCTAATTTTCAATGAAACTCCCTGTCCTTGTTTTCAGATACAACTTTCTTTTGCTAAATTCTCAGAAACTTCCAATTACTGTCCTACGAGCCAGATAAAAGTAAGGGGCAAAAATTAATACTGTAGTGGAATTAAAACAATGAGCGACTTTTCACAGTAACCAGAGTAGGAAAAGAAGAGGGCTGCTTTCACATACAATAGCTGTGTGTTGGCTTGAGCAGTCTTGCAGCTTTAACACTTAATAACTCCATAACGACAAGAGCTAGAATCATAAAGTAAATTTTAATTTATTCAGTATATAAGAAATTTAAGGCTGTACAATATTTTTATTTTATCTCTTATACTTTTCCCAGATTTTATATTCAAAATATCATGTGCAAAAAATACCCTAAAATATATTCATAACCCCACCACTCCCTAAAGTAACTTGACAAGCAGCATATGAAACACACAAAAAAATCATGAGTTTTCAAAATATGCAATCACATTTAATGTAGCTTAAATAATTCTTCAGTTGCACAAATTAAAACTGTAACTATTATTTCATTAATTTTTGTAAATATAAGTAATTTGCTATATATTTTTCATTTTTCTTTTTCTATTCTCATCAGGATGCATCCAGAAATATTCAGTGTAGCTACTAATCTTTACATTACTTTGCTAACATCTACCAAAGGTGTATGGTTTTCTCTTTCCCACACAAAATAATCATGCAAAGAGCAAACCTTTTCATGAACTAGACCTTAACTAAAATGTGTTCATTTACCCAGGTCTCCTTCAACCAAATAATGTTCTTATCACAATTAAAGGGTTTAAGGGTCCATCTATAGCATTCCCTAGTATTCTAGCAGAATGTCATGGTTTCTGTTTGTTACCAATCTGTGATTCTTGGGGCATTATGTTTTACAACAGTTTTAAAACTACTGCAGTGTATATACCCTTACAAATGGCACTGTACTTAGCTGCACATTGTATACTATATATTTATATGTACCTGTTTGTGCACTATTTCTGTATATAATGCTATAAACAAAAAAAGCTATTAATTTAATTAAGATCATAGTATGATTGAGTTGAAATACTGATCTTAATTATATGATTAGCTTCACTGTACAAGTTCCAATTAACTTTTTAGTTAGCTATTAATTTATTTATTATAAACCTTTATACTCTCCCTGCAGTATCATACACCACTAGGATATAACAGTTGTAATGACAAAAACTAAATAACACAAAACACACTATAATAGGAATATAAAAGAACACCACAAAGCATTTCAAAAACATGTGCTACAACAGTAACTTGCTGCATTCAAAGTTTAACTTATAAATGAACCGAAAAGAGGAGGTGGTAGCACCTTACTGGCTAGAACAAAAGCAGATGGGACATTGCCATGGAAATTTTCTCCTCTGACAACTGTTGCAAATCAATATTGTTTTAATTCCACTATAGTAAGTAATTTAAAATAACACTTGTTATTTGATGGCTAAGTTGAAATTCTTTGTATTAAAAATGCACATATTAGAGTTTTTTGTGAAGTATTAGAAAATTCATATTTCAGATTATGGAATATTTTATATATTGTTTGTACCTCCATTATACTGTCGTGAACACCTTGCTTCCATTCCATTATAATGAATAGTTAACACATTCATGATGGACATTAACTAAGAGGAATGGTGGTACAACCTCTCACCTGAAATGTCCACACTCGTCTCTCTCTTAAGACCATTAAACAGCACACTTCTTCTTCATGTTGCGCAATCTCTTAATTTTGCTTATGTACTCCTTCCCAACTGTCAGTTTCAATATCCCAACCATCTCAGCACTACAATATCTTTTCCAATATATTTTTAATCCCCTATATGCCACAATATATCCTAATGATGGAAAGGATAGAAATGGTTAGATGAATAATCTGTACATTTAGTTTTCTTACCTAATTTTTTATGTCTATTTGAATAATCTGAAATTTTTTTCTGAACTTCATTACCATGAGGTCTCTGCTTATTTAATGATGCCCAATATTGTCATGATCCTGACACTAAATTCATTAGGTATGTTAATCACCATTTCACCATTATCAAACCTTTGTAGAAATTCCCCTTTCACTTTTAAACCTTGTCTTCGGTCAGCTGACAGTGAAGATAGGCAGTGATATTTCACAACAATATGAACAAATGGCTTGTAAACTTTAAGGTCATTATTGTATAAGGTCAAAGTGTTAAAAGGAGTGTTTTACATGCTTTTCAAATTTACCACTATGCACTAGGCTTGAACAAGGTCTGTTGTTAGACCCATAATATTAAAGCAGATAGATAGAATTTTAGTGGGTTTTTCATGAATCTACAAAATTAATAAAAGGATGATCATTGGATAATCCAAAGATCAGTTAAATGAAAGCAGATATTCAAGGTTCCACTCTAAACTTAATGAACACAAATTCCCATTTATTGTAACTTAATAATAAAATAATCATCTGTTTCAGAAATGTTTTCCTTGGGTTTATCCACTATCAGACCAAAAAATAAGACAAATGTCATTATAGCTTAAAATGGATGCCAACTATACCTCAGTACTTTGCGGCACAAAATGACTGAAATTTTGTCCAATCAGATTACAGAACTACAAACTGGTCATGAACAGGCCAAGAGTGGGCATTGTTCTTTTGTCATTTTACTAACATTCCATTTTAAAGAACAATGCCAAGCAAAGTGTATGGCAAAAAATACATTGCAGAGTAAAAAACATCCTAACACTTTGATTTTTCAAATAAAGTTAATAAAAGCATGATTTTAATTGTAGTATATTGAAGCACAATTTCAGTTACCTCCATGGGTGACCAATGTCATTAAGGTGCAGACTCTTGAGCAGGAGCTCTGGAGTTCAATTCCCACCAGGACTGTCCTGCCTGACTGAGGTTTTTTCCAAGTTTTCCTAAGTCCTCATAAATGGCAATGTTGGGGAGGTACCCTAAACTTAGGCTCTTCCTTCCTTAAAAGAAATTCTTTCCCAATTTATCATTTCATCTTATGTATCATCAGTGTCCACTGCCTGAGGTGCCTCAGTAATTAAACCAGGCATTAAACACTATTAAAATAAAACAAATAGTTTCATTTGATTATCATACAATGATATCAATTAATAAATAGTTTCAGTTAATGCCATGCTCATTGTATACACAGCCGGCATCAAAAGAGACTGAAGACTTATGATATATGACCATTGCTTGCCATCCCAACAATAACACCTATACACTCTGTGACAGTTGCAGTCTTGTCTTCTTTTAATCCTAGACTGCTATTGGTTTAAGCTATTACGCCATTCCCCAAACTCCTATTGGTTGAAGCTAATTGGTGTAGTCAGACAGAAAATCTCTCTCACTTTATTATCAAATACTGAGAAAAACATGGCAACTAATTATACACCATTGTTATCTACTGAAATTAAGCCGGTTGAATAAGCAAACTTGGTGATATTAGATACTTAATGTTGATTTTTGTATACAATTATACTTTGAAATAAAAATTGGAACATTGATAAGCTTTAAAGCATATTTTGGCATACTAAAGAGTTTGATTTTTTACACTTAAATTAACACCAAACCAATGAACGTAATTGCACACCCAATAGTAGGTATCACCATACTTGCTGCAAATATTTGTTAACATCCTGGCCAGCATGCTCAAAATTCAAGAACAAATACCAACTTGCGGAATTGAAGACCATTCTTGAATATGAACAATTGTAATTCATTTTTGCATTAGTAAAATCATCAACAAATGCACTGTCCAAATACAGTAGTGTCTTAATTGGATGTAATCAGAGCTACCTCAGATTATTCAATACTCAGATTATATGAAAAGAGAGGCATAATGTTTAATTTCTACAACTATGATATATTCTGCATTCAAATTTAAATGGGATCTTACATCACTTCATGACGTTATAGTTATGTTTGCCAAGCCTAACTGAAGCAAGTAATCTAAACTTTCACTTGATAATAAAACATAAATAATATCTCTGTGTTTTCTGTTGTTTCAGAGAATTAAGCAAGACTTTTATGCTTTTATTAATTTTTTTTAATAGTGTTTAACATGGGTACCACACTGATGATACGTGAAATGAAATGATATATTAGGAAACTATTTTTTTTAAGAAAGGAAACATTCCAGGCCTAAATTTAGAGTACCTCCCCAGGTTTTGTCATTTATGAGGACTGAGCAAACCTGGAAGAAACCTCAGTCAAGGAGGATGGTCCTGGTGGGATTTGAACCCCAGACCCACTCGTGAGTCTGCACATTAATGACCTCGGCCACCCATGGCAGTGCTTTTACTATTAACCCACTGGAAACTGAGCATATAAATTGGAGTATAAATTGCAGGAGGTTGACCCACTTAAGCTCAAGACATTTTTACTTAAATTTTTTCATGGTGAGATTCCCTTTCTCTATTACCAGTTGTGTTCATTTTGATGTCCATGGGCTTGAACTCTAGCTCTGCAACAAAATTTTCATTATAGAAGACTGTGCCATAGAACAATAAGGGGGATATTAGCTCGCTCCTTCTGGCAGACTTTCCAGAAACCCTCAATCATGGTAGGATGTTGAGAAGCAAGGTACTGTCTCAGCAGACCAAATTTGCAAAAACTCATTGGTGAGACATCTGGTGATTTTATAGGGATTGTTTCAAATGGTATGTTGAAAACGTTTCCACAGTTTTCTGGTGGTTGTAGTCCTGGGATGTTCAAGAAGTGTGCCAAGATGCAGATCCAAACATTAGGGACACCCTCACCATACAACCGGGGAATATCTATAAAAAAAATTGGATCCATGACATTGCAGCAGGCTTACTTTATGTACATTTTATTAATATTTTTATAGATGAGGAGGATGGGAGAGAGCCTCCACAATGGTTGTCACTACAATTATTTCCCATATCTGCTGATCTCAATGAATTTACATGTGTTGGATATAAATTGGAAATAAAGAATTAGACTTGAAAAATTTTGATCTTGGTCTGGATTCGAACCATGGACCTTCAGCCTTCCAGGTTGACACTCTACCTACTGATTTACCGTGTCCTACTTCAAGTGTGGAACTACAAACTTTTCTCATAATTGGTCATATGTAATTGTAGCATTAAGAGTTACCTCATAATATTGTATAGCAGAGAAATCTTAGGCACATCTCTGGGGTATTTCATGTTTCGAATCCCTGCCTTCAATTCTGATTCTTCATTTCCAAAAATTGTTTAAATCAGCATGTTAACCATTGCAGCTTAGCTAAGGGAAAAGATCTATATTAAGAAAAATGAAGATAGTGTAATGAATTTTTAAATGTGTACAGTTGATAAATTAATCACAAAATTTTGTAACCTCCTACTCTAAGAGTTCAAGATACACTTTGAATCGCCTGCCAATCAACTGGCAACCAAGGATGTGGACAAGGTCCATAAAACATAAAATAAATATTGATAAGTGGAGAAATAAGAGTAATTTATCAACTCACCAGCTCTAACATTTAATTAATATTTATGTATGCAATTATTACTTACTGAACATACATCACTCAAAATATTAGTCTTATACGAGTGCATCTAAACAATCGGCCAAGCATCTATCGCAGCACACAAAATTCCCATTTGATGCTACTTTCTTCACCAAATTTTCTTATAATGCCTTAATATGTTAATGGGAGTAGGGCAGGTCTTTTCCTTCAAGTTGTTCTAGTGGAATAGTCCATAAGAATGAGGTCCAAATGGCAGCAGTGATAATATTGACTCTCAACCAGTGTATATTAACTTGTTTTGTGTGCTATGCTGAATTTCATTTGAATATCCAATGCTTTTCTGTACTTAAGGACTTCATTGCTTTCTCAAATATATCATTTTATTAGTTGGCTGCATTGACTCACCCTGCACAAAAAAAAAAAAAAAAACTGTTGTGTGACATCCATGTTTGATACTTCCCATCAAAACATCACTGAAGCTGGATGGTGTTCTTTTCCCATTCTGAGTGCTTTATTATTTGGTTTATTTAATAGCACTGTTTTACATCTTTGGTCATTAGAATCCCATTCTATTCAGGGCTTGAAAGGAATGATAAATTTTGCTCAGAGGTCTCTTCTTTCAGGCTTGAGATTTTTTTACATCCCGTAAATCTATGACATGTGACCCACAGTTTTACTTCCCCTCCAAAGGAAGTCATATTTACAACCAAAAATCTGACTGGGTTTGAATTTGCGATCTTGGATGTACAAGGCACATACGGTTACCACAAGATCAGCAGGACTGACTCTGAGGGCTTTGAGCACCAGCTTCAATTTTATTTTTCTTCTGCAGCAAAGATTTTTTGCATTTGTGAAGATTTGAACTGACCCTTATGTGATGAAAAACTTCTGTCACTTACTGGGCAGTAAGTGACAGAACTCCTGGACTAATGATGCTTTTAATTGTGCATGACATGGTTCATGATGGGGTTTTCATTTCTTTTGCCTTGAATTTCTATTTCCAAGTCAGATTTCTGTGAATTCTTTCATTGGCAGTTTTTATGGATGCTGGTGTTCTTGTAACTATGGTCTAGTTACTGTTTCTTGGTCTGCCATTGACAGAACACATCTCATTGTATATGGCTTAATATTCTAATTTTCTTGTTATTTGTAATGGTTTTAATGTATCAAAAAAAAATCTTCAATGATGTCGTTAGATTTTTGCAATGCATTAACTGTGATGATTCCCTTGATTCCTTTCTGTATGTTACTGCAAAATGTATGTTATTTTTATTCTGAAATGAACATAAAATACAGCAATGTATCTCAAAAACATCTTCTGTAAGTGTTGCATTTTTTTTTTTGGCCATCATTGTATTTTAAATTAAATTATTTATGCTTGTATATCAATTACATTTTGATGGCAAGGCATTCTCACTTTAGTGAGAAAATTACATGTAGAGGATCCTGTTTTGCAAGTAAATATATACATTTCATTAATTTAAACATGCAGTTGAAAATGGGTAAAGGGTTTTGTTTCAGTTTTGGAATATTTTTCTGCATAAATTAAATTATCTGATTTTTATTTTTGCGATTTTCTTTGACATGATTCGTTTTGTTTCAAATGTGCTATAGCACAGTAACTAAAAATTATTAAATCAGGTATGGTGCCAATATTTTTTACATTTTTATGTTAAATTTTAGTTATATCATCCAGGAGCTAAAGTGGATTCAAACTCCAGTAAATTTGTATGATCCTGGATTTAACATTTTCTCTTGTTTTTTATATATATATATATATATACTATTTAATTATGCAGTCAAAAAAGTGTCTAACAGTGGCTGGAAGGAGCATACAGTTCTTGATTCCCTGTATAGTTTGCCTTGATTTATTTATAATATAGGATTATTTTTAAAATAAGTTCTCAATTTGAAATTGGGAACAAACCATCAAGGATAGGACTTATATGCAAAGTCATTCAAATCAAAGATAGCATTGCAGTCCATTGAATGCATCCAAGATTAGCAGCAAAAATGTAATGAACAATTAAAACATGTTTTTTAAAAAGAAACTTATTTTAAAAAATATATATGGAACTAACACAGTGAAGCCAAGTCCTGTGAATAAAATCATGTAATATATGTCGTACTAAACACTCATGTTGCTTCACTTGTATGATATTTTGAACTGGTTTCGAAGATCTTTGTCTTCATCTTTAGCCAAGGGTATGACTGGTTGGAGAATCCAGGCTCTGTAGAGATGAAAGGCTGCCCTGGTGGTATTTTAATGTACTTAAAATTGGTGTTTTCCACCTTTGGAATATCAAAGTTCCTTAATCGATCTCTGAATTTAGGAATGTAAATTTTTTTTCCCAAGTATCCAGTTCTATATGTCCCTGAGTCTCTTTTAATAAATCCACCCTCTTCACAATATCATGTTTTTTAGTCCAAAAATCAGCTGTGGCATACATTTTTGCACTAAAAAAGCATGATATTGTGAAGAGGGTGGATTTATAAAAAGAAAGCAGCCATTAAGTTTTAGCAAAGTTTCATGTAAATTAAATTTTATATGCACTCCTTCTAAAAATTTAATACAGAAGCCAAAAGATGGTAAATGGATTATATATTTTCAGCTATTCTTACCCCACTTTAGCTCCTCAAATACAACATTAAATTGTTCATTTTTGTCTGTTTTAAAAGTAAATTGCATATAGAAGTATCTCTAGAATTTGTATATTAACTAAGAAAAATATAGGGCGTATGTGCATTATTCAGGAATTTTGCTAATGTAGACTATATTTCAGTTTTATACCAAAGAGTATGAAAGGTTTCATAAAATAATTATTGTGTGTGACATTAATCAGCTTTATTCAGTTTTTTTTTCAAAACAGGGCAAATATTGTTTTATATAAAATATGTTACAGTTTTAACATTAAATACAATAGAGAAAATTTATGTGCTGCATTGTTTCTATGCTGCTTATACATATTTCCTCACAACAGGACCAACTTTTTAACAAAATTTCCTCATCAAATTCATTAGGGGTTATGGCACAAGAAATTTCATTATCACTTGTTTTGTTTAAAAAAATTTAATTTATTTATATATCAGGTTTGAAACCTCTTCAAACCTAAATTTGTTGGGATTTCCTGTCTCCCATCTTAAAGCCCTTACCCCCTCATACTGCTTTGTTAATTTGATTGTTCCCTTATCTTCACCCACAGAGCACATTTCAATATTTTCTTTGGAAATTTATTCTTTTAACAATTCCACACCATTTTTACTCTTTGTTTTTTATTAAATCTGCAAGAACATTTTGAAAGGATTTGCCTCCTACATAATAATTTAAAAAATAATCAACCTGAGCTGTTTATTGGCTGAAAGCTTGGAATGCTATTACTTTTTCATCTCTGTCCACATATACACTGAAGTCAAACAAGTTACAAATTGGACTGTACTGCCGGCACCAGGAATATGTTGCTGCTTACATTTGCCAATCACTGGAGAAACTGTGTCCCTTCAGATTTTTTTCAGCTTTTGAAAACAAAAATCACAAAGCATGATATTCCAGCTATATGGTGAATGCAGTAAAATCCTGTATTTGTTACTCGTATGTGTATGAGCATTGTCATAGCTAAGAAATGTATCTTTTTCAGGAGGAAGCTACAGTAATTGACACATGATGTTTCTACAAAGTTTTTACATATCAGTCAGAGATATGAGGATCACTCTGAAAGTTTAGAGAATGAGAGTAATAACATTTTTCAAAACTTGATCTGATCATTGCATCTTTTCAAAGTATTCCCCATATATTCCATACAACATCTCATCTGTTGAAATCACAATGCTTCTTTGGATAGGATGCAAATACATTTTTGTATGCAATTTCAAGTGATTAAAATAGTAGACCACTCATTTTAATTTTATTTTGGAGAACAGAAAAGTCTCATGGTCACCTATCTGAACTGTAGAGAGAAAAGGACAAACCTTTGACTCATGCAGAAATTGAGCTGAAATTGTTTTTCCATATTCCCAGCTCCAAGGTCTATCTATGAATTTCAATAATTTAACTTCCATTTGTGTATTGTGTTTATCTCTCCAAAAGTGATGTGCAATCTCGGATTTATCTATCTGATTGTACCTGATGTTTCTTCAGTGTTCCTTTTACCCAATTCCAATGCTTCTTTTTGTTTTGCCAATTTATACTTTGTTGCATTCCAAATAAATGATTTGATATATTCCTGGCTTCTATCATTATCACTGGAGTTGAGCAGATTATTTAGGCTGAATCTGTTCACTGGGAACAAACGAACTCTTGGAGAATTTTCTGGAATTTTTCGAGGCCCAAGGATGATGATAAGACTCATTAGTTAATTAACAATAAATTATATGCTTCACTGTATTACTTCAGACACAAAATTAATTTTAAATTTAATACTTCTCGCTTATCTCATTTTTGCTTGGGGAAGAATCAGACCAGTGATGGTCATTTAGTTTCTGGATTGCACTGGCCAGCTTTCCTAACCTACATGATGTTAAATATGTTTTTTGATCTTCCCCCGTAAAATTTTTCCATTTTCTGGCATCGATCTACACATGCCTTTTCTGTTCATCTATGAGATGGTGAAGTATCCAATGACTGCATTACCCGGCATGAAGTTTTCTTCAAGAATTGTTGTCACTGCTGCTGCAGAGCTTCTTGATCTGATAATTTAAACATGAGTGTCTTCCTGCAACATTTTCCCTGCATTCATCAAATTTTTACTCATTGTTGTGCAGTGGGCCGTCCTGTGTGATCTTTATTTCTGAGCTACGTTTCCCAATTCCATCTGCATAGAATGTGTAACACTCCTGGAATTTGCTTATTTCTTTGAAGCCTTGTATTAAAAGTCTAGTTCTATACTTGGTTAATTAATACAATGAGGGTAAATTTCTTACACACTTCTCTTGTTGTCTTTAAGTTAGGCTACTATTTCTGAAACAGTGGGCCAACAGCTGAGGATGAGGATGTTGATTACCGATACATCTCCTAACTTAAATACAGTGTGTAAGAAATGTACCCGCATTATATTAATTAATATATAATATCTTCACTCTAAACAGCTTCAAAATATACAAATATGAGCATGTCTATACTTGGTGTTTATAGAGTAGCTAAACTCTTATTTTAATATGTGACATCCATAACCTTATGACATGCTGGGATACTTGCTTAATCAGAAAACAGACAAGGTGAGTATGTATAATGGATATGTCGCCCATATTATTCTTACTTCAATTATGTTCATATATTCCAACCAATAAAGGACTATAGAAAAAAATTTCACCTTTATTTGAGCAAACAATATATTTTCTTGCATGAAAAAATGTAACTTTTTTCAAGAAATACACATTTTACTAATTATTAGCCTATGTTTATAGGCTGCATGAATTATTCTGTGAAAGCAGCACATTAATAGCATGTTCAATTTCAAAAATATTTGCGGTGCTAGTTTAAAGTGATTCATCCATATATAAGTTAAGATTAATCACATGTAAAATTTATTATTAATTAGCTAGTAGTAATTCAATTCAATACTCTTATGCTCCACTTACCATTGAATTATACAGAACATGTTTCACAGGCTTTTGCTTGCATCATCAGAACAGAAGTTAAATTAATCTAAAAGTTCATAAAATGTCCACGAGAGCTACACCAAGTCCGTCCAACCAGCAACAAATCCAGCAGTGGAGTCACAACTCATGATGTGGGCAAAGGCCTGTGAAACATGTTCTGTATAATTTAATGGTAAGTGGAGCATAAGAGTATTAAATCAACTCACTAGGTAATTAAGAATAAATTAATTGCTTTACTGTATTAGTTCCGATATAAAATTATTTATTTTAGATGCATATTGAAGCTTGTGAGTCGACCCCTTCATCCCAACCTCAGAAACTGCAGATATCACCATGTACAATGGGAATTTTTATAGTGAATTAAAAAATTATACTTACTTAAGATATATGGGACCTATAGTTCTTGGTCTACTTATATCTTTGTCAATTTAAATTCACCAGCACTTGTAATATATTTTCCCTCAGAATAGCAATATTTATATAATTTACCAACTTAATAAAATGTTATTCCAAGTCATATTACAAGGTACTTACAACATACCAGTGTAAATGACTATAATATAGAAATGTTCAACATTAAAACTATTTTATTCATAGTTATTTCACTACATTATATTTTATTAAAGGAAAATGATAAAAGTTCTGTCAAATTAAAATTCTTATAACTGAAGTTACAAAATCATATTATAAACAATGTAATACAGTTTTTTTCACACTAACTCCATTCCACTCCACTCCACTGAAGATGGGAGGGATCGCTCCTGAAACATATGTCCAAATTTTATGTAAGTGAATGGAGTTAGTGTGAAAAAAACTGTATTACATTGTTTATATATATACCACTCCATTGTCAACAGCTTTGTAAGTACACTTAATTAAGATCATATTACTTATTGTTTAATATCTTATAATACAGAAGTGCCAACCAGATGATGCTGCTACATATGATCAGTTATGAATAGGAGACCTCTGTCTGGAGAGACCCAAAAAAGCAAATTTTTCTGTTCTGCACATATTTGAAATGCTGGTGCTGAACTAGCAGGAGATGCCAGCTTCTTCTATTTAATTTCTGTGTGTTTTATTCAGTCTTTAAAATTACAGTCTATAGACTTGGTGATTTTGGGGCCAAAAATGTTAGTGTCTTATGGCAATTTTTGCCTAGAGATTTACTAGTTGTATTCCTAGTATAATTTCCTGGGTAATCAAAAATTACTTGTAGGTTTGAAAATTTTTTAATATGAAACCTCTGTAGGTAGAGCCCCAAAATGCCAGTTCTCAGACCTACACTGGTGAATATGTAAGTCAAATTTTTCTGTTCTGCACATATTTGGAATGCTGAGCTAGGCTCTATCTGCAGGACACATAATATTATAGTATACTGGTATTTTAGCAAGGACTGAAATTTCAAAATTACCCTTTTTGGAAGTTAAAATATGTGATGTCCAATTTTGGATTTTTATGCTCATTTCTGCATAGAGGGTTGGTAACTGTAATACCAGTATAATTTTTAGGGCAATCGAGGCTCATTTCTAGTCTATTTAGATTTATCATATTTGGAGGTAAAAATTCTCATGCCAAATTTCGACCAGTTCTGCATTAAAGGTTGGTAATTGTATTCCCAGTATAACTATTTGAGCATTTGAGCCATATTTGTCAGGTTGGTGCAGTTTGAAAATGAAAACATCTCCAAGAGCCTCAAAAAGACATGTTGACCTATTTTGGCAAATTTCTCCATAACCCTAAGGCATATTCTAAGGTTCAGCACATTTTTGGAAAAGTTGGAGATGAGTTGTATAATCTTCAAAGATTGTCATATTACTGTGTATTTTAGGGAGGGTTGAGATTTCAAAATTACTGATCTAAAGACTGCATTTTTTAATTTAAAACTCTCAATTACGAATTTTTGATATTTATGATCATATCTATGTAGATTGTAGGGAGTTGTTTCCAGTATATTTTTCGGATCAGTCAGAATATTTGTAGGTTTGGGGCAGTTTCGAATACAAAACCTCAGTTTAAAGATTAAAAAAAGTCCAGTTTTGGGGCATATGTTAGTGCTCCGCACCGTACGGCAGATTCTTGTGTAAATATTTGGAATGCTGGTGTTGAACTCTTATCTGCAGGACACACCAGTTACATTTATTTTAGTTTCCTGTGTGTTTTAGTGGCTTAAAATTTAAAATTGGCCGGCATGTAGACTTGCCATTTTTTGAGAGAGGGTAAAATATTTTGATGCTGAATTTATGACATTAGTAACATAGGGAACTCCCATGATGCACCAGGGTTTGTTTACGTTTGTGGGAATGAAACTGATGGAATCAAACGAGAGGATATGTTCGTGTAAACGAGGCGGGAAACGTTCGGAATAACCTCGTAATGAACTATTTGCGGTATCATTATTCTGCTGCAACTGGGTGCAAGAACACTGTTATAAGCTTATTTTCCGAATTTAATTCGACAGTTCATACTGCCCGGGCCTATTATTGTTTCGGATGGATGGGCGGCAAACGGTAACATTTCGGACGTCCGATCGGGAGATTTATGAACATAATGCAATTGTACACGTGGAAATTTTTGCAGACCCAGATAATGCAGAAATTCATACGCAAAACGCAGAAAACATGTGAATGAGGGCTAAGTGCAAGATTAGGAAGAAGAATGGAACTTCGGATGCGTTCTTTACGTCATATCTTCACGAATTCCTGTGGGAAAATTCATTCATACATACGAATGTACTTGCGTCGTGTATAACATGCATTTCACGTATGTACAGTGTCGATTAAATTCTCGTCTCAATAAAACATCCTGAATTTCCGTTTGGTTAGAAAGAAATTTAAAATTTACTGCCACCATTCCATCGCTTTAAGCTACCACCCCTGCAACAATAACCTGCATCTGCAACTTTTACTTTAATCTTTTCGGCAACGGTCCCTTTAGGAGCCACAAAATACTTTCCAAAAGAGCAAATAAGTGCAGAAAGGCAGTTTAGTCTACGCATCTGCTACGCTTGCGTGCTCATGTATGTGTCGGTGATTATGTGTGTTGCGCTCTGCTACGTCATTCCGCTGTGTGATGAAAAAATTTGTGTTTTGACTCCAGTGTTGTTTCATGTGCGATCTGCGCACCCCTTTGGTTTATTCTGGTAAAAATAACACAAATGAGCGTGATTCCCTGTTTTCAAAGATTATCAAATACAGAATAAAAAATTATTTCCTTCATTGTGTTATTTGCGTAATCTTTGAAAATAGGAAACCCCATTCATTTTTTTTTCTTCATATTTCCCATGATGCCCGAGAGTTACTTAAGGGGCTGAAACTGTTGTAGTCAAACGAGCGTATAATCTCATGTTATAGGAAGTTGAAAACAGGTGAGAAATTTGGTGTATGTGCAATAATTTTATGCAGCTTTTTTTTTTTTTTATGAATTTTTTCTTTGAGTGTAAGGTAATGCACTGTTACATTTATGGACATTTTGCAAATTGTTCATTATGTTTTTTAATGCATGTAAATCTGCAATTACGAGCAAATAATGTTTTCACCTATGGAAGACGCAGGATGTCAGCAAGTAGGTCAGAAAAAAAACCGTACCCCAAATTATGGACAAAAAAGTAATGGAAGCCCAATTATTAACTTGTTCTAGCTGACCATGCAGATTGGGGGACATAACTCCTTTTGGACGTTGGAAGCTGGCAGCCAAAAACAAACCATCTTCAACAAGGCAACCTGCACCCTTTCATCGCAATTGGGGCAACAACTACGTTCCTTTAGGAACCATCAATGACCAAATACATAACAAAAGAGTGTTATTAGTCCCTCAGGGCACGCTCCTTCAGTGCTTGTGTGTTTCTATAACTCTTTGTGATTATGGTGCTTGTGAGAGTGTGCCCAATAACATTTTTGCTACTCCACTTCTTGTGTATAATGAAAAAAAAATGTTTTTACTCCGATTGTTCTGCATGTGCGATCTGCGCACCCCCTACTGTTAACTAAATATGAAACAAATGAGCGGGGTGTGCTATTTTTAAACATTAAAGTGGACATTGCTGACACGCCAGTAATGTATCAATTATCATTGAATATGCGGAACCAGTGTAAAATTGGCCAGTTATGTATCATTTATCATTGAATTTGATATGGAATGCGAAACCAGTGTAAAATTGTACCTGGATTAAGTGAAAGTGCACCAAAAGTGTCCATCAAAACAGTCGAAAGGATGGAGAAAAGTCAGGTTACCAGTAATTCAAGGACAAGACTGCAAGAAAGAGGCTGATATTCGGTAAGGTGATTGTTGAACAGCAAAATAGAAAGAAACACTTATTTGTGTAGGTCAGTTTTAAGGCATCAAGCCACGTTTTAAGCATTTTTAATTTCAGTTCTTGTTTTTCACATTTTAAAATTTCAGCAGTTTGCACTGATTATAATGAAACACTGACAAAAGTTGTGCAACAGTTTACTTGATATTTTCAACTCACAATCTTGAATACGTGACTAAAGTAAGTGCCATGCCCAGTTTTACCTATTGGTTGTAGCTTTTATACAGTGATGTATAAAAATGCTAGTTATGTAAAAAAGTTAAATCCAATTTTTTCACATTAAATTTTAACTTCACTACTTTCCAAAACTTTGATCATTGTAGCAATTTTGTAATGTATTGAGTTATTTGTAATAATAGTTTTTAATAATGAAGAAAGTTTTTAAGCTAAACAGTGAAAAATTGCACGTTGGTTTTTATATATTGTGTAACATAAGGTAAAATTTTCATCACATTTGAAACTCTAGGAGATTCAAATTTTAGAGATTCTTGCTGTAATTGGCCAAATTTCAGAGATTCTTGCCTTAATTGGCAACTGTTCTAGTGATTTCCCAATGATGAATGCACAGTATCATCTTCAAAGCATAATTCTCAAGATTAAATACTAAAACTAGCAGGCAAATCATATATATCAGGTAAAAAGGGGGGGAATATAAGATTGATTCCTGCATATCTTTATGTTTAATAACACACATTGGTTACCCACATCTTTTGAGTTCTATTTATTAAATATGATGCAAACAAAGCCATAGAAGAACTATTTAGACTATAAAAGGATAACTTTTTAAAGAGAAATTTATGGTTAATTTTGTCGAAGCTTTGTCTAAATAGCAGAATATTGCTAAAGAAAAGTATTTTTTATTTAAAATTGTTATTATTTCACTGGTGCATCCATATGAGATACTGTTAGCTGATATGCCACCTCTAAAGCCTAATTGAAATTGTGTTAAAATATTGTTTATGTGCAAGTAATTAAGAATGCAATCATACATTACTTTTTCCAGAACCCTAGAGAAAGAGGACAAAAGTGAAATAGGCTTAATAATGGCAATGCATGTCACCTTTTTAATGCTACAGTTTGAAAGGTGCAAGCTGCCAATGTAAATTATGTAAATAATAAAATGGAAATAATACATAGTGGTGCTTATTTATTAGCACAATATTTATGTAGTTTAGCACTTTTTTTTTTACCTTAACCGCATTCGTTTTTTGCTTTAAATGATGCAATTATTTTTACCATTTCTAGCAGGGTATTGAAATTCAGTGAATTTACAATGTATTAGAGTAAGCTTTGTTAATGAAATGCACAGTTGTATTTATATAGTTCTTTGTTTCCATATTTTGTTCAGCACTCTTTAAAATTAAGTGTTGGAATGCATTTGCTATGTTGATGTGAATATTGCAAACAATTGAATATGAAATGTTGTTATTTGTAAGCTGTACCAGTTAATTTATTATTGTTTATCATTTATGAAAACTTTTTTTTGTATCTCTGATTATTCTATTCCATATTTTACATCAAGTAAACTGTTCTGTTTTTCACTCATGAGATCTCACTTGAAATTACTAATTTGTTCATTATTCGTTACCTGATATAGAATTATATTCAACATAAATAGTTCTGGTAATTGTTAGTTTATTACACGTTGTCTAAATCATGTGCCTCTCATGATTAAATAGTTTATTAAAAACAGGAATGACTACGTAATTGAAGTCACCACAAATTATAATGTTTGCTTTAGATTTAAAATGGGAAGTAGCTGATTAAAGTGATCTATTTGTATAATAAACGTATTCACATTGATAACTATTTACTGAGTAGCATTCAAATTCTTGAACTGTGCAGAGTGTAGCAACACTGTTACCAAATTTTAGGTTATTTACAAAAATCACATTCGCTTACATTTAATATAAGATGTGCCGACACTGAAACATAATGATTAATTAATTACGCTTACACACTTAAGCTCTGTTTCAGTCATGTGTTATTCTGTTATGCATGAAACTGAAAGGTCACACTGGTCTATGTTTTAAATATAGAATTCATTTAATTTGTTTGAGATTTCTTACATTTTGATGAAAACAATTTAAACTGCAAATTCTGAAGTATTCCTTTGTCTACCTCAAGAAGTAATTTGATCAGAATGTCCTTTTTGGCTATTTGTAAAATACGAGCTTAAGTACCCACAATGACAATAACAGGTCTAGCATTATTGGCATCTTTCAAGTTCATTGCAATAAGAGTAGCTAGAGTCTTGTTGACTCTGGAGTTGATATGTAGTTCATGTCCAGTAAATTGGTCACATCGATTGCTGAAAGTGGGAATGTGAAAATTATATTTCAAAATGTCACTTTTTTCACATCGTCTTTGATCTTGGTAATTCTGGCAAGAGGTGAAGGCCAAACTATTTTTGAAAATATTCAACAAATTTAACACGCTATGCTACTTTCCTTGAAGATGGGCTCCAATCATTTTAATTTCATAACAGGAATTGCCTATAAGCTATCAAACCTAGGAAATTTTTGAAATCTCTGAAGAAGCCATTTTGGTGGTTGGTAGGAAGACAACATGATTCCTTTCCTTGACTTAAAAGATTATATAACAACAGGCAATAATTTGAAATTTGGATAATACAAAAAGAATACACAGACTGAAAATTACATAAAGGCCAGTGGCTTCAATCCCACAGCACATAAACATCAGTTTTCAACAGCTTAGCACTCATTAACATACCCATGAATGTGTTTGAATCACCAAAGAGTACTCTCCCATAATACAAACAGCAAAAACCAATGGGTATGGCCAAGAAATTGTAGACAAGAAATACAAGAAATTCAAACAAGAGAAGAGATTATTAACAGGTTAGAACATTGACAGCAAAAAAAGAAACTACCATTCACAAGAAATTTACTTATTATCCTTGGGCCACCAAAAATTCCATAAAATACTTTTAGAGTTTGGGATTACTTTGTCCCCAGTGAACAAATTCAGCCTAAATAATCTGCCCAACTCAGTGATAATGATAAGAAAAAGCCAGGAATATATAAAATCAACTGTTTGGAATGCAACAAAGTATATATAGGCAAACAAAAAGAAGCATTGGAATTAGGCTAAAGGAACATTGGAGAAACATCAGGTACAATCAGATAGATAAATCACAGGTTGCACATCACTTTTGAAGAGATAAACGTGAAATAGAAATGGAAGTCAAATTATTGAAATTCGTAGAGACACTTGGAGCTGGGAATATGGGAAAAAAATTGTATAAAAAATATGAAGATAAGGTTATCGGCTTCAAAATCCAAACAGAAGACAAATTAATCCAAAATTTATAAAATGTCCACAAGAGCTACACCAAGTCCATTCAACCAACAGTTCTGGCAGTCGACTCACAATTATGATATTGGCAAAGGCCTGTGAAACATGTTCTGTATAATTCAACTGTAAGTGGAGCATAAAAGTATTAAATTGACTCACTGGCTAATTAAGAATAAATTAATTGCTTCATTGCATTAGTTCTGACATACAATTTATTTTGAATCCATTATCATGTCAAGTGTCACTGGACTAATGCTGCAATCTAGTGACAATAGCCCTACCCTCACCAGTGAATACATTTATTCACATATGTTCTATCTAGTGAACCATTTTAACAGTTTTGAACATAGCTTTGCGGTTCATAGTTATAACACCAGAGGTAGAAAATATGACTTTTAA
The DNA here is from genome assembly GCA_030762175.1 of Metallyticus violacea. Classification (NCBI taxonomy): domain Eukaryota; kingdom Metazoa; phylum Arthropoda; class Insecta; order Mantodea; family Metallyticidae; genus Metallyticus; species Metallyticus violacea. The sequence goes on along the minus strand of CM060842.1, from coordinate 5,201,045 downwards.
ATTCTTTAAAATCACTTGGCAATCATACTAAATGCAAAAATTTTAGGAAAATCTTAATACAGTCCTCAGTCATTAATATTTATTATAATATAGAGTAATTATACATTGGCATGTATCATGTAATTAGCTGTAGCAATTGTTTGTACTCATCTTTCATTATATTTAATTACAGGATAAGAAAAGTGTTTGTTATGTGTGAATTATGTACTTCATATTTTATCTGTAATATAAAATGTTGTATTTGACATGCTCCATATCCTATGAGCTCAATAGAGCTTTGTTATGTCCACCAGAAACTTTGTGGCCTTGGTACCAATATGCCATTTCTGGGGAATGTGCACCATTGTTCACATTTTGACCTAAACATGCTATAGATCTTTATTAAGAGTTGTAGTAATGCTATTACATCTGCCTTGTGTGCCATGTATGGCTTATTCACTAGCAAAATATTACCATTCAATATTTTGATCTTGGCAAGTCTTTAAGGTAAGACTACATTAAAAGAAGTTCTTAATTAACATTATCATCATATCTTTAAATTGCATGGCTACTGGAAATAAGGCCCAATAAGTGTGCCCTGGATTAGACTGAAGTCAGGGGTACGTTTAAGGGGAGGGGGGTTCACACCCACTCCAGTCTACGCTGAAGCTGAGATACCTGCTTACACTAACTAAGGAAATCGGAAGAATTTCAAGCAGTTTTCTTTTATTTCTGGAGTCCCAAACAGACCGTATCTCTGTCTTCCAGTGCTTAGGATTGGAATACAAGATGTGACATCATTCTGTTCACATAATCTCAATAGCGTAGAGATGCTTCTTAAACCTTCTTATCGGCTCCCTGTTCAATTTTAGGATAGCAGTACTTCTGTTCAGACATGGTATTGACATCATAAGCTTCCATGTGTCTGCTCTGGATATTTTAATCTACATGCTGTCTTGTGACCGAGTCTAGTAGCCATTTTCTCACTGTTAATTTAGTGAATGCCTAAAGCAGGTTCTGGTAAGGTAACTCTCTAGGACCTCACAGCAATCCTCAACGATCTTTAATTTCATATAAGGAGCAGATAGTGTTTTCAGGGTTGCCTGAATACTGTGGTTATATTCCCTGAACTCCATAGATTTCAACTTCAATTCAAGTGTACCATAAGAAAATTAAAAGAATACTTTAAGAAAGGTAAGAGTAGTAAAGGCATATTTTGTTGTAGGGAAAACACTTGTGCACAAGATTCTAGACAACAGTAAATCCACACTTCAGAGCATTTAGTGTGCTCAAATACTTCAGTTTTGAATATTGAAACCTATTAGGCTTTGGATTAGTTTATTACATAAATACTGCTTTATCAATTCAAGATTGAGTTTCTTATGGTTAGCCACTGTATTAGTATGACAGTTTGATTTGAAAATTTTTACTGTGTAATCTGCAAAGACTAATAATTGTGCATGGGATATATAAAGTGTCTAGATGCCAAGAGCACTAAGTCTACACTTACAAACATTTTCAGCAAATTAGCAAAATTTATGTTTTTATTTGCCAATTTGTCTGTTCCACAAGCAACAAGTAAAGTACTTGTAAATCACAAAATTGAAACAAAAATACACACACCTGCTTACTTTCACAGTAAATAATTTCATTTTGAACTTGGGCAGGTATTAGTTGCAACACATTAATGAATTTGTATGACTGAATCAAACTATACACTCTTATTGGCTCCACTAAATTATTATAATTAGAACATGTTTCCCAGACCATCACCTGCATCCTCAACTGTCAGCAGCTGGATAATTGGGGATGTATATTCTGCTCTGGTGGAGGTGTGATGAGGCTAAAGTGTCAAAAGTTCCTTAACATGTCTCTGTATTTATAATTCTAATTTTTTCCCACTTTGCCTGACTAATTTTAATAATTTGCATTGTTTAACCTTTTGCATTCACCAACAAATAATATATAGTTAGTTGATAACCTAATGTATGATTTAATTTGTGTGTAATGTTTTATTTTCAGAGGAAGATACCTGCATATGGGGAATTTCGAATGTCTACAAGCCCGGCTTGTCACAACACTGGACTTTGCCTCGTTGTGATATCTTTATGTCAACAAATATGTATTTCCAAAGACAGTTTAAAAATGTAACATCTAAAGATGTGAATAATGAATTTGATACTACATCTACTAAATATTACAAAATTAATTAGAATGTTGTTTATGTATATCGCAAAGTAAATAAAGTTTATTTTCATAAAAAATATGCCAAGTGTATTATATACTACAGGGCACATAAGGTGTGAAAATGAAAAGTAGGCCGTAAAAACTGAATTTTTTATGAATTATGGTGCAAAAAGCAAAATAGGCAAAACGTTCCTCACAAATTTTCAAACAAAAAGCAAAGATAGGCAAAGAATTCTCCATAAATTTTGTCTGAGGCAAAGATAGGCAAAATATTGTGCCTAAATTTTGCCTGAGACAAAGATAGGCTTAATTTTTGAAAAAAAAAAAAAAAAAAGATAGGCTAAAAATTCTCCATAAATTATGCCTGAGGCAAAGATAAGCTAAATTTTTGGAGAAAAAGGCAAAGATAGGCTAAATTTTCTCGAAAAATATCCGAGAAAATTTAGCCTATCTTTGCCTTTACCAAGGAAATTTAGCCTATCTTTGCCTTTTCCTCCCAAATTTAGCATAACTTTCCCTTAAAGGGCAAAATTTAGCATTTTCTTGCCTTATATATCCGAAATAAGCCAAAGATAGGCTACAATTTGCTGGAATAAGGCAAAAATGGCCATAGTTAGGCTAAATTTGAAGGAACAGGCAAAGATAGGCTAAATATTGAAGAAAAAGGCATAGGTAGGCTAAATTTTGGAGTAAAATGCAAGGATAGGCTAAATTTACTAAATTTGGGAGGAAAAGGCAAAGATAGGCTAAATTCCCCCGGAAAAGGCAAAATTTAGCCTATCTTTGCCTTTTCCTCCCCAATTTAGCCTAACGTTCCCTTAATGCGGCAAAATTTAGCATTTTCTTGCCTTATATATCCGAAATAAGCCAAAGATAGGCTACAGTTTGCCGGAATAAGGCAAAAAGGGTCATAGTTAGGCTAAATTTTGGAGGAAAAGGCAAAGATAGGCTAAGAAAATGCAAGGATAGGCTAAATTTGGGAGGAAAATTCTCGTCTCAATAAAACATTCTGAATTTCCGTTTGGTTAGAAAGAAATTTAAAATTTACTGCCACCATTCCATCGCTTTAAACTACCACCCCTGCAACAACAACCTGCATCTGCAGCTTTTACTTTAATCTTTTCGGCAACGGTCAAAAGGCAAAGATAGGCTAAATTTCCTCGGAAAAGGCAAAAGTAGGCAAAGATAGGCTAAATTTCCTCGGAAAAGGCAAAAATAGGCAAAGATAGGCTAAATTTCCTCGGAAAAGGCAAAGATAGGCTAAATTTCCTCGGAAAAGGCAAAAATAGGTAAAGATAGGCTAAATTTCCTCGGAAAAGGCAAAAATAGGCAAAGATAGGCTAAATTTCCTCGGAAAAGGCAAAAATAGGCAAAGATAGGCTAAATTTTCTCGAAAAATGTCCGAGAAAATTTAGCCTATCTTTGCCTATTTTTGCCTTTTCCGAGGAAATTTAGCCTATCTTTGCCTTTTCCTCCCAAATTTAGCATAACTTTCCCTTAAAGGGCAAAATTTAGCATTTTCTTGCCTTATATATCCGAAATAAGCCAAAGATAGGCTACAATTTGCTGGAATAAGGCAAAAATGGCCATAGTTAGGCTAAATTTGAAGGAACAGGCAAAGATAGGCTAAATATTGAAGAAAAAGGCATAGGTAGGCTAAATTTTGGAGTAAAATGCAAGGATAGGCTAAATTTACTAAATTTGGGAGGAAAAGGCAAAGATAGGCTAAATTCCCCCGGAAAAGGCAAAATTTAGCCTATCTTTGCCTTTTCCTCCCCAATTTAGCCTAACGTTCCCTTAATGCGGCAAAATTTAGCATTTTCTTGCCTTATATATCCGAAATAAGCCAAAGATAGGCTACAGTTTGCCGGAATAAGGCAAAAAGGGTCATAGTTAGGCTAAATTTTGGAGGAAAAGGCAAAGATAGGCTAAGAAAATGCAAGGATAGGCTAAATTTGGGAGGAAAATTCTCGTCTCAATAAAACATTCTGAATTTCCGTTTGGTTAGAAAGAAATTTAAAATTTACTGCCACCATTCCATCGCTTTAAACTACCACCCCTGCAACAACAACCTGCATCTGCAGCTTTTACTTTAATCTTTTCGGCAACGGTCAAAAGGCAAAGATAGGCTAAATTTCCTCGGAAAAGGCAAAAGTAGGCAAAGATAGGCTAAATTTCCTCGGAAAAGGCAAAAATAGGCAAAGATAGGCTAAATTTCCTCGGAAAAGGCAAAGATAGGCTAAATTTCCTCGGAAAAGGCAAAAATAGGTAAAGATAGGCTAAATTTCCTCGGAAAAGGCAAAAATAGGCAAAGATAGGCTAAATTTCCTCGGAAAAGGCAAAAATAGGCAAAGATAGGCTAAATTTTCTCGAAAAATGTCCGAGAAAATTTAGCCTATCTTTGCCTATTTTTGCCTTTTCCGAGGAAATTTAGCCTATCTTTGCCTTTTCCTCCCAAATTTAGCCTACGGTTCCCTTAATGCGGCAAAATTTAGCAGTTTCTTGCTTTATATATCCGAAATAAGCCAAAGATTGGCTACAATTTGCCGGAATAAGGCAAAAAGGGCCATAGTTAGGCTAAATTTTGGAGGAAAATGCAAGGATAGGCTAAATTTACTAAATTTGGGAGGAAAAGGCAAAGATAGGCTAAATTTTGGAGGAAAAGGCAATTGGCTAAATTTGGGAGGAAAAGGCAAATATAGGCTAAATTTTCTCAGACATTTTTGGAGAAAATTTAGCCTATCTTTGACTTTGCCGAGTAAATTTAGCCTATCTTTGCCTTTTCCTCCCAAATTTAGGCTAACGTTCCCTTAATGCGGCAAAATTTAGCATTTTCTTGCCTTATATATCCAAAATAAGCCAAAGATAGGCTACAATTTGCCGGAATAAGGCAAAAAAGGCCAAAGTTGGGCTAAATTTTGGAGAAAAGGGCAAAGATAGGCTAAAAATTCTTCTTTAATTTTTTTCTGAGGCAACGATAGGCAAATTTTTGGAGAATGAGGAAAAAATAGGCAAAAAAATTCTCCATAAATTTTGTCCAAGGCAAAGATAGGCAAAATATTGTGCTTTATTTTTGTCTGAAATTTTCGTGCAAAAGGCAAAGTTAAGCAAAATATGCTCCATATATTTTGTCTGAGGCAAAGAAAGACAAAATTTTACAGCAAAAGTCTAATATGAGGTTAAGATAGGGAAAACAATTTGCAGAAAATGTGGATATTTTAAAAATAGGCAATTATAGGCATTGAAAACTAAATTTTTATTTTTTAAAAGCAAATGTATATAAAAATATGTAGCAAACTTTTTGATTTTTTTCTCCTGAAGACTAAAATAGGCACTCAAAATGTGCCTGCTCCTCTTGGATGTTAATATACATACATTTAAGTTCAAAATTGATCTATTCTTTTTGTTTTTCTGATTACATCAAGGTAATGATAAATGATACAATGCATTCTACATTTAATATTATATTACACACTTATATACACATATTTTCCATTGGGTTACAAATTTCTCTGCAATGCATTTGAAACAAATTGTACATTTTCTAATCCATTGCTTTTTGAAGCAATAACAATCCCATTTTATTATTAGTAGAACTGGAATGAAGCAGCTTGATGCTATCCAATACCACAAGTACATTCCTTATCTCCTTTGCGACTCCACTGACCTGAAAACAACTTTTTATAAGTTAACAGTAACAAAGTGCACTTTTATATATTTACCATTCAAGTTTTTTCTAATGAAATATGATGACTATTCTTTTTTTAGGGCAAAGAGTATTCTGAAATTATTGAAGTTCTTAATGTATTTTACAGTAATTTTTAAATATTTTAAGGCAACCCACAACCTGATATTTCTGAGCTGTACATTCTGTAATTTACTTTTCAGATATGTAGTTATATCTTCTGTAGCTTTTTTTTTTTTTTACGAAAATTAATTTATTTGTTATTATTCTATTAAAAATATTGACAGTAAAAAAGCTGTTGTGTGCTAAAATACCTATTTTATAATCTGAGGGTAAGTTATAAAGTAAATTAAAATTGATGTGGGGTATGAATGAGGTACACGGACTATTGTCAATGGAAGGCAGTATTAGTCCAGTGGCAATTGGCAACATTTGACATGAGACAATCGATGTACAACCCTCAAACAGCATTCCATTGTGAGATTTTTATGGAATAATGTATGCAATCAAAGAATATTCACAAAGAAATGTTTCTCATATACAGTGAGATGGAATGGGTCTAGTATTACAGCATCTTAATTGTTACCATGATGGGCACGATATGCTAGGCGTGCTGCTCTTGCATTAGGTACATGCAGTCCTCTTTACCATTAACTTTCATATGAATATTTTCTTGATGATGAAGCTGTACAAAGGGAAGTCACCGTCTGGTTCCGACAGCGGCCCAAAGAATTTTATGCTGCTGAATTGCAGGGGCTTGTTAAACAATGTGACAAGTGCCTCAAAGTACAGGAAGATCATGTTGAGAAATAAAAGTATTTTCCAATCAGTACTTTATTTGTTTTAGGTTCTGTATCCATTTACCATGCTTAATGATTTATTCTAATAAAACTCTTGTTCAAACATCTTATAATAATATAAATGTCAAAATCAATTATTTAGCTCTAACAAAATCGTCTTATTTTATTTTCATTGCAATGATATGATTTTAATTTTAAAACAAAAACTGTTATTTAAATTTTAAAGCTTAAAAGTTAAGAAATGCATAATATAATACTTCATTAAATTGCATTTCTTTTAACTTTGCTCCATTTAAAACAGAAAAAAGTATTTTCAAAAATAATTTGTTATAAGAAAAAAGTTTATTCTTCCGCATCTCCTTTCCCTGTTTAACTATAGATGTTCGCTCATAGGCAGGGTACAACCTAACAGGTGATGTAATTGTTGGGATCATGCAAGGAGCATGCCAATAAAGGTATAATCTAGAATAGCGGACTGTGTTAACAAACAAACTGAAGACTGTTGTATGTGTTTAGGCTTTCATGGTCAGCATTGATCCTGGGCTTGTTAGCCATGGTGTTTCCAATGAAATAATCATCAACTGCTCTTGTCAGGCATCATTGGAGGACTGTCTTTTGCCAATCCAGCAAGAGATTTTCTCTATTCTCTGCATTAAGTACAGTTAAACAACAAACAAATGCAGTAATCAAGTAGTTTGCACTCATAGCATGCAGCAGTAACCTGCCACCTAGTTCACAATGTGCTGAAAAATTATTACTTTAAGCAGTGGACTTATTTGCATTTTAAAATGCAGGTCTATGCCCACCAGCCAATGAGGGATGGCAAAAAGCATCCATCATGGTTAACATTGGTATTTAGGTATAAGAAACTTATTGTAGGTATCATTTAAGTGTTGTATTTGACATCTCTGACTTCAACCCTTGCTGGGCATATATCAACTATGAGTCAAGCTCCCATATATTCCTTACTGTACATCCCGGTAAGCATTTTGTTTTCTTAACTGGTCACTTAATAATTTTAAGCTTATTGCTGTCTTCAGCTTTTATTTTGTTAGTTGGGAGAAGATATGCCATGAATGCATTTTTGTAGTTTTAAGTATTTCAGCAATTTTGGATTAATCTTCATGGCATGGAAAAGACTTTATGGAGATGATGAGATATTGAGTTATATTGAATCTGGTTTCCATCACTTTCCTATGCACTGAATCACTTTTGTTCGTTTCATTAAACACAAACTCCTGCAAGTGCAAACGTCACTGACCAGCAGTGCTAGTGCCTCCTAGGGCAGCTATATGGACAGATGTGAGACCACCACACAATGTGAACAAAGAATCAGTGCTGCCTTCCACCTTTGATGCTATAACTTTACCAGTGTAATATTTTTATTTATTTTTTGATGAACTTCTACAAAGAGTTTGCAACAAAAATTATATTCATGGGAATCAGAGAAAAGTGCAATATACATATCTCATAAATGATCCTATTTCTCTGACTGGTTTCACCCTTCAATACCAAACATAAAGACATTTGAAGATGTCATCAATATTGGGTCACATTCAAAGCCATAGAAGATCCACTGAGTCATATTTTGTAAGCTGTCAAAAGAATATATTGAAAATATGTAAAGTTAGTTAATTTTTAGTTTATTTATGGATGCTCATTAACATCTCAGGTCACAAGCATCCCATTCAATTCAGACATAAAGAGTCAATAATTTTGCTCAGAAGTCTCTTCTTTCAGGCTTGAGGTTCTTTTACATGCCGTAAATCTAAAACACATGGCACACAGCTTTACTTACCTTTCAGAAGGAAGCCATACTTAAGATTTTTATGTTCAAAACAACCCATTGACCCTGGCCAGGACTGAACCTGCGATCTTGGGTAAATGAGGCAAGTATATTAATTGATATCATTGTATGATTCAGTTGAACTACACACTCTTAAAGCTTCACTTACTTTTCATAAATGTATGGAACCGGTTTCGAGAACATTTAGTTCCCATCTTCAGCCAGGCTAAAGTTCAACTGTCGGATCATTCGTTGAGCTGTGGGAATGTATATTCTGCTCTGGTGGCGGTGTGATAAACTTGTAGTTTATGTTTTCATCCCCGACGATGTCGAAGTTCATTATGCTGTCTTTGTATTTGTAGAGGTAGATTTTCTCCCAGTTTGCTAATTCTGTAGGTCCTTGTACTGATTTTAATAATTTTGCTTTATTTATTATGTCGTGATTTTGTGTCAAAAAATGATATGCTACTGCTGATTTCTCTATTTGCAAGTATGGTTACCGCTAACCACCAGACCGCTATAAAATTTATAATTGATATTATTGTATGATTTAATTGAACTAAACACTCTTAATGCTTCAATTCTTGTACATTTTAATTAGAATTGAGATGAATTTTAGCCTAGCTGATGATAAGAATGAAAAGTGCTTGAAAACAGTTCTATATATTATGACAAGTAAGTGAAGCATTAGGATTGTGTAGTTCAACTAAATCATACAATAATATGATTGGCTTCATTGTGCAAGTTCCAATATACATTTTAAATTTCTGATTTATTAAAACACACCAGCAATCATTTGAAATTAGCAACACATGGAAAAAAATATTCACATTAAAAATAAAAACTGCATTATGAACTTTAAGGCACCAACTTGAGATATTTTCAGAAAGTTCCTTTGATTACCTAACTATCATGCTTCTCTTGTGCTGATAATGGGAAGGAATATTATCAAAATTGTCCATTTTAAAAGATAATGTACCTGTGTAATTTAGAGATGAGTTTTCTGGTATAACTATCTAATAGTTTACAGTTCCTTTTTCTTCCCAGCATTTCATCTACTTCTGTGGTAGACTCTTTAGTGGCAGGAGCAAGGTCAAAGATCCTGGCAGATATCTCGGTCAGGGAAGATCATGGCACTGGTTTTCTAGAATATCAAGGGTGTAAGTTTAATTGATTATTTTCCCAATCAAACGTCTATCACTGCACTGCTTTCTTTTACAAGCTATTGAAGAAAAAAATAAGCGAGAAAAGAGCAAGTTTATTAAAAAGGAAAGTCATCTTGCATCAAGACAATGCTTGTCCTCACACATGTGTAATTTAAATGGTGAAAATCAATGAACTGGGATACAATTTTCTGCCACATTCACTTTATCCTCTGACTTGGTCCATCAGATTCCCTAAACTGAGAAAATTCTTTGGTGAAAACAAATTTTCTTCAATTAAATCATCAGTTGAGGAGCATTTTGCAGACCTGGAGGAATCTGACTTTTATGATGGAATATAACACTTAGAGCACCACTGCTCTAAGTGCATTAGTATCAATGGGGACTATGTTTAAAAATTAGAATCATTTTAAAAAGCTATACTGTAATTTTGTGATTTATTCTGATAACATTTCAAATGACCCTTGTAGATTCATTATTTATTTTTATGCTTATGTGAATTTTGATTTGTTCTGTTTATATATTGTTTTTAATTATACATACAGCTATAATTTTTATTTACTTTAATTAGACATAAATTGAAATTTTATACACATTTAAATTATAGACTCTAGATTTGAGAAATACACATTTACTCACTAAGTCTGTTTGTAACTGAATCTGGATTTCACTAGTTTTCATACCTCAATTTATGAGTGGGCTAAGGAAGTAAACACATAATATTTATATTAGATGTTTAGTATTAATTTAAGATGTGAAATATAAACTCAATGGTGTAGATGTCATAATTTAAATAATTTGTCTATATCTCATGTATAATTAATTAAATTTATTATGACTACTTGAGTGGAAGAGAAGACCTTATGGCCTTAACACTGACAGTTGAGAAATTTTATATATAGTGCCAAATTTCAAGCAAAGAAAAACTGTGTTAACATAACAAAACTGAATTCACACAAACAGAAAATAATGAGCACTAAACATCTTAGACTTTTACAGTTACAATAGTTCTCAAAATGCCCACCATTGGTGTCAATATACTTCTGAATATGTTGAACTACTGATTGAGCAGCATTTGCGAAAGTGTCCTCAGCAGCACATGCCGTTTTGATTTCTTTCTGAAGTGTAGCTGGTTTTCTACTGTATGCAACATCCTTAAGAGTTCCGTAGAAGTCCAATGGAGTTAAATCCAGAGAGCTGGATGGAAACTCAACCGGACCTCTTCATCCTATCCAGTCACATCTGTTTACAGAACATCATACTCCACATTACTATTGTTTTTCAGTCCAACTTTGAAAAATATATAAATAGGTATCTACTGTGAAAAAGTGTATACATTTTTTCGGTACCCTTGGCATATAATAAAAATGAAAAATAAAGTAACTTTTGGAACAACGAAACTAAAATAATAAAAAATACAGAAGGAGAAATAGATAAAACACTTAATAGTCACACAATTTTTGCTATATTTCAAACCACTCATATTCTTCAAAGGCAGAAGAGGAACAAAGATACCGCCATAGGTGGCAGAGGTCGTTAAGGCGCAGATTCGTGAGCAGGAGGTCTGGGGTTCGAATCCCGCCAAGACTGTCCTCCCTGACTCAGTTTTTTTCAGGTTTTCCTCAGTCCTCATAACTGGCAAATGCCGGGGAGGTACCCTAAACTTAGGCCTGGAACGTTTCCTTCCTTAAAAAAATAATCCTTTCCCAGTTTACCATTTCATCTCATGCATCAGTGTCCAGGTCTATGGTGCCTCAGTAGTAAAAACAGGCATTAAACATTACTCAAAAAACAAAGAAAGAAAGATGGTAAAAATAAACTTGAATTTTGAAGGAAAAAAAATATAAAAATGGCACCATTTTATGCCAATTTTTTTATGGCTTCCTTTGAGGAGGAATTTCTTAAGCAATACCTCTGGTTCATTATTATGGTTCAGATATACTGATAATATATTCGTGCTTTGGACCCATAGCTCAGAATCTCTCGATCAGTTCCTTACCATCTTAACTCCAAACTTTCATTTACATCTCTCTCAATGCTGCTAAATTCTTTGCAATGGCTCTTTAATTACATCCATGCACATTAAGCCCACCAATTCACATCAATAATCTTCATTTTGATAGCCATCATCCCCTGCATACCAAAAGATCCATTCCTTTTTCTCTTTCAATCCACCACCATCTTCGTAACAACTTATCATTTCTTGACACCTATATTAAAAATGAGCTCAAAAGTTCCAAGAACAAAAAATATCCTTCCTATCTTTTAGAATGCTGTAACATTCCAACATACAAAAATTTCATGCAAACTTAAACTTTCCAATAAAAACTTCATTTACCTTTACTTACTTGCCTGGAATTGAGAGAATCATTGAAAGAATAGCACAATGCTTTAAAGTGATTTTTTATCTAAATTTGTACCTGCCTTACTTTTGGAACATTCCCATATCTTAAAAGTATATTTTGCATACTCTTATCTTCTTGATTACATTACATCATCCGATTGCAGACTCATACCCTTGCCAACGCCCTAAATGTAAAACCTGTGCATGTCATTTGTTCCACAGCCCCAATTTATACAGAAAATTTGCTACCTGTTCTTCTAAAATCTTGTATATATGCATAAAGTGCGTACACTACCAGGTTTAAGTCTTACACATTTACATATCCCCCCCTTAAGGCTTTAATCTGTTTCCGTGCATATGTTACCTTCGAGATTCAATATTTATTTTTACCACCTTCATTTGCCTTCTACCTTTGAAGTACATGAGTGGTTTGCAAAATATTGAAATTGTGCGACTATTTAAGTGTTTTATCTATTTCTGCTTGTGGTCCTCTAGTTTTAAATATATAAAACTTACAGATTCACTGGTGCTAAGCAAGCCTACTGCGACACCTAGGCTATCTTCCATCCTTGGTCACTTATTTGGAGAACTAGCCATCACACTACAACAATACATACAGCACATTTTAGTCAATAATTGTAACAAACAAAATACTTCACTGCAAGAGACAAAGTTTATACTACAAAGTAAAACAAAAATTTTTGCTACACCTGAAATCAGTCAAATCTCTGGCATATAGCATCCAAATAACAAGCAATTCCCAAATAACAGCACTTTTTAATAACAGAAGAGAAATAAAAAAAAGAGTAAAAAACACAATATTGCAGTTAAAAGACAGTAGATCATTTTGTTAAAATTTTCCTTGCTTTCTAACAGTATCATAAATGCAGTGTTTGGGCATGGTTGGCTTCATGGAGCAAGTAAGACACCTCACAGTATCAAAGAAGCAACACCTGTTATATAATGAATTAACCCACTGCTGCAGAATGGATTTGTGAAGCACAAGTGAAACGTTCTTATGCTTAAACAGAAGCTGAAACTGATCGATTAAATGAAAAAATGGTGTTAATATTACATGCCACAACTTTGTCTTTATAGTTGCAATATGTTGCAGTTTACTACCCTAATCTTGACATCGCACGACCATCAAATAGCACTGTCATCAGGTATGGCAATTTTAATATGGTTTTTATTATGAACTAACAATTGAATGTGCAGGGTTAAGTACTGAAAATAAAGTTTGTATTTCAAAATTCATTTTTAAAAATCCCATGAATAAAGGTCAATTTCTGTATGAAAAAAATGTTTGTGCAGTTACGTCTTTATAAAAATCTTTAAAAATATCTTCCAGTTATCCTGCACTCGCTTTGTCCCATAATTGCCATATATGTATCTTTGTTAGGAATAACATGAAATTTGACATAATTGATCTGGAAAAGTACTGTCTGGAACAAACTATTGAGCGTTGCACTGTTCATATCAATTTCAAAAATGAAGAACTAATTTTATTAGCAGTATAAAGAGATCCAACAGGAAATTTTGAAAATGTTATACATAATCTAGATGCAGTCTTAAAAGGCCTCTTAAAACCAAAGATTGAAATTATTCTCTTTTTTGATTTAAATACAGATTTTATGATAAATAGTAATAAAAAAGAACAAATTTGTTCAATACTAAGAATATATAATCTTGTGCATACAGTTAATTTTACAACCAGAAACCAATGCCATGTAAAAAATGACAATCTCTGGCACTCTTCACCAGAGATAAAATTCATAAGTTGAAGAATGTGACAATTCCACCAAATGTATGTAATTTCTTATGAAATCTAAACTACAGTTATAGTAACTCTTCTTAGAGTTGGCTAAACTCCTTATAGGATCCACAGGTGATGATATGATAGCTTAAACTACAGAGAGAGATTAAATTGAAACTCCTTCAGCATTACAGAAGCAATGGGCAAGGAGAATTCTTCTGATTTAAAAATATTCATAACTGAAGAATTCCTTCAGTTCAACAAAATGATTTCAGTTTATGCCTCAACCTAAAAGAAACTTGGGACATGGTTCCTATTTCTCAGGGATTAGCATTCTGCTTCCATTAAAGTAAGATGAGGTCTTCTTATGATGGTACCATCCATTTTTGAGCTATATAAAACAATTGACAAATTAAAAGCAATCTAAAAAGAATTATTTCTGAAGCTCTTTGAAGGAGGCTATCTCTAGTAAAACTCATGACAGAAAATATACAAAACTGGCAAATAATTAACAACATTCTATTTCAGGCTCTGATATGCATACACATTTTGTTTCTTCACTTTGCAAAAGCAAACAGCTTTTATAATAAAAATGTAAACAACCAGCACAAATTATAATTAAATAAAATTATGCTAACCATTTTTATAGTAATTTATTGCATCTTCTTGTGATTTTTAATTGCCTGGCATCTATATCACTAATTGTCATTAACTGGTTTTCAAACAGTACATATCTGATTGATTGCCATAGCTCTCTGAAACATCCACACCATTTACAATAAGATTCATTTATAAAAACTATTACAGGTTATCTATTCCTGCCTATAACTTCTGTCCAGCTCTGCAAAAACAAAGTAAGTATGGCATTCTTATGGCAGTTATTATAGCTCAATAAAGCATTGTGATTTTGTTTCATTTTTTTCACCATGGAATGAGAAGTAAAGGCATGCAACAGGCACAATTTTCTGCACAAATTTCAAGATTTTAAATTTGCTAAAAATGTTTTATTTTTTTCTTTGAAATTCATCCACATTACGTTAACTGATTCACAAATGTTTCCTCTTCGAGACCATGTCAATTGTGAATAACAAAGACTTTATGGGTGCTCAAAGCAACATACGAGTAATTCAAACGATAATGGCCTCGAAGCTAAAAGTTTCTGCTACAACCTGTTATCAAGCCATTTGAGGAAACCTATAAGTAGGACATTATTGAGAATCATTAGGGTATTAGTTAAGAGGTTGAAGAAAGATTATTAGACATCGCCGCAAAACAAAAAGTTTGGAGACCAAATATAGCAAACAAAATGACAATCAAACGTATTCTTCAATTCCTTTGAATGTATGCTTAAATACCACATGTTCTTCACTGGCTCTTGCTGACAATCCATATCTTAATATTTATCCACGACATAGTTTACGAAGAAGTTCACGCGATATTAAATCGGCCATTATTTCTTTCAGTTTGTGTTGATTAACCGATTATAATATAATCTATTTGACTATAAACGTGTCAGATGATTCTCATTCTAGCTTTATATTTTAAAATGTCATCTTTAATACCGTCACATGTGTTGCTACACTTGCACCCATTAACTTACTTAAATGAAATTAGGTATAATAATTATTGTGTGTACATTTTATATTGTGAAGCAAAGTTCCCATTAATAAAATTATAATTTTAATTGGAAATATTTAAAAAATGACAACCCACTTTTTACACAACAAAACCTTCTTTTGTTACAGGAAGTAATACCAACACACATGCATTAAATTTTGTAGACATGCGTAAAAGACAAAATTATAACCAAAATTAACTTGTTTTCCTAAATAAAATATGCTATTTGTGCTGTTAAACAAAAGTAAGGTTTCATTATTAACAACTATTTGAGTTTATTAGAGATATCAAATAAAATTTGAGAAACTTCCCACAGCTTAGAGAATAGAACATTCAATGTTGGCAATTTGGTAGCAACTGAACTTTCCACTTTGCTTTGCTCCGACAGATGGCGGAAACAGCAACTTGGTGAGCGAGGGTTTACGAGAGAGTAGTATATGCATTTATGATGTCATTGATTTGCTATATTGTCATAATACTTCCACGGAGTGGGTTCTACCACTGGTTATTTCTTTTGGGTTCAAATACTGGGAATTAGGAATGTGAAAGTATATGATAGATGCTTTGACAGATTATGTTAATTGCTGCAATAATGGCATTAACACAGACTATAGGCAATGGCTTCAATACCATGTTGGAGAATCACTATAAAACATATTGTAAATGGATTGTCACGCATAACACTTGGATTCGATTCTAGGTAGAATATGTTCTTCCTTATAAACTCGTGGTACTGCCTTCAACTCCTAGTTCTTTTACGCCATGGGTTGTAGGTACTCCTAGTTTTATTTTTGTGAAAAATATTACCTACCTTTTTTTTATTAGAATGCAATTTAAACAATATAAAAATACAAGGGCTACAGAGATGGGGATTAAACGGCGAAATTGTGGCGAACTTTATATGAATATCAGAATTGATAAGATTTGGTCGAACTGTTAAAAGCCCTGACTTCAATCATTCCAGTTGATATGCCCACCTAAAGGCAACACTGGGGAGTACTTGTGTCACTCCCGCCTGGAGTGGCGTCCCAATATCCGGACGCCGTCGCTTCTCAATTGTTGAGCCGCTCGATGTCGTCTAATCCCCGGCTTGAACCAAATGATGATAAATAGCGACGCGCCTGCCCTCAAATTTCATTAGCGTCGCGGACCCCTTTGTGTGAATCTTATTAACCAACAACAATAACCAGAGGGTGTGCGCTTTTAAATGTTTTTCTAAGCCACTGCATCAAATGCAGTCAGTTCTGGCTTGTGACGTCAACACAACGTTGCACTTTTTGCGAAGCTTGCTAAAACGCTATATAATCGACATATTGTAGAACACCAGCAAACTTACATTTTATGCAAGTAAACGATTACTCAATAGTTTGGATATAAATATAGATTGCGTGCGAACCCTGGTGACCCATACAGCAGTCGGGTGCCAGCCTTCAAATTGTCTCTTTCTTGAAATTGTTACGTCTTGCCCCATCAGGTTCTGTCCTGAACCAGAGTCCTCATTTCCGTTTTTGAAAGATTGTGTATGTCCCTTTGTTTGTCATACCATCTCTTTCTTTTTCATCCCTGAACCACTTCTAACATAATGTCCTCTCCCTGTGATCTCAAATAAGATAGCTTTAGCTCAGTGGCTATAGCTTCCAAGGAAAAATCCAGGATTTATTTCTTTTAGAATCGATGCATTTGTCCACGATACTTTAAACAACCTTCTACAAGTACAAATCTCAAATATATATAATCTGCGAGTTTCAAGGTTTATCTGTCACTTCCATACAAAACTACGTGTAAGTAAACTCACATAAAATAATGTAAATATTTTGAGCCCTTATGCCTTGATCATCCATGTCTGGCACCCAATTATTTTGTATCAAATTGCTTCCTTGACTTTTAAGTTGCCTAATTCAATATCATGTATACAGCTATGTAATAAGTAAAAAATAAATGTTGTAGAAGAAAAAGGAGGAAATGATTTGTACATACATTTTTTCCTTTTGAAAGACATGCTAAAACAAAAATCTATAATAATGCCGCCGGCCGAATACTTTTTGTTATGATCTAGGGATCGCTTCAAGCACAAATTTTGTCAGGATAAGAACACAGGCTAGGTTAGGTTAGGATTAGTTCTTCCAAATAATTCATATACGTATATAACAGAAGCTAAACTGTTCTAAAAAATGATATTCCTGCCGAATTTCCAACCCTATTCTTACATTAAATGTATATTTATTAAAACAAATATATATAAATCACAACTTGACATAGCTCCACTTTCCCCATATCTGTAAAGTCGCTTGTTATGGAATCATCCTTTAAATTTGTAACGCAAGCTATTACAAACTTGTTTTTACGCCACTGCTGAACGGTTTCCAAATTTGTTTTATAACTTTATGAAAATTTTAATTGACATAAATCGATAGGCGTGTTAACTAAATAGAAAACAAAAGCAAAACATTACTTTTTTATACTCTCTAAGGAATAAATATATCTAAACGAAGTTTAAAATGATATAATAAAATTCCCTAGGATGAAGAAAAGAACACTTTTAACAAAATCATAAAATGCATTCAACAGCCAATCAGAAATCTAAAGAATGCATACCTCAAAATATTCTTTCGTTGGATACAGTATAGCAATAAACACGCAGATTTTTTCATTCGCTATTAAAATAAAGACCATGAATAAAAATGATAAAAAATTCTATATTCGTTATTGCTAGGCCTACTTCCCTAATCTAAAAGCAGCATTTTATTAACTTCTTGGTGGTACCGTTTATTTTGTATATGTTAATACCGACCATGGACTGACTATATATTTATTTGCAATTTAATGGGTATCTTCCAGTGGCTCAGACTTTGGGAAAGAACGCTCCCTAAAACTATCTTGAGAGACAGAATGCAATTTTGCCCCATCCCAAAAGAACATTCTATTTTCAATATTAGATTTTTCATTTCTGACAAGTTTACATCAATAAATGAACAAGAAAGCATTCGTTCAGAAAAAGTTTGAGAATCAAATGAAGTGTTTACCTTTCTACTGTTGGCTTATGTTAAAAAAAATAAAGAGAGTTATTTACTGTTTTTTTCACCCCTCCCAATACCAGAGTTCTTGCCAAACATGTCTCATGCCCCTCTAAATTAAGAAATCACTAGCGCTGATATCTACTACCCAGTGTTACGGAGAACGGACCCCTGTAACAAGATCTATATTATTTTTAATTTTTTACACTATTTTATGTCTTTTCTGCGCACACTATCTTCGGTGCGATGATAAAAAGAAACTATTTTTCAGAAAAGCGTTTCTTAACAGTTTAATATATGTGACAGTTCTTTCCTTTACAAGTTTAAATAAACCATGCTCTGTTCTTTTCTGTCTTGTTACAGTGTCTTCCTTGGACAGATCATACACATGCAATGAAGCGATGGGAGAGAGGAGGGAAGTGGAAAATATTAAAGGAAAAGTGCTAGCGGAAATAACTTGTCATTTTAAATAAATCGTGGCTAGTATTATAGAAACAAAACATCCCAAAAGCAACCTCCAAAGAAAAGGAAGAAAAAAGAATTTTGTTAACGTTATCATTCACTCCCAAATTATATGATGCTGTTCTTACGTAAAGCTAAGCATTAATTTAAAAAAATGGTCCTCTCTTGACAAGACGCAAATGTTTATCATTTTATGAATTTGAAATTGAAGATTATTGATATATTAGGAACAAATACAAACTACCAAGGGGCCTCCACGTACCTGGCCCAGGCCATTTGAGGGTCTACCCCCTCACATACAATAATTGATTTTATTCTATCACCTTCATTCAAATTCTAATATAATTGAACAAGTACAATATTTACCCCTTGATTGCATCATTCCCCAGTCCCCGGTTCATCAACTGCAGCCTTCTGGAATTCCGGGGGACCAAAGCTCCGACCCAATTCTAAATAAAAATAAAAATGTTCCATTACTCTACCAATACCATTATTTAGTTAGTTAGCTACAGACTCTACAAACTAATAATGACTTTATTTCTCATATGCATATTAAATATTACATTTCAAATTTAACAAAAGAATATAACACATTCCCAACCATAATCACCTTTATCTACATCCTAACATGAATGGTGTTTAACGCCCGTTTTTACTACTGACGCACCACAGGCGATGAACGCTGATATATATGAGTTGAAATTATACATTGGGAAAGGGTTTATTTTTTAGAAGGAAGAAAATGTTCCACGTCTAAGTTTAGAGTACCTCCCCGGCATTTGCCATTTATGAGGACTGAGAAAAACTCAGTCAGGGAGGACGGTCCTGGCGGTATTCGAACCCCAGACCTCCCGCTCACGAGTCCGCTCCTTAACAACCTGAAACACCATCTGATTAATTATATATAATTAATCAGATGCAACCCTTTAGGTTATTTACCATTTTATGACCTAATAATAATGTTACAACAAGCAACTTTTAGCGCTGTTTCTAACTACCAACGCATGATACCGCAATAATGTAGCAATGCTAACACTGGATATTGTTGAAGAATTTTGAATAGAAACATTTCATTCACTTTATTTTCCCGTGATTCATATTCGGTGTATTTGATAGCCTCTTTTGAGTGTATCTGTGATACATGTATGCAGGACGAACAAGGTAAGACAAATATCTTGTTTATTATATTTTTATTGGTTTCAAGCACAAGAGAAGGAAATAAAATATAACAGTTCTAAAAAAAATATTATCGTTTCGTTGATAAAATTAGCATTAATTCAATATCTTACAAACGAGAACGAAAACGATTATGATTATGGGATAAAGAACACCGCTGTTTTTATTTAGGTATAAGAAATTCTCAGGAAATAAAAGTATGCTCTATTTATAAATACATATTTATTTCTTGCTTGAAATATTTTCAGATTTTTAGACAGCTTGTGTGCAATTATCTCACGTTTTCATGTTATTTGTGTAAAATTAATCAACTCCATGTTTAATCATTAGCTAAACTTAAGCCTACCACATGTCCCGTGTAAAACTGAACCGTCCCCTTTTTGGCACAGGTGTCCATTCTTCCCATAATTTTTGTCGGACACACAAATGTCCCGTATTTCATTTTCGCAAAATCATTGACTAACGTTTTATAGTTCTTTACTTTTTAGCTTATGAAATTAGCTTGTTCTATGTTATCGCTTGATTTATTTTTGTTAAGTTTCTTTTGAACTATCTTGTTTTGGATGCTTCCATGCAACAATGCAATGGTCTCTCCTTTCTCCTATTCGCGATTGCACCAAATCATGTTAATGTTAACTCTCAAACAGCAGCAAGATATGACTTAAGTTAGAAGTGAAACTGTTGTTTAATTTTAGCACGTTCTTTGTTTCTGTATAAAGAAATGAACTTTCCTTGTGTATTGTGCCGACCTCAGTTCAGCTCATTGGTGACTATGAGAATGTTTGTGTTCAAGTTCAGAACTTCAGAGAATCTTGCTCTTAGTGTCTTACACAATTTAACGTCTAAACTCAGGGGGAAATGTCCTTTTCTGGAAAGTAAGAAAATAAACTGTGACGTTTATGCACAATTTGCCACAACACATTTTACATTTTACAGCACAGAAGTCTAATAAACACAAATTGCGTTCAACGGCTGCTGCATCCTCCATACCGAGCACCTTCTTTCCCCATCAGGCACGTTAACAGAATATTGTGATATTGAAATCTTGAACATTTGTTATTAACTACTACAAATAATATTTTTATTTAGTTAGTAACTTCTGAAAATTCCTTCTTCCTCAGGCAACGAAATATTGAAACTGGCTGGGGCACAGTTATAGATTAGTTGCATGGACTGCATATAAAAAAGTATTAAAAACTGTCTGATATCAAGTTGTGAGAGGACAAAAACGGAATATATTGGTGCAAAGAGCTTCTTACCGAATACCCTAATGAAATAAATTTTATAAGCATTTCTATCGATACCAGCAACTATAAATCTATTAAATTCTTTTACTCTCATTGTCAGATATTTCAAACTTGAAAGTGGGGTACATCTAAAGTTGTTATGAATGAAATGAATGTGTTTAACACCCGTTTTTACTACTGAGACACCACAGGCGATGAACACTGATGAACATGAGATGAAATGATAAATGGGAAAGAATTTATTTTTAAGGAAGGAAGCGTTCCAGGCCTAAGTTTAGGGTACCTCCCCGGCATTTTCCATTTATGAGGACAGAGGAAAGCCTCAGTCAGGGAGGACGGTCCTGGTGGGATTTGAACCCCAGACCTCCCGCTCACGAGTTCGCGCCTTAACGACCTCGGCCACCCTATGGCGGTCTAAAGTTATTACATTTCTGTTCTGTTTAAAGTGAGACATCATTTGGAGTCTAAATATGTGTCTTTCAGCTGATAACATGAATATTACATTTGGTGGGTGAAGAAAACGCTTTCAGCACTTTAGAAGTAGGTCTGAAACATCTGCTATAGGGATTGGTTGCATGAAACAGTAGGCAATTTACCAATTGTGTGTTGCATACATACACTATTAGGAATTCTGCGAATATTGAACATCAGCAAGTGCCAGGTTACAGCAGCACAAGAAAGGATTGTGAAAGTATACCCTGCTTTATAATCGTTTTCCTGTCAGAATGAGGCAGTCCTTGCTATTTTCCATTCATTTTTCAATGTTTGTGGTTTGTGCACAATCAGCTAAATGTCTTTCAAACGAGCTTTCTGCATATTTGTATTGCAGAAAGTTTATATTGATATGAACTTCTAAAAAAAAAAAAAGGCAAAAAAATAGGATAGAGAATTTCTTGAGTCTCGAAGTTAAATCCAGGCTAATGTGACCGACTAGCTTAAGTAGAGTTTATTCATTTCTAAACATATTAGATATAGAATTAAATTTCTACATAAACCGACTTTTGTTGGATACTTTGAAATCAGAACACAGTGGTCAGATGTGGAACAATACAAGATATAGATAATGTAACCCTTGACTGTGTCACACTCTTGTTTGATGAGTTTGTGTGAATGGAATTCTAATAATAGAGAACAGGTGGATGGCAATTTTAAAAGGATTGAAGGAGAAAACCTCGGAATAACAAACCTCCCTAAGATTACAGAATTTATCTTCTGCCTTCCAGGCTGAAATGCACCCATAGAAGGGATTTTTTCAAAAATGAATAACTACTGGTCTTGTGAAAAGGCAAATATTTTGGAATCTACCATTGCAAATGCTTTAGTGCTACAATGCAATTTCACTTCTCATGCACGAAATGTATGACATTGTTACGTCGCAGAAAGATTCACTCCAGTACAAAATATGTAAATAAGTAATCATGAATCTGTGAAAAAATGAAGCTGTTTTAAATGCAATAGTATTCCTTCTTTCAACGCTTTGTACTAATTTTATATAATAAGCTTTTATTATCTTTGAAGTACAATTTCCTTACCAAAATGTCGATGGTAAAAGTGTGCCGTATTTTCTAGACTTAGCTAAATAGAACACAGATGGCAACACGTGCCCTTCTTGCGTGCAACGACTATGGGCAGCGAACTTTTAATCAAAGCCAGATTTACATGTCTCTTGCTCTGCTAGTAATCAAATTAAACCTAATCCCATTGGCTCCTGTTTAAAGCTGACAAACAACTTGCAATATTATTCCTGGGAGAGTCAAATGCATCTTGCCGCATTTCTTGCCTTCAGCAGCATAACCTCTTACAGAACAACAAAGTACATTGTCATCCAAACACGAGGGAGGTTGCTGCAGTAACAATGCAAAAGAGATGAACTTTGATGGGGGAAACTCACGTAGTCCCAGAATTTACATATGTAATAAGTCATCGCGAGAAAATGTAAGGTACCAGCCTCAAAACTCCGATTTTTGGCAGCAAGTTAGAAAACTGGCGTTAGAGTTGTTGAATAGTGTTTAACGCCCGTTTTCATCGCTGAGGCATCACCGGCGGGGGACATGTGAAATAAAATGATAAATTGGGAAAGAATTTTTTTTAAAGGAAGGAAATGTTCCAGGTCTAAGTTTACGGTACTTCCCCGGCATTTGCCGTTTATGAGGACTGACGAAAACCAATCAGGGAGGAACCAACCCCAAATCTCTCTCTCACGAGTCCGCGCCTTAATGACCTCGGCCACCCATGGTAGGAGTTGTGATGCCACTGTCGTTGCCAACAGCAAGAAAGTCGGTCCTGGTGGTTTAGTGGTAACCGTACTTGTCTTGCAGACCCAAATTCGCGCGTTCAGATCCCGCCAAATTCGATGATTTTTTTTCGGCCGTAAACATTTTAACTATGGCTTCCTTCAGAAGGGAACTAAAGCCGTGGGTCCCGTGTCGTACTTTTATAGCACATAAAAGGACCTCAAATCTGAAAGAAGAGACCTCTGAGCAATTTGTCTGTCGTTTCACGTCCTGAATTGAATGAGGCGCTGATGATCTGAGATGTTAAAGAGTGTCTGTAGATAAAACAGCAAAATATTCAGTAGATTGCAGTGCAGTGGAAATAGGGAAAACATACTGGCTGGTCGGATATCAATCAAGTATATATTTAAAGCAGATTTGTTATAGCGAACTTCGCGAACACCTAACCCAACTTAACGTAACCAGATATTCGTTCTATACGCATCCTCGTAAAACTTAAAAGAGTAGCCCCTAGCTAACGAACTTCACGATTCGCTTGAATAGGTTGGAATGTTCTTGTTCTCCTTATAGTAATATTATGTAACGTTGGTGACTCTGAAAAACAGTGATAAGCGTAAGAAAGTGATGTACAGAGCCGCTGTAGTAGGCAATTATGAAATACGTAGACACGGTGACACATTTTGCAGAAAGTGAAAGAACTTAAATCAGCAGAGGGAAAAATAAACATTTGTAAGGTGTGTAGAAAGTGTAGAAAATTACACAGAAGTGTAAATTTAAGAAAAATCGAAAATAAAAAAAAATCTCTGTCATGCAAGAGTTGCATAAACTAAGCGAATTCCTCACCAAGTTGAATAACTTTAAAAATGTACATAAAATCCAAATCAGGTCTTATTAATTAATATAATGAAATAAATTATTACCTTACTCTGTGGTATTAGGGGAACAGAATTAGAACTCTTGCAATCTGTAAGTACAAAAGAGAAACTGCATTGTATTATTATTATTATTATTATTATTATTATTATTATTATTGTTGTTGTTGTTGTTGTTGTTAATTGTATCTATTAATTAAATAAATATATGACAATTAATTGGCAAAGCTATACTGTGTGGTATTTTTAAATCTTTATAATGTATCCATGTTTATGAGTCAAGTCCTTGATATCATCTTTACATTTACTAAAATAGAGAAATATCAGAAAGTTTCGAGTTACATTGTGTATTTAAGATGATGTTCTTATGTTTCAATAAAACAAAAACATGTTACTATTTAAAAACAATTGCAATGTACTAAGTAAATAAAAACAATCGAAAGTTACATAGATTTTCAGTGGCTTTGAAATTTAATTTAAATGTTATTAACATGTAACGTAAACGTTTTCTGAAGGTTATTACAGAGCACTCTTACATACAAATATAATTCTTAAACACATATTAGATTAATATTTCACATTTACTATCTTCACCTCAATGCTTTTGTTAAATATAAAACATATGTATCATTTTAAATACAGTTTATATGCTAAATTAATTTGGACTTTTATTTTGAAACAATATAAAGAAAATTAAATTAAAATTAAAAGTGTTTTTTAAATTTCGGTTTTCAGATATACCTTTACTCCTAATGACTCGAGTTCCCAAACCGCCACGGGTGGCCGAGGTCGTTAAATCGCGGACTCGTGAGCGGGAGGTCTGGGTTCGAATACCGCCAGGACCGTCCTTCCTGACTGAGGTTTTTTCCAGATTTTCCTCAGTCCTCATAAATGGCAAATGCCGGTGAGGTACCCTAAACTTAGGCCTGGAACGATTCCTTCCTTAAAAATAATAAATCCTTTCCCAATATATCATTTCATCTCGTGTATCATCAGTGTCCATCGCCTGTGGTGCCTCTGTAGCAAAAACGGGCGTTAAACACTATTCATTCATTCGAGTTCCCAAATTTTCATAAACTATTTTTCTTATTTTATTTAAAAGGTAAATGCCGAGTTTTGTTATAAAAACATTGCTGCCTTTATAGTGAGTTTTAAATTTTACATTTCAGATAAACTCCCCTCCTAATTATATATCGCTGATTTTTAGAAACTATTGTTCCTACATTGTTTCAATGGCACATACAAAGTTTTCTTTAAAGAAAATTAAAATTGCGACCACTAGAACGATTTTTAAATTTCGTTTTAAACTGCACTCTTTAAATTTCGGTTTTCCGATATATTCCCACTTCTAACGGTCCGATTTTCCTCATTTTCAGAAACTATTTTTATTAATTTACTTTAAATTGGTATGCTGCGTTTCGTTTTGAAAATCCAAACATTGCGACCGTTAGAGTGTTAACATTTTTTCAATGTTATTTTAGGTACCTAGTGCAGATTTGAAGTATTTTTTCAAAAATCTGCTAATGAGTCCAACTGCAATCCCTTCGGAATTCCCTACATAAAAAAAAAAAATAAGGAAGTAGTATTGTTTTGTGTAATTTTGAGTAGATGAGTAGCCCATTGCAGCGAGGGCCACTCTTTCACATATTTAGATGCGGTTCTTACACAAAGTGCATGTTGCCGTAAAAAGTGTGAGATTCTGGAAGGGGTCACAATCTACTGACACACTTCTAAAGTCAGCTGTTTAACAATGTAAACGAAACAATATTTGTGCAATTTAATTTATTTAATGTGTTTATTAAAAGAGCTAGGTGGAGTATCGCTAACGTTTCTGCAGCTCTCAGAATGACGATGTTATGTTTTGAACCATCTTTAGATAAACAAATAATTTATTTCTAGGTTCGTCTTGTGTCGTATACTGCACTTTCTGGTAAGGAATATGACATATTTGTGTATGCTGTCGCCGTTATTACGGAATAAATAAGCGGGCAGTGCAGTATGAACAACATCCGGGATATAAAGTGCTGCACTATCGGATGTGCCGATCGGAACAAGTTCCGCACCGTTCCTGATTTTATCCGTCGTGCAGTTACTCCTTGGTTCGATGCCATCATCACGTCGTTATTTATGAGACTGGTGTTCGAGGTCCGACACTGCTCGAAACCATATTAATGACATTCCTTAGCGCTAGTCTTTCCTCAGATCTGTTTGCCACCTTCACCTCGACATTCATTTGTTTCCTGCGAGTATAATACAAGATGGCCTCCTTTCAGACAGGTGGAGGAAATGTACGGCGAGGGGAAAGAAAAATGAAGGAGAGGGAGGAGGGGAGGGGGGCCAGAAGAAATTGAAGACATAGAAAATAAGAGGACGGTTCATTTGTCAGACGCCTTCCGCTCTTCATTTCGCAACTCGATTGTAATTTGGAGTTGAGCCACAAGAGCGCGCCGTAATGGAGCGTAGAGACCCCCTGCACGGCGAGTGACAAGGAGAAACGATTCTTATTTTCGTGGCACTGATTTCAAGAGTAGCAGGTTCGAGTCCCCACGCCCGCAGCCCTTAGTACCACTCTAGCACGCAAACAAAACGAGCAGGAAATGACGTCATGAATCACTGTCTTTATGTTCTCTTACAATGCGAATAGCGGTTTGCTTCGAACCGTATACGGCACATGTTAACAGACTAGATAAACCTTTTTACTGCCAGGATGAACCACAAGCGCTTGAGAAGCAAAACTTACAAAACATTCTTGTAAAATAACTGTCGCAATTTCTTTCAAAGAATGCCTAAAGAAGATTGCACAATAGGGAAGACTGTTCCAGTGATAAAAAGGTGTTGCAGCCCTACATAATAAGTTTAACGTTTACTATTCTGATATATCACACAACAACTATTGTATTTCAACATGAACTACAGTAGGTAATGAACTTTGCATATCGACAAGATTCACTGTTTGTACGTCATTTTGTGTAAATGCACTGGAATGGCACGCAATAAAAAACAGTAGCGCCACGTGAATATAGCCGGAGCTAATAGCAATCAAACTAATATGTTAACAGTCCAAACAGTTGTATGTTTGTAGCTACAGACTGTAAAAAGTAGGTAAGTCAATATTTCAGTAAATGTAAATTTAAAAACTTATATAGTTAAACAAAGTGTCAAAATTTATATTTAGCAAAATGGCAAGGCTGCCGGCTCGCGCATCCTTCTGAGTTGCCATGGAAACTGGACAGCCAATCAACGACACACATTTCTCCCCGCAATAGATACTGCGCACTCTCTTTTTTGCCTATAATTGCTATCTGGGAGGATAAAGCAAGCGTCTACTGTTGCCATGACAAGCGCAGGTCGTAAGTGCAGCCAAATTCTTTCTGGGCTGCGATGAGCTGTACCAGAAGATACAGGTGTAAGAATTATGCAAAGCAGTGCGCTTTTACCAATAAATGCATATGCTAGCACTGGATATAACTTAAATATGAGTTAAAATATGAAACCATAAAAGTATTAATTACTTCTTTATTGGATAAAAGGGTGGAGCAGCCGGGATGTACGTCCTCTACACCTGAACTGTTCTACTTACGATAAACTTTCCTGCTAATACATTTTACTTTTGTTATTATTACCGTTGGTATTTCCTCACTAGGTTTACTTGTGACTGTTTCGCTCAATATCTATTTGTATAAAAGTCTAAGTTATCTATCCTTGATATGTTATGTATTACAAATGTTTTTTCAACATGTCACTGTGGAAAACTTTAATGGACATGAATCTACAATTTTTATATCCCCACGATCCTTTCCTTAATGTGCCCGATAATATTTTGACGTTATATCGGAGTATCGATAAGCTCATTTTGTTTAATGAATAGCTGTAGTAGACAGTAACTGAGATCATATTGAAAACTTATTTTTAAACGCAGTCTCCCTTGACACTGATGCACTTTGTCCAGCGATACTCCAAAGCCTTTGTTCCATCACGAAAGTCAGAGATTCCTCCAGACCTGCAAAATATGCCTCAATTGCTGGCTTAAAGCTCTTTCCATCAAGAACTTTTCTCAGTTTAGGAACAGATGGAAGTTCGACGGATCTAAATCAGGGGAATAAGGCTGATGTGGCAGCAAATCGTACCCCAGTTACTGGATTTTAGACATTGCAACGACACACATGGATGAGGGCGAGCATTTTCCTGACACAGGATGACTTTCTTCTTTGATAAGACCGGCATTTTCTCGCGTATTGTTGTCTTCATTGACCCAAAAGGTTAACATAATACGCTGCAGTACACCCTTGGCATCCCAGAGAACCAACGTCATGATCTTCCCAGCTGATTTCACACGCTTTCAATCGCGATGCTTGCATTGTTTAGACTGCTGTTTTGTTTCATCATTTGTCATAAATCGACGCATAAGTCGGTGGGATTTCTCTGAAAACAGCTCAAACTTTGTTGAGAGATTTGCACTTATTCCCTTTTGATCCTGAGTCAACAGTCGCGGCACCCATCTTGCCGGTAATGTTTTCAAGCACAATTCTCCCTCTCCTGAAATTCCCAGAGTTTCAGCAATTTGGGACTTCTTTAATCGGTTATCCTCCAGCACCAGGTCGTACACCTTATCGATAATTTAAATCCCGTGGTTCACTTAGAAATGTTTGAAAACGATGATGCAAAGTTCTTTTTTATCATGGCTGTAAGAATTTCATCAACAGGAAAAAAAAAAAAAAAAAAAAAAACTCCACATCTATTGGATCCAACCTGCACACGAACGCCAGCAATCTTGGAACCCACCGTGCAGAAACACTTCCCATGTGTAACTTTTCAGTGTGGGTGACAATGCAGTAATTTTTTTTAGAATTTCTGAAAGTGTTCTTAATGTTATTAGACGTTCCTGTCTTACAATGACAGCAACGGTGTTAATGTTTTCTTCTGTTATATGACATACTGGAGCGCAGGGCTCACCTTCCTTTGAAATTGACTGCCTTCCCTCTTTAAACACTTTGAACTATCTTCAAACTGTGCTATAAAACTATTCATAGGTCTTTTGTAACACTGCTTAAGCCTTAGATGAAGAAAGCAGTATATTGTTCGTGACGTGGCATCTCTGTTTTGTTGTAGGTGGAACTGAACATGTCTCAACTTGCACACCTCAAAGTTGGGAACTGGGTGACAACAAACGAAACTTGAATCACGTGTACATTACGAATTAAGTTGTACAGTTAAATTTTGGTACGAAAAGTTCGCCTGTAAAAATGTACAATTATTCTTTTATTATACAGCCCTTGTATTTGCAAATTTGGCAGCAATAGAAACTCTGGTGCTTTGTTGGTGTGAACAATAGGCTCATAGAACCAATTGAAATCTGTTTACACTCCTTCAGCACGGCAGAAAAAGCCTAAGAGCTGATGGAGAAATCCCACCAAGTGCTTTGAGAAACAGAAGGAAAGGAAACAAAATCAGACTGCTCAGAGTTTCTCTTAGACCTGCTTTTCTTATGAAGCGCCTACAGAAACTCTTCAGGACGACGTTCAGAATAGAATTAATGAAAACTAATGAAAATCGTATTATTCAAGCAATTAAACACCTCCCAGTTATCGTATGACAACTTTACATGGTTTAAGACACCATACAAATTGGCATTGGAGATCGATAGTTGACTGAACTAGGAGAGCATCTTCTTGCATAAGAAATCATGGATACAAGAGTTATATTGGACAGGGAATTCAGCTGACATGAATTCCATTGGAAAACATAGGGAAACGTGAGCAGGAAAGATTGTAAAAGTGATGTTTCAACGAATAAGAGAGTGTTCATTAAAAAATAATAAGGGTGTGTCATAATACTTCTGTACAAGAGCAATGTGAAAATGTCTCGATCTAACAATAAAAAACGAGTTTTAAACTTGAAAATTATTTTTTATTTTTCAACATAATCTCCGCCAAGGACAATATGCTGTTTTTTCCCAGCGATACTTCAATGTCATGATAGCGTTTTTAGGTGTTTTCCTGAAAGCTTCTAAAATACTCTTCCACAGCCTCTCGAGTTGATTAAAACACTGACTAATGAAAAAGAGTGTGAGCCTTGAAAACAGACGCATGTCATCATCAAGAGTAAAATATGGGGTGTAAGGTGGGTGCTCCAACAATCTCATCGCTGAGCAGGTGTTTTCACTCTGCTAACACTTGTCTTGCAGATTGCAGTGACTTTGTCTACACTGTTTCTGATGGTGCATCAACAGTTCTAATCTTCAAATACTGTTACATATGATCTACTGTGAGCAAGCACGGCATCATCTTGCGCAAAGCTTTTTCATATATAAACCAATGACTGATTTCCTTTGCGGGACATGCAGTTGACCGAGCTCTGGAGTTTTCGTCTCGTTCCTACGCTTGAAAGCCGGAGGGGAGGTCAGTACGGGTTTAACTGTAGATAAGTATGGGGGTGTTCTTGTGTGTTGTGTGACAGTGTATAGGGCGGCATAACACAATGTACTTACTGCGTTAATATGACTCAATTAAACTATTCTATTCCCCAAAGAGTGTTTATTTACGATTAGTACGTGCATACGGATCGTCTAGTGATGCACGTAGATTGTTTCAAGAGAGGTTTCCTGGAAGTCTTCTTGATAAAAACCGTACACAGTCCCATCCAGTACTCATAGATAACATTGGACATGCCCGCAACGTTCCACTAAAAATCACTTCGGCGTCTTTCTCAGCAAACGGGAGTTTCCTATTCCTCTGTTCGAACGACTACAAAGCTACTGAAGTTAAAACCCTATAAAATTACTGTAGTGTAAGAATTTAAACCGGTTGACCCTGCATCCAGAAATAGATTTTAGGAATGGATTTTGAATAGTACGCAAGGCGGAGAAATTGAGTCTAATCTAATTTTCTTTACGGACGAATCTGGTTCTACTAAAGTGGGTATGCGGGTTCGAAATATAGCGATCTTAAGTGTGACTTTTTCTTTGTGTTTTATCTTTTTCTGCTATCATAATTACCGTTAATTTGTTACATTGTTGATAGTTTTGCTTTATTTTTATTTTTCTTATATATATATATATATATAAATGAAAAATAATGTAACACTATAGCAGTGCAACTAAAATAACAATAACTAGAAAAGGATGAAACACTAAGAAAAAGTTATCACTATATTTCGAACTGCTCGAGTTCTTCTATGGAAAGAAGACACGTCATATATGTATTGAAGAAACAATGTGTGCAGAATATTTTGCAAATATTTTTCCGTGAATTAACTGTGAAAGAACTAGGTTCGCGACTCTGCAACTGCATTTGCAGCCAATGTCTCCTTGCATGCAATTCATGATAGAGTTATCACTGGCCCCCTCAGTTCAGAGATGTAACGCCCTACGACATTTATTTCTAGGGAGTGAGGGGGAAATGATACAAGACAAATCCGAACGCTTTAGATGAATTGAAAAACAATATTAGTGAGACATTTCTTCAATTTCTCAGAAGGAATTGCAGAGGTTAGTGGTAGAAATGTATGGAAAATGAAGGGAGGCAGTTCCAGCATCTTCTTGCTTGTTAATAATTGTTTTTTAACAGTGTTTAACGCCCGTTTTTACTACTGAAGCACCACAGGTGGTGGGCACTGATGATACATGAGATGAAATGATAAATTGGGAAAGGATTTTTATAAAGGAAACGTTCCAGGCCTAAGTTTAGGGTGCCTCCCCGGCGGCCCCGCGAAGGAAAAATCGCCCATTGTGCGCTACACACGTTCGAAATGTCTGTAGCCTCAGCACTAACTCTCCGACAACCTTCCCGTGAGACATTCAGCAACCCGTTTGTTAATCTTTGAAAATGAAGGAGTCCCCGTGTAAAGTTTCCTTTAGTGTTAAACTGTCTTTTACAACGAAGATTATCACTGGCGATAATCGGTTTAACCTGCTTCATAAAATTACCTGGAATACTCTGCCTTAGAAAGCTGCATTAAATAAAATATGAACAAAGTGAATCGCGCAGGAGCTGCGTAAACTAAGCGAGTTGCTCAGCAAGTACATTAACTTTAAAAAGAATATAACATCCAAAGTATTGCTTTAATTAAATAAGTTATGGCATTATTGTGTGGTATTAGGGAAACAAAATTAGAATTCTTGCAATCTATAAGTATAACAAAAGAGAAAACTCATTTTTAGAATTATTATTATTATTATTATTATTATTATTATTATTATTATTATTATTATTATTATTGTTGTTGTTGTTGTTGTTGTTGGGACTAAACCACAAAAATTAATGGTACTATATTAATTAAATGAAATATATGACCATTGATAAACAAAGTTATACTGTGTGGGTATTTTTAAATATAACCATATTTATGAACTGAGCCCTTGATATCATCTTTACATTCACTAAAATAGAGAGAAATAACAGAAAATTTCCAGTTACATTCTGTATTTAAGATGTTCATATGTTTCAATAAAACAAAAACATGTCACTATTTAAAAACAATTACAATGTACTAAGCAAATATACACAATCAACAATAAACAATCGAAATTTCCAGAGATTTTTATTTGCTTGAAAATTAATTTAAATGTAATTACAGTAAAAACATGTAATGAAAACGTCTTCTAAAGGTTTTATAGAGAGTTCGTACATACAAATATAATTATCAAACGCATATTAGTTTAATATTTCAAGGCTGCTATCTTCACGACGATGCTTTTGTTAAATATAAAAATATATGCATCGTTATAAATACAGTTTATATGCTGAGTTAATTTTGTACTTTTATTGTGAAACAACTGAGAGAAAATTAAATGCAGGAGCGCTTTTTACATTTCGATTTTTAGATATACTCCTGTTCTTAATGGTCCGATTGCTCTGATTTTCAGAAACTATTTTTCTTGTTTTATTTAAATGGCATATACGGAGTTTCATTGCGAAAAAACAATAATTGCGATCGCTAGAGCGTTAATAGAGAAACTCACATACACACTGGTATTGTGTATATATTCATATACATTTTTCATTGTCATTTTCGGCACCTAGTAGGTAGACAGGATCGATGGAGATTTGAAGAAATTTTTCAAAATATCTTTCATGGATACAACCACAAAAATTACATTTTCTTTTCTGTAGTATGACCACCTATGGCCGAGCCGAGAAGTTTTTAGACTGCAATAGGGAGGGGGGAAAAATAGAAGAAGAAGAAGAAGAAGAAAAAAAGAAAAGAAATGCATATCCAGCATGCAAGAAGGGTTAAAGCTAAAAGGGGTTTTTACAAATTAATAACGACTATAACATAACTTGTGAAATAAAAAAATGATTCGTTTAATGTTCATTTTGTGTTTATTTATTTAATAAATAATTAACGGCTCATTAAAATCGAAATACACAGTTTAGTCGCAAGCAGTGTAATATTAATTGTTGGGTAGCATTAATATAAACTGTATCAGGCAAGCAAGCAACAGTGAGTGCTTCAACTTGAAGTCAAATCTGCAATATTCTCTAAAACAATTCAAATTTGAAATTTCTCCCCGTAGCTGACAGATATTACGTTTTATTGTTGTAAATAAATAATTAAATATTTCATGCAAATGTTTGAACCGTGTTCTTCATTTTAGTCCCGAAAGTACTCTCTCAGCCGCCCGTCTTCTCTCGGACACAAGCTCCAGTAAGGACACTCAACATGGCGCCCTACCTAAGAAATAGTTCCACAGTGCTGTGCTAGTGGGCTCCAATTGTTCGCGAAACCTCCAGAGACGCAGCCCCTTCCGCTACCCGTGTCTTATCTTGTCATCTGCCGCACAAAAATCCCATTTTTGTGAAACTCACACCTTATACTGCTGCAAAGTGCCTGCAAACTGCGGTATCTACAGAAGATTCTGCAATATGTACCGCGTTCTTTAAGAAAGGAGAAACATATAACAAAATATTAAATTTGATTAAATCTACGGCAGTCTGGTCTGTTGTCTACAAACGCTTTTTGCGTACTTTCAATAACATATGTATTATTAATGAATATTAATTGTTATGTCAGAACCATTTGTTCATATTATCAACAACCATGATAAAAACTTAATTGTTCGGCGAATGCAGGATTATTAGCATGGTGAATGTCAACATTTCAACTGAAAATAAGTCATTAGCTCAGCAATTTCCCATAAAAGTGTGAAAAGTACGGAATGTTTCAAGCAACGATCCACGTTTGACCGTGTTCTTGGCTTCTTATCTCAAACGCTCATCATTTTCCAAATGTATTTGTTGTTGGTTTGTTTTATTTACGGACGCTCTTTAACATCTCAGGTCATCAGCGTCCCATTCAACTCAGGGCGTGAAACGGCCGACAAATTTTGCTCAGAGGCCTCCCTTTCAGGCTTGAGGTTATTTTTCATACCGTGAATGTACAACACGGGACCCACGGCTTTACTTCCCTTCAGAAGGAAGCCATGCTTAGGATTTTTACGTCCGAAAAACCCTTCGGTCCTAGCCGGGATCGAACCCGCGATCTTGGGTTTACGAAGTAAGTATGGTTACCACTAGATCACCAGGACCGACTCTTAGGGCAATGGATTGATACTATACAACATAATGACGGTTATAAGTAAGTGTGTAGCGAAATGACAGTGTTAATTTGTTGTCAAGTAGAGAAAGACATGGACAAGATGGAAGCCGACTGTCATGGACAAAGGTAGATTGCGTGGTTTTTGTGTAAGGAAGGTGTCAAAACTGAAGAAATCCTTAGACATTTAACTACAATATGTGGTCAAGAAGCTCCTGCACACAAAACATCGCGGTTTTCTAGGAACATTGAGGTTATGTCTGAATTGATTGTGGCTGATAGGCACATAAGCTTTGATGAAATGGAATGTCAGACAAACCTCGGCCGCGCAATCTGCACACCGTTATACACGGGCACATTGGGTTCCACAGGTCTTGACACAGATGCAGAGGGATAAAAGGCAGTTGGAAATGTATAACGAAAACGCGGGGTTTTTGAAGAAGCTGGTGACTGGTGTTACTATCGTACTGGAGAAGCAAATACAATGGAAACATCGGGGAGTCCCGGGCCCCAGAAATGTCGTGATACTCCAACTGCGGCAGGCAGATGATCGCCGTATTTTGGTACATCACAGGCACACTGCTAATGGACTCGCATCTTCAACAACAAGACCCTTACACGGCTTAGACGCAGGAAAGGGGAAGTGGTCGACGTGAATGTTCCTCCAACTTGACAACGCGCGGCTGGACACCAGCAAAGTTGGCATTGCTGGGGTTCATTATCGTGTCATACTCACCATATTCACCGCATCTCGCTCCGTCTCATGCCTTATTTGACAACATGAAAGACCCGCTGCAAGGTGAAACATTTGACAACAACGGGGAAATTCAGGCCGCTGTCCGCGAGTGGTGACGTAGTACTCCCAAACAAAGATTTCGTGACGTCATGATGAAGTTACCAGGAAGATGGCAACGGTGAGGAGTATATTGAGAGACCCCTTGTGTGTATTGAGCACGTTACATAATAAATAAAGTACAAAAAACTAATATTGCAAATAATTTCCGAACTATATTATGAATCGTTTGAGAAACTTGGAGGTTTCACTGACGTACTGAATTGTTAGCTTTGAATGTGGTACTGTCAGACATGTGTTAGCAGCAGGTGAACAAATGTGTGCAACCTCAACAATTCAGTGCCGCGTGATAGAACTGGGGCGATTTCCGTGCGATACAACGGTCTTCAGCTGGTTTGCGGAATTTAAGATAGAAATTGTAAACGGAAAGTCTAAATTAAGAACAAAGAAGTCTGTGCATTAGAAAACTTACAACCTCATTATTGCAGAATTGTGTTTGGTATGATATCTGAACGCGCGTTAATGATTTTAAAACAACTTCAGTAATAGCAATTTTCAATTTGCGCATCTAAACGTGTGCGAAATAAATCAGTAGATCATGTGTAAACGAGCGTGCTTTTCAAACACGTAAGAATGTCGATCTTGTTTAAAAAATAAAAAGCACAGGTGGCCGGCCACGGTTTCGTTTTGTTCTATTTTTAGCGACGTATCTCACGAGACAGCCGAGAGGCGAGTTTCTGCAGTGGACATGTTCGGATGTTATCTAAACTTGGAATCTAAGGAATCTCATAAATACAGTAATGAAGCTGAAGTGGGTAAGTTGACAGCACAGCGAGCTCAAGAGTGGCTCATCTTGTACACCTGTGTCACTCTTGCTCTGTGCTGCTACAACACAGCCCTCAGAGATCGATAGATCTAATGAAATGAAAGGCTTGAAGATGCGATTATGTTCGGGGGGGATTTAACACACTCTGATGGTAGTGGTTGTTTTACGTCGTCATGCCATGTTTATCTGACCTTTAGCCGACTCAGAAACACTAAATATTTCGTTTTAAAAACAAGAACCTTACTTAGTGTAACATGTTAACTTCACTATAGAAACTTCATAATCTGAGAAAAGTTCTTCCTTCAGTTTTTGAAACAGCCTGCAGTGGCTGGGAGGTAGATCAGGATTATGCATTGTGCTGAAGAAAAACGTTCCTATCTGCAATAACTAAAAACAGACAGACAGCTTTATCTTACCTGCTGATAACAATACCCTGAATTTCTTACGGATGGTGACCCGTTATATTTCCATTTGTTACTTTGTATTTCAGTTTCAGGATTACAATAATGGATCATGACTCTTCCAGAGTGACAAACCTGTCTGGAAATTTCTGTTTGTTCATTATTCATATAAATATTATATATTGTGGTAAGGAATAATTTTTCCGTTACTAAGGAGATGGCGAACGCCGTTTACAACCTGTGTTCGAAACCGCGGACAGCAGTCCAGAGTCGTCATAACCTAACGTCATTAACGGATAATACACTGCGATCCTTTGCTGCTGTGCTTTGCGGATACAATATAATTCCAAACTGTCACGGCGCGGTCACCCTTGTTCTACTACAAGGCTTCCAGAATATCTCCTTACCGTTCAAAAGGGGTTTTGCATCTTGGTAGTTGAACATGGCACAGCCGGCCGTGCCTGTGCTCTGGCTTCGTTTTTTAAAACTATTAAATCTTACATTGCTGGAAATGCCGTCCTAAACATATTCCGATTGATGAGATCACTGTAATATTTCTGATTTCATTTCTTACGTTGTAACCCAAACACCAAAGTGCAATTTTCCTATCATAAAGTGAGGTTTCTTGTGTACAGTTTGGGTTTCAGAACACATATCGAGTGTGTGAGCATTCACACGACCATTTTGATGGAACCACGCTTCGTCCGAAAAGAACATAAGTTGTGAGTCGATTGATTCTTCAGTCATTGACGAAAGAAACCACTCACAATAACGCACACTTGCTACGGGATCACCTTGTGGTAGACTCTAGACAGATGTACACTTGTAAGATTTGAGTTTTAACAGTTTTGTTGCCATATAATGCAGAAGACACTGAAATCCCAATTTGTGCTAAATTTGGATGTGGTTTTGCTGGCGAAAGTTCAAGATTTGTCTTCTGTTAAAACAGCACGTCTTCCCACGTGTTTCTTATTTTGCACTGAACAGTAGTATCAATTGTATTCACAAGATCGTAAAGTGCATTTCTCAAAGGAGGAAATTACACAGGTAATTTCCGAATAAATTCCTCACGAACGGCCAGTTCATGTTTATAATTCATTTACACACATAATACATTGCTGTAAAGTCTTTGTTAACGAATGTAGACTGGTGACTGCTCGGAAGTTCAATGGCAGGGAGGCAGACAGGTGGCCGTGGGTTGGGAGGGAGCCTGCTTGACCGGCAGAGACGCAAAACCCCGTGCGGGCGGCGAGGACATATTCTGGAAGTCCGGTATATCTCTGATAGTAACATTAAATCATATACTTATTTATTTACGTTTTCTTCTGTTGTGACAACTTCCAAGCACCAGCGCTATGCCCATCTTTACACCGCGTTTTATTATCACATTTAAATTCATGACACTTTCTTTTTACTATATCACAATGCACACTACTCCCTTCAGAAGGGAAGTAAAGCCGTGGATCCCGTGTCGTACATTTACGACACGAAAAAGAACCTCAAGCTTGAAAGAAGAGGCCTCTGAGCAAAATATGTCGGCCGTTTCACGCCCTGAGTTGAATGGGACGCTGATGACCTGAGATGGCGGTTAAGTAAAAAACGAGAAAGCGTACATTTCTTAAAGTGAATTGTAGCTATGGACGTTTAACTTCAGCAGTAAGTGATTTGAGGTTGTTGTTGTTATTTGTTTGTTTTATTTACGGACGCCCTTTAACATCTCAAATCAATAGCGTCCCATTCAAATCAAAGCGTGAAACGGTCGATAAATTTTGCTCAGAGGCCTTTTCTTTCAGGCTTGGGGTTCTTTACCGTGTCGTAAATGTACGACACGGGACCCACGGCTCTACTTTACTTCCGAAGGGGTTTTTACACCCAGAAAAAAATTCATCGTTCCTGGCCAGGTTCGAACCGGCGAGGTTTAAGAGACAAGTATGGTTACCACTACACCACCAGGATGGACAACAGTGGGTGAGCATTCCCTATTTTATGTAATACATATACCCGTACTATTAAAGTTTATAATTTTATACAATCGGCTAGTCTCCACATTGATATGTCTTTGTCGCCGGCAATTACCTGCGTGCTCACCAAGAAGGATAGTGCTATGTGGGGTAGCATATTAAATATCGGATCATATTTTAAATTACGTTTGATTATACATTCCTTTACAGATATTGTTGAAAATAATGAAACCCTGTTTCTCGATACATAACTGACAAAGTTTAGCCACTGTTTTACAGGAGGTAACATAACTCAGAACTTTTGTGCATTTCGATCATCTGTTGCAACTATGCAGATCCTCATCAAAAACACCATTTTTCAGCGAAAAATCTCAACATTTGGGTGTCCATTCTATTGTACCACGATTGTATAAGAAGTTTCTCACTTCTACACCAAAATGAGGAGGTGCTCTATCTTGTTGCTATATCAACAAAACGGGGACTGATTATAATATCTGGAATAATAACCTCTTATAACATCTGAAGATATCGGTTACTGGTAACCATTTCTTTGAAAAAGGAAGACAACTCCGTTGTAAACAGTTATATCAGCAGTGTTTCATTATTTTGAGATATTTCTTATGGATTTCACTAACCCTGTGAACACAATTGTGTCGGCGCATTGAATTATTTTCCAAATGTAACAAGAAAGCGTTTACAGAGCTCTAAAAGATGGTTTCATCATCTTATTGCAAAATTCTCGGTGTATATGGCGGGTCTGAGGTTCAGGTTGTTTAACAGGCTTCTTGAGTTCGATCCCCAGCGAGAGAGACCTCCTCCTGGTGAAATTAGATGAACTAATGACGCAATTCAGAGCATTTTCTTCTGTTCTAACAGCTCGTTGTGGTCCGCTTTAGAGTAAATGCATAGCACTATCAGTTTGTTCTGATCGCATGGCATGATGGCGGTTGAATATCAGGAAAACGTTTCTTACTGTGCTTAATCAACACTTTGTTCTGTGGTTGCTGTTACTATGTAAAGACGCGACTCGATAAAGAAAAAACACATCATAAAACAATAAACTACAGATGATTGATAAAGTAAAAACTACTATATTTAAATATAAAATACAACACATTAGGTAATATAAGGTGTAAAATAGGAAAATGAACTTTTAAAAAAGTATATACAAGGGTAACTGTTTGTACGTATTTTATGTGAACACAATAATGCACCGGAATAGATCATAGAAAACCGAAGATACAAACAGTAGTAGCACACCAATCACTTAGAGCTAATTGCAATTAAAGTAATAAGTTAACAATCCAAAGAGTTTATTTTTGTAGCTACAGCCTATAAAGAAAGTAGCTAATTAGATCCCTATACCAGTAAACATTGTTGTAACTTACCGAAGCCTAAAATTATATTTAACAAGCTGGCAATCACCGCTGGCTCGCGCATCCTGAGTTGCTATGGAACCGGCGCAGCCAATCACCGACTAGATGCTGCCCGTTGTTTTATTTTCATTTTAGGTTGTACTTGCTATCTCGGAGCATAAAGCAAGCGTCTGCCGTTATGAAACAGGTCGCAAGTGCAACCAAATTCGTTCTGATGGGGTTGCGCTGTACTGGAAGATACAGCTGTAAGAAGAATGCCAAAGAAGCGTTGTTTCCAATAAAATCGTATGTTAGCATTTGGAAATAGTTTAAATTTTAGTTAAAAGCTGCTGCGTCTCAAACGCCGGCGTTGATCTTACCTCAAAATTAAAACGTCCTACCTCTTCCCATTCTCTTAAATGCTTGCGTATGACAAGTAGAAAACAGAGTGTCTCTGGGGGGGGGGGGGGTTATTATTCCGCACCCAGTATCACTTTAATATTTTCATTTATTTCTTATTTTCCTTGGCAATTTTGGAAACCTGCCTTCTTTTATTACCTATTTCATCTGCCTCTAATCCCCCCCCCCCCATTTTAGTCATCTCCACGCGTCA
Source organism: Metallyticus violacea (assembly GCA_030762175.1). Classification (NCBI taxonomy): domain Eukaryota; kingdom Metazoa; phylum Arthropoda; class Insecta; order Mantodea; family Metallyticidae; genus Metallyticus; species Metallyticus violacea. The sequence goes on along the minus strand of CM060842.1, from coordinate 5,160,241 downwards.
GATATGTAATAACATACCCTATATTACTATTTTCCGTGGATTGTCTAAACAAAACAATACATTTTTAAATGTATATTCATTACGTTTCCCATGCACTTGTTTCTAAAGATTACACAAAGCTGATGTTTTGCACAAAATTACGTGCGGATGTTTTCCATATATGTAAGGTTGATTATATGTGCATGCGCATGAAGTGCCACGGTGACAGGGTTTACACCAGGGCTACCAACAAAACGTTCGTTTTAGAGAGCATGTTCTAAATGTACCACAGTAAAATGTCGAACATTGGACAGCCACAGGTAGTTGTTATATTTCATACATATTGAAAGGAGGCATCTGAAGAAAATATTGTGACTTTTTAGGCGGTGAACACTGGTGATACATGAAATGAAATTATATATTGGGAAAGAGTTTTTTAAATACGACTGGTATCGTTACAGACCTAAGTTTAGGGACTTTCTCAGCATTTGCCATTTATGAGGACTGAGGAAAACCTGGAAAAAAGCTCGGTCAGGGAGACGGTCCTGGTGGGATTCGAACCTCAGATCTCCCGCTCACGAGTCCACGCCTTAACGACCTCGGCCACCCGTGGCGGTATATTGTGACGTCACCATACTATCGCGTAACATGTTTTATTATAATGTTCAATCGTGTTATTATCTAAGCTTCAACCTTTTGCTGTGTCTAAATTATATTTATTTTTTATATTAAGTTTATTTTAATTTTACATTCTTTAAGTGTATTACAAAGTCTAGTGTAACCAGATTGTTTAGTACCTTACTTTCTTTTTCCACATTTTCAGTCGCTTTTACATAATCGGTGCTCGCTCTGTCTCCAAAAATCGCTTCAATTTAGATTTTTATAATTCTAGAGCCACAAAGTTCAAAACATGACTTTGGTACAAATTCTAGATTGAGTATAGTCCAAGGGCGGTGTTATTTCAAAATGCGTTATTTTATTAATTTTTAAAAGTGTTTAACGCTCAATTTTACTGCTGAGGCCTCACAAAATGATAAATTAGGAAAGATAACGTCCCATGCTTAAGTTTAGGGCATCTGTTTGCGTTTTCCATTAATGAAGACTGAGGAAAAACCAGAAAAAAGTCACTCAAGGAGGATGGCCCAGGCGGGAATCAAACACCAGGCTCCTGCTCACGAGTCCACGGCTTAACGATCTGGGCCACCTTAATGATAATATGTAACATATGCACTAGTCACTCTTAAACTTTTTATTTCACGGTACAAGAATGTCTGAGAGGTACAAAAGCTATGTGCGCAGTATCAAACTCATACATTGTTGAATGACGTCATAGCAGCTGTTGAAATGACAAGGAGTGCTAGCCCACTATGAAAATACGCGCGTGGAGCAAAGAGTTGCGACTAAAAAGAACGGAACGCGCTGTGTCTTACAGTAAAAATATGTCGTGAGTTTAACTGTCGTAGTGACTGCTGCAATACATAAGGACATAAATAAAAGGAATGCGTTAGTATTGCAAAATCAATGAGGATATAGTAGAGTAGACATTGACACCAACTTAATAACCGTTGACAGTCTACAATTGCAAGCAACATCAAAACATTTCTGAGTGAACATTTTTAACTATACAGGATGATTCTAAAGCCCTTCCCTGTTTTCGGAGGTCGATAGAACATCACAGCATAGCGGGAACTCTTATGTTAATGGTAAGGTATGTCTTCAAGTTTTGTACATACCTTACAGGTGTTCATGTGTCCTACGTTGGTGACGCGGTAGACATCAATCCGGTAGTCAAGCTCTTGTCCAAGCATATGACGGTCGATACCAGCGACTGCATGCGTGATCCTCTCTCGCAGCTGTGCTGAAGACGACACGAACACACCATCTTTGACATAACCCTGTAAGAAAAAATGACATGGGGTCAGGTCAGGTGATCGTGGAGGACACAGAAGAAGAGGAGAGTCAGCATGTCAAATCCAATGACGAGGAATTTAAGCATCGAGGTACTCACGGTCGTCTTAATGAAAATGATGTGGAGCATCATATTGCTGGTAAATAAAGCCCTGGATATCTGCATGTAATTGTGGCAATAGCCACTGTTGAAGAATATCCAGGTAAACTGAACGGTAACAGTTTTCTCCGTAAAGAAACCGCACAAAACACGTTGACGTTAGGGGACGTGTTCTACCACAACACCAGGTATTTCCGTGCCCCAAATGCGTACATTGCGACGGTTTACTTTACCGGATACAAAACATGGTCTCCACTAAAAATCAGTTTCTCAGCAAAACCGCCTTCTTCTAGCCGCTCTAGAAAATCAACACAGAATTGAAGATGACGATTGTAAACCTTGAGACAAAGGTGTAGCCGGTATGGTTTCACTTTAAGTCGTTAAGATAAAATACGCCAGACAGTTGACTGCGGAATCTGCAATTCCTGACTCGCGCGATTTGTCGAGTTTTTAGGGCTCCTGACAAATACTTCTCGCAAGGCTCAACGGTCTCAACAGACACTCTTGGCCGGTTTGTTCGTTGTCCTCCACACAAACATCCAGTCGCTTCAAACTTTTTGTACAACGCAGGAATTGTTTTGGCTGTAGGTGCTTCTTGTTGATGTTTCGTACGAAATCATCACTGTACCGTCTCAACGAACTCACATTTAGCGAAATGTAACACGTACAAAGTTCTATGTGCACCAGTGAACGCCAAGTTTTCGCTATAACAACTACATGGCGCCTATTACGAATGCAAACTTGGAGAGATGCTGATTCCCTTGATATAGGCGTGCTATTGACCCCGGAAACCAGGGGAGGGTTTAGATTCACTCATGGGTTCATCACCATGATACGGTGGGCTGGTTGTTTTCGTGTTGGTCACATCACCTTGGACGAGGACCCAAGACAGGAAGGCCGAAGACAACAACAGACGAACAAAGTATGAAACTGGAGGCAGATGTTTGTCAAAGAAGAGCGTTTGTCAGCGATTCCACCAGCACCAGCATTCCATATTTTGACAAATGATTTACAGAAGAGAGTATTTTGTGCGCCATGTGTCCCTCCCTTCTTGAAAGCTGAACAGAAGCAGAAACAAAGGTTCCAAGTTGAAAGTCAATCTGTTGAGACATTGATGAAATGTGGAGGCCGAGTTTCTTCTTTCCCACCACCAGCTCAATCATGGTGAGCTTTGCTTTTGATCACAAAGAAGCATTGTGATACACAGAGTCCCGATTGAAACAACTGCCTCACTAGCGCACTGTCGTGACTTCATGCGTCCGGTTGCTCCAGACTGAGTCATTTCATGACAATGCTCATCTGCATAATGGTAATGTTGCCACCAATAAGCGTGAAGAGTTCGCTCAACCAGACTTCGACCTGTACCCAAAGTTGAAAACCCCAGGCATGCATGGAAGAGTTTTATGCTAACATTATCCGAGCCATTTGACAGATGATGAGATACTTTGAGTAGAATAGCACAGGACTGTACAAAGATGTTGACGTGTAAGTATGCATTATTTATGAAACCACCCTCCTATATTTGTACTAGAAATTCTATAAAAGGATATTTTAATTTACATTTTATATTAAAAGCATGTTTCTTGCGTTACAGGCCTGTCAAATGAGGGATTAATCAGCACAACTTCAAAATTGGCACAAGTTATTTGGACAAGTGTGCACCCTTCTTTTTACAGTTCATCGTGTTTTTATATCTCAGTGTATTTTCAGTGTTCAGTGATTTTGTCATCCAGTTGTTTGCATCACCTTCAAGTAGCAAAGTGCTGCAATAATAAATCTCGTTGTTATATTTTGTTTCCCGTATACTTTCCTTCAGGTTCGGAAATACATAAAAATCACTTGTAGGCAGGTTACGTGAGAATGTAGTAGCTCGAAAAATGCACGAGCCTTGTCCTTACAGATTCCACACGAGAGTTTCCTCTGCTTTTCTCTTTAATGCAATTAAAAAGTTAGTAACTTGTGTTGCGTAGAAACGTTCCAAATAATCAATCTGTGAAACTTCCTCAGCATCCCTAAAATAGCGAGATCAGGAGACCCTTGTCTTGCACCTTAGACTTAGAATCAAAGTGGTAGGCCCATGTGTTTCATCAACTGTAACTAAAGAATCCAAGAGTTTTCTCAATTGCGATTAAACAGGACCAAATCGATTTCTGAAAGAGAGGATAACATTTTTGATGTCCATCTTTTGAAGTCCCAAATAATCCATTATGACTTCAACTGTACCATTTATTAATAGTGTTTAACGCCCGTTATTACTGCTGGGGCACCATAGGTGGTGAACACTGATGATACATGAGATGAAATTATATATTGGGAATGGATTTTTTTAAGGAAAGAAACGTTCTAGGCCTAAGTTTAAGGTACCTACCTGGCATTTGCCATTTATGAGAACTGAGGAAAACCTGAAAAAAACCTCAGTCAGGGAGGACGGTCCTGGCGGGAATGGAACCCCAGACCTCCTGCTTACCAGCCCGCGCCTTAACGACCTCGGCCAATCGTGAGTGTAACTGTACCATTTGAAAAGTGTTATTTTTAGTAAATGCTTAGTACAAAGGCAGGTCAACAAAGAATGATCATAATATTTTACAACCTTTGTTAGATTAATGAGCAAAGAGCAATAATGTACACTTGGACTAATTTCATTGTTGTCAGTTCCAATTTATTTTTATAAGAGGTGTGCAAGTTGAGACATGTTCAGTTCCGCCTACAGCAAAATGGAGGTGACACGCAATGAACAACAGGTTGCTCTGAAATTCGGCTTTCCCCTCACCGAATCTTCAGTAGAGTTTGTTCTTCCCTATAGCACAGCTTGAGGACGATTTAATGTTTAAAGGGAGTCAATTAATTTCAAAGAATGTGCATCTGTTGCTTCAGCTTGTGCTCTAACAGAAGAAAACATTAACACCACTGTCGCCATTGTGAGAAAACCGTCGAATTACTTAACAACACTTTAAGAACTTGTGAGTATTTCACCGGATTCTACCCCACACCCTGGTAACTGAAAGTTGCACATGAGACGTGTTTGTGCACGGTGGGTTCGAAGACTCGAAGTTTCTTTCAAAGAGGAGCGTTGCTGATGATCATTTCCAACCTGAAAGCAAACAGCAAAGCTCTGTGCGTAAATCTCCATTATCACAAATACCAAACAGAGCGGAAGCGGTTGCTTCTGTTGGGAAAGTTATGGTCATCTCATTTTGCGATATTCAAGGAATGATTTACGAGCATGTCCTACCTGTGCACACAACTGTAACTGGGCAATACTTCAGAGATGTCCTGAAAACTCTGCAAGGCCATATCAAGCGCAAAAGTCCACATTTCCGTTAACAAGCTCAATGGTGCCCCACGAAAATGCACGGCCGCACATCGTAAATGTTGTTGCTGAATTTCTCATAATATTTCATGTAAAATGTATCCCTCGCACTCCCTATAATTCACATTTAGCATCTTGTGACGTTTTCCTTTTCCACAAAATGAAGAAAATGTTCGTGGGAGGCATTTCCCATTATCGGAAACAGTGTTGAAGGTTGCGGAGGCGATTCTGAAGAACCTGCCAATAATTATTTCTAGCATGTCTTTTAAGACTGGCAGTAACGCTGGGACAGAATTAATTTGAGAAAAATCATCAAAATTATAAGGACGAGTAAAAGTATGTTGTCAAAAAAAAACATATGATCATTCTGTATTGTACAGTTCTTATAGTTAATTGACGATATTTTTTGAATATGTTACAGACACGTTCAACATTCCTCTAAGTGCATGCAGATTTTAGACGGCATTTTGCAAGTTTGCAAGTTGTAAACTCCCGAAACCATTTCTCTACTCTCTGCTATCAGGGACAATTTTCTCCAAATACATTAACCACATCTCTATAAATTAATATTTAATAAAGTTCGTCATTGTTAATTTTTTTTAAATTTTCTCAGCACATGTAGTTTCACCGAACGCTGGCTTGTAAGGTATTAAAGCTAGAAAATTAACATTTTTCATTTAAATAATCACTTGGTTTGCTATGGAGATTATATTCCAAGGCCTACTATGTTGGGATAATAAAAAAAGTCCGAAACAAATGAAAGGCTCCTTCATTATTTTTTATAATTTATAAATAGAGTACGTTAATTTCAATTGTGTTTTGCGTACTGGGAAGCAAATCGTCAAGACCCTATAGTGCATTTGCAGGTAGCAGCTTATAGTTAGTGTGAGGGAGGCTTTCTAATCGAGTGGTTGAGCAATCGTGCTAATTGTTCGATACATATATTATAACGGTTCTTTACGAGAATCAGAGAAACCTGTTACGGACCGCCGTGTTCTTACGGATTAAGTACAGGAATTTCATATGCAGGTTCTGGCAATGTATTGGCACTAAGGGGCATCGTTTTCAACATGTCATATTGTAGGCAAATCCCTATTATTATTATTATTATTATTATTATTATTATTATTATTATTATTATTATTATTATTATTATTATTATTATTATTATTATTATTATTATTATTATTATTATTGTGATTGCTATTACTATTAATATTATTATTAATTTATGCTTTCACTAACAATAAGAAAAGTAATTTTAAATGTGACAACTTATGTCATGTACACTTGTAACCAGGCCTTCCTTAACTCAAATAACCTCAATGAATATTTATTAAGAAACTAATAGTTAAAAGTTTTAGCAATTCTCTTCTCACTGTGCGAGAGTTAACATATTTTCCTCCCCCTCTATTTTTATAATAGTGTTCATCTTTTACATGTGATACAGGAGATGAAGTGATTAATTGGAAAAAAAAAATTTTTAAGAAAAGAAAACTCCAGACCTAATTTTCGGGCACATCCCCGGTTTTTGCGATGTATGAGGGGTGAGGAAAATCTGGAAGAGCCTCAGCCAGGGAAGACGGTTCTGGCGCAAATCGAACTCCAGATGAGATTGTGTCTTAAAGAACTCAGGCACCCGATTCGGTTTCTTTCTGGTAAATACTGCGTACAAAAATGAGGAATACGCGGGTGAACCTCATGTGTGTATTTCGAAGTACTTTCATGGTTAGTTATCAACGCAGATGGTCATTCGTGTTTTCCCCTTGCTCCGACCGGCTTGACCCCGTTGTGGCGTGCATGTAGAGGCTGTCGTGAGTTAAATTATTAATGAGCAATATAAAAATATCATTGAACATAATTACTGAAGTCTGCGCTTTAATAAGGGATTCCGGTTAATTAAAGTGCACAGACACCCGCTGTGCGCAAGGCGAGCAACTGATGCGTGCAGCAGCGGCTCAAGTCTCTTCCCATATTCAGGGGGCTTCGTTCAGGCCCGCGAGAGGGATGAAGAGTTTATACGAGGACTTGGGCCGGTGTTGCGCCGCGACGCCCCTTACAGAAGCCGTCCTTTAGTTGCTTGCCCCTTGATTTACTTCCAAACAAAAATATTATAGGGAAAGCCATAACTCACTGCAAGAGAATGAAAACGTGTAGCTCTCTACTTGATGTGTTACAGGCCTGTTCACCTTCACCACTTACCACACCTCTTGGTTTTTAGAAAACACCGGGGGCATCACCCCATGAAGGTCGCGGCTTCAAATACCATGCATTGTCAGCGTCACCTCACAAGAAAAGGATTTGGTTATGGAATAAAAGTGAGGGCAGACAAACTTGGAAAATATTTACAACTTTCGGGAGAAATTATTTAGTTACTCAGGATCGAAATGAGCAATGATTATCTTTTAAAGAAACTCTTCATTTTACTGTAGCATGCAGCTGTCTTGAAACTACCGTGCACAGAATTCGATTGTCTCTTCTCTTTAAACGTTTGAAATCCTCTACAAGCTACGCTATAGGGCAGAACAAACTGTCTATAGACCTCAGCTGAAGATCTGATAAGACGAAAGCAAAATTTTACAGGATGTTGTTTGTCACCTCCATTTTGCTGTAGACGACATATTTCAACTTGCACTGCTCTCACAGGCGGGAACCGGAAGTGACAACAATGAAATAAGTACCACGTGTACATTTCGCATTAAGCTAACAAAATATTGTAAAGTTAAATTTTAGAGCAAGCAAGTAAAACCTTTACTGAACATCCTTCGTACTTTAAAATGAATTTCTAAGGTATCATAATTTGCTTTTACAGGTAGGTGAAAGATTGTAGAAAAAATGCAAAATCTTATTTTTTTCTTAAAATGATTTATTTTATAAATGCGAAACTTTTCTGCAATCATTGTTGTATTTTAAATAGAAATTATGATTTTTTCATCTCTACTGATAGGATGCCTTCATTTTTATCCCTGCATGTTCATTTGTTTTGTACAGAAGTGTAATTAGATAATATTTAAAACTCAAAGACATACAATTTTATGAAAAAAAAAAAGACAGAAATATTGCTGCGCTTTAAAAAAAATATGTCCTTTTCTTCTAAAATCTTTCATCTACCTGTAAAGAAATTTCGTTACTTTTAAAAAAAGTTTGTATATATCAAATATCGAACATTGGTTTGTTTTCAATGAAAATCATTATTTTCGTGTCTATTTTCTTTTTCTTTTTGAAAAATTTAATTTAATTTAGTTCAGATATTGCATTTAAATAACTTGTGATTATATTGATTTAATATTTTTTTTTCCAATGCTCTAATTTTGTTTCCGTTTTCTTTAAGATCATCAAACAATTAATTAGATATGTAATTTGTACGAATAATTGTAAACAGAGTTAGTTTATGAATATAAAGACAACTTAATGAATTGATACTGTGTATTCACAGTGTTTATTATAAATAATAAAAGTTTACGCAAGAAAGCGGAAACAAATTATGAGAATGAGTAAAGGTATGTTGTCAAAAAAAATGATCATTCTTTATTGAACAGTCCTCATAATATATCGCTAAATGCATGTACTGCTTTCTTTTATTATTATAGAAGTCCATTTTCATAATACCAGCTAATGGTACGAGAATCGATCGGCTTAAATAATAAGCTATTTTTTTCTTTTACCATTTTATGGCATGATTGTTGTGATTTATAACACCCTCCTCACAAATTTATGTTGGTGACATTGACAAGTCAAATGCACATCCAGACGACAAAGTTAGAGTGACATGCGGCTGTGACTGGTTGTTACATTACTTCGGAAGAAAACGTGATAAACACATATAAGTGAAATAGTTTTTAAAAACAAACAGCAACATTGAAATTGTTGAATAAAAATTTAATCAAGGTGTGTTGGCAACACTGAAGCAGTAAGTTAACGAGACTTCGTGGAAGAACGTGCGTCAGAGACAAGAGCTAGTTGAAAGATACTGAGAAACCCCTGCATGATAACGCTCGACCACATTCGTCTGAAAGAGCCCAGGAGTTGCTTAGGAAATTCAAATATGAACATTTTGCCATCCATCATCCTGCACTCTGCATCCTTGCATTGAACTGAAGAATCCCCTCGAAGTCCAGGATTGGAAAATGACGAAAGTCGCACCAAACAGGATATTAAAAAAGTAGTGCTGCGATACCGAACGTTCCTGGAAAAGATGTGAAAGCGGTTGCAGAACATGGTCGGTTTATTTCAGTTCTTCCATTCGCGCACCAAGAAATAGGCTGACTACATGATGAGGGTGAAGGTGGAACAATGGCGGAGACCCTGGAGGAAACCTGCTTCGTCCCCCAAAAATCTCGAATACGGCCGATGGGATTAAACCCAGGCCGCCATGGTGGGAGGCGAGTATCCTACCGCACGGCTACGGGGCCGCTCTGATGTACAACCTTTATTTTGTTCAAAATAGAAAAAAATTGGAAACTTCGTGCACCTTATGAAGACAGTAAGCTAATTGTTGCTCTATGACAGGGTTGCTTAGTTAAGAAGCAGTGGCCTGTGACGTAACTTGAAACTTGAGTCGCTTTTGACGAACGTTCAGACATCCCTTTAGCCCAGCAGATAATTTTCTCATAATCACATCACGAAAAGTCTTCTCGGCATTACGCAGGGTTGTCATGGGGAAGGCCAAATTACAATGTTAAGTATCACCCTTCAGATGGCGCGCTGTAAAGTTTCAGACGCGTAAGTGTAGTCACTTGTTTGTGACGATCGTGTAAACAAACTAGACTTAATATTTCGTGAAATACAAGCTGTGATAAAGTACTGCGTTTTGAAAGGTTTAACCCACTCAGAAACACAAAATGAGTTAGACTACTCATTAAAGGATTCTTCCTCTTCGTTTTAAGTGGTTAAAAAGTGGGCTCTGAGTTTAAGCATGCTCGTATATCCATTCAAGATAATGAGCGCTCAGAGCATTCCAAAACTGCTACAACCGACGAGGTTGTTATGTAAATGCACAATGCCGTACTCAATGAAGGTACGCGAGTTGACTGACATTGCAAAGACTTCGATAGGCCACTACATTTTGCATGAAGTTTTGGTATGAGAAAGTTTCTACTGTATGGGTGCCACGATGGACCAAAAATGCATTCAAATGAACATTTCGGAACGTTGTTTAGATCTGTTTGAGCGCAATTCCAGTGAGTTAGACGACGTGCCACAACAGTAGATAAAACACGGGTTCGTCATTTCACACCAGAGACGAAGGAGCAGTCAAAAAGTGAAAGTAAAAACGGTTCCATTGCAGGAAAACGTATGTCAACGGTTTCTGGGTTTCTCGTGGTGTGGTGGTCGTAGACTATCTCCAGAAGGACAGAACCATCACCGGGCAGTGTGATGCTTCATTACTGAACCAACTGAAGGATGCTTGTCAGGCTAAACGGGGGGGGGGGGAACTCTTTCATCAAGATAATGCGCCTTCACACACGTCTGGGATTGCTGCTACAAAACTACATGACCTTTGCTTCCAAATGCTTCCACGTCCACCATATTCACCGGATTTGGCTCCCAGCGATTTCTTTCTTTCTTTCTTTCTTTCTTTCTTTCTTTCTTTCTTTTTTTTTTATTGTTTCCAAACCTGAGGACATTACTGGGTGGACGAAGATTCACATCAAATGACGAGGAGATAGGCGCTTGTTTTTCATTGTAGGACAAATCTTATTTTACTGAGGGTATTAAAAGTTGCAAAGTCGTTGGACAAAATACATTGATTTACATGGCGACTATGTTGAAAAATTAAAAAAAAAAAAAAAAAAAAGTCATTAATTCTTCTGTTTTCTTGGCCAGATCGAGAACTTTTAGAATGCCTCTCGTAATTTTCTCATAATCACCTCAAGAGACAAAACACGTTCAAAAACTGACAGCTTTCTCGATATCTTCCGGAGTGGACATAGAAGTAAAATTGCGCATTCCACTTTGTTATCTTTACAGATTCAGCATTCATAATCGACTGGCAGGGAATGACTATTTATCAAGAACATACTCAGAAATGAATCCGCAAGAGGCAGTGTAATTACGACGAGAGGATCACCCTCGATATATTATGTTAGGGTGTTCACCGAAATATTTTAAAACACAATTTCGGTAGTTCATTATGGAGCGTAACAGAGCAGTAGGGTTGCGTGACTAGAAGATATTACCGGGAAACAAACGGCCCCCCTTGTTCGGCGATTGGTCACCGCCAAACCGCACCTCGCCTGCCATTGGTTTAAACCCAATTATCCATCTCCTTAGTCCGGTTTTTCTTGTTGCTTGTGGAAGATAAGGCGACTGGCATCTACTCCATTTCCTTTAACGCCAGCATGCGATGCACCCGATACTGGCCCTGCGGCAGGTCTCGAACCGGGTCCTGCGCGGGTCATCACTTAATTGGTAGAGTCATCCGAATTAGGCCCGAATCCTTTCCCGTTTTCATCGAGTTAGCAAGTGCTGATGTTATCTTAACAAAAAATTATAAGCTAATTCTCGCATGTCATCCATGACAACCCTTCAAATTGAATATTAACGGTCCATCTTTCCCCTTCGATATTGCCTTTGTACAATCGATTTTTATCGCCCCAATATCTCGATGTGCGCTACAACGCCCAAGCGATTCGCTCTGCCTTGTCGATGTTCCTTTTATTAGCCCTCCTTCAACAATGGCGGAGCTTCCTCGCTTTGAACAATAGACAAACGCAAAACCTCCGCTTCACAACTATCTCAACACAGCTCCAGCAGATCACTATATTACACTCCTTCTTGTTTAAGAAATTATGATTAAGCGTAATAAATAACTAAAGGTTTGTTTACAAGTCGTTAAGGTGCGGACTCGTTAGCGAGAGTTCTGGGTTCCAACCCCGCCAGGACCGTCCTCCTTGACTGAAGTTTTCTTTAGGTTTTCCTCAGTCCTCGTAAAAGGTAAATGTCGGGGAAGTACCCTAAACTTAGGTCTGGAATGTTTCCTTCCTTAAAATAAACCCTCTCCCAATATATCACTTCATCTCATTTATCATCAGTGTCCACCGCCTGTGGTGTCTCAGTAGTAAAAATGGGCGTTAAACGCTGTTCAAAAAGTTTATAAGGGGAAAAAAGGTACAAAATTTAAGGAACTGTAATATCATAAAATTAAATTACTCACATAATAATAATAATAATAATAATAATAATAATAATACAACTTATGTGTAGTGTTTAGATATTTTTTAAGGAAGGAAAACTTCCAGGCCTAATTTTAGGGTACCTCCCCGGCATTTGCCAGTTATGATAACTGAGGAAATCCTGGAAAAAACCTCAGTCAGGGAGGACGGTCCTGGTGGGATTCGAACCCCAGGCCTTCCGCTCATGAGTCGCCTTAACGACCTCGGTCACCCGTGGCTAATAATACAACGTTCATTCAAATATAAACCGGATTTTTTAAAAATAAGTTTATTCTTACCACGTACAATCACAAAACATACGTCTAACTTTTCTTCAACAAATACATTTTCTCCGCCGGATGGGTAGTTTCTTAACTGTCTCATCAAAGAAAGATGATGACAGTCAACTGCGTACAAAGTGCTCAACTCTGCGTCGTCGCTGCATCTTTTCCCTCCCAAACATGTGGTAACCGTAACAAAAATGTGGACTGTAAGGGGTACAGTGAATGTTGCGGCTCATGGCTGCTGTATGTAGCTTCGCGCTGCCATCAGAAAGAAGCAGGACATCACGTCCTTTGTTACTCTTACAGTTTGCCGCAATCCTTCGTTCTGAAGGGTGTCGATGAGCAACACGCGTCCCAAACACCGTCGCTAGAACTCTTCCGGTTAACCGTCTTGACAGCAGCACACCCTCTCTCTGCTCCTCCGCTCCGTACTCTTTCTCTTGTTTTGGGCATGTGGTAGTGTGCCCACGTCACAATTTGGATCAAAAACTGCTCATCCTCTTCCTCAAACCGATCCAAAAGTCTCTGACTGATGTCCTTTCGAACGTTTTTCCGTTCATTAGTGAGGAGACGTGGGACTCACCTTGACGACACTTTCCAAAGCCGCAGTTCTTCAGATAGAATGCCGTGTGCACTTCCACAACTTACCCACCTCTTAAGCGATTTGTATGCTTAGGCGTCGATCTCATTCCACATGGTCACAAAAACGTGAAAGTTGTTCTGAGTGACGCTCGTCCGTAGAAGACGTGCATGGCTTTTGTTTCTACTTGGGTTCGTGAAAGCGTAGCTTCTCCAAACTGTGCCCAATCCATAGAAATTTTCAGCATTTCTGAAAGTGTTCTTAATGTTATTCGAGGATCATCTCTCACAGTGACAGCAGTGGTCTCATGTTTTCTTCCGTTAGAGCACAAACTGTAACTTCGGGTACACCTTCCTTTGAAATTGAGTACCACCCCACTTTAAACAGTTTGAATCAACTTCGAGCTGTGCTATAGGGGGAAACAAACTCTACATTGAAGATTGGTTGAGACGAAAGCAGAACCGAGTTCGTCATGGCGCGGACTTCCCATCAGGACAATCCTTCCTGACTGAGGTTTTTTTCAAGGTTTTCCTCAGTCCTCATAAATGCCGGGTCCTAAACTTAGGCCTAGAATCTTCTTCCCAAAATAAAATTTAAAAAATCCTATCCCAGTTTATCATCTTATTTCATGTATCACTAGTGTCCACCGCCGGCGATGCCTCAGTACTTAAAACGGGCATGAAACGCCAAAGCAGAATTTCAGAGCAGCATATTTGTTTGTAAGCACGTTACCTCCATATTTTGCTGTATGCGGAAATGAACATGTTTCAACTTGCACATCTCTTGCAGGCGGAAACCGGTAGTGACAACAATGATACTCCTACTAAGTGTGCATTACACATTAAGCTAACAATATATGTAACGCGAGTTGTGCCTGTAATAATTATGATGATTATTGAACAACATTCATGGTTACAGATAATCTAGTTATCACAGTGTGCAGCCGCCAGTTACTGAAGATTGTGCAGGACCCCGTAGCAGATGACGTAAGTAGCTGACAAACTAATATTGAACTGTAAATGCTGTAATGAAGATGTTGTGGCTTTTTCTTTATTTCATTCAAGTTTAGTGTTCTATACCTGAAGGTAGTAAGAACTTTTGTTCGAATCTCAGTGTAGAGAACGGAACAGGCTTAGATGGCCTTTTTCCTAAAACTAAGGTATGATACCTGTTTATTTATGACACGCGTGAGGAATGTGGCATATTAGAACGAGCTGAAGAAAACACCGTGTCACGTCTTTGTAATCCTTTTCTGTGCTAACACAGATCGGGTGCGAAAGTGAGAATAAATAATTAATTACTTTATTCGTTGTTTATTAATTAAAATGCCACCATATATTGTAATTAATACAAAAAACAGAAAATATTCATGATTAATGTAAGATAGTAGCGTTGGCAGCGCTGGAGAATTGCTGTTAACAAAGCGATAACAATGGTTTAGAGTTGAGGTGTGTCAAAAAGTTTCACATAATGTTTTATGACACAGCCATACAGAGCTTGCGCAGCGACTGAAGGCTGGTGGTCTAGTTCCGAATTACTGGTCATCAGCCACGTGTTGGACAGACGTAGGTCAAAGAATTTTGAACTGCAGTAAAGCGAATTGTTTGCAACTTAGGGGCACAGTTGGACAATACCGGACGCTGTAATAATGTGTTGTTATTTCAGACGTTAAGAGACACTCAACACCGCGACAGAACACAAGGAATCACAGAAATTAAGTGAAAAGTTCTCGTAATGACCTATAGATTGCAGCAGCAGACTATTAATGCCCGTCATCTCCCTATAAACATTTGTGTAATAATACATGGATTTGTCAAATATCATAGTAGCTGTGGCTGTTTGTTGCAGTACATCCCGGCAAAATGACAAATGTCGAACACTGTGCGTTATTAAGTACTTGGTAAAGAAATTCATACAGATGTGACGAACACTCAAGGGGACTCTGCAACATAATTTACAGTCGTTGCCAAGTGAAGCACGGAGTTGAAGCTTGGAAAGATGACACACAGCTGCCAACCGAATCCGTGACGACATCAGAAATATCGATAAGCTGCACCGCATGGTTCTGGAGAATCGCCGATTAAAGGTGTCCGAAAGTGCTAGAGCTCTGGGTATTTCATGGGAACGCCTGTTTTACATTCTGAGGAAAGAATTGTGCTTGAAAAAAGTATCATCAAGGTGGGTGAGGCGATGCTGACTCAGGAACAAAAGCGAATCAGAGTGCACATCTCTCAGCAAAGCTTGGCCGTTTTCAGGGAGATCTCGCCGACTTGATGTGTCATTTTGTGACCAATGATGAAACAGGGGTGCACCATTACACACCTGAAACAAAACAATATCTGAACAATGGAAGCATCAGATTCTTCACCGCCAAAGGAGACCAAGTGAGTGAAATCGGCTGGGAAGATTATGGAGTCGGTTTTCTGGAATGCCAAGGGTGAACTGCTCTTTGTCTTTCCACGGGAACATCTTTTGGAACTATTGGATACAAAAATAAGCGAGAAAAGGCCGGGGTATATGAAGAAGAAAATCGTCTTGCATTAAGAAAATGCTTGCCCTCATACATATGCCGTTGCAATGGTGAAAACCATTAAATTGGGGTACGATCTGTAGCCACATCCGCCATATTTCCTTGACTTGGCTCCATTTGAAATTCGTTGGTGGAAAGACATTTTCTCCGACGAAGAGCTTACATCATCGGTTGAGGTCTGCAGGAATCTGACTTTCGTGATAAGATAAAGGACTTGGAGCATCGCTGAACAAAATGCATGGGACAGTAAGAGTAATTTCAAAAAACTATGATGTCAGTTTGTGCTTGTTTCAGAGGAAACTCAGGAAACTAATTAAACCCCACTCTCTCTTAGAGAACGTTATAGCTATCATGTACATTTTACAGCCACTTGGGACCCAAATATCACATGAGGTGTGAGGTCTCTCAACACAACAGGTGGAAGATGCCCTTCCAGGAAATGGGAGCCGTCCCTACTGACGCTAATTGCGGCCTGCTCCGCCCAGTTACGCCCCCCGGCCGGAAGCTGCCCTCCAAGATCCGTTCAGAAATCCTCGAGCGATGTACAGCACACAAACAAGGTGTTATGTATGCTACTGTGCACTATTGCTGTCCACCTTTGTCAGAACAATGGCCATAAACATTGTCATTAAACAGTAAAAACAGCTCTTTTGATATCGTCGACAGGGTGGCTCAGGTCTTAAGGCGCGAATTGTGAGCAGGAGGTCTGCAGTTCGATTCTAACCAGTACAGCCCCCAGGTTTTCCTCATAAACAACAAATGCCGTGATCTTAGCCCCGGAACTCCCCCTTCCATGTTTCTCAATTTATCATTTCACTTCATGTATCATCAGTGTCTACCATTTGTGGTGCATCAGCAATAAAAACGACGTTATTAATAAAAACAATGTACTGTGATATTAATTAAAAATATGTATATTAAGAGATTGGTTTTGGCACTCTCGGTTATGAGCTCAACTGATGCAAAATAACTGGAAATTGTAATAAAGCTGTGTATTGCAATTAAAATTGTTAAGTGAACTCAAAAGTAGAAAAATATTGAAACCTAACAAAGCTGCCACCTGCCGGGAGATTGTTGACACCCACAGTATTAGCAAGAACTTGAGTAATTGCTTCAGTGTTTGAGGGTGTTGCAGACCTACAGTCCCCATGAAAAGTAAAAACTGTGTGCACATTCACCGACCTACAGCACGTTTATTTCAGAGTAGAAAACAAAACCAGATTGAAGTCAAAACTTATCCGCAATCTCAAAAGTAGCGGTTGAACAGTATGCAATTCTTCTTGTCGTGTGTTCGAAATGAAGAATCAAATTCTGGTCACGGCCGGGATCATCTACCAACAGACGAACCATCTTATCCGATTCTGTACACCCCGGAGAGTTCCCCAAGTTTCTTTATAGCGATATTCGTTCGTTCCTTAGATATGACTTTTAATGCTACGAGTGCTTGTGTCTGGTTCAACCAAATTGAGCAAACACTTTAGTGGGAGGCTTTCATCATCATCATGGAGCATGTCATTGAAGACTGACAGAGGGCAGGAGCGGGACAGATGCGTTGCATCCTACGGGGACGACTTTGAGATAGATCATCAAACGTATGAGGGTGGGTGAAGATATGTTGTCCAAACAAATTATGATCATTCTTTATTGACTGTCTTTGTAATTTTGACAACAGTCAAATCGTTGTGATAACATTAATGAGCCTGGAATATCGTTAAGGAAGTTAGATAAAATGGAAAAAAAGTAAGGGGGGGGGGGCCCTGGAAGGAAACGTTACCGGAATTTCTGCAAAATTAAGTATTTTCCTAGAGAATTTTTCAAGCATGCATATACCAGTTCTTACCATTTGACCAGAAATGTCCTTCAAGTTTGCACTATTTCTAAAGTAAAATTATTTAATCATCATTAACTAACATATGTTTATATCTGTTGCCTGTAAAAGTTCTTTTCTGTTTTCAAAATTTAAATATATTTTTTTGCCCGTTTTTGCTACAAAGGCACCACAGGCAATGGACACTGATGATACATGAAATTAAATGATAAATTGGGAAAGGATTCATTGTTAAGGAAGGAATCGTTCCAGGCCTAGGTTTAGGGTACCTCCCCGGCATTTGCCATTTATGAGGACTGAGGAAAACCTGGAAAAAACCTCAGTCAGGGAGGACGGTCCTGGCGGGATTCGAACCCAGACCTCCCGCTTACGAGTCCGTGCCTTAACGACCTCGGCCACCCGTGGCGGTTAACTGCTTCAGAAAACTATACCAATTGGTGAAATGTTTTTGAGGACAATATCGTTTTAAAACTCCGCCTATATGTAAAGTTAAATTAAATAATAATTCAGAGAAACAGCTGAAGAGGCTTAGCTGTTTATGAGCCCTCTTGCAGCTCATACAAAATTAATTTCTGAGGTTTAATTGAATTATTTGAAACGTTTCAGCCCTGCCCCCTCTGGGCAGGCGGTTGGTGATGTATGGCTATTTGCCGAAGTCGATCACTAATTACTGGACAATTAAGTAAAAGTGCTAGCTAGGTGGTGACGGGGACCAGACCTCCTGTGAAATATTGAGGGTAGCCTCTTGCTACCTGCTTCAAGCTACCTTCTTCACGCCCACCGATATGCTTGGTTTGTGCAACCGAGACTCTAACTGCAGGTTTGTTAACATTCGTGACGTCACTGCATATCTACAGTAGAAATTTGTTTTTGAGGTCGAAAGAACGTTTTCCAGTCATGATTTTGTAGTTTTCAGCAGCTTCATGTGCACGAGTTTGGCGAACAAGAGCAGACGACGATCTCTTGTCGTCGGTTCAGATCTGACCCCGTGTACTTTTTCCTATTCCCCAAAATAAAAGAAAAAGTTGTGGTCAACAGTTTGAATCATTGTGGCTGCATACGAAGAATGCATTTGAACAGATGCAATGAAGTGTTTATTGTTTTCGTTCTCAAAACTTTCAGCGCTGTCCTCGTACGGGCGAGACGCCACTCGTGACTGCTGCAGTTGTACTGGTGCATCAGCACATTTGAAGACTTACGACAGGTATCTGACAGTGACCGTTTCTTGTCCCACAATTGCAACTGACATTAGCTGAAAAGAAAGAACAGATCGTCTTGTCAGCACACCTCGCTCGTTGGTGTTCTTTCGCTTAGTTTCCGGATCACACTGGTGTACTCAGCTTCCGTCACCTGCTAAATATGTTTCCTGCAATAAAGTTTTTCAACATTTGCTTTTTCTGTTCATCTGTGAGGTGGTGGGGAATCCAACGACTGCAGAGATTATTTGTTTTTGTTCCCCCCCCCCCTCCGAGGATTATTTTTGTTGCTGCTGACTTCTTGGGTCTGATAACATGTACAGAGAACATCTTCCCGCAACATTCATCACATTTTTATCGGCTGTTGCTGTAGTGGACCCACCTGTGCGGTCTGCATTTTCGAGGGAGTCCCTTTCTCTTCTAAAATCTGCAAACTATTGATAAATAGTGGGTTGCGAAGGGCAAAAACCCCCAAATGCAATCTTTCAATGCATTCTCTCTCCCAAAAACCGACTTTAAAACCGTAGTAATCATAGCGCGGAAATGTTCTTGCTTGAGAAAATCCTAGCGTCTGGCGCAGCAATGCCTGCGTACCCATACAGTTGGAGTGCGAGCAGACACTACCTAAACTTCACTAAAGCTAGGAAAACCTGCTCTGGCCTGGTGTACAAGTTTACCTTAGAGAGGCTCGGCCCTATCGAATTGGATGCATTCCCTGATGATCAATCACCGTGAAAGTCAAAAGGGCAAACAGTGCTGAACAAAACAGTTGCTACTTTCCATTCAACCGTGTTATAGATAATCAGAACGCAATTACTGCAACGTGATGTACTGAAGGCTGTTAACGCTAAGGGGCATTTTGTTGCACCATAATACTTCCGCTAATCTGATAAAGCAGCTGACGCATCTGCCTTACAGTCCCAACCTGACTCCATGTAACTTTTTGTGTGAAGAACAAACGATTTTCCAGTAATGGAAAACAAGTGGCGTACTTGTGAAAATGATTCCAGAGCGTGTAGGTTTGTATACAGTGACAAGGAAAATATTTAAAAGCTGTCACAAACAAAACTTCTTTCACAATCTTAAAAATTATCTAGAGACCATAAGTTCACATGTCTGTCCTTTTCGAATATCAAGATAATCGATGAAAGGTTTAGTAAAAACTTCATCAATTTCTGTTTTAACGCCTCTCTATTCTGCAATAGTTCTATTTGTTTTTAAATACAAAATTACTTCCTGGAGTGTCTATCTAATTGTATGTAGACATGTGTTATAAGACATTTTTACATACTATATAAATATAAATTGTTCAGTTTGGTCTTCTTAAAAGAATAAAATGTAATCAAATTTTGTTTTTATAAGTCTGTCCACTCTTCTTTCTACGGTTGAATTTACATAAAAAAGGGAATAGTAAATATCACTCAAAAGATAAAAAAAATTCTGTAAATAAAATTACTCCAAAAGATTCCGCAACAAATAGCAATCTTATTTAATGAATATTTCGTTCACGTAGCAGACCGCCAGGGGTGGCCGAGGCCGTTAAGAGCGTACTCGTGAATAGGGGTTCGATTACCATCAGGACCGTCATCCCTGACTCAGATTTTCCCCAGGTTTTCCTCAGTCCTTATAAATGGCAAATGCTGGAAAGGTACAAACTGAGGTCTGGAACGTTTCCTTCCTTAAAAAAATCCTTTCCCAATATATCATTTTATCTTATGTATCATCAGTGTCCACCACCTGTGGCGCCTCAACAGTAAAAACGGACATTAATATTAAAAAAAAAGTAGCAGAAAATTCACTGATAACGCAAGAACCAATTTCATACCTAAAAGCAACACGAATGGAAAAATTCCCTAGAGATAGTACCCACAAGTGAAATTGAAGTACATAAAGAAACACAATCCCTTAAAAGTGAGAATTAATCAGGATATCACGAAATACTACAATATTAGCAAATTAATATATATATAATATTAATGAAAAATAAAAATAAAGAAACACTATTAACAATGTAACAAATTAACACTAAAAATAAAAGTAGATAAGGGTAAAACACTGAGGAAAAGTCACACTTGAAATTGCTATATTTCGAACTACTGCGAGTTCTTCAATGAGACAAGTGAAGGTGATAAAAGTAAATATTGACTGTGTAAATCATAACACACTCTCATCAAAATTACCCCATTATAGTATTAAGGACAGAGGTGATCAATGAATTGCATCATACTTATCAAGCAAAGAGCAAAACGTAATAATAAATTCTTCTGATAATTACAACATGTCAGCAGTACAGCACAAGGTTCTATATTTGGTCTATTACTATTTTCTCTATACACAAATGATCTCCCCTCAGTAATAAACAAACATACTTATCCAGTTCTTTTTGTAGATGATCAAGTAGCATCATTAAAGAATACAAACTGAATCTTATTTTATCCAATGACATTTTCAGTACAGTAAATAACTGGTTTGACAGTAAAACATTCATTTAAACTTTGAAAAAACGAAATACATTAATTATCATATAAAAATTAAAAACATCACAAACCTAAAGATACAGCATGAAGGCTACATTTCCTGGTTGACTGATTCGTAATATGAATTGACTATATCTACCAAAATAAACTCAGCGTGATTTACAATCAAAGCATTAATTCATTTTTTAAATAAGAGCATCCAAAACAATATATTATTGTTTACTTCCATTTCTTAATGACTTATGGAATAATGTTCTGCAGGAATTCAGAAAATGCTAAAAAATATATAATGATGATGATGATGATGATGATGATGATGATGATGATGATAATAATAATAATAATAATAATAATAATAATAATAATAAAAGAGGAATTAGAATAATTGAACAGGCAAAACTCATTGTAACTATTCAAAACATTTGGAATTGTACCATTAGCTTGCGATGTACTTTTGTTTGTAGTAGACAGTTCAGAAGTATTCATAAAAAACTGAAACCACACACAGTTCAAGTAACAAGTGGCATACACTTCAAAAAGATGTTTACTACAATGTAATTCACTTCCATCATCTATAAAGGAACTTCATAGCAATAAAAATAAGTTTAGGTCAGCATTAAAAAGATACTTTATCACTCACATGTTCTGTACAGAGGACGATTTCATACAAGAAAAATATGTGTACTAATTTTTCTCCAATGCATTAATTCAACTTTGTAAATATAAATACTTTAGGTTGCGATTCTGTAAATATTATTTAAGTTACTTCGAACATGTTTATATTTCTAATACAGCATTTTAATAAAGAAAAACTATCTTGACAAATTCTACATAAGTTAAAATTTGTAATTATGAGCACTGTAACAATTTCATCAAATGTACATAATAATGTATGTAATTTCTGACGTAATCATTGTCCTCTATTAGAACCGGTTAAATTTAACGTAGGATCCACAGATTGAAGTGATATGACGGTATGAAACTAAGTCATATCAATAGGAATGTGTTTACCCGGTACAATGACTGTTTAGGTAAGGGAGGACGATACTCCCAACATTTGCTTTAAGTAAGACATACACAGTTTTAACAAGGGAGCGGCTGGTTGTGTGTACCCAGCTGCCGAGACGCGAATCTTCCTGTGAGCGGTAAGGACATATTCTGGAAGTCCTGTGTAATTAATTAATTACAAACCTTTTAAATTATTATTTTTATTTTATTTTATTTTTCGATCCAGTACAACAAGTGTCAAAATGTTTTAATATAATATGAATTATTATTATTATTATTATTATTATTATTATTATTATTATTATCATCATCATTATTATTATTTAAAATATTCTCTATATTATATGTAAGAGAACTGGTCAACGTTGATCAGAGGAAAACATGACATAGCAATTGATGAAGTATTGAATATAACTATAGGATACAAAAACCTTCCAAGAATTATGAGATTTTACATTTGCTTGATGGTCGTTTAACTCGTGTAAACATTTTGAGGTTTGTGACAGTACTCGAAGACATGGTTTAGTGGGCTCTAAACACATTCAAATAAAATGAATGATTCAAAATCATGCATATGTTAGGACATATTAGTTAAAAAGGTTATTTCCGGATTCGCATATGAGGAAATATTGCTAAGTTCTTAGCCTAACATAGAAATGAAAACTAATTTTTATTTATTCAACACTATCATCTTTTAACTCTATACACTTTGCATGACATTCATAAAGGATTTCTAATGCTCTTAAACAATTTAATTTTTCTTATTCTGCAAGTAACGTCTCCACAGTACTTATTACTTATTCGTTCGATGAAAAGTTGTTTCCTTTTAATTTTGGAAATATAAAATAGGGAAAATGTTCAACCAATTCAAAGGCAATTTCATTAGTTTTATGCATGTCTCCCAAAGACTTGTGAGCAGTGAATTGTCTTGAAAATAAAGCACACCTTTAGAGATTTTTCAGCTTCTGTCACAATTTTACGAGGGGCATTCAACAAGTTTTGCAAGTGTCACATTAAAGTTTTCGAATTCAGCCACTATGCATATTTTGATGACTTAGGTCCAAAGTGTGTGTAATGTATGTACCTACTTTAGAATGAAGCTATCACTTGAAGTATGTGAACATAGCTGCGTGTCTCAGCACGGCCTGAAGTTCAGTTGGTGAGAGACAGTGGTTAGGAATGGAGGTCACGATGAGTGCACAGCGCACATGTGTGAAAATAGCATTTACCGCGGCAAGAATGTACACAGAACTACGGGAAGCATTGGGTGTGCGTGCTCTGCCCTATCAAACAGTGGCGAGGAGCACAATGTCGACTTCTGATCTGCTGCGCAGTGGGCGTCCTGTGTCCGCGGACAAGGATGTACGGCTGATGATGGTGGAACAATACAATACATGCTGGCACTTGTGGAATCAGAAGAGCAAACAGGAATTCCGGCCAAAACAGTGCACCGCATTGTACGCGAGGACCTGAACATGCGGGAAATGTGCAAAGTGGGTGCCACATCAGTTAAGTGAGGTACAGAAGTGGACTCGCTATGTCGCATCAATCTGGCGACGTTTCAGGAAGAAAAAGATGTCACGTTGAATCGCATCATTGCAATTGATGAAACATGGGGCAATGGCGAAGCGATAGTCTAGTAAATGGCGTCACTCGGTCACCAAGCAAACACAAGTTTCGTCAAAACTCCTTCACCAACAAAAGTCACGGTCATTCTGGCGTATGCTTGTTTGTCATCCAGTACATGAGGGGACACTGTGAATGCCCAAATCTTTTTTCCTATTATCAAATTGCGCCGTGCCGTAAACACCAAACTGCCAGAACATTTGAACAACGCCATTATTCTCCACAATAACGTGATAGCCGACAATATCAAGTGTCTTTTACAGCGGAGAAGATGGGGAATTTTTCCACACCCGTCATATTCGCCCGATCTCAGTCCCTATGATTATGGTCTCATTCCAAAGTGAAGCAGCCATTGCGTGGGAAACGTTTTGCTAACAAAGCGGACATTTCGACGCGAAATGGCTCACATTAGCAACTCACATGCAGCAGATGGTTTTCACCTTCCCCGTCGGTGACAATAGCATTCTTGTATTGTCTCTGCTCTGCCATTACTTTTCGTACACCTAAAAGCTGGTGACGGAAAAGAAAATGCATGGAGAGAAGACGAGTAGGGGCAAGTTTCTGGGGTATGTTCCACATTTTAGCAAGTACGAGCCGAATTAAGTACAAGCAATATTTTATAATTTTGTTAATTTAGACAAGAGTGGGAAATGTTGCAACAACAGCTTGGTATGTAAGGAGGGTGAGGTGGAAATGGGTGCACGTTGGGAAGGCCAGGTGGGCATAAAAAAAAAGGATACCCTTACCTAATAACATCGGAACAATATTGAATATCCCACAAGAGCAACTACATGTGCCCGCGAAGATTGAAAAATAGTCGACCCTTAAAAAAAAGGAAGAAGGGGCTTAGAGATAAAAAGGAAGAATGAAATATTAGTCATCGGAGGCTGACATCTCTCAGACAGATTATTGATCGTGTTGTTTTCTTCTTGTGTATGCTCCCTGCTGCCATCTTTCGCCTTCATTTTCATTCTCAAAAACTCCCTACAACAAGTCATTGCTGCTTTTTTGTTTTTTACGATAATTGATGTGGAAGGGGCCTCGGACAGTCTCTGGCCCAACAGAAGTGGTTATAACGTCAGAGCACGCGGACATTGTGTTGTTTACCTCACGTTCAGAGAAATAAACCTTCATATTAAAAAATGCAACGTGAGCAGATAAATTGTTAAGGAATGTATTTGTGAAAAATCGGACTAAACACAAAATGTGTATGCTTTAAAAAGGTTCAATTAAAGGAAAACATGGTACCTAAAGAAAGTGCTTTTTGAGATGGCTGCTTCTATGAAAATACAGTCGTCAAAACCGTATACTGCATGTGCAGGTAGTAGCTTTTAGTTTGAGAGAGGCTTTGTCAGCTAATGGGCTAACACAGTAAAGTTTATTTTTCTCTATAAAACTGTTTAAAGAGGGGGAAGCAATCAATCAATTTCAAAGGAACTCCAGTTTGTACATTAACGGCAGAAAACATTAACACAGCTGCTGTAGTTATAAGAGAGGATCGTCGAATAACATCAAGAATATTTTACTGAGTGCCCTCACACGCTCGTGACATGAGAAGTCTTTGTGCACGGTGGATTCCAAAACTTGAATTCTCTTTCAAAGATATTCGCTACTGATTATGGTTTCGTTCCTGAGGGCAAACAGCAAAGCTCTATCATCAACACCATAAAAATGATTGGTTGCTTGTGCTGGGAAAGTTATGGTCATTTCATTTTGTTTATTCCATTAATGGTTTACTAGCAAGTAGTGTGTACATACGCAACTGTAAATTTGCAAGATCGCAAAAAGTCACATTTCAGTGCAACTAGCTGGATAATGCACGGCCGCATATTGCAAATGTTGTTGCTGAATATCTCACAAAAATACGTGAAATTTGTACCGTCCTCGCTGTAGTGAAGATTTCCACATGTGACTTTTTCCTTTTCCCCAAATTGAAGAAACACCTTCATTTTGATGTATTTTGTATATTTCGTAAGACGAAGCGTTGTGCCGTTGATGAAACATAGTTTAGTTTACTACCAACCAATATTTTTTGGTTTCTTGTTGTCTTGTTAGTTTTCCTCCATCCCCTCGTGTTATCAGCTGCACTTACGAAGCCGTCACTGCCCAGCTCTCCAACATGGTTGGGAAGTGTAAAAACCAAATCATTTGAAAGTGAGATATGAAATGTGTGGGCAGGTATAATCGATAGTAACAACGTGAACGGGGGGGACAAGAACCGACCAATCAGGGCACTAGACGTGCTGTCATCATTACCTTGTGTGTCAGGGGTGGGAGGTGGGGGAATGCTATCGCTAGTTACTTGTGCTACTAACAGATGACTCTACCAACTGATAACACCGGATGTGACGAAACCGCCATCATGAACAAACTCGCCTGTTGCTTTCTATAAGCACTTTAACCTGAAACAGGCCCTCTTTCCTGTCAACAAATAAAACCTGAGCATTCTTATACGCCCAGAGCGAATTGTTGAAACTGGCCTAAAGACGCCGGCTCCATTTGGTTGCCTGAACCTCAGAAACTTGCCATTATAACTGAGCTGTGTTAGAATGCTATGCCCATTTTTGATAAATATCACATTTAAAACTGATACATTACTCTCTCTGTGTTTCAACCATAAAAGTACCTTACATGTATTTTCTGAGCAAAAGTGAGCGCTCTTGAATATCATTTTTGACAACATATTTTTACTCATCCTCATAATTTTGATGACATTTCTCTAAGTAGTCCCCGCTGTATGCAATGCATCTGTCCCAGCGTTTCTGTCAGTCTTCAAAGTCTAGCTAGGAAGTATTTTTGACAGGTCCTTCAGAATCACCTTCGCAGCTTTCACCAATGCCTTTGGTGCAAATTCCCTCCACTTCATTTTGGAGTAAAGGAAACAGTCACGTCGGGCTAAATCTGAACAATAGTGAACGTGAGGGACATGCTTCACATTGATTTTTGTGAGATATTCAACGACAACGTTTGCTATGTGCGGTCATGCATTATCGCGGTGCAGTATCTGGCTGGTTGCATGGAAACGCCACCTCCTGGCTTGCATGGTATCTCTATAGTATAGTACAACATAATTTTTCTAGCAGAAGTAACAACTTTTGTTTTTTATGATGGAGAATTTCACAGAGAGCTTTGCTGTTTGCTCTCAGGATCGAAATAATGCAGTCAAACTTCACCTCACTTCATATCGGTAACGTTGTCCAGAGACCTCTTTTTACTCCACGTGTTGTAAACCTACGACCCGAGACCCAATAACGAATATGATGCAATTTCCAAAACTGTGACTTCGTCTCTTTTCTTTCCTAGAGAAGAGTTGTCCAGGGCTTCAAAATCTGACGACATTGTTCCCCTCTCGAAAGTTTTGGAACAGCCTGAAGTAGCAGGGGACCAGAGATGGTGAGCAAGGAAGATGCTCCAGCAGTCCAAAACCTGCTTTGTCACGACTTGAAGCGTTTCAGTTCTCTCCTTGGCTGCATCTTGTAATTTTGAAATAATGACCTGTTGTTGTGGCACCTCTGTACAAATAATTAATAACGGACAGCGTCTTTCATTTCTTACTGCTTATGTTCTATTGCATTTTGATTTCACGATCACAGCGATGAACCCAATCTCACAAATTTGTTTTGTTCGCCGTAAAAAGTTGACTGTCGTCCTTGTTTTATTTAATTATTAATTTTGTTTATTTATTTAATATGTAAGTTTGAGGTATTTTATGACAAGTCTATTTCCTATGCTATAAAAGAAAGAAGAGATAACCTTCGTATCTGACAGTAATTCGATGTATTTTTTGTAAAAAGAAAGCGGAAAAAAAGTGTAACATTTAGACATAATCGCAGAGCACTGAGCTAAAAATATTATTTTTATACTTTGACATGTGTAGATTCCAATAAACAAAATTTCTTTTTGATATTTTATAATAATTGTAACATTTTCAAATCTTCATATTTTCCAGTCTTATTTTTTAAGCCTATAGTGGTTTTGTGCTATTTTAATTTCTTTTAAGTTTTTGTTTTACATTCTTCATCAACATTTGTGAAAATCCAAATGTTACAGTTCGTGTGTTGCATTCTTCCTGTTCATTTTCTGCATGGTTACCACTCGGCTTCAAACAACAACCGACACTTTCACCTGCCGATGCGTGCAGGAGACAACACATCTGAGCTTCCACGTTTTACGAATTTGGAAGGAATGTAGCTATTGAGATTTTTGAAAAAGTTCTTCAAATCTTCATCGATCCTTCTTAATAGACACCAAAAATGGCAATGAAAAAAATATGTGTGTGTTTTTTGTGTTTTAACTAAACTAGACATATAACAAATGACTCGTCGAGTTCGTAAACCAGCAAAATTGGATCATTGGGGTTGGAAGTTCACCTAAATAGAATTTTTAAAATTCGCAATTTTTTTTTCTGAATGAAGTATATGTCGTTGAAATAAAATAAAATAAGAAATATAGTTGCTGAAAACAGCGAAATCGGATTATTAGGAGTGGGAGTTTGTAACCGCCGAGGACATCGAGTAAGGTGGCCCGGGGTAAGAAGTGATATATGGGGGCATTGTTATTGTTAGCTTTAACAATTGGGTATCACGCCAAGCGATAAACTCGTTAGTGTCATGTGAAAGAGTACGGGGGGGGGGAGGGGGAATAGTCTACGCATACGCATGGACGATACTTATCCTTGGAGACAGCGGGCGTCCTGCGGCTGCAGTACCGAACGGCAGCGGAAAAAGTCGACTTTCAGGAAATGTTGGAGCGATACGGAGAGTTGTACAAATCTTAAGCAGTAGTGTATCAACCTGATAGTGTAAAGTGTACAATAAATGCAGGTGGAGAGAACATAGAAAAACAAGCAATCGTACTTCTAAATTAACTATATAGTTTAAATCACATTCCGTTTTAGTTGTTGTTATACAGCTAAGTGCAAATGGAAATGTTAAACTAACAATATAACAAGTAAATAAAATAATGATAGGGGAAAAGCATATACTTCTAAGCCTGAAAGTTATGTTTTTATTAAATACAAAAGTATATCTTCAGTTAGCGTTACCTGTTTATGCTACTTTCTCTACCCTAGCGCTCTGTAATAACCTTCAAAATTCAACTTGCTGAGGAATTCACGTAGTTTACACAGTTCTGCGCGACGGACATTTGCTTTTCCTCAACAAAACTCGGCGTATAACGATAAATTAATAAACAATTCATCAAGTTCATTAACTAACCTAAAGCGAAAATACAAAAATCGCTTTAGTGGCATCCATTTTTGCTTTTTCTCTATGAAAACTCAGTATAAGCCACTGAAATAAAATAATAAAAAAAATAAAATAAATCCTGAAAATCAACCTAAACACAAAAATTTTAAAATCGCTCTAGCAGTTTATATATATAATTAGAAATGGGGATATATCTGAAAATTGAATTAAAAAGCGCTCAAGCGACGGTGGTATCGAAAAAAGTATAGATTAAAAAGCATATAACTATTTTTACATCTGGAAAAGTGAATTAAGATTTTGAAATTTCTTTAATTTAATGGCGTCACTGTTCAACTTGCTGAGGAATTCGCTAGTTCCTGTGTGACGGATTTTATTTCTAGATATTAAGTACAGGACTAAACATTTTCTGACTCGTACTTCAGTGGAATTTATAAAACAATTAGAAACATCTGACTTTCTGCTCTTAAAATTGTGGGAAGAATTTATCTGAACCTAAGAACAAATAAAATTGCACATATTCCAAAAGCAATCAGTACAGACGTTTACTTGGCATCTCTTTCTACGTTCTTTTGTTTAACACGTCAATCTTCGGCCGAAAGAAAGTATAAGAAAATAATGCTTTCAGGTGTTTCATTACGTATTTATGAATTAAAGTCATTCTAATAGATGCAAATTCTGTGTTCCGCATATTTACATCAACATGACCTGCACAATTCATGAAATAAAAAAGTAAAATTTCCATAAAGCCTAAATAATAAAAACTGTTTATATTCTTGTATTAAAATGCAAACTTTTCTTAACTAAAATTACAATGAAATTGCATGAGACAAGAATGACGTCGATTCCAGTAAACATAAATTTACACGATATAAGTTCGCTTCTGCACACAACATGACATGTACAAAAATATTCTCATAGATAGACGGTGCATTCTCTTGCCAGAAAACGTGAAAAGACTACTGGGAACAAGATTATAAAGCTGCTGCAGGGCTGAAGAGGTCATTAGTGAGCATGTAATACAATGATAGCTCCAAATTTACCACGTCCTAAAGACCTAAGGTATGGAAAATACACGCAGATTTTTGGAATGTCGGTCCTGGTGGTTTAGTTGTAACCATACTTGCCTCCTAAACCCATCATCTTGGGTTTAGGAGGCAAGTTCAAATCCGGCCAGGATCGATGGATTTTTTTCGGGTGTAAAAATCCTGAGTATGGCTTCCTTCGGAAGAGAAGTAAAGCCGTGGGTCCCGTGTCGTACATTTACGGCACGATAAAGAACCTCAAGCCTGAAAGAAGAGACCTCCCAGTAAAATTTGTCGACCGTTTCGCGTCCTGAATTGAATGGGACGCTGATGACCTGAGATGTTAAAGAGCGTCCGTAAATAAAACAAACAAAAAAGGGGGGGATAGAATAAAATTACACTAAGACACTTTATTTCTGTACCCCATAAATTCACAACGTAGGGTAGATATTTGTTATTAGCTTATCGCAAATCACATGGATGACGGATTCGTCACGTGTGATGAAACACGGGTATATCACCGCAACCCTGATACCTCGATCCCTGTCAGTCTGCCAAAGTCGTTACTAAAACGTGCCAAAGGTGAAGGTGTGAATCACTGGTAGGCTTGCAGCCGATTCTCAACAACTGGAATCAGTTCATGGAAGTTTTCGCACTGAAATACCCAGCATTAGTTATCTATGCTCTTGCAGCAGACAATGCTCCAATCATGAAAAAAAATTCAGGAATTGTAACGAATAGAACTGCTTCCACACCCAGCGAACAGCCCTGATCCTGAACCTTCAAATCACCATCCGTTTCCATCCATGGGCCATTTCCTGCGTTGAAGAAATTTCGCAAACATTGAAGCCTTTCAGTTTTAGAAACATTCTTTGTGGTTTTGACATACCAGTCATACTGAAAAGTAAATAATTCTCCCGCAAAGAACATTTGCTAATATTACTGATATTTGCATTATTTTGTTACTTTAATTGTTATTGCTTTTTATGGAGCCATTCCATTATTGTTGAATTTGTTGATTTGGTTTATTTATGGACGCTCTTTAACAGCTCAGGTCATCAGCGCCCCGCAACTCAGGGCGTGAAACGGCCGACAAATTTCAGTAAAAGGGCTCTTCCTTCAGTCTTGAGGTAATTTTACGTGCCGTAAATGTACGACATGGGATAAATAGCTTTACTTCCCTTAAGTCATACTTAGACCACTAGGACCAACCCATTCGGTTGCATAAGGTGCACTATGGCATTTACGTAAAACGACACACAAACAGTGAACTTGTGTAAGTACGTCAAATTACTTTAAAAAGTTTATTTTCTGTTACACAATTGCTGATGTGTTGAAACATTCTGTTATGTAATAAATAGTCTAACACATTGATTACATATAATTATGTGTATTTCAGTAACCTGTACTGGAGGTAGGGCTGCAGCAACCAAAAATAACAATATTTGGAATCAACTTCGCAAATCTAACTTCATCTTTTTGTAAAATAAAACTCTTAATTACTAAAGGGTGATTACCCCTATAAGAGAATATTATAATTAATGTATGAATATATATGATAAAATAAACATTCATTAATATGTCCTTTATAACACCATAACTTAAAATCCTTCACATTTATTTAAATATAAGTCAACTAACCAAGGTCGGAATCAAATTATAAAAGAATTTCGTGGAAACTCAAACTTAAATTGAATATCCATGGTTTTACCATTGTTTATAATTAATTTATTGGCTTACACAAAGAGGACTTCACATACATTTTCACCTTTATCATATAAGATAATAACTAAATCGTCTGTTTACAAATAGATCAGATATTGCTCACAATGAGATAAAGGACGATCATTAATATAAATAATAAATAAAACGAACTCTAATATGGAACCCTAGGGAACTCCATAAGTTGAAGCTTCTTTGAAATAAGATGCCTGATATCTATTGGTGAAATAAAACCTTAAAAATCAATACTTTACTAAGAAAGTCATAAAAAGTAAATTTCTGTAAAGCATATGATGAGAAACAGGGTGAAAGGGCTTGGACAGATCAAAGAACCTGCTTGAGACGAACGTTCATATTTCCATAGCGTTGCTTAAAAAGGACACAACTGCATTTACGGCACTGAAACCAAATTGTCTCTTGTTAAACAAAGAATTAGTTTTAAAATAAGTAACGATCTGCTTAATCAACAGAAGTTCAACAACTTGTCAGCTATAAGAATTTGCTGATCGGTTTCTAATTATCATAACATTTTATTTTTTGTCTTTTTTGAAAATTGGTACAAGTTTAGCAAATTTAAAGACTTCAGGAAAACAACCGACATTAACACAACAATTTTCAACATGTTACGTATATATGGAGCAGCTAATATAGAAATTGAGTTAATTCCATACACTCCATAAAGATATTGTTATTTAATTTCATAACGTCTTTGGCTCTAAATTCTGTACACTGAAAACTACAAGTGGGTTTAATTAATTTACTTAAAAAGAACATAAATTCATTATTATGTATACTTTCTTGAACTTTGTAAATAAAAAGTACCGAATTCCTAACAGCTCAAGTTTATTGAAAAACGTCAGAATTACAATTTGGGTTCAAGAATTCAGACCGAGTTGATTTAAATATTTCATTGAAATTCACAATAAAAGATTAATAATAATTCATTTTAGTTGTTTTTAAGATATTATATATACGTTCAAATGAACGTGACTTAATTTAAGTAAAATGAAGTCAGTGATATAAATCTTGCTTAGATTCTAAAAGCAGCCTTTCTTCTGATAAGGAAACGATTTAATGCTGACAAAAGCTTAAATATGCCTCTCAGCCCAGACATCCTGTAAAGTCCTTAAGGCAAAATATGTCCTAGGACAGTAAAAAACACTTAAACTGACTGCGATAAAATTTGAAGAACGAAACAGTGAAAGTGCATTAACTTAAGGGGCCAAGGTTCGATACAAGACATTTGGTGGTGGTAGAGAGCTATAAAACATTTGAAGCAGGGAGAGTATGACGGAAGGAAGGAAGTACTCTGCCGGTTGCTATGACGACGCCCAGCAGGGGGCGTGGTTACTCTGGTGGTCGATAGCGGAGACAACTCTCTACATTATGCCTACTTTCATAATTTAACAAGTGTGTCAACAAACCGAATTAGAAGTGCCGCTTTAAGGCAGTTTTAAAGAAGTTAGGACGTTTCGGATCGCTAGAGCCGGCTGACAATTTGGGCATATCATTGGCATTATCAGCAACAGTTGCTTATAAACTGATCAGTTGGGTAGAACATTCCGCGTGTCATCAGTCGCGGAATTTCAATAACAAACGATATTGAGTTATGTGCCTCAAATAACGCAGCATTCGGTGTAGTTATCTTCAAGATACGGAGAGTACATTCCGAGATATATAACACATTTCTTTGTATTTATCTCAAATGTAGGGAAATTATTAACCTCTATAGAAAATGTTGTTCCATGTTACTGGCAGCTTATTGGAGGACCGTGTTGTGCTTGATCGCCCAAAGTCTGGGGACGTGTGGTGTAAACTCTGTCTGTCTTTTAAGTAACCACATAAGAAGAATCCGGTGTTGTCCAATCAGGAGATATCGGTGACCACAGGTTCTTGGAGATTATCCGGTCGTCAAAGAAACTTTCAATTAGCGCCATGGATTTTTTATCCATGGCATGTAGCGCCATCTTGTTGAAACTATCCATGACCCCGCAGTAGCTCAACAAACTCATGAAAATCCTCGGCACTCTGCAGTGATCTGTGCTGGTACTGCGCACAACCCCCGACTTTAACTGCTTCATGAATGACATGTGGGTTTTGCACGACCCTTCATTTGCGAACTATGTGATATACAGGATTTTGCACAATAAACGACATGTTTTGTTATGTCTTATGCGGGAGGTGACAAACATCATCATATTGACATAAAGAAAGAAAAAATGTGTTAGCACTGTATGCAGCTTACGTAAAAAGAGTAGTGGCGGCTATCAGTCATACTTGGCATCTCTTACAGCTTTCATTCAAACACAAGGCTACAGTAGAAGCGTAGCTTGTTAAAAGTAAAACGTTTTTACAACTTTCTAAATGCATTAATGTGTTCTAAACGAAGTGAAATGGCTCTGTTTGTGTTAATGGAATTGGCAAGTAGGTTTAAAGATTAGAGTTACAAAGGAAACTTAATGTGCATAAACAAATGCATTAGTCAGTTAAACGCTAAACTTTGCCTTTCACATGAAGGAAATCATACATTTTTTATTTTTGTTTTATTTATCACAAAAAATAAAACTTATTTGTTACTTTACAGTCATAGGTGGTTCTCGAGTTAGGCAAGAACAAACAACTTTTTGTAGATAACGCCCCTAGAACAGTGACGGTAATGCAGATATACATTATTTTAGGTGGATCATATTCTGGGGGTAACGAGAACAGGAGGAAATAATGACAGTCAGAAGCTAAAATCGCGGTCATTACTGTTTTAAGAAATTGGTTGAATCGTTTTCTGTGACGAGACTGCTGACGGTGCGAAGGTGAAACAAAGCCTCCTCTGGCTGCCGAGAGGATCCAGAACTGGTCAGTAAATCACAAGCTAAGTTACTGTTTATCCTTCAGCAAACCCGTTCAACCACTAATAACTCTGGCAGAATTACCAAACAGTGTTTTAATATTTTTGGCTGGAGAGGCAGTTAGCCTACCTTAGTGCCGGATGTTTCGACGCCAAACCAAAACAAACCGTGTTCTCACCTTCGTCAGTTATTTTTAGTCGCCAGAACACGCGGCTGGTTTCCCATTGTCCGCCTGTGCTGTCATCGCCTCATTTTTTATCGCTGCTTATTTGTCCGCCAGATATTCTCGGCGATAGATTGGCGATCAACAGCTATCAATGAAAGTTACGAAAATACAGAACATTTTTGGGGTTACTTTTAAGGCAACAACAGTGTTGGGCTATAGCGTTGTCAATCCTGACATAGCAAACGCCTATCGGGAACATTTATACTCTGGGGCAGAAATCAATACGGGACCTGTTGCACGAGTCCTAAAGGAGACTGGGTTTAGACCCTGCTTACTACTGTCAGCCGGAACAAGGGCTTTCGCGTACCAAGCGTGCATTATCTCATAGACACGTTTTCCTTTAATTAACGTCACACTGTCGGCATACATAATTAATATTCATATAATATTTTAACACGCTTTATTTTACTCTGAAGCTATTTGAAACATTTTTGTTCATTATACGTAAATTAAGATAATGTGAAATGTTTAGAAATGTAATGCTGAAAAAGTGTTTAAATAATAATAATAATAATAATAATAATAACAATAACTTGCTTTCCAATGATTGGGTTTATCCCGTTCCGCGCCAAAGGTATTTTATTTTTAAATTTATCTTTCTACCTAATTCTCAGTCGTCCTATATTCCGTCTTCCATTTGGTTTATAAAGACAATCTTGTTGCGGTAGTCTGTCAGGGACATCCGATTGATATGCTCTTGCCAGGTCTTTTGTTAGTGAATTACCTTTTGTACATACTATTTCTTACATCCAGTTCCATTCTTATGTCTGTACCTCTCAATTTATCTCTTAGAAATACTCCTAATAACATTCTCGTAAATCTCATTTTTGTGTTTTAAATTTTATTTTTCCTCATTACCCAGGTTTCACTACTATAGACAAGCTTTGGTATGGATACAATGTTATGTCAACTGAGTTTGACATCCTTAATCATTGAATTTTCCAAGTATCTATCGATGTATCCATTTATAGAGTTTTATTTAATACTTTTAATAATACATTGTTACATAATTAATAATGATAATAATAATCACAATGATTAGGCCTAAGGTCTGGTCCGGATTCTTATGGATCACATGAACTATTCGAATTTAGTTATCTCTAGCACCTAAAAATATCAAACGGATAGAAGGTTATGTAAATTTAAATTATGTGAAATATCCAAAAATGTAATACCCCAAACGATACCCATTTAAATAGCAATAATGCAAATATTTTAGATAAACTTGCTTAAGGTTTTGAGAAAGGTGCATTGTATTATAACAACAATTTGTAAATAATTTTAGATTTTGGGGGGGGGGGATTTTTAGAAGAAACTTTGAATTAAAAAGAACGAAAAAAACTTGACACCCGCTTTTGCTCCCGCGGCATCAAGGGCAGGACTCAGATTAAACATGATGTAAAACGACAAGTTTTTGAAGCCTAATTTTAGAATACCTTCTTCACATTTTTCATTGACGAGATTGGGGAAAACTTATGGAAAATTTTTCAATCAGTGTGTACGTTACTGGTGAGATTCAAGGCCTTCCGAAAAGACAAGCATGAGAAAATTACCCAGATATAACATTAAAATTAAATGACGGAACTTTCGTTTTTTGAGAAAACACTTTATAATGAACTATGTTTTTATATTACTAAGTAACTAACACTCCATTCCTTTTACAGAAACGTAAAAACTACAGCAACAAAGTAATTTGCTCAGTGGCATCAATAAAAAAGTTATTTCAGAAAAATTAAAAGCAGTTTAAACAAATGCCACTAACAGTACCTGAAAATGTCCAGAAAACTTTTGTGGTGCCAAGATTGCAGATAAATGAGAAATTTAATGTTCAACTCAAAGTAATTAGTTTAAAACTTAGACAAGGGTAGAAAATATTAATTGTATTTAAATGGCGATACCCAAAAGTAGCATCGATTACGTGATAATTTTTACCAAAAAATAATAATTTTAAAATATAATTTTGTTAAGTATGAGAGTGGTCCGAACATAATAATGAAGGCACGAATTTCTAAATGCAACAATGTTGTTATTATTATTATTATTATTATTATTATTATTATTATTATTATTATTATTATTGTTACAACCTACCCTAAGGTTGCTTCAAAGCGATTTTCTCGCCACTGAAGTGCTTTTCTGGAAGGTTTGCAAAATGTTTCTTTACAGCTGCATTTGCCTCTTAATTTGATGGAAAAAAGCTAACCAGGGACAACTGTTTGAGCTTTTAAAATAAATGGAAGTCAGAGGGTGTCATAACTGGGGAGCATGGTGGATGCTACAGCAATTTGTGCTTCAAACATCTCAATTTCCACTTTGCCAATATATTTTTTGTAAAAGGTGATTGTCTTTATGATAAATGTTTTATTATTTCTTGTACAAACCAAGTATTTTCTGATGGTATGATTTTTTTTTATTTATTTGGTTTTAAAGACTGGAACACTGGTCTCTCTTTTGACTCTGGACAACCGGCTTCTGTCAACTGTTTTGACTGCTGGTTGGATTCTGGTGTCGAAATGTCATCTACATCCTCAAAATCAACTGTTGCTGTCAGCAAACACGACATTCATCTTTGCGAAAAGCGTTTTCATATAAAATACAACCAACATATTCTCTTCAAGTGCCTGTAGTTTCAGAAATTTGATATGCTTTTAAATGGCCGGTCAACTAACGTCATGTCATATCATATCATGAATTCTACTGTTATTCCACCTTTTGGACTTCCTTCAAGGAAAGTTTCAAGACTACTATGGTTATGTTATAAATCGCTTCAAGTTACTCTATTTTATTCATTTTTGGAACAATTACAACAAATCTGTGTTAGAAAACTGTGTTAAATAAAATATTTGAAACTATTATTTATATTTCAGATGAATTCTTAAGACAAATGTATAAGGGAAATTCAAAAAATTTTGCAATTGTCATCTTAAAGTTCAAGCTAACGACTGAATTCGAACACTTATCCCCACAATCCTTCAAATTTCTCTCCATCTCTCTCCACACACAGCTGCAGACGATGAAACAACTTGTCAAAAGCACGACGGTACTCGGACTGAGATATTGTCAACATTGTAGCTTGAAGAAGGTCCTGCACTTGTTTAAAATGGTTTTCCAACAGAGTTGCAGGGTGGATGTTCAAGTAACTGAACTTTAGCGACTTTCAGTTTCCTCAAATTTGCTGTTGTTCTGCGAGGAGATTCTTTGCAAAAGCAGCAGACTTGAAGTTCCTGTCTTTGGACGCCGCCGCCTCAGCTCTTCAAATATGAGTGTCATAGTGTTCTCCATTCATTGTAATTCCTTCTGGCATACAGTCAACCACTAATGACCTTCATAGTTGAAGAAAACAGTGAACATTCGCTTTCGAGAACAAACATCTTGTCGAAGAACAACTAACTGGTCTTGAGTCATTCTCATTTACCACAGGCAGTTCTGAGCTTTATTTGGGGTGGTATATAATAAAACCAACTTTCATCACCAGTGCATATATTTGTCAAACGTAAGCACCAGTTGGCGGAAACAGTTCAGCAGTATTCCATTTTGCAGAGATTTTCCGCAACTTTAAATGTTCATGGAGTATACTGTCAAACTGCCAACATTAATTCCCCTCTTCCATACTTAGTATTTCAATATGTCGATTTTCCTCCACCAAGTTTCTCACTCTTTGAATTGTTCTCTCGTTCACAGCTTTCCCAGGGCCGGACAGAGCGAGAGAGTTGTTTTTCAAAGTCCCTCGCCCTTCTTCAAATGATCGAATTCAACTTGCAATGATATCAAATGAACACACTTGATCACCATGAACAGCTACAAAGTCCTCGCTCTTTCACCTGCTTATAGCGTGTGAAAATGTAGAATGTAAAGTTTTCTTTAGAAATATTCACCAGCTATTGACAGAGGACTGAACTGAACAAACTGTACAACAGTAACTATGCAAGTTTAACTTCCACTTATGCATATTTTGATAGCTTAAGGTCAATTATTAATTACATTTTTGTAGGCATTGTTCAATTATAGATTTGTAAAACTTTTTGAATGTTCCTCTTACACAAAAGACAATTTCCTTGCCAACTACATGTTCACCTATGGAACTTCAAATCGCCCTCGTATTATGATTCAAATAAAATTCTCCATTAAAAAAAATATTGCGGAATATTTAATAAAATATCATGCAGATAAAGCTAGATAAATTAACTGGTCATTATATTTGTTTCAATATTAAAATATAATGTACGCGGCTATCATTTATGTAACTATTAGAGCCATATGAAGCACTTAAAGGTATCGCCGAGTTCGATTCTCGGCTGGAGCATCTTAGCTAATAGAGTTTTCCTTAACTCTAGACGCGATGGTGATAAATTCCTGCCAAGTAACAACCGCTCTTGTCTGAAGCATTTCCCCGGCGACAACTCGTGCAGTCGCCGGTCTGCTGGTCTGAAAGCACCCCGGACACGTGCATGAAAGTAGGCTTCTTGTAATTATAACTGGTTTACTGGCAAGTGACAACAAACGTGGCGATGCTGTTTTGTTTGAAGTGGAAGGAAGGAAGGAAAGGACCGGGATGCTGTACATCAGATGATCCGATCCAATCCCGTGCTCTGCGGGAAGTCGCTATGCTAGGGGGAACTGCAGGGAGGGGGAGAGGGCAGATGCTGCGTTGTCATATCTACACAAAATGGCTGGCAAGACATTTCAGTCAGCTCCTAAAATCAAACCGCTTCCATCAGAAACCCTAACCACTTGGTAGGCACATATGAACATGGCTAGTGGCCTGTTGTGAAACTTGGAAGGGCTTAAAACAGTCTTTTCACAGTATTCGTTTCTGTTATTTGATTACAACGGAAAGCATTCGTTATTTTTTAAATAGCTAGCAATGTTTTTAATTTCCATAATGTGCAGTGCAATTTAATTTTTTTTCAATAAATTTTATTTGTGAGACGAACAAGTTTCGTAAAGAAAATCACTCACGTTTTCCAAACAAGTTCATGACAACCTCTCAAAATGTGTGTAAGATATTCTTTACATTTCAGGGTGTCAAGTTTGGGCTGTATAATAGGTGATGAAGTCCGTGATTTAATCTTTATTTGTGTGAATTATCCATTTGTCTTTGGTTTGCGTTCGTCATCATGTTTCAACTACTTTTCATTTATATAGTTTAGTAGACAGAAATCCGAATACTACATAGCGAATGTGAACATGTTGTCAAGCTGACAATAGCTAAACAACTAAGGTTGGTTACCTTAA
Source organism: Metallyticus violacea (assembly GCA_030762175.1). Taxonomy (NCBI): domain Eukaryota; kingdom Metazoa; phylum Arthropoda; class Insecta; order Mantodea; family Metallyticidae; genus Metallyticus; species Metallyticus violacea. The sequence goes on along the minus strand of CM060842.1, from coordinate 5,120,006 downwards.
AAAGCAAACCAGATCACAACGTCTAAACTGAGGATTTTACACAATTTTATTTAAAGTCTTAAATTTCTATAGCATTCAATTTTTTCTAGCCCACGTATATGACATTTTCAACATTTTTTCATCTTCTCAGAGCAATTATTATATAACAATAATTCTAGAATGTAAATGCATTTTTTCTCACTTTTCTTTAATGACAAGTTCTCATTCGAAATTTAATTAAAAGTAATTATATTGTAAAACGGTTGACCTTCAATCTAAAAAAAATAGTTATACATTATTAAATCGCCCCAAAATTTAACATTTCTTGAACTATATATGTAGGAATATCTTCCATATTAGCAGTTTTTACAGGTAACTAAACGTGAAATGGTACGAAGGCTGTTCAATAAAAATGATTATAATTTTTAACAATATACCCTCATAATTTTGATGATCTTTCTCAAAGTAGTCCCCGTTAGATGCAATAAATCTGTTCTGTCAGTCTTCAAAGACATGCTGGAAACCATTTTGTGACAGGTCTTTCAGAATCGTCTTGGCAGCCTTCATCACTGCTTCTGATGATGAAAAATGCCTCTCACGAAGTTGTTTCTTCAATTTGTGGAAAAGCAAAAATGTGGACCATGCATTACCGTGATGCAGGCTTCAGCTTATGTGACCTTGCAGAGTTTTCAGGACATCTCTGTAGTTACAGTTGTGTGTGCTGGAACTATAACTTTCCCAGCAGAAACTGGCATGATGAAGATTTCTACACAAGACTTGCTGTTTACTCTCAGGATCAAAATAATGTAGTCAAGTTAAATCGGCAATGATTGCCTTTTAAAGAAACTCTGCATTTTTCTGAATTATCATCTTCAACAATTGGAACCCACCGTGCACAAACACTTCTCATATGCAACTTTTCATTTACCACGTATGGGCGACATCCAGCGAAATATGAACAATTTTTGAAAGTGTTCTTGATGTTATTATTTGTCTATTAAAATGACAGCAGCGGTGTTAAAGGTTTTTTCCGTTAAGAACATAAACTGAAACCCTGGGCCCACCTTCTTTTTAAATTGGTTGATTTAAACATTTTAAATTATCTTTCAACTGTGTTTAAGGGGGAAACAAACTCTCCAAAGGCATTCTATAATTTTGCATAGGTCTCAAAAGTTAAAATTTGTGCCTATAAAATATTTTGAGTATTCTTTATTGAGCAATGCATTTTCACCGTTAAAGACTGATTCACACCTGCTTTACAGTTGGTGTCATTCTAAAGTTGCAATAATTGAATAGATGTGCTTCTTAATGTCCAGCACCGCCTGTGGTGCCTCAGTAGTAAAAACGGGCGTTAAACACTACTCAAAAAAAAAAAAAAAAAAATTAATGTCCAGGTCCAGACACCCAGGGCGCCCCTTCCTATAGCTTTATCTCTTAAAACTATTTAACAATAAGTGTGTCAGGTGAATGTATTATGAAACAACTTTCGGGCTTTTTCATTGAGCGTGTGCACACTTTTTTTGTCACCCATGAATGAACAAAAATGCGCTAGCTTCTGGCTGTTTGATTGTGGTTGAATTTGTTCAGTTATTATGAGTGGTGGGTTTTATCACGAAGTATTGTTTCAGTACATAATTTCTGTATTTATTTATGATGTGTTAACTCAGTAAGCTCGTCAACATCAAAGACATTTTGAGAAAGGATTCCAAAAGTTTCAGGTCGTAGAACGTCATAATAATTTTCCAACTACGGCAACGTTCATTCTAAGAGCGTAAGGTTCTCGTATTTAAAATTCATCCAAAAATCACTTTGACATCTACCACAACAAACAGTCATTTCTTATTGTTTTTTTGCAAATAGCTACTAAATTGTTAACATAACTGCTGCATACGTGAATACAATGTTGCTGCCCCCCCCCCTTTGTTTTTAGTTGTATAACCGATAAGGGGCTTGATTTCGCTTCTTTTCTACAAGACTGCCACAGCTCATGCAGCGAATATTTCGATGTAAGAAATTGAAAAAGTGTTTCAGAATGACAGAGTTATTAGTATGGATTTTGACCCCCTCGGTTTGCCGACCTAACCCCTTGTGATTTTTATTTCCGTGGTAAATTAAACAATATCTACTGTATAGAGACAAACTCGCCTATTTTGAAAGAACTGAAACAAAATGTCCGCTAGTTCATGTCAGATGAAAGCTATGCCCTATTTTACTGAGTTAAATGCAATAACTTTTCTCTGCAGTTACTTTTTTTTTTTTATGCAATTCTATTTTACAAGAGGCGAATAAAAATATTTCTTATGACAAGCTAGCCATGCTCTATTACCCTAAAACTTTCACTAAAACATGGTGTTCCATTCATTTTTATTAATTCTTTAATTACCTATTACATAATAATTATTATTATTATTGATTTATTTTATTTCCAATAATATATTAATTGTTTCTTTAATATTATCGTAACATAATATTCCGTTGATTATACCATTTTAGCAATGCTGTAAGCGTTATAATGGTAATATTGTGCAACTGTGTCATAATCTCTATTTTACTTCACGGAATACAAAACTAAAGCTCCTACAAAATAATACTAACCGAAATTAAACAAGAAATAAGTCGTGTCAAACAAAAATTGTATCCCATTTTACTGAGTTAAATGCAACGTTTTAGTAGTTTTTCTATGAATTTAATTTTTTTATCGAATTGTATACAAGATACTAATAAAAAGTCTTGTTACGGCAATATTGTCATCCCTTAAAGTGTCATTAAAACATGGCGTAACATTAATTTATTATTAATTTTGTGGTGATATATTGTACAGTGAAAATTAATAATATATTCTGTTTTAAAAATACCAATTATTTCATTACTGTTATCATAACATAATATTCAGTTGATGGCAGCATTTTAGCCAACAAAAACAATTGAATGCCATATGGTATTATTATGCATCTAAGTCATAATATAGAATTTTATTAACAATTATGACCAAAATTAAAGAATATTTATAATTATGGTGTATAAAAAGTTCTTTATTTTGAATAAGGAACATTTTAAGAACGACTATAATTGTTCTCTACTGTTTACAGATTAAGTAAATTCTAATATAAAAAATCTTCCTTAACTGCATACAAAGCAATGTTCTTTACAGTCTCGACAAATAATATCAACAGAATTAGAAGTAAATTCGCATCAGATAAAAGTGTGACCCTTTTTACTTAGTTAAATGCAACCGTTCTTACTAATTTTGATAGTATTTTTTATCGAATTCTATTTTAAAAGATACTATAAATATTCTTAATATGGCAACACGGTCATTTTATTACCCTAAAGTGTTCAATAAAGCATGGCACACTTAAAATACTCTAATATTCAATGTACTAAAGAAGTCAATATTTATGCATTAGAAATGCACAAAAGGAAATGAGTATCCAGTTTCTCTAAAGCCCAGGATATAAAGCAATTGTTTTGATCTCACGAAAGTAACAAGTGGGTACTCGAACCTAGACCCCGCTGGACGCTGTAGAGCTCACTCAGACAGGAATCACAAAGTCTGCAAGGCAAGGTGTACACCCCCCGGTATTTTCGCAAGAGAGAATTCTGTTAATTAAACTTTATGTAAGCGGCTGGTGTTTTAACACAGAAAAAAACCAAACGACTTTAATTAGCTGTTTTCATAACGCTAACTCCATGGCCACCTCTGTTCTTCTTATTTTGAAAATTAGGCGTTAATGAAAAGTTTTTGTACAACCGTGGTTGTTTTCATGGCCACGAGATGCCAGTGTTTTCCATTTACGTATTAATTAAGGCGAAATGATCGCCTCATTATTCACGTGTGATGTTTCTCGTGCTTCGCGACCGCCTTTGTCTCCTGTTATAAGGTCAAGTTTGACTACATACATAAGTTCAACTATAAGCGTTAGTTCTGCTCTGTTGTAAAAACACAGCTGTTTTCTCATAGTTATGAATGGAAATCTATCATACAAGTTGTGCAAAGAGTACCTACAATACAACACAATAGTCATTTAATCCCTTTTAACGAAAATAACACGATTTTATAATTTTAAAGACACGAACACACAATCAAACTTGCGCTCTTTCTCAAGTTTCCCGTGGTGCATATAGCCCTTAACTTTACCAGTCATGTAAAGCAATGGTCATGGAAAAGTTCATCACGGAGCAGCAATTTTCACCTAGTGCTTACAACACTTCTATTTGACGATAGAAGCGAAACATTCAGAATTTAGAACTCTATACCAAATACGATTTATTAAGTTTGTTTCATTATAAAATATAAACACACAAGTCAACATATTTTAAAACGAACTAAAAGCAAGTGTTGTAAATCCATAATACATCCTCATAGATCCGGCACATAAAATCATTTTTAATGTTGCAAAATCAAAAATGTTACTTGGGACCGTAAAAGAACAACTCTAATTAGAGGGTTAAGAAACAATTGATTTACATAACTTGGCTATATCTGGTTGAATTTGGGACAACTGGAGCCGAATATCTGACGAGATCGTGTTTTGTTTTAGTACCTGCATAAGCAGAGAATCCTGATCCACATAAATAAGTGGATGCAAAGAGCAAAAGAGTGGTTTTAGCTTTATGGACAAAACTTTAAGCCCGTCTTTAAACTGACACCAGAATTCTTATTTGAAATGTATATTTTATCATAAAATTTGACGTCAAAGCAATCAAGCATTCTCATTGCTGCGTTGTCAGAGATGCCTAGATTTTCTGACACAGCAGAGAACTGGTTTACAATCCAAAAGTTTCTTTCGTTTTTTCGTGAAGTTCTTCGGGAAAACAACTGCTGAAACTATCAAGTAAACTTAGTAGGTGAACTTGAAACTCGTTTAAGGTATCTCCAGGCATGTCTGAATCTACCTATAGTTCCTAAATAAATCCTTTTACCATTGGGAAGGTATGCCTTTGTTCACTGATTCTGTCCAAAACTTATTCTTTGTGAATCTTTCACTTTATTTCTGGCGTCAAACACTGTTGTTACTTTTCCTTGAAGTGATAAACTTGAATTATTAACTTTGTGGAAAATGTCATTTAAATATATCAACTTTATTTGTCACATAACCGGTCTTCCAAAGCGAAGCAGGTAGGTGTCAGCCCTCAGTTCAAAGAGTCCAGTGAAACTTTTGCCACCTTACCTCTGTGTGAAGAAGTAAAGATTCCCCATGTCATTCTTAGTTAGTGATTTAATAACATTAATTAATTTCACGTTTTAGTCCAGGGAAGGTGACATCTTCACGGCAAGGGATGGAGAACGCCGTGGCTACTGCTGCACTCCTTCGCTTTTTGTTTCATTTTGGAGTAAACACCAGACGTTTTCCAGTCATGGTGTTCGCGCGGTCTGTACACATAATTATTTCATGAGATGAGTTTATTGTTACCTGCGGAAGGTCAAGTAGTACCTAGATTGTTACCGACACGCGACTCATGGTCGCACAAAGAACACGATGTTTGGATGTTTCTTTGTCCTTACAGCTTTTTCAAGGAACTCCAGGAGATGTTTGAGAACAGCTGATATAAAGGAATTCAGGGTCAGACACCTGAGTAATAAGAAGAACCACAGGCTACTGAACACCTTGACTGTATCAAAAAGAGACCTTTGCCATTCCTCTAACCATGGTGTTAAATTTGTGAACGTCCTGTATATCCCCTCAGTGTTTCTGCGTCTCCATATGCACATTCTCGTGGAACCTGAACTCAGACTGTGCCCGTTCCAAGGCGATTGTTTCATACCGTTATAGACACTTCTTAACATGACAGCAGTTCACTTTCTTTCCCTCAAAGTCATCAAGTATAGAACTTTGTCTTATGCAGCAGTTGTTAAGCCTTAATTTACCTGGCATGCCAAATTCTTGTTACCGCCACCACGTCCTGAATATAAGCTAAGAGTCATTGCTGCATTCCATTTATTATAAACATTTTCTACCGCTTGAATGACCGACCATTTATTTCAACTTGCTTGAATCCTACAGCTCATTTAGCAATTTAAGTAAATAAAACGCATGGTAATAATCTAATGCTGGGTACACATATTAAACAGCAAAATTTAATGGTACCAGTTTCATAATCTGTGGATCCTATAACCCTAGACCTAGGATGTACATATTGTGTGTTTTAGATGAAATTGTCACTCTCTTCATATTCATATACAATATTTACAGGATGTCAACCTAAAGTATTTACATTTATTATTTTTAGAAAGCTGAATTAATTCAATGGAGAAAAATGAATACGCGTATTTTTTGATCCTATGAAATCCTCCTATGTATAGAAGGTGTGAATGATAAAGTATCTTTTTAATACTAACATGAACTTGTTTTTATTAGTACGCAGTTCCTTAACAGATGATAGAAGTAAATAATTAAATAATATTGTAGTAAACACCTTTTTGAAGTGTTACTTGAATTGTGTCTGGTTTCTTTGTTGTGTATATTTCAGTTTTTTATGAACACTTCTGAATTGTGTACTACAAATAAAAGAACAGCTAGAATGTACTAGCAAACTCAGTGTTGTCACTTCCGGTTCCCGCCTGTAAGAGGTGTGCAAGTTGAGACATGTTCAGTTCCACCTACAACAAAATGGAGGTGACACTGACGAACAATATGCTACTCTGAAATACAGCATTCGTCTCAACAATCTTCAGCTGACGTCTTTGAAATAATACGGAGACCTAGGAAGAATTGATTCTTTCTTATAGTACAGCTTGAAGATGGTTCAAAATGTTTGAAGAGAAAAGTGGACCCGACGCTCCAGTTTGTGCTGTAACGGAAGAAAACATTAACACTGTTGCTGTAATTGTGAGAGAGAATCGTCGAGTTCTAAACATTTAACTAGGAGTCACACACACGTCAGTAACTGAAAAGTTGCATATGAGACGTGTTTGTGCTCGGTGGGTTCCAAGAATGCTGCGTGCAGTACAAGATGATGTTACAGTAAGATGCAAAGGTAATGGAGCAAAAACAGCAAAGCTGTGTGTGGTCACCAACACCAAGCATTTGGTTCCGCTGGAAATAATTTATCACCATGTACATACTACAGAGATGTCCTGAAAACCCTGCAAGTGTGCAAAAGGCCACAAGCTGGATGCTGCAGCACGATAATGCACGGACGCACATCGCAAATGTTGTTGCTGAATATCTCACAAAAATCAAGTGAAGTGTGTCCCTTACCCTCCCTATAGTCCAGATTTAGCCCCGTGTGACTTTTTCCTTTTCTCTAAATTGAAGCAACCTTCATGGGTGGCATTTTCTATCAAAAGGATCTGTCAAAAATGTCTGAAGACTGGCAGAAACGCTGGGAAAGGAACATTGCATCCAACGGAAACTACCTTTAAAAAGACCATTAAAGTTATTCGTATGAGTAAAGATATGTTGTCATAAATAAATTATGAGCATTCTTTATTGATTGTTTCAAAGTCATAAATAACTTGCAGTAAGGATTTTCAAGCTATATCTGTCTTTTGAAGTGCATTCTTCAAACGTTTTGGGTCGTAGAAAATCTAACAACTAAGGAACAACAAAAACACTTAGGTTCTACCTGCCCAATGAAATTTCTGGTTCAGAAAAGGGTTGTAATGGTCCTTACATTACCTTCATGAAACAAAAGAATGTATATTGTTCTTCAATCAGACACTGAGTATTTTAGTTATTGTATGCAACATGACCACCAAGAGCGAGCCCTGACAAAATGATATGTACTACGAATTGATTGTAATAATCTGGCAGATGGATGTTTATCTGTTGAGAATGCCTTGTGAAGTACTTTACTCCGGTTGGATTGCTAATGCATTTAGCACCCCCTCAGGCATATGTTTATTTGACGCTATTGTGTTATATCCGTGGTGAGCGCTGCTATGTCCTTTCACCCCGCACCCGCCCAGTGAGTCAGTTTCCTGGGGTGCACACCACAATGCGAGTAATATAAACACTTGACAGTGGAAGTGTCAGTACGTACTAGCGTTCAGTAATTCCCAATAACGCAAAATGTAACCGTTCGAAACTAGAGGAACATTTAATTTCATCCTATATTGAACAATAGATATTTTAATATACCGCTAACTGTTTTATACAAGAAATCTGTTAGCACGCCCCCAATAATTAGTTAGGCAGCTACTTTCATGTGTGTTGTTTGCTTATCCCCGGTTTCCTTATGAGATCATTATCCTAAATTTGATGACGTGTGGTGTGCAAAGAATTTTTAATTATAGGGAGGGAGCGCTGGTTTGGCGTTCCATGGCACACTTAGTACAACAATATATACTTTAATTAATTATTTGTTCTTATTACAGAGCCCTCGTTTGGGCGTGTGGCCGGCTTAACGGGGATTTGCTTGCACCGGGAAGAACGCTGTTTCTGGCGGAGTCGGACATTCACTGCCCCTTAATTTCAAGTGCTTAGATTTCTACAGCATACCAAACGCCAATTTTTGGTCATATAATGGCAATTCGTGTACAAGATCGGGGTTTTCTGCACTCCGGTATCTATTGTTTTGCGTCGCTACATGACCATGTAAATAAAACCGTACTTCGACCATAAAAAGAAAAGTCTGTCACGCAGAAACTGCGTAAACTAAGCGAAATCATCACCTGTGAATAAGCTATGGCATTACTGTGTGGTATTAGGAGAAAAAAATTCAAACTCTTGCAACCTATAAGTATAATAAAAGAGAAACCACATTTTTAGAATTATTATTATTATTATTATTATTATTATTATTATTATTATTGTTGTTGTTGTTGTTGTTATTATTGAGATTAAACCACAAGAATTAATGGTATACCATATATTAAATTAAATATATGACTACTGATAGACAAAGCTACGCTATGTGAGTATTTTTAAACATAATAATCCTATTTATGAGATGGCCCCTTAATATCATCTTTACTTTCACTAAAATGGAGAGAAATAACAGAAAGTTTCGAGTTACATTGTGTATTTAAGATGATGTTCATATGTTTCAGTAAAACAAAAACATGTCACTATTTAAAAACAATTGCAATGTACTAAGTAAATAAAAACAATCGAAAGTTACATCGATTTTCAGTGGCTTTGAAATTTAATTTAAATGTTATTAACATGTAACGTAAACGTTTTCTGAAGGTTATTACAGAGCGCTCTTATATACAAATACAATTCTCAAACACAAATTAATATTTCACATTTTCTATCTTCACAGCCATACTTTTGTTAAATATAAAACATATGCATCGTTATAAATACAGTTTATATGCTCAATTAATTTGTCACTTTATTTTAAATCAATAGAGAAAAAATTAAACGCTATAGGGTTTTTTAAATTTCGGCTTCCAATTATACCTTTACTCCTGATAATCTAATTTCCCTAATTGTCGGAAACTATTTTTCTTATTTTATTTAAAGGATATATACCGAATTTTGTTGTGAAGAAACAAATATTGGCGTCGCTAGAGCGATTTTTAAATTTTGGGGTGTAGGCAACCCCTCCTCTTGCTAATAGTCCAATTTCAGCGATTTTCAGAAACTAATTTCCTTGGTTTATTTCAATGGCATATACAGTTTACTTTATTTTTTTTAAATAGCGGCCATTACAGCAATTTTTAAATTTGGCTTAACCCCAAAAATTATTTCAGATATACCCCACTCCCAATAATCTTATAAAGTCTCAAAAACTAATTTTCTTATTTGATTTAAATAGTATGTGCCGAGTTTTGTTGTGAAAAGACAATTAATTATTGATGCTGATGGAGCGATTTTAAAAATTTGGGTTTTAGGTATCCCCCTGCTTCTAATGGCCCGATTTGCCTGATTTTCAGAAACTATTTTCCTTATTCTATTTAAGAATAGAATAGAATATTGTTTAAGTAGCATATGGCACATATGGAGTTTCTTGATAAAAAACATATTAATGCCACTAGAGCGATTTTTAAATTTTGGAGTGCAAGCAAACCCCTCCCCCCCCCCTCCTATTGGCCCAATTTCTCTGATTTTCAGAAACGATTTTGCTTGTTCTATTTAAATGGCATATACGGAATTTCGTTGCAAAAAATGATATATCAATGCCACAAGAGCGATTTTTAAAATTTGAATTTCACGTAAACTCCCCTTGCTAATTTCACTAATTTTCGAAAAGTGTTTTTCTACTTTATTTTAATGGTATACACTGAATTTTCTTTAAAAACGTTTAAATTGCTGCAGCTAGAGTGATTTTTAAATTTTGTTTTAAACCCCTAACCGATTGCCATGATTTTCGCAAACTACTTTTATTAATTTATTTTAAAGTTTTTTTTTCTTACCAAATTTCATTGAGTTCATTGAGATAAAGCAAAAATTGCGGCCTTTAGAGCCATTTTTCATTTTTTCTCCCATTTCTCCATTTTTTTTTTTTTTTTTTTTTTTTTTTTTTTTAGGCTTAACTCACCCCAATGCTACAATTTTGCTGGTTAACGAACTGGACGAATCGTTTCACAATATCGTGAATTATGTTCTGGAAGAAGGCAAATTCCTCACGAACGTGAGAAGTGAATTCGTATTTATAATAACATTTACATACAAAAATACCTCACGAACGAATCTAGACTGGTGACTGTTCGAATGTTCAAGGACCCGATCTTGGTAGAGACAAAATTCCGTAAGAGTCGTGAGGGCATATCCTGGAAGGCCGGTATTATTAGCTGCATTTTATTAAAATGTATATCTGCACTGTTTAAAAAGTAACCAGAAATATCTGAATGTAATTTCTAAGTTTCGGGCAGTTTAACAAATAAAATCAGATATTTCCGTGATAATTGTAAATAACAAACCAGAGACAGTACACAGCACTGGATTTTGTTAAACAGGGTCGGTTTTCATTTACCCGCAGAAAGAGATTGGTGCTTAAGTTTCAAGTGCTACACAACACGGTGAGATGATTATTTATTATAGGGTAAGTTCATTCTAATCGAAAAAAGGCCTGATTTCCTTGACAGAGAAACTATTTTTCTTATTTTAATCAGTGGTATATGTCGAATTTTATTGAGAAAAAAATAATTTTGTTGCCACTGGAGCGATTTTTAATTTTGGGTTTAAGTAAGCCCGAATTCCTAATATTCTGATTTCACTATTTTTCTGAAAATACTTTTCTTAATTTATTTAAATAGTATATACCGAGAAAAAAATGCGGCCGATTTTTAAATTTTTGCTTTAGGTTAATTTCCACATTTAATGGTCGAATTTTGCTGGTTAACGAACTCGATGAATCGTTTATCAATTGATGGTTATATGCCGAGTTTCGTTGAGGAAAAAAAAAAAATTGCGGCCGCTAGAGCGCAATAAGAGACACATATAGAATTTTTGGGCCTAGATCGATGGAGATATTTCAGGAGTACAAGCGCAATAGGTGAAATTCGTTAAAAGTTGTGTTGCTGACGCAATGTAAGTTACATCACATAACATGGAGCGTGACATTTTACTGTATAAAAATACCCGCAATCTGTTCTCAGAAAACGTGAACATAGTGCTTGTATGTTAATGTTCTGTGTGGTGTAACATTTTAATGACTGTGTATCTGCTTATCCTGTAGCCTGCATGTGTCTCGACCATTCATACATGGCCGCCATCAGCCAAGTTGCTCAGAGGGTAAAACATGTTTGCGGTAGTATTTCCTTGACAATATAAATGCGGTTGGGAGCTTTTAGAAGAGTTTTCTTCAGGGAGGAAATGTGTTTCTGATCTCTTCAGCCAGGCCGTGAGGAACTTTTCAATGTAGGCGGCACAAAGTAAAAGCTTTTCATCTCGGTTTTAAGAGGATGCATGTTTTGTGGGGTCTAACTTGCCCACCACCACAATTCTTATCTACTGACAACCAGGTGTTGCAGTCCTGTAGTTCTGTTCTGATGAATTCAATCTTTTACTGATAAAGTTGCAGCAAATATCTTTGCCATAAAAGATGGTTCGTCTGGTATCTTTCGGCCACTGATAGTTTGGATTCTGTAGTACATTTACTGCTACACATAAGACATAAAATTGTGTTCTGAAGAGTCAAAAGAAACTGAAATCGGAAGTAGATCTTCGGCCAGTGCTGCTCACTCTAATATGTATGTGCCACACCTGACTAAATATAATTTTAATATCTTGACTGTTGAATGAATGGTATGGAAAGATTTTTTTTATTTGTTTTATTTACAGACGCTCTTTAACATCTCAGGTCATCAGCGTCCCATTCAATTTAGAGCGTGAAACAGCCGACAAATTTTGCTCAGAGGCCTCTTCTTTCAGGCTTGAGGTTCTTTATCGTGCCGTAAATGTACAACACGGCTTTACTTTCTTCCGAAGAAAGCCGTACTTAGGATTTTTACGCCCGAAAAAATCCACCGACTATGGCTGGTATCATAGTATGACGGTGAGCTTGCAAAGAACAAACTGTTTGAAAAGCTACGAACCCGAGTTGCACAGTCGTTGAGTGCTGAAAGAGGCAAATGAAGTACACAAGATTTTCGGTTGATGATCTCGAAACGAGAGGAGCATCTTGCAGCAAACCACAAGCAGAGCCACCCCTCCCCTCGTATTGACAATGCGGGGGGTGATATGATGTGTCGGATGCAAAGGGGGCGCCACGTGCATATCCAGCTTTTTATTGCTAACGTTTATCTTCTGCACAATGAACCCGCCCAGACCACCCTACCAGGAAGTCCTTCTCACCCTGCATCATCACCAGCTGTAAACATTTATTTTTCACTCACGCTTCTTAAATAATTTCTCCCCTTCTTTTGTCTTATTATATTTTGAAACAGAAGTTCGTTGCTGTTTCTGAATCAAACATAATAGCCGTCTTTCTGCATCACTATACAATGTTGTCATTTTCAGATAGTTCAGTTTCTTTTTAATGCCATGTGTGAGCTAAAGTAATTTTAAAACAAAACCACACTATGCCGAGCAACGAACATGACATAAAAGTAGTTTTCAATTCAAATGGTAAAAGTGTCCAAATGAACAAACGAGAGTAAGGCTCTGAGATACAGATAACTTACTCTTTTATTATTATTATTATTATTATTATTATTGCCAGTGATAGTAAGTAAAGATAGAGAATTTATATTTTCTTCCTCGTCAACCCATGGAAATACGTCAACCAAACAATTTTTCATAAGAATGATTGGAGGGGAAAAATTGGAAGCGCGTTCTCGCATGTTTCTTAGTACAGGACGCCAGCTGCGTAAAATGGCGTCGCTTAGTAAAGAGCAATACGCTGATCTAAGATTTTTACTTCCGTCTGCAGAAAGTTGGAATGTAAACGTAGACAATGTTACAGCAAGTATATGGCGATGATGTTCTGCTACAATAACCGATGGCCGAGGTAGTTAAGACGCGGACTGGTGAGCGGGAGGTCCCGGGTACGAAACCCGCCAAGACCGTCCTCCCTGACCGAGGTTTTCTCCAGGTTTTCCTCGGTCCTTATAAATGGAAAATGCCAGGGAGGTACCCTGAACTTAAGCCTGGAACGTTTCCTCCTTACAAAAACCCTTTCGTAATATATCATTTCATCTCGTGTATCATCAGTGTCCATCGCCTGTGGTGACTCAGTAGTAAAAAGGGGCGTTAAACAATATTTAAAAACAATAAATAAACCGAACTTCGGTGGTTCAAAGAGTTTAAGGAGGACTCAACAACTAAGTAGGGCGGGAAGATATACGAATAACAGTGAACAGACTGTCAGACATTTCCCACGTCTGAACAGGAGACGAGAATGAACTTCAGCGTCTGGCGAGACAAACCTCGACTCCGTCATTACGTGTAGCGAGACCATTACATTCCAGAAAGTAAAGCTTTCTACGACAAGACAACCAGCAATGGTTTATCAACATGAACCCCGCCCCCATCACCACCCACAAGCAACGGTTAAGCGTCCTGGCCGAACACATCCGAAGAAAACGCCCTGCACCATGCGCGCTCTTACGTTTGTTAGAGCTAGACAATTAAAACAATATACTTTTTGTAAAACTATATTTGATGAAAATGTATGAATATCGCATTAAATTATTATAAAGAAACACAGGTTTCCATTGTTACCCAGTCGGCATTATTATTTAACAATGTTTAATGTTTAACTACATATATTTTCACTAATATTTAAATACGATGATAAGTCATTAAATAAGTCACAAACTGATGAAGATATTACCACTAGATGGCGGCATTAATCCGATGGTAATTGGTGACATGACACAATCGATGTTTACAATAGCGAAACAGCAGGTGCAAAATGTACAACCTGATGCGGCGCTCCATTGTGCGATTTGTGTGGGCAAAGAGGATATTCATAAAGAATTGTTTCCTCTCTACGGTGAGAAGAGCATGTCAGAAGTACTTTGATGAGCGGACACGTATCAAAGACAAACAGCATCGGCCGGCGAACGGAGACGCCACAGAGGCGAATTTGCAAAGAGTTGAAGACTTGATCCGAGCAGACAAAACGGTAACAATAGACACTGTTGCCGCTGCTATTGGCATGACAGGTGAGGTTTCCACAAAAGCTGTGCACGATGGGGCCGCACTTGCTGACCTCATAACAAAAAATACAAATCGTGGATCTGATATTGTAGCATCGCAATCATACTACAATAAGCCTGCCCGCATTGTTTGGGTTCACCATGCGAGTCAAAGGAGTGGAAGTAGCATAACAACGTTCGTCCTCATACTGCCAACAAGACAAATGAGACGTTGGGGAATTTCAAATGGGAAGTTCTCGAGCATCCTCCGTATAGCCCCGATCTTGCTCCTAGTGGCTTCCATTTGTTCGTCCCTCTTAATATCACTTTCATTTTCCAGACGATGAAGTCACGCCTGGTTCCGACAACAGCTCAAAGAATTTTATGCTGCTGGGTTTGAAATGACGGGATAAGGGAGAATGTCTTGAGAAATAAAAATATTTTTCAAATCAATACTCTTGTTTAAGTTCCATATGCAGTCCTGACTTATTTAACGACTCGTCCTAGTAAATATTTTACTCAGTCATTGAATCGGTGAAAAATACAATAAGGGTTGCAAACTTGCAAATAATTAGAATTCCTCTATACAATATTGTATCATATGCGCCACATGCCCCCCCCCCCGATAAAGATTTCTGGAAGAAATATTAGCAGATCAACTATCAATACTCAATAATAGATAACTCATAATTCTTTTGTTACAATGCCGATTATGGCGAAAATATTTTCTCCGAACTTGAAAAACATAATCTGAAGATGGTTTAAAAAGTTACTAAAGAAGCATTAGTTTGGAGACATAAACGAGAACGTCGATGGAAGGAAAAGAAAGTAAGCCGTCAAAAATGGAACCTTTGTTAAGAAAAGTTAAAATCACGTGGCTGAGTAAGGCGTAGGTTGAAATCAGTTTCGCCGATTGCTCTTCTGAGAGAGTGGATGTGGCATGGGACATTGTTGCAGAACATCCCCACAGTTATTAAAGCACCCTCAGTAAACTTCCCCTAGAGACTTACCACCCCATTAACAGTGTCGCGGAGATTTCCACGTTATGAATGATAACCCCATGATCTGTTTGAGGCAAGGGAATTAACAGCCCTCTCTGCTGTCGGGCCAGGGTTCGCCTCTCAGCACCTGCAAACCGTTCGTTACTGACCTCTGACCTGGTACGTCACACCTGCCGCCAGCCTGCCTGCGATTCACCTGCAACATGCTCCACCTGTTGATGGCAAATCGATGTGTCGAGATGACGCGACCAAAAGTCCGGAGTTCGGAAGAAACATTTCCCATTACACTTTGCCCTTTGCCCTTCCGGCAGCTGCATCAGGGTAGCCATTAACATAACGTGCCTTTACTTCCGCCACGTCACATTTTCTGCTGACAAGTTCCGGCGGAGCGGTTTCACATTTCAAATTTAATACATTACAAGAATCATCGTGGGCCAGTTCGCGTACGTGAAAGCAACTCTAGTTTTTGTCAGTAATAGTGCAAAAATAAGATATCATTTCCTGAGCGCTCTACAGCAGAACGATGTCACACTGATAATTCAAGACAGGAATGAAACAAAAAACTGGCAGGTCCCGGTTTTTTTTTTTTTTTTTGTTTGTTTCCACAAAGTGACATGAGCGACTAATTGAGACAACCTGTAGATTTTGGTGATACTATAATTGACTAATTAGGAGGAAACTGTTTGATAGCACACCATCACGTACAGCAAATATCCTGTGCGTTCTTTACCAGCAGTGCTCGACTCATCATGTTAGGTGAAGAGAGCCCAGCGTATGCGAACATTAACTGCGAGTCTGTTGCACTTTTATACGTTTCAATTTACAGACGTTGTTTAAATATTTTTACTGTCAATAATTTTGTTAAAATATACTACTAGCTGTCACCTATCTGTTTCTTTTTTTTTTTTTTTTTTTTACGATTTTTAAGTGGTTTAATTTCAAGATATATTTGTTTACTCTGAAAGTATCTTCATTTTTTTTTTTCTACTTAGCAGTGTTTAACGCCCACTGGGGTATCAAATTCTAAGCCTAAGCACCATCCAGGCGTTTGCTATTGTGAGGATTAGAGAAAAGTTGCAAGCATACCAAACCCAACTCTTCTTATTAATTACAGTCTTACCACGGTTCAAATGCTCCAATAGTATTCGTAAAAAGTGTGCCAGGATAAAAACGCGAAACTGAGGAATTAGCAGGAAAAATTATGATTTATAATGCGCAGTCCTGTTTCATTTTACATTTCCCTGGAAACCGGACATGAAATTGACACTAGTAGCAATATAACGCTCGAAATTTCTTCTCACATTTCACCATTCTGTCTGTGGCATTTTCAAAACTAGATTCATATAAATGAGATAGGGTAAAAGTATCGGCACAATTATGGGAAGAACTAGAAGAGGTAAATCATTAGGTTTCAAATGAACATGGAACTTAAACAAATAATTTATTGTATTTCTCCCTGTACATTAAGTCACTTATCTTATCGTTTCACAAGACCCCGAAGGCTTTGGTTGCTGTAAGAACCAGGTGGTGACTACCCTTTCTACAGCTTCACTGTCGGGAAAATGTTCAACCGAAAGATGAAGTTTAAGAAGCTCTAACAAATGGAAGTCGCTTGTAACAAGGTCGGGGCTACATGGAAGATGCTCGAGTACTTCCAATTTAAAATTTCGCAGTGTCCCATTTGAATTGGCAGCATGAGGACGCGGGTTGTCATGCATGAGTAACGGGCCATTAGGAGTTCCGTTGAAGTCGGCAGTTATTATTTTTATTTTATTTTTCCACCCGCAGGCGACGCAGGACATTTCCACTGCTGTGACGCACGCTTTTTCTCGAGCTGTTCATAGTGAACCAAGACCCGTTACCTGCGACCATTCGAGCTGGCATATCATGAACCTCATCATAGCAGAAATTCAGACGCTGTAATGCCAGACCCATTCTTTGCATTTCTGTTGTGGGGTTACCATTGTGTACAGACTATGTGAACAACCAATAGCAGTGGCTGAAGTGTCTATAGTTACCTTCTGTCAGCGGGATTGAGTGGTCAGCTCGATGCACGCACGGATCTTTGAAAATCGTACTTTCCAACAATAGGCCTTCAAAATGTTTACACCTCAACCTGGCGTTTTACCTCAAAGTTACGAGAGACAGGGTCTCCCATTGACAAGAATCGTGTATATGTTCTTACGGAAGATAAGTTAGTTGAAACACTGGAATTTCCTGTGTAGATGCCGGCAATGTATTGCCGCTGAGGGACACCATTTTAACATATAATGCAGGTTAATGCTTATTATTATTATTGTGTTCCCAGTAAACAGCAGCGCTTAGGCGTCCTGAAACTTTGTCCTATGATTTAAATGTTCAATGTTTTAACTTTAAAATTCTAAAATAACATTTAAAAGGCTTAATATGGGGGGAATTGACGCAGTAATATTCAGTAAAGCACCCCCTAAAATCCGAAATTGAAATAATTCAAAATTTATTACATATCTATCCAAGATACCACGCACGATACATAAAAATTTTGAACTACAGCAAAGGTAGTAAATACCACTTGCTGGTTACAGTTTAAATAGACCAGTTTGCAAATATATAAGCTTTTGAGAAAATGCTTATTTATCTGAACTCCTATATTTTAAAAAGGCCCTTACTAGTATTACTATGCAAATAATTTTTATAAGGAAGTTACCAAAATATTTGTAGCATTATTTCAGAAATTAGTGCAAATTTATTATACCTAATTCTAAAATTCTATAAAATTAACTTAAAGATCAATTCCATCATAAAGTTTAAATGTCCAATAGTTTTTCTTTAAAAAAATAATAACTTCTCGTTTAATTTAAATTGAAATGATGCTTGCTTTAAAACATTAAATTTTCATAACAATTTAAAGTATATTAAAGTACGTCATGCAAGGGAAGAATTAATTGCATTACGCCGTCTGTTCGTATTTGGTGTCATCTTATTCCTAACCCTAAACGGAAAATGAAAACAAATAGATTACGTACCAGAAATTAATCATAGCTAGGGATTTAAGGGAGGGTATCGTTAGCCACTTTGCCAGCACCCTATGCTGCTCCCTACACGCGACAAACGGTGATTCATATCGACTGCAAGATGTTTTTTAACGACTTTCCCAGCAGGTCATCTCAGTCCTGTTCTGCTTGTCAAGGGAAAAAATACTGCGAAGACAGGAACAATATGCAAAAGTACTCCGGACTTTTAAATTGGAGAACAATTTAGTGTTTTCATGTTCCATCAAGAGCGAACGTCAAATACTCGTACAGAAGCCAAGATATTTTGTCGTTTGAGGGTCCCAAATAAAATCTAACCCAAGACCGCTCTGAATCTCTCGTAAAAACGTATTACATCAGCTGGCTCTGACATGTCAATATCCCATAAGAAAGCTGCAGGTTGCAAAGTTAAGTTAAACGTGTGTGGATTCCAGGACATACAGGAGCAACCGGTACTGAAACTAGTGAGCGTGTCGCGATATCAACTGCTAATACCTTATATAAATATGTGTAAAGTCTAACAACAACTGTATCGCAAGCAGGGGCGGTAAGAAGCATTTCAGCATATTTTTAGATGTTTAAACAATAAAATTAATGCTCACATATTACGTTTGTTCACACAGTTTTTTATTGAATATTACCTTCACTCTGAAACTTTTGAGAATGAAAGCAACACAATTTTTAAAAATGTGATCTTATTGTTGCATTTTTTCAAAATGTTCTCCATTGCATTCCACACAACGTTTTATCCGTTCAAATCTTTTGTAAATGCCGAACGCCATGCTCTTTTGTGTAAGGTGCTAATACATTCTTCATGTGCAGCTACCGCGGCTTCCCGTGGTTCAAATCGTTGATCAGTAATTTATTATTTTATTTTGGGGAATAGAAAAAAGTCGCGTGGGGTCCGATCTGGACTGTAGGGAGGATGAAACAACCACTCGACTCCTGACTCCTAAAGAAATTGGGTTGTTTCCAGCGGAATGTGAGCAGAGATTTTGTCGTGGTTCAACAGGATTCCACGCAGACGGTTCGATCTCAGGACATTCCATACCTGGGGCAGGCAGTGACAGTTCTTTGTCCCTCAAGTGGAATTGTCACCACTAGCTGGGAACAAGGAAGTCTCATCTTCTTGCCAACACTTCCCGCTCGCCTCAGTTCTGTTGTTGGAAAGACCCAGACTGAGGACTGTCGCTTAGTTTTTGGGTCAAACTGTCGCCTATTATGATGTTAATCACGGTTTTTTTTATCTTCTTTCATAAAAATGTTCTGACACCAATCCACACATGATTTTCTTCTGCGAGGAGAAAAACAACGACTGCAGAACTCCAGGATTGTTTTCACTGCTGCCAACCTAACATTCACGACTTCTTGAATATGATAACATGTACTGCTACATACGCTCTGCTTTCATCGGCTGTTGCTGTAACCGACCGTCTTCATCTTCGAGGGAACCCATCGATAAACAGAGGATTCAGAAGGGCAAAATTCGCCAAATGCACGCTGCAATCTTTCAAGACATTTTCCCTCCCCTAAACCGACTTTGAAGTCGTAGTAAATCATAGGGCGGAAATGCTCTCGCTTTAGATCCATCCTAGCGTCTGGCGCAGCAACACCCGCGTACACATACACAGAAAGTGCAAACACCACACATTGTTGGAGCACGTTCAGACTTGCACCTGTTGCTAGCTAAACTACAATGTAAAGCTATGAACATCCTAAAGTAATTTCACGTCACGCTAGTGTAAAAAGCCTAACGTCTCTTAAAGAACAACTCCAATTACGTGCACCTTGAATACTCTTTTTATACCTCAAGGAAAACAGCCGTATTGAATGAAATGGTAGGAGAAAGGTTCCTCGTGCTTTAACTTAAGGTGTAATTTCAAATCTAGAACTGTGCAAGTTGTACAATGAGGTTATTTTAATTATGGGCCGCCTGAATGTGAATTGCTTACTGGAGAAGTGCAGCGGCCTTAACCGGAAAAAGGAGATAGAGCCGCCTCGTAAAGTTGGTACATTTTTACTGAACGGGTAAAATGACAATATGTTTCAAAACTGATAATAAAAAGCACTAATCTGTGTTACGCCCCTCAACGACAATACATTGCCTGCATCTTAGTAAGAAATGTCTGTATTTCATGTAAGTTTTCTTCTATAAGAACAAGGAGTTTCTTGTTATCATGTTTCTGGTAATTATTTAATAAATTGGCAAACAGTTTCTCTGCAAGAATATCCGTTAAATATTATATTTATTATGGAATAACTAACGAAGAACAACTAGGACCGAGTAACACACTAATGCACAATCTCTCGCTGACACTAACTACAAGCTGCTATCTGCAAATGCATTGCACATTCTTGACCAGTACACAGCAGTGCTGTGCAAGCCTATATCTCAAACAACCTCACTGTATATGAAAATATATGCAGTTTAATCAAATACCTTGAAAGGACAGAGAACATGCCCACAAAGCTTTCAAATTAAAACAGGAACGCTCTCAGGTGTCACATGTACAACCAGCTACGAAAATGCGACGCTTGTAAACTGTGGGAAGAACCTACAAAAACGTCAACGATAACTTCAGAAGCAGAAATACGACTTTCTTCTTAGTCTATGTCAGAGGAAATATAACTGATGTCTATATAAAGGAACGTCCTGAATAAAACGATGTATAATGGCATATTGCCGTGCAGACTCTAGATGGCGGTTGTAACCAGAGTGTGCAGCAAAAGGACAGTGTTCGTTTGTTGACAAATAGAGAAAGACATGAACAAGATAGAAAGCGACTATCAGTCTATTATTGTCCATGATTGTCGCTTTCTATGTTGTTCATGTCTTTCGTCAGCATTGCGGTCTCCCAGCATCATTGAGGTTGTGTCTGAACTGATAGACACATAACCTTTGATGAAATGGAATATCAGTTTAACCTGCACACCATTATTCAGGACGATTTGAACCTGAGAAATGTGTGCACACTTTGGGTTCTAGAGTCTTGACTCAGACACAGAAGGAAGAAAGGGTCAAAGTCCGTCTTCGGCTACTGGAAATGTATAATGAACATCCGGAGTTTTAGAGAAGCTGGTGATGATGTCACTACACACACCGCATAAGGAAGTTCAATACATGAAATGGAAACATCCAGGAGCCTCTGGCCCAAGAAATTTCGTGCTGCTTCATCTGCGGACAAGCTGATGACTGCCGTCTTTTGAGACACTTCAGGTTTACTGCTAATGGACCGGCTTCCTTAAGGAACTCCTGTCAACAGCGTGGTATACTGCGATAGCTTTAGACAGCTTAGACGAAGGATTCAGCAACGGCGTTGTTGGAGTGTTGACTCCACACCAGCAAATTAGGTTCATTGTTGTGCAGCACCTACCTTATTCAGCGGATCCCGCTCGCTTCGCCGGATCATGCCTTGGACAACGTGATTGGTGGCGTAGTACTCTCAAAGCTACTCGCGAAGTTACCAGGAAGAAGGCTACGGTGAGGAGTATGCTGAGAGATTCACCCATGTTGCGTAATAAACAAAGCTCAATCATTTTCGAACGCCCCTTACGTAGGAACTTCTAAAGTTTGCTGCTTTGAAAGAGAAAAGCATGAACCTTACATATGAAGATGTGTTAATAAACATTTAAGTTGTACCAAAGAGGTTATCATGATGGAAAGCAGTGTGTGTCAAGCCCGATCCAAAAAATGATGAACCGTCTCAGGAATAAAGTCAATAAGATTTCACTGTCACGGACAAGATGAGGATGAAATAGAGGGTTGTCAAAACTGTCTCAGCCTGTTGAACAAAATGTAAAACGATGACGAAAGTCAGTAGTCAGTTGCAGAAGGTGTCCAGAACGCCCAGCAGTCAGTTGCAGGACCCGCCCCAATAATTACAGGCCTGTTACTGACACGCACTGCAGCACAGTGGGCTAGAAAGTGGGGAACGCCCCTCACATCTGAAGGGGTACCCACCGTTATAATTGCCATTACCCACGCTCCATTGCGTCACGAGTTGTGTAGACATTGACTTAGGGAGTTTTATTCGCCATTACAGTGTTGACATCCATGTGAAGTGCCTTTGTGTCCGCATCTTGTGACAAGAAGCACAACGCGTTATTGGTAACTATCAAGTGATCACAACCTTCAACTCATTCCTGATTCTGCCCTTTTTAATTTGCAGCTGTTTTAACGTAGAAGAGTGACATTTTCCAGTAGTTCGGTCAGGACACCTTAAACATTACAAGTCTATCACGCAGGACCTGAGTAAACTAAGAAAAGTCCGCACGTAGTCGAGTAACTTTAAAAAATATATAAAATTCAAATTATAACCTTATTAATTAATAAAATGAAATAAGGTATGATATTACTGTGAGGTATTAGCGGAACAAAATTAGAATCCTTACAATAAATAAGTGTTACAAAAGGAAACAATATTTTAGAATTATTATTATTATTATTGAATAACAAAAATTAATGATATACTATTAATTAAATGAAATATATGATTACTGATAGACAAAGCTTTTACTGTGTGGATATTTTTAAACATTTTTAAATATAACCATGTTTATGAACTGAGCCCTTGATATTTTTACATTCACTAAAATAGAGAGAAATAACAGAACGTTTCGAGTTACATTGTGTGTTTAAGATGATGATGTTCATATGTTTCAATAAAACAAAAACATGTTACTATTTAAAAACAATTGCAATGTACTAAGTAAATAAAAACAATCGAAAGTTACATCGATTTTCAGTGGCTTTGAAATTTAATTTAAATGTTATTAACATGTAAAGTAAACGTTTTCAGAAGGTTATTACAGAGCGTTCTTACACATAAATATAATTCTGAAACACAAATTAGATTAATATTTCACATTTGCTATCTACACGACGATGCTTTTGTTAAATATAAAACATGTGTATCGTTATAAATACCGTTTACATGCTGAATTAATTTGTTCTTTTATTTTAAAACAATATGGAGAAAATTAAACGCTAGAGACCTTTTTAAATTTCGATTTTCAAGTATATCCCTACTCCTAATGGTCCAATATCTCTAGTTTTCAGGAAATATTTTCCTTATTTTTATTTAAATATTATATACCGAATTGTTTGTGAAGAAAAAAAAATATTGGTGCCGTTAGAGCGATTTTTAGCTTTTGCGTTTCAGGTTACTAATACTTCGATTTCACTTATTTTCGGAAACTATTTTTATTGTTTCATTTCAACAACATATACCGAGTTTCCTTTTAAAAAATTTAAATTGCGGCCGCTAGAGCGATTTTCAAATTTTGCTTTAGCCCCCGCCTGCTTTTCAAGTACATATGTATATCGCCCCTTCGAATGATCCCATTGCCCTGATTTTTGGAAATCATTATAAATTTATTGTAAAGAAATATACTGTTAAAATTCGTTGACAAAAAGTTTGTGGCCGCTAGAGGGATTTTTAATTTTTTTTAAATGTTCGCTTTAGGTTAACCCCTACCCGCAATGGTTCAATTTTGCTGGTTAACGAATTCGACGAATCGTTTGTTAATTAATGGTTATATACCGAGTTTCGTTGGGAAAAAACAAAAACTACGACCGCTAGACCGTTATACGTAATATGTATAATGTTTTTCATTGTCACTTTCGGTGCTTGTAGACAGGATTGATGGAGATTTAAAGAAATTTTCCAAAAATTGTTTCATGCGTCCACCCTAATTCGCTAAAAACAAAGCCGTTTTCCTCTACAGACTAATATCAGTTATTGCAGTGAAAAAACATCTGTACATGTTGATACAGGTAAACTATCTGCAGCGCTAGCGGAGAAGACCAACCAGTGTCTTCTTTTTTTTAAACATTTTCTAGTATGGGTCAAATACCGTGCATATTTTTGACATATAAAATGCTTCTAGCACAAAGTAGCATGATTTTCAAATGAAAACGGTACCTATTATAAAACCAGGTGAGAATAGGGTACGAATAGGATTCTAAGTCAAGATATCGTCAACCTAGAACTCGAATTTTCAGAGCAGTATATTGTTCGTCGCTTTAGTTTCCATTTTGCTGTGGGCGAGAACTGAACATGTCTCAACTTGCGCACCTCTCACATACGAGAACCACAAGCGGCAACAATGAAACTAGTAGCACGTGCACATTACTCATAAAGCTAACAAAATACTGAAAAGTTAAATTGTAGCCTCAGAAAGATGCCTGTAAAAATTATGCTCATTTTTTATTGAACGGCCATCCCATTAAGATTTTACCCTTTTCCAAGTAATCTAAACTCTTCAGCGCATTTCGACACTCTATTGGGTGTATAGATTGGTTCAAATTTTGTCCAGGTTCACAAACGTTGAAAGAAGATTTTGAGTGAAATTTGCCAAACGCTGAATTGAAATTATTTTTTCGCTTGGGCTTATGGTCCCAATCGACAATGGCACAACCAACAGCTGTTTCAAAGTTCATTTTTTTTTCCGAGCAGAATATTAACTTGAGGGGTCTGCAGTCTCGAACACTTCAATTGTACTGTCTTCCGTTACAGCAACAAGGCTTTTATCACTATTTGTTTCGTAGTTACCTCAGGTGAAGTGCGCTTTATCTTCGGTGCACATACAGAGACGTTTGTCCAGAAATAAGCAAAATTTTCACGGCTATCCGCTTGTTCAAATAGCTGTATAAGTTTTCAAACAGGAAAATCTCATATAGCGGAACTTCTGTGTAGTGTTTAACAGTGTAAAGTGCGACTGTTTGGTTTGTAATCTGTCTAAGCCAGGGGGCGAGCCACCCTACTATTGTCTCCATATGTCTGTCAGCCATGCAGTAACGAAAACTGAAAGATTAATTGCGCGTGCAACCCTCTCTATTAATCTTGGTTACCGACTTAGGGTTGCAATGTGCTCTCTCCCTTAGTCTCAGTAGCAGAGACCTCTAACAGTGCCAGGCATCGAACCCAAGAAACTGCTTCTCTCACGACCTACTTAGAAAATTTCTTGTCCCCAGTTTGCAATAGGCGCTCATGGCTTTTCTTTCACTTTCTGGGGCAGGGCTCAATCCTGGAGAGTAGGGCGGATGAGTCTTCTTCGCTTGTTTCTGTTCTTTCAATTTAAAAGCATCACCACATTACCTGCAACTGCGTTGAATTAGCTCAACATGTTGTTATTAGCGAGAGAACGTGGGGTTTTCTGATCGCTTAGGTGAATTCTGGGACGGATCTTTCTTTTCCACGAATTTCTCGCTCTCCCATCGGTTGTGCTACAGATTCAAAGTGTATCTCAGGACAAGGTGGGCTGGTGCGGTGTGACAGTGGCTTACGCTTCGGGAAGATTCCTGCTCCGACGTCTTCTGAATTGCTCGAACTCTTGTGGAGGGGACTCCCATCTCAATCCGTGGATACATATTCCACTTCTCTTGTTACAACATGTTTTCAAATGTAAGTGACCTGTAAACACGAAGGGGCTCCTGTTTCCAGAATAGCCAAAATTGAAAAGATCCTCATAGTATACCCCCAAGTATTGTATTTACGACCTAAAACTCAACCAAAAGTACCCTGTACTTAATACAAATATAAATAAATAATTATAAAAGTCGGTCTATAGACACAGATTTAAAGTACAATAAAATGCTTTCTGATTCAGTTTCATTCATACAACTAGAGGTATTTAATTATAATTATTTTTTTTTAATTTGTTGATTTTTTTCAGAATTGCAAAAAAAAAAAAAATGTATAAACGTCAGATTTACTTAACGTGTAAAATACACTTCCCCCCTCAAAAAATGAATGTCATAAATAAGATCTACAGACAATTTAACTGTCTTACATGGTTTAAAAGTTATCAAAAGTAAGCGATTGACAATTATCTACCATCACAGCTCTATGCGAAGGCTGCTCAATAAAGAATTATCATAATTTTTGAAGACATAATTTCTTGCATTAAAAATAGTTTTAGAACCTTTTGTTAGCTTAATGTGTAATGTACACATAGTACTATTTTCATAAGAGATGTGCAGGTTGATATGTTCAGTTCCGTATACAGAAAACTGCAGGTGACATGCAACAGAAATATTTTGCTTTTGTCTCAACGAATCTTCAGCTGAGGTCTATGGAGAGTTCATTCTTTCCTACAGCACAGCTCGAAGACGGTTTAAAATGTTAAAAGAAGAAGATGAACCTGACGCTTCAGTTTGTGCTCTAACGGAAGAAAACACTAACACCGTTGCTGTCGTTGTGAGAGAGAATCATCGAATAACATTACGAACACTTTCAGATATTCTAAATTTCTGTGTGTGCACCAACACGTTGATAAATGAAAAGATGCATATGAGAAGTGTTTGTGCACGGTGGGTTCTAAGAGCGCTGCGCAAATGACCACATCTCCATGCACCACCGCACATCCCAAACATTGTTGATGAATATTTTACAAAAAGTATTATGAGGTTTATAGTTTACCCTCCATATAGTTCAGGTTTATCTCCGTGTCATTTTTATCTTCTCCCCAGTTGAAGTAACTCCGTCGTGGGAGGTATTTTCCGTCCTCAGAAGCAGTAGTGAAGGTTATGCAGACAAGCGATTCTGAAGAATTTCTGTTTCCAGCATGTCTGTGAAGACTGGCAGAAGTGCCGGAACAGGTGCCTTGCGGAGACTGCTTTGAGAAAATTGTGAAAATTATGAGGGTGAGTAAAAAAACTGTGAAATTTCTTTATTGAACGTACCATTAAAAATAAAGAATGCCCTTTTATTATAAATCTTCCTCCGTTTTCTCAAGGGAAAGAGGTTTTATTTCAGATTAAATATATGCTATTAAACATTGTTTTATTAAAATTGTATCTGCTTCAATTTTTTATTCCATCTCCAATACTGTCCGAAACATGAAATATAAGTAGTTACTTTCTATACAAAATTCAATAAGTTTTATCAACCAACTTAGCGTTAGATTTCTCAGCGGTGATCGCAGTTGGAAGAAAACCAAAATTTGCCCTAAAATACAGTAGTTTCTTGGCACGTTTAATAGATGTCTCTTCACTGCCAAAACACTTTTCACAATTTTGAGATACACACTATGGTAGCTATAGCTGCAGGACTGTAACCAAGTTCCCCTGACTGTTAGAACAGAAGCAGGTGGCAACGGGACACCGCAGGTTATGAACTTATATACGAAATGATACTTTCAGGAAGGTCTTATTTATATCTGCCCACCTTGTGCAAAGGATGTTATGTACATGAAATCCATTTGATAGTTTCGCACAAAAATAAAGAAGGCATAACCATTTCGGGGAAAAGGGTCGTTTTATTTCTCATATCTAGTTTTCTTATTTGTTTATCCCATTCATAAAATATTATTTCTTCATCTGCATTTGTTTTGGCAATAACCTCTTCATTTGGCACGAATTTCTTTCCTGCTGGCCATTTCTTCATGTTGGGGACAAGAATTAATCAGAGGGAATCGAATCTGGAGAGTAGGGGGATGAGGAAGCATTTCATATGCTGATTTCAATAATTTTGTGGTCACAATCGCAGAACTGTGCCCTGGCGTGTTATTGTCATGGAACACGACCTTCTTCTTCGCCAAATTACGACGAGTCATCTTGTTCGCGAGGTTTATTTACTGCAGTAACCTAGCGTAACATTCATCGAGTTATGATTTTGATTTTTTCCAAAATGTAAATTAAAATTATTCCATGTCGACCCCATCACCTTTCCTGCTGAGGGGATTAGTTCTACTTTCTTCGGAGCGTTTTCTCCAGTTGCACCCACTGTTTCGACGTTTCCGGCGTTTAGTGTGGTCCACTTTCTTCTGCATTCCGTTT
This sequence comes from Metallyticus violacea, assembly GCA_030762175.1. NCBI lineage: Eukaryota > Metazoa > Arthropoda > Insecta > Mantodea > Metallyticidae > Metallyticus > Metallyticus violacea. The sequence continues at coordinate 5,091,758 of CM060842.1, read as the reverse complement.
AAAAAGCTCCAAATCGTGCGTGGAAGTGACAACTCGTTTTCCCTTCTGGTTAATCGTTAGTAAGCAGCACCCACCGCGACGGTAGCTTTTTCATTTGCAAATTATTGTGCAATATAATTTCCAGAAACGCCCACAGCTTCAGCTATCTACTGCACCTTCTTTCTCTAATCGCTTAGCACTATGTTCAATCATTTTGGGAGTCGTAATTTCTATAAGAAATCCGGAACGGTTAGCATCGCTTGTGCTCATTCAGCTATATCTAAACTCACAATTATAAGCGAAGGTGAAGATTTGCCGTAATGGTTGTCCAGTTCCTGCGGAGTATTTCTTTTCAAAAAGTAATGTTTTGTTAATACACGAAATTCGTGTTTTTCCACTCTGAGCGCTTGTTGGTGTTACTCTCAACGCTTTTTCAACCGTCACCAAGCTTTTGGGTTTGCGACCCAAGGCCCGGTTGTAGCTTGCGGCAAACAAACAGCTGTACTTGTCAAAAAGTATCCAGTCATTAACCTTCCCAATTTGACACAATACATTCTTCCTTCACTCGTTTTATTATGTAACAATGAACACCATCACTGGCCTCATCTGCAGAATTCACCTCCCTTTAAATTCTCTTCTTATTTTCTCAATTTCATTCCTGTAACAAAAGTTCTTAAAATAGAACAATTATTGTAACTTTACAAAAAATGTCTGGCTGCTTTTCATTATTGAGCTTGATTAAAGGAGTATCGGCATAGATGAAGGCTTCACAAACATATTCAAAGAAATGTGAATACTGTTCAAATAACAATTGTTGTACTGTAAACGCTGAACACGCTCTCCCCTTTAATGGTTTTTATCTTTCATCACTCAGTGGAGATTTGATAGTGAAACAATTTCTCATGAGAATAACAGATATCATGTTGTTGCAAAATTATGCAAGCGCGTATGACGCCAGCATAAAATGGAGTCGCTTCGTAACGGTAGTACACTGCTCAGAAAGTTTGCTTCCGTCTGCAGAAATACTGTCTGGAAGTGTACGCGTTATTAGAGCAAGCAGTGTCGAGGATGTTCTGCCACAATCAACCGCACTTCAAACAGTTTAAGAAGCGTCGCCATATTTCAACAACAAAGCAGAGCGGTCCAGGTGCTCCAAGCACTGCAGTGAACGAAGCCGCAAATAACACAGCTGCCATCATTGTTCGGGAAGTAACAGTGAACAAAACGGTAGATATGTTACAGAGCATCCTGGCCGAACGAAAATGCTCTGAGCTGCATTCATTTCGTTGGCGCCTTTACTATGACAACGCACGCCCGGCCAGAACAAAAAACATCGAACGTGTGCCCAACAGTTAAAACAGTCCGGATCTAGCTTTATGTCACTTTTTTCTGTCTCCTCGTCTCAAAAACAGGCTGCGGGGTCAGCGTTTTGGTTCATCAACATCTGTAGGAAACGATTCTGAAGATGTTTCCAGCATTTGTTCTGGAACTGGCCAAGTGCATACAACTCAAATGGAACTACTTCGAAACCTCCACTTGTAAGTAAAAATAGCATTTTCATCCTTTATTGACCACATCTTGTATTTTTCTGTGCATCACAGTCAAGCTTCTCTTTGACGCCACTCTCGCGTTACAGTCAAAATATCTTCTCACTTTATTGATCTTTTACGTAATTTTGTGCAGAAGTTTCCTTCACTTTAGTCATATTGAGAACATGAGTGTAACTGTTTAAGATTGCAGTTGAGGTAAAAAATAAACAATTATTATTCATAGAATTATACGGATCACATCTAAGGCCTCTTCCGGGTCCTAAATGACCAAATGAGCCATTGGAGTTTAGCCATGATTAATACTTACTCAGAGAGATTGCCAATCGATCACCATATAGTGAAATGCTAAGGTAAAATGGCGGAAAATGTTGTCCAAGGATCTCTTTTTTTCAGGTATGGTGTTATTTAACGTGCCGTAAATCTACAACATAGAACCCATGGGAGAGTTTTACGTCCAGAAAATGTTGTCCACCTCGGTCGAATTTGAATCCGGGAACTTTGGGTCCAGACGGGAGAGTTGTTATTATTATTATTATTATTATTATTATTATTATTATTATTATTATTATTATTATTAAATTAATTGTAAATGCTACGTAACAGGGACGCGATGCAATGCGGTTCGACTCTCTTCAATAGCTTTACTCTTACAAATCTATTTTCGATATAACAATCAAGAAAGTGTGTTACGAGTGTTTGGTATTGTTAGCACATTCGCACTGGGATGGGAGTGGAATGTCGTCCAGCGCTCCACGCGGTTTTTATTGGAAAACCCAGCCAGCCAGTCATTTGTCATGCATGAGTTATAACGGCACAGCTATGTTTGAACGCTTCGAGGAAAGAGCAAAAAACAGCTTTCCTTTTCCGTATGATGCTCATGTCTGTAGAATTGTAGCAGAGATGTTACTGCAATAGCGGCACAAGTGATTTACCTTGCGGGATGAAATATTTAGAATTTTGGTGAGCTCAGTAACACATTTGGGCAATTTTTATTAATTTTTATAATGAAAATGGATGACGTCATGGCAAAGCTCTTAAAATATGTTCAGGAATCCCCAGAGTTGTATGCTGGACATGATCTTTGAACAGCAAATGCAATCGACAAGTTAATGATAATGACAAAAAGCATGTCGAAAATAAGCTCTTGTCCATTAATGAATTAGAGATAACTTTTTCAAAGTCTTTCTCTTTTTCCTAAAATAATATTTATATCTTTGTGACACGTTCTAGAGCTTAGTATTTGATAGCTTCATGTTTTTGTTGGTCCTCCTATTCGTCTTCTACCTGCTTGTCATGAATACCAGACGCCATTATTAGGTCTCTCTGTTGTTTTTTTTTTTTTAATTTGTTTTATGAAAGTCTGTTGTTGTTCTGTCTGTGCTTGTAATATGTAAAATATTGCACAGCTTCAAGTGTTTTCCTTTACATAGTGAGATGTCTGGTGCATATTTAATGTTCGTTTTGAAAAGCACGTTATGTAATCTTTGTTTGTTTTTCATACTTTCACATGCTCATTTATTTATATTATTAATATTTTGCCTCCCAAATATATAAATATGGAAACGTGTTAAATTATTTTTCCAGCAATCACTGCTTTTACCCTTTGTTTTTCACAACCATGAATTCAATTTTATTATCATGTTTAACTTTCTGACTGATTTTTGTAATTCGTTTCATTTCTCCCCAACAACCACATAGCACATTGTTCGATGAAGAAATATCATTCATTTTACCCGTCTCTTAATTTTGATGATCTTTCTCAAAATCGTCTTCTTTTGATGCAATTCACCTGTCCCTGCCAGTCTTTAAAGACCTGCTAGAAACCACCTTTTAATAGACTCTTCAGAATTGCCTCCGCATCCTCCATCACTGCTTCTGATGATGGAAAATGCCTCCCATGAAGATGTTTCTTCGATTACATGAAAAGGAAATAGTCACATTTGACCAAACTTGGACAATGAGGAGGGTAAGGGTCACCCTTCACATTGATTTTTGTGAGATATTCACAAACAACATTTCCAATGTGCGTTGTTGCGGTTTTGCAGTTTTCAGGACACCTCTGTACTGTTGACAGTTACAGTTGTGTGTGCAAGCACGGCATGCTGGTAATGTTGAGAATACAGAAGCAACCACCACTGCTATGTTGGTGATGATGGACATTTCCACGCAGAGCTTTGTTGTCCGCTCTCGGGACAGAATGATTCATCAGCAATTGGAAGAAACTCCCCATATTCCTGTAACATCTGAAGTATTGGAACCCACCGTGCACAAACACGTCTCATGTCAACTTTCCAGTTACCAAGTGAGGGCGAAACCCAGGGAAATGTTCAGAATTTCTGAAAGTGTTCTTAACGTTATTCGTTAATCCTGTCTAAAATGCCATCAGTAGAGTTGATGTTTTCTTTAGTTAGAACACAAATTGGAGCGCAGAGTTCTCCTTCCTTAGAAATTGATTGCCCCCCCCCCCACCCTCTTTAAACCATCTTAGAGCTGTGCTATAGAGAAGAGCAAACGTTCCACAGGCTTCAATTGAAGATTTGTTGAGACGAAAGCAAATTTTCAGAGCAGTTTGTCGGTCACCTTCATTTTCCTGTAGGCGAAACTGAACATGTTTCAACTTGCACACCTCTCACAGGCGGGAACCTTAAGTGACCACAATGAAACTAGTACCACGTGTACATTAAGCTAATAAAATATTTTAAAGTTAAATTCTAGCACGAGAAATTGTGTCTGTAAAAAGTTATGACCCCGGTATGAGTTCGATGCAAACAACTGAAATTCTGTATTAATTTTAAAATCCCACTCTAATATACCGCAGCAGGCTTTATTAGCGCTAAGGATAGATGGAAAGCATTTAGTTGTTGAAATATCCCATTACATATTCTTCCTAGCTGTGGTTTTTTATCTGTCCTTACCTTTATTAATTCGTATAATCGCATTTAAAATATCCATTAGCACATCCACTTCCGAACACAAAGAATGGACACAAATGACAAACAGGTGGATGCTACAGTGGACTTAAATATTGTTTCGTTATGCCACAGTTATCCACTTATGCCACTTTTGCTTCAAGAACTTGTTTGTAAATTCGCAGTACCTGCTACATAATCTGTGGAGATCGAAAACAATCGATTGGTTTTCTCGTTGATCGATTACAGAATGCAAAACGTAACAAATGTTTCTGAGAGCCTTGGCTATCTGTAATTCTGCAAGCACTGACATCCAGGAATGTGCTTGGCAGAAACAGTGTCACCAACTTTTTTATCTCTGCACCTTCAATGACTTGGGAAACCACTAATAGGCAAGGGAGTAGACTTGATACAGCGTTCAAATCGGAGACCTTGTCTAGAAGGAACATTTAGTTCTGAAAATGTCTACAGCACAGAAACGCCGGACAGTTTCGCTCTTAGGTGAATGTTTACATCATGATAATGCTCAGTTTAAAGCAGCAAACTGAGGACTTAAAATGTGAAGTTATTCTTATAAAGAAAACACACAAACAGTAAAATCTTGAAATATGAAACATGCATTTTCTCAGACAGCTCAGAAATAATGCCCGTGAAGGTCTATCTCCAGATCGCAGGTTCGAATCTCTTTAAGATCAAGCCGCGTTTAACTCAATCCAAAGGACAAATGTCGAGAAGGTTTATGTCAGTCATTCTTGGCGATGGCCAGTGAACAAGTCGACTCAGGCCCGCCCTAATTCCCAATGTAATGCCCTTTTGCCTGCCCCACAACAACTCTATGATAATGCTGAGAAAGAATAAACACGCTCATGTTTTGCATGGGTCCAGGTAGATCCCCCACCCCTCTTCCAGCATCCCTCCCTCACATTTATCAACCTCTCTCTCTTTCTCCGTCTGTACTCTCTGTTCCCAAAACGTGTGCCTCTCAACAGGTGGGAACGTCGCTCAATAAACCAACACCAAAAATATAACCGTGGTTCTCGTTCCCTGCGTTATCTTTACCAGCCAAGATATTCGTTAGCTCTTCTAAGTCATGACCATATCTAGTATTAATATTACTGTTAATAAAGGAGGTCATGTATCAGCTGATTTATCCACATTCGTTGTTCTAAGTCAAGACCACCTCTAGTATTAATATTATTGTTAATAAAGGAGGTCATGTATCAGCTGATTTATCCACATTCGTAGTTCTAAGTCATGACCACCTCTAGTATTAATATTACTGTTAATAAAGGAGGTCATGCATCAGCTGATTTATCCACATTCGTTGTTCTAAGTCAAGACCACCTCTAGTATTAATATTACTGTTAATAAAGGAGGTCATGTATCAGCTGATTTATCCCCAGTCGTTGTTCTAAGTCATGATCACCTCTAGTATTAATATTACTGTTAATAAAGGAGGTCATGTATCAGCTGATTTATCCCCAGTCGTTGTCCTAAGTCGGGACCACCTCTAGTATTAATATTACTGTTAATAAAGGAGGTCATGTATCAGCTGATTTATCCCCAGTCGTTGTTCTAAGTCATGATCACCTCTAGTATTAATATTACTGTTAATAAAGGAGGTCATGTATCAGCTGATTTATCCCCAGTCGTTGTTCTAAGTCGGGACAACCTCTAGTATTAATATTACTGTTAATAAAGGTCATGTATCAACTGATTTATCCATATTCGTTGTTCTAAGTCATGATCACCTCTAGTATTAATATTACTGTTAATAAAGGAGGTCATGTATCAGCTGATTTATCCCCAGTCGTTGTTCTAAGTCGGGACCGCCTCTAGTATTAATATTACTGTTAATAAAGGAGGTCATGTATCAGCTGATTTATCCCCAGTCGTTGTTCTAAGTCATGATCACCTCTAGTATTAATATTACTGTTAATAAAGGAGGTCATGTATCAGCTGATTTATCCCCAGTCGTTGTTCTAAGTCGGGACCACCTCTAGTATTAATATTACTGTTAATAAAGGAGGTCATGTATCAGCTGATTTATCCCCAGTCGTTGTTCTAAGTCGGGACCGCCTCTAGTATTAATATTACTGTTAATAAAGGAGGTCATGTATTCGCCGATTTATCCCCAGTCGTTGTTCTAAGTCATGATCACCTCTAGTATTAATATTACTGTTAATAAAGGAGGTCATGTATCAGCTGATTTATCCCCAGTCGTTGTTCTAAGTCATAATCACCTCTAGTATTAATATTACTGTTAATAAAGGTCATGTATCAGTTAATTTATCTACATTCGTTGTTCTAAGTCATGACCACCTCTAGTATTAATATTACTGTTAATAAAGGTCATGTATCAGCTGATTTATCTATATTCGTTGTTCTAAGTCATGACCACCTCTAGTATTAATATTACTGTTAATAAAGGTCATGTATCAGTTAATTTATCTACATTCGTTGTTCTAAGTCATGATCACCTCTAGTATTAATATTACTGTTAATAAAGGTCATGTATCAGTTGAATTAACTACATTCGTTGTTCTAAGTCATGATCACCTCTAGTATTAATATTACTGTTAATAAAGGTCATGTATCAGCTGATTTATCCATATTCGTTGTTCTAAGTCATGACCACCTTTAATATTAATATTACTGGTAACAAATATCGGTCATGTATCAGCTGATTTATAGAAATTTGTTGTTCTACGTCATGACCACCTCGTGTATTAATATTACTGCTAATAATGTATCCGGTGATTTATCCAAATTCTTGTTCTAAACCATGCACTCATTTAGTTTGATCTAAGACTTTTATAGATCACATAGGCTGCAATGTTATTTTTATTTCTATTGTCTTCAATTTTTCTTCCCGCATGTTTTCACCATTTCCATAAAATGTAATGGAATATAATGCCTGAAAATTTGTTTTAATTTTTGTACATACTAACACCGTTATAATCTCACACTAAGGCTGTTCTTGTATACCCCAGAAAAGGCGCGACGGCCGAGCTGTTGTGGCCGGCTAGTACCACACAACCCACAATGACTTGCACCTCTCTCTCTCTCTCTCTTTCTGTTCCTTTTTATTATTCTTTCTCACAAGATAGATAAATTGAAACGTGAAAGAGGATCATAAATAACATGTTGTGTTGTGAAAAATGAACCCCGAGGAATGTTCTGTTGTGATATTTCATTCTTTTTATAAAGAATGCCAACAATTCAGACTCGCACACGTTACCAACCCAAACCCCGCTGCGCACTACCTAACCCAATCGCCAAATCCATTTCATTCATCAAATTTTGGGGGGGAAACATTTAAACTAATTATTATGTATTGGAACTTGCTTTTTTTTTTCCAAATTTACTTAATTTTTAATGTGAAACATCTCTGCTTTTTTAGTATGGAAAAGTAAAGTTAGTTCTAAATTTTAAAATATGTTACCGTGTAACGTAAATGTTGTAAGGAACAAACGAAACTTGTTTTGGTCAGTAAACACCCTTAGTGTACACGAATATCAATGTGGTTTTCATTTACTTGCTTTTGGGTTGTGTCGAGTTAATTCAGGTTTTCCTACCATTTTCAGGATAGCTGGTTCTTCAGATGCGTTGTAAACAAGGGTTTTCTTTTACCCAACTAATCAATCTGTTGTGTTTAATTGAGATTAACGACATTTCCAAAATCTTACAATTTCATACTTTTTGTGCAACAACAGGCTGACACTGTCTTTGTTCTTTACTAATCTTGTGCACTTCATTAGGGGAGCAGACGTTCTCTGCTAATCTTCAACTGTCACAATTAGTTGATGAACTTACGCTAGTAATAGACAATGCACTTTCTAACATGTTCAACCAACTTGAATATGATGTGTATACAGCGAGGTTATTTGAGTTCCGGGTCGCTGCTTACTGTCTTCCCTTTTGACAGCAAGGATGCTGATTTGGAACTCAAACCGTTGGAATGTTTTCATGCAAAACGGTCAGAATTGTCATCAAGGAAAAACAGGATCTAACATGAAGATTCTGGAGTCATCTTATGAAGTCAGTTTAAGAGTAGTTAAGGCGAGAGAGTCATTAATATTATATGATTAAAATAATGTTGGGGAACAGGGCAGCAAAACAGGTTGAATTGATTCCGTTATCTAACGACACCATATCCTGAAGAGTTTTAGATTTGTCTGCAAATGTTAAGCAGCAGCTAACAGAACAAATTCGCGCTAATCCCATACTCTTCTTACTTAAATAAAAGTTGTCAACTTCATTAAGTCCGGACTTGAGAATTCAGGAGTATTTTCCGTTTTGTGTAACGAAATGGATGATTCTGTTTTACTTGACTATGAAGTTCAGGGAAACACATTGAGACAGTGTATCTCATCCTCACACTTCACTGATGAGCTTGACTTGCCCGGGTGGTTTACTTGTCTGATGTCGCCCGCCTCAACCACCTGAACAAGAGTTTGCAGGGTGCTCTTAAGAAAAAATGAAAATCAACATTGCAAACCACATTTCTTTCCATATTTGGATGCTTTCTTAATTCCTCTTCACTACAAACTGGCAGTGATTAAGAAGCACTTTCATAGTCTCTTCTCAGACTTTCCTGAAAACCGGCATTCAGAACTTTGGATTAGAGACCCGTGTTCTATTGCTACCAGAAAGACAAATTGATAGAGCTATCATTTCATCCACAAGACGAATACAATAGACCTCTGGCTGTCTGTAATATTTTTGTTGGTGCTTATGACTACTTTGTGAAGGTGGGTTTTCTTCTCTAATTCATATCAAAAACAAGTATAGAAAAAATAGAACTGAAACAAAACATTAAAGAACTGTATTTAACTAAACAAGCACAACCTTCACACTGAAACAAAAGTGTGTCAGAAATTTGTTAAACTTGTAAAGTTAATAACTTTTACTGATTATAAGTCTGAGTATCAGTATCTGGAATAAACTGTTTATGTACCCAGTCAACCTTGACAAAATTAATTTTTAAGATATTTCACACAACAATCCAGTGAATAGAAGAAATTGAATAGTTTTCTCTCTAATAATTCTAAATACTACACGCAAGAATAACTAAATGAATCGCTACTACTGTTATAAATGCCTCTTGCACTTTGCTCGTAAAATGTGTCTACTGGTACATCTAACATCCTGATTAGAATGTATCGGCACGTCACTGGAAAAGGTTGACAACTCCTGGTCTCGATGCTTTACAACCCTGACCTTGCATTATGCGATTTCTGATTGTTCCCTCCAGTGTAGTGTGTCATTCTGATGATATAACTTTGTTCTGCCGACAGTCACATTACCTCAGCATACAACCATGTGTTGCGTGAGTGAAGGAAAACTTGGATTTTCTGGAAAAAACTTGCAAGTTTTAGTGCCCCTTATAGTAACGGTATTGTTGACATTTAGTTGGCCTTAGGATATTTCTGTTAGGGGAAGTACTTGACAATTTTATTTTAATAATAATAATAATAATAATAATAATAATAATAATACCTATGTGACGGAAATGAATCAGGCAGTTCGTGCATGACCATAGAAAGATATGAAACTCAAGTGATATGTGTTAAGTAGCGACGTCATTAAACAGCTCGCCTCTCATCTAGGCGGCCAGCACCCTAAGGGAGTGGACGAAGCGACGCCAGGGTATACGTTTTCCTTTGCCATTGCTACATCATCTCTCATCTTCACCTCCATCATTCAGCCTAATGTAATTCGCCGATTCTCGGTGCGTGTGTGTGAAACTCCAATACCTGGCCGGTAAGGTGACTTTAGAACATACTCAGTTTATCAAACTATTGTGATCCAGAGAAACAAGTGCGATGTAATTCTGTATTTTAATGTTTCATTAATATTTCTGGGTTAGGGTTGATTTCATTTTATTCTTTAGCTCTCTAAAACCATCCTATTTTTTGTATAGGATAGCTGAGGTATGGAATGTCGAATTTAATCTGATTTATGTTAAGTATAATGTTTTATTTATTGTCGCTTTACTGCATTGGTCTTCTTGCGACGTCTGCAGGTTATAGACTGAATACTACAGGTGTAAGTGTGTAGGGATGAATGAAATGAATTGATGAAAACGAGTTCTTAGCTTCTTAAAGCTATCTGGCATTCAGGGTAAGGAAAAACGTAAAATAAAACCTTACCCAGACAGCTTGGCATGGCCGGGATTTGAACCCAAGATCTCCGGATTTGTAGGCGCAAAAGCTACCACTAGACCACAGACACTTTGACCAACGCCTCAGTGAAACCTTCAACACTGGAACTCGTGATGCGACGTGTGGGTGCCATGCATCTCAGGTCATCAGCGTCCCATTCAATTCAGGGCGTGAAACGACAGACAAATTTTGCTCTGAAAGCTCTTTATGTGCCGTAAAGGAAGCCGTTCTTAGGATTTTTACGTCCGAAAACATCCATCGGTCCTGGTAGGGATTGGTCCATTGCTCGGTTTCACCCTCTATAATGAAGTTATTACATTATACATAATTCTTTATGTAATATTTGCTCTTCTATAGAGAGTTTAAACAGTATGTCGTAATACAGAAAGGTGATGATCTACTGCAACACTTTCAGAGATTGTAGAGCTGTATTATTTGAAATATGTGGTGCCCTGACCAAATTTCGAAGTTTCCAAAGAACCAGCACTCCATTAATGAAAGCTTTCATTGAGAACAACAAACCAAAGTTCTTTGACGCAGAATAATCATACTTAAAAGTGTTCCAGTCTCGTGTATTACTTTAAATATGAAAGTTCCTCTCGCCGGAGCTGCGTAAACTAAGCGAATTCCCCAGGAAGTTGAATTTGTGAACGTTATTACAGAGTGCTAGGGCAGAGAGTGTAGTAAAAACAAGTAACGCTAACTGAAGATATACATCTTTCAGGCTTACTTTTCCCGTATTGTTGTTAACTTAACGTTTTCAATTGCACTAACTATATAACAGCTAAAATTGATTCTGATTAACATTTAAGCTTTATAGTTAATTTTAGACGTGCGAAAGCTTGTTTTCCTGTGTACTCTCCGCCTACCTTTATTGTACATCGCTCCAGCATTCCCTGCAATTCGGCTTCTTCCGCTGCCGTTAGGTACCGAAGCCGCTGTCTGTAAGCTAAGTCCGATTATTTGTCCATGCGCATGGGCACACTGTACCCCGTACTCTTTCACATGACAACGAGATTGCCGTTTGGCGGGAATACTCAATTGTTATCCCCCTGTATCCCACACTCTCCTCGGGCCACCTTAATCGACGTCCTCGGCGATTACAAAAGTTTGACTTTCAGCTATAATCTTGCTCCTAATGCTTCGATTTCCTTGATTTTCAGAAACTATTTTTTCATATTTTATTTAAATGGCATATACCGAAGTTAGTTGCGTTTTTTTTTTATTTCAGAAAAACATAATAGTTTGAATTTGTTGATTATCAGAAAGCATTTTTCTTTTTTTTTATTTCAGTGATATATAGCGAGCTTCAGTGATAAAAACAAAAATTGAGGCCGTTAGAGCGATTTTTAACTTTTTGCTTTAGGTTAAGTCCCACCTTCAATGTCCATTTTTTTTCTAGTTAACGAAACTGATGAAACGTTTGTTAATTATTTTTTATATACGGAGTTTTGTTAAGAAAAAGGCAAAAAGTGCGACCGACAAAGCGTTAACAAACACATGTAAATATGCATATATAGTACACACAAAATTTTTCATTGTCATTTTTGGTGTCTAGTAAGTAGTTTCGATGGAGATTTGATGTAATTTTTCAAAAATATTTTCATGGGTACAACCGCAATAGGTACATTCCTGCGGAATTTGCTGAAAAGGTAAATCTGAAATTTCCCATCTCAAGCTGCTTTATTAAGACCCCTCTACAATATCTGAAAATATTTCGAAGTAGCTTCTTAACCTCCGGTTAATTGGGAATATTGTTCTAGTGTTTAATCGCAAGTTTACATTTTTGTTTTCCATTACATAACCCTGAAAATTTGTGTTATCTTTTTTATCGAAAAAAATTACATACACAATGGAATCTTCAACTGTTTCTATTACTGTAGAATAGTGCAATAATTATGTTTTATTCATACAGATGTTTTATCCAACTTCGTGCTAATTCGCGTAGTTCCTTTTTAACAATTCTTCACTTTTACACAGAGGGCTGTCCAATAAGGGATGATCATATATATATATATATATATATATATATATAATATTAATGAAAAATAAAAATAAAGAAACACTATTAAAAATGTAACAAATTAACACTAATAATAAAAGTAAATAAAGATAAAAGAGTCACACTTGAAATTGCTATATTTCGAAATATAGAAATTTCAAGTGTGACTCTTTCTCAGTGTTTTATTATTAGTGTTAATTTATTTATATATATTACAACAAACCATTATCCTCATAATTTTGATGCTCTTTCTCAAAGTAGTCGATCTTGGTGGTATAGTGACAACTATACTTGTCTTCTAAACCCAAGATCGCGGGTTCAAACCGACCAAGATCGTAAAAATCCTAAGTATGGCTTACTTCGGAAGGGAAGTAAAGCCGCGGGTCCCGTGTCGTACATTTGCGGCACGATAAAGAACCTCAAGCCTGAAAGAAGAGACCTCTGAGCAAAATTTGTCGGCCGTTTCACTCCCTGGGTTGAATGGGACGCTGGTGGCCCGAGATGTTAAAGAACATCCATAAAAAAATCAAATTTTTCAAAGTAGCTGCCGTTGTATGCAATGCACCTGTCTCAGAATTTCTGCCAGTCTTCAAAGACAAGCTGGAAACCATTTGTTGACGGATCGTTCAGAATCGCCTTAACAGCCTTCACCACTGCTTTTGATGATGGAAAATGCTTCTCTGGAAGGTTTCTTCAATTTGGGGAAAAGGAAAAAGCAACACGGCTAAATTTGGAGGGCCAATAACACACTCACGTTGCTTTTTGTGAGATATTCATCAGCAACGTCGTGTTGCAGCATCCGGTTTGCTGTACGAGACTATGCCTCTCTGTAGTGTTGCCCAGTTAAGGTAAATCATTCACTTTCCTAACAGAAGCAACTACTTCTGTTGATTTCCACACAGAGGACCGACATCAGTGGAAAGAAACTGCACAACTTCCAGTAATAACATCTTCAACTACATGCAAACTGATTGCCTGCCTCCCTTGTCACAGTGAAGAACACACTCTACATAAGCTTTGTTGAGACGAAAGTAGCACATTGTTCCTTGCTGTAGATTTGGGAACAGCAATGACAACAATGAAACTAGTACCACGTGTGCATTATGCTTTAAGCTGACATTTAGCCTGCAATTCTTTATTAAACAATCCCCGCACTTTTTGCCTACTAAAAAGTTACGTCATAGCTCCCAAGATGACGGCGAGGTATGCTGTTATTTGCACTTAGTGTAGTGCGGACTGATTGTTAGTACCTGTTCATACTCATAAACGGCGTGGGCGTGCGTCCTAGCAGGTCCAGAGTATGTCTGTTTAAACCTTAGGACGCCCCTCTCACAGTTTTATCAACTTTCGTGTGTTACTTTTTATTTTCGACAAGGCTTGTAAGCCGAATGTGTGTATGTGTGTTTTCTATTCTATGCGCAAGTTTCATAATTTGTTTCAATATTTCATTGTTTTTATTTTTAGGAAAAAAATATTTTGAAAGTAATTCTACAGAATTCTACTCTGAAGGAAACAATGAGCATTATAAAAGTGAATAGAACATCTTCATGGTCTAGAGGCAAAGTTTGTGAATCTGGTTCAATTCCAGCTTGCTGTTGTTTAACGCCATTTACAATGTTGAGGCATCACCGGCGGTGCACGCTGATGAAATTGTGAAAGGTTCTTTTTTAAAGGAAGAAAAAGTTCCAGGTACCTCCCCGACATTTGACATTTATGAGAACTGAGAAAAACCGAGAAAAAGCGTCAATCAAGAAGGGAATCGAACCCTAGACCACCCGCTCACAAGCCCGTGCTTTAACAACCTCGGAAATCTTAGTTCTTAATGTAAACTTAGGAAAATTCTGTGAACTATTCGCTGAAAGTACCTGGTAAATTCAAAATTCTCTGAAGTAAAGTTTCTCAGAAGTTTTTACGAAATTCACTGATCCTGGACAAGTGCATTTGTTTTTCTTATTTTATCAGAAGACAAATTGACAAACGAGCCCTAAAGTTGGTAAACGTCCAGCTTTTCTGAGAGAGAACTCTCGAACAGGAGAAATAAATCATATTCATCGAAATTTCCGTATACAGTCCAAGGTTCTTTTACTTAAAAAAAAAAAAAAACAATTATTTTTCATATGAAAAAATAACAGTATTATCTATTGCGGAAGACATCATCACCAGGTAAAATGCATATTTTTATTTTTCACTTTAAGTTTTCTATAGTTCGACAATATCTCTGTCCCGAAGTTATGCTATACAAAATGTCATGTACATGTTTAATTCTATATCTAGTTCTTCTATTTTAACAGATTTAATGAAACCCCGATAGGTTGAAAACTGTGAAATGTAAAAGGAACAAAGAAAGAAGCGTACAAATATCATAGCAGGTTGGCCATCTTCACGATATCTCTGAGTCAGCTCGATTAGTTTTAGAACCCCCGTCATAATACAGACAAACTATGTGTATGATCTGTATTTAAATAAAGTATTACTTATAAAAAATGTTGACCGTCAATGTTCACTGCATTTAGCTTTAATTTTAAATTTGCATGAAAAAATGTATTAATTTCTTATTTATTTACAATTTCTTGTCATTATTTATTCGTGTCTCATGTTCCTTTAGTAAGCATTTCAAGTTGTATGGTGAAATTTTGTACCGCAAGGGGAAATTTGTATTTCCATATTTGCAAGAAAAAAGCAGTTTTGAGAAAAATGGTTTTTAATATTATAATCTCATCCGTGCCCAGGGCCATATAACCAGGCACCTAATAGAATTTAAAGTGAATACAGGACAAAACAGCTTCGCTATATAACTCTAAAAATTTTAACTTATTCCCCTTCTTTTCTTGCCATTTTTTTTTCATTTTTTTAAAGATAAGTCCCCTTAAGGGATTTACAGTGGATATATTTCGGTATTTAAGATTTCTGGTGCACTTG
This sequence comes from Metallyticus violacea, assembly GCA_030762175.1. Lineage (NCBI taxonomy): Eukaryota > Metazoa > Arthropoda > Insecta > Mantodea > Metallyticidae > Metallyticus > Metallyticus violacea. The sequence goes on along the minus strand of CM060842.1, from coordinate 5,076,232 downwards.
AAAAAAAAAAAAAACCTACCCGCTTATGTGTATAATATTTAATTTTGAGTGCAAGACACTATAATTGCACTTTTACTTTATTATTAATTTAAGTCCAACATAAACAAACGTTATACAGAAATACAATCTGATAAATAAATAAGGAGCAATATACCAATTAATATTATTAGCGACAAAATTGAACTATCAAAACTCAATATTTAAACTAATGAAAGTTCCCATGCTGGCAGAAGATTTACATTTTAGAAATTAGTCACCCACACTTCTTTACAGATTTTCAGACATTTTGCTACCCCTGCCGCCCTGGGCAGATGTCCAGTTTGCCCCCTTCCCCTGTAAATACGGTGAATATCAACATGGAATATAACAAAAGTACATCATTCTAATATTTTTCTGCATATTATAATCTTCCAAATATTATCCCAATTTATAAAAAAATGTATATAAATATTTTGATGTTTTTCTTGCACAATGAATATTTAAAACACTGCTGTTTTTTTTTAATATAACAATGCAAACTTTGAGAACATAGTAAATAATAAAATACGTTAAAATAATTCTAGCACAACTATAAATTATAATATTTTGTTACTTATAGACATTTAAATATCGCAATATATATTTTAAAATGTATAATATAACACCAGTGTTTTTATAAAATCAGGTGATAAGATGACTTTGAAATAATATACAACAAACATTGTTCTAATAGTTATGGAAAACTAAAGGTCAACTTTTATCGCCAAGTTTCAGATACATTATTTAAAATTGCATTTCGAAGTGTTCAGGGCATTTGAGTAGTTTCTACGTGATAAAACTGTAAATAAGATGTTTGTTAATGCAATCCATAGCTTGCTGGACTAATGGAGTGTTTTGTACTTTAAAAACGTCAACATTTCGTCATTCTTGTTATGGCGAGAGCAACCCCTGCGCATGTGTTTTGTATAATATGCGTAGCAATAGTTACAGCACTTTGCTGCTATCTGGATATAAATTGGTACTGGGGACGTGGAAGTTTGGTTCACACGCAACGCAGGCTGGACCAAGAGTCTCCTCCATTCAGTGAGAGACAGGCCGAGGGGGAGGGGGGTTGGCATAAAGCACGTCGCATTCCACGAGGAGAAGAGCAGGTTTTGTGTGTACTGCTTCAGGAGAGTTGTCCCGGGAAGGTACACACAGGCTCAGTAATTACTGTAAATATGTAGAAGCTTCCACCATTCGCTTAAGGTATAAGATGCCATGTGACTTTTAGATCCTCGATGAGCATATAAATATGTACGTATAGAGAGTGTGCGCCATTGCTGCAAATATGTCAGTATAAGCAGAGCTAGTCAGTAACTACTGTAAATATAATTGTACAGGAATCTGTAACTATGTAATGTACGAGGTGCATTCAAGTTATAACACCTCCGATCCCCCCTCCCTCAGGACTGAAAACAGAAACACGCGGTTTGTTTTAAAATACGCGGTCACTCGCCAATGCGTGGCAGAGATGGCAGCACTGTATGGAACGCAGAACTCTAGCGGCAGCGGCGAGAGTGAGGACTGTTTTTGATACTTCAAAATGACGACGTTTTCATTACAAGAACAGCGTGTAATTCATTCGTTTTCTCCATTTGCGATGATTGAAATTCATCGCCAGTTGAGTGAGACATGTGGTGATGGTGTCATGGATGTGTGTAATGTGCGTTCATGGGTGCGAGGAAGGTAGATCGTTGTGTGATAACAAGCAATCTGGGCCTCGCACAAGCCGGAGTGAGGATATGATCGAGCGAGTAGAGAAAGTTGTTTTGGAGGATAGCCGAATGAGTGTGGAACACATCGCCTCCAAAGTTGGCATTTCCCTGGGATCTGTGAACACAATCCTCCTGCATGAAGACCTGAAAATGCGAAAAGTGTCCTCCAGGAGGGTGCCACGAATGCTGACGGACGACCATAAGGCTGCGCGCGTGGCATGTTGACAGGTAATGTTGACGCTTGATGTCGGCATGAATGGGACGTTCTTTTCATCGATTGTGACAATGGATGAGACCTGGATGCAGTTTTTTCAATTCTGAAACGAAGCACCAGTCTGCTCAATGGAAGCACTCAGATTCACTGCCACCAAGAAGAAGAAGAAGAAGAAGAAGAAGAAGAAATGATGCTCGCCATGTTCTGGGACACCGATGTAGTAATCCTTATTCATTGCGTTCCAAAGGATGCTACGGTGACGGACGCATCTACGAAGGTGTTTTGAAGAAGCTCCATCTCTCATTGCCTGAAAAACGGCCGGAAAAGGCTGCACGTGTGCTCGTTCACCAAGACAACGCCCCAGTGCATCGGGCGAACGTGTTGCAGCAGTTTCTTCATGAAAACAACTTTGAAGTGGTTCTTCATGCTCCCTACTCACCTGACCTGGCTCCTAGCGACTTTTGACTGTTTACAACGATGACAGACACTCTCCATGGTCGCACATTCACTAGCCGTGCCGCTACTGCATCAACAACTTTCAAGTGGTCAAAACAGATTCCTACAGAAGCGTTCGCAGCGGCGTCGACGTTGTGAAAAATGCGCACGGCTGCAGGAGATTACGTCGAGAAGTGACACAAGTTTCATAGTTTTCGTGTGATTAGTTAGTGAGAAAAAAATCGGAAGTTTATAACTTGAACACACCTGTACAGAGAGTATCAGTAATTACTGTAAATATGCACTGTTACGGGCAGCGTCAGTAATTACTATAAACCTGGCTCTGTTACAAAATTTAAAACGTAATGTATCTGATAACAGAACTGCTGCTAAGATCATTGTTGAGTTCAACTGCAGTGATAATTACTCGTCAGTTAAAGATTTAATCATGAAGTGGGGAGATTACGAAAACCGTGTTGCTTTGATAGCGCTCTACAGGGTTGGAGATTTTTCAAACTCTTCAGAAGCTGAACATCAGCAGGATATTTGTGTACCACCCTGACAGGTATCGTCCACGCTCTGTGAGGGCTAGATCAGTGGTGAAAGCAAAGGCTGCTCGTATCACTTCGGAAGCAGAAGTGGACACGTCAAGGATATGAATGTCCACAATGCTAAGGCAAAACTTTGGACTGAAGGCTTTTCGCTGGAGTACTCAACAATTTTTATCTCCAAGACTTATGCAACACAGAGAGAGAGGTGAAGTGCAGACCCCTACTTGAAGATCACGCTAGTAACCAGCATGGAAAATTTCTTTTTATTGATTAAAAAACATTCCACATTGAGCAGAGCTACCACTGCCAAGAAGCCCCTGAGAGGGTCCAAATCACTGCGAGTGAGCTACTTTGGTGTAACAAAGACGCATTCCTGCGAAAAGGGAATAAAGACAACGGTCAGAATGCATTAGTCTGTGGTGAACACCGCTTTGTTCAGCTTCCAACACCAGGGTGCTGCCCTCTAAACTTTTGGACTACAAGTGTCCAGTCTCTCAAGCGACCCTTGAGGCAGCAGTGACATAGTGCACGCTGCCATGTTTTAAGGCAAAAGGGATCAGCACTATGTGCATACTATGATATTATAAAACTACTTTGCAACAGAACTCATGTCAGACTAGGTATATGGCAGTGTCACTAATCACTGTTACAGTTTACCGCTGCTGTTTCTTGAAGGACGGGGTGTGAAAACACAAGGAAGTGCGGATGCCGTAGCTAAACATGAGCAAATGCGCAAGTTGGTAAGGTTGAGGAAATGTGTGCTACACCCACATGTGGAACAGGAAGCAGGTGAGAATGATGATAATCTGGCGGTCCATCGCCCGTCATTTGTCTTCCAGCATCACCTGCTGCTCTGAAAGCTAGCCACCAGCGGCCCGCGTGCCCTGTCAGCCCGCTTACAACATAGCGGGACTGGGTTCGGAATCTGAACACAATTTCTTTTTCACGTGGGAGCCAGACTCGGTGCAGAAGTTACTTGTGCCTTTTTAGCACTCAACTACTGACATATTTATAGCCGCAGTGCTTTTCCCCACGCATACACGCCGTTACCGGGTAGCTCCTTCATTTGACAGCGCTTCAGTGCTTAAAAGTTTCCTGTGCCACTCTCGCATTTAGCTGCAGGCATATTTATAGGCCTGAATGCAATTCATAATGACAGAACATCGCGTAAAAAGTCACATGAGGACATTCGTTGAATTTTTATTACCCAGAAAATTCGTTCTCTATTACAGTCTTTCTTTTTTCCACCAATTTTTGTTTATCTTTATTATGTTGATTTAGAGAACAGGTTTTGGCTACAGCGGCGACCTCTGTCTGCGGCTACATACTCGTGCCTGCATGGGAAACAAACCCCTCACCTTCAGACACGCACGCAACTGACCGGGCAATTTGTCCTTGCACCCGCTCTTTGCGAAACAAACAAATCATGTTACAATACTCGCATAATTTGTCAGCAGATATTTTGAAAGCAAAATGCACTAACAATTACGGCAAAGTCTTTAATATGCACTACACAAACACCCTAATTTTGACAATAAGTAGCTAAAAATTGTGAAAGAATCGCTCGTTTTGCTTAAGAAAGGTAGTAACAGCATTAGCAATAAATGGGCGTTTCTTTCACTACAGAAGGTATAACGGTTGTCAGGTGTTTAATATTCTATTAGTCGGCAGATGTACCAACATTACAGTTTAAAGTCTGTTCTTAGGTGAAAAGATAAACAATCGCAATAGAGACAAATGCTTCATCAGCATTTATTATAGCACGATAAATAAAACGTTTAGAGATTGTGGGAGTGAATGTACTAGAAAGTTGTGTTAGTCTCTAGCCTATTAAATACTGGTTCAAGCTTAATTAGTACCGACCTTGTCAGCATTTTTTGTAACGTGTTCCTTATTTCACGTTAAAGTGTAGGGATGAATTTGGGAGCTCAAAAATTCATCACAAAAGTTTGTTTCTTGACCTAGACCCAAGACGAAGTGTCATCTCAGGGAATTTGTACAAAACAGAACCTCTCAGGTACTCATTTAGCAAATGAGTAAATCTGAGCTGGGTGGCAGCGATAGAGCGGAGAAAAAAGTCCCCCGCCTTACAAAATTCGTTACATAAAGAATTTCAGGACGCATGAGTTTTTGGTAAAATAAGTAAAACATTAGAAATAACAGACATTTTCGATTCTATCAGCATTAATTGGACTACATTCTACAGAAAGGAATTAACCTAGAACATGCCTAAGCTGAGAAAACTGCTGTTAAATATAAATTATGCATTTAATATTGAGGTAATAAATTACATTTTGTTTTAGGTGATAATTTGTACACAAATAAAAATAGCTATTGAATGTTATTAATTATTAATGCAATACGTACATATTTTTGTGGTTTGGTTCCTTTCTGTAGGATGTGATCCAGTTGGCGTTCGGAGTTTACATTTGCTGCAGTATATTGTTTCTAAAATATCATATTAAAATTAAGGTACCAGGAGCAGAAACTAAATATCGCACCAATATGGATAAAGGCAAAAGAACAATTGCATAACAAATTCCATCAGAGCAGTGATTTAGTTGATAGTTTTTTCGCTTATTCACTTGTTATGTTGGTCATATCTAATAATTAAGGCAGTACTAAGTCTTGTGTTTCAATAACAATCATATGAAATGAAATAACAACTTTCCTACAGAACACACGTCTGAAATGGTTTGAATTCATTATCGGAACTGAGGGGGTCAAGGTCAAACGCATTACCATTACGTATCACACAGTTTCAAAAGTTACATGTCGCCAAATATTTTCTAAGACAAGAGTGTGTTATATTTGTGTTTGGTACATAATTTAAGTTCGCATTGCTATTAAATATGTTATATTGTTGTTTGAGATATAATTTAAATTCGCATGAGCATAAAAGATGCGTGCTAACTACATTATTACCTAAGTATTATTATTAGTAAACAAAGATAGGTTAACCAACAAAACATTGCCAGGAAAAAGCTGCGAGCTTGGAACATTTAACGCATCTTTCCTCAGTTACAAAATAGACCACATAGTTACTTACTGCAGCCGCCGAACCTTTTCTTCCCTTCTAAAGTCACCCCGTGGGTTTTCTGCAACAACACAATGTCCTGTTTTTCGCGATTACTTGACAGGAAGTGACCTTCCCTCCACAGGAGACAATCGGCGATCACTCCCATAGAGTATTTAAAGCATGGTGCAATAAATCTTATTCCTCGTTGTCAAGAATTCGATAGTACGGATTCGAGACGTATACTTTAATGCTGTACAACATAATATGGCATGCATCATAAATACGTTTGCGTTAATATGCAACAGTATTGGTAGAGCGTGTTAGTTACGTAACATTGACTTGAGTAGTTATTTCTCTTAGCCCAGAAAAGAATAGGAAAGAAGAGGGATAAAAAGGAATAGGTATATGATATATATTGCTAATTTAAAGTCAGAATTGGGAATGTCGTGCAGGATGAAGGCAGTCAAAAATTGCAAGAACATTTCTTTGTATTCTTAAAATCTTTATACAGTTTCCTTAGTCGCAAAAATGGCTAAATTATTTTATATATCACACACAATTATTTAATTACAATAATATATTTATATATACATATGTATCTTACCACAAGCGTTTTCTTGTTAATCAAAGATCACACATTCCATTGTTTTGTGCTGAGAGTGGACAACCTGTACATTTTGTTTTATGCTGCCAACTTAAATTTGCTGAAAATGAAACAGTTTGGGTGCACTGTTTGTAAGCTCAATAGAAGTGTCTCGTAGCAATAAATTAGAAATATAGAGACAGTATTGTTGTCAACTGATAGGCCTGTCTGTTTGTACACAAAATGTATTATTTACATTTGTTATATATATCTCACAAGGCAATTTTTTGTTTCATAATCACAAAACAATGTTTGATAATGACGTCACGTTCAAATTGTTTTTTCTGAGCGTAGAAGATCACATTTAGACAATCTCAACAACATTTCTTCAGTTCTCGTGAAATATAGGGGCCTGTTTCGGCGCTATGACTTGCACGATCGACACACTTACAGATAAGAGAGTTAAAAATTTACTTGAAATGTGAAAGGAAATTGATAATTCTTTACTTTAGGGTGTAGTCAGGTTGCTGTTTAATTTACAGACGGCTTCCTGTCATATATTTTTAGATACTGATTGGTTTTAAGGGTGACTTAAGCCGTTATGATGCGTTCTATAGGGCTCGCAGCCTCTTCTAGAAAAATTGTTCCAACATAACGAAAAGAAATTAACTATTCACGCGAGACTTGGGGTTTCTGCGCCAGATGGGACTATTGAATAGTTACGGAAATTGTGCTTTAGGAAAAACTTAGTACCCTGAAAATTACATTGTTCTTTGTTATGTAGGTATATTATTTTCATTGCCGTAATTTACTGTATGCTTCTTCATTTCAACCTTTATTCCCTACCACTCATCCCGTAAGTATGTTGGAATATATATATAATTTTATCACAAACTTGTAGACATCCCTCTGACATGACGGACTTCTGAGAGCATAACGCCCATAGGGCCCCGCTACGATGTCCCATGCATCAGAGAAATAAATGAAGTAATGAAGGCACAAAAATGAGTCCTGGCGACTTACAGTTATTTGGGTTTCACCAATATCTCCGCAGCTCCACGACGTATGAACGAGTTCTATATAACGCATATGTCCCGAAATATTTTTTTAAGTAATTAAGTAGGTAATATTATTTAATTCAACTTAAGCTATACTCCTCAAAATTTAAATATTGGTATTTCGATTTAAAAATAAAACTCCCTAAAGTAAAGAATGATCACAATTATTTTGTGTTTCAGTACAGTTTCTTAGACATGCAGTGGTATTCAACCTGGAATGCGCGTTACCTAACCCTATACCGCTGTTAAAAGTAATCCTTTGCGAAGATGCAGTTTTTATATTTTTTAAGTAACGATGATCACGTAAATGCTAATGCAAGACAACACCGAATTTTCGAATTCTAATTAAATGTCCATAAAGAAATTTTAAGTGCTGTTAAAAACAAATTTTCGTTCATTTTTTGACAAGTAAGCACCAAATATTTATATTACCCAATGCCTCACTCGAAACAATTTCCTGCTAATCCTAAAGTTTACTTTTATGGCATAAGAAATGTACAAACGCCGCGGGGACAGATTCAAGTTTATACAGTGTTACATTACATCATCGCAGCTGTTGATAAGAAGTGCTGACTCAAGGAAAAAGGAGCGTGTCGAGCCTGGAGATGGAAAATAAGAAAATGTCTCCTAAAATTCATGGCGTTATGGAAGTGCATGATTAACTGTTGTTAAGATCGACAAGTGACTATCGGAAATGTAGTAAGTAATAGTATTCGGTTTATTTTCGTACACTTTTTAACATCTCAGGTCATTAACGTCTCATTCAATTCAGGGCTTGAATGCCGATAAATTTTGCTCAGAGGTATTTCTTTCAGGCTTGAGGTTCTTTACATGCCGTAAATGTACGACACGGAACCCACGGCCTTTTATCTATTCCGAAGAAAGCCATAATTAGGATTTTTACTCCTGAAAAAAACACCAATTGACCCTGGCCGGGATTGAGCCCGCGATCTTGCGTCTACGACGTGGCAAGTGTGGGAGGTACTAGAGGAAACAAACATCTCATACCAAACCATGCCATACCTCGATCCACGCTGACACCTACTAAAAACGGCTGAGAGTCAACATTTGAGATATGTTTGGGCGGACAGACATTTTTTGACAGATTTGGAGTATGGATGGTGCAAAGTAAGAAATGGAACATAAGGGGTCTGCACCCCCTAAGAGATTCAAAATACATTAATGGCGGTCTGTTATTTCGATACAATCAGGGAGAAAGTCGCGGACAATGCGATAAATCGGAGTTTGAACTGCGGCAATACACCGAGCGAAGTGTCTCAGGTGTAAGCTTGAGACTAGAATTTGGGAGGTTCCTGCTTCAGTCCCCATCTGCGTCCGCGCAGTCACTGCCTTCACAAAGACTTTAGACTGGAGGCTGCAAAGCGGTGTTTTGCACAGGAAACTGTAGAAATGTCAGAGAAGTGCCCCAGTCTTTTGAAAGTCAGGCAAAAGCAAAATTCATAATCGGAGTATTATTTTGGTACTCCAAAAAAATAAAAACAATGATTTTAATATTCTTCACATAAGAAAAGGAGTTTCTTATTTATACGTATTAGGGAACATTTGAGTGATTTTGGATAACGTGTATCAAGAAGACATATTTAAAAGTGAAAAGAAAGTGCCTGTAGGAAAACTATTATTGAAGAGACGAAACTATTTAATTTCAGTATCCTCTTGCCTTAAATTGAGAAAAAAACACAATTTCTTTTAGAATTAAGTTAAAGTGTAACAAGATTCGTGAACACAGCAAAACTAACGCGTCATTTGAGATGACAGAATGAACCATCTTTCTCTTTCTTGAGAGTTATTTCACAAACGTTTGCATCTATCTTAAACGTTTCAAATGTTGGCAGTTTCCGAGAGGTTGAATGCCACTGCTTGTAGCTTGGGAAGGGATCATTAGAAAAACAAAAGACGGCCCACGTGCGGGACTTCCTGTTGCTTTGCGCTTACTTTGTAAACAGCATGTCCATTAGCCTGTCAAGGATGACATCTTGAGGCCTTTATCAGAAATACTGTTGAGACATAAAAGTTTCTTGAACACACCCCCGCTCCACTCCGCTCGCTTATAATGACTGCAATGCTGGTAACTCTTGTTTCTTCGACACCATTGGCTTTGAACTCACAGCCTCCATGGCAGAAGGGTGGCAGTCCCGGGCGGCGGTGCGGGGGGCAGTTCTCAGTAGGCTGTAGCCGCCCCCGCGCTATGGTGCTGGTGGTGCATCATGTGGTGGTGATGGTGGTGATTCAGGTGGTTCACGGGCGAGTGCTCGTTACTCGGCGGGGTGGGCATGCTTTGACACACGTACCACTCGGACAGGTTGGTCGTGGGGCCCTGTTGCTGCGGTTGGGGCGCCATCTGCTGCGGGTGGTGCAGGACGGTGGGTGCCAGGCCGTGGTCGGGAGACGCCGTGTCCGCCCCGGGTGCGGCACCCGATACGCTAATGGAACCCGCCGACGACGAGTTGGAGTCGCTGCCGTCGCTATCGTAGCCGTTGTTGCCGCCTCCAGGCGGGGGCGGGGACTTGCCTCCCGAGATGCTGCCGTGGACCTTCATGTGCTTCCGGAGCGAACTGGGGTGGGTATAGCTCTTGTCACAGCCCGACACGCGGCAGTTGTACGGCTTGTCCGAGGTGTGGACGTGGGAGTGTTTCTTGCGGTCCGAGCTGTTGGCGAACCTCCTGTCACAGCCTTCGAACTCGCACTTGAAGGGCTTCTCTCCTGAAACACAAGCAACCTGTCAGAGAACATGCGACATGAGAAAGAAAACACACCCACATCAATTTCCCTACGACCTCAGTATATGAGCTCCAGCGATTCGCTTTTTTCACATTTGGGAAAACGATAAGATGACTGGGATTCAAATCTGGTGATTATGGAGCAGATAGCAGAAATTCGTGGAATTTTGACAAATGCAAATATTTGGACTTAATGGCTCCAGCAATAATACCCTCATTTCATGGTTTTCCCTTCCTTCCAGATAGTCTATGAGAACAACAGTTTCACCTTTCCCAGGAAACAGTGGCTATCACTGCTGATGACCTCCTTTGGAACTCTCTTGCTCGCTGCACCCCTTCGTCTCAGGCATGTAACTCGGTTGAACTGTCCAAGCACTCTCGAGATGTTCTCATCCACGGGCACTCATAGCCTGATAGTTTTTTTCATTCGCAAATTTGACACAAGATGTTCAAATACAATTTGTTGATATCTCTGCTATATCAGCAAGCTTCACTCGTGAATCGTTCAATCGGCACGCGTCGCTATGTCCTGAACGCTCATCATGAAAATGGAGGAATTTCTTTGTTTAACTTAGCAGCCTCCCCCCTCCCCACTATAGAAAACGACAGTGCATACTCTTTCAAAGTTATATATACTTCATGCCAGAGGTAAAAGTAAACCTTGAATGGTAATTCTTGTTTTAAAGGTGTAACGCTCTGGTTCTTTTATGCGTATTTGCCATATGCCGTGTATATGACTTGAACTTTTTACTCCGTAGAGACTTTTTATATTTCGTACTGCTAGAGTTCTTCTATGGCAACAAGACAAGTGCGATTACTTTTTCTTAGTGTTTCAACCATTTCCGCTTTTATAGTTATTGTTATTTTAGTTACATTTTAATAGTGTTACGTTGTTTTTCATATATATAAAGTGGAATGCTCTAGTTCTTTTATGCATGTTGATAGCCTGGTCGGGGTTGTGCCTTTATATCTTCATATAAAACTGGTAATATATATATATAATTAGTTGTCGTTAGAGTTATTTTAAAATGAAGTATGTAGAGGAAAAATTATGCGCAGTCTTGTTTTTCCAAATTATTTACAAAAATTGTAGGTGTGGAATAAATACATGATTTCCTTTCCCATGCATTTTGTCCAGCGGCTCACGAGTGTCGTATTCCCTCCTAAGGTTTTCGGATGGTGGTATTTGATCCCTCCGTAGAAAATGGACGACCTCGTAAAGCAACTTTGAGGGCGCAAAGAGATGATAGTCGGAAGGGGTAGACCTGGATTGTAGGCAGTTGTTCCAACGTCTCAGAATCCAAATGGGTGGTGGTTTCAACGATTTGGCCGACATTATCGAGCAACTACAATTTCTTCGACGGTAGGTTTCAGGTTGTCGGCCAGCAACGGTTGTGCTCTCTTGGCATTCATCTCGCACTGACAGACTTTCTGGAAGTGGCGCTCGTAGGTAGAACCTGACTCACCTGCAGAGAACACGCTACCTCATCAACTTGCTGAATCTTCTCGCCAGTGTGGAGGTTGATCCTGTCCTCACACACTTCAACATGGCAGATCACTGTCCCGCATTGTGTCGAAAAAACTTCATGACCCCAGAACGGATCCCTGCTCTTTGTTCCTCTTGCTGCATACCGCCAGCGCGTTACACGTGTTTGTTTCTCTTTTCCACGTATATATTTTTGAACGTTGTTTAGAGGTCTTTTTCACTGCTGAGGCATCATAGACGGTGGACACTAATGGTACATGAGATGAAATTATAAACTGGGAAAGAATTTAAGGAAAAGGCCTACGTTTAGGGTACCTTCATGACATTTACCATTAACGAGTACTGAAGATAACCTGGATAAAATCTCAGTCAGTATGAGGAACCTGGTGGGAATGGAACCAAAAATCTCCCGGTCACTAGTCCGTGCCTTAACCATTTCGGTCAAGTGTTAAGTTGTTATGACAAGAGGTGCTGAGATTGCCAATATATAAAAATGTAAATATAATTCCCCTAAATTTGCCTTACAAAATTGTAATAATTGTACATTTGTATTATGAATACTTAACCTTTTCAAGCCATCTAGCAAACAGACGAATTTGATTGTCAGTAATGCCAATAGAGAAGAGCCAAATACGGGTTTCGGACTATTTCATGAAAAGAATAAGAATAAAAGTTACATATTCACCCACAGATTATTAACAATTGCATAAGATGTTGTACTTACTTATGAATAAGCTACCTATTCAGAAACCGTGAGACTGAAATAGACGAAAGTCCACAATCGCTACCGTTAGATTTAGTAATACCAAATGAGGCAAACAAAACATATCATTCTGAACAACGGGTTTATTAAGATTTATGGTTGCTTAGGCAGGTATTGTTACATCATTTACAAAATGATTTCAGATTCTTTGGCTGAATATGACCAAAAAAAAAATGTTTGAGTGAATATACATTAAGTTAGTTAAATTTACAATTACTGATAACACAGAAAAGTGTTCAGTGATGCGTACTCAGAAATTATATAGTGAAGGTATAGAGCTGACCACATTGACCACAAGACAAATACACGTCGCCTGATAAAACGCATTTGATAAAACTTGGGGATAAGTTCACAGCGATATCGGGCTGTGATTAGTTAAAGTACAAAATTTTGTTTCGTTTCCTTGGTCGATTTTAAAATGACGTGACTTACGTGAAAATGAAGAAAACCCGAATATCTATGTCAAGCATTAAAAGCTTAAAATCTGTAGTTCTGACGTTAGTGCTTGTTCCTTAGTTTCGTGTGTGTGGGTGTTTGAGGCAGCACTATAGACGGTAGTTTCGTCATTAAAATGTGCATGTTTACGTGTAAATCTCCAAACACAACCAAATGACAAAATAGTTTTTATATTGAGTGACTGATATTCATTTGACTGAAAGGGAGAAGGCAAGCATTTTATTGAACATTTTTAATAACCACTCTGTTACCGAACACTTCACATCAAACTTCTCTAGTATTACTAAATTGGAAACTGTGAAGCCGCCGGGAAAGTGGGAGAAGGGAAAGAAGAAGAAGAAAATTTTTTTTCATATTAAGTGCAATGAACAAAATTTTGTGTGCAAGTTGAAATATATTCCAGTGACATCTGCCGTCAAGCTATAAACAAAAGATACAATTTTGGGTGGAAAAGCACATGTAAATTGTTATGGTAAATGTGTGATTAGTGTTAAACAGCGTGATTATTATTATTATTTAAATTTTTAGAAATATTATTTTGGTAATTTACTTAAATGAAATAAAATATGGAGTGATTTAGCGAAATTGTGAGTTTTATTAGATGAAAAGCTTCCAGAATATGTCCTTACCATTGCGTCTCACCTCCACACTCACACCCACCTGCCTGTCCTTGAACTTCAGAGCGGTCTACCTACAAAGACTTTAGTGCAACGTATTTTGTGTGTAAATGTTATTTAAAGACGAATAAGCTGTCGCGTTCGTGAGGAATTTATTGGGGAAGTTCCCTGGGATCTACAACTGAATGAATGTGATAATGCCGGTTTAGTCCAAAACAACAAATACAAGCCAAATTACACGAAATTGACTTAAATCTTGAACGTTCTTCAACAAAATTAACACCTGAGGTTGGAGTTCGGTGCCTTCTGCACATACAGAAGCAATTATTAACACTCAAACTTTACAAGTGTACGCGTGTCCATTATCTACGACAAGGTGATCCCGTAGCATGTGTGCAATATTGTGAGTGGTTTCTTACATCAGTGACTGAAGGGTTGTTTTTAGACGAAAAGGTTCGTGTCGGAGTACAGGCGCAGCCGACTGTGTGTATTACGTAGGCTGACGTAATATCCCTACGAGCGGTAAGAACATATTTTGGAGGTACTGTATTAGCTTAAATAATGTATTTTTTAAAATCTACTACAGGTATTTTTAAGTGAAAATGTTGTGCATACATAATAACAACTTGGAACCCCAGGGAATCGGTAGCAGAAATGCGGCAAAAGATCCTCTGGGCATATTCCTTCAGACGGAGGCTGTGAACTACGAGAGTGGAAGAACCCTTATCAATAACTGTGTAACAGGGTCCAAGAGTGGTGAAGGAAAGTGTGTGTAACACTGAACAGTGAAGCGAATCGTAATTATGTAATGTGAGCTATTGTAGGTTAGAAGCAGCTCACCTAAAGAGTCCAGTCGCTGAACTGTCAGGAGACCATAGTCCTTAGCGGATTCCAAGGTTACATGTGTGTGGATTGTGATGATATAGAGCCATAATTAAGTGGCTGTGAAAGTTAAAAAAAATATTTATTTCAAATTGCCAATGCTTAAAGTTCGCTGTTCGATTTGACAACGCACTCGCTGGTCTCATTTTGAGTTCCAGTAGTTTTTAATACTTGCACTGACGTAACCTCTCAGTGCGGCAAGTGTTCACCTGGTAGTGTACGAACGCGCCTGTCATCCGGTATGGTAACACTATATTTTGTTTACGGTGGCGTGTAGAGTTACACCTAAGTGGCAAGGTTGGTAGTACCTGAAGGGAACATCAATCACAGCATTAGAGGTTTGACGGTGTGGCAAAACGCTAAAGTTGGGAATAATAGACTGGTTCAATGAAAAGGTTTGCTTTGCTCCGAGAAGAGAAGAGCTTTTTGAAAAGGTGAAGTGGAAGAAGCAATGCGGGGGAAACTGAAAAGGTTTTTCTTCTTTTCAAGCAATAGGCTCAAGGGTTTGGTTACTGTATTATTGTGCTCTAGAGCCCCATCCTGGTGCATTTCCCATAAAATGCGCATTTTATGGGCTACTTGAGGCACGAGCAGCCTGCCAACTAACAAGTGGAATCACAACGTTTTCAGATTCATTAGTTACGATGTGAAAAGTTCACGGTCCTGACAAGACATTTGTTGCATCTCATTTCAAATATCAAGTCACTGTTTCGCACAGTTTTCTAAAGCAAACATGTTTTGTGTACTCCATAAAACGGTGCAGTGATGATGTTTTAACGGCAAGGGGAATTCATAACAAATTAATTTGGGGACTTCTTTCGTTCTTTTTAAGGGATTAAAAAACTGACTGCTGAATTTAAACTTGGCCGTACTAGCCTTGAATATAGCCCGCTTAAAGAATGTCCAAAAAGTTGAACTACTACAAAATACACTGATAAATGACCTGAGAGATAAAGTGCTGAGGCTATAGCAACGTGTAGATTTTATTTTACATAAAGAATGGATCAGCAAACCAAAAACTCAACGGTATGAAAATATCGCAACAATGAGGCGTTCATCAAAACAGGAACAAAACTTGGTTAGAACATCCGCTCCATCTGTAGGGAAAGTTAAGGCATAAGTCATTTGAACCCTCTTTAAGCTTTACTTATTTATTACATTCAGAAAGGCAAATGCATAACACTAGAGTACAACTCCAATTTTAAAACCAACAACAAGGAGCATTCAAAAAGTTTTGCAAATTTCACCTTAAGGTCCAAGGTAAGGACTGAATTCCAAAAATTATCCTCACAATCCTTCAAAGTACTCTCCATTTCTCTCCTCACACAGTTGTAGAGGATGCAACCACTTGTCAAAAGCACTGCGGCACTCGGACTGAGATATTGTCAACAGAGTTGAATTTATAGCTTGAGCAAGATACTGCACTCGTTTAAAAGGTTTTCTAGTAATATAAGATTTCACTTGAGGAAACAGTCAGAAGTCCAAGGTCAAGGCTGTAGGGTGGATGGTCAAGCAACTGGACTTTGGCGACTTCCAGTTTCCTCAATTTTGCAACTGTTCTGTGAGAAGACGCATTGTCGTGCAAAAGCAACAGCCTTGAAGTTCCTGTCTTTGGACATACAGTCAGCCACTAAAGGTCCTTCATGGTTGAAGCAAAGAGTGAACATTCCCTTGCGAGATCGAAAATCTTGTGGAAGGACATGGTCTTGAGTCATTCTCCTTACCCACACGCAGTTCAGAGCTTTATTTGGGGTGATATAATAAAACCAACTTTCATCACCAGTACATACGAGGGTAGGTCCATAAGTTTCCAGCTTTACCGATAAGGATTGTCGTCCCTCGCAAAATCCTTATCTGGTGTCATACCTTATATGGTAAGTAAATAATTGCAGCTGTAACTTCCGCTCCGCTGTGTTCACTTGTTCCGCTTGTTCAGATAAAGTTACATAAAGAAGGCTATATGTAGAAGACTGTGACATGTTCATAATGGAGTATAGAGCTGTTATTAAGTTCTTCACAAAAAGACTTACTCCCAATGAAGTTAAACAGCGATTGGACGGTTTATATGGGGAAGCATACTCCTCATGTTCTACTGTAAAAGAATGGACCAAACTTTTTCAAATGGGTCGAGAAAGCATTGAAGGCGAAGAGCGGGCAGATTGGCCCTTGGAGAGGTGGTCACTCCTGAAAACATCGCTCTTGTGGAAGGAGAAATCATGGAAGATCGGTGGCTCAAAGTTACAGAAATAGCAGCAAGGTTGGGCCTTTCTAAAGCGTCAGTTCTTCATAAACATTTAAACATGAATAAGGTTAGTGCCTAGACTTCGTTCCTCAGTCCAAAAACAGCAACGAGTAATCTGTTGTCAAACATTTTTGGAGCCCTGCCGTGGCAACGAGAGAGAGAGATAAGTTCTGCAAACAAACAGAAGTTCTGTTACAGGAAATGAAACTATGGTCCTCTACTGTGATCCCTTGTCCAAAAGAGAATATGGCAAAGGTTCCTCAGTCAACCAAGAATATCATGGCCACAATCTTTTGGGACTGTGAAGGAATACTCTTCATTGACTTCAAGGAGAGGAACACCATAGTAAATGGGGAGTACTATGCTGGTCTATTGCACAGACTACGTGCTTCCATCAAAGAGAAAAGGCGAGGAAAGCTGAGAGGTGGTGTGCGCCTTCTTCACGACAACACGCCTGTGCACACAGCTCTTGTTGTAAAGGAAGCTGGGAAGAAATCTGGCTTCAAGGAGATCGATCATCCACCCAACAGCTCAGATCTAGCTTCCAGTGATTATTTCCTCTTCTCAAAACTCAAGAAGGACCTTCGAGAAAGGAAATTTAAATGTGACGAAGAAGTGATGAATGCTATTTATGCCCATTTTGCAGACAAGACTTCTGACTATTTGGGGGGGAGATTGAAATGTTAATTCAAAGATGTGGGAAGTGTATTGCAATAAAGGGTAACTATATTGAAAAGTGAAATATAGTTTTGTCTTCTTTCTCCTTTTCTTCTCTTCATTGGTTAGGGGAATGTGGAACACATTTTGCACAGATTTTTAGCAGTTTTAAATGTTCATGTAGTATGCTGTCAATGCTGCCAATACTGATATCCACTTCCATACTTAACATTTCAAC
This sequence comes from Metallyticus violacea, assembly GCA_030762175.1. NCBI lineage: Eukaryota > Metazoa > Arthropoda > Insecta > Mantodea > Metallyticidae > Metallyticus > Metallyticus violacea. The sequence goes on along the minus strand of CM060842.1, from coordinate 5,058,557 downwards.
AGTAATATGTCGATTTTCCTCCACCAAGTTCCGCACTCTTTGAATTGTTCTCTTGTTCACAGCTTCCCGAGGCCGGCCAGAGTGAGGGTTGTCTTTAAAAGTCGCTTGCAATGCAATTCATTTTGCATTGTTATCATATGAACACACTTGATCACCAGCTACCAGTTCCTAGTGTTCTTTCACCTGCTTATAGAGTATGGAAATGTAGAATGCAAAGTTTTATTTAGAAAAAATCATACTTTTTCATCAGCTGTTGACACAGGACTGAACTCAAAAGGCTCTCTGACAGTGACAATGGACTTATGCATAATTTGATACCTTAAAGTCCATTGCTGCCAGTTATATTGTTAGACATTATTGTGTAACAATGGATAGGTTGGTTGCAAAACTTTTAAAGCCCCTAGTATGAAATATGCCTGTTTGTGGAACGTATTCATTAAATTTGAAATTTTGAGATTTGAAGTGTGCAACTTTCTCGAACTTGCAAATGCTCAAACTCCTCTGTGTTGGTCAGATTTCATGTCTTCCTCGAAGTGTTGCAGAACGTCTTTCCTCATCTCTTGAGGAGTCCGAAATCGAAGCTTGCCGTAACCTTTCACAATTTATTTTGGATAAAGCAGCGAACCTCTTGCGGGGGCCAAGACAAGACCAAGTTTCTCTGTTTCAATTGCCTCATTGCATTGTTCTGTCAGTCATATTGCGAGCAAGGGGTACGCTTGCTTCCGCTTCAGCTGCGTTTCCGGTGTTAGGGTGGTCCGCGGGTTCCATTTGCCTACCTCGCCTTAGACACATGTTGGCACAAGTTCGGATTTTGACCCTATTTTGTAATGTTTAAATACTCAGTAAGAAAAGAAGGAGGTAATACAATCGCATCCCATGCAGTGTATTTACGGAGATATGTCACAAGAAGACATTTACATCAATGTGGCTTGCACGATCTCCAGATCTCAACCTGAGCGAGGTGTTTTCTTAAAGCACGAGTTTTCCTGGCACACCCAACAATCTGCAGCTTCTGTAAAACATTAGTATGACATAGAAAGCGCTTTGTCGGGAGTGTGCTCGAACTGCTCCAAGCACGGAACCTTCATGACAGAGAGTAATCAAAAAGAACTAATACAATTTTATTCATACAGTCAAATTTCCAGCTAGACAGCTATTGATAGATATGTCTAAAATACAGTACCAGAAAATGAACACATAATTAACTTCAGATCATGATGGAAAGTTACTGAAAATTAATTATTGTGTTCTCAATTGCAGAATATCCAACTGTATAACGAGAAAGAAAAGTATTGACAGTGAAAGCTTAAAAATGTTAATGACCTGGGTAAAAACATAACCAACAATATAAATGACACTTAAATACTTTTATAAGGGTTCGCAATTCAAGTTTTCCCAATAATATAAAAAAGTAATAACATTTCCAAAAATGACTGGGTAAGACAAGGTGTCAAAATATTTTGTAAACACAAAAGAGAAATTTACTAGATAAAACAACTCTGCTAGACTGTAAAAAGTACTGCATCATTGTAAGAAAGGTTATATAATAGGTAAAAACTTTGCTAAGAAAGAGGAATACAGTCTTCACATAACAAACCTAAGATCCCATAAAAAATAAATAAAAAAAACTGGTAAACCACTCAAAAGATGAAATAAATGAAATTATAATAAATCAATATCGCAAAAGATCGGCAACAAATGGCAATAATATTTAATGTACATTTCATTCAGATAGCAGAAACAACACATGAAAGATGCAATTTCATACCTAAGTGAAACGCAAATGGAAAGGTTTGCTTCTCTAGAGATAGTGCAACTGAAGTAAATAAAGAAATACAATCCCTCAAAAGTAAGAATTAATCAGGATATGACGAAATAACTACAAAATACTAAAATATTAGCAAACTTTTAAGCTATATATGTAAATACTTCTTTTTAAAAGGAACAGGTTAAAATATTCTATTGTTAAGTCAATATATAAGATAGAGCAAAAATCGATAACGTCGAACTAAGAGCACTATCATTACTTTCTCTGAAGTATTTAAAAAACTAATGTTGAAAAGAATACATCATCATCATCATAATATTTTAGCAAGGGAGCATGTCAACCAAGGTGACACTTTCAAGTTAAGTAGTGAAGTTCTGCCATCCCTTGATAATAGACAAGGAATATTCTGCGATCTATGAAAAGCTTTTGACTGTGTAATCTTATCAAAATTATCCTGTTATGGATTGCATTAAACTTATCAAACAGAGAGCAAAAAGTTATAATAAATTCATCAGATACTTGCTAAGTGTGAAGCACAGTGTAGCTCAGGGTTCTATTTTGAGTTCATTATTATTTTCACTATTTATAAATAATCTCCCCTCAGTAATAAACAAACATACTTATCCAATTCATTTTGCAGATGATACAAGTAGCATCATTAAAGAAACCAAAATCATTTGCCTCTCAGATTTATCCAGTGACATTTTCATTAAACTAAATAATTGGTTTGACATAACAAAATTCATATAAACTTTGAAAATACATTAATTTCACACAAAAAACAAAAACGTTGCACACCTAAAGATATGAAGGCTATGAAACCATCGAATATAGTAACATATCTTATAATTGATCATAATAGGAATTGGAAAGACCATATTGATTACATCTTACTAAACTAAGCTCAGTACGTTTTGTATTAATTCATTTTATTATTACAGGCATCCTAAAAGCAATATATTATGTTTACTTCCATTCCTTAATAACTTATGGAATAATATTCCCGGAGAAATTAAGTAAATGCTAAAAATATTTCTTATACAAAAAAGAGTAATAAGAACAACAGCAAGGCAAAACTCATTGTAACTATTCAAAACATTTGGAATTGTACCATTATCTTGCGATGTACTTTTGTTTGTAGTAGACAGTTCAGAAGTATTCATAAAAAACTGAAACCACACACAGTTCAAGTAACAAATTGCAAAAAGGTGTTTACTACAATAGTATTGTATTATTTACTTTATTTCCATCATCTATAAAGAAACTGTACACTTCAGACACTCACAGCTTGTACCGTGCTAAATGTAGACGTTTCTTTGCACGTTCTCATCTGCGACCTGCTTGACGTTTGCGTTACTTTAGGAGCAAGCGGTTTATCATTAGTCACCTGCCCTTCTATTTGCAAACGAAGAAACTTCGCTCCCTTTTCCTTTAACACCAATGTGCAGCGTTACTGGAACACTGACAAGATTTGGCAACATGGGAATGGCCTTGCCCGGCCACTATCTCTGGAAGATGGACACGGCAAAATAAGCTCGGTGGTTCGAGTGGATCCTGATTCTAAACTTTGAAAATAAAAAGTGATTATACTTTTTCTTTCAGAACATGCCTTCACTCGTCCTCATAATTATGAAGACCTTTCCCAAGGAGTCCCCCTTGGATGTAGTGCGCGTTTCTGCCAGCTTTCAAAGACATGCTGAAAACCATTTATTGACAGGTCCTTAAAAATCTCTCCCGCAGCCTTCACCGCTGCTTCTGATGATGGAAAATGCCTCCCAAGAAGCTCTATCTTCAATTGTGAGAAAAGGAAAAAGGTCATATTTGGACTATAGGGAGGATGAGGGTCACACTTAACACATTTTCGTGAGATATTCAACAATAGTATTTGCGATAATGCTGGTGAAACATTCAGCTTTTTGCGCGGAAATACAGTCATTGGCAAGTGTGCGATATGCCCTTGCTTTCTGCAGCATTGCCCAGTTACAGTTGTGTGTGCATGTACGACATATTGGTAAACTATTTCTTGAATATCACAAAATGAGAGCAACATAACTTTCCCAGCAGAAGCAACCACTTGGGGGGGGGGGGGTGGAGATTTCTACACAGAGATTGTTGTTCGCTTTCAAGAACGAACTGGTGTATTCATCAGCAGTGATAACTCAAAACTGCACACTATCATCGTTGTAACTTTTCATTTATCACCGTACGGGTCGCACGAATTTCTAAAAGTGTTTTACTCGACAACACTCTCTCACAATGACAGCAGCGTGTTAAGCTCCGTTAGAGCTCAAACTGGGAGCGCCGGCTCCACCTTCCTTTGAAATCGATTGTCTCCCCTCTTTAAACATTTTAAATCATCTTCGAGCTGTGGTTAGAGAATAACAAAATTTCTCTAGGCCTAAACTGAATATCAGTTGAGAAGAATTGTTGCGTCACTTCCATTTTCTGTAGGCGGAACTGAATATGTTTCAACTTGCACACATCTTACAAACGGAAACCGGAAGTAACAGCAATAAAACTAGTTCTATGTCACGCTAACAAAAAATTGTACTTTAATTTCTGGTTGGAAAGATTATATCTGGAAATAATAATTATGAACAGCTCGCGTACAGACATCATAAGTAACTGATCATGACGAGTGTAAAGGGCGTTTTAGGTGCAAAGCGGAAAATTCAGGTAAAAGTTGAAAGTTTGGACAAGAATGTTTTTAAATCTGTGAGAAAGTATAGGAGTTACATTAAAAAAATTATTTTGGATTCGGCAGCATTAATAAAGGAAACATTGCAGTTTTTCCAATTGTACTATGTAGTGTACAAAAGTAGGTTGGTATTCCTGAAGGAAATAATCAAATACCGGCCAGAAAAACTCACATAATTCTTTCCCACAATTGAGAAAGAAGATAAAACAACAGAATAATCCACCACTTCCTCTATTTGCCGGTAAAATGCCCGTTGATAGCTTACTGTAAGTAAAATTAGAAAACGTCTTATTAATCTACGACTCCAGATAAAGTAAAAGATTTTTGTGAGCGCAGTTCCCGTGCATTGACAGCAATGAAAACGAAACAGAAATCGCTTGAATGCAGAATCATCAATGATTCAGGCACAAATGAGAAAACAAAGTCTGGCTCCTCGTTATCATTAAAGTTCATAATAGAACAAGATATCTCTCTTTTATACTTTAAACTACGTTAGTTAATAAGTGATAAATTGTTTGTTGGTTATGATTCAGTAGAAAAATGTATCTAAGAGCACGTGGAGGAAAAAAATTGAATACCATTGTTCTATGGCATCACAGTATATCAAAATCTTCTCGGTCTGAATTCTTGAACTCAAATTGTAATTCTGACGTTTTTCAATAAACTTGAGCTTTTAGGAATTCGATACTTTTTATTTACAAAGTTCAAAAAAGTATACATAATGAATTTATGTTCTTTTTAAGTAAATTAACTAAACCCACTTGTAATTTTGAGTGTACAGAAGTTAGAACCGAAGACGTTAACGCTGTTATTATGAAATTAAATAACAATGTCTTTATGGAGTGTATGGAATTAACTCAATTTCTATATTAGCTGCTCCATATATACGTGACATGTTGAAAATTGTTGTGTTAATGTCTGTTGTTTTCCTGAAGTCTTTAAATTTACTAAACTTGTACTAATTTTCAAGAAAGACAAAAAATAAAATGTTATGATAATTAGAGACCGATCAGCAAATTCTTATAGCTGACAAGTTGTTGAAATTCTGTTGATTAAGCAGATCGTTACTTATTTTAAAACTAATTCTTTGTTTAACAAGAGACAATTTGGTTTTAGAAATGGTTTCAGTACCGTAAATGCAGCTGTGTTCTTTTTAAGCAACGCTATGAAAATATGAATGATGGTAACTTCGTCTCAAGCAGGATTTTTGATATGTCCAAGCCCTTTCACCCTGTTTCTCATCATATGCTTTACAGAAATTTACTTTTTATGACTTTCTTAGTAAAGTATTGATTTTTAAGGTTTTATTTCACCAATAGATATCAGGCATCTTATTTCAAAGAAGCTTCAACTTATAGATAATGGAGTTCCCTAGGGTTCGATATTAGAGTCCGTTTTATTTATTATTTATATTAATGATCGTCCTTTATCTTTAGTGAGCAATATCTGATCTCCCACTTGTAAACAAACGATTTAGTTATTATTTTATATGATAAAGGTGAAAATGTATGTGAAGTCCTCTGTTGTTAATGATCTGTGTAAACCAATAAATTAATTATAAACAACATTCAATTGAAGTTTGAGTTTCCATTAAATTCTTTTGTATATTGATTCCGACCTTGGTTGGTTGACTTGAATTTTAAGTTACAGTGTTACAAAGGACATATTAGTGAAGGTTTATTTTATCATATATATTCATACATTAAATATAATATTCTCTTATGGGGTAATCGTCCTTTAGTAATTAAGAGTTTTATTTAACAAAAAAATGCTGTTAGTCAGATTTACGGAGTTCATTCCAAATGTCAGTGCAAGCCAGTTTTCATTTGACTTTGTTATCGATGTATTTGCTTAATTGCTTATTGTGCGTTAAGGATAATTTTCGCAATTACTCGATACACAGTATTTTAAAGCTTTACACTAATAAATTTAAGTATTCTAAGTTTCTTAGCTTTTTCTGTCAAACTGTGTAATACAAAACTTAAAAAATGAACTAAGACATTATACTAAGACTAATACATTATACATTGTAAATACCGCCTGTGGTGCCTCAGTAGTAAAAACGGGCGTTAAACACTACTCAAAAAAAAAAAAAAAAAACATTGTAAATGATTTTAATGTAAAATGTAGTTCCTTTATATTTTCTTATTCTCTTTGACGTGCTATACTGTAATAGTTTCTGGCAATAAAGGACAAGTATTAACATTTGTTGTACAACTATGATCGTAAAATCGTCTCTATTCATAAAAAATGTGATATTTTGTATATCTGGACGTTTTAAAGCTTTAATACATACCATGAGATACTTTTAAAAACACAGTATATTTTAATAGGTGCTTGCTTTTTAAATAAAATATGAAAATTTATTACATTCCACTGTGTAATGATGCAGGAACCTGCTTGCTCTGCCATCTGAGGACCGTAGTTTTAACTACAGTGTTTCGTTAGTTCCATGACATCATTAAGAATGACATTAGATACTTTAAAACATTGAAGAAAAAAATTTTTGTTTAAATTTCATTTTTCAATAAATTGTTCGAAAGTAATTTAAAAAGTTTCAAGCAATGTGTCGTAACACTTAATATAAGAAAGAACGTTTAAAACTGGCAGAGGTTTCTGTATAACAAAATTTCCCCAGGTGGGTTAGCCTGAGCCTTAGGAGGGTGTGATTGGTAAGCAATAAATTGTTGAACATTTTAGGAGTACAAAGCTAAAAATACACCAGGAGAGGGGACGGCGATGGTATCGTGTAACCAGCTGCTACTCTCGCCAGTTGAGCCAGCCACGTACTGGTCAACAGAAAGAAAGTGTTGTGATGTTTCCAGTGGATATTTTGTACGTCATTTCCTTATCTAACAGTTAGCAAGTGTTTTAATTGTTCATTTATTTACCCTGGCAAGAGTTACGGCCATGGGGCCTTCTCTTTCACTCTACCGGGCAAAAATACAGAGTACAATATACAGTTATATAAAATATAGAAAAAAGCAAAGTAAATAATATAGTTACTAAGTTGGTAAAGATAGTTCCACTTGTTCTTCAATATGTTTTCTCGAGTACAAGAAGGGAGGAAGGGGAGAAGAAGAAGAAGAAGAAGAAGAAGAAGAAGAAGAAGAAGTGAGAAACTAACTGTTGTGATTCCTAGAGCTTATATGACAATTTAATCTACATTTAAATTGCTTTATTGTCCGACAATCTCTGACTTCAGGAGGAAGGGAGTTCCAGATTCTGGGAACTGACACGCTGAATGAGGTTGAGTAGAAATGTGTTCGGTGACGATGGACAGACAGTAAAGTTCGAGGTAGGGACAGGTACACGAAGCGAGAGGCGATACACTGAAGGGAGCAGGTACGGAGGATTTTGAATGTGAGCGTAAAGGAAAGAAAAATCTTAACTTTGTTTTTATTTTCGAGTTTTTTTTTTTAAGACGAAAGCTTTTCAGTCCTAAATTTAGGGTACGTTCCCGGCATTTTCCATTAATGAGAACTGAGGGAAACCTGAAAAAAATCTCAATCGGGAAGGCCGGTCCTGGTGAGAATCGAACTCCAGACCTCCCCCTAACGAGTCCGCGCCTTAACAAGCACGATCACCCTTGGCGGTGGAAAGTGCTGCGTTCTTTTAGAGTAACCACAGAATAGAGTACAGGACATCACAATAATCAAAGTGAGGCATAGCAAGCACTTGAATGAGATTGTGCGTATTTCTCAATATTTGAAGCTCTTGCGTGACTACCACTTAGTAATGTAACTCAACACATCTCTTAGATAACTTGCATATTCTCGTGCTTCAGCTTTTGTGAGAGGCCGGAACAGAAGCATTTCCAAAGGACAAGCCTCCGTCACACCGCACCAGCTCACCTCGCCGTGGCCCTTTGTACTCTATAACAGAACTAAATGATGTGGAAAGGGAGAGCGGAATATTTCGTGGAAAGTAAATATGCACCTCAGCATTCCACTAAGCGACCAGGGGAAACAACGGAAAAACCCCAAGTCATGATGACTGAAACGAAGTCACCCCACTCGGTTATGTAACTTTGACTGCAAAACATCTCTAACATATTTGATCATGTATCGACAGCAACCAGAGAATTTCCATTTCTGCATTTCTCTATCCTCTTTTTTTGGAATGCAACTTATCGTGGTCTTTCAAAACATTTATGACGTAAACGACAACGATTCCATAGCTGAAGTTCTCAAAGATCAAGATCTTCTTTGAAAACATGCACAACAATGTGAACCTGCCGGTATTTACTTCTAACTTTGAAATGTGTGTTGCCGTCAGAGAAATATTAATGTATTCACCTTAGGACTGCGCCCTTAAGCAGTAATCATCATTAGAGGACAAGGAAAAAACACCAAGTTGATCTTGTATCTCAGGCAGTAATGACATTAAAAGCATTCGCTGCTATTGAACGTCTTACCTGAAAAAAAAGTATTAATTTTACTTCTCCCCTTGGTTAGAAATGTTACGCTAGTGAACGGCGAGTTGGTTGCATGTTCTTTTACCTGTTTATTTAAAAAATGAAATGTTTTTGTCATACTTTATGTTAAAATAACCATTTTCATATTTATTCGCATATGCGAGGACTGGAGTGTAAATAGTGGCAACACTGTCAAAGTGAGAGCGTGCATGTCTACAGGAATGACACACTCAGCGTCACTAGTGCACAATCTGTCGACGGACGGTTCCGAAGCTGTCGAGTAAAATGATGTGGCACATGAGGGAATGTCATGTTGATCTGCGAGCAATGAAACTTTGCCATATCCAACGGGGGTTCAGATTTTCGACAAGAAGATGCACTGCGATAGCTGCTGCAAGCAGGTCGTTAGGAGTTAGCTGTACTAGAGGGCGCTCCTTCTCGATCAAAAACGTCTTAACTATAAATATCCAGTGTGAGCAGAAGGAGATTACATTCAAGGACTGAAAGGGTCTCCAGGTTATAAATAGATTACTACCTGTAAATACATTGTCATTGTTTACTTTTCAGTCCTCTTATTTTCTTTAACATGATAATGAAAGGAAAACAATTTAAATGTTTTCATTTTAACGGTTTAAAAATTCCAGACCGTTTTTTTATATTCAGTCAAAACTCGCTGCTTATAAGACTATGATCCCCCGTTTCTAGTTGTCAAATGAGATGCAACTTTCTTGCAAGAAACAAGCTTTATTATCAAGGTGCATATCGCACACTTGAAAACTAGCATGCAGATATAGCGGTTGCGTTCAGAAGTCATCAAAACTTAGAATGCATGTACAGGTAGCAGTTTGTATTTATTTTGAGGAAGGTTTTGCAGGCGGGCGGTCGTATACCTCGACAGTGTACTAATTGATCTTCTTAATTATGCCACTACCTTGAGGAACGATACATATGTGAAAAGGGATTTTTGCAGAGAAGTGGTCAGGTAGAGAAACTGTTAACAAGTTACGACAGACAAGAAACCGACTCCCGTGTTCTTACGAGAGAAAACTCACAAGAAGGAACTAGGGACAGAAATGTTCTATACAGATGCCGGCAGTTTTAAAATGCTTTCAGTTAAATATAAATATCAACTGTACACAAAGCGACTCCATCTCCCTTTTTCTGGTTACCGCGGATGCACTTCCCAGTAAGCTGCTACCGTTTAGGCAGTCCATAACTCAAATAACTTCACTGTAGATTCAATTGTTACTGTGGAAGCTTGCTCTTTGTTTAAGGGAGATAAAAGCGCTTTCACATGAAGGGCATATAAAAACATTTGCAAGTGTCACCTTAAAGTTCAAGCTAAGGACTGAATTGGAACAATCCTTCAAAGTACTCTCCACACACAGTTGTAGACGCTGTAACTACTTGTCAAAAGCACTACTGAGATATTGTCAGCATTTTGGCTTGAGCAAATACCTGTACTCGTTTAAAAGTTTTTTCAGAAATGCAGGATCTCGCTCGAGGAAACAACCAGAAGTCGCACGGTTCAAGGTCAGCACTGTAGCGTGGGTGGTCAAGCAACTGGACTTTGGCGACTTCAAGTTCTCTCTAATTTGCAGCTGTTCAGTGAGGAGACGCATTGTCCTGCAAAAGTAAGTCTTGAAGTTCCTGTCTTTGAACGCGGCAGCCTCAGCTCTTCAAATAAAATATTCAAAATATAAGTGTCATAATGTTCTCCATTCCTTGTTATACCTTTAGATATACTGCCAACCACTTCGTAGTTGAAGAAAACAGTGATCATTCGCTTCCGAGAACGAAAATCTTGTCTTGGGTCATTCTCATTTACCTACACGCAGTGCTAAGCTTTATTTGGGGTGGTATAGTAGTAAAACCAACTTTCATCACCAGTCAAGTGTTTAGAATCATTTGTTGGAAACATCTCAGCTGTTTCCTTGCACATTTATTTTCGGAATGTGGACCCCATTTTCCGCAGCTTTAAATCTTCATGGAGTATACTGTCAATGCTGCCAACACTGATACTCACTTCCATACTTAGCATTTCAACAGTAATATGTCGATTTTCCTCCACCAAGTTCCTCACTTTTTGAAAGGTTCTCTCGTGCACAGCTTCCCGAAGCAGGTCAGAGCAAGGGTTGTCTTTCAAAGTCTCTCGCCCTTCTTCAAATGCCATTTCCTCAACAATTAACACTGGATGCCTATTTTAGTAATGAGAAGTATGTGACGGGCTTTCAGTGGTGTTTTACATACACCGCGCAATCAATGGGCACATGCAGACACTAGATAGCGCAGTGTTTAGCGAAAGGACAGTGTTCGTTTGTTTTCAAATAAAGAATCATGTGGACGAGATGGAAAGCGACTATTATAGAGAAAGATGGACTGCACGATTTTCGTGAAAGGAAGGGGTCAGAGGTACAGATGTTTAATTGCGACATGTGGTGAAGAATCTTCTGCACAAACTATTTACAACATGTGAGTGTACTGGTTGTCGTGAACATCGCGGTCTCCCGGTTGTGTTATGGCTGATATGCGCATAACTTTTGGTGAACTGGAGTGTCAGACAGGCCTCGACCGCGCACTCTTAAACACCGTTATCACGACAATTTGAATATGTGCGCACGGAACTTGACACAAGCTCAGAAGGACAAAAGGATTGAAGGTTGTCGTTGGCTACTGGAAGTGTACGATGAAGATGAAGCTGGTGACACACACAGAGAAGAAAGTTCAAGCCATGCAATGAAAACTTACAGGGAGTCCCCAGCCTAAGAAATTTCGTGCTGCTTCTGGCAAGAGGATCGCCGTTTTGGGACACTTCAGACACACTGCTAATGGACTGGCTTCCTCGAGGAACGACGCCAATAGTGAGACCCTTACACGTTTTAGACACAGGGTTATGGGGAAGTGTTCCTCCAATATGACAATGCGCGGCCCCACACAGCAACAATACGACCGTAAATTTGGCATCACTGGAATTCACAGTTGTGCCGCACACACCGCCTCCTTCTGTCTGATTGACAAGAGAAAGCGAGGCAGAAATTTCAGGCAGCTGTTCACGAGTTATGGTTTCGCGATACCAGGAAGATGGCAACGGTGTATTGAACCATGCTGCACAATAAATAAGGAACATCCTTGTATGTCGCGAAAGTGAACAGACTTTATGCCTTGGTGAACTATCTAAACTTACCAATGGTGAATAAAACCTTCACTTATCTCGTTATAACATAAATAGCCGTTGTGCAGTTCATTCCTAGCACCGGTTGTCATGGCAACTTCTGTACAGCGTTCCCCCCGCATACCAACTGTCTAAGATTAAATCTGAACCATCTGCGAGAATGAGTTGTACCAACTGTTGAGATCATACTCGCTATTTGTACAAGGCACGCGAGCGAGTGAGCTAAATACCTGCCCAACGGGCTTGACTAGTGGGACGGTCTTGGAAATGCTGGGACATAAAAATGGAAAGCAGGAAAATAAAACACTAATAAAAGAGAAGACGTAAAGCAGGACTCAGAGAAAAAGGAGCGTTATGAATGGCAGAAGATAAAAGGGAAACAGTGGACATCCTGAGGGGGGTGTCTCCGTGAAGATGAAAACACCTGAACATCAACGAAACAATATTTCGAATTCTTGTGGAAATTCTTCTAGTCCAGAGGTTCATGTATATATATTGCTTTCACATTATCCCGAGCAGGGGTGTCCAAGTTCCTTCGAGTTGTGACAAGAACAAATACTTCTGTGTTTCTTAACCTTACAGAAGCCACGGCTGTATACTTAGATTCCTTTTCGGAAAAGTGCCACTGGATATGCTTCTTTGAATACGTCAGCCTCACCCTTACCCGCATCATCATCTTCATCATATAGCGCAATGTAACTTATCGAATTCCAGTGCGCGGCGAGTGCACAACTCCAATGCCTTGATTGTCAAGGTTCTTTCACATGCCGTAAATGTACGACACGGGACCCACGGCTTTACTTCCCTTTCGAAGGAAGCCATACTTAGGATTTTTACGCCCGAAAAAATCCATCGATCCTGGCAAGGAAAGTAACAACTTATATTGTTCTATTCAAAACATGTCGTCTTATTTGTTTCCAGTTGTGAGAAAAGTGGTCTTTATATCTATGGTGACCATTTAGAAACGCCCCAGTAAACTTCTACGTAATTATTAAAATAGACCACGTTTTCTAGAGCATTGTTTCTCAAACTGTTTTTTTTTTTTGTTTGTTTGTTTTTTTTTTAAAGGATGGAACAACTTTTTTTCGTTTATAAGGTTGTGGAGATCTTATATTTTATCCTGTTTTGTAAGTAACTGTATGTTACTTAAAACACCATTACTTACAATTTGCATCGTTTATGAAAATAAATATTTTAATATAGAAATATATGAACACTGTTTTATTGGTGTAATTTCATAAAGTGTTTATTTTCAGAATAGAATTTGTAATGCTTCTGCGTCGTTAATATAAAGTAAAAAACAAACGAAAGACGCTTGCCAGGAATTTCCAAACTCCATCACGAGTCTTCATAAAAGAATTCTTTTTCAACGAAAGTTCCTTTCCTTGTGGTACTCAGTAACACATTTTGAACTGCAATTCATTTTACTTTTACGTTTTTTCTTGTATTCATATTTAATTACTCGTCCACGGACAGGAGTGTGAGAAACGCTGTTATAGACATTTGAACGTTAAAAATTAATTTCAATGGGAAATTGCTCTGATTAAGAGCATTATGTAAAAAAACACACGCAAAAAGTGTTTAATAGAGAATGCTTTTAAACTGATACTAAGTAGAGTATAAGCTCGACACTACCTGCTAGAAAGGACATTATAGAGCGTATCTTCTTGTGTTATAGGTTCTTCGCGAATTTAAAGTGTATAGTGTATTTTGGAACATTAGTGTTAGAGGCAAACAATTTGTAAAAACGCTAGTTTTGAGAGCAGCATGGTAAAGTTTTTGACACTTACTAGAAAGGTTGGACATCCCTGGGTAGCCCCTGCATGAGGAAACCAACCCTTGTCATTCCTACCTGGTTGATAAATGACTTCTTGACCTCTTGTGTCCTTCCTTCTTTTTAAAAACGTATTCAAAAGGAAGAAAGAAAATGGGAGGGGGGAAGAGGACCCCGGACAGCCAGTACCTGCTCGGAACCCACTGCGGGGATGCCGTTCGACTCTCGGCCGTTCCTAGAAAAACTGCTGCACTCTTGGTATTTGTGAAGATGGTTATGTGAGTTGGTATGCTCTGATACTGATATCAGTATGTCTTATTCACTTCTTAGCTTCTTAGGAGCATAATACAGAATAGCAGTGCAGGCGATACTGTGTGATCATATTCAACCCCTTTACATCACAAAAACTTTCTGCTTAAACTGACAGAAAAACTTTTTCATAAGTGCCTCGACAGTCAAGTGCAATGCCTTGTGTTGGTTGTGTCGTGCGACATATTAACATGCTATTGTCTTGCGACTATCATCAAATAGACCCTCAAAATGTCTTGTTCTTGAACAACCAGAGACTTTTCCACTCCCCAAATGCTACAATTTTCTACTTGCTGATTTTTCTAGCACCCAATTGGCAAATAGCACACGCAATGCCTTCAGTTGACCCGTTGTCAAAATGCACTGCACAATGCTTCTCAAAATGTTCAAGAGTGGGGATCGCTCACCACAACTGAACGAGTCATTTCTCCGGCCGAAACTTCCCCCGTACTTGTAATGGGTTTTAACACGACTAACGGGATGTATTTACTTCCGCAGTCAACCAAATAAAATTAAAATTATAGGCGCGTTATTTTTTAAACTCCGGCACTTTTAATAATGTTTAACGCCCTGGATACGTAGAATGAAATGATAAATTGGGAAAGGATTTCTTTTCTTTCTTTTTTAAGGAAGGAAACATTCCAGGCCTAAGTTTAAGGTACCTCCCCGGCATTTTCCATTTATGAGGACTAAGGAAAGCCTTGTAAAAACCTCAGTCAGGAAATATGGTCCTAATGGGAATCGAACCCCAGACCTCCCGCTCACGAATCCGCGCCTTAACGACCTCGGCCACCCGTGACGGTCGGTACACCTGCAATACTGTCGACTTTTTGACACACGCTAAGTGCTCTCACAGACAAAAAATCCAAACGATTAGGAACACGTGATCAGAAAGGTTATACTATTGGATATCTTCGACCATCATGCTGCCACTAGGTTGTTAGAACTTGGCGTTCATCTTGCATGAACCATACACGTTGCCTATTGCCTTATTCATCACCGTTAGTGCACTGCAGAGGTAAATATTATTCGTATGTCAAGGCATGAACTCGTGAACTGCTCGAATACCGCCATGAACATTCTCACTTACTGACATTTGGGACTCGCACTCGGCAACTCCCTTGTGACTGGCCAAACTAGTCTTAGTTTTTTTCATGGTTTACCCTTCCCTTATACGAATGCCGAAATGAACCTTCACTTTCTTGGAATTTGCAGCTCCCGGGTTGGTTCTGTTACAGGGTCGAAGGTGTCACGCGAGGTGCTGCGTGCGGCGTCACGGTGGCGTGAACTTTGTAAAGGTTTCTGCTCCGATATGTCTCCCCCGCTCATACCTTCCTCCCAGAGATACGAGGGGCATTCAAAACGTTTTGCAAAGGTCGCCTTAAACTCCAAGCTAAGGACTGAAATTGAATACTTATTCTCACAATACTTCAAAGTACTCTCCATCTCTCTACACACTCAGTTGTAGAGGATGCAACAACTTGTCAAAAGCACTGCGGTACTCGGACTGAAATATTGTCAACAGAACTGAATTTACAGCTTGAGCAAGGTCCTGCACTCGTTTAAAAGTTTTCCAGCAATACAAAATTTCACTCGAGGAAACAACCAGAAGTCGCACGGTACAAGGTCAGTGCTATAGAGTGGATGGTCAAGCAACTGGACTTTGGGACTTCCAGTTTCCTGAAAATTTGCAGCTGTGCTATGAGTGGACGCATTGTCATGCAAAAGCAACAGCCTTGCAGTTCCTGTCTTTGGACGCCGCCGTCTCAGCTCTTCACATATTTCCAAAACATAAGTGGCAGTATTCTCCATTTATTGTCATTCTTTCTGGCAAAAGCTCAACCAGTAATGGTCTTTCATAGTTGAAGAAAATAGTAAACATTCGCTTCCAAGCACGGAAATCTTGTCGAAGAACAAACAGCTGGTCTTCAGTCATTCTCATTTTCCCACACGCAGTTCTTAGCTTTATTTGGGGAGGTACAGTAATAAAACCAACTTTCATCACCAGTACATATATCTGTCAAACGTTTAGGATCATTTGGTGAAAACATGCTCAGCAGTTTCCTTGCGCATTCCTTTCTCCTCTTCTTCTGTTCATTTTGCCACAGATTTTTCGCAGCTTTAAATGTTCGTGGAGAATACTGTCAGAGCTGCCAACGCTGATACCCGTTTTCATACTTAGCATTTCGATATATCCATTTTTCCTCTATCAAGCGCCTCACTCTTTGAATTGTTCTCTCGTTCACAGTTTCCCGAGGCCGGTTAGATAGAGGGTTGTCTCTCAAAGTCTCTCGCCCTTCTTCAAATGATCCAATCCATTTAGTAAAGGTACCCAATGAACATATTTGATCACCATGAACAGCTACCAAGTCCTCGTGGATTTTTTCTCTCATTCATTTAGCTTATAGCGTGAGAAATTGTTGAATCGAAAGTTTTCTATAGAAATATTCATTATTTTTCATCAGCTATTGACACAGGACTAAACCCAACAGACCGTATGAGTGACTATGAAAGTTTAAAATTCCACTTATGTATATTTTGATTGCTTAAGGTTCATTGTAGCCAGCTGCGTTAGTTACATTTTTATTGTCTGACAATGAATAGGCTGGTTGCAAACCACAGCTCCATTAGCAGCGCAGGCATAGATGATCATTGCTCCCTTCCCAAAGAAAAAGCTATTTTCACCGGCTCATATTATTCTGAAATTAACTTCATGAGAAACGATTTACAGAATTCAAGTATAAATAATATTTTTGTTTATATAATTCTGAAATAGACGACATGGGTAATATGTTATCGACTACCGCACTGTTTTCGTTAGTTTAACAGTGAAAGGGGGGGGGGGGTATTGGCTCATGGTCATGTGTATACTTTACAAAAGATAAACCTAACAGTAACAAATAGCTGTTGGTCATACACAAAACGAATTGTTATCACTGTCTCTGTTATCTATGTCATATGCTGGGCAGGATTCAATATAGAAACGGGTTTTGCAACCTCTACTGAAATAACAGCATGCATTTATTTACAACATCTGATATACTTTCTACACAGCACACTCCGAATTTTGACAATTTTTGAAAAGTAATTCTTAAAGTGTTGCTGTTTTCTTAAACAAATATGGTCTCAGTAAAACTGATTTTTGAGAATTTCAATGCTTTATACGAGGTTATCTGAAAATACTCTCTATCTTACAATGAAGGAAGGAGTTTTTCACTTTAATGCTATTTTTACTTTTCTTCAACACCACTATCCCGTCTGTAACTGATCTTCGGGAATATCTTGTCACATATTCCTCTACAGTTGCAATCGTCTGTTAATTTGACGAAAAACACTGAGAAGCGAGGATTTGGAAGCAGACGGAGGGAGCCAATCAGGCGAGTAGGGTGCATGTTCCAAAAGTTGATACTTCAAATCTCTTTCTGAACAGATACCTACTCTGTTTTTTCTTCTGCAAACCGGTCTTTACTCGCGAATTTTTCTCTGTTTTGATTAAAGTGTTGTAATAGTGCTCTCCAGTTATGGCTTTATCTTTCTGAAGATAATCAATCAGTAAAGTCACAAAAGACTGATAGGTGGAACCTACTTTGTCTTGGGTCCTGTTCACTGTCTCATTAACACATTTCGTAGTAGTAACACACTAGTCAAGCTTGAAATATAAGAGACGTTAAACAAAATACGAACGTAAGTCCGTAAGTTTCCGGCCTCGCCGATAGGAATTGTCGTCTTCACAAAACTCTTATCTGGTGTCAAAAAATAAATAAGAACGTTATAGACACTGAACTAAACTAAATTCTAAACTAAATTATCAGATTTAACCCTCCAAGATTATTTTCTATTTCCAAAAGAACGTTAAATAAAGAAATAAAGAAGAAATCAGCTATCAATACTGTGAAAGGGTAATTTGTAGACCAAGATAAACATTTTTAACATTGAATTCATTACCCACTATTAAAGATAACTGAATTATGCTTTGTGCACTTCAGAGCATTTCTTCATATAATTGAGAAAAAAAGAAAAAGTTGCATTGAACAGTAAAAAAAAAAAAAGTTACAATTTTTTATAATGTGATGCTGAACGTTTTACTTAAAATTTTGCATTTATATTGTCTTGTAATATAATTTTAAAACCTTTTCATTAAACTGTTGTTGCTCCATTAAAATGTAAGTTTTTATGTTCACATCTCTGATGTAATAGGACATTTTGTCCAACTTTAAACACATAAACATCTGTCGTGTTTATGAAGCTATAGCAGTCATACAGTTTTTCTTGACAAATTACCATGGAAAGTTACATTTGCTTACCATAGCACTTAGAAATTGTTAAATTTATTAACAAAATGGGTCATCCGTTCGCCAAGCATTACGTGAGGGGGCGATGTGCTAATCGTCTCTAACAGAGAACAACTGTGCAACTTGCGGCAGCTGGTTCTGTTGCCTGCACTGGAACGACGCAAACGCTCCAATGATAACAAAGTCCCGTTTGCGAAAGTGTACTCGAGAATGCAGAGAAATAAAAGCACAAGAGTACCGACCGCAGCTTGCGGATTTTGCATCAAGACTTGAAGTTACATCCTAACTCAAGAACTGAAGCCAAATGACGCCTGTGTTCTCTGACTGGGCTATGGACCTTCACCCTGTTTTTAACAGAAAAGTCATCTTTAGCGACAAGATGCATTTTTGGAATGAATGGTTGCGTTAACAAACGAAATTGTCGCTTTTGGAGCAATAGATGGAGCACTTCATCCCCAAAAGAATATGTGGATTTTGGTACGGAGGAAAACATTCCAAGATGAAAAACAGAGACTCTGACTGTCAATGAAGAAAGATAAGGGGTTATTTTTGGCTTTAATTGGAAAGTACGGATCTCAGAAAGGTCTGGTTTCAGCAAGATGTCTCATACTGTTCAAGAAACAGTTCACCTTTTGAGGAACAAGTTCAGAGGTAACTGGCCGCTGAGATCATGAGATTTAACGTCGCTGGATTATTTCTTATGTTAAATGACGGATTTATGATAACAAGTCAGAAATAGTTAATGACCTAAGAAACTTCATGAAAGTGAGCCTGGTTTATGTTTGTTTGTCATTACAAAATGGAAGACGCGCAACCCAACGCAGCGTGGCGCCCATCCAACGCAATAATTAAGTGTATTTCAAAATAAAAATAATTAAATAAATAAACCACTTGCGTTTATACAATTTTTTCTCTTTTTAAAGACATGACACTATTATTGGAAGAAGCTCGAAATCTCCAGAGATTCTTCATGATTATTTTGTTTTTAGCGGATTCCGAAGGAATGCAACTTTGGGAGTCTAAGGAATGAGTCCAACTGTTCACTATTAACATTCTGCTTTTATTAACGCAAAGAGATGGACGGACTCTTAAGTGTTTACATATATGATGATACACATGCAATGCCTTACTTGGTATATAAAGCCCTCCCCTTGGATTCTTCGCTAGCCACCTCTCCAACTCCCAGTACCTATTGCGGTTGTACCCATGAAGCAATTTTTAACAAAAGTCTTCAGGTCTCCACCGATCCTGCCTACTAGATCCCGAAAATGACCATGAAAATATATACACAAGATCATAAGTTTCCCAGCCTAACCATTTTCTAAGTATGATAAAGACAAAAACTATATTTCTCTTTTTAAATATAATTACCCTTTATTGCAATACACTTCTCAAATCTTTAAATTAACATTTCCATCCCCCCCCCTCCAAATAGTCAGAAATAGCATACATTCCTTCTTCATCACACTTAAATTTGCTTTCTCGAAGGTCCTTCTTGAGTTTTGAGAAGAGGAAACAGTCCCTGGGAGCTATATCTGGGCTGTAGGGGGAATGGTCGATCTCCATGAAGCCATATTTCTTCACAGCTTCCTTAACAACAACAGTTATATGCACAGGCGCGTTGTCGTGAAGAAGGCGCACACCAACACCCGTCTTTTCTCCTTGATGAAAGCACGTAGTCTGTGCAGTAGGTCAGCATGGTACTCCCATTTACTGTGATGTTCCTCTCTTTGAAGTCAATGAAAGTATTCCTTCACAGTTCCAAAAGATTGTGGACATGATATTCCAGGTTGACTGAGTGACCTTGGCCTATAGAGGAGGTGCCTCGCCAGGTTTATGCCACTCCATTGATTCTCTTTTGCACAAGGGATCATAGTAGAGGATCACAGTTTCATTTCCTGTAACAATGGTTTGCAGAACTTTTCTCTCGTTGTCACGGCGGAGCTCCAAAAATGCCTGACAACAGATGACTCGTTGCTGCTTTTGAACTGAAGAATGAAGTCTAGGCACTAACCGTATTCATATTTAAAAGTTCATGAATAATTCGAAGGACTATTGTTTTAGAAAGGCCCAACCTTGCTGCTATTTCTGTAACTTTGAGCCTCTGTCCTTCCATAATTTCTCCTTCCACAAGAGCGATGTTTTCAGAAGTGAGTACCTCCAAGGGCCGGCCTGCACGATCTTCGTCTTCAATGATTTCTCGACCCATTCAAAAAAGTTTGGTCCATTCTTTTATGGTAGAATATGAGGGAGATGCTTTCCCCTATACACTCCAATCGCTGTTTAATTTCATTTAAACTAAGTCTTTCTTTGTGAAGAACTTAAAAACAGCTCGAAACTCCATTTTGAACGTCACAATCTTCTACACATAACCTTCTTTATGCAACTACATTTGAACATCTGAACACAGAGGAGCGAAAGCTACAGCTGCAATTATTTACTTAACAGATAAAGTATGACACTAGATTTGGATTTTGTGAAGGCGACAATCTTTATCGGCAAGGCCGGAAACTTATGGACCTACCCTCGTATATAGTGGGGTGAACGATCCTTCACGCAACCAATTTCGCGGCGTCGCCGGCCGGCGGGGCTGGCAGGACAGGAAGTGACGGGGGTGACAGGAAGTCCGCAGAAAATATAGTACAGTTTGTCCCGTAAATTATTTCTAATATACATAACATAAACATTTAAAAAGAAAAGTAAATTATTTACGTATGTTAAGCAAGGAGATGCTGGAACTGCTTCCTTCGTTGCTGAGGCATTTCTGACACCTGTTTAGGAAACTACTCATTACACTCTGCAGTTTCCCCTGAGAAATGATGCAATTTCTTGACGAATGACAGAGATAAAAATCGCAGGGAGTTACATCGGCGGAATCAGGAAATTCCCCTTGAAATAATCTTCTTATAGCACTCGCTGATTCTGTACGCACGTATGAATAATGCAGGAATACACTGTATGGCTCCGCCTAACAAACACGTCAGACCGGTCCCGCGGTTGCGTCAAGCATTGCTCACCCATTATATATATATATATATATATATATATATATAAATTAGTGTTAACGCTCTAGCGGTCGTAAATTTTGTTTCTCAATTAAGCTCGGCATATAACCATCATTTAACAAACTATTCGTCGAGTTCGTTAACCAGCAAAATTGTATCATTGGGCAAAACTTTTTAAAAAATTAAAAATAGCTCAAGTGGCCGCAATTTTTGTTTTTTGTCAACGAAACTCGGTATACTTCATTAATATAAAATAATAAAAATATCTGCTGAAAATTAGGGCTTTAGAAATAGAGGTATACTTGAAAACCGAAATTTAAAAAGCTTAATTGTCTCTATGTTGTTTTAAAATAAAAGGACATATTAATTCAGCTTATAAACTGTATTTATAACATTACACATGTTTTATATTTAACAAAAGTATCGTCGTGAAGATAGCAAATATGAAATATTAATTTAATATATATTTAAGAATTATATTTGTATGTAACAACGCTCTGTAATAACCTTCAGAAAACGTTTGTGTTACATGTTTTTACTACAATAACATTTAAATTAAATTTCAAAGTCAATGAAAATCTATGTAACTTTCAATTGTATATTGTTGATTAACATGTTTTGTTTTATTGAAACATATGAACAAAATATGTTTAAATGCAGAACGTAACTCGAAAGTTTCTGCTATTTTTTATATTTTATAGAATGTAAAGATGATATCAATGGTTCAGTTCATAAACAGGTTACATTTAAAAATACCCGCACAGTATAGCTTTGTCTATCAGTGATCATATGTTTAATTTAATTAATATTGTACCACTAATTCTTGTTATTCTTCTGAATAATAATAATAATAATAATAATAATAATAATAATAATTCTAAAAATGTAGTTTCTCTTTTGTAATAATTATAGATTGTAAGAATTCTAATATTCTTTCCCTAATTCCACACAGTAATGCCATAACTTATTTCATTTCATTAATTAATAAGGCAATAATTTGGATTTTATATTCCTTTTTTTAAGGTTATTCAAGTTGCTGAAGAATTCGCTTTGTTTACGCAGCTCCTGCGTGACGGACGTTTTATTTGTTTATTTGTTTAATTATTTACCGAACAACTTCTTTAGAGCATCATTTACAGAATTGCTTAATTGAGTAAATGATCCCGAAAACACGTAAAAAGAGCCGTTACACATACTTTAAAAAAAATTAAAAATAAGAATTATTAAACCATTTTAAAAGTTGATCGAAATAAGTAGGAAAATTGAAATATTTGTTTATTAAAATGTGCAAATTACTATAAGTCATGCGATTTAATGTCGCAGTGAAAGTTAAGACGTATACGTTCCAGCTACGCGATAATCTTTTGTATGCTTGCACACAGGCAAGTTAACTGTGCTATAGTACAGCGAACGGTAAGAATCACCTCCCTTCACCTGTGTTTGACATCCCTCGAAACAAATGGATATAGGTGGCCTGTCATCTCTTTGTTCTACGGCATAAAGCAAGTACATCAAGGGGGCTATGAGTGATATGCGGTGGGGGCCTTGACAGAAAAGAGATGGGAATTGCTTTCCGCAGGAGATCACACAAAGATGATGAAAACCGCGTTTGTTATGAATTTTCCATTTTGTTTGCGGAAAAAGGGGCAAGCGAAATGTTTCCTTTCTTTTGCTGATGACGTAAAAAAGCTGCAAATGGAAATGAAAGCAAAGGCGGGTAGGCATACGGTACGAGTGTTCTGTAAACTGGTCAAAACATGAAAATTACTATTGAGAAGCGTTACTTATAAATATCCTGTTCAATTGACAATTTCTAGACATTCTCCCCTCCTTTTTAACATAGATTATGTCTATCTTTTGATAATGAGAACGGCTAAACGCTCATAATATGCTGCAGTGATTGCAAAACTTATTTTCAAGTGCTGGTTTCAGTGCCTAGCACAAAAATTGCAACCATGTTTTATTAAGCATTTCGTGTTATTTGCATCAAAAACAAAAGTTTTAGTACCCTCATTGCGCAATGCTCTAACGGATACGAGATTACCAGTAAGTTTATGTTGCATTTCTGTAGAAAGTGGCTATTAGATTTTCTACTGAGTGCTTGTATACTGTAGGGGAGAATTTCTCCTGAATTGTGCAGTTTTCAGATTGGTGAACCGAGGCGTTTTCATTGACAAGAAGCCGTGAACAAAAACACGGTTTAGCTTGATGATGATGATAATCAGGTTATCAATTACGAGGGCTGTTCAATACAAAATTATAATTTTAACAGGCAAAATTTCTCGCGCTAAAATTTAACTTTACGTGGTACTAGTTTCGCTGTTGTCACTTCTGTTCCCGCCTGTGACATATGTGCAAGTTGAAACATGTTCAGTTCCCCTATAGCAAAATGAAGGTAACACGCGAAGGACAATATGCTGTGCTTTCGTCTCAACAGATCTTTACCTGAAGCCCATGGAGAGTTTTGTTTCTCCCTGTAGTACAACTCTAATATGAATAAAGAGGGGAGGAAATGACTTTTAAAGGAAGGTGGGCCCCACGCTCCAGTTTGTGTTCTAACGAAAGAAACCATTAACATCGCTGCTGTCATTGTGACAGAGAATCATCGAATAACATTCAGAACACTTTCAGAAATTCTGAACATTTCACTGGCTGCCACCCACAGGTTGGTAACTGAAAAGTTGCATATGAGAAGTGTTTGTGCACGGTGGGTTACAAGACCGCTGTATGCAGAGTTTCTTTCAAAGGTATTCATTGCTGATGAAATTTGGCTACATCATTTCGATCCTGAGAGTAAACAACAAAGCTCTGTGCGGAAATCTTCATCACCAACACAAAAGTGGTAGCTTCTGGTCATCTCATTTTCCGATATGCAATGAACGGTTTACCAGCATGTCATACTTAAACACAAAACTGCAGAGTGGTCCTGAAAACTCTACAAAGCCATGTCACATGCAACAATCTGATGCTGTACCACGATAATGCACGGCCGCACTTCGCAAATGTTGTTACTGAATATCGAACAAATATCTGTATCATATGAAGTTGTCCTTCACCTTCCCAATATTTCAGATTTAGCGTCGTATGACTTTTCCTTTCCCATCGTCAATGGCAGTGGTGAAGGCGATTCTGAAGGACTTTACATTATGTCTTTGAACACTGTTCCTTTGAGAAAGTATTATCCAAATTAGGAGGATGAGCCAAGGCATGTTGTCAAAAGTAGAGGGGCGAGGGGAGCGCAACGGGCAGCGTCGTGCGGAGGAAATGAAAAAAAAAAAAAAGTAAAGAGTGGATTATTAATTGTATATTACATTAGGCATAGATGTAAAATTTTACATAACGTAAAAAAATATTTCTTTCAACTGTGCAATAAATGGAAACAGTGACTGCATTTAATAGACTATGAATAAAACGACTATCTAAAATAGGCATAGTTAAAATTAGTCATGAATATTTTGTCAGTTGACGCGTTTTTAAAAATCATAACTAGTTTGGGCAAATTTAAAATACGAAAATATTAAAAATGCCAGGTTATGTGTACTTATGTTGAAACTGCACACTCTGTTTTGACATAGCAAATGGTTCATTAATTCCGCTCGGGTGTTAACACCTGAGACCTTCCTGACCTGCTCGCTTACGCGAATGCTGTGATCAATCTCTCTCCCGTAGTGTCGATGCTCTGTGACTGCGACTTGCTCTTTTGCAAAGATTTCTGTCCCCACATCTGGTATGAAAGCGACTCTGGAGATGCATGCTCCATCTGGAAACCACGTGTCTCCCTCACCTCTTCCCTTCCTTCCGCATTGGAGGCTCACGCTTAAAATCCCAGCCTGGCACGGTTCAAGTACAAAACTTCCTTCTTTTGCTTAGGGAGATAAAAGTCGCTTTTCTTAAAAATTCGTTTTCATTGTTCATATGTAACTGTCATTACTTGAACAAAGGACAAGCGTGTAATCACCTCTCTGGTGTGTTAAGAAATTGCAACACAAAACAGATGATAAGAATGGTATTTACGTCCAGTAAAACAAAATTTAAACGGATGTTACAATGAAATTAAAGTCCGTCGCGAATTGCTCAACAAGTTTAATTTGTGAAGGTTATTACAGAGCGCTCTTACATATCACAAGAAACTTACATGTAAATTATTTAATTAAATCTTACCACATATAACAAAGTATCAACAATTTTGTTTTCCAACTTTAATTTATAAATGTAATGCATTACACATCCTAAAGTGCATTTTTTAAATATAAAACGACAGTGATTTTAGAGTACTACTTATTTATAACGGAAGGATAATATAGTAAGCGACGGAAAATAAACTTTTTAACTATGGTTAGGTAAATATTTCATAGTTGCTATCTTCACAAATATATTTTTTTCAAAAATAAATCATATACGTAATAAAAAATAAAACATATATACATTATTATAAATACAATTTATATACGCAGTTAATTTCTCCTTTTAGCTAGTTCGGAAGAGAAGCAGCTATATCATCAAAAGAGTTTTTGTTTCTTCAAAACTCCTACTAACTAGACAACGAAAATGACAATAAAATATATTGTGTTTCTAGCGGCCGCAACTTTTTCCCCCCTCAACGAAACTCGGCACATAACGATCAATTAGCAAACGATTCATCGAGTTCGTTAACCAGTAAAATTGGATCATTGGAAGTGGTGTTAATCTAAAGCAAAATTTTAAAATCGCTCAAGGGCAAGTTTTTATTTTTGCTCAACTAATCTTGGTATATGCCTTTATTAAACAAAATAATATAAACAGTTTCTGAAAATTATGGAAATCGGACCATTAGAAGTAGGGATATGCTTCAAAACCGAAATTTAAAAAGCGTCCTAGCTTTTGATTTTCACTCAATTTTTTCAATAAAAAAAAGAAGATAAATTAACTTATAATTTATAACGATGCATGTATTTCATTTTTGACAAAAACACTGTCGTGAAGATATCAACTATGAAATATTCATTTATTACTGCTACGCTCATCGTATACCCAGCCGGTATCTTTTGATATGAATGTTACTCGATATTTCAACAATAATAATGATACTCTCCGCAGCTGTACGTTTGTCTGTTATTCCTAGACCAGTGTCCTAGACTGCTATTGGCTGAAGCTAAAATATTATTGGTGCACTAATCTTATCGCTATGTTATCAACGGCGACTAATTAAACTGGCTTGGCCCGTCCTCTACAAGAGAAGGAAAATAGCGGAGGGCTCCTGGTATTGATACACAAGTCACTGCTTCCTCTCAATTTCTGTAAACTCAACATGTAACCTCTCTGCTGTGTGGTAACGTTCTCAAATTCAACTTGCTGAGGAATTTGCTTAGTTCCTGCGTGTCGTTCTTTTAAATTTTCTATTTAGGTTTTCCTCACTCCAAATGGTCCAGTTTTGTGGTTAATGAATTAGATAAATCGTTTGTTAATTCATCGTTACATGTCGAGTTTGGTTGGAAAAAAAAAAACAAACATTGCGGCCGATAGAGCGTTTGTGTCACACACACAGACACACACACAAATTTATGTCACTGTCATTTTCCGTACCTAGTAGTTAGGCTCGATAAAGGTTTGAAGAAAGTTTTCAAAAATATTTTCATGGGTATAACCCCAATAGGTAGCTCGCTAGTCTATATAAGTATTGTCTGTTTCACAATCGGAAACTGAGAACATTACGATCAAACATGGTGAGTCTGGTCCTGCTTTGAGAAAAACTTTTTATGCACCGTTTCAGCTGAACGACTACGTAAAAGTGCAAATTTGTGTTTGCTGGACTAATATAAAAGTATTGTGAATTTTTATGTGACTTTTACAGAGAGAATGTGGCGAGCAACAACTCTACTCTTTGAAGGAATGTTTTACCAGAGAAGATGTCTTGAGATATTATTAAATATTTGATAATTTAGATAATGTAACCGACATAAATGAAGAGGCATCTGAACTAGAAAGGAAGCAGTTGGGTTAAATAACTGTGCTTAGCAGCTGGTATTCTTACTGAGGAATGTATTTTCCATTAGAAATTGAAACGGAAACAAGCATATCAATATGTGGTGGGAGAAAATAGCCAATCATTTACTTTGATAAAGTTTACATGTATACAGTGAATATACAGAATTAACACATTCCTTTCTTTGTTTATTTCAAAACGAATGCTGCTAGCCACGGTTTATTATACATCAAATGTAGAGTATATTTGGGAAACCTCTATGGAAAATGCTGATAATGTCCTTCCTCCTGCATAAGATATAACTCAACACATGTTCCATGTTACTGACCGCTTGTTGCAGGACCCTGTTGTCATTATCTCCTGTGTGATATTATCGTCCAATGTCTGAGAGGAATGTGGCGTAAACTCTGTCTACCTTAAGTAACTCCATAGGAAGAAGTCCGGTGCTGTCGAATCAGGAGATCTCCATGGTCACAGGTTCTTGGAGATATGCGGTCGTCAAAGAAACGTTCAATTAGCTTCATGGATTGGTTTGATGTATGATGTGTAGCACCATCTTGTTGTAAATGCCCATTACTCAGCTGCACATCGTTCAGTTACTCAACAAACTCGGTACTGTCTGATCAAATAAATAAATAAATAAAAAGGCCCCACTATGCTCTGTATGGATGTTGTACACCTAACTCCCACTTCAACTCGGATTTTGGACGACCCAATAGCGTGGGTTCTGTGAGTTCGCATAGCCACATACATGAAACCACGTGATGGACAAAATGCTAGAACTGTGCACAATGAACGACTTGTGTTATGTCTTATGCAGCAGGGAGGGCATATAGAGGTTAATAATTTTCCAAAGATGCTCTACATTTGAGGTATAATAAAGTTATGAGTAGCACCATTCGTCTTGAAAAAAAGAAAGAAGTTTGTTGGTTGTACATAAATAATTCTGTAAGTATTAAAAAAACAAAATTAAATTGTGTGTTGAAAAACCAGTTAGAGCTTACTTATGGCATTCCAAATCTTTCTTATAAACTTTATTTCACAGATTATCTTTATGTTAAATTTAGTGTATTTTAGAGTTTTTAAATAAGTATGTACTGAAAAAAAAAACAGTAGATGTACGAAAAAAGTTAATTCTGGTATTCAAATCATCAGAACCAACTCAACACTCTACTGTAATTTATGATTAAACAATCACTTATCTTTGTGTTAAGTATAATGCATCTGTTATATTACCGAACATTTTACGTCATAAGTATATTATTTTAAATACATTCTTTGGTAGTTTGTTGTCACCAAAACCCTAACCTTTAACAATTCGTTAGCCTCTTTTTCTAATGTGTGAAATGGTGTAAATTCTAAATCCACAAGATCTGATCTGAATTACATTTTTTCTATTATTTAAATTTTATTTTAGTAGAACAGACAATTTGCTCTCTACATTTTATACACAACATTCTCAACCGATACGATATCATCATTCTACTTATCGAGCATGTGTAGTAAGCAGAACATTTGTGTCTTTACATTAAGTAAAATGTATACAAACTTAATACAGTGAGGTTATTTGAGTTACGTACTGAGGAAATGTGCAAGACTGCTGCAATCGAAAAAGTGGAGATAAGATCCGCCGCGCGTAAAGTTTTCATTTTTATTTTAATATTTATATTTTTACTAAAACCGCAAAACGATATTGTACTTAAATCTGATAATAATAGTCACTAGCTTATGTTATAAGAGATGTTGAAAATGATGCTCCTTAGTGGCAAAACGTTGCTGGCGCCTGTATTTCATCTAAATTTTCTTCCGTAAGAATACGATGGTTTTTATCATTCAGAAATGTTGTTTTCTCGCAACTTTTTAACAAGTTTGTGAACAGTTTCTCTTCCTGGATATTGTCTTGCGAATCCCTTCACACTTCTATGCAAAAATCCGTTTTTACATATGTATTGTACGCATAAACCCTTTCTTATTTATAACTAACGAAAAATTAGCTCACAATGAAAGCTCGGAGTAACACACAAACCTCAAACTAACTCCAAGTTACTATCTGCATATGCGTTATATGATCTTGAAAACTGGTTTCTCCAAGTATGCAGCTGCACTCTGCCGGCCCTAAGTGAAATAAACTCACTTTATAAAGTGAGTTTAATATTACGAAGGAAAAGGATACTTGATTTGGTTCTTACTATTTGTTAGGCTGTGTCTGTTTCGGCTTCATCTTTTTCTTGGTTTCTCAAAACACGTGGGTTTATGGAATTCTGTTTTCTGGCTTATTTCTATATGTAATTTACAATTTTCTTTACATCTCGTAATCTTTTTTACAGTTTTTCTTTTACATTTATTTTAATTCCTTCTGGCATTTTTGCTGCAGCCTTTGACTTCATAAAAACTTCAGCCTAGGTTTCGATTTAATGTATATCTCTCTTCTTTTGCGTCTATTATTCAGGTACATGTTACTTTTGAGAAAGGGTTATAACTTAATTGACATTTGTTTCCTAGCTTTTATAAAACTGTTTATTGCAGGAGCATAATTTCTTTTTTTAAATCCAAGTATTGTGTATATTATTTGTATATCCTGATTGCATGTTATTTCACATATATTTTAAATGCGTAATTTGTTATAACACTTGTGTGATCAACTTTTAAGTTACATCTTTAGAAAACATTGAAAAGACCTGTTCTGTATTAGAAAACAAAACTGTAAGTAGAAGAACGGAAGTAAATACCAACAGATATAGAAATATTAATGGCTTCATCGTAAGAACACAGTGTGATTTCTTATTGAGCGCGTGTAGACCTTTAGGGCAAAAAGTGCATTTGTGGGAAATGCTGGCTGTCGAAACTATTGCGCTGTGTTCAGGATTGTGTACAGTACTGCATTTTCAGAAAATCACAATTTATAATGATAAATTATTCGACTGTGATAGAGAACACAAAAAATTAGCAAATAAATAACTGGTCTGAGACATCTGCCAAGTACGAAGTGTTTAAACACATCGAAGATGTTCGGACATTGCACCGTCCAGAGGCAGAAACTGACCCGTAAGTGCAGTAAGCATAAGGTCCAATGGGGGCAGATCAATATGGTGTCTTGCGTGACCGTGTCGTGACGTCACGGCTACTGTTAATTAGGGGCTGGCCGCTCCACGTCGTCATGTCACCCCGGTACAATAGGGGAGGTGATAAAGATCGGCACAGGGGAGCGAAAGAGGATTATGCGGTTTAAAGCGATCAGCTGCGCGTTAAGGTCACAAACCCCCGTCAATCACAACATGGAAAAAGAAATTCTTCCTTCTCAAAATATGTCATCAGTCAGTTACTGTACTGCACTCATGTAAAATAAGTTAATTAATAAATTAACACATTTTAAGGTACCAGAATTAAATAAACACTATGTTTGCATGGTTTATAAAAATATAACAATAAATTAAAAGTAAAATAAATATAGCAATAAACAGTTTCGATCATTTTAGAGTACAGGGTAATGTAAAAATTACTTTCTCCCAAAAATAAATTTAAGTTTTGTGCTGTCAGTTCTATGAAGCTACAGCATAAATATCTTGTGTGAGTGTAAAGGTTGGCAACCACGGTATTATGCCTCGTTCGTGTCTCTTCCTATTTCCTTTTTATTTATTTATTTATTTATTTATTTATTGACAACGCTGTTATCATTAATGATCCATCCAATACAAGGTGTGAAACGACCGATAAATTTTGCTCAGAAGCGTCTTTTTTCAGGCATGAGGTTATTTTACGTGCCGTAAATGTACAACACGGACCCACGGCTTTACTTCCTTTCCAAAAGAAGCCATACTTAGGATTATTACAACCTAAAATCTCCATCTACCCGGCCCCGATCTTGGGTGGCAAGTATGGTTATCACTAGACCGACTGTTCATTTATGTTGCAATGTTCGATTGATGTTGTACATTTTTTATCAGTAACTGCCCATGTTCATTTATGTTGCAATGTTCGATTGATGTAGTACATTTTTTATCAGTAACTGCCCATGTTCCTTGCGATTATATGTAAAATAAATCGCAAATTAATCACAACATAACCTTTAATTACGTTTTAAATGTCCATGTACAAATTTACTTACTTACCTATAAGCATAACACGCATCTAGTTTTGCATTATATAGTCTAAATTGTTTAAATTTAAACTACATATTTTATATGAAATGTTTGTCACATTTGAAGGAAGAAAAGTGCTCGTTCTTAGAGAAATTCTTATTGTAAGCAGTATTTTGTCAAAGTATGTGCAGGGTGAGGCGTACATGGACGAGGTTGCGCAAAGTTAATGTGTTAATTTTTATTGACGAATTGATTTGCACTAGTGCGTTATTTATGACGTAATTATCCGATCAACAATAATGTTGCGAAATTCTCAGCCTATCTTGTGCAAGAAAAGTAGGAATTTATCAATGAGAGGTGAACGGAGCGGTCTTGCATTGAATTTTCCTTGTTGTGTGAGCAAGCCTTGGTCTCTATGTGTGCCCTCTTCTGCAATTTTGTTGAACCTGAAGCTCAACAGGCAGACGAAATTTTAAAATTTATTATTTTGCTATTTTAGATGTATTGTGGTAAGATGTAATGATTTTATTTTATGTTTCTTAAACTCCCTTGTTAGCTTACGCGGAACCGCGATTCGTATGACAGGTTGCATCTGTTCAATTATAACAGTTTTCCCACTATACCTATGCAAGTATTAAGTGCAGCGGAACGGCGCGGTATTTACAAAGATTATAAAGAAAGGAATAATGGCAAGAAGTTAAATGAAACATCAACAATTCATTTCCAAAGTGATTTGTTATGCGATCGGAAGGTTGAGCACATATACAAACAGATTTAAGGATGAGTTATGGAACATGAACTTTTTTTTAATATTTCATATTCTTTAGTTTAATTATTGCTTGCATTATTATAGTTGCAATGCCATAATTTTGAACGTTAACATTTTATACGATATTATTACAGAATCATATTCGTCATATTTATAACAAATTAGATTTTCCATTAATGTGGCATCCAGTTTCTCAGCCTACCCTATACAAAACCATTGTTCATTTATAAATTCTGCAATAGAATAATAGGCCTTGTTACATGGATGTTCTGTATGGGCAGATTTGTATTTGTATTTTGTGTGTGTGCGAGACGAGGGGGGGAATTAAGACTGGTAAATTTAAATGAAATGGCATGAAATTTTGTTAAGTGGCAAGTCTGTTGGTAAGCGTGATTCTTGTAACGGTTTTATTCAAATGGAACGCAATTCTTTGTTGTCAGCTATCTTAAGTGATCATGTTTCATACAACTGAATCTGGAATGAATGTAGGCTGCAGCCTAGGTACAAACTGAGCTGCAAGAAGTTCATGAGGACTTT
This sequence comes from Metallyticus violacea, assembly GCA_030762175.1. NCBI lineage: Eukaryota > Metazoa > Arthropoda > Insecta > Mantodea > Metallyticidae > Metallyticus > Metallyticus violacea. The sequence goes on along the minus strand of CM060842.1, from coordinate 5,025,775 downwards.
GCTCCAGCACTCAAGACCTGGATAAATGAATTTAAACGTAGCCGTAAGAGCACTGCAGATGATGTACGCTCTTGACGGCGGATTGAGGTCTCTTCTGAAGAAATGGTCGATAAAATTTATGATAGTGTAATAAAAGACCGTCGCATTAAGATTCGTGAGACTGTTGAGATGGTAGGCATTTCATATGGATGATTACATAATAACCTGCATGAAATTCTGATGAACAAGGTGGGTGCCGCGTTTGTTGACCCAGGCCTAAAAACGCGCGAGGAAGGACATTCAAAAGCATGTTTGGAAAAGTTGTAGCTTAATGCGAAAGACTTCTGGTGTCGTTTTGTGACTGTAGACGAAACTTGGATCCACCACTACACTCAGGAGACAGAACGGCAGTCAAAACTATCAACTGACGAAGTGAAAGTGCACCGAGAAAAGCTAAAACCGGTAAAACAAGTGACAGCAATTTTTTTTTACTTGCAGGGCATTATCATGTTTGACTATTAGGAAAATAGTAAAAGAATGACTAGAGATATTTGAGTTGAAGCAAAGGGACCAAGATTGGCGTAAAAACGGCTCCTTCACCTGGACAATGCCTCTGCTCACACATCGGCCGTTGCGATGGCACGAGCTGGGCTTCGAAATATTCCCCCACACCCTCTATTGCCCAGATTTGGCCCCAGAAAACTTTTTTCTCTTTCATAATCTCAAAAATTGCCTTGAGAGGAAGAAAATTTCTTGGGATATGAGGTTATATGCGCTGTAAACGAGTATTATAGCACAGTTCCAATTTTTCTGAGGGAATAAACAAATAGGAATCTTTCTGGAATCAAATTTTATTTACTGTGTTTTTTTACCAAACTTACAAATTCGTAATCACAGGATAATAATAGTTTGAAATTGTTTCGGAGACTACTGAATATTCTTACACATTCATAATGGACTCCCTTTTGATAGCAAGATAAATTAGCAATGGTTTTATGAAGATTTCAGTGGTATTGATATTTTTCTTAAAGTATTATTAATTTTAACATAAAATCTCGTAACAGAAAGCCAATGTTAAAATAGTCATTTGTATAAATTAACACAGACACGTTGCTACAAACACTACAGGAACAAGGACACCCTCAAGAAATATGAAAACAGATGGAATTATTACGAAGCGTGGTAAGTCCTCCAGTAAACGGTAGAGATTAATCATAACCTGCAATTGAGAGCCTATTCTCTATACTATGATATGCCATCATAATCCATTTCGAGCCTTGGCCTCCTTTAAAACAGGTGACTGTACCAAGGAGAATATTTTCTTCCAGTCAGTGTAACAGGTGGTAAGTTCATTCGCCTCCATCGCCATCTAATAGGGAACTAAGGTATTACTTACAGAACGGTTACCGTAGGGACTCAAACTAGGGGTCCTTGGTTCAAACTCCCGGGCTGAATTTCGGTTTCCCCTCATCACTCAGGGGAATGCTGAGATGGGTTTTTACTTTCTACTGGTTCTGTGGCAGCGGCTCTTCTTGAGGGGGTGTTCTTCCGTGCCCAGCGCTCCCTTCCTCCCCGAGGTACACCAACTGCAGGCGGCCAGCCCTTGAGCAAGTATTGAAATATCCTCCTCCGCCGATAATAGACTTGCGCTGAGATGGAACCTAAATCACTGAGGCTGTGTAGCAAACCCATGTAAAGGCTGTTTGGAGAGGTTATCTTCAGATGTTCAAGCCATGTGTGGATATGTTGAAAGGTTTCGAGATGAACTTGCCAATCCACAGAATGACTACCAGGGTCATGTGACCTCGTGTCATATTATTTCGCTTTGGGGTTACGTAAAAGAGGACGTTTTTGCTTAGAAGTCATCTAAGTTCCTAGCAACAGTCGTGGTGATGCAGTGGTAACCATACTTGCCTTCTAAACCCAAGATCGCCATCCCGGCCAGGATCGATGGGTATCCAAGTATGGCTTCTTTCGGAAGGGAAATAAAGCCGTGGGTCCCGCGTCGAACATTTACGGCACAAAAAAAACCCTCAAAATTTGTCGGCCGTTTCATGCCCTGAATTGAATGGGACGCTGATGACCTGAGATGTTAAAGAGCGTCAATTAATAAAACAAATCATCAACCGTTCCACAGCTTGGAAATGTATCGTTGGATATGTCCTGCCATCTGTGCATCGGTCTCTGTTTCGCACAAACTTTGTGATGAAATGTTCAAATATTGCTCCCTGTTACAGTTTTTGACGCATGCTACTTCCATCTCACCCTGTAAGGCCATTCTGTTTCTATTATCCCAAAACACGTTCCCAACCTAACTGGAATTTGGTGAATTTTGAGTTTCTACAGTTGGGAACAATGTATGTCGAAAAGTAGTCATCCATCATAAAGTGAATAAAAGTGGAATTATGCTAGTGGTCTGATTGAATGTTTATATTGATCTAAGCTGCAGTTCTTTTACAAAAATATAGTTATTTTCATACCGATAGTTGGAGATTTGTATTTTAAGACTTGAAGCGAAACAGACAAGTTTTGTTACATCTTTTTGCACCTATATTAACAAATTTATGTTCTTTTCACCCTCTCTTTGATGCTTCAGCGCCTTTTTACAACCTTATACCTCGTGTTTTGTCAAAGAAATTGTACTGAAAATAAAATATTATAAACGCTATAACATCGTATACCTATAAATTTGCTACTCCGATAGTTTCCAAGTTAATGCAAGAGAAAACACTAATTAAAATTGAATCTATTCACAAAAACCACCATTGCAACTATGTGTATATATAGTTACTCTACTTGATTCTGCTTCTGTTGTTGCAGTTCGAGCACTGAGCCATGCCAAAAGTCCAGAAGACAAAGTTGATCACACTTTCAGAAGAATTCAAGACACAATTTTGATCGAAATGTATGGTCTAATTCTTCGATGTAAATATTGCAATCGATGAGAAACATCACAGAACGAGAATAAACAACACATGCAGTACGGCAAGCATGCGCAGAACATTGAACTGCAAACTGTCTTCATTTCGGGATCTGAAGAGCAGAAGTCATCGGGTCGGTTTTTTCTGCACACCTTACCATGGCATGAGATCAGCGAGGAATTCCAGTCCACAAGGGCAACAGTTACTGCATTCAAAATATACCTCGAGAAATACTCGATAGAGGATGAGAGCACACCGAGAAACAAGTACATAAATACAATTTATGAGAATGTTTTGAAAAAAATAAAATGTACGGTGAAAGGGTAAATCTCTCTGAGATGTGTCAACTCGAGAACACAAATACCCGCTCATATTCAATGATTTATGCAATTGGAGGCGTACAATACGAAAAAACCGACTACCTTTTCAATAACTGAACCCAACCCAAACGTGAACTACACCGTATTTGTGAAAGTGTCAGGGAGGAATAAATGACTTCGTTGTTGCCTTGAAGAACATTCTTGTGAAGGTCCCAAATAGTTAACGTTTGTATTCTCTGTCATAACCAGCTGGGATGCTATCAAAAGCTTCATATGTGTACGGACGCAACAGCCAAGAGTTGCAGCTTTTCGCAGTTCATGCTAATGGTAGGTGCAAGATAAAGTATGGAGAAGTTGACAACCTTGATGGATTTGCGAATTAATTTTGAGGAACAGTCCGTATGTGGAAGCGTTTGCAACTTGTACTGAACTCTCTTTCCGAGTGCTTTCAGTAGATGTTCAGTGAGGTTCTCCATGTATAAGGATCTCCTGATCTCAAGGCGCCAGTGACTTACTTTCAAATGTGAGTAATCCAGTGTAACAAATTGATTACACTCAGTAAATGCCAAGTAATATTTGTTACTTTATGTTATTTGCTACAGTGTTGAATAAAGAATGTTCATGCTTAGATTGAATTTTATCAGCACCTTTTTGTATAAATATTCAGAACCTTTCTTTCCGGTTTTCAAACACGATTTTGCATCTTAAACTCCGTTCTGTAAGAGCAGTATAGCTTATCTCATTACATGCCTCGTGCACCCAATTGTAGGCGAATTCCGATAGACTTTGAAATTTTAATAGCGTCACTAAAAATTATGTAAAGCACAGACATTTTCCAAAACTCAAGATGTGAGCATATCATTTTAATTTTTAAACATAAAAATATTTAAAGTATAATCCACATGTTCCTTCGGAAATTTAAACAAACCCCAGCAGAAATCATAAGATCAATATTTGTCCAAGGGATCACATGAGGTTCTTATTTCCAAAGGGGGAAAAAATTAATTATTTTAGTTATTGAAGAAAATGAAAAAATAACAAAAAAACTTAAAACTTTTCCTAATACTTATGTATGGTACATTTCACGGCGTTTTGACAACAAATCATTAATGTTTAAAAGGTCCTAATCAAATTAAGCAAAACAACTGCGTGATTTTCAGCAACTAAAACTTTTGAATTTTGGAACAATATTTGGAATTTTATTAAATAGAACCAATCGAAAGGCAACTAAACTTCTTTGCACATAGAAATTAAATTCTGCAACCAGCATCTTATTTTGACTCTCCGATGTGTTTTCTTTATCCGTAATACGCCTGTAATACTGAAGATCTTCCTTACCTCTCTCTGCATTCTTCCCCATAGTGATTTTTGTCAATATATTTTAGTTTTTCCTGTTTACCGCGACAAGTAGGTACTACAATTTATTAAATTTTGCATTGTTCCTCTAAATGCAGTTATGTCACTTCCATAACTCTGTTCCCCATGAAGAAGAGCAAAAACGTTTCCTTTCTTAAAAACAGCTCTTTTGCAAGAAGGTCATTGACCCTTGTACTTAGCAATTTGACTAAACGTCTTTTTTTGGGGGGGGGGTTATATACAAGACGATCAACTCCAAGTGTGCCGACACTTTTTTTAAAAAATATTTTCATTTTTCTGAATTTACTATGGATTCCTGCATATTTATTACCTTCTCAATTCTTCCGAAAACCCTGCCCACAACAGGAAAAACCATTTCTACTTTCTTAATTCCTTTAGGGAATAATTATAGAACCACTGTAATCAACGTACTGTTTGCTTTTATCACATTGCAAGGTCAATACGGCTATCTATAATGCATCGTGGGAGAAGATTCTAGCCGCTTGTCTGGTCTGCTAATTTTGAGTGTTGACCTCATTGTTATTATTATTTACTTTTCCCCCCAAGAACGTCATAAAACGGGCGCAAAACTACAGTATGCAACTTCAAAGAACGCGTCTCGAAGCCAGGACTTGAGGTACGATGTAAGTTGCTTCTCTCTGTCTCTCGGGTAAGACACGCATGGGCGCTTCTGTGTAATGAGCCAGGTTGTTCCCAGATAGGCAGTCACGGCTTTGGGTCAGAGGTTACCACAGACTCCCAACACCTAGAGCGGCACAAGGTCCACTTGTGGCCAAGCAATTCCAAAATAATGTCATTTTGGGCAGAGGTACGCATGCCTAGACAAGAAAGGTTTTGTGTTTTTGATTGTTCACTCTCCTATATATCCAAAAAGTGTTGCTTGTTCGTTAAATGAAAATTTAAAAAACGTAATATCCATCCTATCAACGTTCTGTAAGAATGAAAAATTATAAAAGTCAGCTGGTTAGATTTGCATGCACGATAAATATTACTCGTCGTGACATTAAATTAAATTAAAAATAAGTTTCTCGAGCTGTATCATTCAGACACTGGACAGCCCGTCAGAGGAAGAATTATCACGTGAAATATCTGAAAAGGCTCTGAAATGGTTTCCTTGGAAACAACGTGCAGATCTCAGGATAACACCAGACATGTCGTACAGGCTTGTGTTCTTATCGAATACAAAGAGACAGGCACTGATAAATGTTTATTGACAAATGCTTATTCTAAATCTTTTAAAGAAATAAATGGATAAAAATTGTGTTGTGGATTTTTGAGAATTAATGATTGGACGTTTGGATTGTCTTGTTGATTTGTTTTATTTACGGACGCTCTTTAACATCTCAGGTCATCAGCTTCCCATTCAACTCAGGGCGTGAAACGGTCGATAAATTTTGCTCAGAGACCTCTTCTTTCAGGTTTGATATTCTTTTACGCAAATTAAATCAACGACGTTAGACTTACTTCCCTTCCGAAGGAAGTCATACTTAGGATTTATACGCCCGAAAAAAATTCATTGATCCTGCCCAGAATCGAGCCCGCGATCTTGGGTTTAGGAGGCAAGTATGGTTACCACTACATCACCAGGACCGACATCACGATCGAGAAACACAAGAACTATCAAAAGAATGAAAACATTCTGCTTCTGCATACCCAAGAAATTTCCTGTTAGATGCATTTTCTTCATTATTAACTTAACTTTGCAAAGAAACGTCGTGTTAAATATTTAAAGATGCCGTTTTTACTTCACAATAGTTGACCATCGCCCTTCCGCACCGGATCTAGTCCCGTCAGATTATCGTCTTTTTCGAAAGTTAAAGAATAATTTTATAAGTAACTAAGTAACTCAGTCTAATAAATAAATAAATTTTCAGATAGTAACATGTTTCTTGTTAGGGTAGCAGCTTATCAAAATGGCCTCACCGCCACGGGTGGCCGAAGTCGTTAAAGCGTGGCTCATGAGCGGGAGGTGTGGGGTTGGAATTCCGCGAGGGCCCTCCTCCCTGATTAAGGTTTTACCAGGTTTTTCTCAGCCTTCATAAATGGCAAATGCCGGTAAGGTATCCTAAACTTAGGCCTGGGAAGTTTCCTTCCTTAAAAAATATCCTTTCCCAATGTATCATTTCATTTCATGTATCATCAGTGCACACCGCCTGTGGTGCCTCAGTAGTAAAAACGGGCGTTAAACACTGTTTAAAACAAATAAATAAATAAATAAACCGCCTCGTTACAAAGCCCTGAGTTGTACAATTATGAAAAAGTTGCCTCACTGGGGAAATAGTTAAAATTAATTCAACACAATAAAGGAAAGGTATTCCCTCCCTTTGGTACTTGATGCGTCGACCCAGGAAAATGGAGATAAAACGTACTGGCCTCTCTATTTCGGTGATTTATAAGTTATACACTGAATGCTTTGCCTTGACTCATTCGTATCAACATTTTGGATAAAGAGACAAGCGGTCGTAAGTGGGTCGATTTCTCCCGCTATCGTGTGCTGGGCAAGTACTCATCTGGGTCAAACAAGCGCTAGGCATGTAACAGCAGAGAGAAGGCCGCGTGATTCTGGGTTTGAATCCCAGAGTGTAGTTTCTTCATTATTTCACACTGCACTTTTGGACATAGTACGAAAATGTGAAAAGATAATTTAAACTAGCACAGCCGAACATATTTCTAAATGGTTTCAAGAACATTCGTTGCCTACTCTATATTCGAGGTAGAAGTAAATAATAACGCTGCAAGGAAATCTGATTGACTGAGTAAAACTGTAACACTTTAAAGTGAATCAAATGTCTTATTTCCGAATATTCTGACTTGTTTGTTCGTTTAACACACAAGAAACGATGATTGAAAAACATCGAAAATGGTCAAGTTAAAGCAATGCACGATGAAGTATTTTTGAAACAACGTAAATTTGAAATTATTCAGATACGAAGCAAACGCTTATTCTCAATCTTAGCGTGTTAAAATACAATGCATAAATCTAAGACATAAATAAACTTTAAACACTTACTGGAAAATCTATTAATACATATGAACAGCTCTGAAGTACATACGCCTTTCTGATAACAGCAAAATATTTCAGATCCAACAATAACAGACATTTTGTTGAAATACGTTAGGAGGACGGTACCAACATAACAGAACTAATACGCACCACAGCAATATCGATAAATTACATAAATTTGTTAAAAGTTAAACTTAAAAATGCATTCACATAAATCTAGTATTTCCCTTTTCTAGTAGGGAATAAAGTGTGAAAAGTTTAAGTGGATATTTCTATGTTTTCGTATTATATTTGTCGTTGGAAAATTATCGCTTCCTATTCGTGTGTTTGGGTTTCACTTGCACACATTTTATATTTATTAGATTTAACCTATGTATTGTAGAGTAACTATTTAACCTGAAAACATGAAATTCGTAAGTACCTATTTATAACATCTTTCATGTCCTGAACATATATCAGTCACTTAAAAGCTTACCATGGTTAATTTATGAAAAATCACGAATATGAAGAATTTACCGTAGATGTTGCATCAACATACCCATTTTAAAGAATAAGTTTTAAAGATATTGCAAATCTAAGATGCTAATAAACACAAGGAAACCCTAGAAACAGCATAACAATATTTTACCCAATAGAAGCGTCTCTTTTAGAAAGATGAGAAATAAGTTGTTCATCAGTTTATTATTCTCTTGATTTTTAAGCATCTGCTATTGCTTTGATACAAATTTCTTTATAGGTAACCGTTCAACAAACTTTTATATAGCTGTAAAGACTTGCGGTTAAGGTGTCACATTATTACACCAAGTTTAATTACAGGAGAATAAATGTAGATATCATTATTGTTGTTGTGTTGGTGTTCGGAGTTCATGGTGATAAGTGTCCAATGATAAATTTAGATGAACGTGGCAAATTTCTCATAATTATGTTCGCGCGCTTGTCTTTCGTTCACCGCCCTTGGCTCTGCGAACTATCATCAGTGGTTTGTCACTTATTTTTCAGAGTTGCCAACACCTTTATAATTTCACCATGTAGTACTATTTCGCTGTATGTCATATTTTTCGGCGTTTCAGCTTCAGAATTTTCTCAACGTTGTGCATCTGCTTGAGCGACCCATGTTTGCCTTTCATAGTTGCCAGCCCAAATGTTATACACTTTTACCATTTACAACATGTTCGTGTGTATTTTTTCGAAATGGGAGGCGAGCGGAGGCCATTAGGCCGTATAGAACCGCAGTAAACCAGGGTCCTGCGTTTTCTAGGATTTACCTGAGGTTAGCTTAAGGTTAGTGTGTGTCTATATGAGTTGATTGCTACATATATTTTTTTCCGATTTTTGCGTTATTAGTATGGATGTATCAGTCGTTTGTTTTCTGAAGTCCATATATTTGAACAAGGCCGTGAGCAATTTTTGGTGTGTTAATAACGCAACGTCTAAGAGCGAGTACTTTTATCTAATAATTATGTCTGCATCTTTTATTTCAGGTAAATTTTATGAAATTTCCCTTTATTCACCCTTACCTCTTATATTTCCATTTATAGTGTATTTATTACTATTGGTACAACCGTGACAAAAGCACGCTATGCAGCAATTTTCTTCTTTTTTCGATTTCAGGTACATAAATATTCAGTTTTTTCGAACAGCGGGTGGGGTACTAGCTTTTAACCGAGGCACATCTCCTAATGCTAATTTTTACTAACTATCCTGTTCTTTTAGGAAAGTTTAAAGCTTTAATTTCTCTGGTTTACCCATATGAAAGTTTCACCTTATTTTGCATCTGTTGAATATTTTTGACAAATTTCTTGATTTTACTGAGATTAAAGTCTTGACATTGTGAAATCCACACTACTATACAAATTTCATTTAAAAAAAAAAGTAATATATTTGGAAGTAATGACGCAATAAACATTTTATCATGACAACGTTTATCTATAATGAAATGTACAGATCGCGAAAAAAGCCTTAGAATTTAATAAATGTATATAATTTTATTTTGTAAATTTATGAAAAATGCCAATTACAGCTTTGAAAATGCCGGAGTAGTGTATTATTATAGATAATATATTGTAATGAATGAATGAAATAATTAACTACATTACATAAATCCTGAAAGTATAAGAAGGTATCAAATTAAGAAAATAAAAATTCAATACGTATAAATTACAAATAGAAATTCAAATTCTTGTATACTCTACTATTTGGATTGTAATGCATTTTTACAAACAAAAATTAGTAGTCAGATTTGCTGCCTTAGTGACGTAGTTTAGAAAAATACAGAAGTAAAATTTTAGAATAAATAAAGCAACTGTAACTTAGGTATTAGACACAATATCTAGTAATTGTGAAAATGAATGTAATGGGCAAAATTAATGAAAATAGAAAATTTAACAAACTTAGTAATAGCAACATAAGGAAGGAATGTGACACAAAACCTGTCAAGAGATTGGATAACTGAAGCAAGCTCAAATACAGTGCGCAATAGCTGCATGTTATTGGCATGCAATTGCGCAGAGTTGTAAACCATGTCATGCCGAGGAAAAACTTTACGAGACAAGTTCGAACTCAGTAAATGTTCTGACCTATTTTGTAGCATATGGCGAATATAACGCATAGTTTTATACGAAAATACATAAAAACTAAACACAGGAAACATGTTTAAGATTACAATAACCAATATATGATCAAATGTTCAGGTTTGATTATTTTTCTATTGATAAACGGAGGAAGAAAATGAAATACTAAAACCTATCGTTGTAAAAGTGTTTCTACATCAGTTCGTTGTAATTAACATGAGTATGGAATAGCCCAACACATGAACTGGATGGTGGGTCAATCATTTGTTCTATGCGATCTGCATTTAAAGCTTGTAACAATATAGGCTTAAAATGAGAATGCAATATATTTATTCATTTTGCCGAACTCTGAAAACGTGTTTATAAAAAGGTAATTGTTCTGAAAACAATACAACGGGCCAGCTGTTTTCAAGTTCATCTTTGCGAAGTTTATGAAAAACAACTAACGCGATCTGTTTAGACTAAAAATGACGAACCCAGTTGTGCATTTCATTCAACAAAAAGTCAACTTTAACACGACCAATCACTGCACAGGATTGCAGGCAGACGGATATGACGTCATCGCAGTTGTATGTTCACTTTTTGTAGATGGGTTGAGGGATCC